>JAVQMF010000029.1:10000000-12400000 GCA_032878935.1 Erythrophleum fordii | reverse complement strand
TGGCGAGAACAGTTAGGACCTGGGACTGATAAGCTCTCGGCGTAGTGAGAGGTGCTTCCCGCTATAACGAGACTTGTTCTGAAAAAATCGTAAAAAAGAAAAATTTTACTTCTTAAAGAACCTAGGAGTCTTTCAGTTCTTATGACTGACTTTAAGCTGGTTAAAATTAGAAAAAGCTCTGTCTAAGAGAGAGAGAGAGAGAGAGATAAGAGAAAATTCAAGGAAAGCCAAGAAAGAACAAGAAGAAAGGTAAGAGATTTCTTGAGATTCAAGCTCCTTTCTTTGGCAACTTTATTCTCCTCCTCCTCCTTTCCTTTTTTCATAGTTTTGGCTGTTGAATTGGTTCTATTTTGAGCCATGTACAAAGGGGAGAAGTTGAGAAAGTCCAAGAGAAGACTAAGGCAAAGGGAAAAACTTTGAAGAAGTAAAGAAAACAAGGTATGATTCATAGTTTCTTTTGCTCTTCTTCTCTAAAACAAGCAAGAAACCATTGAATTAGAGTGTGTGAAACTAGGAATTACAAAGTAAGTGGAAGAGAAACCATTAAACTTTAAGATAGGAAAGATAAGGGTTCTTGAACATCTTGTAAAATCTGATTTTGTCTAAGAATTTCCTAGCATATGTGAATGTTTGTTTGAGTTCCTAAAAGCCCTAGGAAGCTTCCCAAGTGCCCCTTCCATCAAGGAAAAATTGGAAACTCCATGGACTCTAAATGCTCATCATGGTTTGACCTAAAGCACTTAAGAGGGGTAGGGACTGTTTTAATTTGTTCTAAGCTTGGTTTTGGGGGTCATATGTGATGGAAGAAGATGAAAGGAGCCATTGGAAAAAACTTAGAAGTCATAGATTAAGAGTTAAGTCAATAGGTTCCATAATGTAGTCTTAAGAAGCAACTTGTATCTAGACTTTTGGGAATGAGTTTGTAATGATTTCAAAGAGTCTAAATGGAACCAAAAGGCCTAGATATGAGAAGGAAATGAAACTAAGAGATTGAATTATGATAGTTGCTTTATTAGGCCATTAATGGAGCTATTATGGAACTATATATGGAAGTATGCTTCTTAAGTGTGTATTTGATACTTTGGCTTGTTCCAAGAAAGTAATTGAATGCTATTTGTTATGTCTAGGTCAAATAACTCAAACTCCATCTAATTGTGGTTGTGAGACCTATAAAAGGAAAAGAGAAATCAAGAGGGAAGCTTGTGTCTAATTGCCAAGGTAGCTCTTCACTCCTTTTTGTTTACATTTTTGGATATGTAATTGTCATTGTATACTTGTATATGCATTTGTATATTGAGACATGTCATTTGATGTTACCTTGTTATATTAGTACCAATATAGTTATATTTTAGTTGTAACAATTGCTCTTAAGGTGAGGTAGTGCCAGAAGTCCTTTGTGATGGGTGAGGTGGAGCCAAAAGCCCTAGAAATGGATGAAACAAGCTCAAAAGTCTCATGAATGAGTGAGACCAAGTCAAAAGTTCCTAGACCAAGAGTGAAGCTAATTTAAAAGTCCTAAAAATAAGGTGAGACTAGACCAAAAGTCCTTAGAACTTATTCTTGGCAGTGATATAATTTTCATGGCATGCAAACTATGTGTTGAATGATTGTAAATGGGGTTGGATGCCTATTTGCATGCTTTGACATGTTTATATGTCTTGATTGCTTACTTGAATAAGTGTATGAGCTATTGAGATTCTTTGAATCTCACCCCCTTCCCTCTCCCATCCTAACATCTTTAGGTAGAATTCAATGAGACCAAAATGCAAGCCAAGGAGCATAGTAGGCTATACTTTGACACAAATATAGTTTTTGATGTATTTTATTGTCAAAGTGGATATGTACATAATATTTTTGAGATGTAAACATATAAACAAGTGTAAGAGTATGTAAATATGGTGTATGAACCCAGGTGGTGATGAAATGAATGAGACATTGTGTTTTGGGTATTTAGTGGCTTATATGTAGTAGTGTATTATGGCATGTGGCATAGTGAGTTTAAGATGTATAATAGTTTTGACCACTTAAATAGTTCTTATATATTGTGTTTATGCTTTAAAATTTTTCCAAGAAGTGATAGAGCATTTAAAAAGCCATTTGAACCACTTTTGACCCATATATAGTATTAAATTTGCCACATTTATGAGGTACGTTAAGATTTGAACAAATAAGCTCCTCTTGACCTGGAATTTGGCATGCGTATAGGTCTTATATACAGCTTTTTGGAAAGCTAAAGTGTATATTATTTGGAACTCTAAAGAATTTTTAGTATATTTTAAAAGTTGAAAAATTTTAACAGAATTGACATTGTTACTGTATAAATGGTTAGATTTTTTGCCTCTGTTATTCATGGATCAAATGATATCTAATGGCTATAAAATTTCACAAACATAAAATAGATATGATAATCTTTCTGTAGCACTTGAGAGCATCTCATTTGGATTTATAGAAAGAGAAATTTTTTTGAACTTTTTATTGGGGTGCATCATAACCTTTGTTATTATTTCATAGGTTTTTGTGCTCTAATTGCTTTTGTTTTAGTCTGAACTTATTTTTTTTCCTCTAATTAATATCTATAACTTTCTAAGTTGATATAGTTTGTCTAAATTAGATTTTTGTAAATTTAGTTATAAATTTTTTAAATTTATATCAGTAAATTGTATCAAAAATGCTAAGCAGTCTAATCTTTCAAGCTTTTCTATTGTTAAACGTGGTCTAAATGACGTTATTATGGCTTGGAATTATTTTTAGTATAAATTTAACACCCAGAGCTTTTGAGAAAGCTATATTTGCATGATTCTCGTTTTTCTAGAATTAATTATCATTTTTCAAAGTTGTGGTCAAAAACTTGAATTCTAAACCCGTGAGAAAAATGTAATTTTTTTTATTTTTGGTTTCAAATCTATAGTTTATGGATTGATGTATAATATGTATAAGTTGTATAAATGAAGTTTAAGTAGAGAATGTGATTGATGGATTCACGGAACCCATAGAGTGAAATATGAACGTTTAAACCTTGACGTAACACAATAAAATGTCATATTTTTACTTCTTTTCTTTAAAATTCTATGGAATCAAGCTTAAGTGAAGAATACTGTAATATCCAATTTTCATTAAATGACGAAAATAAATACGTTTTCAAAGCAAACTTCTTGAAATAAGTTATTTAAGACCAATAAAAATTAGAATAAAATTTTAAATAATGAAAAATGAGGATTTGAGCTTTGAGTTACCCAGAAACCGAGGCCGCAATGATTCAAAAAATTTGCTGAAAGACTAGTGATATTTTCATAAATAAGTATAATTTTAGAAAAACACATAGGAGGGCTTTTTATATATAACTCAAGCTAGAGTTTAAGGAAGAAGTATAGCTTTAGAAATGATTTTATAAACCTAATTGGCTTTCATAAATTGTGTTTAGGCTAAGAGAAATCAATCCCACACCTTTTTGGGTGTGAAGCCGAGAAAGAGAGGATAAATCCAAGGAGAAAAGTATGTGATTTCACCAAAGGTAGCTCTCTCTCTTTTTTCCCATGCATAAATGAATGTCTATATTGCTTTTGAATGTGTCTATGTGTATTTTAAGCTATGAATTGTATTTTAGTATGATGCTTATGTTCCATTGAACCATAGTATTGCATTATGTATTCAAATGATGTCTAGAATGTTTGCATTGATTTGCTTAAATATGGAGAGGCCAAGAACCTTCTATCTTCGGTGAGGATGAGCTAAGAGCCCTTAAAAGTGGTTGAGACCAAGAGAAAGTCTCCCAAGAGTAAAACTTAGTTCAAGGCCTTTGAGAAAAAGGGTAAGGTAAGTCCAAGAACCTTGAAAGAAGTGGGTGAGACTAATCCATTCATTTGGCAAATATAAGTATATTATGTGTGCTTTGTGTAAATGCCAAGAATGTATCTTTAACCATTTCAAATGTTAGTATGCCATGCATACACTTTAAGACTTGTATTACATTCTTTATGCATGATTGAATAGGAGATGAGTTTTTGGGATTCTTTGAATCTTACTCCCTCCTCTTTAATATCTTAATATGCTAGGTGGAGCCAATGAACAAAGAAATGGAAGTCACCAAGGTAGAATAAAGTGTTGGCCCTAAATTGCTTGATTTTTCTTATGTTGTAACCAAAGAAATGGCACATGATGTAATCTTTTAATAGAATTGATATACAATGAATGGAACATGCGTAAATATCCTAATAGATAATGTATATATGAAATTTGATGATAAATGGAATGTATTGCAATTTTTGGGTATTGAATGGCCATTTCAAGTGCATGTTTCTTGGCATATAGTTTGGGGATGAAAAATGAAATTCTGTGTTCTGGACATTTACACCTTTGAGACAAGTTTAGAGAGTCTTTTTGGGTCATTTCCACGTGCCCAAGTGGCCATAAGAACCTTATGAGCCATTTTGCCCATCTTTTAACCATTAAAAGGCATTAAAAAGACCCAAATGGCACCCTATGGCACATTTTGACCAAATGAAGGAATTTCTTCATGAAATTTGGTAGATATGTAGAGCTCATTAAGATATTTTTAGGAAGCTAAAGTGCAAAAAAAAATGGATCTCTACAGAATTAGTTATGAATTTTTAAAGTATGGATTTTCAATTGGTTCTAATATGTACACTGTTCATGTGATCAGATTTGTATTCTGCGTCATCTGATGGGAAAATAGTATCCAATACTTGTGAAATTTTATAGACATAAACTAGAGGTCATAAAATTTCTGTGGCCACCAAGATCACCTCATTTGAAGGTCTGACCAAAGAGTTATGCATTTTTGAAGTTGTCTGTCATAGTAGTAGCGCCCCCTGAGTCTGGTTACTGTTTTATAGATTTCCAATGGCTAAAGCATTTGTTTTATTCTGGAATTATTTTTAGCATAAAGCTAACATCTGTAGCTTTCCAAAATTACAAAATTTGTATAATTTTGATTTTTAAAAAATTATTTATGAATTTTGAAATTTTATATCAATAATCTAAAATAGTGGCCCAGGCAACAGAGACTTCAATGGCTTTTCGAATGTCACATCTTCCCCTTAATGATTCATGAGCTGAAATTATTTTTACCATGAGATAGACATCCATAGCTTTTTGAAATGGTAAAGTTTGTTAGATTTCAATTTTTGTGGATTTAGTTATACATTTCTAAAATTGTGATAGAAAAATTGAAAATCTGACTATGGCTAATTCATGGAAATTGATGTGTTTTACCCACTTGTGTGAGTTCCAAGCCACTTTCTTGAATGGTTTTGAATTGTATTAGTATAATTAAATATGAGAACGAGTTTAATGAGTTCCCTTGGTCCATGGAATGCCGATGAAAAATTTATCCACTACGCAACGCATAAAAATATAATATTTTAATGTCTTTTTTTTTGGAAACTCATATGCTTCACGGAATAAAACCTAGAAATAATATGAAATGAGTTATAATATGATGGTATTACAGATACCTTGCTAATATTCCTTAGCAACTTTAACTACTATCAGCATGGTATTTGATAGCTCAAGATAAGTATTTTCAAACACTCGTTTGCATCCATTTTTTCAAATATGCCAAATTAGAAATTCAATCTCAGCTTTTTCAAATTCTTTAAGTTTCATGTTTAACAAAATCTCAACAAGCTAGTAATCAATCCTTAAAATATTAGCCTCATCAAATTTGAAAGTAAAGGGACTACAAAATCACATGTTTTGCCCAATCACAAAAGAGGCACAAGTACTCCATAGTTTCTACCTTCATTGATTAACTAAATTGTAGTGATTATGTGGGGTTTAATGATTAACTAGATTGTAGTGATTGGGCCTTTTACACATCTTATTAATTTAAGAGTAATTACACATATTTTGTTAAAAACTTCTTAAAATTATACGTTACTCTTTTTTATTTTTAAAATATATATGAATTTCTCTTAAAGCAAAAAATCATATTATACTTTAATCTAATTTTAATTTTTTTAATTAAAATATCCTTCATTAATCACTTTACATATCATTTAGAGAAAATATTTTTGCCAAAAAATTAAAATTAAACTAAAATATATTTTTTTAAAAAGAGAAAATATCTATAATTTGCTCTTTTTTTTTCAATTTAAACCAAGCCTCCAGATTCATTTTTGAACCGCCAAAGTTGGTGGCCCGTTGTGTCCAAACATCCACATTTATGACAAAAAAAAAAAGATATAAAAAGTAAAACATCCAGGTTAACGGTTATTATTAAAATTTTGATTTTTGCTTTACAGTACATGACAACATGGAAGTTTAGATTTATAATTGTTATAAGTTATTCAAATCTCTCACTATTAATCTAGATGGGTTAGATCAAATGATTAAGAAAAAAAGGTGAAAAAAGGTAATATTTTTTATATTAATTTAGATTTGATTCGTGCAATAAAAAAGATTTTAAAAACAAAATTTTAAATGTATCAAGTTGACAAGAAAAAATACACCTTTGAAATCTTCTTGCATTAAACTCAAAATCAAATATATCCCTAAAATTAAAAACAACAAAACTCTCACTGTTACATTTCTTGGTAAAACAAATAAGTTATTTGTTATATAGTGAAAGTTTAATAAGTATATTAAGGTTAATTATTAAAGAATAACTCAATAATTATTATTAAAAGAACTCAAAGGAATTATTCTATTTTCAGACACAAAAGAATAAATAATTTTTAAAATCACTCTTAAGAACTCATAATTCTTAAGAGTGATTTTTCACACTAATTTTATTAGTGTATTTAAAATTTTATTTTGATATAAAGAAATATATTTTTAATATAAATTATTTCACCTTCTCTTGAAAGTTGCTTAAATTACATTACTTTTTCTTCTATTTTAAAAATATACACTTATTTTTGCGAAGCTAAAATATAATTAAAATATCTTAAAAAATAATATTAATTTATTTAATTAAAAATGTAACTTAATAATTTCTTAAACTTTTATACTAATGCTATTTATTTTGTGTTAAAAAAAAATTAACTTATTCTAAAATTTATTAAATTTATAGCCATGCTTATGTTCATTATAATATATTTAATATAAATGTTATTTTTTAAATTAAAGCATTATCTATAAATTAGTTATATTTTAAAAAATGTTTTATGAATATATTATTTTTTTAATAATTTTTATCAAATAATTTATAATTTACTAAAATTAAAAAATTAATTATTTTATATTCATCAAATATATATTTATGACATATAATATAAATAATACATATAGTGATATTTTGAACAAAATAAGCATAATAATGACTTATTATTTATTGTAGGAGAGGTAAGTGGAATAAGTTTTTTTGTTTAAAAAAATATTTTCAAAACAGATAAAAGGATTTGCATATTTTAAATATTTATGAAAATAAAAAGAGAATAGTTTTTATTAATCGAGTCAATACGTTCATATAACTGTAGGACAATAATGTGACAATACAAAACAACAGCAAATAAGCTAGTAGCCCAGAATAAAAAAAAAAAAAAAGATAAACAAGTAATAACATGGAGTCAATCACCATTAACAGCTCACAAAATATAACGTATGAGAGGTGTCCAGCTGAACATGGTTTAGTAGGGATATACAATTGGGAAAATTAAAGATAAAAAATTTAAATTAAAGGTTGAAGGATTTTAAATTTTAGAATTATTTTATTGAATCTTTTAGACTAATTCTAAAATTTAAAATCATTTAATGTAAATATTTTTAACTTAGATTCTCTGCAAATAATTTTCCCTAAACAATTTGATAGCATCAAGTGTTTCCTCATGAAAAGTCCATATCAAAAGACAAACAAGAGGTGGCTAATATGCAAGGTAACTTTTTTTTAATACGTAGGGTTGAATTATAATTAATCTATAGGTTAGGCTATGAATCTAATTCTTATTTATTTTTAAAGATTATAGTGAAGCATTTGGTACGTTGACATTGCCATAAAACTAATAATAATATAAGAAATCTAATAAAAGTAAAAAAAAAAATTGAGAGAAAAAAAAACTGAAGATAATTTTCAGTTCACTTGTATTCTTTATATTTAGTATTTAACTTCCATTTATAGGTATTCAACATTAAAAATAGACTTATAAATTACAATACTATAAATAAAAAAATTATTCTACATAATTATATAATATAAATTCTTTAAGACTTATAAGTTATATGTCATTAAACATAAAAAAAAATCCTAAAGAGCTATCATATGAGGGTTATAAATATCCAAATAATTATATCTTTTGCAACATTTTTTATTAGACGTCCATAAAAAATAATGTGCCTAATTAAAACTTTATTAGAAAAAACTCCAATAGGATAAAAAAAAACTAATGAAAGAAAAAAAAAAGTACATAATGTTTATAATATAAGTTGCCTCATAAAAAAATCTACCGAATAAGCCCAGTAAAACAAAATCTTAGTTAAAGGAGAAAAATATAAAAAAGGTACAATGTATATTTTACTCCTTTTAATGATAATATTACTTCATGTTCTTAAGTCAACACATCCCAATACTATATATTACCTTCTCAAATGTGGTAGTTAGTAATGTTTTAGTCAATCAAATCTATCAAATCATCATATGAACGAATTTGTTAAATATCTATTTCACAATTGTTTTGAAGATTATAAATGAAAAAGAATTTTAATGAAATATGTTTTATTTTATCAATTTTAATATTCCATCCTTTTAGCTAAGTTATACATGCTATATTATCTTCGTATAACATTGTTAAAATATTTTTCTCCAAAGGCAAACCACAAATATTCTAGATATGTTAGATCATTAATCTTAATTAAACACACTCTCGACTTATCTTATACACTACATATATATTTTTACATGATTTGATAAAATAGTAACTAATGTTTATTTTGTAAAGTGCCATGAGATAGACTCTTACGATGGATTAGATAAATGTCTTATATTTGCATAGTCAATTAATTGTAATTCATATTCAATTGAATAAAATAACTTCATATTAATAATTTCTTAAAAATATCACAATAAATCCTTAACTCCATTCCAATGTAAAGCTGGAGAAGAACTACACATTGCTAACAAATTTATAGCAATTGCAATATTAGATCATATATTGTTAATAAGATATATATTAATGTTCTTATAGTACTAAGATATGATACTTCAATGCTAAGAAATCTTTCATCATTCTCTTAAAGATGAAAGGTGTCTTTATTCATATCTAGCAATTTTATAACCATTGGAATATTTAGTAGATATACTTTATCTATAAAATATTGTTTTAAGATATTTTCAATATATATTGATTGATGAAAAAGAATTCCATTTGTTAAGTGCTTAATTTACAAGTTGAGATAAAACTTTGTTTTTCTAATATCTTTTATCTCAAATTATTTTTTTAAAAATAATCAACTATTTTTTAAAACTTTAAAGAGTTTTAATAATATTTAAATCATTAATATATATAGTATATTGTTAATTATATTATTTTTTTACTATTCATTTAACAAATATTTGCTAAAATGATTATATAATATATGCTCAATTAATACACATATTATGTTTTTATATATATTACTAGGCCAATGATTACATATACCAAAGGCGAATATGTATTTTCATAATTAATGCCAACCCTTTTATTAAAAATTTTTGTACTACAAGTCATATTTTATATTTAATGGTTTTATTTTTTAAAATTTTATTTTTGCATAAATACTTATTTATATTATACTAGCCTTACACTCAGGCCATAAGCCTAAAAACTTTACATTTTATTTTTTAAAATTTTATTTTTGCATAAATACTTATTTATATCATACTAGTCTTACACTTAAGACATAAGCTTAAAAACTTTACATTTTGAAAGTGATTCCAACTTTTTTTGAATTGCGTTTTTTTTTTAAATTTTAGCCAATCATCTGTTTGTTTATATTTTTCAAGAAATTTAAGTTTAAGATCTTCATTTTCTTTTATCATTTCAATAGCAATATTGTAATAAAAAAAGTTATTAACAATTGTATATTTCCAGTTCTATCTTTTTCTCGCAATAATATAACTTATTGAGATCTCTTTATTATTTTTCAAGTACCTAAACCTTTTTTGGAATTTTATGATTAGTTATATCTTGGATTTCTTCTTAAGTACCAATCTCTTTAATATCACTATCTTGATTATTTGCTTTTTTTTCTTTTTTTTAGAATTTTTGTCTTTGGAACTAATTAGTCTACTGCACTTCATGCATGGTTTATTTTCATTTGTATTAACTTATTGTCCTGCTAGGACATCAATTTAGATTGAAGTATTTTCAGTTGGTATACAAGATTTGGTAATTCTCTTTAGGTTAGTAAATGTACTTGGTAGTTGATTTACAATATTTTGTAAACATAATACTTTTTGAACTTGCGAGAATCTAAATGAAATAATAATAATGCATTCCATATGATTTTCTTTTCCAATTGCTTATTGTTTGCTATGATATTAGGAAAACTATTTTGTCAAAATGATAATTAGTAAATCATGTCATAAATAAAATGAGACTTATAATCAATATATATTCCTAAAATTTTTTGAGAACTCATGCTTATGCATTGTGGTGGAGCAATTAAAACATCTAAGATGGAGAATATTTAGTTCTTGATTAAAAATCAATTGTAATTGAGAGAATTTATAATAACTTATTTGTTTGATACATATAAATGCTATTACATGTAAAATTGTATATCCCAATATTAAAATGGAAAGTTTTGTTCTCATAAGCATTAATCTATCTATTAATTGGAGGTATTTAATAAATGATTTTACTAAACTATTTTGTATCAATATGAACAAAAAACTTTTTAATTGTTATTCAAATATACATATAATAGTCCTTAAAAGCCAAAGATGTAAATCTACTAGCATTATCAAGACAAATTGTCTTGATTGTATAATTTGAAAATTATGCCCTTAATCAATTATTTGAACAAGCAATCTTGCAAACACCAAGTTACGAGTTAATAATAAATATACATATAACTATCTTGTAAATGTATTTATCAAAATTGTATTATATTTGAATGGTTCACATGATAGGTCAATGGGCCCACACATATCTCCTTGGATATGTTCCAAAAATGTAAATGATTCAATTTCAACTTTAGCTAATGATGGTCTAATAATTAATTTACTTCAAGAATAAGCAGCATGTGAGAATTCTTTGAAACAAAGAATCTTTTGGTTCTTCAATAGATGTCCATATGAATCATAGTTTTTCTTGTTGAAAATTCTCGCATAATTTTTTTAATGAAAAATTATCATAGAATTTATCATGAACTTTGTCACGGTTTATAATTTTTCACAATTTTTGTTGTAAATTCTCGGATTATTTTATGAGAATTCTTTTAGAGAATTTCAAAAAGAATATTGTGACAAATGTGCCACAATATGGCAGGAATAGGGTGCCAACAATTTTTGTAAAATTTTTTCATGAAAAAAAAATTAACAAATATTTTTTTAATTCTTATAGAAATATGCCATAAGAATTATAAAGAAAAAATTGTAATTGTTTTTTATTCAAATAGTAATTTATTATGAGAATTAAGAAAAAATTTAAAAAAAAGTATGTAATTTTTTGAACTCTTATAAAAAAATTATGCAAGAATTAAAAAATTATAATTTTTTTATTCTTATAGAAAAATTCCATTAGAATGGTGAAAAAATTAAAAAAAAATGAAAAGTGGAATGTTAAGTGAAATTTTTTTTGTTCTTATGAAAATTTATTGTAAGAATTTCAAAAATTTTTGTGAAATTTAAGAAGAGAAATGTGTTCTAATCCTCATAGAATTTTTTCATGAGAAAAAAATTTAACAAACATTTTTTTAATTCTCACTAAAATATATCATGAGAATTATAGAAAAAATTACAATTTTTTTTTTAATTCTCATGGTAATTTACAGTGAGGATTAAGAAAAAAAAACTTGTGTAATTTTTTTTTTAAATTCTCACAAGAAAATTCCATGAGAATGGTGAAAAAATTTTAAAAAATAGAAAACAAAATGTTAAGTGAAAATTTTTTTTCTTCTCATGGAAATTTATGATGAGAATTTCAAAAAAACAATTCAAAATTTAAGAGGAAAATTTCATTTTAATTCTTATAAATTTTTTTTTGTAAGAATTAAAAAAAAATATTTTTTAAATTCTCATGAAAAAATCTCTGAGAATAGTGAAAAAATTAAAAAAAAAATGGTAACAAGATTTAATACATTCCTTTTCCCACATTGCCCTTCAATTTTTTTCAAATTCCCATTTTACCCCTTAAGTTATTAGATCACGAATCACAACCCTCTTTCCTTCTTAAGTTGTTATTCTTCACTTTAGATCTTTTAGATGTGTTACTTATCCATATACTTCGTGAGCTTCCTTTTGTAATTGATCTTTATGGTTGCACCACCCGATACTAGTAACATGCTCTAAGTTTTGATTGCTTGTTCAGCCACAGATTTTGTTTCCATGGTTTGCAACATTTATGCAAGGTAATGATATCTCTTTATGTCAATTTCCAACCACTTCTTTTTCCCATTTTTGAAATTGTAGCATTTCTCCTTCATTTTCTCTAGGTTCTCCTCCATTACAATACTTTAAGCTCCATTTGAGGTCGTTATCTCCAACCATTAACTTTCTTTAACCATGGGTGGGTTAAAGCTTTCTTTATGCAATAGAGTTCTTAGGGGTTTTGGAAATTCTAAAGCATATTGGTTAGATAAGATTACTCTTATTTGCTTAACTCTTCCATTCTTAAGATTAAAGAAGCCACAATTGCATTTTGCTTCCATGCCATGTTGTAAACTTAAAAATCGGGAATTTTGGTAACTATAGAAATTTATGCAATTGGTCACTGGGTAATACTTGGTTAAAAGTAATTTGCTTTGCTAAGGTTTTACTTTCATATATATGGCCCTTGATTGAGCTATTGATTGGACCTGACATGCTTATGAAAGCACCACTTTGAGCTTTAAGACCTATTAAATGTGGAAATATTGCCTCAATTATTTATAGAGTTACACTAGGCAATGCTTTCTTGTTTGCTTTTTTATGTTCATGTATGTGTTGCCTTAATTTATTTTTTAATTTATTTTATGACTTGACAAGTTTATATTGCTTCCCTTTCATGCTCTACACATGGATATTTTATAGGACCTTAAATTTTGTATGTTAATCTCTTTGGTTAATTCATGCCTTGGTCTTTTAAAATGAAAGCTTGGAAGTAAAATAATGGTTGTTCATGTTTCATATTGGCTGAAATCATACTATTAACAAGGTAGTGTGGGCTTAAGAGTTTGGGAAGGACTTGCACTAAAGGAAGAAAGTCAAATTTTTATATTATAAATGGATGCCTTTAATTTAAATATTGATTGTTGAGTTTGAATGGAAGTTGAAGTAGTGATTCTTTACCTTTTGCTTTGTTGGTTTAAAAAGTGTTATCAAGTGCAAGAGAGATTTGCCTTGTGGAAAGAGACAGCTTATGAAGCTAATCATTGAGCTAAGTACTAAGAAAGTGGAAAATTAGACTCTAGTTCATTAAATATATATTTTGTTGTAAATAAATATATGTTGGTACTATAACTCTTTTAAATGATGTTTATAGTTATATATATATATATATATGTTGGAAAAGTTAATCTTGTTACTTAGTTGCATGAAGTGGTACATTATGAGTGAATAGTATATATATGTAAGATCCAATTTTTCCATAAATGCACGAAACTCACCAGATATAAAAATAAATTCCTTAAATAGAATGATTTGAAATTAAATAAAATTAGAGTAATATTTTAGACCTCAAATAATGAGGATTTAAGGCCAAAGGTGTCATGAGAATAGAGCCAAAATAATTAAACGAAAATTGATGAAAATGTAGTGGCATTTTCATAATTTTAAGCACTTTTTAAAAAACTCAAATAAGGGATTTTTAAATAAAAAAATGGGTTTCCCGATATTCATAGAGACCCTAAAAATTATAAGAACCCCCAAAATAATTAAAACTCCTCCGGTTGACGTTTTATAACGTTAGTTGACTCAAATTTTGACCAATTTGTTCAGGAATGTTTTAGATCCAATTTGAGTGATTTTAAAGGAATTTTATAAGTTGGAGAAATTAAATTTTATGATTAAAAAGATGGTTCTTGAAAAAGAATTAAAATGAACCTAAAATGGAAAAGCCAAAAAAAGGGACATAGATGAAATTTTTAATGAACAATTTTAAGACACCCCTTTTATATGTGTTGTCCTCCTCCTCTCCCTCACTTAACTGACATTAGTTCTGTTCAAGAATAAAAGGGAGACTAGTTGAGAAAGGCATGTAAGAAGGGGGGAAGAAGAACCTAGAAAAAAGTAAGAAAAAGTATGGAATTTCATAGTTCTTCCTTTACAAAAGATGTTCCTCTCCTTCTCTCCTTTCTTTTTATGGTTTTCATGACTCATATGGGGCAAATTTGGTATTGGTCCAGAGGAGAGAGCTCAGAATTTCAAGGGGGAGCTTGGAGCAATGGAAAGAACCACTAGAAAAGCATTGAAACAAGGTAAGAACCATGGCCTTTTTTGCACTTTCTTGTTGTTCTCCTCCATGAGTGTTTCGTCTAGCGTAGAGCTCAACCAAGAGGGGATGAATTCTATTCCTCGCAAGGGAGAATCATAGGTTTTGGAGTGTGAGGAACAAGTGTAGGCAAAGAAATCCAATCAAGAAGCATTAGATTGTAAGTTAACAAAGTTAGGGGTTTTGGTGTACCTAGGCCAAGATGGAGCTTCCTAAGGATAATTTAAGTTGTTTAAGAATATATATGAGCTCTCAAGACATCTAAGAAGCCTCCCAAGTGCCATTCCCTTAAAGAAAGTGAAGCAAACTCTATGGGTGCAATGGTAAGGAAGTGTTTCGGCTTAAGTAAGTATGGCCACCTATGGAGTGTTTTAAATTATTCCAAGGTTAGAATGTGTCTAGATATGATAAAAGAATATTAAAAGAAGCCTTGAAAAAAATTTAGAAAGCATGGATTATAAGATGGAGGTGTAAGTTCCATTTTAAGACATTAGGAAACAACTAATGTGTAGGCTCCTTAGAATGAAATGGTGATGATTCCAAGGAGTTTAAATGAAGTCAAGAGACTAGAATTGAGTGAGAATGGGAGCCTAGATCACGAAATCCAAAGGTTACTTCATTATGTCTTAAATGGATCTATAATAAGGTTATAGGAGAAAGTAGTATAGCATAAAGCTTGGTCAAATGACTTAAGCATGCTTCATTGATATGTCTAGGCCAAAAGAATCAAGTGCCACCCAATTCTATGAGTTTGGCCAAAAAGGGAAAGACAAATTCAAGAAAAAAGCATGTGGCATTGGCTCAAAGGTAGCTTTCTAACATTTCCCTTATGCATGCCTTGGATGTTGCTTGTTTTTGAATGCTTGTATATGTGTTTATATCATGAGAAATGTTTCTAGTTATTTCATACATGTTATGGTACCACGATATTCTTGAAATGTTCTTTATACATGTGTTTTAGCTTGAATGGGTTTGGTGATGCCAAAAGCCCCTTAATTAGGATGAGGATGAGCCAAAAGTTCTTAGGATTAGGTGAAACCAAGTTAAAAGTCTTAAGAAAAGTAAGACTTAATTAAAAGTTCCTTGAAAATGGACGAGACAAATCCAAAAGTTTTAAGAAAAATAGGTGAGGCTAAACCAATGCCTTTAAGAGTGTATGTATAATATGTATGAGTTTCTTAAACATGGAAAGTGCTTTATATATATTTACTCATAGCTTAAATTGTCATGCATGCCATCTTAGATTTGAAAATACATCTATTATGTATGTTTGAAAGGGTAAAGAGTTATTAAAATTCTTTGAATCTCAATCTTCCCCTTTCAATGTATAACAATGCCTAAGTAAGCCAAGAAGACCAAAGGATAGAGGCCCAAGCCTCGGAGCATAATACTTTAACAAAGGAGTAAGAGAATAGGTATTTCTAAAGCATTTTGATGTCAAAAATATTAATCTCATGATGTATGTATGATGTAAGCTCTTGAACACATCCAAATATGTATAATGATAATGCATGTATGAATTTTGGGACCAAATGAATTGATGTATGGATTTTTGCCACCTAGGTTCTATGTTATGCATGTGTATAAGTGTAAGTGGCATGGTAAGATTGAGCTCCATAATATTTTGTACCATTTGAGATGTTTTCCTAGGCTATGTTTGTGCTTTGAGACATGCTCAAGTGGCTATGGAATACTAAGAAAGTGAAATGGTACCTTAAAAATCCCTTATGACCCTAAAAAGTGACCAAATCTTAAGCTGAATCACAAACTAATCGAATGAACTAGTCTTGGTATGAAATTTAGCATACTAATAAAGTTCAACTAGAGCTTTTCACAGAGCTAAAAGAAGACCTAATTTGGAGCTCTAGAGAATTTATTATAAATTTTTAAAGTTGATCAAATTATGTAAAAATGGTATGTGCACTGTTCACAAAGTCAGTTTATATTTTTGTGTCACATATAGGTCAAATGAAGTCTAATGATCATGAAATTTTAAAATATAAATTAGACATCATAAGCTTCCTATATCTACTAAGATCACTTCATTTTGAGCTTTGTAAAAGGAGAACCAAATTTTTGAAGTTGCATGGTAGTACCACTAATGCAGCTCAACCTCTAGTATTATTCTATCAATTTCCATAAGTTAAAGGCCACTGAATTGGTCTAGAATTATTTTTACTCACTAGTTAACATCCAAAGCTTTCTAGAGTGGTATGGTTTGCTTAATTTTGAACTTTTTGGAATTACTTATGAATTTTCAAAATTTATATAAAAAAATTGTGACAACAGATGGATCTTTGGTATTGTTCTATTATCTTTTGTGGTCCAATTGATGTTTTCATGACATGGAATTATTTTTACCTTTAGTTGACATTTAGGACTTTCTAGAAAGTTATAATTTGCTTGATTTCGATTTTTTTAAAATTATTTATGATTTTTCAAAGTTCTTACCAGAAAGTTGTCATGGCAAACCCGAGAGCAACTTCAAGTTTTTGTATTCCATGATTCTCAATCCAGGTTGTAAGCCTCTAATTGTGTTATTTCTTATATTTATGAGTATGTCATGGATGAAAATGAGTTGAGACAAATTTAAATGACTCACGTAGGCAAAATTAAAACAAATTTGATGTCTATATGCCTTAGTTCTGTTGCCAAAGTGTGAAAATTCCACTTAAATGAGTATGAAATGCTTTGAATGTTATATATGGGGTGTATGAACTTAAGGTATTACAATATACGGTTGAGATTGGATCTTGAATGGTCAATTTTATTATTTATCATTTTTTTAGAGTTTTGGTGGTTTAAATATTAGGGCAAATTTGGCAAAGAATAGAGCTATTTTCCCTGAATTGAGACATTTATGTCCCAAAAAGAGAAATCGAGTGAGTTGGTAAGGCACTATAAATTTTTTTTTCGATTAAGATTTTGCACCTTGAGATAGAGTGAGTAAAAGTTGTTTAGGGTCAATTTGAGTTAAATTGCAAAATTTAAGCATGTAGAACTTAAGATAAAAGCCACTTTGAAAGCTAGTTTTGTGAAAAGAGTTTAAAGCGGTAGAATGCAAATTTGACATGCCACTTAAGAGTTTAAAATTTCAATTTTACTAGTTTTTAGGCATATTTGTTATCGTAGTTTCTTTGATAATGTGTAGGGGCTGTGCTAGGCTTTAGTTATGATATTCCTTATGTTTTTGCAAAGTTGTAGGTAGAGAGATGATCAATTAGGTATTTAGGAGTTGTTGGAAGAGGTTTTTAGGAGTTATGGAGTTGTGAAATAGATTTTAAGTTGCATTCTAGCTCTCATAAAAACACCATTTTACTATCAAATTCTTCCATTGCTATCATGCCTAGTAGGGGTTGTTTTGGTTGAATTTTTATGTAGCTCATGTGCTTTAATTATATAGTTAGGTGTTTAAGATAGTAGACAAAAGTTCTAGCTTAAAATCATATAGAAATATTGATGTTTTGGTCCATTTTTGTGGCTTTAAAGTTTGTACAATTTTTTTTGGTTTTACTATCATAATTGTTATAGTGCAAAAGTGGGATGTGCAATGCCCAAGTTTGGTTTTTAGGGTAAGAGTTGGTGCATAATGATGTTTTATAGTAATGGAAATGGAATGAGAAGCATATTCAATGTGGTGTAGAAGGCAGATAATGGATTTTGGAAAAAGGTTTTTCATGTCTTCATGCTTTTGTTCTTAACTGAAAGGTCTAACCAATTTTTATTTTCCATGTTGTCAATTATAAACTTAGAAATCAATATTTTTTTTCTTCCTCTGTTGATTGATAGTCAACATTAATGCTTAACCTGCCAAAACAGAGAATGGGAAGTAGAGTTTATTTTGTTGAAAAAACACTTACATTTTATTTCTTGGTCTTTCTTTTTGTCACTTTCTCTTTGCTCCTTCATAGCTTTTTGTTTTTATAATTTACTCACATTGTGACAACATGAAGCATAAAAGTCAAACTTTTTGGTCAAATAATTTTGTTTGATTTAAATGATATAAAAAGAGATATTGATTTTCACTTGGTCAAAGACACTTATAGCAAGTTCTCAAACCTCTTTTGATATTTCTAAATTTTATTTGTAATGTAGTCTTTTAGTTTCACTCTATATAGTGATTTAGGTGTGAACAATGTAAATGAAAGTGAGGTTCTTCATATGGCGACAGACTCATAAGAGCTGGAGACAATTGAATTGGGTCTTAATTTAAATGATGAGAAAAATTTTAAGTAAGTCCAAAAGATTATTGGAAGTATTAAATTATAATGGTAAATTTTTAGTATTATTTCCCATCATGAAATTAATATCTATTACTTTGTCAAGTTTGTACACACGCGCGCGCGCGCGCACACACACACACACACACACATATATATATATACTTTAATTATAATTCTTCAATTAACTATATGTTATTCATCGTAAAATTTAAAAGTCATCATGACTTATTCTAGACCTAGTTAATATAATATATGTGGATATAGAAATTTATTATTATGTAAAACAAGCTTAAATAAGGTAAAGGAAATGTAATTAAATTTACAACATCAAAATTTTAATAGCGTATTATTAATTATGAGTTTTTTTAATCAAAGAATTATGAATTTGTTAACTCATAAATTCTTGATTTCAGAGAGATTTACCATTAAAAGCTCCATTCCCTTTTTCTTTATTTTTTGGTTGCAAGCTTTGAAGTTTGGTTTTATAAATAATGCCCTTGAAATAGAGTATTGAATCCATACTATTTATGATTTATTATTATTTCCAAAAAAGTTGAACAAGTTAAAGTTTTGCCAAATTGATATTGTAGAGTTTGATTAACTAATGATAGTCTTTAAATCTTATGAATGACACTTTCATTTCATGCCTTGACTTTTAATGAGTGGTTAATTTGGTGTTTCGATTTACATCTATATATTTTTGTAGTTTTTGAATGTTAATTTAGATTTATAAAATAATTTTTAAACAAATAGTCTCCACTAAATGTTTTAATTAAAAAAAATTTTAGTAAGGACTATTGTTGCCCATGAAAGTTTTTTTTAAATAGTGATTCTTATATTAAATTATTGTAAGAATAGAAAAAATTGTAAATTTTTTTTGCATTCTTATGATAATTTATAGTAAGAAAATTTAACAGTAAAAAATTACAAGAACACCAAAAAAATATAAAATTTTTAGTTCTCACTATAAATTATCATAAGAATTTTGTGAGAATGTCATAAATTTCATCACAACTTAAAAAAAAAAATTCACAAAATTTTTTTTTTATGTTCTCAAAGAAATTTATTGCGATAACATTTCTTTTTCATGAAAAAATTTCGTAAGAATTGTTAATTCCAGTGGCTATTTCTTGCACAATAAAAAAATTGGTAAGAATTTCTACAAAAATAGATATTCTTACAAAATTTTGGGATTTTTCTCATGAAAATTTTTTTTGAGAATTTTTCTATTTCATTATAGTATTTTTAATAATTTTTTGCAAATAATAATATAGTAATTTTTCTAAAGTTTTTAATAGTTCTATACTATCAAATATAGTCTTGACATTAACATAACTTATTATCATATGAGAAAAACATTTTTTATTTTTAAGTACCATGTGCATATGACATATATTTTCACTATAAATATTATGTCTAACTATAAAATAAGAAATGTTCATATTAATTCTTCAAGAATGACATATAACTTGCCATTTCATTTTATTCCCCTCATGAACTCTCAAATATATCTTCAAATATTAATGTATAAAGATTCTTTTGAATCTGAAATTTTTTTTTATATATGTGAAATAAAACTCAAAATTCGATTCATATTATTTGCCCGTTTTATTCAAGCCCAAGCAACAATCTTGAAATGCCTGATATGATTAGACTGAGGACACCTTACCTGTTTGTACTCCAGGGTCTAAAGTTTTAGGTCACATGTCATTGCCAATTGGGAATGCTTCGCTTCACACGAAGCCTTGAATGGTTCGGTACCACAGTGAAAACAACAAATGCGTGCTTTGCTTGTTTGCCTAACTCTCAAGAAAAACAAAAATGAAAAGCCTTTCATTGCGTTTGATTATAATGCCCTCGCTTGTCGGGCTTTTCTGTAACATTTGTTACTTCAGCTAACCTTATTCATTAATTCATATAATTCCAGTAAAATTATATTTTATTGGGTCTTTCCTTAAGTCATTATAGTTTTCTGATATATAAATATCACTGTAGAAACATATTAATACACTTGAGCATTTGCATATAGTTAACTTATGTATGATTTATAAATTTTTTTATAACTTAGTCAAACATATAACTTTTACTTAAAAAAATAAATAATGCTAAATAGTTATTTAAGCTTCTAAGTATTTATTATTTTTCTTCATTTGAATTAAAAATATAATTTCACAGTTTTTTTTAAATAGTGACTATTTATCTGACTTAAAAGACCTATATTTTTCAATTGTCCTGTAATTTAAAAATAAAAGACAAGACAAATTATTAAGACCCTTTTATCCTAATAATTAAAAAAAATCCAAAACAGATTCTCATTGCCAAATTTTATTTTATAAATACCATTTTTTTATTATTACTATAAATGATTTGTCAGGTTATGTGACAAATCAAGCTTCATAGACTTGATTCGCCACTGGACTTGACGAACCAAGTGTTTTATAAAAATGAAAATAAAAAATAATTAGTAATGATTTCATCGAGGCTAAACCCCAAAAAAAAAAAAAACTGTGATTGTTTTTAGCTTTCATTTTAGCTTGTGATTTAATTCACGAGGGACAACAATTTATTTTCACAAAAGAAAGTATAAGAATGTTGAATTTGGTAACCATTTGAGATGTGTACAGCAAACATATATTAGACATTATGTAGGAATTTGGATTTCTATCAGAATTGTTTAGATTTTTGGATGATTTTAATATTATATTTTTATTTTTCAAAAATTACATATCATTTTTAAGCTAATAATTAAAAAAAAAATTTTATTTTACGTTATATTTTTAAATAAAAAATTATTAAAATTTAAAAAATAAAATTTAAATTACCTAAATTAAATCTAAATAGAAGATTCCGCCTGCGCATCCCTTCATATTCCCATAAGATCAAGATGTGATTATGTAGTTTGCCTTGGGTGTTAAGTCTTTAAACAATTTTTTCATATGTTGCTTCTTTGAAGAAACTCATGGCTGTGCCAAGTGAAAATCAAGATTCTTGCGCCCATATGTTATTCCAGTTTCTTTATGTGGGAATGTGGTTTGAAGTCCGAATCTGCCAAACGAGCTAGAGTTTATTACTTATCGTACCCTTAACGGACACATCCACTCAAATTTTTTAGCCTTATCTTTAAAATTTGTTAGACTTAGATAAAAAATATAATATGTTAAGAAATATATAGACAGTGACAGCTTGTGTGTTGTCTGGTAGTGAAATTGATATATCATCCGCGGCGTAAACAAAGGCGTGTGAATTGGTCAAATGGATTAAGGGCACCTTGGTCATCGAAAGTCAGGCAGTACCGGCCTCAGAAAAATCAAAACCGAGTTTGTACGGAAATACTTATCACATCATATTCATGTAATACTAAGTTGAATATTATTATCATTATTATTTTATTAAATAAATAATTCTAATCTTAAGGCATGTTTCGTTGCATGGAAGGAAGAGAGATTTTCTTTCTAAAATTATATATAATATATAATATTTTTTATAATTATTATTTAATAATATATATTTTTTATTACATAATTAAAATAAAGACATAAAAAATATTTTTTATTCATGAAATTATTATTTCTATTTTCTTTTTCATTCTACATATCAAATGAGATATTAGAGTTTAATTATATAATTTTGATTAATAGAAATCAAATTATAGCATCAATTACTTAGTATTTCAAAATTATTGACATGGTAATTAAGCAAGACCTTTCTTTTTTAAAAAAAGAAATCTAAAAATATTTCATTAAATAATTAATTAAAAGAGAAAATTTAAATAATTTTTTTATTTTTGGTAAAAAATTTTAATTTAATTTTTGAGTAAATTACTCCCTCCTTTTCTAAAAGATGCTTAAATTATGTAATCCTCCTATCTGGAATGGAATATATACATATATATATATATATATATATATATATATATATATATATATATATATATATATTTCTTTAAGTTGAAATATGTCAAAAATAGTTTTAAAAATAATAATATTTTTTATTAACAATATAAATTATTTAAAAATAATTTTATAAAATTTTATTTCAATATTATTTATTTTGTATTAAAAATTAAAAAGCTTAATTTATTCTCAATTTAAAAAATTAATTATTTTTCATTCATCAAATATACATTTAATACTTATTATATTTTATAAATAATATATATAAAAATATTTGAGTTAAACTAAATGTAATTATAACTCATTTTTTATAATAAAAGAAATCAATATAGCACTTTTGACTTTAAAGAGGTACGTATAAATTTTTAAAATATAAAAAAAATGCTCATGTAATTTAAACATCTCTCAATTAAGAAGAGTCTAATTTACTTTTGAATTTTTTCGATATCCTAATGCATGTCTTCTTGATAGTTTTCTTTTAAAAATATTATTTCTTATTTTATTATAAATTGAATATGTTTATTAAATTATAAACATAAATTTTAAAGTTTAACATAATTTTTTTAAAAAGGGTTTTCAAATATAATCATTTATAATAAAGAATTATTTACAAAATTAAGCAAATTATACTCTATTTACATAAACATGTAAATATTTAAAAAAGAATGAAACAAAAATAGGGAAAATAATTTTCTTTCAAAAGGCTAGTTAGAAGAAAGAACAGAGAGCGCGGTCAAAAACAAAGAAAAAGAAAAGAAACAGGATTCTTCTTCTATGGAAAGGATCCGGTTCACGTTTCTTCGTGGTCCATCTAGGAATGGCCACGTGTATTAATAAATTATTAAATTCCCAAAGTCTCCTTGTGACTTTTAAAACAGTCACTGTGTAACCTTCAAACTTCAAAACAAAACCCTCCTCTCGTCTTCTTCGGAATGTACTCAATTCTCAAATCTAATTAAGCAAAGCTAAGACCATGAACAGCGATTTCTCCCACTTTCTTTTTTCGTTTTTTAAATTCTTCGTTTTTCTTCCTCCTCGCTGTTAAAGTTCAAGAGACCAAGCCCCCTTCGTAAGAAGACTGTTAGAAGAAGAAGAAGAAGAAGAAGAAACAGTTTTCTTTTCAGCTTGTCTGGCTTTTTCATTTCTCTCTTTCACTTTCCGGCTTTTTCCCGAGAAAATCTGATCAGGTAATCAGATTCTTACTCTCCATGTCTGCTTCAAGCACTTGTCAGTTCTCTCTATATTATCTACTTTAACATTCCCCTTCCTGCTTCAAGCTCTTAATTCCTTTGGTTTTGAGCTTTGTGTTAATTTTTTCTTTTTCTTTTTAAAAGGAAGGGAATCTAAGTTGCTTCTTCCGGCGTGTTTTCGGTATAATGCGTTCGATCTGTCTTTGTGATGGACTCCTCTGCTTTGGTTGACTCTGTAAAATTCTGCTTGACTTCCGAGAAAAAAAAAAAGCATTTTTTCAAAAATATTTTATTGGTTATTATGTAATTAAGAAATGAAATGAGTTGCTTTGAAGTATAGTTCGACCTGAAATTAAAGTTTAATTGTATAATTTAGCACCTTACAATATTATAATTACTGAAGATATGGTTTCGTATTTAAGTAGGGAAAAAAAAAGGTGCGAAATTTGAGGAAGAAGCATACATTTGGAGTCCCGCTCTGCATAGCTGCCGCCCCATTGTCCCCCGTCTCGGGGGGAGAAAAAAAAAAGAAAGGACATTTATGCTCAATTTCGTGCTGGTGAAAATTGAGCCGGTTCGACTTTATAGATTGCGAAATAAAGGAGACTATTCTGACGTTAACATCCAAATTAAATGGCAAATAATTAGTTCTATGGTTCTAGTGTTGAGGATTCATCATCGGACCGTAGTCCTAATTCCCTTCGGTGTTGGGATTTTGACATGTTTCAGCCAACTGTAATTGATGAAGTTATTTATATGAATTCAAATGGTGTTAATTCATAATCAATATTATATTTCTTGTAGTATTCTAGATGAGTACTCGACAGGCAAAGTATATAATATTGCTGTTGAAGGAGAAAAATAACATACGTTTCCGCGTATTGGTGGGGGTGTTGACTGGTAAACGCCTATTCATGCAGTACTTTCATAGAAGAAGGGGATAAAGTGTTCTTCGCCAAAATGCTGTTTGTAAATATAAAATGATCTTTTTTAGGCGATTCTACCAAAAAAACAGCTGAGACGATTATTAGTCTGAAGTTTTTGTTTTTTTCTCCTTTTTTTTTGTTCGGGGTTTTTTTTGTGTTTTTTTTGGAGGGGGGGGGGGGGGGAGGGAGGGGTTTTGATCCAAGACATTTTAAGGTTGTCTTAAAATTTACATGTTTTTGGCATATTATGAAATATGGCATTTTGGTTACCGTTGGTGAACTTGATATGGCATTGTGTTTGAGTTGTTTTACGTACAGCCTACAGTATTTAATTGCTGAGCTTTAATCGCCTTATTGATATGAATACAGGTCCAGCATGTGACTGCATCTGTCTGTAAGTGACTCTTATGGTGGATATCTTAGTTCCAGAACAGGGTTACAAGGTCTGGTGTTTGGTATCACTTCAATAGCAAGCCAAAAGAAAGAAGTGAATCTTAGGCTGCTATTAGGTGAAAGCTTTCCCATGGATGTTTTTTACAATCTAAATCAAAGTGCTTTTACTGTTTGGTTATTATATCATCAGTTCTTGTAGGCTTCAGTCCTTTGTTGGCTCCGTAAGAAGAACCTAAAATTTATACGTGAGATGACATATTGGTTTAGTAGTAGTTTGGTGTCCTTTTGCTCAGTACCGTGACTTTCAGGTCCTGACTCCTGAGCTATTGCTTATTCCTATAATCATCAAAATGAATAAATGGTACGGTGGAGTTTTGATGGCTTCCTTGTTTATGCTGTTTATGCTTCTGATACTGAGATTTGGTGTCATGAAAAACTCTATTGGTGAAGGCTATCCGACTATATCTGTCTCCCTTAATAGTACTAATCCTCTCAAATGGATAAATCCTGTGGTTCCTCCAGCTGTTCTAAATCCAGAGAGTTCTTCTCAAGTGATTTCTGCTGATGTTGTTGTATCTACTCTCTTTGCTCAAAGCAATTTCTCCAAGGAACAGCAACAAACTTTGCAGACATGGAACCAATTGAAACACTTAATTGATCATGTTCAGGGGTTACCTAATGCAGCAGAAGCTATCAAGGAAGCTGCAGGTGCATGGAATAATCTTATGCACTCAGTTGACGAGCAAGGACAAGGTTATGCAAATGACAGTTTAAATGGAAGAATGAAAGAGAAGCAATGTCCCCATTTTCTTAATAACATGAATTCAACAGGCCTCAATAATAGTAGTTACAGATTGCAATTTCCTTGTGGCCTGACGCAAGGTTCTTCCATAACTGTCATTGGCATCCCCAATGGTCTTCTTGGTAATTTTCGGATTGACTTGGCTGGAGAACCACTTCCTGGGGAGCCTGATCCCCCAATTATTTTGCACTATAATGTTAGGCTTCATGGTGATAAAATCACTGAAGATCCTGTAATTGTCCAAAACACCTGGACTGTAGCTCATGATTGGGGTGAAGAGGAGCGGTGTCCATCCCCTACTCCTGAAAAGGTCAAGAAAGGTAAAATTACTGTTATTGTTTAACTGGTGCAACATTTATACTGAACTCATGTTCATCGCAATAGAAAGAACAGATATACTTTCCTGTTTTAGCCAATCCAAATTCTTTTCAAAATGATGTCTGCCAAACAGATAAGATGTTGCACTCATGACACTGAAATCAAAGTTTCATTATTTGACTGCCATATCCACTTCAGACTTTTCTCCAGTATAGATTGTGATATGGAAATCTTGAATAAAAGACACACCTTGCTTTGTCTACTATCAGTAATGTCGTATGAGTTATAAGTATGACCTTATCAACAGAATTGAATCATATCCAACTGGCAACTTTGGCGCTAAAGCTTTGTCTGCTTGATTTTTACTGGTCCATCGTGTGGAAATGATATGTACTTCTCCTTATCATTTTAAATATTTAGTACCTTATAGTTCTAATGCATGACTAGTTTTCATTTTCTTTGTTTGTAATTGCTGTCTCTTTTGCCAGTTGATGAATTGTGGCAGTGCAATAAGATCATAGGGAAGAACATTAGCCAACTTTCAATGTCTGGCATGTATTCACATGCTTCAGGGCGATTTTCAGCATCAGAAGGACATTCTAAAAATAGAAAATACTTTCCTTTTAAGCAAGGTTTACCATTTGTTGCAACTCTTCGAGTGGGATCAGAGGGAATCCAGATGACTGTTGATGGAAAGCACATATCATCATTTGCTTTCCGTGAAGTACTTATTTTCTCTATTGCTTCAATTATTAATTTTCTGTTGAGTATTATTTCCTTGTATCTTCTGAATAATTTACTGACTTATGTGGTTACTATTCAGACTTTGGAGCCTTGGCTTGTCAGTGAGATGAGAATTTCTGGGGACATCAAGTTGATTTCTGTTCTTGCCAGTGGTTTGCCCACTTCAGAAGATACAGATCATATTAGTGATCTGGAATCATTGAAATCAAGTCCTCTATCTGTGCAGACTCCATTGGATCTCTTAATTGGTGTTTTCTCTACAGCTAATAATTTTAAGCGCAGGATGGCTGTTAGAAGAACCTGGCTGCAGTATAAGGCAGTTCAATCAAGTACAGCTGCCGTGCGCTTCTTTGTCGGTTTGGTAGGTGCTGCTTGTGGTCTGCTTGCATAATTCTAAGAATTTGAAGAGGGAAATATAATTTCATTAAGTCATTAAGTAGAATTGAGATTCTTGCATACTTTTCATAAATTGATCTTCAAAACTTTATTCGCATCCTACTAATGTTGTGTACGTTGCTAATAAGTTTCACCTGGTCAGGTCTGAATACACATATTGGAGTGCTTGGTTTCAAAATTTTCTTGCTATCAACTTATAAAATAATACTTATCTTGTTGTCGCTTCGCAAATATTCTGTCTTTTAAAGGTATTACTTGTCAACTTCTGTGCTTATTTAAGCAGCTTTCTGAAGTATGTCTTCTGTTTGAGATGATGCAGCATAAAAGCCAAATAGTTAATGAAGAACTGTGGAAAGAAGCAGAGACCTATGGAGACGTACAGTTGATGCCATTTGTCGAATATTACAGCCTCATCACTTGGAAAACTTTAGCAATCTGTATATTTGGGGTACTTTCTTGTGTCTTCCTTTAACTAGGAGAGTCCTTGCTTTGTCTTATTGACTTAATCCTTTCGACAGACAGAAGTTGTTTCAGCAAAGTATGTCATGAAGACAGATGATGATGCATTTGTTCGTGTGGATGAAGTGCTTGCTTCTTTGAATAGGATCAATAGGACTCGGGGGTTGCTTTATGGACTCATAAATTCAGATTCCCGACCCCACCGTAGCTCTGATAGCAAATGGTACATCAGCCCTGAGGTAGAGATGTTTTCTAAATTTCATATAAGAAGGAAATCTCATGTTACTTATGTTGTTGGATATTTCTATAATCTTATGCTACCATAAGCTAAGTTCTTTTATTGCTGATTAAAATAAAAATCATAACAAATATAATTGCCTTAGGTAAGATAGAAATTTGATCAGTCACTTGGAGATGGATGCCTCCCCGTGTGTTACTGTATATTTTCTTTAGTGACAAACTATGTATTAGGTTAAATAAAAGCAATGAAAACTTTTCTTTTTAGAACGCTAAAATTGGTTTAAGTTGTTTTAAGTACTGCTTTTTTTTCTTTGTTTTTTGGGGAGAAGGGGGGGGGGGGAGATTATAAGATAGCATGGCGGTTTGAACCTTCCAACCCATCTAAATCTCTCATCAGTAGACTAATCTGTTGGCTAAGTGCTACCCTACGGGACCTTCTCTGAACTATTTCTATTTTTCCATTTAGCCATTGCGGGATTTTAAAAGTCTTGCATCCTGCAATTTTTAATTTTGTTGTCTCTTTTCTTGTTACTTGTTAGATTACTACAATGATTCTGTTGTCTGGCTTTACATTATCTTATTTTGTTGCTTGCTATGTTGCAGGAATGGCCCGAAGCAACTTATCCCCCTTGGGCACATGGTCCTGGCTATGTAGTCTCACATGATATAGCAAGGATGGTGTACAGGAGATACAGAGACGGTCATTTGAAGGTAGATAAATTATAAAATCTGTTATCGTTAAAAACTATTTAGAAAAGCGCAAAGGCAAAGGCAACAAGAGTTTTGATCTCAACCATTTGAACACTATCTGGCAGATGTTTAAGTTAGAAGATGTGGCAATGGGAATCTGGATCGCAGACATGAAGAAGGAAGGTCTAGAGGTTCGGTACGAAAACGAAGGAAGAGTGTATAATGAGGGTTGCAAGGATAATTATGTGGTTGCTCATTACCAGGGTCCAAGAGAGATGCTTTGTTTGTGGCAGAAACTTCAAGAAGGAAAAGGTGCAAAATGCTGTGGTAACAGAAGATGACTCCAACATGACCGACCAAACTGCAACTTTAGTAGAGACACCCAACGAAGGAAAAAGAATTTCAGAATTCTCTCCTTCTCAAGGAGATTGTATAATTAGAATACATAGCGTAGCTAGAAATTATTAGGAAGAGTTAATAGCAGGGCATATTAGTAGTCAGAAATTTTTTTGAAGCAAAGCACGTATTTGTTCCACGTAGAGAGAGAGAGAGAGAGAGAGAGAGAGAGAGAGAGAGAGAGAGAGAGAGAGAGAGAGGGGCTTTCCTTGTACAAAGCCATGCTCGGAAATAGGTGTTAAAATTTCTGCAGCAAAGCAATTGTTTGGAAGGGATCAGCATCATTGTAGAGAAAAAATAGAAAAAGTCTTCACAAAGTTTTGTGCCATTAATGAGGAGGTATTCTACCTGTTCTCTAAGTCTTCCCATCTAGAATTGTCGCTTTCATAGTAATATCTCATCTAAGTAACTCGGTTACACCGAAGAGACTTACAACCCGAAAGAATAAGGTTAGAATGGTACAACTTTGCCGACAATTTTCCAGCTTTACTGTAGTTTAAAATTATTAAAGGTCACTAAAAGGGCAACTTTATTTCCTTCCGGCTAAAGAGTATAATTCAATTGTCATGATTTGACCACAGAAAAGTTAATAGTCCCTGCTAACTTTTGCAACTGTAAAGATATCCGGCTCCGGAGGGTAGGGCTCTGGATCATTTCATGAAAGGGCAGTGCAGATTTTGATGCCAATATCTTTGGCTTGATCCATTTTGCAGACTCAGAGGAAAAGAGAGAACAGAAGGCTCTCACTTGCCTGAGAAAAAAGGAATGGAGATTGAAGTAGAGGAAATGTAAGGGGGGTTTTGGATTTAAATAAGACTCCATTATTTAAAATTCTGAAACTTGTCTAACGGTCACTAACTTCCTGAACGTTGCAGTTGGGAAAGGCGGGAATGGCATGCCGAACAGGTATAACGTTGGTATCTTCAACTTTTTTTTTTTTTTAAGGAAAATGATACACAACACGAAGCAAACACTAATTCTTGAAGCCGAACTGAATTGCATTTTGTGCAATTCTTGTTTGTAGCAGATATCATATTCTTCTCCAAAATACCTTTTTTTTTTTGGGAAAACATTTGTAATACTTTACTGTCATCAATATTTTGATTAGTAGACGTTTGATATCGAATTTTTAACATTCAACTCAATTATGATTTTAAAACAAATTACACAGTAAAATATAAATATAAGAACATATGCTTTTCAATACTTCGAATACCGGATTTGAATTCATTAAGTTACACCATAGTTAACGAAGGAGGCAATTTGAGAGTTTTATCTGAGTTTTTTTTTTTTTTTTTCTAATTTCATATGATGGTACAGAAATTTAAACCTAAAGATCTCCTATTAACTGTTCACATCTCTCGCCAATAGACATCATCTTGTGACTTAAAATTATTTTTTATTGACTTTCTTCTTATCTTATTGTCCATAACATACACCATGACACTCAGTTCTGACCTAGTCATTTATCATAGCTATATATCGTATCTTGTCCAGCTTATTCATTTACATCATTTCATGATCTCATCTTCCTGTGCTGAAGTGAGGATGGGGTGACTTTTGACCCTCATCTGTAGTCCCATGTAAAAATGATTCTACCATTAAAGGAAATATTATAGGGCAAATTGCAAAAGGGCATGATACATAAATATCACAAATCTATTTGAAAGTTCAAGTCACTCATGCATTTGGATCCTCCATCTCCCCCCCACCTCTTTTTTTTTGGGCTTTTCCCCAACTTACCTTTTCATCCTAATCAACCACCTGCAATGCCTGCTCTTGTAGACGAGTGATCTTGTGCTAGCAAAGATAAAACCCTCTTCTGTATTGGATTGTTTCTCTTACCTCCAAGAAGAATCTACCAATAACAGTTGCAGTCTTCCAGATCTATCCTGGCAAGAAACCATAACTGGATATTGCAATCTCAAAGGCTTGCATCCTTTCTCCGCGAGCAAAGCCATTGCGATCATAGGATGATATTTCGTTTATGTTGAGATCAATACAGGCCTTGACAAGTGCCTCTCCAACACGCTGAGCAGCTTCCTGAGCATGATACACCAAAACAGAACAGATCCAAAGTTAAGACACAATGAGACAAAGTTGTTTAAGAAATATATATAATTCACAAGAGTAAAATGGTAAAGTTCTGTCTCTCTTTCACGGAATATTTGTCCGTAAGCTGAGTGCAGTAATTACAATGGTGGTAGAAGGGGGAGTCTGTCGGATAGATTTCTGCAATGTGCTTCCATAGAACAAACACTTCTTGTTTTGGTCATCTACCAGCATGGCATACAATTGTTTCTCTGAGCAAAATACTGAAATTCTTGGTCTTTTAGGTGTCCCGTTAAACTGGAAAAAAAGGGAGAAAAGCATGCTATCATTAACAAATTGAAAATAAATTACCAGTTTGCAGCAGAGTACCATATAACCGAGAGAGTTTAACAAAGGACAAAACTTAGATATAGTTTGTGTATTTTTACTGTTTATCATTAGGTTGTCTAATAAAAAATACAAGTGGAGTTTTTAACAATTTGTCAATTTGTCAAAGTGTTTCAAAAAAAGTTCCCCTACATATTGTAATTTTATTAAAAAAACTTAATAGTAAACATCAAAGGAATTTTACCTAAATCTAATCTTTTAAGAAACTAGCATTGAGCCTCCTTTAATGGTGCTGCAATAGTTTGTCACCTAATGTAAGTAAAACATATACTTTTATCAACAGCATTGCTCATAAACAAAATGATAGGACTCAGAAAAGAGACACACAGAGGGCAAATTTTTTGAGACTTAAGTCTAGCTTTTATTGACAGCATTGTAATATATGTATCCCTTACACATAATACTCAAACAAAATGATGGGACTAAGCAAAGTGATGGTGGAGTTCACACAGGACAAATTTATCTGATCAATAAAATGGAAAAATATGGGCAGGCTATTCCTTGTCCCCATAACACCTCAATCATGCCAATGAAACAAGAATTTGGCCACAACTGATATATATGTATTAAGTGTGAACAAATAATGAAGACTCAACAGAAGGATAAGAAGGCATACCTTTTTCTGCATCCTTCTGTTCCGGATTTTTGCACTTTCTTTTCTAGCATTTGCCCTAGCTTCAATAACTAGTGGATTCTTGGTCAAACCTGCAAGAAAATAAAAGAGTTACTCTTCACAATAACAATAATCTGAAGCCACGTGCAAAATAATACTAATGCATTAGTGTTGCATAATCAGTTTCACAAAACAATAATTTCATAATCATAGGAAACATAAATTTCCACCTCACAACTTAAATACCAATTAGGCGAGGGTAAGTTTCGAAAAACTTACTTCTACTCTGCGTCTGAAAGGAAACAGAGGGTTTTGAGTGCATTCCGAAGACTGCAGAATTGGTAAATTGCAGCGAAGGAACATTCACAAGAGCCATATTGTGCAGTCCTATTGAAAAGGTAACAAGATTGAAGAGCTGAGAAGCCAAACAGAAGACTGTGACAAAAAAATTTACATTGTATACTTATCCTGCCGAACGACCGCGGTGTGAAACAAACTATGAAGACTAAAACTTGTGCTTCAGAAATATAAGCAAGACTGAGTTTCTCACAATAGCTTCCACAAACAGTTGATGTGCAGGTTCCGTTAAAGCGCCATAGCCCGCTTTTCGCCTTGGTATTCAAGAAAAAGAGTACATAGAGAAGCAACTTCAATTCGAAATGACGAAGAATGAGCAATACCTCCTTTGGGATTTTGGTATTTTCAAATGGGTCTTGAATTTAACATCTTCCATGGAGGTTCAACTGCAGAAATAGAACAGGGTACCTGTAACACAGCATCCAAAAGTCTCGCCGCAATTTGTCTCCTCTTCTCTCCATTTTAAAGGGTATCCTTATGCTTTTGGATTTTTAAATTACGGCCCATCTATGGACCCAGTAAATTATTGTGTAGAGCCCATGGTGGATTATATTCAAAATTCTTATTTATAAAACTTTTATTGGATCCCAAAAGCCCAAAAAAGCCTGTGACACCAATTTGAACTAGCAATTTTGTTTTTTGTTTTTTTGTTTTTGTGGAGACAAGTGATAAGGACTGTTAATTGACTTTGATTTGATCTCTATTCCAATTTTTCCCTCGCTATTTACTACCAAGACCTTATAACTTTTTTGTAATGAAAAGAAGACACTTTATCAAGCTACCACTTTTTCTCATATTTGAAGGTCAAACAAATTAGAGTCATATCTGTTTGGTAATTTTTTAATTTAATCGACCAATTTGATAAAATTTTTAACCAATATTTTTTAAAACTATTACAACTTTAAATACATGTTATCTTCTAGAGTAAACAAGAATTTGGTAATGAAATAGCTTTGGTCAACCGTAAAAAACCCTAGATTATTCAGGAACATGTTGATTAATATAAAAGCCAACAGTTTCTTCTTCTTTTTTCTCCCGTAATAAAGAGTTGTCTCATCGTCATCATCATATATTATTACTGGCTACCCCAGTTTCTCCCCATACACCCTTCTGTATCGGATCCTTCCCTTAAATATCTTCTTCCTGCTGAAAAGGACGGTAGTTGAAGATTGACATGGAAATCGCACATTTTTATCTCTCAGTACACACGGAGACACGCGCCACCCAAACCAAATTCCAGATCCTTCCGCAAGCTTCTTCCCCAATCAGTGTGCGTACACCTTCTCCTTATATTCCCCACTTCGACCTTTACTATCTTTATTCATTCTTCTGTCTTCTCTGGGGTGTACTTCTAGTCGATTACTTCACTTTTTTTTTTTGTAACCCCTGCTTCTCTTCTCTCTTCCCCTTTTTTCTCCAGGAAAAGCTATATTCTGCATTCAATCAATGGCTTCTGAACCCGATGCGTCTGAGATTTCGTCTATGTTCGAAAGGATGGTGAGAAACAGAGACGTGTCTCTGTTTCTACCCTTTATCTTCGGCTTATCAAACGCTGCTCCTAGAAGAGATGTTGAAGACTCAGGTCCGGAAAATGAGAGTGATGAAATTACTCATCGTGAAAGAATCATCTTGATCAACCCCTTTACACAAGCAATGGTGGTGATCGATGGTGCTGCAAGCCTTGAGACTCTGTTTCCTGAATTGGCCAGTAGCAAGGGTGGGCAGCCTCCAGCTTCCAAAGAATCCATAGATGCCATGGCTAATGTTGAAATTAGGGAAGGTGAAGATGGTGAGTGTGTGATTTGTTTGGAGGAGTGGGAGGCTGGTGGGGTTATGAAAGAGATGCCTTGTAAGCATAAATTTCATCCAAATTGCATAGAGAAGTGGTTGGGGATCCATGGGTCTTGCCCAGTTTGTAGGTTTGAGATACCTATTGATGAGGAGGGGGGGAAGAAGAGAGAAGAAGAAGACGGGGAAGAGAGGAGAAGAAGGGTTGGAAGAGGAGTTTGGGTTAGTTTCTCTTTCAATAGTGATAACAGGAGAAGTGGGGATCCAAATCAAGCCCCTTCTGGTGATTCCAATGATTCTTCATCAAGTCCAAGAGGTGATGCTGAGGAGGTAGATGGTTAAAGTGGAAATTTTGTAAGAATTTGTACAGGCCACAAATGCACAAAAATTGAAATAAGATGATGATGTTTCCTAGTCTCCCAAGTCTTTTAAATTCTGTAATATTATTATTAGTGTGGTTGGTTACATACAGAATTATAAACCTTTCATCTGAAAAATTGTTTGAGATTCACAGAGTTCAGTCTATTCGATTAGGATCCTAAGTGCTGAATTATTTTGATACAGAATCTGCTGTAGCATAACGGAATCAAGAAACAAACTCTTTTATTTGGCATTCAAATCAGAAACTGCTGCTCTTTCTCTGAGAATCTTGATTCCTTGATACCTCCCTAGCATAAGCAGGGTAGCCATTGGGTTTGTGCCAGGTGACTCTGAAAGCGTTGAGCCATCTATAATTCTTAGTCCCCTCACTCCATAAACCCTGTAGTGCCTGTCGACAACTGATCCAACCGTGCAACCCCCATGATAGTGATAGAAAGTTCTTACATTTTTCCTGCAGAATTTTCTCAGATCATCTTCGGTAGACGTCAACTTCTTCTGGCTCGATGTGCCAAAGAAAAATGCAATTGACTTTGACCTTGCAATTCTATATAGCAACTTCGTCATCTTCACACACTCTTCCATATCATTTTCGCTTGCCAAGTAGTTGAATTTCACTGCAGGGTTCACTCTGGGGTCTGTGTTCTTCAGTTCAAGCTTCCCTTTTGAGGAAGGTGATGCTATTTTGGCAGCAACATTGACCCTTGTTGAATTAGCAGTTAAGGGTTGTATTGCTGCTTCAACTATGATTTTCATGTTATCGGTTATTCCTGCCACTTGTGGTGGATCCGGCAGCCAGTTCTCCGGCTTAGTATCTACCAAGATTGCTATGCAGGGGTTGTCCTGCATTCCCTGTCCTACGCCTTTTAAGTCAAGCACTGGTGGGATGTTGAACTTTCTTAGTTGCTCATATGGTCCAATCCCACTCAGCAGCAGCAGTTGGGGACTGCCCAATGCCCCTGCAGCCAATATTACATCACCCCTTGAACTTGAATTCTTGGGTTTGTTTATGTAGGCTTCACGGGTTTCTTCTAAACTGCCATTGCCTTGGATGAACCTTATGCCATGAGCTCTGGTTTCATTCTTGTTACCTACAGCATTTCAATGGTTGAAAACTTGAAGACTATTGTGCAGAATTGATAGAATAATTCTACTGTTGATTAGGTCAAGACCAAGACGCCCTTTTTAAAAATGACGAACTAATACTATTTTGCCAGAAGAGCCCGATCTTTAAGAGCTGTGGGTTAGCTGTAAGGGTGAACCCTAAAAATATGTTTGTTATTAATACAAATCATAATTATTTGAACTAAAAATAAGACTAAAAAATGTTAATAACATTTTTACAAGGAACTTTTGTTTGGTCGGGAGGCTTAATTCAGTCTTACTACTAAATAGGGTCAGATGAAAAGTCATTTCTGAAAATGAGATGTCATTTTATTGGTCCGTTCCTATTCTTTAAATAGGGATGAGCAGGCTGGCTTATGAGGTCTGATTCTTATTGCACCTATAATATTGTCAACTATATCTCCCCCAGATGGGGAAAGAAGGTTTTCATTCTTACCATTGTGATGAAAGATTATGCTCTTGACTGTTGCATTTAGAAGAACCGTGAGTGTCTTTGGGTTCCCAGCCTCTAGAAGGTCAGCTGCGGTGTGTCTTCTTCCGAATCCATCAAACACACTAGCAGAAATCTTGGTTCCCTTGATGTGTTCCAAACTAAACCCATTATATGGTAAAACTCCTGCTTCGAGAAGGCTGAACTCAGCAACTGACTGCCATGGGGAGAGAAACACAGGTGGAAAGACAACCTTAGGTTCCACCCACTCATATGCTTCTTTCACTTGTTTCTTGTCCCAACCAGCTTTCCTAACAAATTCTTCACTGGCTCTGCTGTAAATGCCACCATTTATAGCAGATGATCCTCCAAGAACTCTTCCTCGTACATTGCTAACCCCATCCTCGGATGTGAAGCTTTGTGCTACTGATGTATATCTGTCTGTCTCAAGTAATGGAAAACCATAGTATCTCTTATCAATCACTAGGGGATTCCCATATGGTGAGCTACCTCTCTCTACCAGAAGCACAGAAAATTTCTCGGACAAAGTTGCGGCTAATGGACAGCCAGCGGTGCCTCCCCCAACAACAATGTAATCATAGTACTTTCCGGCAATCTCTCTAGCATCCGAAGTCATATGCCATTGTCTTTTACCTACAATATGTAAGCCATTTTTCAGATTTATATGTGAAAGAAGATTAAGTATATACACAATTTGATCACAAAATGATATAGGTCTTTTAAAGTTTGTAACTTATTACACTTTAGTCCCTAGTTAAATCAAATTGTATATTTTCTCGAGTTTGAGAACTAATTTAATACACATGTGTAACTAATTACAAACTTTAATGAACTAATTTGTAGATAAAAATAAATTTACAAACTAAAACATAAGAAGGTATATTTTTCAGTGACTAAATTATATATTCACTCAAAAGAAGATTAGAAACAGAAAAGAGGGATAACCATATGAGTTGTATCTTACCTTGAGACTCAAACGGAAAAGGTAAAGCCAGATCTGCAAATGAGAACAAAAGAAATGTTAGAAGCTTATGTGCCTGATGAATTTTTGGAAGCTCCATCTTTGGTTTGGTTCTGCAATGGATAATGCATTGGTGAGCGAGTAGGGGAGGAGGGGCATGATTTATTTACCTATGTGGGCTATGCAAATTATTTGCTCTTTCTTGGCTAGTGACAGTAATCGATTAAAGTATCATGGCATCAAATATTAAAAAATGCGCATGGTTTTACTAATAATTCCATTCTTCCTTTGTTGGTGACAACCACTGATGTTGCGGATATGATGTTTTCTCCTACCTTTAATTCTCTTTTGGAAGCATATATAGGTAGCTGCTATTATTATATCTAAGCATGCCCTGCCCAGCTATCTCTTGGGAGCGGAGATTCTCCCTAGTTTGGGCGTAAACTGGAGCCTCCAGTTGTGAGAGGAAAGCTGTTTTGTATTATTATTTTTTCATATTATTTTTTATTATTTTCGAAGTCATGATGTTGCTCTCTCACAAATGCATGGTCTAGTTCGCGCGTAAATAAGGGAGAAGCTGTGCTCATCTCTTGGTGTATTGACATATGGGTAAAAAGCTGGTAGCAGCAATATTGGTTCACAACGGAATCCTACTGTGGGTTTGATGTCAGGTTACCAACTGATTCTGGGACTCTTGAGAAGGTTTAAATGGATTATATATACAAATAATGGGAAATCAGGTACCACAGATATAGAACCTAAGAAGCATACATAAGGACATTGGACATTGCGGCATGACAAAAGATTTAGTTTAAATGTAATTTATATTACTACCGTGTATTTAACAAGAATGTTGGAGACATAAAACATGATTCTATTTTTGAAGTATTGATATTTTATGGGAAATTAATAGCCCATTTAAGAAGTTGTTACAGTCGAAACTGGTTACTTTGTGTGGGAGGTCCAATATCAAAAAGAAGATATGGGGAAAGAAACATAGGAAGAAAGAGAGGGAGTGCCACACCATGTGTATTATACCTTTTCTTGATGAGGATATACATTCAAATGTTCTTTTCATGATATAATATAATAATATACATAGTTTATAAACAAAGGATTTACTTCTGATAATAATGCTGCTACATATATAAGTATATAACTAGAGCCCATCTGGTTTCAAGGTTCCAAATAGCTAAAACTGTTCATTGAACTGCAATTCAAGTCTATTGTCTTTGAGTCTGAGTCAATGTCACTCTGATATTGGCTGTTCAAGTCCAGCGGTTCAGACAACTCGGGTTTCCTTAACTGGTTGCCACATCTTTTACTGATTGGTTGCTCTACGCAGTAGCCATCAGAATCAGTGGCTCCACTCCTCTTTCTCCTACAAGCTTGATTCTTTGTGTCACCATTCAATTCTTCATCATCTTCTGGGTGAATAGTCATCAATTGCAGTTCAACTGAAGTTCTATTAGACTTTTGAGGGTCTTCTTCCTTTGTCCCTGAGCTTTCAGAAGATGTCAAGGAACTCTCCAATGAACACATAGTCCCTCTGTTTTTCTTCCTCTCTCCATCTTTCAAACTCAACACTCTTGTTTCTGTCAGTTCTGAGATGGGGGAACCAGGGCTGCCATTGTTGATTATTGAGACTAATTGAGAGAGTTCAGCTTTTGCAAGCTCTATACCAGTAGCAGAAGAATTGTACCCAGTAAGTGCTTCCTGAGCTTTCAATAGCACTGATTGTAAGTATTTCCCTTGAGCTTCAATCCGAAGCTGCAAATGTCTCTGCACCTGAAATTACAAATTACAACCCAACTTGATCAACATATGCTGGTTGATCAGCGTGGGGTAAGTTTAAATTGTCTTTACTACCTCACTTTGTTCATAAAGCTTCCTCTGCACTTCCATTTGCATTTGGAGAGCTTGAGCAATCTGCTGGCTTCTGATAAACACAGCATTTGATCAGAAAAAACCCCTAGGAAACATCATTTCCATCAAATTCAGAAAACATACAAAATATTAAATCAATTTCTAACTATTACTCAGTCATCCGATTCTGGGTTCCCACACTGATTTCCCCGCCACAATGACCATCGCTGCTATGGGTTTCTCTATAATCTGCACCAAAAGGGGTATGACACATAACCATCACGCTTTTATCTTTAAAGGTTAAATCATAAGTACAGGAAAGTCACCTTCTTGTTTATCATCATAGAAGGTTTCTGGCTGTGGGCTTTTCCCAAGTCTGAATTTCTGTAACCAGAAACACAAACGAGCTTAGAACTCCTGATTTCCAGATTCATTGAAAGCAGAATAGGAAGAGACAATCATCACAAAAGAGGAAATGCCTGTAAATGGCTCTTCAAGTGGTATAGGGTAAGTCCTGGAATCCCCATCACCCTCATAATACTCTTTGGGGTTGCCTCTGCCCATTTAATAAAATTAGAGTGTGGAAAATTATATCAATAATATCAAGATAATCAAAATTCTCCAAGTTTTATTATACTCACTTTCTGGCCCTCCAAGCTGATTAACAGCCTCTAGGAATCGTTGGTGAAGCTCAGCAGTCCATTTTAGCCTTGGCTTGGCATCAGAGGACAGAACCAAATGCATGCTTTGGTTTTGCATATTTTGCAGATCCATTTGCTTCTTTTGGATGAGTTTACATAAATATGTGTTTTGATCCTTTTAGTTCTATGCGTCAATATATGTGGCAGCTATAGTTCTCTTTTATAAGTTGGAGCTGTTGTGCTGTCCTATGATCTCACTCTCATATCAGGAAACATAAGTGGGGTTACGATGGGGAAGGGAATATATGCCATGAGCTGTGGCTATTCCTCTCTATCTCTCTCATCCCATTTCATATCCACTTTTCCTTTTTTTATTTTTCCCCATACTCTTTCTTCTTTGACCTGAAAGAGTTGTGTGGAGAATCTCTGATGCAGCAAAAACAGAGAGAGAGAGAGCAAACACGGTTCAATTTTGGAGTCTTAAAAGGAGAGAAAAGAGGAAAAGTGTATGGTTTGTTTTTATCTTGCTGTTTTCCCACCTGCTTCCTCTCTCTATCTCTCTGTGAGCTTGATTCCCTACTGATATAGTAGGCCCACCATGAAGAATAATGGGTGCAACTTTCTTCATGTTGTGAGAAGTTTTCGAGAAGGGAAAAAACTAAAATTTGATGGGAATGCTGTTGTGTGGATATTTCTTTCTGGTGAATGAAAGTGAAAACTAAATGAATATTTCTTTCTTGCTTTCAAATTTTCTTTCCTTTTTTACACCTTTAATTTTGGTTTTCTTTTCTGAGAAGGAGGGAGTGTGGTGCGATTGGCAGATTCTTTTTGTTTCATGTAGGGATGAGGGAATCAAAGAATCTAGGAGTAGATTTTTGGACCCAGAGACCCTATATCTTTCTGTAAAGAAGTATGCTAGAGAAAAAGAGAACTAATCACTCATATTTGGAGATTAAGATGAAGCTCCTAGAAAGATGACACTAATAAATTAAATGTCGGCTTAAGAAAAAATTATGAGGTGGGTGTGTGTGTCTATATATGTATACATATCTATAGTCAAACAAATGTTTGATATGCCCTTTTTTTTTAAACAAAGACAGATTTTAAAAATAAAAATTTTAGCAAAAAATTACACTTTATATTTAAAACTCACATGTTCTTTCATTGTTTATCTAATTTTTTTCTCTAATTCTTATTTATTACATTGTCAAGAAATGATTCTTCACAATTAAAATTTAAAAAAAAAAAAAATTATACTTTGTAACTAAAACTTAAAAATATTTATTTAAAAAATTTTAAATTTTAAAATTATTATAAAGACTCAACAAACAAAACCTCACATTTTAAATTTCTTAAATATAATTTTTTTTAAAGTCAATATTTTAGTTTTCACAATTTTTTTTTTTATTCTCACGGTTAAAATTTTTTTCACAATTAAAAATTTTATTCCCATAGTTAATATTTTTTTTATTTTAAAATAGACATATTAAACATTTACTTAACTGCACCTCTACAGAAGATTCGTGTCCATCTACGGACACACTTGTTTTAATGAATTGTGGAAGGTGTGTTCCTTAAAATTAATATTTAATACATGGAATGGGTCACAAGTTCTAAGATTGTCTAAACATGGGAATCTCAACCCCCCAGTTCATCAAGGGGCCATCACTACGGTTCAGTGCTTTTCATGACATAACTAAGCACTAACACAATCAATGAGTAGGGTCATGCATATATTAGCTATCCTGTTTGGTAGTTTTCCATCAATGTATTAAGCCAAAAATATGCTATATATATGAGAGCTTAGACCATAAAAACAGGAAAAATAAATAAATATAATAAAGTTTGCCATCCAATTGTAAATGCATTGTGAGACTCCCTCTCTATATTGCCCTTATGCTGTTGAGCTGCAAGGAAACAAAATAACAAGAGGAATTTTATGTGAAAATAAGACTACCACAGTGATGTGGGATAGGAAGGAATAAAAGAATATTCCAAATGATAATTACCCATTTAAATAATAAAAATAAATTATAACTTTATCTTCTCAGCTTGCATCACACATTGCTGAGGGATGACAAAAACTTTGATGCCATATGTGGTTGTGCACTTTTCTTTGTAATGTGAAAGCAATCTAGAGGGCTCACTCTGAACAAAAGTCTCATAAAGCAACTATTCCAAAGGGAATGTTTGCTTAAATGCTAAAATTAATTTCCAAGAGCTGAAGAGAAGAAAAGAAATTTACACCCAAAATTAAAAAAAAAAAAAAGAAAGAAAAGGAAAAGAGAGACTATAATGGCCAACAACAAATCGCAAAAGTCAATTTGGATTAAATCACTCTTCGAATTTCTTGGGTTTCGGTCAAGAGGTCGATCACTGGAATCAAAATCCAATGATTGGTGTTCAAAAACACTGTCCTCTCAGCCCCATGGATTCCCTGCTGGTCTGCTAAAGCTCTTATAAATTAAACAATTTCTCATGACTCAGAACAAACTTATCAAAATCTGATACTTAAATAAGTTTTATTTTGTTTCTTTTTCTTTTTTTTTTTTAAATAGCTACACTTACCTTCAATAAACAAGCAAACTATCCTGATCAGTTGCCTGACGACACTGCAACTGTTAGTGGAATGGTCGACAGCAACAGCAATAGTTTGGTATTGGAAAAGTACACATACCAATAGTTTAACATTATCACTAATACTAGATTGAGTTTTTAATAGTGATTATAACTTATAAGTTTAGACTTGGTGGGTCCAGTAAAAGAAAGAGGAGTTCTTGCTCAGCAAGCATCTGCTACGGCTGCTGCTGCTTGTGTCTTGGATTACAATTCCTTAATGGCAAGCTTAGCTTAGTTCACAATTCAAAGAAAGGAATATTTGTTGCTGACAAATGTATGTGGTGGTAGTGGTGGTGTGGCCCTCAGTGTAAAGAAGAAGGGAGAGTTATTGCAGTACCTTTCTCTTTAACAGCTGCTGTACTTGAAGGCTCCTTTCCTGCTTTAAAATATTCTATAGGAGGTAAAGGAGATTCCGGGATGATGCCAAAGGGACCCCCCTCAGTATTTTTTTGGGTTAGATCAGTAGGAGAAGGTCCGGTGAATCAAAAGTCATTTAAGCAAAGTTGCCTCATCAATTATTATTCTTTTGATGGGGCCCATCAGGGACGGGGGAGATCTCTCACAAATCCAAAAGCAGGGAAAGAAGATGAGAAGAATGTGGCCTCTGGAATCAGAAAAAGAGAAACAAAAGGAGCTTGTCAACATCCCACTATAAGAATAATTGAAGTTTGTTGATGAAAATATTTTGTCAAACATGGTCACTTACAGAAAATGACGTGAGCAATATGTCACTTAGTGATTCTAGGATAATTCTGGGAAAATTAGAGTGCAAGCAGTAAATAAGTTCCCTCACTCCTCTCCAGTAAAATTCATGTTGTCCATAAATGGATATGGGTAACTATTATTATGGAGGTACCACAGCCACAGTAACAACCTCCTAAAATGGGTCACTCTGCCGTTGTCAAATTCTTGACCTACTAGTAACTATTAGTCTTAGTAAGCTAAAAAACCCCAAAATTTGCTTGTAAATCCTTTCCAATCCAGAAGAAAATCTATAGGAAAGAAATAGAGATATGACTGGGGCCCAGTGGAATCCATCCACGTAAGTCCTACCTCCTCATATTTCTTTTTCCTACATAAATCTCTCCTTTCAGCACATATTTCGATAAATTTTATCAATACTTGAGTCTTCTATTGATGTTCAAATTGGCCTAACTTAAGTTTTTTCCACTACTCTGAAATGAACACAAGACAGAATCTGTTTATAACTAAATGTGTCTTAATTTCATGGGTTCAGAGTTAAGAAATGAAGCATTGTTTTCACAAGACTGTCAGCGAGACTGAAGTGCAAGAGAGGGGGGGAGGGGGGGACATATTCCTGACAATTAGCAAACTTGAACATCATATCCCTAGACTGATGAAGTGACATAATTGTAATAAAGTTGAAGTCTTGAAAGATACCTGAAGACCACATCATGTCATGGTTGATAAGAAGGGGACGGTTTTGAGGGGCTTGTTGAGTGCATCCACCTGTAGTAGCCCTAGCTAAAATCCTTCAAAAAGGTAAAAAAAAAAAAAATCCTAGTAAGAGCAATGCTATCATCTTGAAATTCTGCTTATAGCCTACTGAAGCATCAAGAATTTGGAGAATAGGCACAACTTCAGTGAAATGGCCCACCAAGCATTACAGAAAGCATCGTATATCCTTGAGTGTGCCAAATAATTGAACTTTCTGTATAACATAGGACTTGCACCATTCCATAATAATGCAAATAATTACCTATTAGGAGTCCAAATTGGCATATTGCAACTGCATTCTAATTGGGAGTATAGAAGTTAACACTGAAAACTTTTAATCTTACATACAAGGTCAGCTAAATTACAAAATGCCGCAGTTCGCCTCAGAAGGGTATTAGATTCTAGAATCTCATTGAGGAACATCTTTGTTCAAGCATCCAAGGTCTCTCATGACCAGACTGAAGAGACAAAATAGAATCAGACAGGAATATTCGCCTGTATAATTCAGGTAAGACTAGCTCATCCCTGATGTAATCGTACATTTGATACTGTTTAGTCGCTTGTTTCATGAATATGGATTTTCTGTTGCTCTAGCGTGAGTTGTGCTACTCCATTGAAGTAGTAGATTTAGTTCATTCAGATTTTTTTTAAAATTTTTTTCAATATCAATTATTCATTTTTTTTATTTTTTTCTAATTTTAAATGAATCAAAACACAAGATAAAGACCATTTCTTTTAAAATTAAAAAAAGAGATAATTAAAATAAAAAAATTTAAATTTAAATTGTTCAAATCTATATAGACTGTTTGGATCTATTACTTCCTTGAAACAGCAAGGGATTGAGTGAATAAGTTGCAAGATAAGAAGAGCACTGCAGCAGAAATTAATTGTAGTTTCGGTTTAGTTAGTGCAGAAAGCCACAGAGAAAAGTATATGGAGTTGAAAACAAATATATATACATTATGAAGGATAAGGTAAGTATAGCAATTAAGGCCAGTTCATGAAGATGTCAATAATAAAACAGAGTTCATTTGAACCAAGCAACACCCCCCCCCCCCCCCAAAAAAAACAAAAACAAAAAAAGAAAAATTTTAAGTTTCATGATGATACGGAGGTTGCAGAATGAAATTATTTTAGAAGGCCAATAAGACTAATAAAACTAGAATAACGAAACTAGAAAGTAAAATTTTTTCCATAATGATAAATTATATTTTCCCTTCACCTTTTTCTAACCTTCTTTTCCTTTTCCTTTTTCTTTTTCTTTAAATTTTCTTTCCTTAGAAAAGAAGATTAAGGGCTTTAGATTCTCCTTGTCAAAAATCAATTCAGGCCATCTTTTCTTCTCTTTTTCTTTTTTGGCCCAAATTCAGGCTATCTTAAATACTAAGGAATATGAATGGCACTTAAGTGCAAACAGTATATATTGTTTTCTGAGTTAGTTAATAACATTCAACTTCCGAAGTCCTATCATATGAAGCACTGATAGGGATATGTGCCAAATTGAACACTCTTCATCTCATTAATATCGGGGGCCTTGCTTTATACCAGTTCCTCTTACTTCTTATTATGTTATTCACTATCTACCTATGAATTAGATGAAGTGCCCAAAAAAAAAAATCTGGTACAAGATGGATTACGAGTATTAATAGTTGGTGGGAAAATCAATGGTGATTTAGAAAATTTCTTCAATTGATTAGCTTAAAACATTTAAGGCTCTACACAGTATAGTTTCAACTTTTCAGGTAAGAAGGGTAGATCTTAGCGAACTTGTATCAATAAGCTAGCCCAGTTTTGGATTTAAGATACCAGCGCAAGTACGGAGGGTATTAGTCCATCCTCTTTTCTTTCTGTTAAACAAGAAATGAATTAAGGTATGGTAGTTTCTGCAATAATATTTTGAATATAGTCAAACACACTATCAGATTTTGTTATCCAACATCATATTAACGCATATAAATCCCCAACCCTGTAATGTGAAGGAGATAGAGTTCCATAAGCACACAGAAGTTTTGGTACCAAATGAGGTGTGCTGCATGTAAGGCACCTTTGTGATTCAAAATCAATGAGAAGAGGAGTCTTAAAGACTGAAACCAAGGTTTTCTACCTAGTGATAACTCATTGGTCGGAATCAATTTCAAACAAGTTTTTCATGATTTATCAAAATCAGATACAATCCCTACAGCAGAGTATTTCCAAACCAGAAAGTGAAGGTGCAAATTTCAAAAGCATAGAAATTCTGAGTGTAGGGATAGGATTCCGGATAATGAGTGACTAGAAAACAATAGCACTGATTATTTCAACTTATAATAGGTCTAACAGAATGATGAAAGCACAAAACTTAACAATGTCATGGAAGTCCAAAATATTGTCAATGAATTCCTTTCCTTTCGTTATAAATTTGTTCTAGTTTTCTTTGGTCGGACAAAATGAAAAGACCCAGATAAAAATATTCAGGAGATTGGCATTGGCAAGCCACAAAGACCACAAATGTAGGACAGATACTTCAAAAATAAAAACTTTGTATTTAATAAGTATGCCACACTTATTTAAACAGTACAAATTTTGTTTTGGGCAATATCTAGGATTCTTCTTAAAGGTAATTCACATTGAGTCCTCCGAGAAATTATACAAGTGGTAGATATTAATTCATCCACTGAAAGGCCTGCAGAATCTCAAATCTCTTACTATTTCAAAATATCAGTAGAACCACCCCAATTAAATTTTTTTTTTTTAAAAAAGTGGAAGTTATTAACAGGAATAACAATATGCATGGTAGTATTTTGAAGCACAGAGATCTCGTTTTCTAAAACCATAGGCTGTTGGCAATTCAAAACAAATTTTTTTTATATAAAAATGTCAAACAGTAATTTTTTGAAGCACTATTTGAAATATCGCAGAAAAAAAAAAAATATATATATATATATATATATATGTATGTATGTATGTATGTATGAAAATTGACACGATTCACTATTAGAAGCGTGCGCAAGCGGACATAATGCAACGCACTGTTTGAGGAACAAACATCTTTGGATACATTAGCTTTTATAGGAGCAAACCCTCCTTCTACCTTTTGTTACGTGATATGAATTCTATTGAAATTATTGTGCAGTTAAAATACATGTCTATAGTCACTCAGATCATGAAGGTGAAGGAAACAAGTTACCCTGAAATCTGAGGGAAGAAGATAGTTTCTTCTATTTTCAAAGGAAAAAAAAAAAAACTAAATAGTGGGTGATTTACATTACAAGTTGTAGCATTATTCTGCTTGACTTGGAACTCGAAATCTTCAACTCAGAATGTGTTTCTTGCAACGGATAGAAAAATGTGGTCCCTATTAAAGCAGATAATAATCTGAGTCACTGTCTGCAACTGCAACCATGAACATCATGAGTTTTCTTACAGGTTAAGAGAGAAAGAGATACACACACACACACACACACACATATATGCCTATGTATACCTGCTCTAATTTGAAAGGAAATATGATAAAAAGTCGTGGGATAAATATCTTAAAAGAAGGAAAAAGAAAGGGGAGTGAGAAACACCTCACACCCACTTTGTCCACCAAATGGGATCTCTACATTCATATTTCTATGTATGCTTTCCAATCCTTTGACAGACACCCACTAGTTTGCCTATAGGTACCCAACTATCATTTCACGCTTTAAAATTGAAAAAAGAATATCTTAGCCTTAACAAGAAAGTTTGGGAGTTGATATTGCACCACGTGAGAATCTAAAAGCTCCTTTGGGGTTTTTTCTAAAAAAAATTTTGGTGCTTCTCTTCTTATTTTCAAATAATTTTTCTTAAATAAAATTTCATAAAGGATTAAAATTTCGTATATTTTTGTTATTAAAATTTTTAATAAAATTATAATATTTGTAAAAAAAAATTTAAATCCAATGATATAATAATAAGCTGTGACAATTATACACTTATTTTCAAAAAGTATATATTTGTTATATTTTAATTAAAAAAATTAATACAAAAAATATAAAAAACTGCACATATATATTTTTGACAAAATAATTGGATACATACTTTATGAATATTATGATATTTCACAAATCTTTAAAAAAAAGTATTTTTTTAGTGTCAAATTACTTAAAAAAGATATGTATAAATTTAAGAGAAGGTAGAGGTTAAGTGAAAAAAAAAAAAAAAAAAAGCTATGCAATAATTAATTATTTTGAATGAGAGTAATATTTGTCTTAAAAAAATGCTGCCTTTGCTTCTAATGAGAAGCTTTTTGATTTTTTGTTTCCTTCCTAAAGAAAAAAATTGCTTCTGCCACCACTTAAAAACAGTTTTTTTTTTTTTAAATAAAACTGAAACAAACCCTTTATTTTCTCAAAATAAATACTTAAAAAAAAAAACAGTTTCTTGACGCTTAAAAACTAGGCCATAACATGGTCTAAAGTTTTGAACTTTGCCTCAAAGCAAGCTTTTCAATCAACAAACTTGGCATAATGTTTGTGTCTTGTTTGATGGCAAACAATGCAAGTGCTCATTATTTCCTGTTCCTCCCTTTCTTTTTAGGCAAAATAGGTTTTTAGATGTCGCATAAGAGTGTTAAATTTTTATAAAAATAAATTCAACGAAAGAGAATTTATTATTTCGTCATTTCAAATTAAAACGTGGTTTGATTCGGAGGTAAGTAGGTGACACACTTTAGATTTATTACAATAAATGACCTTTAAAATAACAAAATACCCGTGCCTTAGTTCAAAATCATGGTTACCTTAATTTGTGCCAACATATATGTTTTTATTTGTAAATATTTTCTTGTTTTTCAGGTGTTGGAACAACAAAGAGTTTATTATAATTAAGCAACAAAGTTCACTTCCCAAGAGTATGATCTTTTGATAATCCACCAACTACATAATTCATTGTTCGAACATCAATTATCCTGCTTTCACACTGCACAATTCAATTATCTCTGGTTCAAACCCCATCCGAGCCTAATAGTTTTCATTTTTTTCAAGGGTTACAGCCCATTTGATTAAATATTTAGCGACAAATTAATTCTCATGTCTCTTTCTTTTATTAAAGTGATTCATCGTGTGTTCAGCACAAGGACAATGAAAGAAAAAGAAAGAACTGAAATTCTTATTTTGATATGTTCTTTTTTAATTTAAATTTAATTACTCTAATTTTTTTAACAATATGTCTGGATTGAGAATAATGAATTAAAAGAGAAAGAAAAAAATTATTTAAATTTTAATTACAAAAATCAAAATTAAAAGTTTATTTATCTTTCTTTTCTCAATTTTAACATAACTTAAAAATAGACGAGAAAGAAAGTAGTGCACAATGAAAAAGAACTTTGTAGGCATCTTTTGAATAATATATGATACTGTTAGAAGCAACAAGTGAAATTAAATAGTTAAGTCCACTACTGAAGTTTACTAGATAATGGAAATGCACTAAGAAGAGATAAAGAGAAAGAACCAGTATAATGACAAGTTGATTAAGATATTTTCTTATCTTCACGGTTAAAGACGTCAAGTGGTAAAATTATTCCCAAGTTCTATATAAAGTATCTTATCATAATATTTGATTAGTGTTAAATACATCAACTATTAGCTGGATATTTGGTATAAAGATTTCTTTCGATTTTTTAAAGAACAAAACTTAAGAAACTAAATATCATATTTGGTGTAAAGTTTGTTATATAATTTCTTGAGAATCTTAGTTTCTCTAAACATTTAATTTTTTATAAAAATTAGGCAACTTAATCCTAAATGCACTCTAGGATCTTAGTTTTCTCATTTTAATGTTTTCTTTTAATATCTTTTCCAAACAGATTTTTATTGATCATCAAAGTATTTAGTTCCTAAAATTGAATTGCTTAAAAAAATTTATAATAAATTTAAAATTTTTATACCAAACATCACCTAAGTCTTATCCATCTCTATTAAAAAGGTAATTTCTGCTTTATAAAATGTAGCTAAGGTGTATTCCTTGGATTTGTTTAAGTAGACAATTATATTATGTCCCGATTGATACACAAAATTGTTTTTAATAAAAGTGAAATGAAAATAAGGATATAAATGAAATAGAATTTAGTGTATTTAATATAATATAAAAAATGAGAATATCATTTTATTTATATATTTGATTGAATAAAAATAAGATAGAAATAAGAAAAATTACTTAACAAATAACAAAAATGCCCCTACATAAAAAAAAGTAATAAAATTATAAATAATGATAACAAGAATTTTACATAAATTAGGTTCTATAATTTCAAACCCCTTGCGCGCTTCTTTGAAAGATTGGGAATGCTGAAGCTGCTTCTTCCATTGCAACCAACAATGGCTACCAAACAGGAATAATTGATGGATTTCCTAGTCATTTCTCTTTCTCAATACAACAGGTTAATTGATGGATTCCATGACCATTTCTCTCTCTCAATGCTACCAAACAGTATGCTAGCGTGACTGTTTAGCTACCTATACAAAGGATGCTTGATTTGACTTATTTAAGGATTAGATTTAGACGTAACCTTTTATGTTCTATTATCTGCAATGATAGCAAGGGGATTTAGAGGAAGATAAGTAAAAATACCACTTGAAAAAAATAATTGAAAGTTTTTTATTCATTGTCACATTCAAAAATATGACCGCACGGCACTTTTATAAAAAAAAAATTTTGAAAAGAAATTTCGATTCAATTTTTAAAAAAAATAAAAGCTGAAATCGAGATTAAGACAAATAGTAGAGTCGCCACCAAAATTTTAATTTTTGAAAAGGTAAAATTTTAGAAAAGCCTTTTTATTTGGAAAATAAGAAAAATGGTCTACGAACCAGAAAATAAGTTCAAGAGTCGATTGTGAGTGGGGGAGGTGTTAAGCACCCCACAATACCAGTTGCTAAGAACGGTCACCCTAAGTAAGTTGTGTAAAATCAATATGGCCTTTAGTCTATTTTAATTCTCCTAACAAATCACATGCAAACTAAGAAATAAAGATAAAGGAAACAAAGTTGAAAAAGAAAGAAAAAAAGAAACAAAATTAAAAAAGATAAAATGAAAGAAAAGAAATTAAGGAAATGAAAATTGAATAAAAAATTTTATTTACAAGGGCAGACTTGACCTAGGATGAAAGACTAGGACCTACGTACCCCTCAAAGGGATCAAAGTCTACGTAGTTCGAATAAAAATTGTATTTAGTTGATTTTTTTTTTTTTTTTTTTTTTTTGTTTTATATTTTGTTTTGTTTTTTGTTTTTTTGTTTTTGTTGTTTTATGTTTTTTTTTTTTTTGTGTTTTGGTTGAAAGGAAAAAGAACATGAAAATAATTTAAACTCTTACGATTGAAACGATTTCGAAGTTAGTTTGTGTGTTTCAATTTGCAAAACTTAGATTATTCCTATTTCTTAACCCTTCCTTCCATTTTGATCTTTTGATTTAATTTCATTTCTCGATTTTCTTTAGTCAAAAATTTGTTTGGCTTTGGCAAACTTTTTAAGAAAAGAAAAGCTCAATTTTAATTTTGAAAACTTTTATTATTTATAGAAAAAAAACTCATTCTTTTTTTTAATATATTTTTTTTTGCTTTTAATTAATTTACTTATCTCCCTTTCTTTTGTTTTACTCTGATTTTTGCATTTTTTATTTTCTTTCTCTCTTTTTCATTTATTTTTTTCATTTTTCCCTTTTCTTATTTATTGTTTTTTCATTTCTCATGTTACTTCATTTTTTTATTTGTTGCATTTTTTTATTTTTTTTACTTCATTTATTTTTTATTTTTTGGAGTGATATTTTCATTTTTGTTTTATGTTTTTTTTTATTTCTTTTTTTTTCATGAAGCATATATCAATCTCTGATTTTTGTCTAAGAGAGAATTTGAGAAAAATTCATAAATTTAAAAAAGGAGTTAGTCATTTTGATTTGTTGTTTTTTTTTTTCGAAAACAAAAAGCTTATTTGATTTTTTGACAATTATATATATTTAATGGGCATTTGAACTTTTTTTTTTATTTGAAAAGAAACACACCTTGCTTTCTAAAAGATCTACTTATTTTGTTTTGAAACTCCCTTTCTTTTTTATTCCCCTTATTATTATTATTATTTTTTAGTATTATTATTATTATTATTATTTGTTTTTAAATTCTTTGTTTTGTATATATATATTTTTATTAATATTTTATTTAAGTCAATGAAGGATTTTTTCGTCCCTTCTTCTTTTCGATCTTTGATTTTAATTCTTAGGGGGATTTTGACTTCAATCTAACTCTCCTACTCGTTTTTTCTTTTGTTTTGACCTTTTTCCCTCATAAAGATGCATTTCATTTTTCCTCTTTATTCAAAAACCTTTTGGGAATGATATTCCCGTGTTACAGGCCATGAAATTCCCAAATTTAAAATATTTTGTGATGCCATCTAGTGATTGAGGGGACTTATTGTCACACACAGTTTCAGATACCTCTATACGTCTGAGGAGATACAAGATCTCACACGACAAAAATCTAAATCTTAAAGAAATAACGTGACTGAAAATAATAATAATAATAATAATAATAATAATAATAATAATAATAATAATAATAATAATAAAAGCAAAAATGAGTGTGTCAGCTAACCACTAATGGTAGAGAGTTTAGGCTAGAGCGTCTGGATATTAGATCATCAAAGGAATCCATTTGGACCATGCTTATTAATAAAAAGAACTTTCTGGATAAACTTGGTTTTCTCATACATAGACAAATTAAATAACTCTGCATCGAAATAAAAATGCCTATAGCAAATTATCCGTATCCAAGTTAAAAGGGTCTCTAACCATGTTATGGCCTCTGTCAATTCGAGATACACACCAGACGACTACAAGGAACACACATTCATACCTAGCTAGACTCTGAAATCTACATTCACCTTATACAAGATTATAACGGGGAAAGGTCCAAGCAGATGCCTAAGACTCTACCAAACCTCACAGATTCAGTGATCACGATCAAATGCCCAAACCCAACCTTCTATCAGGCATTTCATCGAGCACTTGGTGGACACTTTTAAAAATCATACGAAATGCAATAATCTATGATGATCATCAGCCCCAACACAACGCGTAAACTAGCACAGGGACACCACATTCAAGCTATTGTAGATCAACAACAGATGAAGAACCTTACCTGTAAGAATCGTAACCAACAGAACAACTTTCACTGTCCTCCTACTGTAGTTGGGTCACCACTCTTCATCACTACCTCTTGTCTCGATTTTCCGGGTCCTCTTTTGCTCGATTTTTCCAGTCCCTCTGTTTCTCCTCACTCTCTGGTTTGGTTTCCTTCTCTTCGAACCTCTTGATTTTTGATTCCCCTGTTTCTTCCCCTCTGAAAAAAAAAACCCCTCCGACTTTCCGTTTGTTTCTGGTCTCTCAATTTCCTCCTCTCCTTTTGTTCGCACTCTCCTGCTCTCTCCTTCTCCTCGTCTGCTCCTCTCTGTTTGTTCGCACTCTCCTACTCTCTCCTTCTCCTTGTCTGCTCCTCCCTGTTCGTTCGCACTCTCCTGCTTTCTCCTTCTCCTCGTCTGCTCCTCCCTATTCCTCCTCTCTGTTCGCACTCTCCTGCTCTCTCCTTATCCCCCCGTCCTCCCTCGATTCCAATCCTCTTCCCTCCTTTGTACCCAAGGCCTGCCTCTGCCTCTCTCGATTTTTGCCAGTGTTGAAAGGGACCTGAGGAGAAGTCCATGCCTTGAGCTGGTTGCCACAGATCTCCTGAGACGATGGCTTTCCTCTTTCATTCTTGCTCTGCATCTGCCTTCCACGCACTTTTTTTTTGTATCTCCATTTCGGTGCTTCCTTCTGCACTTGCTTTTCTGTTTCTTGCTTATGGCAAAGGCCAAAATTGATGCATGGAGTTGGGGTATGGGAACGTGTCTTAAGTCAAAATGCAGACCCAATATATTGGGTCTTTTTTTTCCGTTTTATCATCGATTTTTTTTTAAATTATTCTTTTTAGTTTTTAGTTTTAATTTTTTTTTATCATTTTTTATTTTTTATTTTTAATGTTGGACCCTCTGAAACTTAGACATTGGGCTTTTTATGCTTTCCTTTATTGCATTGGGTCAGCAGGCTTAGCTCAGTTAAACTGGAACTAATTTAAATAATTTTCCCCATCTTTGATTGATTTTTTTCATGTACTTGGGATTTTCCCTTTTGCTAATTTGGAGATTGAGCTATTCGAATTTAAATTCCTTACACTCTTGAAATTTGGGAAAAGAGAAATGGGTATGTTATTTATTTGTTACTACTACTACTATTATTATTATTATTATTATTATTATTATTATTATTATTATTTTACTTTACTTTATTTTCTTTATTATTATTAATTTTTTAACTTTTTGCCTCTTAAAGATTTTTTTTTAATATTTTAAAATTTTGATTTTAGTATTATTTTTGGAACCTGTCTGAACAAAATACGGTATTCACATTCATTAACCAATCATTATAGACAAATAAAAATATAATAAAATCTATTCATTATCTATGACATCTATCCATCTTATGATTTCAAATTAATAGATTCAGAGTAAACTAATATAATAAAAATTATTATTATATTAAAATAAAATAAAAAATTTATCATCTAACTTCATTCAATTCTCCCTTAATTATTATTATACATAGTCCCTTCTTTAAAATAAAATTTACATGTGTAAAAAAATATAATAATACAACTAATAGTTTATATGCCACATTTTAAGTGAAAAATATTATTGATTGCTATTTAACTAGAACATACCCTTAAGTGAGGAAATTCAAAAAATATCTAGTGAGTCTTATAAAAAAATAAAAATAAAATAAAATAATAGTTCATGTATGAACATAAATAATATATAAATAGTGTAACAGTACATAACTAAGGAAAATTGCACAATAAATGACTTGTGAATAATGCAACTTCTATGAGTAATATATATATATATATATATTTGTATGAAAACTTTTTATTTTATTTTTATTTTTCTATTCTTTCATTTTATTTGATATCTACTTTTTAATATTTTAAAGATGTTTTTTCTTTTTTTTTTTTGCCATTTTTAATGTTTTTCAACTTATCTTTTACATTTTCATTGTGTCTAACTTTTTAATCTTTCACTTATAAGTTTGATAAATTGTTTTATTATTATCATCATCATCAAATTATCAATAGGTCTCATATATGTATTTTTATTTGAAATTAGTTTATAATTCATAAGAAGTTAGTTAATGAGATGAATCATATAATATAAGATTTTTTTAAAAGAATTTATGCTCCCTTTCATGCATGTATGATGTTGCACAAATAATTGAAAAGCACGCTATTAACTTATTTGATTTCAATATAGCTGATTGTCTCTCATATGGTGTGTGCTATACACACACACACACACATATTGTAGAGGTTAGAAATGTTTACAAAAAAGATATTATGTATTATAACTTATAATCTCAACCCTTTTTAAGAAAAAATTTTTCCTTTTGTCATTGGTTATCAGATTTTTTTAATTAAAATGTAATAAATATATAATTCTTTAATTAAAATATGACAAGTATATAATTTAATTAGAGAATTGTAAATTTATTTGTAAAAATCATATACTTATCATATTTTGATTGAAAAATCTAATAATAAAAATACAACAAACTGCATATCAATTTTTTTCATATATTTTAAATGTTGTAACTAAATCATCCATATTGTAGTCCTCTTGACATCATTGGTACCCAATATCTAGAGGGTAAGGCTCCTTAGATCTTAAATTAAACATATTTTAATTTTTTACATTATTCACTATTGTTAATAATTTTTTAAAAAATAAAATTATGTTAAACACATTTCATCATTAGGTTAGCTGGATAATTAGAGTCTAGTGTTCTAAAATTCTTTATTATAAAGTTTTTATAAGATTTAAAAAGAGAAGAGAGAAAAGAAGTGAAAAAGAAAAGAACTGAGTTTTATATACACTTTCATTTTGTGTGTTATATTCTCTTCAATCTCTACAAAAAGTTTACAATAAAAAACTTTAAAGAATTCTTGCATCACACTTTTATGTTGACTTCAGCAATAGCAAATGAAGAGCTTCACAATTCAATTCATGTTGGACATGTTAAAGCACTTAAAATTAAAATCAAAACTGGAGATTCAAGCCAAAAGAGAGTAATGAAATCAGTAGAGGGAGAATTTTATGCTCTTTTTTATTTTTTATTTTTAATCTCAATAAGAAAACATCAATAGTACTTGTTGCAAATTTTGCAATGATGCTTATATGATACATTCTTCATTTTCTTCCTCGCTTCTTGCCTGTTTTATTTTAACAGCCCGTTTGGTTTAATGGGAAAGCAAGAGGGAAAGGGAAAGAAGGAAAGAAAGTCAAGGAAAATTATAATTTTACCCTTATAATCATTATTTAATGATTTAATATTCTCTAATAATAATTCTTTAATCATTAAAAATAAAAGGTATTATAAGTATTTTTTATCTACAAAATTACTTTTTTACTTTCCTTTGCTATTTCCATCCTAACTTTTCATCTCCCAAACGGGTCCTAAAAGATTTACTCTAGTTTAAATGAGCACCTTTTGAGTTATGTTTTATAAGTAGCTTCACTTTAAATATTATCCATTTTTTAAAATCTAAGAAAAAAAATTAGACAGAGGTACTTACACAACTAACTTTGCACATAGGTAGGCAATTTTTTTAATATTTGAAAACTTATTTATAAAATATTTAGCTATAGAATCTGTAAAAATGATTTGAGAATTTACATATTATATGTTTCAATATATTTAATTTGTTATAAATTATTTTCAAAATGCATAAGAAATTAGGATTTGCCTAGGCATTGTTTGGTGTGAGGGTTTTGGAGGAGAAGGGAGGAGAGGAGAGGATTTTGCCTCCCCTCCCAAAGTGGAGGTTTTTTTAGGGGAGAGGAATTTTTGTGCTTCATAATGACTAAATTACCCTTGATATAATTTTAATATCTCACTTTTGCCCTCACTAAAAACATAATGCAAATCTTATTTTCCTTCAGTGGAATTTAAGATAATTTTTTATGAAAATAAAAAATATTTTTAAATAAAAATCTAAAAAAATATTTTCTATAATAGAAAGCAAAAAAAAAATTTAAAATAAAAATATCTTAAAAACAAAAAAATTTAATTCTAATGTTATAAAAGTATATTTATCTATTTAATTTTATCTCATCTCCCTTCCCTTTCTTAATCAAATAAAATTTTATTAAAATTCTTTTTCTCTCTTTCTTTTTTTTTTAGATAAATCAAATAAAAATACCATTAAAATTTTTTTTTCTCTTTAGTTGAACCAAACACTATGTAAATTTCAAATCTTTTAAGCAGATCTCATGCCATGACAAGTGCTTGTTACTTTGCACGCCGTGCGAGGGCAAATGGCAAACATAGAACCCTTATATGTCTCACGAGAGTCTTATGAACTGTCAACTCCAATTGAATTCTTGATAGCTATATTCATATCTTTTTCCAACCCACAATATCTTGAGACCCCACTATATTGGGTATGATAATTAAATTTTGTGGATGATATTTTTTATCAGTTTTTGGTCATAGATACGTCCTTGATGTTACCTTAACCAAAAATATTGGCTTAAATTTTGCTTCATATATATATATATATATATATAAAATTGAAATATCTCATACTTTTGCGTCTCATCATATAGTGACATTTGATTAGAGTAATTATGTACGAAATGAGTCGAGATAAATATGTAGCGACGAAAGCAAGAAGTAAATAAAGAGTTATTTAAATTTATTCTTTTCTTCCGAGAGATGAAAGAGCAAGTTGTAATTTAGGGGCAACCAGAATAATAAAGAATTTGAATGTTTTATTTTAAGAGGATATAACATCGTTTGTTGTGCTTTAAATAATTTGTCCTTTTAATTTTTAATTTTTTAAATATCTTTTGCTGTAATATCATGATATTGTTACAGTAAAGTATTTGTTCACAAACAATGAGAAGATGGTGTTGAAGTCAAATGGTGATTAAAATAATGAAAGACGAGTGAGACGACCAAATTAGATACGAGAAAAAGATAGGGTGCAGTATTATCTCCGTCTATGGAGACGACACGTGTTAACCAGTGGAGAATATCCGTTGCTATTTCTAACCCACTAGCAGAAGATTCTATCGTGCCTCAAAGCCCGAAGATGCAGCTACTGGACGACAGGTGGCTATATTTAATTGGCTATAAATTGAACGGCCAGGATGAGACTAAGTGACCTTTTCTCTACGCTTTTGCAGGTGTGTTGATGTGCTAAGGGAGGTACTGCAAAAGCTGCCGCCATGGCCCCACCCACAACCAGTTGTTAAATATTTGTCTTCAGAAATAAAATAAAGTACATATTCCTTTGTTCAATTAAAAAATTTTACACGTGAAATCTTTTTTCCTTTTTTAAATCATAGTTCTGAAATATAAGGTCATCAATATATATATTATAAAAGTTGTGAAAACCATAATTAAATTAAACTTGATTTGGTTAATTGTGGTTAGTTAATTAAAATAAAATTAACTCTAATAAGTCATGGAAGATATAGCGTTTTGATTTCACTATTGAAAGATTTTTAATTTTGGTTAATTAAAACAAAACTAACTCTAATAAGCCGTGGAAGATATAGCGTTTTGATTTTACTATTAAAAGATTTTTGCTTTAATTCCAGGGTTAATTAGAAAGTTGTAATCAATTGCTAATTAATGTGATCCAATCAATTTTGGGTAACAAGAGAGGGATGGAATTATGAAGAATAAAGTTTTATTAATAAAGGGAGATATTTGAGGGAAGTGTTAGTTAGTGATAGGTGATGTATTATGTATGATTTATTCCATTCATCAATTGGTGTTTAATGACACGTAAAAAAAAAAAAATCAATTCATCAGAGTGAAGCTTGAAAAATTGAATTAATATTAACATAGATATTTGAAATAAGGAAACGGGCGACGATTTGGCACCAGATTTTCGGAGGTGTGGAAAGAGCAGTTGTGAGAAGCGAAAAAACCATCAAAAAACGACGATTGACTTGAAAAATTGAATTAATATTAACATAGATATTTACCACAAATATAAACAAATATTAAACCACAAATATTTATACTTTATATTTTGCTATCTTTCTTATATTAAAATACCACAAATTATATTGAAAAAACAAAATCTTTTTCCAGTTACACAAAGATTGTATTATACTAAAAAGATTGTATTATGTTAAATTTTTTTTTCAATCATACATTGTTATAAAAACTAAATAGTATAATATTTACACGTTTTTTATTTTTATATTTAAGTAATTATTGTTATTATTATTTAAACAGAGTGGCTTACTTTATATATATATATATATATATATATAGAACATTCGGGTAGTATAATATATAAATAGTTAAATAGATTAAAATATATCACTTATCACAATTTGTATCAACTTTTATTATACAAGAAAATTATATAAAATTATTTTATTTTTAAAATATATTTTATTTTTTTATTTTTTCTAAAATTAAATAGAATTTTTTATTTTTAAAATATACACAAATTTTTTTTGAAAATAGAAGCAAGGTTTATATAATTTTAGTAAAATAAAAAAAATATATGATTTATTATTTATTTTAAGAGAAATTTATTGATATATTTTGGGAATAAAAAAATTGTATAATTTAAGCAAAACTATCTTTATAATTTATTTTTTTATTTTGGAGAATGTTTATGTTTATTTTTAAAATATAAGAAATATATGTATAATTTTAGTAAAATTTAAAAAAAAATTGTATAATTTACTCTTATTCTTATTATATATATTATGATAAATCAAATTTTTTATTGGTTTATTTTATTTATTGCATCTTACATTATTTTATTTAAAAATTTTAGTAACATGATTACCATAAAATTAATATTTGACCATAACACATGAATAAAACAGCGCATATTCGAATTCAAACGACACAGAAAACATTTTCCACGTCAGTTGCAATTTTCTGCACCACCAAAATGTACCCATCCAAAAATAAATAAATAAAATCCATCTTCTGGTGTTGGCCAGCAAAATCGTAGATGGAAAGTCTCAAGTTAGCATCTTCTGCGCTGTCTCCTGCTTCTCCACTCTCTGGTAACGTCAACTCGATTTTAAAACTACTAATTAAATAAATCTGCAATGCATTAAGATGGGGGAGGTGGACATGAAATGAAAGTGACCGGCTCATAGTTCCATAAAAAAGAGATAGAGAGAATGAAGATAATCTTTTGAGAAATTTATTGCTGTTAAATTATTTTAAAAACTTTATGACTCTATATATTCCTATATTAAAAAACGTATCACTCAACAATTAATAAAATTGAGACAAGAGTAATCAAATCACTTCACCATTTTTTGATCTAAACAACATTATGTCTTCAATTGTACATGATCCGATAAAGAATATAGATACAAGCAAGGAGACATGGATAATTCAAGCAAAAATTCTGAGAAAATGGTACCTAAGACAAAAGCTCCTACCACATGATATTTGGGGTATATCGATGATTTTCATGGATAGTAAGGTGACATTTTAATACAATTTAACCTTTTAAGTATTTTCAACATGCATACAAAAAATCCTTATTCAATATATATCTCTAAGGATTACGAAGGAAGGCTTTTTATAATTTTCAGTGTTATTGTAGGGTACCAAAATTCAAGCATCAATAACAAACAAGAATTTGGTCCCTCAATTTCAATCTGAGCCTAATGAAGGTGAAACATATGTTTTTGAGAATTTTCACGTATCTACAAATTCACTCAAGTTCAAAGCTGCAAAACATCCTTTCAAGATCACGTTTCACCAAAATACTCATATGCAAGCTGTCAAGAATCAGATAATGATAAGTGGTTATGAGCTTTGTCCAATATCAGATATCATTGAAGGAGAAACAATTCCTGATGTGTTGATTGGTTTAAATCCTTTCGTTATTTGTTTTATCTTATATTAGTTAAACTCCATGCTAATTTGAATTGCTATTTATCAACAATCAATAATATTCCTTTTTATTCTATTAAATATATAGATGTTGTGGGATATTTGCGCACATTTGGAAGGCTTCGTGATATTACCACAAACGGTCAGCCCAACCATCTTCTATCCTTCACAATAGCAAATGATAGGTAAATTATTTATATTATAAAGTTTCATGACATACAATTAGTAAAAAAAATCATAATTCATGATATGTATTTTAAAACAGGGGGAAAAGTATTGAGGTTACTCTTTTTGGACAATGCGCAATAGACACATTTTACAAGAAAACAGATGATGTGGGAACCATGGTTAAATTAAATTTGATTTGGTTAATTGTGGTTAGTTAATTAAAACAAAACTAACTCTAATAAGCCGTGGAAGATATAGCGTTTTGATTTCACTATTGAAAGATTTTTGCTTTTGGTTAATTAAAACAAAACTAACTCTAATAAGCCGTGGAAGATATAGCGTTTTGATTTCATTATTGAAAGATTTTTGCTTTTAGTTAATTAAAACAAAACTAACTCTAGTAAGTCGTGTAGACATTTTGAACGCATCAATAAACTCATCCTACTTATGGAAAAATTGTAAGTTGCGTAGGTTGACAAAAAACATGAGACTAACATCAGCTCAGAACCCAGATGAACAAGAAAAGATTGAATCATTCTCAAAATGGCTATTACAGGTAGGTGATGGAGATCTAAACATGACCCATAATGGAATATCAGAAATAGATCTTTCTCTTCAACTTCTAATAAAGAACTTTGATGATCCTGTGAAAGTAATAGTTCAATCAACCTTCCCAAATTTACTAAAGAATCTTCAAAATCCACCATATTTTACAGACAAAGCCATTCTCACAACAACTATAGATACAGTGGAAAAGATTAATGATTATCTCTGTAACTCATTACCAGAAACTTTGGTTGAATACTTTAGCTCTGATTTTGTATGTAAATCAACACAAGACAATGACTCCTTCGAAGACCTCTATTCAACAGAGTTTCTTAATAGCATAAATGCATCTGGATTACCACCTCACAGATTGGCATTAAAGGTAGGAGCACCAATTATGCTTATACGAAATATAGATAAGGCATCTGGATTATGTAATGGTACAAGACTTCTCATTTACAAACCTTGGCAAGCATCACATTAAAGCAACTCCACTCAGCAATTGCAACAACAAGGAAGAAGTTCTAATTCATCGAATGGACATGAATCCATCAGAAACAAGTTTACCATTTCAAATGCAGAGAAGACAATTTCCTATCATCCTATCTTTTGCAATGATAATTAATAAAAGTCAAGGTCTCAACAATAGGTCTATATCTTCCACAACCAGTTTTTACTCATGGGCAGTTATATGTCGCACTTTCAAGGGCAAAAAATATTAATGGACTTAAAATCATCGTCCATGATTCAAATAAAAAACCAAGACACACAACAACCAATATTGTATACAAAGAAGTGTTTCAAAATTTATAATGAAAGTGGCTAAAATGAATAGTTGTTAGCATTTTATAACATAGTTCACTTCAATAATTTTTAAATAGTTAGAATCATGCCCGTGCAACGCACGGGGGTTTTTCCTAGTTTTTATATAAAAATACAAAAATATGCATTAAATTTAAAATAGAGTAACTTTAATATCTCAAAATAATATTTTTATTTTTAATTAAATTATATATATAGAAGAGTTTATAAAGTTATATTTATCTCAGTTAGCTTTTTGAATTATAAATAGAAATATTAAGGTGTCTTTATTTACTTTTCATAATTATATTTACATTTATGAACATAAAAAACAATGGCAATTTATTTTAAAAAATATGTGAACAAAATTTAAAAAATTAAAAATAAAGACTCTTACACATTATCAAAGTGTAGTAAAATACTTGCAGATGATTTCGTAATTGAGGTATACACGGGTTAGGATATGTTTTTATTCCCACATAGTGCTTAACTCAATTTGAGCCTAATAACAAAATGACAAGCTTGAGGCTCGAGTCGGGTCTAACTTGATTTGAAAACAAGTTGAATAATCAGGACACAACTAGGTTATGTTTTTCTATTAAAAAAAATAAACTTTGAATATATATATATATATATATATATCTTTATAACTATTTAATAATATTGGATATATAACTATTTGTTTTGATATATTTTTACAAGATATATGTAGTAAAAATGAAAAAAAAAGTAAGTTTAGAGGAAGATACCCAAAAAAAAAAAGTTGTATGGGATGAAACTTTAAAAAATAATAATGTAAAACTTCATGATTTGATTGTGGTGTTTTTTATTTTTTATTTTTTTGAATTTGAGAAATTTTAAAGTTTTTGCTTTCATATCAAAAAATACACATTTTTATATTCTTTTCTTTCATCTAAATATGATTATTATACTTAATAGAACTTTGACCCCCTAATTACTTATAATTTATAAAATTTATTTTAAGATTTTTTACTAAAATTATAAAATCATTTCTACAATTTTTTTTTATTACAGTCTCTTTTTTTTAATATTATATATCCCTTCAAACCGAACTAAGCACTGAGTGGTCTTTTTATTTTTTAATGGCTTGGTTGCTTACCTTGGTTAAATAGTATTAAACCAGCCTAGTCATTAAATCAGTTCATAATATGAAGTGATTCATTAGTATTTTACTAAGTCAATCTCTTAAAATAAATTGACTTCACATTAGTAAAAAAAAAATTGACAATCCAACCAAATAAATAAATAAATTGATATTTGATCACTTGTCTAGTCATTATAAAGAGATAAATACAAATTACAACATTAAATTTAATTATTTTCGTTACTTTCTTGGAATAAATGTGCAGTCTTCTCTTTGACGAGGACTTTAATTAACCTTACCGTTAGATTATGGCATTATATAAGTATTGTCATTCTCATGTATTAAACACACTTTAAACTAACAAAAATAAGAGCACAGTAATCTTCTACCAAATATTGCAAAATAGTAGTCATGTTGCTTATCAGTTGTCTATTTATTATCTTAGGTTTAATATATTACAATATTAATCATTTCATTTTATTTAAGCTTTCGGTCATTCTGTTTTTGAGGTGTCCTAGCTCGTTTGTTTTATTAAATAATAAAATCATTTTTCTCTATTTTTTAAACTGAGACCTTAATTAAAAAATTGATTTTAAAACCATAATATAAATATAGATTAGACTTGAATGTAACTTAAAAGTAATTTTTTATATTTTTATTATCATATTTCTCAATTAAAATATGGTAAGTATATATTTTTTAATTAAAATATAAAAATATATTTATTATATTTAGTTAAATAATTTAATAGTAAAAATATAAAGAACCACATATAAATTTTTTTTATAGATATGAATTTAAAGTTCACATAATAATAATAATAATAATAATAATAATAATAATAATAATAATAATAATAATAATCTTTTATCCATTATCCTGTATCGTGTAATAATTTGAATTAAATTCCTTTTATCTAATGAAACTAGTTGAAATTAAATACAATTATATTTGGATTTATGAAAATCATATAAAAAAGTACGCAAACTAATATTAATAATTAAGCACTAGGAATATAAATTTACCTTTAAACATAGGGGATAGGATCATGAAATGAAATGAAAACGTACCATTGACTAGAAAAAAATCTACAAAAACAAGAGAGGGAGAAGAAAAGTAAGGATTTGATGATTGAATGAAGGTTGGCGCTGGGAGACTTTTGACCAACAAGGAAGAAAGAAGAGTAATTAATGAAAAGATTAGACTTATATATAATTTTTATATATTTATTGTTAGATTTTTTAATTAAAATATAATAAAAAGTAAATTATATAAACTTTTTTTGAATTTTGTTAAAATTGTATGGAACTCTATTTTATTTTCAAAATATGCACAAATTTCTTTTAAAATAAAGAATAAATTATATATACTTTTATTGAGACTTTCTAAAATTATAAAAAATTCTTTTTACTTTTAAAAAAATAAAAATAGAAAAGAAGTATGCATAATTTCAATAAAATTGATAAAAAATTTATATAATTTACTTTATAATAAATATGATTTTTAAATTAAAATATAATAAATATATAATTTAAATAGAATTCTTTACTTGTGATTGCACAGCCAAAAGCAGGGTGGGCCTCACCAATAAAAAGTGAAGGAAGAAAAAATCACACGATGAACAATTTTTCTACAATACCAGATGATCTAGCTTATATATATATATATCGTGATTATATATATATATATATATATCGTGATTAAGAAATTATATATTTATATATATATAAATTATATATTCATTATATTATTATTAAAATTTTATATAAATATTATATTTTAATTAAATAAATTAATAATAAATATATAAAAAATACATATAAATCTTTTTTAACCAAAATTTAAAAAAAGGAAAGATAGCAAGGGTAAGTGACATGGAAGAAGAACACTAGGGGTGTTCAAAGGCTTGGTTTGGTTCGATTTTGAGTAAAAATCAAATCGAACCAATTTAATCGATTTAGCATTTTGTTGGACCTTGTCGGTTTTAAATTTTAATCGGTTTGGTTCGGTTTGGTTCATTTTTTTTTGTCTAAAAGTAATTTTTTTTAAAAAAAATTTGTTCCTTATAATATGGAGAATTTAACTTCTAATATCTTACATATCTTAAAATTTTGACCAATAATAATTTTGGAATAATTTACTATTTATATATATATATATATTACCTAAACAAATTTCATACATTCACAAATAAGCTTTAAAAAGTGAAAAAAAAAAATAAGAATAATATCTTATAATAAATAGTATAAATAATTTGTATATTTCTTGAATCACATAAAGAATGTAGTTTTGATACAAATTTAATTAACAAAAGATCCCATTAATCTAAAAAAATAAAATATTAAATTTTAATTAATTACAATTTTAATAGTTTAGTTTGGTTCAGTTAACCGAACTAAATATAAAAAAAATTGACAACCGAACTGATTTAATCAGTTTTACAATCACAAAAATTAAATCAAATCAATTACTAATCAATTTTATTTAATTTTTGATAATTTAATTTAATTTAGTTAGATTTAATTGATTTGGTTCGATTTTGTTTAATAACACTATCTTTTGAAGCAATGTGAGGGAATCCAACAGCACACAGAGATCTCATAGGCCATAAGAACTTGTGGCTCACAATAATCCCCATTGCTGACGTGGCATTCCCACCTTTTTATTTAATAAAACCCGCCCACTCCCTAACAACCACCATTCTGATTTTCTCCCTTCATTCGCCGCTGTTCAATTCATTATCCATTTTCCATTCGAATCCAACAACAATTCAGGAAATAAGAAAGAAACGAACGCTGACTACAAATTTAAGTATATTTGATTCCTTGTATTTCCTTTTTCAAGAACCACAAAGAGGGAGATAGAAAGAGAAAATGCGATATAATACAGGAATGTCGGACGTTAAGGACCCGCCGATAAAGCTGTTTGGCAGGATGATTTCTCTGCCACTCGAACACCCACTCTCCGCCAATGACTCTGCTGGACCTCTTCCTCCTTCGTCTTCGTCTGAACATAGCTCCGCAAGGCATAAGGTATGCCCTTCTATCTGGGTTTAGTTTGAATCTCGCTGCTACCAAGTGTCTTTCTGGCGAATCTAACGGCAACTCATTTTCCAGAAACTTTGCGATCGCTAATGGGTTCGTTTAAATTCCGTAATCAGATGAAGTGTTATTTTTTCCAGTATTGAATTCGAAGTGTTTCACATAGTTACTAATGGTTGATGGGTTTATTAAGTCTTTTAATTTTTCCCCCCCTAAATTTATTCTTCCTTTCTCAAGTGTTGGTATTGATAGCAGGTTATTGTGGGGTTCTATCTGCGAAATTGTATCAAGTTTTGTAATTCAGAGTTATATTCTGGGTTGGGCTTGCTTTGCCTAATTCGATTCAATTTATTAACTAATGATAATATATGATTGGTCCGCAATGAGTTATGAAAGTTTTAATAATGGTTTTACCTTCCAGAAGTCTTGTACTGATTCAGATTTGGAAATTTTTTATCCTAGTTTGATTGGTTTGCAACTTCAACGGAGAATAATTTTTATTTTTAATATCTTATTGACGTCCCAGAGGTTCTGTCTCCATTTAGATGGTTTCGAGATTTCTTATTGGACTTCTGGCTTCACCAAACTCTAATCAAGTTGCGTTGTACGCCATGGACTTCAACTGGGCCTAATTTTCTACTGCTTTGACACTTTCTCCATATTCAATTCCTTATTCTGTTATGGAATAAGACTTGTTTAAATGATCAGTAACCTTGTGACATCATAGTGGAAATTATTTTCTAGAATGTTTTGGTTGTATGTATAGACGAACAATTTTATAATCTTAAGCTTCTTTCCTTTGATTATTGATTAGGGATTGGCGTTGCATTCCAGAACTTCCTCTAGCTTTTGTTCTGAAATATTTGGTATATTTGAAAATTCCGAAGTCTATATTGTGGATTCTTCTCGAAAGACTATACTCTTGTTATTTTCTCCATGAAAGCTTTGTCTATTTCTATACTTCTAGAATTACCATTCTTTATCCCAATACATCAGAAACGGGACGTTTGCGATGGATTTTAGGGATTACCTGCTATGCACTTCTATATTAACATACTTTTTCTTTTCGAAAGACCAATATAAGGGTCAGATCTAACTAGGAAAGATCTGGAATCTATGTTAATCCCCTGTTCCTCTTGTAGGGTATCACTAATGTTATAATTTTACTTCGTGCTTTAATTTTGCTTCATAATGCTATGTTGATTTACAGTCATTAAATAAAAGAAAAATGCTGTTCAGTTTTGTAGTGTGTTATTGCAAAAATAAAACAGAATTGATGAAAACAATGGCTGTCTAATACTTCTATTGTTTTTTGTTATTCAGAAACTCTATGTGAATAAACAGATCACTATACTGTATCTGCAACTTATAAACACGCAATCTGCTCTGTACTAAAATGATAAATACCTATATGGCTCTTGTTTATTATTTTAGGAACCATCAAAGATAGAACTCACCTCAGGGCAAGATGATGGTGCTTCACATCAGACCACAGAGGATTTAAAATCTCCCACGTCTTCAGGAGTTTTTGAGAACCCTAAGACCCCCTCTCCCTCAGCTGAAAAAAATACTTCTTTACTAAAATCCTCTAAAACTGGAGAGCAAAGTGAGACGAGTACACTGCAAGAAAAAGCTCCAAAGAAACCTGACAAGATACTTCCATGCCCTCGATGCAATAGCATGGACACCAAATTCTGTTATTATAACAATTACAATGTCAGTCAGCCCCGTCATTTCTGTAAGAACTGCCAGAGATACTGGACTGCTGGAGGAACCATGAGAAATGTGCCTGTAGGTGCTGGTCGCCGCAAGAACAAAAGCTGTTGTGCCTCACATTATCGACACATAACGGTTCCCGCGTCCCTTATAACAGCCAATGCCAATGCTGCCAATGGATTACATAATGCTGTTTTGGGAAATGGAACAACTGTCTTAAACTTTGGCTCAGATTCTCCGATATGTGATTCCATGGCTTCTGTTTTGAACCTTGCAGAGAAAACCCAAAATGGTGATTTAAATGGGTTTCACATACCCGAGGAGAATATTATTGTTTCTTATGGTAGAGAAGACAACGGCGATGACCACTCAGTTGGAGCTTCTGTTACAACTTCAACTTCATCAGAGAAGAGGGCCAATGCTGGTTCACAAGAGTCAATGGATAAAAGTTATGAAGGTTTCCGTCCTCAATTACAATGCGTCCCTGGTTCCTCGTGGCATTATCCATGGAACTCGGTGCAATGGAATTCTCTCGTGCCTCCTACATTCCCGCCTGGCTATCCCGTGTCCTATAATCCCACACCAACATATTGGGGTTGTACCTTACCAGCCTCCTGGAATATAGCATGTATTTCTCCGCAATCTTCTGTGAACCACCCTTCCCCTAGCTCTGGCTCCAATTCATCCACCTCAAGGAAACACTCAAGGGATGGAAGCATACTCACTCAAGCTAACTCTCAGAAAGAAAAGCCTGATATGGAGAGTAAGAACTCAGAAAATGGTGTCTTGATCCCCAAGACACTGAGAATTGATGATCCCAGTGAGGCTGCAAAGAGTTCTATATGGTCAACACTAGGGATCAAGAATGAAAAGGCCAATTCTCTAAATGGTGGAGGAGGCCTTTTCAAAGCATTTCCATCTAAGGGAGATGACAAGAATCATCATCACGTGGTTGAGGCATCAAGGGTGCTACAAGCCAACCCAGCAGCTTTGTCGCGGTCTTTTACTTTCCACGAGCAGAAGACCTAATTGAGAATCACACTGAGCTGCATCATATTCCCAATGTGGTCACAATGCAATGGACATAGAGGTTCCTGCTATTTCCCTGAGGAGCTGTATGATTGAAAACCCCTTTTTGTTTCCAATGCAGGATTGTTGGACAGCAGTTATAGAGTAGCTTCCCCAACTCTACCATTTTAAGCCTGTGAGAGTGAAGAGGTGTTCTCGCAGGCAGATTTTAGATGATCTGTTGAGTAAATATCTCAATGTACATATACATGTGAGACAAGGAAACTGAAAAAGAGACAAGAGAAACTCAGAAAAGAAAATAGATTTTTGGACTAAAATCCTGTAGTGTAGAATAAACTTGTGAGTCTTCACCAGAAGCCTGTTTTTGCCTTCTGGAAATTCTCTGTGTTCATATAATAATTTATGTGCTTAAGGATTATGGTTTCTGTTCTAGTTTTCACTGTGGTAATGTGGCATCCAGTTTCCTTATTGAAAAGCAGTCTTTATAGGGGAAAGAAAAGAGAAGGACATGGAAGGGAAAAATTCAGGGGATAAAAGTAAGTGTGTGCAAATTATAATTGTTTAAATTTGTCAAATCAAATTAAATTGGTAATTTTATTGATTTGATTTAGGTTCACTGTTATAATTTAGATACAAGTTAGAATTAGGAATTTTAAAATTTTTTTTAATAGCAGTCAGTCAAATTGCTTTTAGTAAATATAACATTGGAATTTTTTGAGACTTGCAATTTATTTGAAACATGATGCTAACAAGCCATGCAAACTAACCACGTAGTCAGAAATTGCGAACTTGTTACCACCACTTAAATATATACATATATATATCAAAGGTCAAAATCCAATTTTGATTTTAAAAGTATATTTAATATTTTACATTAGCTTTTAAAGTATTTTTTTAATTCTAAATAAATGCATAAGTTTAAAAAAATGTTTCAATTAAAATCTATAATTTAACCCTGTTGTCCTGTGGCATTTAGTGTGATAGAACAATGGAAGAGGAAGAAAAAAGGTGAGAAAAAAAAAAAAAAAAAAAGAGAAAGGAAGAGGAAGAGAGAGAGGCCAAAAAAAAACTACCAAGATTAAAAACAAAAATTCAGCGTGTCACGTCACACTTAACAGTACAGAATAATAGCGTAAAACTCTGAAATTTATTTAAAATTTTTTTAAATTTAAGAATTTATTTAAAATAAAAAAATACTTTTAAGAATAATATACTTTTAGAACTAACATAGAATTTTTACCATTTTTAAAACTTTAATCTGTCCTTAACTACTTAAAATTAGCCTCGGTGTCGTACGTAGGTAAATCTTGATGAGTCCATATTTATGTTTATATATCTGAGTTAAGAATTTTCTTTTATATATATATATATAACAGGATTTTTTTTTTTTTTACAAATTATAAAACTTTTCATCAATGAAAGCAAAAATGCAAATATCAAAACTTAGAATTTGAAAACTACCAAGGTCCTCCTCCCTAACAGTTTCTAGAAATGTAAATGCTGGAGCTCGAAATAACAAAGGGAGACCTGGGCCTTTTCCTGGCATTATAATTTTCATGCCCAAAATTATGTTGGACCACTAAATATATCAAAGTGTTTATTCATTTATAAAAGATATTATTCCATTATTTCCGTTTATTTTTGTTTTTTCCTCATTCCTGGATTAAATATATGTTCTTCCAATTTTCTGATTTTCTGATGAGGAGGATCAAATAAACTCTTGTATGCATGGAGATAAACGCCATGAGAAAGAGGGTCTGCGGTTTGGAGTCAAAAACATAAAACGCCTTAGAGTAAATTACAATTTTTTAAAATATTTTTAAATTATATAATTCTCTTGTTTTATTATAAAAATATATACAAATTTTTCTGATGTTAAAATATAAACAAAATAGTTTAAAAAATTATATTGATTTCTTTATTAAAAATATAACTTATTAATATATATAACTCTTGTTTTAATATTATTTATTTGGTGTTGAAAATTATAAATTAAGTTTATTCTAAATTTAGAAAGTTAAATATTTGTTATTGGTTAAATATATATATATAATTCTTACTTATTACATAAAAAATAGATTTAACAATATTTTGTCAAAATATGTGTAAATGTAAGCCTATCTCTTTGCAGTACCACGTGTTGTACACTGGGAGAAAAATTAATATAAAAAGTGAGAATGTATATGAAGTTTATTTATTCTTTTTTTAACAACTCTCTCTTTTTTCTCCGTAAATTTATTGTGTAAATTTTCACTCTAAATACAAAAGATTTGAACTTATAATTGTAACTCCTCTTTTGTTATAACACAAATCAACATAATATATCCTTTAATTTTAGAAAAGAAATATATATAATTTCAACCTCTTTAAAAAAAAAAGTGTAATTTGCCCAAAAGCTTTTTGAGGGAAAGGAATCTTAGGTGTTTATTGGTGCTCACCTTCGTGGATAAGCTCGAATAAAAGTCGCCAATGGTCCAACCAAACAAAGTTCGCAGAATCAATCCAACGGAAAAAAGCTACGTAACTTTATGCTTTTATCTTTTTCTCCTTTCTCTTTTATTTTTTCATTTTTAAAGTGTGCATGGCTTTTCTCCATCTTTAATGGTCCTTTTGTTGACACGAAAGGTTATTTAAAATATTTTATTTAAGTGTAATATTCAATTTAGAGGCTTGCAGATATATAATTATTTTTTATATTTTTTAATCATCATAGTAAATATCAAAATTTTAAAAATAATAACATCTTGTCTTTGTCTTTCTCATCCTCAATTTTCTCTCATTAAGTAAAGTTCACATATAAAATACGGTCAAGTCAATTAACAAAAATATAACTTTTTGCTTTGGATTGACTGAACAATCTGATCTTAATCCATAAGATGTCGTGTAGACGGGATCATGGATAGATTTCGAATTTTATATTATATAAAAATTTGTTGAAGTTTGAATTTAGACACATTAAAAGTGACAATGAAGCTTGCAGTCTGACTCAGTTATGTTTAATGCTTATATAAAATTATAAATTCTGTTTCAAACTTTCCCAATCTTTGATGTTGAATTTGTGAAACCATACTCAATAATTTACAATTTTTAATTTTTTATGATTAAGATATACTTAAACTTAACTTATTTCACTTAAAAGTGAAGCTAATATAAAATTTTCTCAAATAAATTAATGCAATTAATAAAAGAATATGAAATTTTACAATTTGATAAATACAATATTAAATGCATCAAAATGATATGAGAAAATATATTTTTAAAATTATTTTTCATTGTGAGAAAACAAATATAACAATTTTTAATTATTTAAATACTAAATGGTGAATCATGAAGTAAGTTGGAGTTGGTTGCTTCAATTATGAACATTTTTGTATATATATATATATATATATATATATATAAGAAAATTATGAACATTTTGGAAAAGAGAAGCACTTGGAAAGTCTTGTGACTTAAAAAAGTCCCTTTTGAGGAAAAGGGTGTGCAAGTGCACCCTTATTTTCCACCAAGACCAGAAAATGGAAGCCCAAAAGGTCTTCGGGGAGGGGGAAGGCACAACTAATAAGTGTAGATTCGTGAAAGGTAAACGGCAATATTTTTTTCACAAAGCATTGATGTGAATTGGCCCATGTTGTCTATTTAAAGTGACTCAACGAGATTATAAAATTTTTTTTCTTTATTATGTCACAATCAGATAAAGTTTTTTTAAATAAATTATATAGATTTTTAATGAATTTTATTGAAATTACAAAAATATTCCTTTTTTTTTCAAAAGATACATAGATTTTTTTTAACTACACTTTAGTCCAAAATTAATTTTTTTTACTAAAATATCATCCATTAAAAATTTTAAAATTTTGATCAAAAAATTAAATTTGAACTTAAGTATAAGATAATTTTTGTTCTAAATAAAATCTATATGATTTTAACAAAACTTATAAAAGGTCTATGTAATTTATTTTTATTTTTCATCATATATAAATAAGGCATGTATGTAGAAAAAAAGTTAAAAAAAAAAAAACTATACTATGAACATATGCATCATAAATAACAAGAGATTTGATCATATATCGCCAACTTTGGAATGAGGCAATCCAAATTAAGGGAATGAAAAGATTTTTAAAATTATCAAAAATATTTATAATATCATTATAATCATTAATTAACAATATTTATCCCTATTTTATTATTTTATTAAAGTAGGAGCACAAGTATTACTTCTTATCTCATTTACCCACTTTTTTTATATTTTTATTCCCTCAATCTCCTTTCTTGCACACCAAACATAGCCTAAAATACATTAGAAATAATAAGTTAAGCTAAACCTTCCAAATTAAATTTCAACGCATATTTTAAAAGTGCACCTTTACTTACACTCTTGATGAAAAGAAACTGAAAGATCCCAATGGAGAAGTGTCCATTATTTTCCATATTTCAATTGTGCACTAACCACCACCCACTAGGCAATGAATCTACTTTCTGTTACAAAAAAGTTTAAATATCATTTTACCCTCTTAACTTAATTCATTATTTTATTTTGATCCCTTTTTTTTTTCAAGTAACTTTCAATTTGTGTTAGATTCATCTTTTTCTATTACATCCATTAATGATCATTTTGAAAGATTAGAAATAGTTTAGGGATCACTTTGGGAAATTAAAAAAAGCTAAGAAACTATTTTAAAATTCTAAATAAAGTAAAAAAAAAATGAATATGGTACCAATTGAAAATTAAGAGATTAAATTGAAATAAATAAAAAGTAAGAAATTAAATTAAAATAAATAACTGAGTTAAGGGCTGAAATGATAGTTAGACCCAAAAAAAAAAAAAGTGTGAGGTCAAAGCATTGAATATTGTCTATTGTAGTAAGGTTGAGCTTGGTCCCAAGAGAATGACAAACACTAGAATAAGAGATAAGAGTCTTCTTTTTCTAACCAACAAAGAAAAGGGCATAAAAACAAACAATGCAAGTTCCATTGCTATGAGATGATCAAAAGCTACCAGAAGAAGTAAACACTGCAAACTCTGGGCCCAATCTACCGTTCAGGCCCTAATGACTATTCCCACCTTTCATTTGTTTAGTGGATCAAAAGTCCATTGGGTGAATGCCATACCACCCAACTTATAATTACAAATTTACAATCTGATTTAAAACAAAAAAGAAAAGACTATTTGTGTTGGAAATCAATATCAAGAAAATCGATTTATTATAATTTTAAAATATTGTTTAAGGTAACATTAGGTTTAACTTTTATGACACTAATACTCAAAAAAATATACACTATAATTTGTTAGTGTTAAGAGTATTATAGAAGAAAAAAAAAACTTATTCAAGCTTAGTGGCTTTGTATTGTTTAGTTTTTGAACAAAATAAATAGATTTTCTTCTTTCAATGAAAGGAGAATCAAGGATTATCTATAATCACCAATGTGTTGTGTATGATTGAGATGGAATGACTGTTTTCAACGAATAGTAGTTGATTATATGGATTTCATTCATGTAATTTAGGATTTGTATCTTTATATATTTAAAATTTGGTATCAGCTGTCGCTTGATTCAAAAACAATATTTGAAAGTTTTATGAAGGAATGGCATGAAATGACAAATAATAGAATGGAATGGAATGACAAAAACTAGAATGATAAGTCATGTGTCATTGTATTATTTGAAAGTTTAATGAAAGAAAGGATAAAATTATTAATAGTATGAAATACTTATAAATTATTTTTTAATATTATCTTTATAATTAGAATGTAATTGTAGTAAGTTTTTAGTCAATAATCACTTATCTATTACATTCCATTATTGATCCCACAATTTGGAGGGATGCAAAAATTGAGATTTTGGATGGCAATGAGTAGTATTAGAGGCTATTCACTATCATTCTACTCCATCCTTAAAAAATGGAATGAAAAAAAAAATTCCAATCCACTTTAACCATTCCATTTCATCTTGAGCCATCCATCCAAACATACGTTATCTTCTGTGTCTTGTAGATTTTGGAAGTTAGATTATTTTGAACTTATAAAATTGGTATATCTGTAGAATTTCTATAACAATATTATTATGTAGTTTAACTTGAACACGGTTGAGGAGGATATATATATATATATATATATATATATATATATATATATATATATATATATATATATATATATATAGTACAATGTTGTTGGGAGACAAAACAATAACAATCCCTAAAAAATGCATATAGAATTTTTTTAAAAAAATAAAAAACCAACATAGTGAAGATTATTGATGAGCCTGACATGCGCTAAAATATATGTTAATATTTTTTAATTTATTCATGAATAAATTATTTAAATGAAAATTAAATTAACAATTAATTTCTCAATATTTGTAGCAAATAAAAAAAAGACAGTTTTCTTATATCAACTATCTCTTTATTGGTTGATCTTGTATTTAGATTTATTTCTTTTTAATAATATATATAAATTTGGGACCAATAATCAAAAAGTCCAGAGCCATATATATTTATATATATGCACAAATGGTTATGATGGATACCTAAAAAAACAGAAACTTTATTTTAGACCTCCGGTCAAGAAAAAACAAGAATGAGTTTTATCAGAAATATTAAAGTTGGATTAATTTATTAAAAATAAAATAAAATAAATTAATTATAAATAAAAATATAAACATCCCATATATTAGTAGCTTGACATGTATTATCACGCATGTCAATTCATCTTTTTATTTTTAATATAAAATAAATTTGTTATCTTTTATTATTTATAATTATTTTTATTTAAAATTTAAACATATCTACACGAATTTTACTATGTCATCTTACTATCTTATTTTAAATAAATCTTAATTTTTGTTTATTTTTAAAAATTAATTTGAGGAAAATATTACTCCCGCCTCCACGCTGGAGTGGAAATGTGAGTAATGCTTGGTGTAAATGTTCATGTACATTTTGAAAGCTTCTTTGTTTTTTTATGAAGGACTGTCAAATAGTCAAGTAGTCTCCACGTTTTTTTTTTTTGGTCGGCTAATTTATCTCATTTAACGTATAGTTATATCATGTGTTTTTATAATAACTTGACTCTGAAACCAAAACACCAAAATGACCCAGAGTCAAATTAGTATAGATAGATAAATTTTATTTAAAAATGTTCTCAATATATTGACATATTTATTTATAATTTATTTAACTTTATTTATATTTTTCTCCAATCACACTAGAATAGTTAAGAATTATTATTCCGTGTGTTGTGAATCACACGAAGATGAACAGACTTATTATTGTCTGGGTTCTTTAAACTTTTATCTTGTAAATTTTTTTATAAATTTTGAAGTAAAAAGAGAAAGTAATTTAAAAAAAAAAAAGAAAGAAAATGATCCTTACTTGCACTCTCATTTATTTACATCCCTTTCTCTTCTTGTAATTTACGAGAAATTTACATATGAATTTCGGGGATGAAGGTGATCGTTGTCCCCTTCATAGCAGCCTATTTCTTTGACAATTTTAGAAAACCACCTAGCATGTCTACATATCTAGTTAGTAGTTGTCTATTCTTTGCAATTCGTCTCCAGTCTACCATGTTCTAAAATACTTTTCCAGTCTTCTCTCAGTTCCCTGTAAGTCTACCATTTTGTCCTGTGAGTTTCATAGAAAATCCCCATTCTTAATTAATATATCTTTCAGTTAGCAAAATATATTTATGGTACTGTAACCACTCATTCCCTAAAGCCCAAAGCTTGTTTCTAACTCTATCCACTTCTTTCCTTGAAATCTAAATGCAATGTCCCTTTTCCCCTTGAATAAGTTATGTGTTGACGCTTAAACTCGAAGCCAAACCGGGTGTCCTTATAAATTGTCCCAGTGAGCTCTTTCCTACACTCATCAAAATGGAGCGACTTCTTAAAAATAAAAATTTTTCTGTGCTTTTTATCTGTCGTAGAATCTTCCTTTGGGATATTAGAACAAAGGGTTTCCTCTCATTCCTCTTTTTCTACTTCCAATCTGTGTGTATCTTCATCTCCCATAGCTATAAATCTTGGACATCAGCTAGAACTGTGAAGTCCAATTTCAAAACCCAGAAGCAGAGATCAAACACCATTCAAAAAGGGGTGAGATTAAGCAAAGAAGAAGTGATAATGGTGATGGAGGGATTGGGATTGAGTGTTGAATCAGATGGGGAAGGGTTAGGTGAGGAGATTGGGGAAGAAGAGGTTGAAGCATTGTTTGAAAAGGAACCGAGTTTTGAAGAGTTGAAGGATGCCTTTGAGGTGTTCGATGAAAATGGAGATGGGTTTATAGAGGCAAAAGAGTTGCAGAAAGTGTTGAAGTGTTTGGGTTTGGAGAGAGACATTGGGGAGTGTAAGAGAATGGTTAGTGCAGTGGATCAGAATGGGGATGGATTGATGGATCGCCATGAGTTTGTCAAGTTTATGGAACAGAGTTTTGAGGTTTGAGGCTTTCATTCATTGTGTGTTTGGAAACCGTTGGTTGTCTTCAAATCACATTTTTTTTTGAAACAATAAATAGTTGTTTTTACATAATAATTGTGATTTGTCATCGTAATTCTAAACACACCCTTAGATTATAAGCCAATATGTTCCCATTTGTTCAAGTTTGCTATTTTTAGGATTCGTATGCTACTACTCAGTTTTCTATTTTTGGTCATTTACTGTAGCTTTCAAGTTGTTTTTTTCCCTTTTTTTTTTTTGGGGTTGTTATTAATTATATCGATCTACTTAATATTTGTAACCGGAAAAAAATAGAAGACAGTTTTCTTATATCAACTATCTTTTCATTAGCAATATATACTGTCATATTTAAACTTATTTTACCTTTTTTAGTAATATAGATAATTTTGGGACTAATAAAAAGTCCCAAAGCCATATATATATATATATATATATATATTGTATATATGCACAAATGATTATGATGGATACCTTCTGAGTCTTCTAATTTTGGGTTTTTGTAATTTACTGTAGATTTCAAGCTCTTTTTAAAAAAATTAATTATATCAATCTAGTTAGGTTTTTTAACTATATTTAGTAAACTTGCCCCCCATTAGATTCAAGCAAGGTTATGGTATAAAATTTTGATATTTGATAGAAAAGTTGAAAGTCATTTTAACAACATACAATTAATAACTTATAAGCATTGGTAAATTTATTAGTTATTAGTCAATGATTTTATATTCTAATTCCTTTTAGGTCCCGTTTAGCATCAAGAATTGAGATTCAAATTGAAACTTGGAATTGGGATTGTACCTAGTAATTTCAATTCTTTTTCTTTGGTTTATTTTTTATAATTACATTTCCAATTCCACATAATTGATAGATAACTAGTCCAAAGGCAATTTTAATTTTTACCTTCAACCTCAGAAATTACAGTTCCGAAACTAAGAATTGAGGCCAACGCCATATATAAGTCTCCGTAAAAATAAACTCTAAAAATAATAATAAAATTTGCATATAAGTTTCCATAAAAATTATATATGGCCCCACAAAAAGTTTTTTCTGCCACCATATATAATAATTGCTGATATTTCGATTGACAGATTCGATATCCCCCATAAAAACGAATTGCAAAAAATGGAGTTTAATTTGGAATTACAATTTCATGTTATAATTCTTTACATAACCTAAACATAAATTTTAAAATTTTGAATCAATTCCAAGTTTGATGGAATTGGACTTGGAATTATAATTATGCATTCTGATTTCAACTCTTGACACCAAACAGGAGCCTTCAAGAATTATTTGTGACATGTTATAAATTTTATACATCTTATATATTATAAATATTAGAAGGTTACCCTATCCACTACCATTAATAAATGACTACTAATGAAAGAATTATCAACAAGAATTGAATCGAAATTTGTTTGCATTTATGCAATTCAATTTGGTCAATTAATATGATATGATACAAAAAAAGAAAAGATTACAATTTATTTCTTGTGATTTGGCTTAAACTTATTTATTCTTTTGTGGCTTCCTTTGTGGTTTGTTCAAACTATCCTAAGATATTTTACATTCAAATTTCAACAAAAATAATAACACAAATATTAAAATGATAAACAATTTTACTGTTAAATATTCATTTTACTTATATTTAATTATTGGAATTAAATAATTTCAACTTCTAATTTTAAAATATCAACTTAATCCTAATAATGTAACCTTGAAAGATAATAAAAATTGTTCAAAGCATAAGCGAAACATATTTTCTATCATGAAATAATTTATCATTTCAACATTTATATTATTATTTCTTTTTGGATTAATTAGTACTGAAAATATCATATGATTCTGTGTAACAAACCCATCTACACATTGAATATCATAATAAACAACCTGATTTTAAAACAAACTACACAAAAACAAGTTACCTCAAAAATAAACTAAAAGCAATATAAACAGATCCAGTGAGTGGTATGAATTTGATTAAGGCAATGTTGAATAGTCCCCATCATCAATTAAAGCAGTGTGTTTGTAAGGAGCCATATATGGAGTGTTGGCATATACAATGGTTGAGATTGAATTTATAAATGTTGGCTTTCACATGTACAGAATCAATCTGACCATCGTATTGACAAATATTATGTATGTCACATAAGAATTGGTCGTTTTTATGAGTTGATGATTTTGTGCTTAAAAGAATGTCGTCCTATCCCATATGGTTTGGAGTGTGTGGAGGGACAAACGCACTTGACCTCCTAAATTAAATCCGGGCAAGTATTATGTACTGTTTCTTATCCAATTTTTTTAGATGTAACTAGAGCACAGTGTATCTAAAAAAAATCAATTACTTGAATTAAATTTATACAAATAAGATCTATATGTAATATAGATAGAGTTCACGTATAAAGTAAATTTTAACCGTTGAGTGTATAAATGACATGACACACTAAGTATATATAAAAATTATTTATTTCATATCCTTTTCTAACTATTTAGTCAACCTTTATAAATGATCAATCCTGTTACACTTGTGATCAAATTTAACTATTCTACAAAATATTAAAATTTATTAAAAATATAAAACTCAAATTCTATAGCTATAGTGTAAAAAAAAAAAGTTAGGATCTCAGCCTTGTTTGATACATAAAATCATTTCTGATAAAAATAAAAGAAAAATGTTTTTTTCTTTATCTATGGAATAAAAATAATGATAAAATATAAAGCAAGTGATAACAATGGGGCAAAATATCTTTAGATTAAAAAAAATAATGTAGGAATAAATTTATATATATAAATATAATTAATTTATTATTTTTATATAATTTTATATTTATAAATTATTATTTCAATATAATAAATATAACTATTTATTTTAAATATTATTTTAGTATATATATATTAATTATATATATAAATACATTCACAATGATTGTTAGTTAGAACTAATCTGACTAACAATTGGTAAGATCAATTTTAATTGATGTTCCGTTGTTAAATTTTTTTAATAACTTAATTTTATTATTTATATAATTTATCATTTTTAATATCAAATATGATTAAATTTTACTAATTTTTTAATGCAGACCAAACTTCAATTGTAAATAAAATTTAATTTTTATACTTAAATCAAAATTCAATATTTAATATGACACTATTTTTAAAGTTATACGAATTTAAAATTTGTGAAAAGTAAATTAGCATTTCTTTGACTGATTCTTTAGTTGAAAATTGTTTTCTCTGTTGTAGTGGGAGAGAATGACAAAATTGTTCCTTATAAAATAAATATTTTTATGATTATTTTTTGGACAATGACAAAATTGCCCATAAAAATTTTAATTTCAAATAGGCCCTCTATTAGCTAATAATTAAAGTATGTAGAATTAAAAATAATGCTTATCAAAATAAAATAAATTATTTTAGAGTAGAAAACAAAGACTAGTAAATTTTAAAATAATTATAAAGCTTCAAAATTTTTTAAAAGACATTTGAAATACTTTAAGGACTTTATTTTACAATTTTTAAGGGCCAAAATATAATTTTATCTAAATTACATAAAAATTTTCACCTCATGTCGTTTTTGGTTGTGAGATAAAAAAAAGAAAGAAAAAGAAAGCTCTGCTATACGTAATAGGAGACAAATTGGACATTTGAAGCAAAATGAATTTTTTGAACAATTAACTCTAGAATTTAAGAACAGTGAGCTTTTATCCTAATAATTGGTCAACTAAATACTTAAAAGTCATGGATTCACTTTTATTTTTTCTTTCCTATGAGTTACCAAACGGGGCCCTCATGTTCATCGAAGTTTCAATCCAATTTACATGGAAAATGACATGCAGGGACGAATGCTTCAGGGTAGCTCCAGAGTTCACGCCAGCTTGAAAGTTCTAAAATCCATTAACTCCAGCACACCAATACTCTGGAATCCGGATGCAATATTAATTGTATTAACCTTTGCTAGCCTTAGACAGCTAAATCCAAAAAGTCTTCACGACTACTTATTTGGGTCTTTTAATATTTAATATGTATTAAAAAATTTATTTATTTGTTGTTGATAAAATTAATTTTTAATATAATATGAGACTATAATTTTATTCTTAGAAGAACAATAAAGATAACTAAATCAATTTTAAGATCCAACATAAAATTATATTTTTATTATTAATATGATATGAAAGACAGTTAAATATATAATTTAATTATTGACAAATATTATGTAAAAAATTATCTGACTGGTAGAAAGTAAACTAGATTAAAGATTTTTATAATATATGTTAAATGTTAAAGAGAACTTATTGATATTTTTATAAAAAATTAAAAATATTAAGTATAATTTTATCAAATATCAAACAAAATTAACATAATTTATTCCCAAAAAAAAGAGAAAAAAGCCCCATCATGATTTGGAGAAATCAAGACCCTTCGGTCCAAGAGAGAATCTTTTATATATATATATATATATATATATATATATATATATAAAAATATAAAAGAATGGAGTCTAACAAAACCTACCCGTGTAGGCTCGGTCTCGTATTTTTTTTCTCTCTAACAAATTTTGTTTGAGGGAGGATATGCTGGCAATTTAGAGGCTTTTGTTTTTTTTGGATGCCATCAGTAGTCAAACTTGATCGAACTTGCCCTCACACCGTTCGCTCTTGTAGACCAAAACAATTAGGCGATGTGGGCTTGACCCTGGGCCTCTTCCCTAACCACAATACTCATTTCTGGTCAACCTTAAACTCTACTACATTATTTTATTCGTGTTATTTTCCCATGGCAATTACAAGTTATCTTTTCTTGTGTGCCCAAATGAAAATAAAAATTTTATTGTAGGTATGTTATATAAGTATAATATGTAGACATGCAATCCAGGAGGGTATCTCAGATATTAAAAAAGAAATAATATGTCTCTTTATTTATTTGGGTTTAATACCTGTCAAGTCAGTTAGACTTGTGTGAAAGGCACGCTCTTCCACTAACATGTGATTCTGAGCTGCCTGGGCCTACTTTTGAAGCTCATTAATGGGTTGAACTTTCAAGCCTGACAAAAAATATCTATAGTGGATTTCCCAACACAAGTTTGAGTGCTCATTTCAAGCATAAATTGCCCCGGCTCCTTACTCAGTACAGTAAAATTCTTTATCAACGTTAAATGCAATAATAGTTCTAAATTTTCTTGCATATTTATCGGTATTGACTACTGCGAGATTTATTCAAAGTCTTTTCTGAACAATGGAGTACTACTAGTAATTAGTATATGCCGTTCGAAACAGGAAGTGTCAAAACCAACCCCTTAACCAAAAAGCAAAGACACAGACTTGGATAAGTCAAGCCAATGCATTTATGCAGAGATCATGCAAAGAGCTCATAGGACTTTGGTTTTTTTTTTTTTTGTAATAATTATACATTGTGCGGTGGAAGAAAATAATAAATTAAAAAATGTGGATCTTATTGTAAGAACCAAAAAAAAAAAAAATTAGGATAGGGGGGATTTACTTATTAATTTAATCATTATTATTATTATTTTTATTTTTATTCCCTTTCCAACTTTTGTCCGTTTCTTCCTTCCTGATTTTCGCCTCTTTCTTCTGTGGATATCTTCTTCTGCTCTTTTGTTCCTGTAGCTGTTCTCTCTGTTACCAGCGCGCCACCCTTTCTCCCGGGAGGTCGCGAGTTTCTTCTCCGTAGAGCTGCAGCGTCTCTCCCTCACCGGTGAAGTGATTTCCAGCGCTACACAGAGCTTGTCGAGCTCCCTTTCTTGTCGCTGTTCCTTCCTTCTCCCAGACGCGTGCGAAGCTCCCTCCTCCGAGCTGTCAGCATTTTTCCTCCATTGAAGGGCTCTCGCCGGCATCGCAGAAGCTCCTTTCAGCTTCCTCGCAGCTACTGCAAGTCCGGCGAAGCGAGACAGGGAGTCAGAAGCACCATCGGTTTAGGTGAGCGTCCTCTGTCTCTCTCTCACGCCCAATCTTCATTTTTGGTGCTGTGTTCTCCCTTATTTCCCTAGATTCCGGCCATTCCTTCCATTTTCGGCCCTCCCCTGCTCCAAGGAACGAGAAGGATGGAGAGATCCTTCTATCCTTGGTCTGGCCGGCGCTGGAGAACAGAAAAAGGGGTGGTTTTATTTTCGGGCTTCCTATTGTTATGGGGTGTATAGAAATCCTTAAAATTTTACTCTCTTAGGATGATATGTGAATTTAAAGGATGAAGTAGGATCTAAATGCAAAGACTAGGTTAAAGGTTGCTGCATATGAGTATGGTTTTGTGAATTTTAGGTTGTTGATAGCTATTAGGGAATTATAAATGTAAGTGTGATCATTGTGGACCCATGTAGTGACTTGGTGAGTTGAGTGTTATCAGGAAATCCTATGAGTATTGGCAGTGAAGGAAATTGACATTTCAAGAAGGAACCAGTAACGTGCTAACATTGAGTAGTGTCTGTGAGTAAATAATAGATTTCAAAGCACTTACTGTCACCATAAATCTTAATACTGTTACTTTTTGCTCGAAATTTGCTCTGAGTGGGATAAAATATTGCTTAGTATGTATATATATATATATATATATATATATATATGTGTGTGTGTGTGTGTGTGTGGACTTGTTTTCTTGGCAATAACTTAAATTTGAGGGAGAAGTTGTTGAGAAGTAACCTTTAGGTATTTATTTATTTTTGTCTTATCCTTATTTGTATTTGTATGTTTATTTTCTTTTCATTATTTTTATTATTGGTCCTAATGAGTTGTTAATATATATATATACATATATATTATAACATTATGCGTTGATATTGATTGATTTAATTGCTGTTAGTTGAACAAGTCTGGTCTCCTTTAATCCAACTTCCTTGTATAAGCAAAGCATTAACGAAAAGTATATATTAAATAGTAGTAATTGGCTAATGACGTATATATATATATATATAGGTATGTGAACTTAGAATTTTGGGTCTGTGTGTGTCTCGCCTATGAGTGTATGCTATTGTCTTTCATTAGATCAAGTCATGTGTTGTAAAGGAATCTGGGTGGAGAAGAAGTTACCCGTTAGGCGGAGCCACCCGAGTGAGGCGGGTAAGGGCTACCAACGAGGTGTAGCCATTCCCGGAACGGATGAATCATGACCTACAATTAAGAAAGGTAGATAAAAGGGGCTGCCTGTTAGGCGTAGCCACCCGAGTGAAACGGGGAAAGGAGCTGCCAACACGGTGTAGCCGTTACTTTGTCTGACCTAATGGTAAACCTTCATCAGGAGATCACGCCAAGAGACTCGGGTCTAAATGGGTCCTCTTCCATAGGACGGGTTGTAGGATTTGTTAAATTGTGAAGCGTGATGGTTTAGTTATATACACTTTAATTTATTAGTTATGAATCTTGAATTAATTTTTAAAATCTATTATCTGCTCACTGAGTTTTGACTCACCCTTTTAAATTTAAATTTTTTAGATAGCGTCACGGGACCTGATCCGTCTCCCTCATCTTAGGGCTGAGGCGTGTGGCGGTGAGCCTCCTTTTTTGGGAATTGGGAGCACGATTAAATTATCTTTTGGGTTTGGTATCTGTTGTAATAAAATTAGGATTCATTTGTAAAATATTTTATGAGTAGGACCAATGGATGTAGGTTTGGTTTCCCCCTTCCCTATTTTTGGGTTCATTGATGTTTTGTTGACTGGTTAAAGAGAGCGAAGTTCTCTGTTGTTGTTTTTACTGAATTCTGGCTGTTTGTAGAAATTTGAGATGTCCTATTTATAGGGAACACTCTGCCGAAATTTCTATAAAAAACTAGTGTCTAAAAGAAAGTACATTTTATATCCAACAAAGTTGGAGTACATCTAATGTACATATATTCGGTGTAGGGCCACCAAAAGATTATTTATTATATAGGGAAGTAGATCAATTTATAGCTAAGAATTCTGCATAGGTTTTCTAAGTCGGTCACCCCTTCTCAGGGGGAGTGGGGCGTGACACTTATACCTGTGAGACTCATTTTTTTTTCTTCACTTTCTTATTATACAACGTGCAATATAAAAGAAGACCTAAACTAGAGGTAAAAACTCCATGCCTTAATGCTCGATGATAAAATGATATCGCCAGTCCAACTTCTGATACGATCTTTTGCAATTTCGCTTCAGAAATTCCCCTGCAAAGGAGCAAGAGTCTTTGATATGCAAGGGGCAAAAAAATAAGAAACAAATTGCTAATCTTCATTGAAATTAGCAAGTATGATATGAACAAGTTGTGAGACGAAGCTGCATAAATAACAGCTCTTTATCTGAAAGAGGTTTGTGTAGTATCATGTTAAAAGATGCTGGAAATACAATATGAATTTTAAGTCAATACTCACAACTAATGATGTGGCTGAATTTATTAAAAAACATAAGATAATATTTAAAGCAGAATTCTTATATACTTGTCACTTGACATTATATTTAGATGTAGATATAAAAGTAATGGTGCAAAAAAATTAAGATTGAGATATTTATAAAAATATTACTGTAATAGTTTTTCCAGGCTTTGGTGAATTATCCAAACAAGGAGGCACTTATAGTTAATCCCTTCTACTATAGAAGAGTCGGTTGTTTACAAATTTCACTTTTTCCTGATTAAGTGAGCAATGTGTCTTCGTGGGAGTTAACGTTGAGGGATTTCAAGAAGGGTTTTGGAAGCGAATGCGAGGTTGAAGAAGAAGAAGAAGAAGATGGACGCAGTTCTATAATCTAGAACTCAACGACTAAGCCGTTTTATGCCTCAAATGGTACCCCGTTGAATATGTGGTCTCATCAAGGGGCTTGGCTTTATGGATCCAATTGTGGGCCCTCTTTCACGGTGGTTAGCCTTGTATTTGTTGACTGGGCTCAGATTGACCCAGAAATTGAACAAAAATTTGTAGCCCATAAAATACTGTTTATTTGCCAATCACCTTGGTGGCTTCGGACCCAAAAACAAAAATGGTGGCAAAGTTATCCTTTAATTTTTTTTAGTTCATTCATGTTTGTTTCTCTCTTTTTTTTTGACATGGAAGCAATTTTATTTTCAAATGGAAGTCTCTTCTTTTTGGTGAAAATTTTTCTCTTTCATCTAAGAGTTTTGGTTCCACGTTGATGTGCTTAGATTTCACTCGTCTAACTGTAACATTAGGCATCATTTTAGGAGAAAGAAAACAGATTAGGAGATCAAATTTTCAAAAAAAAAAAGTTGAGAAGTGTATTGTCTCTCTTTAAAGATCTTTAAGTTTTCTTCTCCTTCTATGTCCCCCCACCCCTTTTTTGTGTATTGGTTGTGTGTTTATTTTTGTAAGTCTTTTTTGGTAGTGTAATGACATGTTTTGCCTCTTTGGTCTTAAGATGTAATTTTTTTTTTGGGGGGATAGAATTCTTAAGCTGTGCTCGAGTTGTAATGAGGTGGTAGCATCTTCGTTTTCATGTGCAATGAAACCCTTTTGTCTAAAACATCAAAATGAAAAAATCTTATTAAAAAAATTAAAGATAAAACGCCATGAGCAGATATATGGAGAAATTTATATGTAACTATATATATATAAGCCACGTGAGCTGTATCGAGTGATTAGGATTTTTTTTTTTGGGGCCAATGAATGATTAGGATTTGAATGAAGACGTTATAAGGTTTGGTTTCCATTGTATTAAAAAGTAGACTTCATATTTTATTGCAAAAAATTTTATGTAATTGCGTTGTATGATTGCAACGCAAAACATGTTAACTTTTAAAATAATCCACTCATATGCTAAAGCGTACTGATATTAATATGCTTGATAAGATTATCTATTTATGTTATATAAATAACGCGGGCATTCTAGATTGTTTTCACCCATCATATAGATTTTTTCTTTACTCGATCTCTCAGTGGGAGAAAATTGCATAAAATTAAAATTTTTAAGATGCAAGAAGAAAGTTTATTTTCATGCGATGAATTTTATTTTAATTTTTTAAAATTTTTAATAATGTTTTGAATTTTCCTTATTTTAATTTTTTAAAAAAATAAGTTTTAATGAAAGTTGTGTAAAAAGAGAAGTTAAAGTTTGGTCAAATCATTTAATAATTGTTTTTTAATCATTGTCATTAGTGTTTCGCCGATTTTTTTAAAAACGCACTTTTTATAGTCATATTACAAGAAGAGAAATATTTCAAAATATTTTACAATCAATATTTATTAAAATAAAAGAATATTTTTAATTTTTATTATGAATAATTTTATTTTATTTTTAATTAATTATAATATAAATAAAATAAAATAAAAATAAACATATATATATGAAATCAAATTTTTTATTAGAATAAATATATTAATAATCAAATATTAAATTTTATAATAAAATATTGATTAAATTATTCTCTTAGACCCTATAGTTTAATTCAATTTTTTATTTAGTTCTTATACTTTAAAATTTATAATTAAATTCTTATAATTAAAATTTTTTTAATTTAATCCCTATTGTTTGTCAATGTATTGTCATATTTTACTTATATATATGGCCAACAATTTATCTTATTGGCACTTTAAACATGCTTGATTGTGTCAACAAGAGAGGCAAAAATAGATAATGAATTAAAATTAACTCATAGATGCCCTATGATGTAACCTATGTTGAAGTTAACTTGAATTATGCTAATCAAATTATTAAGATGCATATGATTGACCATGTTAGTTGAATTTGATGGTACATTAATGAGATTTAATAGTATGGACTAAAATTTTAAAAAAAATTATACCATAAGAGCTAAATTACAAATTTTTAAATTTAAAATCTAAATTGAAAATTGAATAAAACTATAAACATTAAAAGAATAATTTAATACAAAATATTTTAATTTTAAAAAATTAAGATACATGGTTAAAATTCATGCCTTTAATATGAGGATAAAGTTGGATGGTTTTGTAATTTTTTGTTATGAATAACAGTACTTCTATCTTTAAAAAAATTAATTTTTTGTTTCAACTTCAAAGGAGATATTTGAATTTCTTGCTTTCTTCTTGGAGTAGAAAAGATGCTATCACTTAAAAACAACTGTATTTCGGCCAAATATACTTAAAAACTTTGTTTAAAAAAATATTTTTCTTAAATTTTTTCCCCCAAAAAAAATGCTAAGCCAAACAAGGTACAGGAAAGAAAGCGATGGTTACTGCATGGTACGATGTAAGCGTATTGTGTATGGCTCGCAAGGCTCCAAAGGGCACAACAAGTGAAATAGGTTGTTGATTGGTTTGGGAATCTCTGACGCTTCCAGGCTCCCGATTCTCCCGCTTGCCTTGATGACCGATTTTGCCGGTCACCCGATCGTGCGAACCCAAGCTATATGTAAGCTCATCCCTCTCTTTCTCTCCCTTTGAATGTGCCATTCGCCTCTGCACTGTCTTTCCTCGCATTCTACACCATTGGATTGTGGCCTTTCTAGTTACAAATTCGGCTTCGTCGTCTGTGTAAGTTTCTTTTCCTTGTTAGCTCTCTCTCTGTTAATCTCTCACACAATCCCCCTGTCATCCTCAACCAATACTGAACCGTTGTTGATCATTAAAGGGTATATAAGAGTCTTGTAACTGTTCTCATTGTTGATTTCGCTTGCTTTTTTCATTCAACAATTCAGTGACCCCATATTGTCTTTAATCTTCAAGCTTTCTAGTGAGAAATTTTCAATCACTTTGTTGGTTTTGGGAGGTGGGTTTTCCTTCATTGCTTGTTTATGCTCCTCATGTGCTTGTATTTGTTCCGCATTGAATGTTCATGGGGTTGATAATCCCCCTGTTATCCTCACCAACACTAAACCTTTGTTGATAAAAGGGTTTGTATGAATCTCATCGCTATAACTGTTCATTGATGATTTTCTTTGCTCTTTGATTAAACAATTCTAGCTCCTCATCAAAGGTTTCATTTCAATGGCCCCATATTCTCTTTAAATCTTCAAACTCATTAGTCCGTTCTTTTCAATTACTTTGTCGGTTTTGGGAGGTGGGTTTTTCTCTTACTGCTTGTTTATGCCCGCCAATTGTTTTGTGTTTGTCTCAAAATGAATGATTATGGGGTGATGTGAGTTCTAATGTTGTGGCAGGCTCTATTTTTTTTTTTTTTTTTGAATCATGGGGTGATTTTAGGGACTTGTGGTTATAATTTGTAGAATGGGTAGGGTAAAGCTAAAGATAAAGAGGCTGGAGAATACCAATGGCCGCCAGGCGACTTTTGCTAAAAGGAAGAATGGAATCATAAAAAAGGCCACTGAGTTATCAATACTGTGCGATATAGATATCATACTGCTTATGTTCTCACCAACTGGCAAGCCCTCATTGTGCAGAGGAAGACGCAGGTACATAATTTGTTTCTAAACTACTTGAGTTAAAACTGGTTTAAGACACCACATGAGGTCATCATAATTTCTTCATGGTTATCAATAGAACGGCATCCAACTGACAGATATGAATTTTTTTTAATTCAAATTCGACAGATTAAATCAATGAGCATTTTGAAGATGAATAATATCATCTTACCGTTCAAAAACCCATGTATAGTTGTTGGACAATTTTTTTTCCCCCTTTCTTTGGGGCCTGTTTCAGGCAGCCTTAAACCATTTGGCGGGGATTTTGGACCACAAGATCAGTTACAGTAACTACCGAAGAAAAACGAGAGAGAGAGAGAGAGAGAAACTGGAGAGAAACGTGCGATTATCTTATTGCTGTACTAGGAATCAATACACGACTCTAGTATATAGAGAGACACGAGACAACAGGCCTTTCTCTCAAGACCCGAAAAATACGCAACTGTAAAACACAAATTGAATGAACAGATTTGGTCGACTCCAGTGACAGCCCAGAAAGGAAAAAAACATGTTTGAAAATAAAGTATTCATTAGGAAGAAAATAATGAAACAAACATCTGCAACACAGCACGTGACATTTTAACACTTCTCCTTCAACTTGAGATGTAGATATTCAGCATTCTCAACTTGAGTTTTAACTCTTCAAATTTAACTCTAAGAACAACTTTAGTTAAGGAATTTGCCACTTGGGAGTTTATAGGTACGTAGGAAATTTTCATAATCTTTGACTCAATTTTTTCCCTAGTGAAGTGTTTGGCTATCTCCACATGTTTCATTTTATCATGATAAATTGGATTATTCTTGACAATCCCAATAATAGCCATATTATCACAATGGACTTTCATGGGACTGTTAAGAGTCAACTTTAATTCTTCTATAAGACTTTTGATCCATATTCCTTCACATATACAAAGGGCAAAAGCACACAACTCATTTTCAGTACTACTTCGTGCACTACTAGTTGTTTTTAGCTTCTCCATGTCACCAAGTTTCCTTATGCATAGCTACAGTAGTATGTGGTAGATTTTCTATCAATAACTGATCTAGTCTAATCAGTATCAGTGTAAATTTCCAAATTGTGTTGGATTTTGTAACCAGAGCAAAGTTTCTTGGAAATCAACTCCTCGAATTTGTGTAAACACTTTTGCCACTAGTCTTCCTTTACATCAATTGATGCTGCCATTGGAATTGTATTTAATTGTAAAGATCCATTCACATCCCGCCAAACTTTTTCCAATAGAACAATCAACAAGTTCCTAAGTACCACTCCTTTTCAGTGCATTGAATTCTTCTTCAATTGCATTTCTCCATTTTTTTTCCATTGTCTCATCGACATTTTTTAGGTACCTTTTTCAGTGGTTACATTGGTAACAAAGTTTTGCAAACAAGGAGAAATATTATTATAAACCACAAAATTTCTAATGGGATGTCAGGTACACCTTTTTACCACTTTTCTTAAGGCTATTGGAGTGTCCAAATCTTCTTTGGCTTTCAGTGGTCATAATAGAGAAGAAATTGTGGTCATGCTCAAGGAGAACAATTTGCTTGTTAGATTGCTAAATTGCAGGTGGTTCAGCAGTTTAATTCTTCTTCTTTGTCTACACAATGACTTCTTTTTCAGCATTATGATCAGATTCGAGATAAATCACAGTTTTAGCATTAGTTTCAGGAGCTAAACAAGGAGTAAGTTCACTAGTTTCCAGTATAGGACAAATGTATGAGGCTGGTTGATTAGGAAGATCAGTTATTTGAGGTCCAAACAGCCATGCTTAATTATGATCAGATTGAGTTTCCCCTTGAATGGGTGTGTGGGTGTGTAATAAGGTTGAGTCTCAAAGAAGGTGGCATTCATTGTGATGTATGTCTTCTTGGTAAGGGGTGAATAGCATTTGTACCATTTTTAAGTCGGTGAGAGCCAACAAAAATACACTTAATGGCTCTAGGATCCAATTTTTCACCGTGATCACTATGGACAAAGAGGTGCTCCCAAAGGCTTCTAGGAGAACATTTGATATGAAGGGCGTGCTAGGAAAGGTTTCACACAATATTTTATAGGGAGATTAGGGAAAGGCATATAGTTAATCAAGTACGTGGTTGTGAAAATTGCTTCACCACAATAAAATTTAGGTATTTTAGAGGTAAGGATGAAGGATTAGACAACCTCATGAAAGTGCTTATTTTTCCATTTAGCTATCCCATTTTTTTGTAAGGTATGAACACAAGAACTTTGATGTAAAATGCCATGTTTTGGCATTGTTAGTGCTAAAAATTTTGAGTTGAGTTTCAAACTGATTCGTGATGAAGTTGTGGAAATTTTTGAATGTTTAAGCAACTTCGCTTTTATCTTTGAGGAGGTATACTCAAGTGAGACATGTATGGTTATCAATGAATGTGATAAACCATCTTACCTCATTCAGATTTTTATTATTGGCAAGATTCCAAATGTCGCTATGAATAATGGTGAATGGTGTAGTGGATTTGTGATCATAGGGAGGATAAGTAGTTCGAATGTGTTTGGAGAGTTGGCAAATATCATATTGTAGTTGACTAGTACTTTTATTAAAAAAATTAAGGGTACATATAGTTCACGTAAAAAATATTTGAATGGCCTAATCTATAATGTCACAATATTACATTATGCTCAGGTTTAAAAGTCATAGCCCTCTTATTTAGTTTCTCAACACCATGTACGTAATATAAACTGGCACAGTGCCTAGCCTATCAATCATCCTCTCTGTTTCCAAGTCCTGGAAACGGCATCCATCAGAATTGAAGTTAGCAACACATTTCAAGTCTTTGGCAATTTTACTCTGGGAGTAAATTACACGTAAGTTTGGGCACAAATAGAACAATTTTAAGCAACATACTATCAGATAATCAGACTTGTCCTAGTCCACTTCCTTCCAAAAAAAAAAAAGAAAAGAACCATCGGCCATTTTAACAAACCATTTTTTAGAGCATGGTATGAGATTTTTTTTTTAAGAGAATTGTTACCCGTCATGTAGTCAAAGGCTCCAAAATCAACAATCATGGTTTTTGTGTGTGGCACTTGGGTGTCTAAAGCCATCATATTGTTACCTGTTTGAGCAACTACTCCAGTACCAATCCCCTTATTTGTTTTGGCCTCTGTTTTACCAAACATCCTCTGAAACAACTCCGATTATTCTTTGCCGAATAGTGAAGAATGAGATCTGTCCTCACTAGTAGTCAGGAAGGCTTGGGTGTCCCTTTGTTGGCGTGGCTTCTAATATTTGGCTTGCCATGAAACTTCCAACATACTTCCTTGGAATGGCCAGATTTGTGACCGTAATCAGAAAACTTGGTTTGTTGTCTCTTGGAATTGGGATCATTCATCTTTGGTCCCCGGGCCAAGAAAGTAGCAGCTTCAGGGGTGGTAGTAGAGGTTTGTATGGCTGTTTGGGCAACTCTCCTTCGGCTCTCTTCATGTTTGACCATAGAGAAGACCTCACGAAGAGATGGAAGTGTCTAAACACTCATGATTCTTCTTCTTAATTCTTTAAAAACCGAATTCAGGCCCAAGAGGAATTTTGAAATTCTTTTCTTCTTCACTAGCTTCTGGTAATACCTTGCATCTTTACAACAGGACCAGGTGGGGGTTTCATAGAGGTCTTGTTGCTGCCAATAGCAACTGAGAGCATTATAATAGTCAGTGACACTGAGTTCTCCCTGTTTAAGATCATAGATCAGTCCTTTCACTTCAAAGAGGACAGCTATGTTCTCTTTGAAAGAATAAAACTAACTCACCAACATTTTCCTGAATATCCTTGGCTGTTCTATAGAGTAGATAATTTTTTTCCTACAGCAGTGGTTATGGAATTTACAAGCCAGGACATTAGCATATTATTCTCCGCCACCCATTGCTTGTAGTTAGGATTAGAGACAGGAGGCTGAACAGCATCTCCAGTGAGGTATTCTTCCTTGCCTTTACCCCTAATGAACATGAGAACGCTCCACGACCACTCCAAATTATTATTCCCATCAAACCTACGTCCGTGATCATCACAGGTGTGGGTTCAAAGAAGAGAGGCGCAGGTACAGTAGCTCCATTGCTGGTTGGCTGGGCTGGAAGAGAAGTATGGTGATGGGCCGAATTCGAAGCTTCAGAAATGGAGCACCGGGTGTCAGCCCCATAGGCTCTCATGAAGTCGAAATTGATCATGGTCAGATCAGGCCTTTAGTGGCTGTGATACCATGAAGAAAAATCGAGAGAAAAAGAGAGGCAGAAACTGGACAGAAATATGCGATTATCTTATTGCTATACCAGGGATCAATGCCCAACTCTAATATATCGAGAGACACGAGACAATAGGCCTTTCACTCAAGACCCAAAAAATACGCAACGGTGAAACACAAATTGGTGACCAGATTCGGTCGACTCCAGTGATAGCCCAAACATTGGAGAAAAAACAAAACGTTTGGGAATAAAGTATTTATTAGGAAGAAAATAATGACACAAACAGCAGCACACAACACGTGACAATTTAACAATTACTTGTTGAGTACACACATATATATAGGCATACTGTTCAAGCTTAAAGCCATCGAAATCAAGGACGCAATGCTTAAAACAAAAACTTATCCAACCTTTAGCAACATGACATCATCACCTTGATAGTGATTAGGCTTATCTAACAGGTTCGTTTTCTTAACATCAATTTTTCTCTTTAGATTTCTAACTTTCTCTACTTTTCCTGTTATTGAAGCAGCTGTATGACATTGGGACCATTCTTTCTCTTGAATCTAAGAAAACAGCTATTTACTTTATTGTGTCCCCCATTTCCTCTTCTACATTTCTTAATTGCCTGGAGCTTTAAAAAAAGGAGCTGTTTAATGGGGTGGGCATGTTGGGTTTATGGGAGGGAGCTAAGTTACCCCGCTTTTTCGTATTATGAGATCCAGCAGGCAAAACCCTTGACATCACTTTGAAATATAGATCGTTCTGGACTTGCCTTTAAGTCATCAATCACTCTTGACTCAAATAGAAAACAAAAATATTGTGTACTTGTGTTGATTGTATTAATAATTGTCTAATGTTCCCAAAGTATATTCACCTATTACCTCTTTCATACCTAAAAGTGCAACACTTATTGCATTATGAAAATCATAGGGATATGCATCCCAATATGATTTAAATTCTTCTTCCACAATTCTTCTGCCAAAGGCCTACATTGTTCCAGACTTTTCAAGGTCACACAAAATCATATATTTGTTTTGTCTTTTCAGTAAAGCTACATACTGTTACATCTTTGTTGAAACTTTTACTAATATGTTGTCCTTCATATTTTACAAGCTATTAATTGTAGATTACTTGTTTGAACAATAAATGATTCTTTGCCTAATTATTTTCTCCCTCTCTTTGGTGGATGTAGTAACATAGAGGAAGTTATTGCAAAGTTTGCACAATTAACTCCGCAGGAAAGGGCAAAAAGGTACAGTTAAAATACTTTCAAATATAACAAGCTATTGTGCAGTGTTGTCAAAATAAGACAAGAATTTAATTAAATGTTTTTCAATGGATTGGAACAGGAAGTTGGAGAGTCTGGAAGTATGTCAGTTCTTACAACCAAGTCCCCATTTAAAAAAAAAATCTTTCTTTTCTTGATTTAAAATAACTGGTGCCTTATTGCTCTTCTTGTTAACAAATTGAATTATGTTTAAAACTTTAGGCACTGAAGAAAACATTTAGGAAGTTAGACCATGATGTAAATATACAAGAATTTCTGGGTACAAGGTACGCCATTCTGACACTAATTTAGTGATTGTAATTTTGATAGATTTAACCATTTATGTCACTGAGTTGAGATACTGATTTTTTTTTTTCCCTCAAATTTTACAGTAGTCAAACTATTGAGGTATGCATGCAGTTAAACCATCTCATTACTTTTTTGTGTTCATGTTACGTCTACTGCTAACTTGCTCTGTGCAGGACCTAAGGAATCAATCCAGGTTATTACAAACTCAAATTTCTGAAATACATAAAAGATTAAGGTAGGTCTTTTTTTTTTGGTGTCCAACCTTTGTTTTCTTTAGAAATATTTAATAAACATATATTTTAGCTCCAAGCCATTCTCACAAATCTTATATGATATTGTATTCTGTAGCCATTGGACTGAGCCTGATAAGATAAACAGTGTGGAACAGTTGGGGCAGATGGAAAATTCAATCAGGGAGTCACTTAATCACATTCGAATGCGGAAGGTATGCCCGAGTTTCTTTGCAAAGGATATCTTTATGATTCAGCTGAGTATCTAACTTCTGAAGTTAGTTACAAGATGATGTTGTTATGATCTTTAATTCATGCATAGCAAGCAAGTCTACGTTTTCTTTTTTCTTTTGTTAAAATACAGTTGTCTAGGAAATGAATGCCTCTTTAGTTTCTTATCTTGTCTGCTAAAAGAAGTTGCCTGAAAGGATTTGATATCCTCACTAGATCTTTTCTTGTCAAAAGAGTGGACAAGGATACAATTCCAACCCTGCTGGTAAAGTACGATATCAATTCCATCAAAGAAAGCAAGAAAGAATGACAAGCCACTGGAGTAAAAATGGAAGAAAAAGAAGCAACATAAATGTAGATGTACCTCAATGATGATATGTTTTGTATATAATCAATATTTGAAAAAAGTAGGTTTTATCTTCAATGTTTGCATTCAATACATGTTTTAAGCTTCATGTCTTAAAAGTTTTCCCCATTGTGGCAGGAAAACATACAAAAGCAGGAACTTGTGAAATTGGAATGCGCTAACCGGGTAAAGAATTGTTTAAAATGTTTTTTTAAGATTGGTTTCTATAATGTAGACATAGGAGATGTCACTGAAAAAGCTTTATCTTCCAGTTCGATGAGATGCAGATTCCCTATAGAATGAGTACTGAGCAACATCTTCAATCTCTTTCATGGATTCCTAACAATGATAGTCAACATATAGTTTTACCTGAGGACTCAGACTTGCTTCTCCACAAGTGAGTGCTTTTCCTGAAGTAAATCTATCCAATCGTTCAAAACTTGTTCTTCAGTGATCTTCATTGAGTTAGCTTAGCCTATTTACATCTTAAGCATATTCCCTCCATTTAAGATTTCATAACTCGGCTTATAGATAGTCCATTGGAGATCTTTTGGTTAAACATTTGTAACTCAACTTATCAAATTGATTTGTCTGTATCACAGAGAACTCAAGTGCTCTGCAAGCTCTTCTTTTGGGAGTTATGCTAGTTATCTTGGCTCAAGTACAAAAACAGAAATGTCTAATTCTGGGCAAGAAAATGGTGTCATCAGTGAATTGACCAGTACTGCTCCTCTGAGACAACAATTGGGCGGGCAGTTTCAATATGGACTACCATACAATTTCAGTTTACTGAATGACACAAAGTTCCAACCAGCTTTGGAGATGAACCCACATGAAAACCCCGTAGATTATCATGTTAACGGAAGCTTTGAAGTTCCTAGACCTGGATATGACAATAACCACCATGGATGGGCTTCCACATCAGGGTCTGGTGCTATTGCTTTGTTCGATGAGCATTTATATGCCCAGGCAAGTTCCCCTCAAGTGCACTTTAGCTTCTCATAGCAGCAACTTTTTTCTATTTTTTTTTTTGGGGGTCTTTCTCTTTTGGCTTGCACAACTACTCATGAACTTTAACACTTTTTGATAGCCTACTGGAAATTTGAGTAATTTGTAAGAGAGAGACAAAAGTTGTAATGTCTAGTTTTCAACCATCAGAAGGGTTTTGTTTTTTTTAGTTCACTAAATTCCCTTTTTTAGGTTGCTACAAGCTTCTTTATGTGTTGCCAAGTCACCAAAAACAATCAATGTTTTTAATGATTTCTCCAATGACTTTTGGAAGATAGAATTTTCAGGATTTCTATTGATTTTATATTTTTAATGCAACATTCATATGGAGAGTCTTTCCACCATTTTCTGTGACAAACAAGGCTTGGACATTACAACCTTACAGAACACTTATGTGAGACTTTCGTGAAGTCTGGAAAAAATTACTATACTTCATGATCTTGAAACTGACACACATGCATATCCTGCTCATATCTCATAATACCATCACTTGATTCTGAAGGCCTCTTCAATATATAAGATTGAGCTTTTTCGGGAAAGATTGGGAAGTCATTAACGCGACTTAAACCTAAAACCTCTACGAAAATCGCCACCCACCCTGATCACCTGAGCGAAGCCCATGTGGCCCTATGATTCTGAGTTTTATGGTATTCAAAGTGCATAACAAGCATGTAATTTTTTCTTTTTTTCCTTTTCGGTCAAAACTTTGCATTTTTAAGGTTCTCTATTTGACTCCCAGGCTACGGCAAACAGCTTCTTTACTGTCATGGATTTTGAAATTACTGCTTGATTCTTGGTCTGCTCTATTGAGCAAATAATTACTATAGTTAGGTTCATAGGGTAAGCTTCAATCATTTATGAGAGTATTTTGTTTTTTTAAAATATTTCTTCATGTCCAACTTCAATATAACGAGCCTTACATCCTGGCAAAAATATGATCTTTTTGTACATTGGAGATGAGTAGCATTTAGAAGAGTTTTCATTGTATCACTTCCCTTAAAATCTCGAGGCTTAGTAACATCCAAAGCTATATTCTGAATGTGTGTGTGTGCGTGTGTTTTTTTTTTTTTTTTTTGTGTTTTTCTTCATTGATATGTGCAATGCAAAACATCTCTTCTCGACCTGCTTCCCCCAAATCCCTTTCTGGGCTTTCCCCTTTCTCTTGTCTGATACCATGAATTCAGTTATGCCTCGGGTACTTGAAGCTTTCCCGCTCTTATAAACTTTTTCATTTTCTGGCTGCAGCCACCAAACTGGTCCATCCAGGCGTCCGCTAATGATGTTGCTAGAGAACTTCAGTCATGCTTGTGAAACCGACATATCCACAGATTTTTTTTTACCCCAACACTTAGGTATTAGTTTTAGGTATTTGTTATGAGTTTCTCCAATAAAATTGTAACAAAATGATATTTTACGTAGCTAAGCATTACATGATTGGAGTTTTTCAAAAGGATTAGACTTATTTGTAATTTTTTACATCTTTATTAGGTTTTTTTAATTAAAACATAATAATTGTATGATTTTTTCATTAAAATATGATAAATATATTGTTTAATTAGAGAATTACATATCTGTTTATAAAAATTACATATATATGTATATTATATTATTATTAAAAAAATATATTTATTATATTTTAATTAGAAAACATAATTACATGAATATAAAAAATTAATTATAAATTTTTTCCATTTCATAAATTTTGTTCACATGTTATGATTTTATTAAAGGACTTAAAAATCACCAAAGTAACTTTTCATAAGTTTTATCCTTTATTTTTTTTCCTTCCTTTTTATGCAAATATGTGAAGCAATTTGCCAATTTTGGACATGGCATGAGTATAGTACAGCAGCTATCCCTCCAAGGCACATGATTGTTGTATTAGAATATAATAAGAACCAAAAATTGGTTCTGTTGGATTGTTGTTGCTTCCAACTTGTCTTCTGGTTGTGGAGGTTACTAATACCCAAAAGTCTATCGGTGATTACAACAACAACAACCAAATTTTTTTTCATTAAGTTGAGTCAATTATATGAATCAATCAAAGTTTTATAGCCCATTCGTGATTACAATAATAATAATAACAACAAAACTTTTTTTTATTAAGTGGAATCAGCTATATGAATCAATCAACACTTTAAAGTCTTATCGTAAATTATATTTTTAAACAAATTATTTAATTCTAAATTTTTTTTAATTGTTTCTCTTATAGTTTTTATTAATTTTCTTCTATCTCTAATTATTGGATTACTTCATCTTATCTACTCTCTTAACTGAAACTTTTATAAATCACCTACACATATGTGCAAACCATCTAAGTCGTGATTTTATAATTTTTTTTATAATTGGTGCGACCTCCACTTTCTCTCTATACATTCATTTCTAATTTTATTATGTTTGGTATTTCCACTCATCCAACACAATATTATCATTTTTACAACATTTAGCTTATTCTCTTGTTCACTTTTTATTACTAAACACACAATTCTATATAATATTATAGACCATATAGCTAAACAATAGAATTTACATTTAAATTTGAGTAATACTTTTCTTTCACAAATAACGCTCGAAGCACTCCTCTATTTTATCCACCTTGCTTAAATCCTATATTTTATATCTCCCTCTATTTCTCTGTCATGTTGTATGATAGACACAAGATATTTAAACTGTATGACTTGTGATATAGTATACACTCTAATTTTCACTTCTGCTCTAAAGCTAGTGTGTCTCTCACTAAATTTACTCTCATATACTTCGTTTTACTTCTACATAAACAAAACTTATATACTTCCAAAACTATTCTCTACATTTCTAACTCTTCATTTATTTTTTCACTCGATTCTCCAATTAGGACTATGTTATCTGCAAAAAGCATGCATTGTACATCTAAGATTAAAGTAAAAAAATAAAAACTCAAAGTTGATCCTTAATGCAAATCAATAATTATTGAAAAATCTTCTGTAGGTTCACCTTTTATTATAACACTAGTTGTAACCCCACTATACATATCATGAATTACTCTAATATAAATCATACGAACTCTTTTTTTTTTTTCTAGAGTTTTCCATAAAAACCTCTCTTGGCACTTTATCATATCCCTTCTCCAAATTGATAAACACCATGTGCAAATCTCTTTGATTCTTTCAATATTTCTCCATTAATCTTTACAATAAGTATATCGCTTCTATGATCGACCTTCATAGTATAAAACCAAATTGATTCTCTGTAACTTGAGTCTTATACCTTAATCTCCTCTATCGTAATTTCATAGTGTAACTCATAAGTTTAATTCTCTTATAATTTATATAGTTTTGTATATTTTCATTGTTCTTATAAATAGGTATTAAAGTATTTTTCCTTCACTTGTTTAGCATTCTCTTACACCTCATAATTTCGTTAAATACTTTTTGTGAACCAACTTGTACCTTTCATTCCTAAACTGTTTCATACTTCAATAGGTATATTATCCAGTCTAACTACTCTACCATTCTTCATTCACTTTAATGCTTTTTTTTACTTCTAACTTTTGAATTATACAATAAAAGGTATAATTTTGGTCATTCACTTTAATGTCTAACCTATCCAAATGCAATAAAATCTCATGCTCTTCGTTAAATAGTCTATAAAAATAACTCTTCCATCTTTTCTTGATATCTTGTTCCATGACTAAGGCTTTTCCTTTTTTATCCTTAATATATTTCACTTAGTCCATATCTCTTATCTTTCTTTCTCTACTTTTAATTAGCTTGTAAATATTTCTTTTTTTAAATTTAGTACCTAAGGATTGGTATAACCCATCAAATGCCCTAACTCTCGATTCGTTCACCGTCTTCTTAGTGTCTTTCTAAACTACCTTATATTTTTCTTAATTTTTATCACTCTTACACAAAGATCACATTTTAAAACATTCCTTTTTAACATTAATCTTATTTTGCACGCTTACATCCTACCACCAAGTTTCTTTATCTCTAGGTCCAAAACCTTTTAATTAACCGAATATCTCTCTTACCCCCTTCCTAATTTCTTTAACCATCTCATTCTACATATCGTAAGTACTTTCTCATGCTTCCCAAAATCCTTCTTCCAAAATTCTTTTCTACAAGCTCTTTTCTTTATTCCCCTTCAATTGGCACCATTTGATCTTTAACACCTTATTTTGGCCTATGTTTTTTACTCTCTTCTTAACTCGAACATCTATAACAAATACTTTATGTCGAATAGTCAAATTTTTTTAGGTATAACTTTGCAATATATGTAGAATTTTCTATTCGATTTTCTTATAAGAAAGAAATCAATTTGAGAATATATCATTCTACTTTTGTATATGATAAGATATTCCTCACACTTCCTAAAATAAGTGTTAGGTTATGTGAGATCGAACACTAAAAAAAAGTCTATAATAGTTTTACTTTCTACATTTTCTTCCCTTAAGTCATGTCTTCCATGAGCACCCTTGTAATCTCTAGATGCACTTCTCATATGACTATTAAGGTCCCCTTCTAAAAGAATCTTTTCTCCTAATAGTATTTCCTAAACTAAACATTCTAAATCTTCCAAAAATTTTACTTTATGATATTCTTTTAACCCTACTTATAGTATGTAAGCACTAATAACATTAAAGTTTTCTCTTTCTATTACAAACTCTAATACAATGATTCTATCTCATAATCTCTTTACGTCTATCATAACACTTTTCAAAACTTATCCACAATTATACCTATTCCATTTTAAAATTTAGCCTTGTTAGTATACCAGAGTTTAAAATCTAATGTGTCTAATTTTTTCGTTTTTTCTCCTACCAATTTAGTTTCTTGTAGACACATAAAATTAATTGTCATTCTAATCATAGTATCTATTATTTCGATTGACTTACCCATAAATGTATGAATATTTTAAATTCTAAAATGAATCCTACTCTTGTGAACTAACTTCTATACCTATATTTATTTACTAAAATGTGAGAACTTTTGCTTATTTTTCACTATATACAGGTGTCGATAAAGCGGCTCCTGCTCATTTGATACTGTACTCGAACTATACAATGCATTACTTTTGGACGATGACCTACCATTACCTCTAATACATTGATGATCCATATCATAAAGATTTGACAAAGTTTTACATTAACTGTTGACTGCTTAACACAACCGTCCTCTTTTTTTCAAACTTGAGACTAGTTAAAATAATAATTTACATCAATGTTCAACATAGGCAAAATTTGTATTGGCGATTTTGTTATTAAAAAAAAAATAAAGCTATAATATGTCTCAAAAACTTTTTCCATGTATAAATACAACGCAATACCTTAAATTATACATTATATATCTTGTTATGTCATGTTATGTATTTAATACAATAGTAATGTAGTTAAGGAGCATCAATAATAATATTGTGGTAACTCAATGTCACAACCTCTTATGTGGGTGTGATAAATTGATGTTAGACACTAGGAATGATAGGGTAGAACAAAGAAAGAATAGAGAAAGAAAAACAAGAGGAAGAAAAAAGGATAAGAATGACTTATTCCTGTTCAAATAGTACATGCACATGGTTGACACCCATTTATTCTCACAAACCTTAACTAACTAATTAATAGATTGAATATTTTCTATTGACACAAATACATAGGATAGTATAACATAACAAAACTACACTTCCTTTCCTCTCTAAAATGTAAGATTAAAATTCTAATTCCAATCAACCAACATTTAACAATAGATGAAACCACCTTATGCAATCTAAACATGGCCCTTCATCTCCCTTCCCATTGATTTTTGGAAATCTTGATTCTCCATCTTCTACCACTCACTTTCAATAATTAGAAATCCCACACAATGAACATAAGAGAATATATCCATGTGTGGATTTGGTTCTATAGGCACACAAACGAACTCCACCATGGTTTCCTTGGAGGGCACCACCTTCACCTAATTAGGCATCAATGGCGGTTCAACAATTAAACCCACCATAGCTTTCATGAAAGGCATGTCCATCTCCATAGGTAGCATGAGTGGTTTAACAACCAAATACATAGGGCCACAATACCCATTATTCACTTTAGACATCCATATGTATTTCCCATCATTTCATAATGAAAACCTACTTCTTCATCTTGATTTTGAAACAATGCAAAAATAAAACCTACCTAGCATTATGATCTTGTTCTCCATTGCTTTGAAGTTGGATAGTCTTCATGGTCTCGATCAATTGGAAGGAAATTTTATAGGGTGATTCTTTTGTACTAGCAAATTGTTTTTTCATATGAACACACAAGCGATCATCCATTTCTTTAAGAGTCAACTCCATATGAGAAGCCTTTGTTGTGGCTGAGGAATATCAACTTTAATACTAGTGTTAGGCACTAGGTTGCATTTGGTAAAAGAGAAAGATTTTTAAGAAAATAGAAATAAAATTTAAAATAAAAATAGAACGAAATCTTATGACTTAAAATTATGTTTGGTATAATATGAAATAAAATATTTTTTCATTTGGTTGATTGAAATTAGTACAAGAATAAAAGGGAATGTTAATTAAAAGACCATAATACTCTTTAAAAAAAACTATGAATTTTGTTAATCAATTACACAGGTCGTAATATCTGCATAGAGAGAAATAGGAGAAAGAAAAATAAATTTTGAGAAGCAAATTGATATTTCTTGAACCATTCTTATGAAAAATACTTCTTTTCATCATTCATATGAAAGATACAAGATTTTTTTTAACCCTCACTCTTCCTCTAAAAAAGACAATAGATGTATGCCAAACATATTTTTTTCTTGTTTTCTTCTCTTTTTTTTACCTACCAAACATTGCATAAGAAAGATAAAAGGGTAGAAGAGAAAAAAAATAAAAAAATAAAAGAGTACAGAGAGAGAGAAAAGAGAGAGAAATACTTATTCCATTGTTCAAAAAATAGTGTATGCATATAGCTCACACCCTTTTATTCTTATAGCACCTGACTAGCTAACTAACAATCTTAATCCCTTCTACTAACTAATACAACTACATAGGATGATATGATATAAAATCACATAACTGCATAGGATGGTATGAAATAATACAATTACCTTTCCTTTACATTTTAATCCCTATCAATTTATAATGCATGGAATTACAAGTGTTATCCTACAAATTATCAAGTTTCCAATTTATGTCTTAAAAATTGATGAATATGTCGGTGATTGATCAGCTTTATACTAATGTCACTCAAACTTGCAAGTGTCTGCATAAATTTAAAATTAAAAAATTATTGACTAGAAATTCTTTACACTTTATAACTTCACTCCTGGTTTCGAAATGCAGCTCAACCAAAAGAGTGAAGTGAAGTCAAATTTCGAATTTCACTTTTCTCGAGAATATTGGCAAGTTAACCTTTACGATAGCTAAGAGATTTGTATGTTAACACGCCCGAAAAAAAAAACACCAAAAAAAACAAAAAAAAGATTTGTATGCGACACACTAAAAATTATTTTTTAATGTAAATATAATTTGTTTCTCTTTTGATCCTGGCTTTATAGATGTCGATGTGTTTTATCTTATTATAATTTCATTGCTAGTGGGCATTGAAGATAATGTTATATTTGAGAATAAATTAATGATTTATCTGACTTTCTAAGATTTTTTAATTTGTTTTTCAAACGATAAAAATCACTTAATTTTATCTCAAACATTTTTTCTCAATTAACATGGTCCATCCAAAAAATATTTGTGAAAATGACATCATTTTAAGGGTTGACAACAATTAGAGAAATTCATATTATTCCCTTCTTTGCCTATCAATTTGATTGAAATAAAACATATTTAAAAACTTAAAAGACTTGGGAATAATCTATTAGAAATGAAATTAAAAAAAAAAAATTTAAAAAATAAAATTAAAAGATCTTTTAATTATCAAATCATTAATTTAATCGTTATGGTTACAAGGGTTTGTAGGGGAATAATTCTTAAGCCCGTTAACAGTCAAGAGTTACAAAAACAGTGCATGCAATTTTGGGCTGCAGGCAGAGATCAAGTTTGCAATATTGCATTGGGCCCAAAAATTACCCCAACAGTAGAGTATATATTATCGTCATATTTGGCTCAAGTTAGGTATGTGTCATCTTCATATATATCGCGAACAAGACTGGAGATAAAAATAAATATCACTAAGGAATTTCTTTTTTCTTTTTTGGGGTTTCACTTCTGTTTCCCTAAACAAGGTAAATGGAGCAATAATTGTCGCTTTTGTAATAAGAGGAGAAACACGCAGGAAGTAGTAAATAACTGCAACTTTCTATTGCAAGCAGATATAGAACTTACATCTTCAGTCTCTAATACAGCCAAGTCCATAACTCAGCCGCAGCTGTTCTACAACAATTATGAAGCAAACAGTGCTTCTCACCCTCCAAAAAGGAGAAAAATGAAACCAAAAACTTTTCACTCAAACACTAATTGGCGGGTGGTATCCCATTCCACCTCTTCCAGTTAGTAGTTTACCCCCAAATTACTCTAAGAAACGCCACTTCTGCTTTCTCTTTAGCAGCAAAAGGCTCAAAAACTCCAAACAAATAAAGACCCAAGAATGGAGAAGGCCCTATAAGCAGGATACCCAACAGAGACAATCCCCAAATGAAGAGCCATTTTAAAAATTAGCCCTTCCCATTTCCTGACCCAGAAACACCCTAAAAAACAACAAACTGAACTTTCCCCCAAGATACAGTAGCATACTATCTAATACCCTAGTATACTAGTGAGTCATCATACTAACACTTGAAGATATTCAAGACACTAAATATATATATATAGTTATGTAATATATATAAATTATGGGGCTTAACGTTGGAACTCTGACAAATCGTCCTTAATGGAACTGAGCCCCAGTGAAGGTTTGCCCAAAAGACCAGCCTGCTGGAGCAACGTTAGAGGACACCACACTGCGACCATCGCTGGTTGTGACCTTAAAGGACAAGCTTTGTCCATTAAGGTAGTTGTTGCTCTGCCAGTTTTGACCCCAGTTTCTTGACATTGGCATCCAACCAGTTCTGGATCCCTTGATTGCCACAGAATGAACATCACCAGCACCTCCTACGTTTGTGATAAGGACTAGGTTGAAGTAGGAATGCCCATTGATTGTGAATCTGATCCCTCCCTTTCTACGGCAGGGTACCCTGCACAAACCCAAACCAAAGTTTATACAATTCCGTTGTTAAACAGTAATGACGTAATTCGCGGTTACTCAGATAAAAATGGAAGTATAGAGTATGTCTCAGTAATAATGCTTAGAGAAACAAAAGAAGGAAGTTTTCAAAGATCCAGGAAAAGAAAACAGCAAAAATCCCATTACTAGGCCTAGCTGGGCCAAGAACAGGAATAGCGAGGGATAAATAGAGTTTTTACCAAGATAAGGTCGAGGGCTAAACAGATGTAATAAAAACCACTTAATTTCCTAGTATTACAAAAAAAGGCTGAGTTATTTTCTGAAACCAAATTTCTTTTACCCGGCAACTCATTTCAGAGTACTCTCCAAACAGATCAGACTTATATTAACCCAAAAGTAAAAAAAAAAATAATAGCTTTCCTTCTACCGTAGCTTCCCTAGGCAGTAAAAACCTCTCTTGAAAATAACTCCTTAAAGGGCTTTTAGAAAATGTGCAATGACACCACAAAACCACCTATTGTGACAAAAATGAAGGGCTCTGACGGAAAATCTCAAGAAGCTTACCTTCTGTAAGCCACTGGGACAATTCCAGCTCTGTACTGGGCAATGCGGAGGAAGACAGGCTGAGCGAGGTCAAAATGTTGGAGAGGAGGGTTACACCATCCCCCTGCATTGTTGGGCAGGGCATTGTTTGGAGGGCAGAAGTTGGTGGCTGTGACCACAATGGAGCCAGGAAGGCACCACTTGCCATCATTGGCACACCTAATCTCATAGCAAGACCCACAGCTCAACCCATTGTTGAACAGAGCCGTGCTCAAAGCAGCAGTGTTGGTTCCATAGCCCTGGCTGTACAGATTCCCATACCCACAAGCCCCACCTGTATAAAATCCCATTAACAAAGAGATTAGCCAAATGAGTTTGCCTTAAAAAGCTTCAAGATCCCACCTTTCTGGGAAAAATGTGAGTGATTTTACCTAAATTGATTTGTACTTACCCATTGTCCCTGACGCATCACTTCCTCCATAGAAGGTAGCATGAGCGTTTATCCACCCTTCGCCGGATCCGTGAGCAGAGGAAAACATTGTGAGAAAAGCTATTACGAGTAAACCCATGAGAGACATTTTCCTGAACATACACAAAAAGAAATTATCAGCTTTTTTCTGAGAGTTCAATGGTGTTCGTTTGAAAAAAAAGTGATAAGGCATTAGGTGGAGAAGTGAAGAGGTGATTACTTATACTGAAGCTTGAAGCAGGCAGAGTAACTAATGAGAGGCAATGTGAGGAAGGGCTGTGAAGAATGATGGAAGGAAGCGTGACCTAATTTATAGAACTTAGGGGGGGTGGGGGGCGAGGAAGGCATGGGCTGGGGCGAACCAATTAAGTGCCTGCGTGCACTCTGATCTGATGTGAGCCGTTCAGATTTCGGAAGTGTAGGGCTGTACTTTTGATCTGGATGGTTTAAATTTATTTTAATTTTTAATATTTTTATTATTTTAAAAGATGTAAAATATAAAAAAAATAAATCTTTTAATTATATAATTTTTAAAAAATAATATTTAAAAAAATAAAAATTTTAAATATAAATTTAAATTATTTATATTAAATTTAAACGAGAGGTGCACGTCCTTGCTAGTGCAAAAAAATCGGACCTGGGCTGGGGGGGTAGATAGGGCCACACTCACAACTTACAACTAACTACCCCTTTTAAAATGCTGGGACCATAAACTGCTAAAGGACTACAACTATAAGCGAAGGGGTAAGAAATTCCCTTTAGCTTCTAGCCTTAATCTAACGGTCGCGACTTACATATCAGATTATAAAAATCAAATTTTGACCATTTGGTAAAATGTTATTTCATATTCCATGCTATTTTGGTTATTGGATATAAAATACAAAGGTATAACATATAATAATATTTGTTTTGTTAAATTTAGTTTTGATTAGAACTCAAAACTTAAATAACAATATATTAATTATCATTACACGTAGACATTATACTGTAGCTAGGAACTTTTCCATTTTCTTTGATGTGAGTTTAGATTTTCTTATATTTACATTTTTTTAATGTACGTAAATATTAGAATTTAGATTAGGTGCAAGTTTATATTCTCTTATATATTAACCAAGAGAGTAATATAGTAGATATAAAATTTACACAGATTAGTCCCATCAGATTCCATTCAGTATGGCCCTTTCTATCCTCTGTGAAACAATGTGAATCAGGCGTAAAGGCTGTTTTATGGCTTGATAGCGCGTGGCATTGTAGCTTTCCAAGGGATGCATGCATACGGTTTTAAGCAGCTCACAAGCTTCCAAGGGCACATGCAAGCATCGACATTTTGCCGCAAATATCCTTTTTCCCTCTTATTCTTTGCCCCACCATTCCTCTGCTTTTTTCTCTTTTCAAAATTATCTTCAATGCTTTTCAGTTTTCATTAAATTCCCATCGAGAATCCATTTGGCGAATTGGGTTTGTCTTTTCATTTATTCCGTCAGTAAACAAATTCAATTCACACACAAACTCTCTCTCTCTCTCTCTCTTTTGAACAAAACAGATGCAGCCTCAGGAGTAAATAGCAGGTCGGTGAATTAAATGCAGAAAATTCTTTCTGGTGAACCCAATTTATGAGGTAACTTGAGAGTTTAAGCTGTTTATAAAATAAACCGAACAACTTCTGCAACTCCCAACAAATATAGGTTCAAGGCCTATGAAACAACACGTACAGCCCCCTACCTCTGTGCCTGTGGGTCTCCTGTGTTTTCATGAACGGTTGCTATGCAATTACACATGTCCTGTTTACTGTTGATGACTCAACCAAAGTGTCCTGAAAAAGAAAGCTAAAGCAACCCCAGCACATGGGGGCAACACATTTTTTATTTATTAATATTATTCAATTTCAACTTTGAAGAAGACCCCTTTTTCTATTTTTTTTGAAAATTTCTTGCTTATTTATTATTCAGCTGAAAATCATATCTTTTTTCCCAGCTCATTGCTCAATTGTGATTATCTGTCCAGCTGCAAGCGTATCTTTTTGAAATGTACATTGATGGAATTTTGGAGATAAGATCTGCATGGAAAACGATAAATCTGATTTGAAGTTTTCCCGTGGAAGTGATATGAACAAACCGCGATTCTCGCCATTAATGTTTTCTAATCATTTTAATTAAGACTAATGAACTATAAGTACAAAGCATTGCGGAAAGAGCATTCCTTTTTCCTGGTATACTCAGAGTATCCATTATCTTTAGACAGAAAAGCCTCAGTTAGGTACACTCCCTGTCTTTCTCCATCATCATCATCATCAGCTCCTTCTAATGAATATATAAAATAAAATTGCTTGAAAGCTAATCTTTATTTATTTATGTATGATGCTGAGTAAGAAAACTAGCAAGTTAAAATTTTTCAAAAAAGATATTATGGTGGTGTGTCAGAATAATATCTGGTACTGATTGTCCATATCAGGCTTGACCGATTCGGCGAAGCAGTTTGTTTGGAGGGAAACTGGTAGGTTAATTTATTACTAGGGAACCATGGCGAAGCACAAGTGAAGGAAAGTAATGGCCCTGGCTAACCAATTTTGGAGTGTGGCTAGTGACAATCCAACCCCCATTTCACACACCATTCCTTACTCTGCAACTTGCTCTCACACCACAACAAAAGCCAAATTGAACACAAACCTTAGAAAGGGCATTTTGGGAGCATCAAGGATGGAACCTGTGATACAGTGTTGGGATTATCTTAAATATGTTTCGTGACAAAATGCTAAGGTTCATAATTTGTTCAAAATAATTTATTTTTTTCTACAAATTGAAATAATCCAAACTCAATAACACGATTTAGGATGTGTTCAAAAAGTCATTTATTTTTTTTATAATGAGATTGAGCTGTTAATGATATTGTAACTTCTAAAGAAATGTATTATTCTCTTTTCTTGCTTCACTTTATTCTATTTTACTTCGCTATTAATAAACATTCCATTCTACTCTCTTTAAAATTCCCAAACAAACTTCAAGGTTACGATTGGTATAAGGGTATTCTAATTTCTAAAGTATTTGAAAACATATTAATTTAAAAGAATGTCTTTTAAGTATACAAAAGAATAGCATCCCCATATCACTTAGGACATTAATAGCCTAACAAGAGAGGTAAGGTATGAGGTGCCCATGGGGTTTGGATTTTTGTTGCTTCATTCAAAATCAAATTGGATTGAAACGTGATTTCGTTTCTGAAATTTTCTCAGTGACAGATTCCCTTCAATGGGGGCCACAGTGAAAGAAACACAGCAAACAGACGGCAGAATCAGATACAGTGTCAGATATTGAAGGAAAATTCACTGGCCTTTATTATATTCATACATTACCCCGTGACTTGTTCTTTTCTATGCTACAACAGTTTCAATTTGGAAACCCCATTTTCCTCATCTCACTTATTTTCAGCTGAAAACAACTCTTTTTTTCTTTTCTTTAATTTTCCTTTTCACGATTCTGCCTTCTTGTTTAAGTTATTTTAGTTGAATACATATGGTTAATTACGTGGGAAATGGAGGGTATTGTGGGTAAAAAAGTGTAGCTCGAAAAACAGAGTGGTCAGTGGTAATAAGTTTGACCTGTCATCGTTAACGAGGAAAAGATAACGTATTAACGACCACTAACCAACTTGTCGTTTAACTCCCTCCAAACGTCTTCAACTATTCCTTCTTTGTCTCGTTTGGTGCCTTTTTTCTTTCTCTCTCTCAACAAAATCAATCTGGACCGTCCACCTGTCTCTCTCAGAGATCACATGCAGATTCCGTATCTTTTTATGTTCCCACACCCCACACAGTCACACACTTTCACTTTTCTCAAGGAACCCATTCAGCTTCACTCTTGTGTGACTCTGCCCCAACCTCTGTAATTTTATTTTGATTCTCCCTTTCGGTCAAATTCTAATTTCAAAATTACAGCCTCTTCTGACTAACAACATGCCTCTCGAAGCTTTTTGTTTCTTTTCTTTTAAAAAAATCATAGAAAGGATAAATTAGTTCAAAGTTAAAAAAAATTAAAGTCAAGGATCTACATTAAATATATTTATATTAAATAATTTTAAATTTTAAAATTATTTTTAATAACTTAAAGATAAAAAATTTAAATTATACAAAAAAATTACAATTTTAAATTTTAAATTAAAATTTTTTATTTTTAAATTGTTTAAAAATAATTTTAAAACTTAAAGTACTAACCCGAATTAGCTTTTTATATTAAAATAAGCTATAAAAGTAACATGGGTGTATACTTAATATGCAAATTATTGGTGGATTTATGCTTGTCAACATTGGATTTCTGAAATTTACTATATCTTAGACTTTCCTTGAAACAAATGAGTAAATTTCCAATTTTGTTTTTAAAAAAAAAACTGAAACTAAAAAAAAAAAAAAAAGAGAGTATGTACAATTAAAATTTCAAATTCTTTTCATTTAAAATTAATTTAATTTTATGGGATTTGAATCTTTCAAAAATTTTAAGTGTAAAATTAAAAAAATAAATTAAAATTAATGTGTGTTAATAATACAAATAAAGTACAATGATTAAGTATATATTAAACTCTATATATTGTGCATATTTTTTTTTAAATTAAATTCAATTTCGTTAAAACATTTGGAGAAACTTCATGTGTTTGTAAGTTAGAATAATTGACCACAACTCCAAACATATTAAAAAATCATGATAAATAATATTTTTTAAGAATCAAAATATTCACCATCGCTAGGTCACCAATTAGCCAGTAGGCTAGAACCAGAAAAGGAAATTCAAAAATTGTAGTGATAGGTAGGGAGTTGACAGGCACCAGTGAGAAGCCAAAAATGTCATTAAGTCGTATAATGGCTATGGTAGCGACTCCCATGTGGGATGTCGTAAAAAGTGATAATCGCACAATCATATTTGTTTGTTACGACTCTAAAAAGGACAAGAGGCCCTTCCCTCCAATTGAATGACCCATTGGCTTCTCGCATTCAAATTAAAACAATAATGACCGCACAACACCCTCCAATTGGGTGGGACTTTTAAATTCTGTACCCTACACAAACTGAGTTCTCACATGCAGATAAAAAAAGATATTTCATCTTTTATATTCATATAATTACACAATTAAAAATATAACATAAAAAATTAAATATATATAAAATTTGTTTTATATTTTTTTATCTCTTTTAATTAATTTATAATTTAAAAAAAAAAACTCAAATTCAAGATAAAATCCTTTTCAATTCTTTTTTGAAAGGAAAAAAAATCCCCCACGCAATTCACTAAAAGCCATTTAACATGACTGGCATGCATTAACCCTACTTTGCTCAGTGCGCGTGAATATTAAATAGTACCCACCAATGCCATCATCATAATCTTCTTTCTACTAAATTATACCTTTTAATTTCCTGCATTGTGGGAGGGCATTTCCCACTCTCTTCTTAGCAGGTGAGAGCAAGATTTTTTAAAACAAAGATAAAACTTACACAGTTAGAAATCTTGCTCAAAAAGTCTGTACTAGCGTGATAAGCTTAAAGTTAGGAGAATTGACGTGTCTAATTTCTTTTTCTTATTTTTAATTCTCAAAGTTTTGTTCCTCTTTTATAACAAAATATATGTAATTAAAAAATATAAGAAATCCTCTTAAACTTTACGTTACTTGCAAATAGCTTCCTAAACTTTTAAAATTAACAATTACATCATTTGCAAATTTTTTAGGGTAATTTTGATTAAATTTTAATGTTACGAAGGCTTGTGTATATTTTTAAAATAAAGAAAATGATTATGTAATTTTAGCATCTTTGAGAAAATGGAAATATAAGGTCTGTTTGATTTTTTATTTTTAAAATAATTTTTATTTTTAAAGACAAAAAAATAAAAATAAAAACTTATTTGATAATGTGTGTTTTAATAAAATATTTTGTAAAACATAAAAATAGAATTGTGTTTTTAGAAACAAAAAAATCAAAACATTTTTTAGATATTTTGTTAACTTTTATTTTGTAGAATTAGAGAAAAAGCAGAAAAAAATAATTTTTCATAATAATGATTCAAACAGATTTTTTAATTTTTTTGTTTTTAAAATTTGTTCTAAAAAATATCTATTTTTAAAATATTAAAATAAGATCAAAATCAAATATGCCCATAATTTATTCTTTTTTTCTTATTTTTTGTTTTGTTGTTTTTGCACTCATTACTGGATGAGAATATCGGTGATAATCTAATACAAAAACAAGTGGTGGATTAAAAAATCCTAGATCCATAACCTATAAAAATAAAATGTCAAATGTCAAAATTGTGTAGGGATATGATACAGAGAGTATTAGTACGTGGTACCATATATGGAAAATACGGTCATGATCTACGGAGGATTTGCTTGGAAAAGGGAAGGAAGATGTATCTTTGGAATAGATTCTATATGTCTTTTCATTTTAGTTAACCTCTGGCATTGTTTAGCAATTGGGCTCATTTAATTACTTGTAAAAGAGAATGTTTTTAATTATATATAATATTTATTATGGCACACTAATTTTAATATAAAAATAAAAAAAAAATATTATACTATAAATCATTTGGTTTAAATATTTTGGATCTTTCATATAATATAACAGGAAAATAAAGAATAATATAAACCATATAATTCAAGTCGGATAGATGAAATAAAAAAGTGTTTCAGATAGATAAAAGAATATCATTTAAACTTAAAGCTAAATGTTGTTGTTGTTGTATATATAATATTTATTATATTTTTGTAATTATTACTTTATCTGATCTTTAATATAAGTCACTAATACCTATTTTACAGATATTAAAAAAATTAATTAAAGGTAGTTTAACTAATTAAATTTGTATTAAAGTACAATTTTTTTCATATTTGCCCATAATTAAAAAGCTTACCTCCATCCTTAGTAAATTACATTAGTTTTAATGACTCTCTATTTAATTAAGGGTATTTAAAAAAAATCATTTAATAATTAAGACAACTTAAAAAAATGACTTATATTTTGAATCCAGACAACCCTCTAATAAGTGACTTATATTAGAAATCGAAAAAAATATTTAATAATATCTATTTATTTTTATTATTCTTTTAGATATAAAGGCACAAAATTATTTTTTATCTCATTTATTATTTTTATGACTTTTTTCTATATTATACAATTAAACAACACTAATTCACAAGCACTAGTTAAACCTAATCACCTACTTCCCATTCTTCTTATTGATGCTTTTTTCAAACACTTTGCATTGAAAAATATTGCATAGGCATAAGCATAGGCATAGGCATAGGCATAGGCATAGCATGGCTCTAAAGGTACTTGCCCTATATATCCAGCTTCTAACTACCCATACTGGATTTGGTGGGTGAATACTTTAAAGATAGAGAGGGTTTGGTCTGTGGCTTGGTTGAGATTTTAGAAGATGCCATAAATAAATAAACCCCTGGTTCCACAAATTGCTAAAAGGGAAAGAAAAAAGTGTAGCCAAATGTTGAAATCATTGTTTGTGAACAAGTCTCTGAATTGAGAGCCATTATTATGTTTACCGGTTTTTTGGTCTCCCATGAACAAGTCATGATGGTGAAAATTAAATTAGGTTTGGGAGGAAGCCGTGGGGGTTGGCATCCTAGAGGTTAACAAGAGTATTTGATGTGTAATTACATAATTATCATAAATTTTACTTTTTAGAATTGTTATAATGAAGTACTATGGTTAGGTTAAACTGATCCTATCTGGTAGTTCTATTTATTTTAATTAAAAAAGTTTTCTTTTGTCAATTTAATGTGGATTGTTGATCTTTGATCAAATTAGATAACTATATTAATTAAAGTAGATACAAATTTATCCAAACACAATGTAATGACAAAAAATTAATAGGTAATCCGATAAAAGAAGTGTAAAACATTAATAGAGACTTCCATTAGCGAGTCTTTAATTCCATGATGGGTAAAGAGTAAAGTGTGATTGTCCATTAATAAGAATTATTAATATTGTTGCGCACTATGAATATGATCGAGTTTGTTTACCCATGATTCTTGGGTTGTTCACGGTTAAGATTATTAATTTATTAATTCTTTTTCTGTTTCATGAACATTAAAGGTAAATAAGAAGCTAGATGTTGCCGACACCCACTAGTGGTAAAATGATTTCTATAGATCCCATGTGTTTCCTTTACTCAAGGATCTTTGATTTTCAAAGTAGGGATTGGTTCTTTAGTCTCGTGGAATTTACACTGGATCTTGCTTCTAAGTTTTAAATTGGTTTTGTAAAAATTGTCTCTGGGATCAACCAAAGTTGCTTCTAAGTTTTATCTTGGACCATTTGTCTCTTTTTTTTTTCATTTTTATAAATGAACGATGTCTTTTTTTGGAGAAAAAAGAATTATTTTGATTTGTTTCATCATTTTGTTATAAGATGATTAAAATATTATTATTATTATTATTTTGCTTTTGATATTGGTCTTATCATAAGAGAGGCCTGTTTTAGCGGTCCACAATTTCTGATGATTTTTTAAAAAATATGTAATTAAAATTTACATTTGTAAAATCGTAAATAATCATACATCACAAGTGAGTCTCCACCATTCCATCAATCCGTTGATGATAGAAGAAAAAATCTTTAAACCCCATTATTCTTTCTTGACAAAAATTTAGACTACATTAATACCTGTTTTATAATGTTATATTGTCTAAATTGTAACACCGACATGCATGTGCTCCTGCATGCATAAACAAGAGCATATGTGTGTGTGTGTGTGTGTTTTGCATTGAATAACATCATCTTCCACAACAGAACATACTCATATTTCCATTTCAGAAAGTGATGGGAAAGCCGAAATTAAATCACATTTGTCAAAGTATAGGACCAAAATCGATGTGATCGCTATCCACCTGTGCTTGAATTTTTCAGGCTATTCATCACTCTTGTTAATTCCATTTACAATTTGCTGTTTGGATCATTAGGTTTACACCTTCAATTCCATGACATGATATATCGCGTCAAGCTTTGCGTGCTCTCTATGACTGAACTACTCTAAAAATCAATTAGTTTACTCGCTCTTGAAAATGTTTTTTTAATCAACAATTGCAATTGTATCAAATTAGAAACAATAACCTTTCCTTTTAAGGGAGAAAAACCATTTACTACAACATACTAAACATTAAAAAAAATGTTTAATTGTTAAGTATTTTGAAGAACACAATAAAAATAACCACCCTTTTATTAAAATATTTTTTGACAATCATTTATTACCTTTGGCCTCATATGGAAAAGATTTTTTTGGAGTTAATTTAGTTTAAAATATAAAAAACAAACTACTAATTTCTGTATATTAATTATAGTATTTCAATTATGTTATTCATTAAATGAATCTTTTAAATTATGAGTAACAGCTGTTATTAATTTAAAAAAAAAAATACACACGTTAAAAAAAAATAATATTAAAAAATAATTTTTATTTGAGACAAAATTAAAATAATTAATTATTTTTAACTAATCTTCTTAATTTTTATAAGTTAATTATTTGTTTCTTATAGAAAAGATTAGAAGTAATATATTTGATAAGATAATTGAAGCCTTAATAAAAAAGTTTAAATTCACTATTATAAAATCACAAGTCTATACGCATAGTTATTTTTATGGGGAGTTTGATTTCTTCAAAAAAAAAAAACTTGTATTATCAAATACATTTTAAGATTGCTGAATGCAAAATTACAAAAATCAAGGTGAAAATAAAAAAGAATCAACTCCTTCAAAATTAGGGTTTGCTTAGGATTAATTAATTAGTATTAAAACAAAATCATTTTCCCCCAGACAAGGAATCTTCGTTAAAAAGCCTTCCAAATTCCACTGTCTGCCATAATAATTAGCCAATCATAATGCTTTGTTTTGCATTTAAGCTAAATAACCTTTTCACTATTTTATGATCATTGTGCTTCACACGTGCCCCTTGACTAGAATCCACCGCAATTAGTATGCCTCCTAAAAATGCAAACTGTATATTCCTTTTAAGTAATTTCCATCTTCGTCTTCAACGAGTTTTTTTTTTCCTTCCTTTTTTTCCTTAACTAGAAAAAAATAGAAATTTCAACGCATAGGTGGTATGCACTTTTCTTTTCTTTTTCTTTTTTTTCTGTTTCCTTCTTTTTTAACAACTTGGTGTTCTTTCTTCCTCTTTTAGGTCAAATGCTACTAATAGGTCACATTCAGCGTGTCTTTGATTACTCTAAGTTACTAAGATTAATCAATCAAACTCAAAATGAAATTAGGTTTGATTGCGACAAAATTTTAAGGTTTACTTTTACATTGAAATATGTTTATTTTTATATTAATTAGTATTAAAATTATTTAATAATTATCACATGTGACGTCTACAATTTGACCATAACTAAATTTAACTAGCGTTTGATATTTAAAAATGTTAATAATTTACATATAAAAAAGGATTTGTAAACTATTTAATTGCATATATAATATGTAATTCAAGTCATAGACAATAAAAAAGCATTAAATTTTCTTACATTTTATAAATTTTAGATCCCTTAAATGGTTGATATATTTATATAGGTACCAAGGGATGGGAAGATTACACAAGCATTTTGAATTCAAATGCCACAATCGTTATTAAATAACTTTCCGGCCTCAAACTGCAAATACAATTTCAATGCTTTTCATTGTGAAACTTTCAAAACCGTTCCAACCTAACCCTAGTCTCTGTTTGACCAAGCTGCTGACACTAGCCGCGCCAAGGTAACCACCACGTGATATTGTCTGAATTTCATAAAAAAGAAAAATAACGAAATTATATATATATATATATTAGCAATGTATTAACATTTACTGATTATTGAATAAAAAATATTTCAATCTATATAATATTTGATAATGGTTTTAATGTCCAAATCAAAAGTCCATCCAAATATTATCTTAATAAAAAAAAAGAGTAAATTACTTTTTTTTCTTCCTTGAGAGATACATAAATTACGTACCCTTCTTTTTATTATGTAAATATACACAAATTTTTTGAAGTTAAAATATAACCAAAATAACTCAAAGAATAATATTTATTATTTTTAATAAAAATATAACTTATTAAAAAATTTTATTTTTTTAAATTTTATTTCAATGCTATGCATCTTTTATTAAAAATTATAAAGTTAATTTATTTTAAATTTACAAAATTGACTATTTGTATATTATTTAAATACATATTTAATACATATGTAATAGATATAAAGGTATTTTAATTAAAATAAATATAATTATAACTTATTTTTTATTATAAAGGATATCAATATAGTATATCGATTTTAAGAAAAAAAAAAGGTATAAATTTTTTAAATAAAAATGAGAGTTATGTAATTAAAATATCGCTCAAAGGATAAGAGTGTAATTTACTAGAAAAGAAAGACCCATGACTATTTGGCTTATTCTGAAAAAGAGAAACCTCCCATTTATTTATTTTTGATCGTTAAATCTTCAATTGATTTACATGTTGCACTTTTTCTTTTTATTTCTTTTCTTTTTTCAATTTCCACTTTCTGGGTCTTATGGGTGATGTTAGACCCCATGTGCATGAATGCTTAGCTCTTGTGGAGTGATCGGCCCATATGTGGCTGGCTCTTTTTCTATTTAACTTTTTTAAATCAATTTTACGAAGAATTAAATAAAAAATATTTTATTTATGAAAAATAAAATTAAAAAATAATTTTATAAGATATTAAATTGAGGAATATTTCATTTATAAAGAGTAAAAAAAATAATCCTTCACAAATTCTTAAATATTATAAAATATATAAGCTAACAATAATAAATAAGCAAAATTTTATCAAACTAAGTAGATGTTGCTTACGATGAGATCACCAATTAACACATTTGTTTTAATAAATTTTCATTAACATTTAACTTCTTATACTATCTGATTGCACAAGAAGTATACTTTAAAATTTATTCTCATAGTTAAATGTAATTTTTTTAATTAAAATGCAGGACACATGAATATAAACAAATTAAACAAGGTCACAGTTATAAGAAAACAAAACAAGATAAAAAGAATATACGCGGTCATTGAGTATTGGTCTCTCATGAACGAACCAACGGGGAGAAAGAAAGTGAAAAAAAAGGAAAAAACTTGAACTAGAAGGACTATATAATACATACATACAAAAACACACACACACACACACATAGTTTAACTACGAGAAGTGTCAAACAAACGCCTTAATTAGCTACCAATAAAAGCAACGCAAGATGTGATATGACATGTACATGAATCTGAATGAGGACATTATGGAAGGTTGAAAAAGATTACGTAGTAAAATAATATCTTAAAATGTTTGCGTCTCTTTGCTAAGGATGTTCATACGTCAGTTACGTATGGCATCAAGATTCCATCTCCACTGCCTTTCGAAAAACCAGCCTCATCATAATCACGAATCGTACGTCAACATTCACAAATATTCATCCCATTTAGTTTTGCACATTACTTTTGTCTTTTTAATATTACAATACAGTAATAAATGAATTGGTTAGTGCACTTGTTAATTAATTAATTTTCTTAATTCTATAAGACAAAACTTATTCACACCGAGATTAAGAGATTAGTATAAAAAAAAAATCCTTACAACTTGATTACAAAAAATTAAAATTATTTGAATTTAAATCTGTAATAGTGCATAAATTTAATCACATATAACATATTTGCTTCTAATATTAGACTAACCCCTTAGAATGTTGTATGGTGCATATTAAAAAATAAAGTGTATATCATTTTTCTTATAATATAAATTGAATTTTGGAAAATATGATATGTATCCAATTATCATGGGATTAACAGCACTACTTTAGTACACATATATTTTGAAGAATATAGTGGACAAGGGCTGCTAAAGTGAAGTAGGAAAACACCCTATTCATGTTTAATTGGATACAGCTTTGAACTCACATCACCAACCACAGTATGCACAATGATAATAAAAACCCAAGGGATAATAAGATATGAGTATGAAAGCTAAGCTAAGCAAAGCAAGCACTTATAAAAAAGCAGAAACCCCACCTCCTTTGAATTTGAAGTCTATAATTTTGAAGCATCTCACGCCTAGCTATGAAAATGAGGTATTGTTACAACAAAGTTAGGTTGCTAGCTAGCTATAGAGAAATAAAGAGAGCTTTCTTAATAAGTGTCTTGGAACAATTGCACATGTAGGCTTCTTTAATTATAAATGAAAAGCAACTTTCAGGGAACTTTCCTCTCCACATGGAGCTCACATGCCCTCTAGTCAATACCATACCGTAGTGACCCTTGGAATTGAATGGCAAGTGAGTTTTAACTTTTCAATCTCTTGCATTAATGGGTATTGCATTGGATCGTGGATTTTAATTATGCTAATTTCAAGGTAATGAGCCCATCAAGAAAGGGTCTTGTGTAAATTTCCCACTGCAATTAATATCAGTCAGAATTAATGCTTAATTAATTCGGCAAGTTTTGGAATTTTCAAGACAGCTTGCATGCAAAATGGTGAAGCTCTTGAATCTGATGAAAGAATTACTTCCACCCACTCACCCATGCTTGTAGCCAGAAGGTGAGATTACAGATAGTAGTAGATGATGCCATTTAAGTTTGAGGGCACGGTATTTCCAAGTAGTCCATGCTCTTCTTCTCAATCCTTCATTCAAAGTCATGGCTTTTTCTTTGTTTTTATCTTCCAGTTTGATTTTCATAATATTATATTGAGTAAATTATTCTATCTTTCTTTAACAGATGCTTAAATTATATGATACTATCTTTTATTATAAAAATATATACAAACTCTCCTTAAAAATTAAAATATGATTAAAAACCATAAAAATGATATTAATTTATTTTAATAAAAATATAAATTATTAATATATTTTAAGTTTTATTTTAATGTTATTTTTTTTTGTGTTAAAAACTATAAATATAATTTATTTTAAATTTAGAAAATTAATTATTTTTATATTAGTCAAATACTTAATTAATTTTTGTTATATTATATAAATAATAGATATAAGAGTATTTTATTCAAAATATTTATAATTATAACTTATTTTTTATTATAGAGGAAGTCAATATAAAGTATCATTTGATTTTGAAAAAGTGTAGATATTCAAAATAAAAGAGAGATAATGTAATTTAAACATAAAAAGAAAGCATAATTTATTCTACTATGTCATATATTATACTTATTTGTCAAGTCTAATCAAACTAAGCTTAGGCCAATGCCTAGTAAGTTTATAAATAGTAAACTTCGACCTAAGCCCACCTTAATGTAGGTCCATCACTAAAGGTTGATTCGTAACTTCACTTGTTTCTTTGTTTTCTTATTCATATAAAAATAATTTTGTGTAAGTTAGACGAATGAATTTGACAACTTTTACAAATTATGTTTATATCACTTTCACAAGCAGGGAAATTTTTGTCCAAGTACTCAAATTTTTGTTGTATTTAATTTAATAGAAAAATATAAATTATAGAGTGAAAAATGAAATATAATAACAGAAGTTATAAAGAATGAGAACAAATAAGATATAAAGAAAAGAAAAATAGAGATTCAATAAATGAGTAGATTATGTTGTTGGGCTGGTCCAGGCAAAGTAATGCTGCATTTTGAATTTGAGTTTATTTTGCCCCAATATTAAACACAGACCTAGACCCATAAAATTAGACCAAATGATCCAGCCAGAACCAAGAGCATCTCTCGTTGCTTATTCATTCATATATATTAGTATATAAGTTTGGTTTTTCTGAAAATTGTATGGCAGCAAAAGAGACAGAGTCACTAGCAGAGTTGAAAATCTTAGTGAATGCACTTTAAGAGGGGGTCACTGTCTCAGTATTATCATCTTTGGGTATGAGGTTTTCATTTTATCCCAAATTGTTGCTAATTGATTGAAGGAAGATGACATTTGCTAAGAACATGGTTAGTGGGAGAGAAAACCTGTCTCACGAAAGAAGTATCAATGGCATGTGTAGTCATGAATGGCCGTAGGAAACACACTAGTTTGTCATGTTTGGCTATACACTATACATTTGTCCATGCTGATGTGTCCATGCTGATGTGTCCATGCTGATGTGAGCAGAGCACGAGAAAGCTACCATGATGGTCCCTTCAAGTGTGCATTAAAAAGATGTTCCATCAATCTCTCTCGGTAAAAATTTTGAATGGCTTAAGAAATGAGGCTATTGGGTCCTATTAAATTGAAGAGAATTAGGCAGTATGGGACACAAGTTGGTCCAGAAGTGTGCCATTTGGACACATAACATGAATGATCCCAAGGGACAGGACCACTGTTACACAACTGAGAAACAGACCTGTATCTCGGTTCAAATTTTAAACTTCGTATTAAAAATTTATCAATGAATTTAGATATACTCAGTCAGAATATATTATAAATCCAATGGAGTTCCTTACTTTGTTTTTCTTTAAAATTTCCCTCTCATTTGGGAATCACATCAGCAACAAAATTGCATCATTATGGGCCCCACATTTGGATGGTTGAGCTCATTGGTGTACCTTCTTCAACCTCAGCAAGGTTCCAAGGATGAGTAATTTCAATATGGACATAGGATACTTTCCTGGTTCTTGTCTTTTCTTCGAGGTGCAATCATAACCTTGTCTTTTTTATCAGAGTAATGCTAATGCCGGTTCAGAAAACAGAGAGCCATAAACTATGGGTAACTGAACCACAACTGAAAAGGACAACCTGCTTTTTCAATATGAATTTCTGAAGTCTTAATTTGTAATTACTTTTAAATGGACCAAATAAGAGAATAATGAATCAAATGAATGAAGATGTTTGTATTGCAGAGGAAGATCATCATATACAAGTTGCGTCAAGAAATCACAGAACAGAAAGAAAATAAAAAGACATTAAATCAGTTAAGTGACATGAAAAATAAAGGACTGAGTCATAAAAAGTGCAGCAAAGTATCTTGCTGCAAGTAAAGAAAATTGTGATACATACTAAGAAAGAGGCAGTTAGTAATAATTGCTAGGTTAGAAGTACTTACAGGATTAGTATTATATATAAGTAGAGAAGTCGTAGTGGGGATTGATCAATTTGAATGAAATAACAATTTGGTGGTCTGTAATTTTTTCTCTTTCTCGAATAAGAGTGTGCAAGTATGTGTGACTAAATTTCAGGTTTCTATTCTGAAAAAGCCTGGAAAATAGTTTGTAAACAAGTTTTTTGACTTCTTGTTGGCACAGACTTCAGGAAGCCTCATATGATATGGACTATAGCCCTAGAAAATCTTACATATTTTGAGAGACTAATGCCACTATTCCGAGGGGCCTCATCCGGTATTAGACAGCCGAGGCAAGGGTTTCAATTCTCAACCAGTTTAAAAGACAGAAAAACAGCTTTTTAAAAGCACCCCCCCCCCTCCCAAAAAAAACAAAAAAGAAAAATAGAAAAAGAAAACCAACACTGTCTTGGTTCTTATTAGCAAGTAGGGGTATTCAAAACTGAATTAAATCAATTTAGTTTGGTTTTCTTTAAGTAAACACTGAACAGTCTAGTTCAAATTGAAAAATAAACCAATCCAAACCAACCAACCATTGTGTGTGTGTGTGTGTGTGTGTGTGTGTGTGTGTGTGTGTGTGTGTGTGTGTATAATCTTCATCTATTATACTTGAGTTTGGATTAGATATTTGAAGTTTACTTTGGTTGAGGAGCAAATATTTAACCATACCAAGTTGATGAACACTCCTATTGAGCGTTGGAAAAGCCCACCAAGAGCACCTAATACTAGTAGTAGTGCTTGTAGGATGGGCCGAGCAAGATGATGAGCCATAACTTAGGCCTTGTGGTATACTACATAAAAGGAATCTCTTTATATTCTATTTTGTATTATATCTTTATAATCATTATTTAACAATGTCAAGGTATAAGGATTATTTCTTCTCCATAAAATTAACTTTTTCATTTTTTTTCCCTTTACATTTATCTTCAAACATAGGCAAAATTACATCAGCTCTATCTTTCCTCAATGCGTGTTTCTCAAAATAAAGATATAAATTTCACTAGCAAAATGCAGATATGTTTGAAAATCTAAACTAAAGATCAGAAAGAAGAATGCATAAAGAAACCAAAGACTTAGTTCCATTGGTAATACACATAAAACAAATCAATCTATACAAAACCATGACCAGGTTAGGAATTACCAAGCTTCCAATTTTCTTGACATCAGCCAATCACTTCTTCATACTTGGGCCTGCTATAGCCTTTGAGCAACCAATTGCTTCCTGATCAGCTGAGCTTCCAATAAATAGCTGTGAAGAATATGGTCCACTTTTCCTCAACTTACCTGGAAATTCCTTGCTTAAAGTTCCTTTCAAAGAAAGATTCTTTTTTATGCGATTCCTATTGAGTAACAACATAGCGTTGCGTGGTGATGCATGCAAAGCCCCATCAACACAATCACCTACCTGCGCACAGCCCCAATGTCTTGAGGGTCCATCCTCACAAAATGTTCCAAGTCTCGGAATATTATTCCACGTTCTCAAAATACCCCTTTGATCGAGGGAATTTTCCTCCTCCAATCTGGCACAGATAGGGCAGGGAGGATCATTTTTCCGAGTCTTTGGTGTTGCCTGCTCCAAGCATTCAGCATGAAAAACATGACAACAAGGAAGAACCCCAGTTGTAGGCATGTCACCACTTCTAACAATTCGACGGGCACTCCAAGGTGATCTCTGAGATAGAAATCTTTCACACAAGCTGCATCTGAATCCATCTGAAGGAATATGTGGGCAACTACATGTTTCAGATTCAAATGACTCAGAAACATCTACAAAATCAAGACTGCTGCTTGCACTACTACAACGTTGAGCATCTCTGAGCAGAGTGGAACCATCAAACTCTGAAAAGCCTGCAACTGCAGGTTCAAAGGCTTCTCTAGCAGGAGCAAGGTCAGGAAAGGACAAAGGATGAACAGGTTTGGAGATGAAAGAACAGCGACTTGAGAAATTCCGCTGGGAGGAGCGTGACTTTGCAATGGACTCAGACTCGCTACTCTCAGACCGGGATGAGATAGAGCCTCCGCTATCGGGATTTTCTGGAGTTCCCTGCATATATTTCATTCCTATTAGCCTATTTCTTGAGGGACCCAAGTGCCAACTAACTGCCAAGTAAACATATCTGTTTTTTTTTGTTTTTAATTCCCTATAAATATTAAACAGCCCTTATTTGGAACATTACCTCCTTGGTTGGTGTAATGGATATCTGGCCCACGGAAGGATCTATCGAGTAAAAATGAGAAGAAAGCAGTTTAGCATGCAGAAGTAACAAACAACAAAAGCAGCAGCAATGAATAAAACACTGGAAATTATAAGAATTTACTGCAGAAGGTATGATATAAACAGATGAAACAGCGTTAGTTAATCTTGCAGCAAGTAAACATCCTTATCTACAGTCTGACAGAAAATCCTCTCAGGTTTTGAGAAAAACAATAGCATCCACAAACAATCATGTACAATGAAGATAAAAATGGATCACACTCTATAAACAAACCAGGGCCTAATTACATTTGCAGAAGAAACTTCAACATGGGTGTCAATTATACATATAAGCCGACCATCCTTTACAATAATTCAGAATAACCATTTACATCAACTATTGAACTGGAAAAGCCTAGGAGGGAATATTTTAAACTTGATATACACATTATTCATGATCTTTAGTTAACTTTGTTCAAGTTTTGTACATTTCTTTGATATGAAAGGTCATGCATGCAAACACAGTAAAAGAGCAAGAGCTTTGTCCAAGAGGCCCAAAAGCCACCCAGAGAAACGCAGAATGAATCCTCCAAAAGATTTTTTTACTGATGTAAATTACATTGCAAGCATAATTTTAAAATTTTTACGTCCATATTCAGCTTGCCAAACAAAAAAGTGAAAAGGCATAATATATAGACGTGTATCAGATATGAACAGATGTTTTACTAGCAAGGTTAGCAGAGTGCTCAACTCAATTTATATGAGAAATTCTTATTTTTCATCAACAGTTATAAAACATGTTTGCACTTTGGCGTATCCAGATACAAATTCTCCCTTCCTCTCCACACACAAAAAAGAACTTATCAGCATATCAAACATTCAGCAATTCTTCTGTCCATCTCTCTACAAATTCACTGCAAGACATTTTTGGGAAAAACAATTCAACAAGTTTATATATATTAAAACAAAATTAAGAATTGCAGCTTGATTGTCACTGACTTTGCAATGTGTTCACTGATTGCAACCATCAAACCACCCCTTCTCACACCACCCACAAAAAAAAAAAAAAAGGAGAAAGAAAAAAACCTACACACAAACATGCATTCTAGCAGACACACTATGATCAAGGACAATAATATAACAGAAAAGAGGAAGGTCAATGAGATTACAGCATATCGGTGAAAAGAAGTTTTCTTCATGTTTAGTAACTTCCTAAACCATTTTTTTCTTTTTAATATATATATATTCAATAACCTAGTTTTGATATATATGAGCTTGAGCCACCATTGGACTTATTTTGAGTTTATCTATGTTATCAGGGCATTCATTCTGGTCCTAATTTGGGGGTAACTTATATAAAGAGATCCCATGTTGTATTAGATTTAATGCTTCAATAATCCCCTTTCACCTGAGGAGAAATTAGTAATTAAAGCCTCACGTGTTTTCTTATAAATCATAGGTATGCTTATTTAACCATCATTCATTTCAGGCTATTTTAATTACCATTAACTTTAACCACTGAAAAACTCAATTATCATTAAAGTGCTATAGTGTGTAGTGCTGACCTACAAAGCTTCGCAACATGCTAGGGGCGTAGCATGGCAGGTTTATTGCAGCAGCACTATGCGTGATACTTTGGTGTTCCTCCGCACGCACTACAGGAGCTATAGAAAGACTTAACATCAACACTGCATTTTATCTTCCATCAAACTGACAGATCTTAGTACCTCAATCATCTAAACCCATCTTTTTTTTTTTTTTTTTCAGCTAAAACCCGCAGATCATCTTTAGTATTGAAATCAACCCGTTTCTTTTCTACCCTAACCTACAACACTTACACTTGATTTCTTAATCCTTGATAACCTGGCCAACCTAAACCCTAAATCCCCTGTTGAGGATATACAAACTTAAAGAGGTTTTGTCATTTTTTCGGTGGAAAAAAATTACTGCTTTCCTCCATCAGTATGAGATTGGTTGTTCAACATTATGTACCATTCAAATGGTGAAAGAACAGTTTTAGCTCACTCAAATGTAATTGGCTGAAGGGTATCCACAGGCAGGAAAAACTACAGGCATCACCTTCTATAATACACTGCTGCCTCCCTTCTATAAGAGATACCTTATATAGGCATGCAAGAGACCATGCAAAGTTTCTCATGTATTATATTTATATGAATGTATGTTGTATCAAAAAAGGAAGCCATTCAGTCAACCTAAAATGTAATCATAGAAGTAGAAAACAAAAGCACCATAATTTGCCAAACAATACTTAAACTCATACCTCATTGTTAAAACTAAAAAGCCTAAGCATGTCATGTAAATAACTTCAACAAATTAATTTGGTTATTCAGAATTCAGAATTACCTTTCCTAGTTGCAGTTTCATAATCATCAATGCTTATTTCCTGTACTGCTGGAGGTGTCCACTGTGGACCCTCATAGAGGTCAGATGGACTACTAAGAAAAAGTCCAGCACCATCTGAAGCAGAATAGTGAAGATCATACAAGTGGTTCTCTCTCACCCAACCCCTACCATCTTTCCCGTTTGATGATGTGGAAGACCCATAGGGTTGAATACCATCGTGCAAACTATACGGCAGCCCTTCGGACTGGAATCTGAAATCCCATCTCGATGGAGGTGGTGAAAAGCTTGTATTAGTTTGCCAGTAGGGCTCATGTGGACCCATGGACCAGTCCCCACTGGCTGCATTTGACCCATGTGGCCTTGAAGCCACACAACAGAGCGACCCCGTTTTAGCTATTTTCTCAGAATATCACACTAAATCCGACTGTGATCGCTCCCAACCTTTTCTCTAGTTACTATCAAGCCAGTAATTACAATCTACATGCAAAAGATGAAGATGTCCTATATAAGTCCCAATTCCTCATGCCACATTCCACTGGTCTACATCTCATAAATCACCATACAAGTACAATAGATTCAGCCCACATGTCTTGGGGAGACTAATTTCCACTTGAAATGCCAATGCTCCATAAGAAAAATCCTACAATTAGAGGAAAAGTAATAAATGGCATTCAACATATAATATAAACTAAAGGGAACATCACTGTTCAAACAAACATTGAAAAGCAAAATACAGGAGAATCCCTATATCAACAGACGTAAGGAAAAAGAAAAAAAAACAAAACAAAACAAATATGACCACTTTAGGTAACATCAAAATTGTAGTAGGATGCAAGAAATTACAACATGGTGATTTTTAATTGCAACTATTATTGGCCATTGCAACAGCATTTTGTACAACACAAAAACGAGACTAAATGTTAAAACAACAAAGATTATTTTACCAAATAACAAAATTAAGAGTAATAAAATGATTCAGCTACCGACAAAGTACAACCAGCAGTGCAATTTTCTTCAAACCAAAAAAAAAAAGAACTTTTAATTATTTTTAAAAAAACCTAGAATGCACCCAGAAATGCATGGGAAACATCAGTGGAATAAAAAGGTTAGCTTCTTTACAGTACATTACAGGGTGTATGATGGTCTAACAGCGTCAGTTAGTACTTACGCACACTTAAAGCTAGAAACAGTGATACTAAAATTAAAAACCATAAACAAAGTGGCTAAACAGATTTAAAAAAACAGTATAAGTTATTCAAACAAAGAAATAATGAGAGCACGGTGCTCAGATCTGGGCATGGCGATTGAGCAGCGTGTTGCAACAATTTGAATTAGCAAGCAAAAAAGAGAAAGAAAAAAGTGAACTTGAGAATGAGGAACTTACGAAGATCGTTGAAGATGACCCAACAGAGGCAACCAAAGAAATATATGGGAATGAAGGGAAAGAGAGAAGAGGGTTCTATAAAAAGGGGGTCTCTCGCCGGGGAAAGTTAAAAGCAGGCAGCTGACGGAACAGTCCGATGAGTCCTCGAGACGGTTTAAACCGTCCAGCTGGCCCGACCTAATTTGTCTATATATGTACTTATATTTAATTAGTATTTTGGATAATTAAGTCACGAGGGCACTTCATCGGTGTGAAAGCAACACACCAGCATTACAAAAATTTTTACAATCATCTTGGAACTTATCACGAATTTTTTATTTTTGAAAAATTTTTTCTACCAATAAAAAAGGTCGTTAAATTTTAAAAAGTAAAATGCAATTTTGAATTTTATAGTTTGGTTCAATTTTTCTTTAATATTGTATGATTTAAAAGTTGATAATTGAATAATATAAAACTTAAATCATTAATATATTAGTTTCTATGATATCATTTACTCAACTTCTTGACACAATTTGTTAAGATTTGTTTTAAATTTTTAATTTTTTTATAAAATTTGTAATTTTTTACACTTTGAAAACCAAAATTTTTCTCTCAACCAGTTCAAATATTAAATTCAACACACACAATACAATATTTTTCTAATTTTTACTTGTAAACAAAGTCTTCAATCTTGTTATGAGTTTTGTCATAAATTTTTAATTTTTATATTTTATATAATACCTATACTTTTTTATATATTAAAAATTAAAATTTCTTCATTAACCAATTGAAATCCTAAATTCGACACAGATAACATAATATTGGTAAATTTTTGCCCCCAACATGAAATGCGTAAATGTTTTTCAAATTTTGCCATAAATTCTTAATTTCTTTAAGAAATCCTTAATTTCTAGTATAATAAAGATCAAAATTCTTCCCTTAACCAATCAAAACCCTAAATTCAATACATCCAACATAATATATTCCCCAAATTTTGCCCCTAAACAAAATATCTAACTTTTCCAAATGTCCAATTTTTTTATGATTTTTTTGATTTAGTTTAAAGAGTTTGGAGATTAAGTTTTCTAAAGATCAAATTTGACTAAATTGGGGTATATTGTGGATGAAATTTGGATAAATTGAAAAAATTTCTAAGTCATGTGTTGTACACATTTTATTTTTTATCAAATAGTTAATGAAATGATACCATAAGATATTAATATATTAAGGATATAAATTTCAACCCACTTAATAACAAATTTTTAAATCACAAGATGACAAAGTGGAATTGGACCAACCAAAAGTTACCAAACTGTGATTTGTCATATTTCAAATCATCATAAATTATCATATTGCTCTTGAAAGATGTTATTATCATCAATTTAATCTTTAAAAATTTAGAGTCATTAATCTAATCTTAATATTTAACACACACACACATATATAGTTTAATATTATCCCTAACTCTATTAACATTTTGTTTAGAAAGTTATTCATGCAACAAACATTAGTTTAGGCATGGCTCATCTTATATGTTGATGTGGATAATTAATATCCCAGATGGATAGAATAAAAATAAGGACAATGATGAAGGCAAAGTTAAGGTCAAATTAAAATGATGTATTTTGAATTAAATCAATGATAATAATATTGTCCAAAAATTGATACAATAATTTACTCTTAAAATCATTTTAAAAACATGTTAGTGTGAAATTAACAAAAAATGAAAAAAGTTAAAGTAAATTACTTTATACAATTTCACAAATAATTACAAAGTGTGCTTATGGATTGTTCACAAATCATGATTTTAGATACATTGCGAACAAGGTGAAAAGTAGACTTCAAAATTGAAGGTTAATTTGCCTTAGCATGACAAGAAATGTTATTTTAGCCAAATCTAATATAAGCTCTATTCCTATCTACCTGATAATAGTTGTGAGACTTCATAAAACTTTATGTTTAGAGTTTGAGCAACTACAAAAATCTTTCATTTAGGGACATGATTTAAATATTATAAAATTTTATATGGTTAGCTATAATATTTTGTAAAAGCCTAAAAGAATGGCTATTTGAGTATAAAAAATTTTGAAAGTTGTGAATGAAGTGTGTTTGATCAAATTGGGTTAGAAACTTTGCTGCAATGAAAATATCCTTTGCATCAACATTTTCATATTCAAATATAATAAGGGGATGCCTATTATCAATTTCTCCAAGACAAGCAAGTGTGCATCACCATTGTGGTGGGCTTTAAGGTTTGTTTGGCAACATCTTGATACTTTATCTATGCATGAAATTAGTAATGGTATAAGCACCAATCTTTAAACCAACCATTGGATTGACAAAGACACAATCTTTTGTAAGTCTTAAAGTCATTGGAACTAACATTGCTAAGTGGAAAGATAGTGACATGGTGAACAATAATGAAACTTAGGATTGGCCTTGCTTCCAATAGTTGATCACCTTAGTTATTTGTTTGAAAATTCATATTATTACCCCTTCTTGTTTCTTCTATTAAAATGGACACCTTAAAATGGTGTGGTGAATTGCATAGGAATTATAGTGTTCGTAGTGGTTATTCCTTCATTATAAAAAGGTCCTTAAGGAGTCCCTCCACTTTTTAGAAGTGTATTTGGAATTGGCCGGGCCTGGAAAGGATTCATAACTTTATTTACCTAGTTACCTACAATTACTTGCACACTAAGGAGTTTAAAGGACAATGGAGTGGGATTATTGCTTCTTACCATACTTGTAGTAATTTTAAAAATATTTTGCATGTCTTGCATGATTGCCTCATTATTGTTAGAGCATGGAATAGAGTAGTTTTATCAAAGTGCAGAGCTTTTATACATGCTCTCTTATGGCTTGGCCAATCTATAATCTTTAAGATGACTCTATTATGAGTAGCAATCTTCAGTGACATCTTATGTTTTAAGTGGGGTGTTGGTTTCTATGGAAGTGAAGAAATGTTTATGTCTTTATGCAAGTAACTTCCACCCTTCAAAATCTTATAAGAATTATTTATAGTTTTGGGTACTAAATTGTTTCTACTCATTTGTACTCTTATAATGATATTTGTTGGTAGCCATTGGATACTAATTGGATTAAATTTAATTGTAATGGTGCTAGTAAAGAAAACCCTCATTTAATTAGATGTGATAGGATTTTAAGAGATTTTTAAGGTTTTTGGCAGGGGGACTTTTCTCGTAATGTTGGTTGGTACTTTTCCTTGTAAGCTAAAGCTTAGGGTGGCTTTTATTGGTCTTAAGTTGGCTCCAGCAACTTGGTCATTGGTGGGTTCTGTCACGCAACCCTCAAAATAAAATTAGGTTGAACTAAATATGTAGCTAGTGGCACAACCTAGGTCATCTCCCTTAAAAATGGAGTTCAATGCTTAATTAAGTTTCTAAGTGTTAAAAAACTCTACAAATTTCTAAACTAAGGGGGGTTTTGATCTAATTAAACTAAGTAAAATCTAATTGAATTAAAATTCTTAATTGCTACCTAATTAGATGAATTATGAGTGAATGATAGTCTTGTGACTAGCTTTGGAATCGTCCTTTGGTATCCACTATCCTTATCCTAATCCAATTATGATTAATTTTGGCCTAAGAGTCCCTAATTATATTCACGGCAAATGTATCTTGAGTTACCATGCAAGAATCAAGAGATTAATAATCTAATGTTGAATTGAGATCTCAATCCCGCATTAAATCGTTAATTCTTTTTTTTTAAGATCAATGAACATCTAAATTGATTGATTAAATGATTAATTAGCCTCTGAATTACCATAAAAAAATATTTAATTAACCAACTAAACACCAAGAAATCCTTAAATCAAGCAATTAAACACTCAATTTCTTACATGCATTTCATCAAACACCTTGACTGCATACATAGATAATTGTAGGAAATTAGAAAATCCAATACTAAATCAATCAAGTAATCAGTCAATCAACATCTTAATTAGTGTCTAACTAGTCACTAATTATAATTACACAAATTCTCAATCCAATACTATTTAACCAAGCAAATACAAGAAAGAGAAAAGGTGTAGGAAAATTAAAGAAGTCTTAGCCAAAATTCTACATTCTTCTCCAAGGAATTCAAGCTTCAACTAAGGTTGTCTTCCAAGCTAGCCTCAAGATGGAGATTAGAGCTTCATCGTGGTGGTAAAATGGAGGTGGAGAATGGAATGGAGGAAAATGGTGTGGTGTGTCTTCTGGACGAAAGGGTGAAAAATGGATGAATGACGTCGTAAATCCATCAGATGAATGAATACAATGGATTGATCTGACGATGGAATGGTGTGTATTGGATGCTCCTCTCACGTGAATTTTAATGATTCCACGTGCTTCCTCTCATTCATTCTGCCCTTAGCTAAATGCATATGTATATAAGGTGGGCCCCACTTCAATTTTTATAATATTCCACGAGAATTTAGCCCATGCTCTTTTTGACGTCATTTTCTCATATTGGCTCCCAACTCATGCTTCGTGGCTTCATTTGGCGTTTTTATTTCGCTGCTATCCAGGCTTCAGCTCATTGCTTCATCTTACGTGATTTCTCCAGCTCCTTCTTCTGCATGTCGCGTTTTGCTTACTTGTTTCTGTGTAGCTTCTCTTTCTTCTCTGCTTTGCCCAGACTTCACGTGTTTTTCTCCATGTTGGCTGTTGTGCTTCCTCTTCATTTTGCTACTGTCCAGACTGCTACATTCGTTTGCATCAAACACATAGCTTCCTTCTCTATTTTGTGTCTTCTCTTCACACATCTTTTACATATTCTGCAGCTTGTGTGAATCATGAAGCTCCTTGCTCTGTTCTCATCTCCAGCTCGCTTTAGGACTGTGGTGTTTGTTCTTTCATTAGACCCAAGTTTCTCATGTGATTCCGCCACGTAAAACTCTTCTCCCTTGCGACGAGTTAAGATCATGTTGCTGTCCAGCCCTTCTTCTCTTTGATTCATCCACTCCATTCTCGACCTCACTCCACGTTCTTTCTTAACTCGTTTTGCATGTCCCATGCAGCTGCTTCACGTCTTGCCTGAGCTTCATTTCTCTCTGTTTCTACTCATTTTCTACTGCACTTTTTCTCTACTTAAGCTCGAGTGAAGATCTCGTGCCCCTGCTTCCTTCATTCAGCTCATGTAACTTGCATGACAACTGTCCAAGCTCTATACCCGTGGAAACTCAACTCCCTGCATGCTATGTGGATGGTTCTATTTTGCTCCTTGCTCACAAGCTTCTTCATTCTACTTCTTCTCCTATCTTTGCTGCTGTCTACTCTTCATGCTACTCTTCGAATGCAATTCATTCTCTCCTCCCATAATCCATGCATGCTACCTCTTCTCTAAACCAACCTCCATTCAAGCTCCAATTGCCAATTGAAAAAAATCTGCACAAAAAGAATAGAAAAGATGAAATAGAAAATTCACAAAATTCATTTTAAATGATTTATGCATTCAAATCCATTATTTTGTCAATTATTTTCTAAAGTGCAAACAATGACTACTAAAATCAAATTCCAATTAAGTAAATCCATTAAGCCTCATTTATCTATTAAAAAGGTTAAGTTAAGGAGAATTAAGTGTATGAAACAGTCACATCTCTAAATAAGACTAAGATTTCTTATACTCTTAGAATCCTCTAATTAAGCACATTTTTATGGTTGATGAATAAGAACTGAAACATTTATACAATCCATGCTTTTTGTGAAACTAATAGGTGTGCCCAATGCCTTACCAACCATAGCCTCAAGGTTCATTTAGGCCTCCATGTTTAGGATTTTATTCTCTCCTTTATTAGCCTAGTGTATTTTGTTGATTTAGTGGAAACCTTGTGCCTCTTGGTGCTGTATAGTTCCTTTGTTTTTTATTTGGTTTTTTTGCCCCTTCTTGTTAAAAAAACAAGAAGAAAGAGTTAATCCTCCAACAGTCCTTATATACAATTATAATATTAAAAATCTAGATAATTATATAAATGTGAGAGTATCATTGTTCAAGATTATCTAGAAAGCACTCATTATGTCATAAATTGATTATTGTATTGGAAAAAGTCTTAACCAATTAAAAATTACTATTGGTTTAATTATCATTAATTATAGTGGCTTCTTTTTAATATTATTATCTATTAATTGTTGGCAAATATCTCAAGTCTTAAATGTTTATTGGGACTTTAGAGGTTTGATTCAAAGAAAATGAGAAGTTAACTAAATCCCTAAGAGTAGATGGCATCTCACCATAATAACTATATTTTAATTTTGTTGGGAGTACAAAATAAAATCTTAAACACATCAAGTTAATGTGAATGTGTATACCATTAATACAAAAAGAAAATTTAGTGAGAACAAAATTAAAAAATATTCTTAACTGTAATTAAAAAAAACTAACTAGTTGTTAACTTGACATTATTAAGGCGAGGTTAAAGAATTTAAACTCTTTTTTCTTTTTGCAAATGAGCCAAATTCTTTAATAATACAAACCTCCTTTCCAGTTATCTATACAATTTGGAATAAAACCCAGCATCATGACGTGTGAATTTTGATATGTGAGGGATTTTTTTTTCCATATTAGTTTCTGTGGGATTTGATATGTGATTTAGTAATGAGTACAGAGAAGAAAATCAATACTTCACATAAATCCAAGTGCTTCTCTGAGTTTCTTTATCATTTACACATTTTCTCTCTAATAAATTATGGTATTTTTGCATAATACGATAATGCAATTTGCAGACGTGAACATCATGTTTCTTGCAGTTGAAATGTCTGCATAAGTAACATCATCAAATTTGTTGAAGGCATTATTGATTTCAAGACAAGATGGCAAATGATAATTTCATACATTTCATTCATTTAAGAAAAGAAAGATAATCCAATGCTTGGGCAAATGGAACACCAACCAACCTTGGATTACCTGGCTTCTTTAATTATGATAACTCCAAAGAATTGATATATTATTATTCAATGGCTTATGTGACATAATGAAAGAGAGCCTTCAACTACTATATCAAGAGGGTCCAATTTGTGGGTCAAACTTCCCCATAACCACCATTAGCTAATTATTAATCATGGAAACTTGCACTAAATATACATATACCATAGTTATAAAAATTTTAAAAATATAAATTACTCTTCATCTACTAAAAATTGTTTAAATTATATGGCCCTCCTATTACTTGAAAAAAAAAAAATTGCATTACATTGACTTCTACTATAACAAAATATACTAAAATTACATTTATTTTAACCAAAAAATTCTTATATATATTACTTATATAATATAAGCATGAAATATATATTTGATCAATAAAAAATAGTTAATATTTTAAAATTTATAATGTTCAAAATAAAATAAATAATATTAAAATAAAATTTTAAGAAATATATATTTAATTATGTTATATTTTTTAAAAAATAATTAATATTATCTTTGTAGATATTTTAGTTATCTTTTGACCTTTTGGCTTCACAGCAGGCTTTTTTTTTTTTTTTTCTATTTTCATAATAAAAGAAAAAATTATGTATTTTGGACATTTTTTAATAGAGCAAAAATTAACTTACCAAAAAAAAAAAAGGAATAAGCAAATGAACGCACAAATGCGCTGTTTTATCATTAGATCATTAGTGTAGCTGGATGTGATGACTCATCACCATCTCTTTTGAAAACAGCACTAGCAGCCAGAATTTAGATCTATAATACAGGTGTAATGAATAGCTATTATATATCTATGCACACACGAAAACACGGGACAAGAATCAGACGATTTTAAGTGCATCCGGCGAAAATTCTAACTTTCAGGCTAGCTATCTCAAGGTTAGAGTTTTGGGGTTCATAGATTTTGAGTGCACGTTAGGGATTTATTCCACGAAGAATCCATCTGGTAAGACTTGATAAAGAACTGATTTTAACATATTATACATAAACTATGTAAAAATTACTAATTTATTGTTAATATGTTGTATCTAAACTTGAAGAAGTAATTAAAAAAAATACCCTTTATTCGAATGCAGTCACATAAATAAATTTCCGGAGTTTTTTTTAAGGAAAAAAAACCTTAAAATTGGCACTTTTCGTTTAGATAAAAAAGTAATATATTTAGGCGAAATTGATTGATCTTGGAGCGTTACATACCACTTCACATGTGGCTTTGGTCAAGTTTGGTTTCTCCACTTGTGACTTTAACAGAGTCACTTTGTTCCCTTTTGTTATTCACTTTTATTTAAATTGAAAAAATAAAGGCGGGAGGGGGAAGTGGACTAATGTAAACATTTGACTGGAAAAAGCACGGGGAAGTAATTTATCATTTAATTTATTTACTTTATACTGTTCAAATGATTTTTAATTTTTTGATGACAAATTAATAATTTACCCTTGATTTTAACATGACTTGGGCACAAAATTTTCCTCACCGACAACTCAAATACGCCCAGTACATAGCCTCGCTAGACTAATATATATTGATATAGATTACAAACAACTTGCTAGTAAGGGATTGATGATTATTTTCTTACATGTCAATTGTTTGCAATTGGTACAATCCTGCCTTCACTGATGATGCGCATGTAAAGGTGATAAGATTTCCCATGGTATGTATCCCAACAAGAAATAGAAACCCCTATTTATCTAGTGTATATATGATTCATATTTCATAGTTTCAACTGCCTCAAATTTCCTCTTCCAGCAGATGGCACAGGCAACAGTAAACATGCATGAAAATTGGAAGAAGAAAAGCACCATTTTGTCATATGCAACCTAGCTTCCTCTAACCAGCAGCGCAGCTACTAATGGCAGCTCTGCTCCTGAGCACCATTATTGTTATCATGGTTGACGTCTTCAATGGCACTCTGATCCTCTGGAGAAGCATCATTATCGCCACCATTAACAGTCATAAAAGAATTTAAACTTTGTCATGAATTTTAACACAAACAGAACAGGAGATTTTTAGGTGCAAAATTAATGTCCCCGTTGCTTGCACATACCTTCATCATCTGCTGGAGCATAAGCTGAGCGCCTTAAACGGACTTGCTGGTGTGGTGTGGGCTGATGACCAGAGTGAAGACAGGACCCCAAAAGAGGAAACAGAAAACATAAAAACAACGACAAAACATTGATCAGTAAGTACACTATGCATAGAGGCACATTTATTGCCCTTTATCATTTTGCAGATATGTAATGGACCAATAGTTATCATTTCAGAAACAAAAATTTCAGAAACAAAATGCCACAATAATGATTCCTGTTTAGTGTTCACCTCCAATAGTTTCCTTGTATAGTCTTTAGGCAATATTACAGAGAGGGATTTGTTACTGTTGACACCATAGTCATTGCCCTATCTTCATCAAAATTGAGTGTATCATGCTGGTGGAAGCAGTCCTACAGCATTATGCTATCGCTAAGACATCTGATCTAAACAACAAAATCCAATCTTCACTGTGGTCTTATATTTTATTCTGGATCTATTTGGCATGGACAAGGTTTCAGACATACCGATGTTCATACACAGAAACTGAAAAAATAATAATAATAATAATAATGCACCATTTAAAACTGTGTATATAAAGTGTATTGCTCTGCACTCTCCTGATAGAAACTTGAACATTTGAGAGGAGGAGAAAAAAAAAAGAGGGGGGAGCGATGAAAGAAGGGGGAAAAGAGCTATTGAAAGAAAAATATTATTTAAAAAAAAAAAAGAACCTGCAACTTTGGGCGGAGTGCTTCAAGAGGTCCTTTAGGCTTTTGTGCTCCTTGCTGTACAAAAAATCAGGAAATGGCAAAGAGGCAAAACTATCAGGCATCAAAAGTTCCAAACAGACCATACCATATATCTAATTGAAAGTTACTAGAGCACATTGACACTTCTAAGTTTTGAAATTACCTTCCCCAAAGCCCAATCAGCAGAATCAAAATAAGCACGTTCATGGTCCTGCCAAAAATTTAAAATTGTTCATTAAAAACCTTCAGTTTTGGAAAATGTTTCCACACAAACATGCAGATGATCAGAGGGTGGTGCAGAGGGGCATGCAAAAAGAAAATCGGACAAAAAGAAAAATTGTTATCTTCTGAACACGGCTTTCGGTTTTTTTGTTTTTCTAGGAGGATGTCTTATCCTCAGCTCTTTTTAGTTCACTCTTTTTCATCCTTGAATATTTCTTCTTTTATCTTAAACAAAAAGACAAAGGAAAAGAAGTCACCTTGGATATTAAGGGTGGCTTCTTTGGTAATATCCCTCCGTACTTTTTCTTTATTACTTCTTCCTGCAGAAATAGATTTAGAGCAAATGAGAGCAAATGAAACTATGACATAATTGAATAAATCAACATTAAAAGATTTAAAAACAAAAGCGGCCATAAAACTTATAAGAAATTTTAAGATACATTCTATCCAGAAGGCATCTATCGTTTTCCAATGCTTATGAAGTAACTTCACCAATATCTAAGCCAACTTAATAACTGAAGCATAATATCTAATTATTTCCGACAGAGGGGACTTAAAATGCAATAAACAGAGAATAGTTTCACAGGTTTTGACAAATTTTAAGACTTATAAGCTTAATTAATGAAGTATGAACAAATATATGTAATGGATTACAGAGCAGCAGAGACGCAACTCCAAAGCGTTCGAATTTTATTCCTCTATCATTATTATGTTTTGGAAGTTTAAGCTCATATTACTTGAAACCTACTAGATAGAATAACAATGAAGCAGAATATTACCTCATGCTCGGATGAATACATGGTACTTTTGTCATTTTTATCTGAATCATCCATGTTATCCACAGGATTGTCACAATCATCTTGATTTTTAGGGGTATCATCAGCAAACTCCGGTTTCTTTACATCCTCAACAATAGAGTCTGACATCGATAGCTCTCTGCTCAGGCATCAATTCAACAGTGAACAATGGTTTCATGACAGTCACAGATGACAAGCAAGATTTTCATCTTAACAAACAGATGGCAAAAGTTTCTATGAATCGTACAAATCAACGAGACATACTTCCTATTTGGTTTTGATGAATAATACAACAGACAAATAATTTATCCCATTCTTTGGCAGTGTCACCAAATACACATGATTACAAGTACTAAAATATCCAGTGGTTTCTACAAGTTTCTATAGACAATCCTTTAACCAACAACATTGAAGGTTTTTTAATCAATGTAATATCTCATACTTGGTATATCCTTAACCCTTCATTCTTTTAGGCTGCAGAAAGTTTTCATAAGATATGGCCAATTCACAAGGAAGAATGAGAATCATACATTTGGGTATTCTATATAATTTCCTTCTAGGCCTTTATGAATTTAGAATGTGATAATTCTAACTTATGAAGAAGAATTTTCTTGTTTGTGATCTGATTTTGTCCAGAATATGTATTATTTTAATATGGAATTGGCTCTAAAAAAGGAAATAAAGGAAGATTTATTTATTTATTTATTTTTCATGAATTGCCAAGGTTAGTGTATTACGACATGTTAGTACAAGTAACCAAATTCTTTGGCACAAACGTAACCATGTAATATGTTTAAGGAAATTAGATTCAAGAAGAAAAATAAACAAGAAATTTGAATATATGAACTCTTGTATAATTATGAATCCCCAGAATTGTAGAAAAGTGTACATACAAAATTGATCAAAAAAATCTTAGTCAAGCGAATCAGCATTGTCACCATTTTTTTTTTTTGGGTTATACTATGTCAAGAGAGAGTACAACAAACCACTCTCCACTGAATACCCCGATATCAAGTAACCATTCGATATGAATGATCAAAGCACAAAGTCACAAACCATCTCTGATTATAGAAAAGCGGTACTTCTGAATTCTGTTCGTAAAGGGTGATTCTAAATAAAGTGCACATTTTCCAATCTTGGTTGTGCATTAGAATTTAGAATAAATGATCTATGTTTCTTTACTAATTCTCAGCTTTTACATGAAGTATGATCATGTCAAGATAAATCATTCAAGACTTACAGCTTGATCATGTAAAGATAAATTATTCAGGACATACTTATAAATTTTCAACTAATTAACACTATTCAATCCATGTCCACTTCACTATTTCGCTCAGCTGTAAAGCATATACTAGGAAAGAAAAATATATGGTATAATAGTGTCCTGGGGTCGAGTTCTGGACTGAATCTACTATTTCTGTAATTTCTGCAATGAAATAAGTGCCATCATACTCGAAATACAGACCCACAACAGCCTCTGAAGAAAATTGTCATCCCGGCAGCAACCACATCACATCAAACAAATTACACAGATATACATACTATTAAAATTTGAAGCATAAGAGACATAGCAGACGAATCCATTTTGAACAATTCAATTAGTAAGGCAAAGACTCGGTTTAAATTTTCCATTGCACCACCGTAAAACTACAACATAATCTAATTTTTTGCTGCATATCGAAACCTCAAGCAAATTTTAATCAACCCATATGTCAAAAATTTCATAATGGTCCTCGTCTGTAATTTCTTTGATGCATAAAAGACTTTGTGAGGTACTTGATAAAATTAACCCCCCAAAAAAGAGAAAACAAGTTGCTTGATGAAGATGAAGCTGCTTCTTAAGTACGAAAATGAAGAAGAAATAATATGGAAAAGATGGAAGGTGGTGATTACCTGATATGGAGAAGGTGAATGAGAACTGGAGGATCTAGTTGCAGAGCTGAGACGACCCCTCAACAAATTGAAACGTCCCTACACCGATACAACCTACCTATCGTAGCGAAGCCTAGGAATAACGCTTCCTTTTGTTTTTGGTTTGTTGGAGTTGTCCTGGGCCGGTGTTCGGGCTGAAACAACTTGGGCCTTAATTGGGCTAAATTATTTCTCAAGGACTGTTTTTTTGGTTGAAATATCTAGATGACTTGACATATAAAAATTAAATAAAATAAACTTATATACATACTTTATATTTTTATTATTAAGTTTTTTAATTAAAATATGAAAAGTATATAATTTTTTAATTAAAACATAATAAATGTATAATTTTTATATATAATAGTATGATTATTTAATTAAACTAGACACTTGTTATTTTTTATTAGAGAAGTATATATTTTTAATATTTTAATTAAAAATTTTCAATAATAAATATATAAAAAAACTATGCCTAAGTGAGTACTAAAAGTAATGCTCTTATAATTTGATAGACTAAAAACAAAAATTTTAAAAATTAAAGTGAAATGTATAGATAATACTATTAAAAAACAATTATATTAATATTTATAAATTTTTTATTAAATAATTACATAGATAAAATTAATTACAAAAGATAGAAGAAATGATTTAACTCTTTTTTATCATTGAAAAAAAAAATACAAGTACATGAAGGTCTCCGTTAGAGTAGAGTTTAAAAATAATCTTTTTTTTTTCTTTCAAAAGATAGAAACAACGATTAAACTCTTAACATGAAACACATGTTAATATTTAACTAATTTATCAGTTCATTGGCTTAAGTAAAGCCATTTGTAATTAGATGAATCTAATTGTGACATTATGTACAAACACATCGAACTTAATTATAAAAATATATAATTATAAATCCAATATTTGAAGAAATAACACCACTTTAGTTAGTATTCAAAATCAATTAAAACCGATCATTGGTAATCAAAGCAAACAAATAGTTAAAAAGCCAACAAAAGTTGATTAATTTTTAGATTTAATTGGTTTGTATTTATTTAGGTAGTTTGGTCCAATTTTTGGCTTAATGTCACAATAATTAAATCAAATTGAACCACAGTTACAAATGTTTTAGAGAAGAAAATAACCCATTCAACCCCACCCCTTCTAAAATGCAGGAAAAACTTTGGAGAATTAAGCTTTAAATAAAGCTTTTATTGTTCATATGAAAATTGTAAAAAAGAACTATTCCAACTTCTGACATTTTAAGGATTCATTATCTATCATTTAAGATAGTGGCTTTTGTTTTTATATTCCTAAAACAATAAATAACATCTTCCTTATATGTGATTTTGCAAGGGCCATCTAGTTTGTTCTACCATAGTCATTAACTCAATGATCCATCATACTCAAGAATAGTTAAATGGCTACATTCTTGGTTCACCTAATGATCAAGCAACATATTGGGAGGAAATGACCAAATTCATCATCACAAGTCTGCATGGCATATGGGAAACCTATAATAAGATTATCCATGAAAGCCTAAAGGTGAACCCCTACATTACTTCTACACCAAATCAAGGGAAAGGTGCAAATCAACATCTTATCATGGCAAACAAACAACCAATATCACAAGACAGTTAACTTAAAATAGATAATTAAACACTTGGAAACCCAGACAGAACATGAAGGATGGTCAATTATCATTCACATTAACAAATCAAAGCTGATAGTGGTGATTCTCTATAACCAATCTTTGGTAAAACACTTCCTTTGGAAGCACACCAAACACATGCTCAGGAGAATTATGGGTTCTCTCAAAGCCACAAGAAGCATTATACGTTGAATCTCTTAGATTGATTTTGTACAAGATCCTAACTCTAAGCTCTAGTTCTTTTTCATCGAGAAAAGACAAACATCACTAGTCCCCTTGAATAACAAAGAAGGCACGAGTATGGAAATTCTTAAAAAGGATCTCTGGCAACTAGTCCATCCTTTCATGTCCTTTAGTACCAACTGCTTAGCCGAAGACATCAAGGCTAAGTGGATTGACGTTCTCAATTCCCTTCATCCTTACTCTAATTTGGACTAGCTTAATTTTTCTCAAGTTTGTCATTGTATCCCCCCACCCCATAAAAAAGAAAACGAACCACCATATATATCAAATATAAATATGTAATATTAGTAGTGATACTCTAATTGGATCATATCTACTTGATTTGTAAAAGAAAAGAGAACTTGTTACAATGGGTATAATGGTAATGAGCTTTTTGTATTTCATATTATTGTATTTATGTCCAAATTGCAAAAAATGTTTTAAAATAAATAAATTGGGATAAGAGAAAATCCAGCTCAAATCAAATTGTCCAAAACAAATTACTTTTTGTTTAGTTAGTATAATTTTATACTATAAAATCAAATCGATTGGTCTTTTCTTACCCTAAACTAATCTCGATGATTTAGTTGATTAATGTAAAAAGAAAAAAAAATCAAACAAGCCAAACCACTAAACAACCTACTAGTTATAAACTCTTTAGTGTTGATGGAGCCATTTGAATATAAAATTTGACCTTGAATAAAGAAGTTAAATTTTTGGGCTGTGATAATAAGAAAGATGTTGAAGAAGTGTTTAATTCTATTTTGTTAGTATAGAATTTTGTAAGCACAAGCATTATCAACTCATCTTATTCCTTCATGAACATGTCCCACATTGCACCCATTCTCTTAATATAAATTCGAGAGTCCTTACTATTATTAATATTGTTTTTTTCCCATTTCATTGCTTATTTAATATAAACATTTTCTTAATAAACCTTATATATGCATCTTTAGATTTCACTCTCACCTTCCATTTCTTAACAAATTGGATGTCTTTCAAATTTTCATTTCAATCATTTTCCAAAGGCCAATATGCATGCTTCTTTTTCTTCTCCCCCTTCTCAACTCTTGCACATAACTTCTTCTATACAGACAGGACACATGGATCCATGCTTTAATAGTTATCATTTTTTTTTTTTTTAATCTTCAAGGTCCTGCTTGTTTATATACAATGTTTTGTGTAAGCAAGAAGGCCGTACATTAGCTTGTTTTGCTTTTTCTTTTTGTAATATAATTAGAAATAAATATTTATTATTCTCCTGCGGATTTCCATGAATACTGTTCTATTTCTTAGAGATGATCGGCTAGTTGTCTTGTATTAATTAATATGTTAGTTCCACAATGATGATAACAATGGACTAGAATAGAATCCCATTTTTCACATTGGCTAAGGTCAATTTGAATATAAAGCTTAAAAGCCCATTAGGTGTGGTCTAGTTATACGGATTGTAAGCGGCTAACAACAAGTTTTAAATTCAAACTATTGCTTTGTTATGTAGTATAAAATTAAAATAAAGCCAAAAAGTCATACAAAGAAAGCATGGTGTTTATTAGTATTTTTTTTTTTCCATTTTCCCTCTTCTGTTCTAAAAATGATATGCCATCAACAAATGAAAGTTAGCAACGGAAACATGGGTAATATCGCTGGTACCTCCGGCTTAGTTTGCCCCCCTCTTGGCAGCATATTGCATCAAACCCAGCATAGTAGAGAAAAGTGAAAATAATAAGAGCCACCAATAGAATAACACACTTTGTGCTTCTTCAAATGGACCAGTATCCATATATTTTTATGAGAGATCATTGTTTTGTATATTCAATTCTTCGGAGGAGCAAAGACAGTTTGAAGCAAATCAGCATTTTCACTTTCTTCTCTTCATTGATATTTACTTGCATTGAATTGGTCTTATTCATCTGAGTTCTTGCATGTGAGCTTGAGATATAGTGCTGCAGCCAAGAATGACTTGCCGATAAATTTTTTTTTTTAATTATTATTTTTGTAACACAAGAGATCCATGACTTCTTGTGATTTGTGAATTCCTAATTTGATGGTAAAAAATTATTCTTTCATCTGGTCTCAGTTCACTCTTTGGAGAGAGCAAATTTTGTCTTTCTGATTCTGGATAAGGTCATAATATGATCAGCAAGTCATCTATGGCTGTATGTCTATCTCCTGCTTACATGTGAGATTGATCATGATGATAATCGCATTGAAAATGGTGGACATTACTTCAAGTATGGACTAAGGAGGTAAGATTTTGAATTTCCAACTTATGATGCAAATTGGATTTTTCAAGGAAGCTTTCTTCTCATTTTTTTTTTTTAGATCAAACGCTTATTATTAGGTTAAAAGTTGTAATTATTAGTTAAGACACAATTTTTTTTTACTTAATCATACCAGTCCAATTGCTATATTTTGATCTGATTTTGACCTTTTATCAGGCCTTCACAAAGAAAGATGTTGTCTACGCCAATATATATTACATGCATGGGAGCACTTGCAACTACTTTTTGTAGGGGAGAAAATTATGAGGCCTTTTCAAAGATGCTTCTCATCTAAGATGATTTTATAAACGTATTCTCTCACATCAATCAATCCCAGTTAATAAAAAGAGATGTCATATATCCCCTTTTCCCACATTGATTACAATTCCCTTAGGTTTCAATATACGCAATTTGAAAATCAACATCTTACAGCAGATATGGAATGAAAAACCTTACACACTTGAAGTCTTACAATCTAATATCTTTTATGTTCAATTCGATATCAAGTGGAAAGGATACAATCATTTGAATACTTCTTTTACCACAAAAATCTTCAGTTCCACAGTTTTGCAGCTTCCTCATACATACACAGCACAGCTAGCTCGCGACTTGTGCTATGCTAACATAGCCACAATATCATCTATTGATTTCAAGGTCCTCTCGTAGTACAGGTACGATTCATATACCTTTGGTGAGCGAACATACCGATCAAGCTGAAGAAAGAAACACAACCACACAATATCAATTTGAACAAAGAAATTTCTATCCCAAGAAGAGTTAGCACAAATTTTTGTTTCAAGAGTTAATAAATTTTTATTTCAATTGTACATATATCTCTGCCTTTTACCAGAAAATCGGAGAGACTCATCTTATTAGCTAATTTTAAGCACTAGGACAAGCCACACAAACGCAGTTCACATCAATCATAAATGAACGAAGCCACATCAATCATAAATGAACGAAGCCATATATGCGGGGTTAAGACTCGAGTCAATCATTAATGAATGGTTGATACTTGATAATATGAGAAGTTTGAAAATTTCAAATGTCAAGTGTTTCTATCCCTGAATTTTTATCTTTGTTAAGAAAGAGTGTGTTATTTTCTTTAAAAAATAAAAATTCTTAAACAAAGATAGAAATTTAATGATAGATTCTTAAGTGAGTTAATTAGTTCTTTTAGATTTCTTTCAATTCTTTTTTTTTTTTTTGGGTTGGCCTGCTCATCTACAATTACAAGTCAAATGGCCTAATATGTTTAAATTCTTATTTAAACAAACTAAAGGCAAAGGCACTGACGCGTGAGCAGTCAAAAATCAAAGTGGGCCGCATCATATGAAAAAAAAAAAAGGGAAAAAACACAGATAAAGGAGCTAGCGTTAACTACAATAATTTGTAATAATTTCCATTAAAGTATTATATATGTAAATTTAATTTTAGATGCCTAAATTCGTCTGCAAGTAATTAAACGATCTTATTCGCAAATCATGTTTGTTTTGGCAATACTCAAGAGGTTAAAAGATATGTTAATATATTTTTGGATTAGTCCCATTTCTAACATTCCTGCACAGAGCATATATACTTTAAAGAATTTGTGTAACATTACATGTACATACCTCAGCCATGTTGTCCACCAACTCATTGGCAACCTTAACATAGTCCTTACGGAGACCTTGAGGCAAGGTGCTCATAGCAGTTTTCAAATCCTGATCAAGATAGGCCTGCTTGAGGCGTATGTAGAAAATAACATACCTCCAAGACATGTTCTCCAACATGTCCCTCATACTATGTAGCCCCTCCGCCGTTTGTTTTATCCTCGCCACCGAGTCCTCCGGCGACAACCCTGGCTCGAAGAAGTGCTCCCAGAGAAACGACCGGGTCCCCCAGTTCTGCGCCAGGGCTAGTGGGGGCCCATGGGTTCCGGCAAGCGCCGCCATCGAAGTGGCCAAGAAGGTTGAAACCAGCTTCCTTCTGTTGGTGGTGGTTATGTTTTGTTGTGAAGAGAATGGGGATTGGTTTGGTGAAGAAGAAGAAGAAGAAGAAGAAGAGGAAGAAGGGTTATTGGTGTTTTGGTGCTTGGTTTTGACATGGGCATGGAGGAGTGTGGTGGTGTGAGTGAAGCTGGACATGGTTTTGGATAAGTGTGTGGGTTTTCTAAATTTCTAAATCCATGAATCCGAAGGCTAGGTGGTGCTGTGACGATATGTAAAAATGGCCAGTGGGGTCACTCTAGGACCTTAACTTTGTGCCATGTGGAACTATTATCTTCTTTTTATATCTCTTTTTCTTTTAAAACTTTTTCTATTTAGTTTTTTAATTCATCTAATTATTTAACAAAATAGTCTACTTTCGAAGATTTTAATTAAAAATTATTTATTAAAAAATTTTAATTTTAATAATTTTTTATCTCTTTAGATATTAAAGAAATAATAATTGAAGATGGTTCTATTTTTTATATTTTAAAACGAAAGTTATTTATCATAGCTCCAAAATTTCTTGTAAGTATTACCATTAATATTTATTTTTAATTATTTTAATTTAATAGTTAAAATGATTAGATTCCTTTAATTGATTATTAAAGAATAAATATTAGTACTGAATTGTTTTCATTGAAGAATTCGAGTTTAAATTCTAATAAAAAATTGAAAAAGAAAACTTTAAATTGCTCAAGTGAGCAAATAAAATAGACCCCGTTTATTTAAAAAAAAAAAAGAATTCAATTTGTGACTATTTACTCAAACTTAATCCTATCTAACGCATGAGTTAGTTTCAATTGACATAATGCTATTTTTTGAACAAAAAGTACTTTTATAAAACACAACCGTAAGTAAAGAATGGGAATTTCTCTTATATATATATATATATATATATATATATATAATTTTTCTTCAATAGGTAGAAGTACAAATTTCAACCTTTGACATAAAATATATGTTAATTTAATTAATGTTATTTGAGATACTAACAAAAAAATAAGTGAAAATAATGTTTCTTAAGCATAAATAGTCCATTCAAATTAAAAAAATATTATTCAAATATTAGTTTAAAACAGATGAATTTTTTTTTTATCACACTTTCTGTTTTGTGCTTATATTTATTTTATTTTTAAATTAAATTTATCCAATAAAATAAACTTTTTAACCCATAATCAAGTGAATTTTTCTTACAAAACATAACCATAAGTAAATATATATATATATATATATATTTCTATAGGTAGAATTTCAACTTTTGACATAAAATATGTGTTAATTTAATCAGTTTTATTTGAGCTACTAACACATAAATAAGTGAAAATAATGTCTCTTAAACGTGAATACTCCATTTAAATTAAAAACTATATATTTTAAATATTAATAAAAATAATGAACACCGTCTTAGGCGAACTAAGCCCATCAACCCAATAATCATGTCTAGAAAATCAGAAATCCAACCCAAGTTTATCGAACGTTTTTTAAAACACACTTATTTTTTATTGAATTTTTTGTTTTGTGTTCATAACATTTCTTTTAAGTTGGATTTAATGAGCGGAATAGATTTTTTGGCCCATGATTCCGGTCTAATCGTGACTAAGAAAGTCAATAACCCAGCCCACTCAGCCCAACAGCCTGCACTTCCACTCTCGGAACGACCAACAACAAACCACCGCAATAATACTACCTGTCTTTTGGGTTCGTTTTCAGTGCTCATCTTCGGAGGAGCACCCTGTGCTTTTCTCTGCGACGCACCGTTTTACTAAAGGAAGCAGAAATATAAGGTAGTAGAAATTAAAAACTAAAATTTTAAGATTGAAATAATATAAAATAGCAGAAACAGAGAGAGGGAGCAGAATTTTTTCGCGCACTTTTCAGAGGATGAGCAAAAACTTATGTGTGGATGGATTCATTTGGAAGCAATGATTATATAGAGTTAGATTAAAAGTTGGATTGGAGAGTAGCCATTGGTGATGCATTTTTGATTTGTAAAGTTGCTAAGGATTGGATCATTATATATCTCTATCATATATCCAGTGACCCACAGTAAGCTTCCATGCATTGTTTTTTTTAGTATTCAGTTTTGCTTTTGTTTTCCCTTACGGTAGCCAAGGAAAAGGGCGTATGTGATTGTTTTGTCGCGGATGGCTTCTCTCCTGTCTTCTCTCACTATCCAGTTGTGCAGTCTTTGTAGTTGGGTTTTTTTTTTCTGTTTTGCTTTTAAAACAAAAAAGAAAGTGCAGGGAGGCTTTGTTCTTTGAGACAGGACGGACGGGAGAGGACTTCAATGGGAGAGAAGCTAAACCCTGTTTTGTCTCAATGCATTTTTTTAAAAAAGAAATTTGTTGACTCTATTTTTGTTAAAAAAAATTTAACTATAAGTTTATAGATAAGTGAAATAAATTGTAGATTAATGAAAAATAAAAATAATAGTTTAATTTTTTTCTTATATGGCTTTAAGTTTATCATGAAGAAATTAAAAGTACTCCTTTTAAGCTTATAAATAAGTGAAATAGATTGTTTTTAATTGAATGTATGTTTATTGTGTATAGGAACCATACAATGGAGGATGAAATGACACCTATAATAGGGAAAGAGTTTGGAAACTTGGAAGAAGCGTGGAAATTCTGAGTTGATTATGCTGGAAGAACTGGGTTTGGAACTAGAAAGCATAATTTTACCAAGAGTAAAAAAAATGGGTCCATTATTACATATAGATATGTATGTTGTAAGGAGGGTCTTCGCAAACAAAGTAAAAGAGAAACATATTCTTCCAAGTACCGAGCAGAGACAAGGACCGACTGTAAGGCAAGAATGGTTGTATCTCGTGTTGGTGACAAATTCAAAATCACTGTGTTTGATAAAGAACACAATCACTCTCTTCACACCCAAGAAACAGTGCATTTGTTGCCATCACAAAGGAATTTATCAGAAGTTCAAGCTCATGAACTTGAACTCGCAGATGAGTCTGGACTTCAACCAAGGGCTTCTTTTGAGCTAATGAGTACTTATGCTGGGGGTAAAGAAAATCTTGGATATACCAAGTTAGATGCAAAAAATTATATGAAGGCTAAAAGGCAAAGAATTATGAAATCTGGAGAGGTAAAATGCATACTTGAATATTTTCAAAAGCAGTTTGCAGAAAATCCTGCATTCTATCATGCATATCATGTGGACACAGATGAACAGATTACTAATGTCTTTTGGGCTGATGCTCGGATGCTTATAGACTATGCACGTTTTGGTGAGGTTGTATCACTTGACACAACATACAGTACAAATCGTGATCATAGACCTCTTGCAGTCTTCTCAGGATTCAATCATCATAGAAGCACAGTAATTTTCGGGGCGGCATTATTATATGATGAGACTGTAGAGTCTTTTAAGTGGTTATTACAAACTTTCTTGGATGCTCACATGCAAAACAAGCCTCAAACAGTTTTTACAGACCAAGATCAAGCAATGGCTAGAACTCTAAGTGAAGTACTTCCTGAAACAAAACATTGTCTATGTGTGTGGCATTTGCAGCAAAACTGCAAAAAACACCATGGAAACTTAATGAAAGGTGACTCTCACATCTTGACTGACTTCAAAAAATGCTTGTATGATTATAAAGAAGTTGAAAAGTTTAAAGAAGCTTGGATTCAATTGTTATCTTCTTATAATGTGCATGATGGTACGTGGGTAAACTCCGTTTATAAAGTAAAGGAAAAATGGGCTCGGTGCTATGTGAAGAATACTTGCACGCTGGGCATGAGAAGCACACAACTAAGTGAAAGTGTGAATGCTGATATAAAAAGTTGCACAAATCCAAAGGTAGACATCAATCAATTCTTCAAGGACTTTGAAAGAGTTGTTGCAAACAAGCGATACAAAGAACTAGAACTTGAGTTTGAAGCAAGACAAAAGATACCTAGAATGGTCAATCAGAATGCGCCTATACTACGGCAACTTGTGCAAGTTTATACCCCCTCTGTATTTGACTTGTTTCAAGAACAATGGGATCTTCAGTTTTCTGTGAAGTTAGTAGAACGTAAAGAGCAAGAACCATTGTTTGTATACACTGCTAATATGATTGATGAATATGGTGAATGAAGAGTTGAGTTTAATCTAGAAACTCATGAAATTTCTTGTACTTGTAGAAAGTTTGAGATTATTAGGATCTTTTGTTGTCATGCATTAAAGGTGTATGAGGCTAATGATGTGAGATTTATGCCTGAGCAATACATTCTCAAGCGATGGACCAGGGAAGCAAGGACCGGTGTTGTACATGATGTTAGAGGAAAGGAGATACAAGAAGATCCTAGACTTGAAGTCACACGACGATATAGACAATTATGTCATAGGTTTATAAGGTTGGCAGCAAAGGCGGCTAAAACTCCTTATCATTTTGAGTGTGTCCAAAAATGTATCACTAAGTTAGACAATGATATTCCCGATGAACCTAATGAAAGTGATATTGCTGAACCAAGCATAACACCAGAATGGATTCCTAAGGGATTCAAGAAGAGAGAGGGATTGAAAAGAAAGTGACGTCCAAAAAGTTGGGTAGAGAAACTATTACTAAAAAGGAGGAGAGTTACATCAAATAAAGATGCAACGGTACTTTGTTTGATACTTACATATATGTTTTGGTTTTATTTTATATCCATTTCTGACAAACATTTATATTTTATAGAAAGAAAAGCAAAAAAAAAAAAACAAAGAAGGAGCACTACCGCAAGTTTCAATGGTATGGATTAAGTATTTATATTCCTCTATTATATCTTATTCTTACATGTTGCATTTTTTATAGGACTCTCAACCAAAGAAGAAAAAAAAGAAAGGTTAAAACAAATAAGAATGCACAAACACATCTTTCAACTGTATCATACCCTACACTTCCTACACAGCATTCTCTTCAGCCATCCACATCACAACCATCAACCTCTCAACCATTAACATTTACAAGCATCTTGATGGTATGCTTAAGGATTCAACTGCTTATTCCTATATGTTACTTATAGACTAATTTGGGCTTTATATTTTTAATTGAATATTGTTGTTATAAAAATAGGCACCAGATGATTCAGAAATACCATCACTTGAAGCATTAAATTTTTACAACATTTGTGAAGACTATTCACAAGGTAAGAATAGAGAAGTTGGTCATTTATGCACAAAATAAAATACTTTATTTATCATTCTAATATTCTCAGGTTACATGTATTTTTTTAGACCAATTTTGGTCAATAATACACTTACAGAATATTTACATAACTCAAACTAGGACTATTTTACGATAAAATCCAATAGGATAGTTTGATAACATTTCTTTCTTCTTTTCAGCACACTGAACTAGCAACCAGCAGCTTCATAGGATAGCTTTTGGACAGCAATCTTCCTCTTCTACAAGACAGGCAATTCTGGAACACCTTCAGACATTTTTTTTTAGGATGGTCTTTGCTTTGCTTCACTAAACATTTCTGCCCAACATCTACCCTGCAATCAGTATTCAGCAAATCAATTACCATCCTTCTCAATTTATAGTCTTACACTGTCTAATAGTGTTGCAGCAAACCAATTATAATGTCCATTTTTTGTGCTATACATTTCCAACTTAAGTAAAAGTATTCAGCTTAGAAATCTTCATAACTTGGTGGCATGAATTGCATTTTATTAATAGAAATGATAAACAGGATGAAACTGAAAATAATATAGGTTGTAACAAATAAACATTGATCAAAAAGTATTTAGCTTGTGAAAAATGAATTTAGCTTAGAAATTTGGGCTGCGACAGATACAATCACCTTCAGCTTAGAAATTTGGCACAATTTTTTATCATGACTTCAACATTGATTGGTTTGGTTAGAAAAATTTCTCTATTAGGAATAAATTCTAAGATAATGATGGAGGATGAAAAGTATTGGCCACTGATGCCTCCACTGTCTTCATACGGGTATGGCTACTGATTATACACACCAACATGTGTGTGTTTCCCTCAATCAGCACACTTTCATCTTCATAATAATATTGATAATCAGTCTCAAGAAAGAGAAGAATGAGAGATCAATTATCATCTAGACAATACGATAAAATATGCCACAAATCAATTATCAGAGAGAGAGATCAATCAAGAAAAATTTGTATCCCAAATCAAACCTAAGCTATGGAATTGAACAACCAGATGTGAAGAAGAAAATTACCAAAACCGATAGAAAAAGAAAATTATCCAATAAACCCATGGTCTCCGAGCACCATCCGCCACTTTCCGTCTGGCCATCTTTTGATCCAGCACCCAGCACCCATATGTTTCGAGTTGTTCTCAATTTTCTAGAACCAAACAACCTCACCAGTTATCCTCCAGCATCTAAAAACCAAAACTAAGCAAACAAAATGCGCAAGCGATTAGTGAGCATAAAGGAAACCTTTTGCGATTACGCTTGGCAGCCTCGCGGGACTTGCGCTTCTTCTGATCGTGCTTATTCTCGAAGAACCTCCTTCTCTTGAATGACACTGGCCTTTATGACCTCTCTTCGGAATCGATTTCCTGGTCCCTGATTTGGGAATCAGAATAAATATGAGAAATAAGTTAACGGCCATGATCTCTCATCAATAAACGGTCAAGATTTTGCTCCAATTAATGAAACGGTGCGTTGCACCGATGAGTACGCAAAGGATGAGCACCGAACCCGAATCGCTGTCTTTTCTGTTAATCCAACCATTTTCCCTAGTTAGCTACCTTCGACGTTTTTGTCAGCTGACCCATTCATTGATTTCGAGTCGCCTTCCCGTAACGAATCCGTTTATGTTTGCCCATTAATGTCACGCGACCCTTCCTTCCCCTGCCATCCGCATTTCAAACTTTTCGAGCTTCATGTTCGGATTAATCATCCCCTGACTTCCCATATCATAAAAATCAAAACCCCATAATTTTCTCGTGAAATTTCACCCAGAAAACCATTCAAAGGTTCTATCTTTTCTTGTCCTTCTTTATGGGGAGAACTGGGTTGTTCGATCTTGAAAAACACTTCGCATTCTATGGAGCTTACCACAGCAACCCCATTAACATAGCAATCCACACGCTCTTCGTTTGGCCAATTTTTTTCTCCGCTCTTCTTATTCTCTACTTCACCCCTTCTTTCTTCAACATCCCTAATTTTGAGTTTTCCCTATGGGGCTATGATGTCGCTTTGGTTTGGAATATTGGGTTCTTGGTTGCCTTGGTCTATTCGGTCTTTTACGCTAGTTTGGATCTGAAAGCCGGTTCCTTGGCTGCTCTGCTCTGTACAATTTGTTGGGTGGGTAGTAGCTTCGTTGCCAGCCAGCTTGGGTTCTCTCTGGCTTGGAAGGTAAATCAATTTGTTGGGTTATATATATATATATATATATCTTTATATCTATATGTCTATACATATCTATATATATAAAGACAAGGAAATCCATTTTCCTGTATGTCTCTTTGATGTAAACCTTTCAAAAAGCTTCACTCCAAAAGCCAACTCATGAACAAGATTTTATAACACCCACATTAGAATCTAGTAATTTAGAACTCAAGTTCCTAGCTTGCAATTGAGTGATAACATAGAGAAGAGGGTGTAGGGTAGTGGAAGCCATTGATTCCATTGGTATGAATTTTTGGACGAGTCATTCTCCCAAAGCTAAATCGTAAGGTTGGGGAGCCCAAAATTCATATAATGTTGGAATTTCATACTTCCAATGCGAGTGAAGTCCCATAACTCGCAATTCAGTCATAACTCATAACATTCTCTGCAATGCTACAACTTGATCTCAGAAGCAACTTTTAGAAATGGAATTAACGTTGGCCTATAATGGTTAGCATAGGGTTGGGAATGAATAAGTTTGTTGTTTCATTCAAACCTTTTTCTGCAATGAGGAACTTCATGCCATGTTGAGAATTGGGGAACTAGAGAAAGAGGAACATAGGGAAAAGCCTAATTAAGAAGTAACAAAAGGAATTACTCTAGTTAAGAACTCTAATTTCTTAAGGAAAACTATTGATTTTGTTCTTATTTCTTTTACAGCTAACTTTTGTTTTCTCAAATGCTGCTTTTATGGGATTTTTTAATTTGTAGGCCTTAACTCTTAATTAAGAATTCTTATTGCTCAGGAGAAATTTGACTGGGATAAATTTGTTCAGATCTTCCTTGTTCCTCTAGCTCTGATTGATTAGTTTACAAATGGATGTGTCAAAATCTTGACTCTGCATTTGCTATGCACTAACAGCGCATTAAATTCAATTGGTTTTCAATCAATAAAAAACCGCAGACTGAATTTTAGTTTCACAACCTTTAAATGTTGGAGCAAACATTTACAATGTTGAGAACCATATACTTTTGCCGTTGCCATGTTATGGTTTAGGCATCTGGTCTTCGTAAGGTTTTATCTTTTATTTTTTTTGTAATTATGGTTGCAATCATAGAATAGTAGTGCCCTTGTTTTGCTCAATTTTCTGTTTTTCGTCCCCTTCTTCTCTTTAGGCTACCTCAGCAATACATTTTTATTTAGAAATTCTGTGACACCCATAAACTTCACTTGATACATCGTTAGATGCCACTGCAATTATAGACAGAGCATCATTTTTTAAATTGGAATGTGATGTAGGAATAGGAATCATAGCAAAACCGCAAAGAAAGAGGAGAAAAGTTTAGAGAAAGATTAGATAAGGGAGAGAAAAACAGCATGGAAGGAGTGAGATTAACTGATGTCCAATACTTAAAAAGTCCTTACAACTTCAATAAAGGGTTTCCTAGAGTCTTGACATTTTAACTATTGAGAACGACATCTAACTTTGTTGTTAAGTTAGACCTTATAGATACTTTGAAACTTATCATTGCCATTCTATCAGTCAACACCTTATTTAATTTAGAATCAGTTTAAGAAAATTAACAGAATGGATCAATTAATTCTCAAGAATTCTCATCTTAACTTTTTCGTTTGATTAGGGGATAGTATCTTAATCTTTTTATTGTACTTTCCCCTATCTTCTTCCTGCCAACATAAACTCAAAGCAAATGTTTAATAGATTTTTAGTCTTAATCTATAAGGTTTTCTTGCTGGCTTCTCGCCTAATCTTCTGTTGTGTACTCTTAGAAACATGTTAGAAATATGAAAGTTCCATTTGTCACGTGCACTTTAATTTGAACAACCTTATGCCTCCAGGTTGTTCTGGTGGTTCAGCTAGTATGTTGGATAGGGCAGTTCATCGGTCATGGAGTATTTGAGGTACTCTGCTTTAATATATAACCTGATCCCTGAATCACAATTTCATATATATATATATATATATATGCCTGAGATGAATTTTTGTGTTTTACAGAAACGAGCACCTGCTCTTTTGGATAACCTTGTTCAGGCCCTTGTAATGGCTCCTTTCTTTGTCTTGCTGGAGGTATTGTCCTTGTAATTTCAATAGTTTCCCTCACGATGTTACCTTGGCTTCCCCCCCCCCCCCCCTCTCTTTCTCCTTTAAAAGTGTAGTTTCCTGTTGGAAATTTATCATATGCTATTTCATTTGCTTCAGGGTCTCCAGACTTTATTTGGGTATGAGCCATATCCAGGATTTCATTCAATAGTACAAGACAAGATAGAAGCTGACATCAACGAATGGCAAGAAAATAAACAGATACTACTTTCATAGCTTCTTCGTAAATTTGTGCCTCGTTAATAAATGTTCTATGAACAGATGGAAGAGTACAGAACTGTAAATAATCTAACATAATGGTATAAGGCGGTTCTATTATTCACTTTAAAAGAATTAAATATATTAGTGCAATTAGTAACGACCTCTTATCATGTTGGTAATGACTTTGAAATGTGCTAGTAACCAACAATTAATAGTAACAATGCGTATTTACCAACACTTTAAGGGTGCCATTAGTAATGGCTTTCTAGTAATTGGCTGCTCAAGGTGTTGATAATTACATAAGTTATTGGTTACCAACACATTAACTAAATGTTATCAGCATGTTTAAAAAACTATTAGTAACATGGTGAGAAGTTGCTATTACGTGCACCCATACACTTAATTCATTAATATGCATAGATGACAATGCACTTAATAATTATACAAGGTGTTGATTAGCAACAAATTGACTAAAGTTTTATATGATGCGTATATAATACGTGTAAATAAAGACAAGCATACCATGGTCGCGTTGATATATGTTTTCTTCCAAAAGAAGCAGAAATATTGTTTGATATTACTTGGCTTATTTGTGACATGATGAAAAAGGATTTTGGTGTAGCTTTTACATGTGTACTATTAGAGTTTTCAACAACCATAATATGTGGAGGAATTTTTTTTTTTTTGGGGAAGAGTCAGCAATGCAAAACTGAGTTTTTAAAAATATGCACATATTATATGTTCACTCACCTTATAACAAACATTTATAATATGTTGAAATTGAGGAGAATGGAGGAAAAGTGAAGGGAAGTGGAGTTTTAATTTTGACATAATCTTTTATTTAAATTTAAATAGGTATTCTTCCTTCTCTTCTCATCCATTTTATTCAATCCAAACATATTTTTAAGAAAAAAAAATTGTTAGATTTGAATCTAAATTTAAAAAAATATCAAAATTAAAAATTCTCTTTTCTCCCCTTCCACTCTCTTCAATTCAAACATAGTTTTAAAAAAAATTATATAGTTTTAAAAAATTTTACCCAAGTATTATTCTGACGATGTGATTTGAAAGTTATTTGATTCATGAACTTTGTTTAATTATCTCTATTATAAATTATCTCTATTATAGCTCGTTCTTACTCTTTCGCTTATGACCTTGAAGCAAAGAACCATACATTTGAGTTTTCTAGGACTCGCTGTCTTATGCTGTTCGACAGATCGGTTTATCAATGTTTAATCTCGAAAATCGTATGGCCATATTACTTCTTCTCTTAAAATACATGGCTAGTTACTGAGTGGACCATGAGTAATTTTATTATAATTTCTAATATGTTCATCACATGAAAGTCGAAACTAAGACGTGAGAGTGACAAAAATTAAATTCTAGACTACTATAGTCATAAAAAAGTTTACCATCATGTCAATTACTATTTCAATCAAAAAATTTAAACTATTGAATGAAGATATATAAATAATTTTATTATAATCTATTTCTAACAGTAGTCATAAATGATATTAATTTCAATTGGTGGAAGTAATAAGTATCTGCAATTCATTAAAATTGTGAATCTCATGGATTGGGATAAAATTAGATTCAATTTTTAATGGATTGATCTGGATAGCTTCCTAGCAGAACCAGCATTGCTACCTCTTGAAGGTATCTCAGGAATGTGCAATGTCTGCATATCCATAGCAAGACAAAGCTATAAAACCATAAGCATACAGAGAACAAATCAAACCAAGAGTCAAACCATTCTGTTACCACTATGTATCCCTGTTCATATCGGATGTTAAAGCATTTGTTCATATCAATCAGCAATTATACAGTCTAAATCATTCTATTCTATGTCCTTTGAAAAATGTAAACTTCGACTGCCAAATTCTGTCTTGCTTTTACATCAATAGAAGAATATTCGAGTTCTGTTCTTCACATGTGTACACGAAATCTGGAAGAAGTGCTTGCAAGTGAACTACCTTGACGAAAACGCGTTTTCAAGCATTATCAGTTGGAAAAAGCACAACTAAATAAAAGAGTCGCCATAATTTTTGCTGGATCAACTCAAACATTATTAGAAAAAGCATGCCATAGTAATCTATCTGCTCCGTAAGCACAAACGTTATTAGAAAAAGCATTATAATTCTACTTTTTGGTTGTCTTTTAAGAAAAATACAAGCGATTAAGCAGTACTCTTTTGATTATGTCTCAGCATATCTACTTCTTGTTTGAAAAAATATGCATGACTGAGAGGAGTTGTTGATCCTTCATCTCCCTATTGGAATTTTGAGAGAAAGTTACAATTTACAGGTCTCTCAAGAACAGGAAATGTCTTGGGTAATGTGGAGTCCACTCAGCTACTGATATCTTAAGCAAACGTTACTAATACAATGAAAAGATGTTACCAGCAATTATATTAATTGCACCAATGCACAAAGTGGACCATAAAACATTATCATCATGCTTTGCAATTCTTGTTGTCCTATAATAAATAGGAGAGGCAGTGAGGAAGAAAGTTAAGGGCTTGCTCTAATAGCATTGATATGAATTATTGGGTGAAAAAGGTGTACTATAAAATTTGGTTTTTAAGACTGAAGAGTCCAAAATTCATAGAAATTTTACTTTAAAATTTTATAATATAGAATTCCAGTCTTGTTTACACTCTATAATTGGATCATAAACAAAAAGAGATAGATAAGATGTACGTACAAGAGATGATTTTCTTCCGGGCTAGATAACATTTATCGTAATATTCACAATAAACTCAATTTTTTTGTAGCATCTATTTCTCATGTATTAATAATTCTAACAATGAGTTATATGATTTATATAATATAATATGCCTTTGCCTTTATTAGGTGGGACAAGAAGGGAAGAGACGGTAAAATTCCTAGAGTTGGAAGATAGGACAAGAATTAAAAATAGAAATTGTCAAAAAACTAGACAAAAATTAGAATTGAAAATTTATATTATGATAAGTTGGAATATATGCTTCATCTGTTTCTGGTCGTTGACCTATCTAACATTCTAGGATTGAACCAAGTGACATAATAGCACACGATTCATTCAGTCACTTCAGCTTGGCTTAATTAAGCATATTTATATTTGACTTCCAATTTCTGATATATATATATATATAGAGAGAGAGAGAGAGAGGCAGATCCAATGATGCACATTGTGCATTTGTGCGCAATTAGTGCAACTACTAAAAACAGTTTTATTATGATGCAAATAACATTGGAATAATGTGTTGCTAATTATATAGTCTTTAGTGTTAGTGATCCTCTATCTTAGTATTAGTATCTTGGAAAAAAGTAAAAAATATCTTAAGAGTAGGTAATACCTTTGGTAATGTGAAATTTACCTAATAGTTAGTACTTTGAATAAACGTAATAAACACGATGAAAAGACATTATCATTAATAATACTAATTACACCAATTCACAATGTGCACCGTAAAATGCACCTATGTTAAAATGTTGTCTTCGGCCCCACCTACTGTATAGGCCCATGCCATGCACAATAGGCACAGAGCCGGCGTCCTAAATTAACACGTCATTTTAATTGCTTTCCACACGGCTAAGTTACCGTTTTCCCCTCAATTAAGAGGTTACCTTTTTGGATAAGCAACCCAAAGTACGATGAAATTAACATTTAGGTCTCAATTATTGACTTGTTCAGTACCGTTTGCCAATGATATCCTTCGTTATGCTAAATTATTATTGTATTATGACCGCAAAGTAAGTGGGTTGTTTAATCATGTTTGGCTTCAAATGCTTCCAAAACATGATATCAGCATAGTTTGTTTTTTTAAATATTGTAGTGCGCATGCGATGGTTTTTTAGATTTTGTTTCAAATTAAACTTCTATTCAAATATTCTCCTACATCAGTTTGATGAATTCAAAAGCTTTCTCTTCTTCTGAACAAGAGTAAATTACTAGAATAATCTAAGAATATATGTTTGAGCCGTATCAGAAAAAGGAAGGTAATTCCAGATTTGTGCAATTAAATTAAGGAGCCAATATGGTCGTCCTTTTGTACAAATAGTATAAACAATGTCATCAGAGCTAACAGATTAGATGTCACTAAGAGTCCCACCATTTTTGTGATGTAATGTAATAGATTTTCCCAGAAAAATAATCTTAGGATTATTATATGGGTGACGATTATCGTCTTTTTCTGAACAACCCAATCTCACTCATCATTGTTCATATCCTCTCAGATCATACACTGGTTCACAAATATTGGCTGGTTGATGATGATGATGCATAATATTGGTTAGGCATTTCAAAGACTTGAGGTTTTACAAATGGGTCCATTATATTTCCAGCATAAGCAGAGTTAATTTGGTAGTCAAAGGTTGAGTCATAGGAAGCATCAGATAGGAGGTGTGAGATTGGAGCCAAGTAATTATCCATGTCCAGAGGATGATTCAGAGAGCAAGTCCATGGAAATTTCATCATTTGTTGTTCACTGTCATTGACATTTTCTGCTGTTATGTTCATTAGGGAAGTTGGGTATTCCTCCTCCTTTTGCTCTTTTGCTATGTTCTTCTTGTAAATCCTACACAGCACCCAGTCATCCAACTGATACCACATCCAAACACAAATGGTAAGGTCAATCAAATTAAACCAACAATTTACACTCCAAGAAAGGACTAATAAATAACAATCAAGGGACTAACAATAACAGCCTAAGAAATATAGAGATTTTGACACAGATAAAGGACATCGCATAATACAGACATCATAACACTACAAAATATATGTACGGTTTCGCAGGGCTGTTAAAATCTTACTCTCATGGACCCCATATGCTTGTTGGCTTGTCTTGTGGAACCAATGAGTCGATACTCATGCATGATCCAATCAGTCTTGACACCCTTTGGTGGCCTACCCTTGTAAAAAACCAAAGCTTTCTTCACCCCAACGTGCTTGGCCCCACTGTAGATTGCCTTGTCTGTGCCGGTAGCCTTCCAGTATCCAGACACAGTGGCTCTGTTTGGCCTCACCCCATTTGGGTACTTCCTTTCTCTTGGGCTAAAGAAATACCATTCATTCTCACCAAACACTGCTTTCTCTGCATTCCAGGAGAACTCAACAATAAGTCAAGCATGCACAGGCACAATACGAACCACAATATATCTATATCCAAACGGGTCAGCTCATCAATTTGGGTTCATTTTTTAAGATTGCGCAATGAAAGAATTTAGTGTTAGAAAAAGCTTGACGACACCCTACCATAATATCCAAAAAGATTAGAGAAAATATATTTTTAATTTCTGAAAGATGCATACTTTGACTATGACAGGAACTGAATCATGTAGAGTGTAGGAATAAGATTTACGAACGGGCATGTATGTTGACCAAAAATAGAATTCCTAAAAGAAGAACAGCTATAGATATGTATACAGAGACAAATTTACAGAAGTTTGGGAAGTGAATATTGGTATATACCAGGCAATTGCCAAGGATCAAATTTATAGATATCAACTTCAAGGATGATAGATGCAGGGCAAGGCTTGGAAGTGGCTTGGTTACAGAGGTAATGGACGATTAGTTCCTCGTCGGTTGGGTGGAACCTGAAGCCGGGGGGAAGTTCAGAGCTTCTTGTTGTTTCGCCCTCCATTAATTTTTGTTTCTCAGGGAAAAAATATCAAACAGTTGGGGTGCGAATTATAAAGTAGTTTTGAAGAGGGCTTCTTTAACTGCAAATGAGGACACACAAGAAGGAAGGAGGATGTGAAGAAAACTGGGAGAGGCTAGGAGAGAAACGAAGGCGTTTGAAATGTTTGCAAGGAGATGGATGCTGCTTTTATCTTGTGGGGCTTTTGTCGTTTTGTGGATTTGCCAAGGTTTGATTGGGCGATGACACGACTTTTCTTTTCCTAGTATATGCGTCATCTGCTCAAGGGCCCCACAAATTTTTTTTTAAAGAGTGGCTAGAAAAGATCCCAGCTTTGGAATTTTTTTTTGGATTTGTGTAAAATATTTTTCTTTTTATAAATTTATATATAGGATGCTCCAACAGTCATCCATGTTCTTTTTATACGATGGCAACTAATTGAAAATAATTTCGATATGCTAGGGGGAGGGAGAATTCAAGAATTTAGACCATTTGACTATGAAATTATTTAAATCTGATGCTCCAACTTAAATAATTTCAGTATGTTAGGGGATTTAGGGAATTCAAGAATTTAGACCATTTGACTTTAATATATTGAGTTATGTAGTTGACATTAAAGAAATAAAAAGGTTTAATCAACTATCGAAGATCTGCTTAAGCGCTTCCAAATTTGTCTTCTTTCTTACACAAGTTCAATTGCTAATGAAAAGGAATTGAAAATTAAAATGCGGGGGCTTTTGGATAATGTTATTATGAGAAATCCATAAGAGAATTCTTATAATTGCTCCAAGGGAACCCATTATCCTAAGCATATACTTGGAGAGTTCCCATTGAAGGTGTCTTACTAAAGCTTGATTGTAAAGAATCATTGCCTTGAGCCTATTCTTCCATGATGTTTCAGTTTGCTAAATTGGATAATGACTGCCCATCCATGGTTTAGAGGCCTATTCGGACCTACAAGGGTTTTATTATCTACACTTTATTTATGGGTCGGGTTAATTGCTTTCAAAGATAAGGAATTGAACTGCACTATCCACACCTGGAATGATTATTTGTGGGTCAGGTTAATTGCTTGCCAAAATAAAGAATTGAAATGCATGCTTTCCATTTAATTGTATCTTAAGATTTATGTATGGTTATAAAATGCTATCTTTCAAAAAATTTGAGACGATCACGTAAGCATAGAGACATTGAACGGAGGAGAGCTTGAGCTCTACATAGGCAAACTCACTTTTTTATAATGATATGCATGAATCTTTTGTAATATTATAGAACTGCATTTCTCCTAATACCATAGGAGTTTTTACAAAACTTGATGTAAATATTAATGTCAAAGCAAGGCTTACTAACAAACTAGTAAAGGTTGATTAGTGACCATCAACTGAGTTTTTATAAATCTGATTCTCGTACAATATTAGAAAAACACCGCTAAGAAAAAAGATATAGGATCCACTCTTGTGAATCTCATTTACCTTTATTTTTTTTTCTTTTTTCTCTATAAATTAATTCTCTCAATTTACTTAATAAATTGAAAGAATCCTAAAATAGTTGTTATCGATTTTTTTAGATGTCTCTTTGCATTTAAAATTGTGTAAAAAAAAAAAACTAATAAAAACACATTGTAGATATTATGAGTGAATTTCTTCATTTAAAGCAATATTTTATTGATAATTTTTAGTAGAGAACTATAGCAATTTTTATTAATTATTTGCATTTATCCATGATCAATTGAATGAACACTACAAGGTCTCCACCTGTTCATGAGTTCAGAGTCTTCTGACCGACTTTTTTCCATGGTTCATTGAATGAACACGACAACGTCTCTATTCCAGATAGGATATCTGCTCATTTATCCATAGGAATATTATCAGCATAATGCATATAAGTTGATAAGCGGCTATCATATATGGGAGATATTGAATAAAATGATATAAAGTATTTTAATATTTAAAATTTATATATTTGATATGATAATTACAATTTTATAAAAAATATTCGCCTTTTAAAGAAAATTTTATAATATTAAAATTTATACTTCAGATATGCTTATAATTTTAATAATACGAAATCATATATATAAATTATTTTATGCCTCGTGATATTTTGAATTCCATCAAAACAATGAATATTATTAACTGTTAAATGAATATGAATATTCCCAATTAATACCATACATTATGGATAATATAAACATTTCAAATGATTGTGCAGTCAACAGACAATTTCTGATTTTTTTTCTTATCAGTATTTGGTCCACGTTGTTATAAATATGATATTGAAAGAAGCTGAAAGTGAATGAAGTTTGAAAATTTAGAGATTCCTTGAAAAAAGAATATCTTTCCTTGCTTAGTTTATTTGACTTGGCAAGTGATTTGAATTTAGAAGTAATGCACTAATTCTTTTTAATAGTATAAACTATAAACGATGGGTATTTCCGTTGGGTCCATTTTTTGCGCTAAACTATTGAAATTTGTTTAATGTAGAAAAAAATCAATCAGTTTGATTTAATAATATAAAATTAAACCAAAATGAACTAGAAGTAGTTGATTTTGGACAGTTTAGTTTGGACTGTTTAAGCTTAATTGTTTGGTTCTATTTTTATTCTGGTCTAATTTACTTAGTTTCATATATTTTAAAAAATTTAAACTTAAATATATAAATATAAAGACAGAAAAAATTATTAACAATGGGCACATTGTAATAAGTTCTTTTTAAATTTACAAATTAAGTTAAAACGAGCTAATTAAAAAGTATCAATTATATATATATATATATATATATATATATATATATATATATATATATATATATATATATATATATATATATATATATTACACTTCGGTTTGATTTATTATCACTTTTACTTAAAAATTGAATCAAACAACCAAAAAATTAAAAGGTGACAGCTGACTAAAATTAAAATTAATTAATTTGGGTGATTTTAATCAATGGTATTGTCAAATGAATTTAGTTATAAATAATGAACATCATAAAAATTTAGTGGTATTAGTTGATTTTGGAACAGACTCAAATTGTATTAAAAAAGGGTTAATACTAACTAAATACTATGAAAAAACATTAGAAAGTTTATCTACAACAAATAATGCAAAATTAAAAATATAATTAAATTATTTAACGCCCATATTTGTAATAAAGGAATATGTTTTAAAAATATTTTTATATTAGTAAAAAATCTAAACGAACCAATTATATTAGGAACTCCCTTTTTATAGTAGATAATTCCTTTTAAAATAACCATTATAGGGATAATTATTAAAGTTACCGAAAAAGAAATTTGCTTCGAATGGACAATACCTCTTATAACTAAAGAAATAAAAATGTTAAAAGAAGATTCAATTTATAAAATAAATCAAATCAAGAAAAAACAAAATCAGATAAATTTTTTTTGAAAAGAAATACAATATAAAATGATAGAAGAACAAATACATAATCAAAACATAGTAGAAATGATCAATTAGAAGAAAATTTTAAGAAAAATATTTGCGTGAATCATCCAAATACCTTTTAGGATAGGAAAAAACATGAAGTTGAACTATTTTATGAAAAAAATTTCGATGAAAAAAATATTTTCACAAAAGTTAAACCAATACAAATGAATGAAGAACTCTTAGAATATTGTAAAGAAGAAATACAACAATTATTAAATAAATAATTAATAAGGCTAAGCAACTCTCTTTGGAATTGCCCACCATTTTATGTACAAAATCATGCAGAAATAGATAGAGGAACTCTTCGCTTAGTGATAAATTATAAGCTCTTGAATAAAGTTTTAAAATGGATAAGATACCCCATTCCAAATAATAAAGATCTTATAGGAATACTTGTTCATGCAGTTATATTTTTTAAATTTGATATGAAGTCAGGATATTATCAAGTTCAAATAGTAGAAAATGATAGATATAAAACATTCTTTACAATTCCTTTTGGGCATTATGAATGGAACGTTATACCATTTGATCTTAAGAATACCCCTTCTGAATATCAACAAATAATGAATGATATATTCAACTCTTATAGTAAATTTACTATAGTCTATATAGATTATGTTTTAGTATTTTCTAACTCAATTGAACAGTATTTTTAGCATCTTTAAGAATTTTATGATATAGTTAAATGAAATGGACTTATAGTTTTTGCAACTAAAATGCCATTTTTTTAAGGTAAAGTAAAATTTTTAGGAATAGAAATCTATCAAGGATCCGTGACCCCTACTAGTAGAGTCATCGAATTCAATAATAAATTTTTTGATGAAATTAAAGACAAAAGTAAATTACAACAACTTTTAGGATATCTAAATTATGTATCTGACTTTATGCCTAATCTTATGATAAAATTAAGACCTTTATTTAGATGATTACAAAAAAATTCCCCAAAGTGGACAGAAGAAATGACCAGTATAGTTAAAGAAGTCCAGTCACAGGTAAAAACTCTTCCTTATTTAGGAATTCCAGACCCCACAGCATTTAAGATAGTAGAAACTGATGCTTCTGAAGTAGGCTATGGAGGAATTCTAAAGCAAAAAATAGGACAGCAAAAGCAAATAGTAAAGTACTATTCAGGGACATGGATAGAAACCCAACAAAAATATTCCACCATTAAAAAAGAAATTTTATCAATTGTTTTATGTATTTTTAAATTTTAAGATGATTTGATAAATCAAAATTTTCTTTTAAAAGTAGATTGCAAAGCAGCAAAAAAAGTTTTATAAAAAGATGTTAAAAATTTAGTTTCAAAACATATTTTTGCAAGGTGGCAGGCAATCCTTTCTTGCTTCGATTTTGACATCGAATTTATCAAAGGAAAAAACAATTCTTTGCCAGACTTTCTAACTCGCAAATTTTTATAGGAAAAATTTCAACCCATTTCCTTATGAGTTCTGTCCACGGAGGATCTTCTTCCTGTGATGGAAGAGGAAAGGATTTACAGTTATAATCCTTACAGTTACAATCATCACAGTCAGCCCATACAGTTAAAACTATGAAACCCTCAGATTATGTCACTTCTTCATAGCCAAACCTAATGTAAAAAACCCATACTTTCAAATAGACAATAACTTAGAATTTACCCACAGAAGAAAAATCACAATTTATCACTAAAGACTATATTCTTTATGTTTGTGTTCTTGAACAAGAAGAATGCAAAAATACCATATAGGAAACAGTTGTAACTATATTCTCATCTCATTCTACAGAAGGAATTTGGAATTTTATTCTAATAAATTTAAAAAAAGATAAAAGATTTTATGAGTATATTTTAATAGATTTTCATTCGGAGGAAATCACCCACCAATCTAAAAGAAAAAAATTTTCTCAAATTAGAATAAATAAAATTTGTACATATCAATCCTGAAAATATTCACTTTACACAACAAAAAGAGTTTATAAAAAATATAATGGCCTCACATCTTATAATTATCGTGATTATAGAGATATGTGATATAATACTCTTTATTTCAAAAATTATAACCATTCTCTTTTTTTGATAAAGAATGTCCTAATTTTGACTGGTTTTTAGTCTTCAGACCTACACAGCAGATTCTTCCACAGACAGTTCTTGAGGGATATCAAACCTTCAAGATAGCCACAGACTTTAAAGAAGCAAAGAAACCATTTTTCTTCTTTTTCCATCTTAGGGTCCCTTGCATCCTTAGTTGGATTTTTATAGTGACCACTAGTGTTGCTCTCTGCTCCACTCTAAATTATTTATGTCAAAAATTTAGAGTAAAATGGTGAGAAAAGTACCTACAAGAGTATGCAAACGTAAACTAGGTCAATATATGGATAAAGAAAAATACAGCCAGAATCAAAATAGTTGATAATGCCCCTTTTGCTAGTCCAAAGAAGTAAAATTCTTACCGACCTAGCAACCATAGGGGATGTTAAACAGTTTACTAAAAAGTTACAGGATTTTTCTTCTCAAATGCCCATCTCTTCAGATGCCGAATTTTCTACGCAAGATGAAGAAGAAGAAGAAGATCTTTGAGAAAATGAAAATGATTGCTTTGGCAGAGATATTGAAGCAGAATTTAGCCATTAATCTATAGACGTATTTCTACAGACATCTCTACTATAGATTGCAAATTAATGAGTCAGCAAAAGGATAAAAAACTTGACTAAGAATAAACAAAGTAGACAAAGCACACAACAAGATTCTTCAAACAACATAAAGCTACATACAAAATAAAATGTAAATTAAAGCAAAATGCAAAATGAAATGCAAATATAAAAGCCTTTGCATCTATAAAAGACTTGAGGCTAAAGCAAAAGGGTATTCGAACATTTTAAAAAGAAGCCTTTATATAAGTTATCCTTTTAAAAATACCTTTAAACTTCCCTTCACCTTTCAACATTCTTTTTGAAATTTTATACTAAAGTTTGAATTATGATTGTAAGTCATTTACAACAATAATACTTTGAATTTTACAAACAATATTAAATTCCTTTTATCTCTCTCTCCCTCTCTCTCTCATAACCAGCCATGTGTGGATTACTGCTGCTTTGGTTTTCTCTTTTAAGTTATTTGCTATTATCTACATTTTAATCAATTTAGTTTGATTTAATTATGAGAAACTAATATTAAGCATTTGTAAAAAAAAAAAATCAATATTAAGCAAATTTGAACATCCTTGATTACAAGTACTTGCTAGTACAATTCATGTTGGATAGTAAGTGAGAAAAGAAACTAAATATTTATTATATTCTTATAATTATTATTTAATAATATTTTTTTTAAATAATAACATAATAGTTATTTTTTATTTATAAAATTAATTTTTTTCCCTCTCTATTTCTAATTTTTTTGTATACTAAATAAGTACAACTTCACATGACTTTATTGATTTTAAACTAAATGAAAACACCCAGATATCATACTTTGATATTACATTTGAAAATACTATAATTTGTGATTTTTTTTAACAGGAAAAGAAACTTATGTGTTATTAATGCTTTTTAATATGCTTTCTTAATGACTAGCAGAGTGAAAGTATAATTACTATTTTTCTCTTTGCTTCCAGACTTGAAATTAAAATGCAATAAGTATTTATTGAGTAAAATGATAATTATAAACTTTAATGAGTTAAGTGTATATACAAAATATTAATATTAATAATTAGAAGGAATTAAATTATATATATAGAGATTAAAAAGGTGTCATTTTAAAGAATAATGCAAGGAGTATATTAGATTTTTTTCATTAAACATTAATTTATAATTTTGAAGTGTCACATATGTGTTAAATTTAGAAAGAAAAATAGTGGATATAATTGTTTATACTAATTTCGAATGCTTCAAATTAATGCATGAACCGAAAAAAAAAACTTTAAATTAAAAGAGATGTTATTAGATTTAAGGCCGTAGAAACTTTAAATCGCATTGGTTAACCCAATATTTGACCCAATTTTGCACTGGGCATCAAATTAAGCCCGTTGCTTAGATCAAGTTAGTATTTTAAGTTGGTCGAGTTTTTTTTTTAATATTTAGTGCAAATTATAAAATAACTCATACAAATGTTTTTATATAATTTTTTATAAAATTATATTTGCTCATAAAAAATTATATATAATTTCATTAAATAACTTTTTTTAAAAATTAAAAGCATTAGGTCGACTTGGATTACACTAATTAACATGATTAACCTTGTTATGTGACCCGATCTGGTGAATAATTTTTCTTTTTCAGACTCAATTCAATTTATCGTGACTAGGTTCGGTAAGTTTGAATACCTCTAATCAGACTTGCGGAGGACTGATGTGAAATAATATTTAAAAAAATTATGACAAACCGTTCATGGGAATCAAGAGAAGAAAGTCAAGATTTTACAGCAAGGTTTTATTTTCTTGGTGGACAGAAAAGAACAAAATTGCTTCCATCAGATAAGACACAGAAATGTTGTAATGATGAGAGAGGAGTGGATTCCCTCCAATGGTTTATCCATTCGCTGGTAATTCAGTCAACAGAAGTAGCTATGACCACACTTACCAAAGTGACGCGTGTCCATGCCCAAAGGGAAAGGTTTGGATAAGCATTGAGGTCTAAGAGGGACTCATATATAAAAAAAAAAAAAATACAATATTTGCTCAAATGGAATATCACAGCTGCTTGTGGTAAGTAGCTAGACAAGTCTTCACCTACACCTAATTGGAGCGAAGAGAAAGAAAAAAACAAAGAGTGTGTAATTTTTGAAATTCTTAAATATTATAGTATCTTTTATGTTTCTTAATTAATTGGGTTGTCATCAAACTACACGTGGTGATTTAGTTTAATTCGAGTATCCAATTATATGATTTTTTTTAAATAAGTTATTTTGAATTTTTTTGCCCAAGTCAATTTTTAATTATGTGGAATTAATCTCTGGCAATGTAAGATTTTTATTCGTTTTGTAAAATAGTAAAGGTCAATGTCATGAGAGTTAAAAATTTTGTCACGCATTCTTATGTTTAAATTAGTATAAGATAGTTTTGATTATGGCTTCAGCCCAAAAAATTAAAAATTATTATAAGATAAAAAGGAACAAGTATATACAAGAGAGATAAGCCAAAAGCCTCTTTATCATGATGGCATATTTGAATATCTTTAGAGAGTCTCTCATGAGTAGTTTGATAATTTTAATGGACGAAACCTCAAGATTAGGTCAATTAACTCGTTCCACAATTTGATTTGACAAGTTATATCTGAAACATACATTGAATTAATTACAAATAAATATATAGTTATACATATCCACTTTAGAAACAATTTGTGAATTTAAAAATGTCACTCTACAACTATAGTATCTTGAGAGTATCCTATTGGAGAATTTTGGTTTTTTTATTCCTCGGAAAGGATCCCATAAATTAGAATAATATAAAAGAGGTGGTTGTTTTTATCCATTTTGGTTTGAACTCCTATGCAATGGGAGCTGAATGAAAGAATATTCAGAGAATCTCCATTGTTGATTGGCCCTTTCAGGTTTCAGCCTCTGATGTTAACAACCTAGCATGCGCAAGGGAGACGGGGAGGTTTAGATTTCCTTTTTATTTATTTTATTTTTGGGCTTTTGACATTTTTCTCATCTTGTTTTTCTTTGATTATTCCTTTTTTCAAATGTTTGGGACTTTTCTTTTCACATTTCAATATTTCATTTCACAGAATATTCTTTCTTTCCTTTTTAAAAAGTTTTCGAATTTAAGTAAGTCACCCCTAAGTTTGGATTCTTTCTATTTTTTTGGTTAATCCTAAAAAAGATAAATATAAAATGTATAGAATTTATGAGTTTCATACATTTTATGTTTCTCATTCTTTAAAATTAACAAAAAATAGAGGGAAAAAAAAATCTAAACTCAGTCTACCTCACCATTGGTGGGCCAAGTTGGTGCGTACTTGAATATCATAATCCACGGGCTCTGGGTCCACAAAGAGAATTAGACATCCTTTGTCGTTGGTTTTATTATTAAAATGTACAAATATTGACATATATACATACATACATATATATATATATATATATATGTTAATAATTCCAGCATTTTCATAGAAATTAAGTGTTTGACCGTATCTGTTTCTTCATCTTTTGTTTTCTATGATTTTTCTTTCTTTGCCATAAAAATCGTTGTTTTGGACGATATTCATCGTGAGAAATAACTTTACATTTAATAAATTGATGTCATATTAAAAATTATCCTATAATTAACGCTTTGTTTTTCAAAATCAAATGGCTCTTTATATGTTCTACAATAATATGTTTTAAAAAATAATTGCTCTCTTGGTCCATCAACAAACATTACAAAATTTTTTATGCTATTTTATAAAATTTAAATTCTTAAACATCTGAAAATTTATTTATAAAATATTTTGATATAATCAATATAAAAAATTTTAAAATTATATATTGTATATGTTCTCAATAAATGGGGAAAATAATTTTTTTTTACATATTTCATGCTCAATTTTTTATAAAAAAAAGCTTTTAAATACATAAAAAAATTACAACATCCACATACCAAGCGTTACACTTGGTGATTTGATTAGAACCGCCTCCTACACATATGGTGATTTGAAATTGATAGTCACATGACTGTTTATTTCTCAAGACAATAGATGATTATATATGTGTGAATAATAATTGATTATATAAGCATTATTTTAAATGTTAAATAATTTTTTATTTAAAAAATTAGCAGGCACATTTTAAGTCACTAGTGTTAGTGTATATATTACGAAGAAAATGCATATTTTATTATTTATTACAAGAAAAAAGGGGTCAACAAAAGGGTCACATTTTAGTTTGGGCTTGTTTGTGGACCTCACTTCATCAAGTGTTTTGGCCCACCTGTATCCTCAACTCTAATTTAGGCTTTAGGCTATGCTCGAAGGCCCAAATGGGCCCGATCAAACCCCCGAAAACCCTCCCTGTGACTTTTTTAGTCATCCTCAGTGCGTGCGAACGCTTAACCTTTTTTCCTGCGATAGATAACGTTTATGTCTGTTTAGTACTCCCAGAGACGGCTTCTGTACTCTTCTAGGGTTCCTCACTTCTCCCAATAGGGTGTTCGCTTTTCCTCTAAATTTCATTTTCATCAATCTTATACTACTCTGTAAGTCTCACTTTGGTTCGGTGCGCGGGGATTGAATATTCCCAAATTTTCGTATATTTTTCCGGTCGCCTTGTTCGTGTTCACAACCTTTTTCTGATAATTTTTTTTTGTTTTCTTTCCGTTGCAGGATTGTTCATTTTCCCTTCATGTGAAGGAACATGTATTCTTCCAGAGGAGGCAGCGGTTACGGGCAATCTTACGCGGGTCAATCCGCATATGGCCAGAATGTAAGCCTTTCTTTCTTTTGTTTTCGTTTTTTCAGATGTTAGTCGTTCTGAAGACTGTTTTTCTAGCCTTGTTGGTGCATTATCTGCCCTGTATGTTGGTGGGTTTGGTTAGTATGTACTTGATATCTGATTCAATTTTAATCTGATGAGATGGTGTTTGTTTTCTCATTCACAATCAGAAGGCATGCGCTACTCTGAAGGCTTTCTGGTGGAATTGTTATGTTTCAATGTTTTCAATTGTTTTAGCACTTATGAAGGAATTGTGCGTCCCTCATGCGAGTAGTTTCTTTATATTTTCTTTACGAACTTACCATCATAAGGTTGTTTTACTATTAAATATTCTCGTATGTTTGTTGTCTTGCAAACAAGAAGCATATTAGTAGCTTTGTTCTAATGGAATTGTAATGTTTCATTGTTCAATTGTTGCAGCACTTTTTAAAGGATTAAGTATACCTCCTGCTAAATTTTTTTAATATATTTTTTTTCTGTTTAGTATTCTCACGTGTTTGTTTTACAAACAAGATGCATATTTGTAGCTCTGTTTGAGTGAAATGTAAGCATGAAAATTTATTTTAATTTTATATCATACAGCCAGCTTGATAGTTTATGGGTCTGATTTGGTTTTTATGGTATTTTTGCAGCTGGGTTCTGGTTATTCTGGAGGTACTGTTGGAGGACCTGATGTGGGTCAACATTCTGTGGCTTCTCGGCATTCAGCAATTTTAGGAGGTTCTCAGGAAGTTGATGTTGGCGGGTATCGGGCTCATTCTTCCGCAGCTGCCCAATATGGGGGACAGTATAGTTCTGTTTATGGTTCAGCTGCCTTGAGCAGTGCACAGCAGGTTAGTGGGTTATGGATTCTTCTTAGAAAGCTTTGTTTCCATCCTAAATTTACAAAACGTTTCCTGATCAAAATCGTTTGCAGTCAATGTAATTGGCTAAATACTTGTGATCAGGGATTAGCCTGGAATTTATGATTTTTCACACTGTTTGGCTTTGAATAAAGAACGGATTGAATACTAGCTCAGGGCAGTAGCTGTTAAGTGGATGTAGGAGGTTTATATTTACAATTCTTGTTGTGGTGAATGCTCGAAACTGGGTAAATTAAAATCAATGGATTGAACAAAGTGGGTAGTTTTGGGGTCTTTTGGAAAGGTGAAAGAAATAATGTTAAGTCTTTTTACATTAAAAGAAGCAACTGTTGAAATTTTATAGATCTTCTTCCTTGTATTAGATGTATTGAGGAATAATTTTAACGTGACAGAGAAAAACTGTTGCCAAAGATATTAAAGAAAATCAATTTCCAAGTTAGTGAAGAAGGTTAATGCATTAATAATAACATTATCTCATTCAAGGTCTTGTATATAGGGAGAGTTAACTAGTATCTTGAAATTGTGATCACCATCTGTTGATCTGGTGGGTCTTAACACTGATTCTGATTGAACTTTGGCTTTTCTGCTTTTTCTTCCTTGTGTTACATGTAGTATTGAGGAATAATTTTAACATGACAGGGAAAAACTATTGCCGACATATTAAAGAAAATTAATTTCCAGGCTAGTGAAGAAGGTTAATGCATTAATAATAGCATTATCTCATTCAAGGTCTTGTATATCGGGAGAGTTAACTAATATCTTGAACGTGTAAGCAGCATCTGTGGATCTGGTGGGTCTTAACACTCATTCTGTATATTGGGAGATTTTGCAGTTTTTTTTTTCCCTAAAATAATTTTCCCTTTTGACATTGATTTCCTATGTAATCCCTCTGTTTTATATATTTATTTGATCTTTGTTGTGCTTTAAACCGTGTAACTACTTTGTATAGGTTCCTTCATTGGCTGCCAAGGGAGCTGGGCCATCACCTTTGGAAGGTCGTGGGGGTTATGCTATGAATGTTTCTGATTCACCTAAGTTTGCTTCTGGTGATTATCTCTCATCTTCAAGCCATGGATATGGTCATAAATCTGATCAATTGTATGGCGATAAGGTTATGGATTATTCTGGAATAGAGAGACGACAATATGGTGAGCGGCAGAGTGCTTATATGGGTAGAGACTTACAAAGTGATCCAACTGGTCGATATGCTGCTGATCCTGTGGGTTTTAGTCATCAACATCAGGTTAATGCTTACCCCATAGAAAAGATTCTAATAGCTTGCTATTTTCTGAAGTTTTCACTTTAGAGTATGAGAGATGGAAAAATGTTGCTCCTATCTATTTGTGATGCCTTTGTAATTATATTGTGTTTCTTTCTCAATATTCAGCAACCAGAAATATATGATCGCATTGATCAGGCAGCTTTGCTTCGACAAGAACAATTGCTGAAAGCTCAGTCTTTGCAGTCTGCCTCACTTGATGGGAGTACCAGGTATTTATCTAATGAATATGCATTGTATTTTTGTTCAAGTACAACCCAATTCCATTCACCAACTTGTGCTTGTTTATAAATAATATCATTCTGCTGTTAATTAACCTAGAAGGCCCTTTCTCTCGTGTAAAGAGTGCCTAAATTCTTTGTAAAGTAGCTGGGTTATCTTTTTGTATTTCTGATGAAACTGGGCAGAAGCTGCTCAACAGTGCCTAGCTGTTTTAAATGGTAAAAATATTTCTCCCTACACTGAGTAGCAACACATTTCTGGCAGACAAACTGATTATCTTGCAGCAAGGGCTGCTGCTAGTCGTCATCCCACCCAAGATCTTCTGTCTTATGGAGGAAGGATGGATACTGATCCCCGTGGTTCATCAATGCTAAGTGCTACTTCATATAGTGGTCAACATGCTCCATCCATATTAGGGGCAGCTCCAAGGAGAAATGTGGATGATCTCTTATATTCCCAGAGTACTTCAAATCCTGGTTACGGAGTGAGCCTACCACCTGGAAGGGACTACGCTAGTGGAAAAGGGCTTCAAGGGAGTGCTATGGAGTCGGATTATCCTGGAAGTGTGTTGTCACGCACTGGGCACAACGATCACAAGGATGATCGGGCTAGTTATCTTCGAGAATTTGAGCTAAGGGAAGAAGAGCGTCGTCGGGAGCGCTTGCGAGAGAGAGAGAGAGATAGAGAAAGGGAGAAAGAACGGGAACGACTACGAGAACGTGAACGAGAAAGAGAGCGTGAAAGGGAGCGCATTTTGGAGCGGCGGGAGAAGGAGAGGGAGCGAGAGCGCAAACGTGCACTTGAAACTAGGCGTGAACGAAGCCCATTGAGGTCCTTAAGGGATCCACGTGCTACTTCAAAAGGTCCCAGTGGTACTTCAAAGGATCCTCGTGGTTCCTCTTTGACGAAGGAGGGTAGATCTTCACGTCGGGACTCCCCACATCATGAAGCATCTCATAGGTGGATCTTGATGATTTTCATTTTTTTGGTTTGCGTCCTGCTCTGGTTCTAAATATCTAGCTGCTGGTATATCTTGCGGCCTTTTTTAACTAACTTGGTGTTCTGTTATGCTGAAGGCACCATTCACCTGTTAAAGAAAAAAGGAGAGAATATGTCTGCAAGGTAAAAGAAAATAAGAACTTAGTTGCTTCATCATTACCAGAATATTACACTTCAAGGAACTAGTTTCTTTGTTGTGTTTACGATGTGGAGATATGTGGCTGAGGGCTTCATTGTCTTAGTCTCTCTTATGATAATGAACTACTACTTTGCACTTTATCCTTTCATTGGACCCTCTTTTATCTAGGAATGCTCATTTCTCGTCTAATTCTCTGTGATCTTAGTAGGTCACAGTACATCTTGTTTTCATCTCCATCTGTACCTATGGTGCTTGGTTGAGTGTGCATCCTCAAATTACTTTTTCTTTTTTTTTTGGGTCATGATTATTCTATCATGTTCCATGTCTCCTCATTTTTATGATCTCTTCCTTAACCTTCCTAGTGGCTGTTTCTTACTTCCTTCTTTATTCCTTATACTATCAGCCTTGTTTTTAATATTTTTTTGATAGGAACATTTTCCATAGACTCAAGACTACTAGAAAAAGGCATATAGGTCTGCAAGAATGTGTGCATACTCCTTTTATGATACATTGGAAGTTTATTCTTAAAAACTCATTGTAAATTGATCTGTTGAAAACAATACCTTTTTTTTCATGGGTTTATGCTGTTTGTCTTACTTCAGAATTACATTTGAGACTTATCCACCCATCCTGAAATGGGATTTGTTAATTCTTTCGCTGTTCATTTAATCTGCTTGATGAACAGGTTTACCCATCCAGTTTGGTGGATACTGAAAGGGACTTCCTCTCATTAGATAAACGATACCCCCGACTCTTTGTCTCCCCTGAATTCTCCAAGGTATATCTATTCTATGATTTCCTTTCTTTGATGGTGATGGTTGGATATTGTGTTAACATTATTTTCTCAAATGCCAGTGTGTTGTAAACTGGCCAAAGGGTGATATTAAACTATCCATCCATACTCCTGTCAGGTACCTTTTCTCTTGGTCTGTGTCATGTCAATTGCATCATTACAATATGTGAAAGGTGCATTATATCTTGAGCTTCTCTGTTTCTCCTTTTTCATGTTTCTACCTTACCCAAAAGCTAGAAAAAATCTTCCTTTTCTGTAATTTATTTTATTTTTATATTTTGAACGTGGGATGTAATTTTGAACTTCTATTAATTGCTAGTCTGTTTCTTGATGACTTGGAGATGATAACAAAAATCTGGGATCTCACAGAGTAATTTTGGAAGGCTTTGAAAACAAACCTTACATTTTATTATTCTGGTTTTAACTTTTTTTCCATTGAAGTAGTTATGGAGATGGAATTATTGGTTTATTTTGTCTGAGTTTTTTTTTTTCTTTTTTACCAGTTTAGATTCTTGGAAGGGAATATAGGACGTATTGTATATCTGCCCCTAACCAGAAATGATTTTATGAATGTATTTATCTTTCTACAAATGCTTGCCCCCCCTCCCCCCCCACCCCCTCTTTTTTTGGTAAGAGCTCCAAAATTCTTCATGATTAATTCCAAGGATGTTTTCAATCGCTTCTTGTTTCAATGCCAATCATTTTTTGGGTTGCTAATGAAAATTTTAAAGAAATGAAAATTAAGAATAGACATACAATCCTTACCTTTTTGCATGGAGCAGTTTTGAGCATGATTTTGTTGAAGAAGAATGTGCTACTGAGCCTAAAGATCCATTGTCCACGAAGCTTTTGATGGCATCGCCTTCAAGTTTGGAACAAGGAAATACAGTTTGGAATGCAAAAGTAGGTTTATCTTTGAACTATGTAATCTGTGTCTCCTGATTGAATATGATGTGAGTCATGTGATCCGTTGGAATGCATTTGATGTGGCTGTTATGTTTTTACATGGCCATATTATTACCAACTCTTAATTTTTTACTCCATGTTTAACTTGTAATTTTTGTCATTTGTTTTACATTTTTTATGAAAGAAAGTTTTTGTTAACTGTTATCATGTGCAAGTCAGAGTGTATGTCATTTGTTTTGGCATTGTGGTTTAGTTCTTAGCTTCCAACTAAAGATAATACAATTATTCAAAACATATTTATCTTGAGCAATGTATTCAAGATCTTCAAATTTGCTATGGAAATTTTGGCTTAGATATTGAGTTTCCCTTATTGCATAGTAGGTTTTATAACCTTTCTTACCATTCAATTCATGTTAAGTTGCTCACTACATTCTATTAGAAAAGAAAGTTGGGCATTATGAGATGAAGTCATAAGATGAAGTCAATAGGATCTTTGTTAAGAAATATATATTTTTTATTGCAACTGAAAGTTGTAAAATAACCTGGTCCCAATGGATTGTGCCAGAGGTTCCATATGTCTTTTTGATACGTGATTTGAAATTTTGGACTGGGTGGCGGACTTTCATTGATTTTTATTACTCTAAAATTCTTGTCGGTTCATACTGATTGACACTTTTAGAAATCAAAGTCATTTATGCAATGTATGCAAATTTGTCAACAATTTGGAGATACAAGTCATTGCTTGCTGCTACATGTTGAGAGATGTATGATTGTTAACAAAGTTACACTTTTTTTTCCAAGTTTTTAAATTTGTGTGCCATTTTGTTTTACTTCCAGGTTAGTCAGTTTTGTCATCAGAGCTACATACATACTCGAATGTTGTCCCTAAATCTCCCTGTATCATACCTTTTTTTGTTTTTTTGGTAGATTGCATGAGCACACTAATGGTGTTATAAAGAACATATTAGTAAGCGTTATTTACCCATAATAATTCTCAGATAACAGCCTTTAGTTACAAACTCCTTCAGTTGAATTTGATGGGGTTGTGTTTTTGTCTTCTCTCTGGTGCTTAACTCTTTCTTGTTAGGGGGGATTTTATCTTGAGTATGCTGGGCAGCTTTGTTGCATATCTGCAATTGTGACTGTTTAGCTTGTTTTCCTTTTAGTTTTCATGTTTTATTTTATTCTTCCGCCTAGTACTTCTATCTTCTCTCATGATTTTTCTTTTTTTATGGAATGAAGAAGTCCATCCAGTCATTACTTGTGAGCTTTCAGGTTCTTCTAAATCATGATTCCTAGGGTTTAAAAGCCAAAAACTGGATTAGCACCACAAAGCAACAAAGTGGAAATTCTTGGAGTTTTGTTAAATTCCTTGAGGAGTTGGAGGAACTTTAATGAATTGTCAGCAATGAAAAATTACATAAGTGACTTTCTGAAAATCTACATTTTATATTGTTAAGCTTGCTTGTTAAGAAGCTTAATCTTGGCAAAGATAAAAATTTTAATTTGAAAGTATTCTATATGAATTCAGTTCCCAAGTGCTAACATGTAAAACAAAAGTGGCCCATGGTCAGGTCTTTTTGAATTCTTGATAAGAATAATACAGAATTGTAAACCACAATAAAAAGAATAAAATGTAGAATTGCTAACTGCTTAAGGTATTCCTTATAGGATCTTGGATATGTGAATGGGTATCTTGAAAATCTTCATTGGCTCTCCTCTGCTCCCATTCCAAAAAAAAAAAAAATCTTAGCCTCCATTGTGTATCGATTTGGTAGTGGGGAAAAAGGGTCTGTTTCTATGGCCTTTTATGGAAAAATCAGGTTTGGGTTTTTTCAAAAATATGATTTCTTTCCTTGGTTTGCAAATTTTAGACATGCTTCAGAGGTTATTGGTTAGTTTCATATTTGTCTAATTGGTCCATTATCTGATTTATACTTGTTTTTCAGAAGCATACTTATTGTAAAGAATGGTTGTGTATCCAGTCTTTGACAAATAACTTTTATCCCTGGGTCAGATAATTTTGTTGAGCGGACTTAGTAGGAGTGCTCTGGAGGATCTGTCGTCTGATAAAAGTTTTGATGATCGCATCCCTCATATTTGCAACATCCTTAGGTTTGCTGTCCTTAAGAAGGACCATTCTTTCATGGCAGTTGGTGGGCCATGGGAATCTGCTGATGGGGGTGATCCATCTATTGATGATAACTCATTGATCAGAACAGCCCTCAGGTTTTTGCTTAAGACATGATAATTGGTTGAAATTATGTATCGCAACCCACTTGATAGAAGTTTCTCTTATTTTGTAGATATGCTAAGGATGTTATTCAGCTTGATTTGCAAAATTGTCAGCATTGGAACCGTTTCCTTGAGGTACTGGTCTGGCTTCCCTGGCTCTGTTGTAGTATAAGATATTCTGTTTGTTTGTCTCTTCTTTCAGTTTCTTAGAACTGACTCCTAAATCATTCACCTTCTGATCAGATTCTTGCACTTTGAATTTCAACACAGTGGGTCATTTTGCTGTTATAGGTTGTGTACATGATTATCTTTTGTTTTTTGCTAGTTGTTGCTCAAGCCTTTTAAGGGGTTATCGAGTAAATTATTAAACTAAAATACAATTTCTCTTAATTCAGTCACATGCCTACAAAAGGACACCTGCACATGCAAGCAATCAACTAAACAACAGTTGCCAAAGGGTTGATGCTCTCATTCATATCTGGGAATAAGTAGTCATTAATATATCTGTAGTTTAATTAGATTCACTGAGTTCTTTTTCTTTGTTACTAACAAAAGTTTCATATCTGGGAATAAGTAGTCATTAGTATATTTTAATTAGATTCACTGAGTTCTTTTTCTTTGTTACTAACAAAAGGTTTATAAATGTGAATGATGGGTGACATTGCTTTATGACATTGGTGCAAGTTTGTATCACTTGTGAATGAATTCTTTTGTCACTACTAGATGAAACTCATTTTCATGATTATTTGACCCTGGATTTCGCCAGTTGTCCTTTGCACAACCCGAGTTTCCCTTTGTCACTACTACACTATAATTTTGTTGGCATTTAATTAGTAAGGCAATAAGCTCTGAACTTTGTTGACATATTATCTTTTTTGCTTTGTAGAAGATGAATATTATGGACAATAGTCATCTGGGGAACCAATTAATTTGGTAATATAAATAACAACTGTTTTGTTGTGGAATAAACTAATTATTTGAAAATAAAATCAAGGCTATAAACTGTAGCAACATCAATGAGCCTTTGTATTGCTTTTGATTTAATATGGTTAATGGTCATATGTTTTGGTTTTTTTTTTTTTTTTTCCTTGGGTAAATTTTGACTTCGAAACCCTAATCATTAATAGCCTCTAACTTTGCAGATACACTATGATAGAGTTGGCAAAGATGGCTTGTTTAGCCACAAGGAGATCACTGTACTATTTGTTCCTGATTTGTCTGACTGCCTACCTTCACTGGATGCATGGCATAACCAGTGGCTTGCTCACAAGAAGGCTGTCGCTGAGAGAGAGCATCAACTTTCTTTAAAAAGAGAGGTCTGTCTCTATTGAAGAAGTTGCTAAGTTCATGATTTCATTTTGCTGGATTGGATTGTCAAAAGGCATATTGTTTTAGCTTGCTATTTCTTTATCTTAATAGTTATTTTATGTTGTGTCAGAAGTCAAGAGATAACAAGGAAGTATCCAAAGGTGAGTGGACAACTTCCTCATCCTGTGCATTTCATCCTACCTTTTTCTGCTTCTCTCACCCATCCACTTTCCCAATTGTTCTGACTTAGACAAATTGGAGAAGAAGAAAGAATCTGCAGCATCAGGACAACCTGAAGATGTCAAAAAGGAGAAAAGCAGCAATAATGTTAAGAAAGAAGCTGTAGAAAAGAGTGAAGCAAGTAACAATAAACTTGCTCAAAATGATGGGGCTGACAATGTTGAGGAAGGCAAGAATGTTGAGAAAAAGGAGCAAGAAGAAAGTGCCACTGCAAAGACTACTGGTAGTGTGAAGTCTGTGAAAAAGAAGGTTATAAAGAAGGTTGTAAAGCAGAAAGTTGCCAATAAGACTAATGATACTGCCAGCAAACAACTAGACAAATTGAATGAGAAGGATAATGCTGACAAAATGACTTCAAATGTTCCTGTTCAGGATAAAAAATCTTCTGTGAGTGGGGATAATACTTCTGCTATGATGTCAGCTACAGAGGATGTTTCTGTGGGGAAAACAGATGCTGATGAGCTGAAAGATAAGAAGGAAATAAATAGTTCTGAGGATAAACCTCAAGACAAGCCTGATCCAACAGTTAACGTAGTTAATGATTCTGGTGTGAAAACAACAAAGAAGAAGAAAATCATCAAGCGGGTGCCTAAAAAGAAAGTGGCTGCTGGGGCATCCAAACCAGTGGCTTCTGACTCTAAAAATGAAGGGAATGTAGTGGGTTCTCAGGCACAAGCTCACATACAAAGTACCGCTAAGCAGACTGCTGATGCCAACAACTCAGTGACTGATGTGAACAAAACTGAAAAGACAGTTCCTAAGGTAAAGTCAAAGCCTGTTAGCGCTGGGAAGCAAGATAAGGTGGTTGATCCAAATAAAACAGAAACAAAGTCTGACATGGATGACAAAAAGGTAGGAAGTGGTGAAAAAGGTGGAGCTGGGATTGATAAGCAGAAAGCTTCTGAGAAAGATATTCATCATGGCAAGGGTAAATTGAAAGATGGTGATAAGTTAAAAGAGGTGAAAGTAACAAAAGAGAGGGATGGAAAAGATGAATCTAAAAGCAAATCCACTAAAGAAGTCAAAGATAAGAGGAAGTCTGATGAACCTCCTCGACACACTGGATTCATTCTCCAGACAAAAGGGTCAAAAGAATCCAAGGTATGGTAATTATAACAAAAATCAGCTTGTATACTCACTATCTTTAGTGCACTAGTCTAAGTATGTTATTTCTGGTACAGCTACGTTCATTGTCACTTTCACTGGATTCAATGTTGGATTATACTGACAAAGACATTGAAGAATCAACGTTTGAGGTCTGTTTACCTGCTTTACCAGCTTTCATAATGCAACAGTTATATCTATTGCCTGCATGTGCAACCCTTTTTCTCTGGTGGATACTGATTTTCATGTTAACAGTTTGAAGTCTTTATATAGCATATTTATCCCTTGTTTGTTGTTTTTGCAGCTTTCATTATTTGCTGAATCATTGTATGAAATGCTTCAGTATCAAATGGGATGTCGAATTTTAACTTTTCTTCAGGTTGGTTAAAATTTGATTTGTTGATTTCTGTCTGATTTGATTCCTCAGAGGCATCCTGAACCACAATTTTGATTTCCCCCCTCTAGAAACTGCGCATAAAATTTGTGATGAAAAGAAACCAGCGGAAGAGGCAGCGAGAAGATGACCATGAGAAGGAAAATGTCAAAAATTCACCTGTAAAGAGACCGAAGGGAGATGATCTTTCTGTGAAAACTCAGTCCTCTAATTTGGACACAAACACAATACAAGCAGATGATGAGAAAACTGCAAAAAATGATAACTCTAATGTTCATGATGATGATGTGAAGATGGAAGATGGAACGGAACAGGAGGAAGATCCAGAGGAGGATCCTGAAGAATATGAAGAAATGGAAAATGGCAGTCCTCAGCATGATTCATCTAATGAGAAAAATGCAGAGCAAAATGCCAGTACAGATGTTGAACCTGATAATATTGCTGCCAATGATAAAGAAGCAGATGAAACTTCTAAAGGGGAAGCTGAGGTTAAAGAAGTAAAAGAATCCAAGTCTGATGCTCAATCCAATGAAGAAAGGGAAGATAAAGTCGATAAAAGTAAGAAAGAAACCCGTGCTGTTAAAGAGGCTGACATAGACAAAGAACTATTGCAGGTAATTTCCTGTGCATTTTATGTACTGTTTATATTTTATTCATGCAAATTACATTTTGTTTTTGGTGTGTTGATGCTTTTCTTTCTGATTTTTAATAGGCTTTCCGGTTTTTTGATCGAAATCGAGTTGGGTATATTAGGGTAAGCACTCATCATCTTCTACTGTTTCATAACATCCTCTAAAGAATGTTGAGAGGTATATGTTGCTTTTTAGGTTGAAGATATGAGACTAATTATCCACAATCTTGGGAAATTTTTATCTCACAGGGATGTCAAGGTGAATAATCTCTGAAATGTTTATACTTTATTGCCTGTACATATGATTTTCTTTTTCTTTTTTTAATTTCTTGTTCTCAGCATGTTATTACCCTGGCCATTTCTGTCCAAGATCTGCATTCTAATGTTTTACTTACAATCAGGAACTCGTACAAAGTGCATTGTTAGAGAGCAACACTGGGAGAGACGATCGCATACTTTATAATAAGCTGGTGCGAATGATTGAAATTTGAGATGTAATGCCCCTTGGTCTCCATATTTGTGGTCTCTGAATCATAAATTTCCTCTCTTGGGTTGGATGAGGATATCTCGTGTTATCAGTGTTGGGACAGGATGTCAATATGTGCACTGAGGCTGTTCCTGTTTGTTTCTGTAATTTTCAGAGGGGAAAACGTTTCTTTGCATTTCATAATTATTGAGAAAGATTTCAAATATGCTGGACTAAAGTTTTCATATGGCATTATTTTTGTTAAAAAAATCGATGGCTGCAATTTAACTGTGTTAGCCAGACTTGTCTGCCTGTGAATTTGTGTTTTGCATTTAAAAAAGATTGTTCGCTTGCAGCGAATGCAAGAAAATAAGAAATAATTAAGTTTAGCGTTGTCATATTGTAAAGACAAGGGTAGTTAACAGTTATAAGGATGTCGGCTGAAAAAACTGTGTTTCTAGAATACAATTCTTAGTAGGATACGAGATAGTGATAACTAAATAGAAGCATCGCATTTTTACGCTGCCGTCTCAATTTAGTGTTTGCAGATATATAAGATGATCAAAATCAAAGGAAGTAATATCAAGTATCAGCTGCTTGGCTTTATCCTTCACGGCGATCTGACACGCACAGCGTAATCGGTTGAGCATAAATTCCGTTAACAATTTTGATTGCATCTGACCTAGAAGCATCCTGTGGACCATAAATTTTCGTTCAACTATGCAGACGTGAAATTTGGATAAAATAGAAGTTGAAAGGGATAAATTTTAGAGAGGTTCGTTTGTGTCGAGTTCATATCTGAACACACGAGGTCTATTGCATATTATAACTCCTCTTGGTGTCAGTTTTTCTGAAAAATTTGAAGAATCTCATCATTAAAGTGGAGAGGGGATTTTTTGAAGTGAGGATTTTTAACTTGGTTTTTACAGTGTTGTTACGTTAAGATTAGATTTTATATTTTATTTTTGTTTTATTTTTAATTTTTTTAGTTTTAAAGGATGCAAAATGATTTTAACTGTGAACTTTTAAAAAATTGATGATTGAGATTAAAAAAAGTGTTAAAGCTTAGATTGTTTAAATTTAATCAGTTTAAATAATAACAATAAAAAGCAACATCGATTTCTTAGCATTAGAGAATGCGGGTTTTGAGAATCCTTTTTGAAGTAGTGAAGTATTCCATTTCAATTTTTTTTTTTTTTTTTAATTTAAGAGTGAGAGGTGGTGAAGTGAGATCACTTTGAGAAGGGATCCTCTTCCTTAGAAATGCCAAAAAACTGCATGAATTAATTGGGCTCTTGTGGCTGTTGTACGAAGTACAAAGAAACCTTTCAATGAAATTGAATTGCATTGAACCATTGATGTCCATGCAATTGAGTTGATCGTGGCCTAAAATTTGGGCTTTACACCAACTAAAGATATGAAATTTGCTAAGGAAAAAACTCAGAAAATTGCAGATATGCTCTGCAATTGGAAGTTGAGGACGACTATATTCACAACTCATTCATTAGTTCCAACGCAAAGCTCAAGAAGAATCCTCATTGCCTGCTTTTTCACCACCTTCCCATACACATCTCTTGCCAGCTTCAAAGCTTTCTCCATCTCCACAAGTCCACCGCCTCCATTTTTCTTCAACTCCTCCATCCGAATCTTAAGCAGCCTCTCATCACCACCTATAACATCTATGATGCTATAAACCACAGCTTCCATTGCTGGAATCCTCCTTCCCCACCTCTTCATACACCTATCAAACCTATAAACCTCAGAATATGCAGCCCAAAATGATGCCCTCAAATAGGCTTTCTCTTTCCCTCTCACCTTCCATCTCTTCATCTCTTCTTCTAATTTGTACACTGCACTACCTACATCCATCCCTCTTTCAAGACCAATCTCAATCTCTTTCATCTCTTGTTTACACAAGATTTCTGACTCAAACTTGCATCTCTTACATCTACAATGGATTCCCCATGTCATTGACATCTCCTTGCGCTTGTACAATGAAGAAAGTGGGTCAAAATAAGCAAAGGTAATCTCTTCACCTGCTTTGATATCTTTAGAAGCATGAACTATCAAATAGTCTCCCACATGCAATCTCCTTGCATTGGGGCAGCATGAATGGTTAATGAAGGAAGGTAGCAGCCAAAGCCCAACTCCATAGTATTCATTGTTCTTCTTCCCCAATACATTGGCTGAGACTGCATCCTCAGTTAGAGAATTCACATCCAATATAGCTAATAACTTACCCATATCAATCTTCTCATTCTCTCTAGATTGCTTATTCTTGTTCTTGTTCTCGCCCGTTTCTGGTTTAAAGAGACCTATATCAGGAACCTCAAGTGAATCTTCATCCTCCCCACTTGACAATTTGCTAATCAAATTGCTTGTTCTGTGACATTTTCCAACAAAGTCTGAAACTTTATCAATGAAATTCTTCCACATCACTAATTGAGCTTCCTCGCTCAAATCTTTTCCCCCCAATATACTCCTTTCCATCGCTATTGCCTTTGTGACCAAAACCAATGTCCCTGCATCGATATTCTTAGTTGCAAACAACCCACGCCCACTGATCTCAGATTTCCTGATCTGCACAGAACCAACGTACTCGGCAAGTTCTGGAGACTTCCCTCGAAACCCATTTGAAACCCAATCTGAAAGATCCAGAGCTCCAGTTCTCGAGAGAAAGTCGAGTTTTTTACATTTCTCCACATACCCATTTAGGTTTTCAGAGTTCCCATTACCCTGGGGATCAAGAAGAGCGACTCTGAAGCAATCCAGGGCCACGGAATACATATTGAGATTGAGCAAGATCTTACCTTTGCAGATCAGAGTCTTCAAATGGGTACCATCGATTTCCAAAGCTAAATCGCAATCTTCCAATGCAGAATAAAACTCTTTCAATCTCGATCTTGCTTCAGCTCTGTTTGAAAGGGCTAAGCAGAGGGATTTTCGAAGCCTTTGAAGCTGATCTGGGTTTGAATGGTTTTGGGTCTGAAGGATTTGGTTTTTGCAGAGAGTGCTGAAGAGTGAATAGGCTTCGATGGACTCCTTCCATTCTTCTCTTAGGAGTAGTTCTGATGCTTTAGATCTGAGCTGCTGCATATACTCTTCTTCGGCCATTGCTATCTGTGGCTTTGTCTCTTCCACGATCATCTTTGCTGCTACCATCTTCGCAGAGGCAAATAGTATCTACCTTCTTATCTCCCCCTGTTCGAACGGTTGAAGTTTCGGATTTGAATTTTGACCAGCAACGGCCATTTGATTAGCTTATTACAACTTTTTTTTTTTGGTATCCTGGAAATACCCAACGGTAAGTCGGTAACCAAGAGGTCTAGGATTAAAAGTATTTGGACAAATTACACATCTCTTTTTTATATAAATGTCTAAATTAGTCGCTTTTTTATTTTAAAAATCTATTCATTTCTTTTGAAATTAAAATATACATTATATTTAATTTCTTTGTAACAAAATATAAATTATAATTATACTTATTTTGACGAAAATACTATTTATATAACAGTCAATTTTATAAAGTTAGCAAAATGTACAAGTTATTTCATAAAAAATAAATTATTAAAAAAATACTCAAAATTTTTAAATTTAGTTAATTTATAGATAATAATCTAATTTTAAAAGTAACATTTGTATTTAGTATATATATTAATAAGCATAAATATTATTGTAAATTTAATAACATTTTAAAATAACTAAGTTTATGGTTCTCAATTCAAAATAAATGACGTTCAAAGAAAAGTTTTAAAAAATATTTTTAATGCTATATCCTTAATAAAAAAATTAATATTATTTTTTAAAGCATTTCAGTTGCATTTTAATTTTTAAGGAGTAAATGTATATCTTTAAATTAAATGAAATAACCTTATAATTTAAGCATTTATCAAAATAAAAAAATAATTTAACCAAAATACATTTGATTATGGGGTATGTCTTCACATCTGAATATTCCATCTGGAATTTCGGAAAAGACGCTTGAAGATGAATATTTTGAAGTACAAATGGGAATGATTTTAACCTTTAGTCTTAGTTATTGAAAGGAAACCAACAAAAAGATATCTCGAGGAAATGGTATCCGATTCCAGTTTCGATTGCATACTGATTCCTGAGATAATAAAATAGGTGAATGTTGATATCCCGTTATGTGAAGCTTAACCTTGTGTCTTTTGACCCCCCCAAAAAAAATCACAGGATAATAAATTTAAATAGATCTAATTAAATATGCAATTACTAAAAAAAAGTTCTAAATGCTCCAATATTTATTTCTATTTTACTACCTCCAGTCTCATATATAACAAATTTTTTTGGGAATTGATTTAGTCTAAAATATAAAAAACAAATTACTAATATTTAATATATTAATTATAATATTTTAATTATACCCTTCATAATTTTTTAAATTATGAATAATAACTATCATTAATTTTTAAAAAAATACACACATTAAATAAAAGAATTTTAACTAATTTTTTTAATTTTTTTGAGTTAGTTATTTGTTTCTTATATATAAGACCAAAGATAAGATAATGAAAGAGGAGACCTCTTGATGAACATCTTACGTGAAGATTATCAACTTTCATGCAATTAATGTAAGGATTAGCATTTCCCATTAAAATAAATATACCAGCATACTATCGTGGTTCATTCATGCTACTTTTTTCCTAAAATTATGAAAAACACTAGGCTAGCAGACAAAACAGTACAATTTAAACTTACAAGTTTAATGGCTACTATTCTATTTGAAATGCACGCATACAACTAGTTGTTTGAAGAAGTATTAAACCAAAAATAAAATTACAAGCATACACATGTACCACTTAAAAAATTATAATTTAAGATATTAAGCTAATAATATTTATACTAAAAGGCTTTATATCTTTGAACTTATTTTAAAAGATTTTAGAACAAAAAATTTAAACTATACAAAAAAATTACAAATCATAATCCAAAATTATAATTTATAATTTGAGTCTTTCAAATAATTTTAAAATTTAAAATCCTTAAATATAAACATCTTTAACTTGAGATTTTGAACCGTAACTTTGTTCAGGGGAGAAAAAAAAGGTCAGGATCTAACCATTTACAAATTTACAGCTACAATAATGTCTATATATCCACCACCCTCCCATAAAGCAATGATCATCAGCGTGCTTCAATCAATTGGGTACCTGCTTTTTCAAACCCTTGAAAATAAGCATCACTTTCAGCGTTTCTATGATAACATGGGGTAAAGCATACCTACCACCGTGTTATCTCTACCAATCCATGAACGCTTGCCAAGGACGCTCCCATACGTAACCAGAATATGGTGAAACCAAAAACAGTTTGGAAACGCAGCCTTGCCACAGTTATGCAGATTCCTCAAGGCAGGGAAAAAAAATGCAATAAACAGGGAGCTTAAGCTGTTGACAACCCTAAAGGTCCCATCGCAAATTGTCAGGGTCTGTTCTTGTGCAAACTCCAAATATAAGAGAAAGTTCTTCACACTTTCGCTGTAACTCAAGTAAGACATAAAACATGGAAAAGCAAAGGAAAAAAAGCATGCAAGGACAGTTGTAACTCGTGTCTTGTTATCTTAATTATCCGCAGTTGGAAATGGTGTGGAAGTGATGGAAGAAAGGAAAGGAAAATATGTAACAGAGCTAATTAAGAATTCTAGTTTCTGGATTAGTTTTCAAAATTTTACCTATTTGCTTTAAGCTTCTGACCAAAAGGATGATTGCAATTCAATCAGCCCATTACTTCTTCAGAAAATACATTCCATCTCTAAGTTCTAACTTCTCTTCAGAGACTAGACCAGATAAAAAACTTTGTAGTTGCTGGAGTGACTTGTCATAAGTTGGATCAGCAACGCAGAACATCTGCAACAATAAGATATGTAATGAATATAACTGATCATACTGTCGCTGTCAAAGAATTTATACGAGTGTCAAAGACATTCCTACCTTGAGAGTATTGTGAATTCGATCTAATGGCATGCTACCAAAGTTGGTAAGCATCCCCATGATAAATTTCTGCGATAAAACACAGCTAATTAGATAGCCTTACTCACATGCATTGCTTGCTAATATATTCACTTGCATTTAAGCCTGAAGAGAGACTTGTACAGCGCTATAGTCCAAAGCATCACAATAGGTTAAAAATGTATTATAATGGCAAAATTAGGAATGGCATGCTGCTGTTTTGATGATAATTGGTAATTTTTTTAAACTCCAAAAAACTGGTTTTATTTACTCAAGGAACTTCTATTTTCTAACTGTTCCTTTTATTGAATAGTTCTCCCTACTGTGGCGAATGAAAGAAGCCCTTTTTGTTGTCTGAGGTCTAAAAAATTGCAAATGCCTATAATACCAGCAGATACTAAATAATGTGAAAAATAAAAATTCTCAATTCTTGCTATGTGAACTTTTATTTTGTTAATTAATTAAATATATGAAAGCAAGTCACCACAATGTAACATCAGAATCAAAATGTAGCTTTCAAAATCTGACTACCAAATATTATCATTCAAACATAATTGAGAGCAATTATCTCACAAACCTCATATACAGTCATTTCCTTACGAAGTTGATTCTCCACTGAGGCCACGGATCTCTCTTCCTCCTCATCACCTCCTAGAAGCTCTTGGGAACTACCACTACTGCCTCCATTCTTACTTGTGTCAACCATTTTTTCCAGAAGGGTGTATACATGGTCAGAGGAGTCTGCCGCAGGTGACTCTGTTAGGACCCCCTGGAAACAAAAAAGACAGCAAAGAAAAATTATTTCCAACTTCAATTCTAAACTTAGACCTTTATAGGCCTTTATAGCTTCTAATTAGAAAAATCACAGCTACAAAATTTTTACCCGATTGAACAGTTTTACATAGATTTTGTATCTAGCTTGTAGTGAAACATGCAATTTCAAAGTTTGAATTATTGACCATAATGAAAATTAATACAACAGCTGATGTATGAACAAAAGAAGTGAGATTTTGAATGGGGACTTTAGCATAATGGTCATCGCCCATGCCATTAGGCTTAGGGATCTGCGGGGTCCTGTGTTAAAATCACTCCAGGACATGTCATGCGACTTTCCCTCTCATGAAGAGAGTACTATTTCCACTATTCCTTTCCCAAGTCCAACTGTCACTTAAAAGGAAAAAAAAAGGTGAAAATTTTGGTATTGGAGAAACCATCAGCACTTAAGCAACTTGATCAAGACAGAGTTATAATATTATGTGCTCAGCAAACAATAAAAACATAAGGCCTCGTTTGGTTACATGGGAGGAAAGGGAATCTTTTTCCATTCATTATGTTTAATATCTATTATGTTCTTGTAATCATTATTCAATAATATTTATCCCCTTTTTTTTTCTATTTTAAAGTAAAGACACAAGGGTAATTTTCCATCTTTAAAATCACTTTTTTTAATTCCATTTTCCATTTCATTCCTTTCTATTTTGTGTACCAAACAGGCACTAATTTATGACAAGTTACAATGGGTTAAGTTTGTAACTTTGTATAAAGGGACGGTCAAAGGTCTACACAAACTAATGTAAACCATGCAGCGAAAAAATGTACTTACTAAAGCCTAGAGTAAGCTAGGAAGAGTTGTATCAGTGGTCTATCAGACCTACCTTGCTTATCCAGAAATTTATCCTCCGATTCAATACATCCACTGGTACTCCAATAGCAGCTGCAAGGTTTTTAGAGGTCCAACTGAAAATAAAGGATATAAAAGTATTTCACATATAAAACAAAAGAATAAGTGTATCAGTATATTACTATGCATACCTCGTTTGATCTTGAAATTGCATGATGATAGATGCATGAACAGGAGCTACAATGAATTGCATTGCCCTATCTTCAAACTGCAACTCCAGCTGAACCATTGAACATGATGAAGTTAACAGATCGATTAAGAGAAACATATAAAGGCAAAAGACAGGGAGGGGACAATGTGACTCAATAAGTTCAAAAATTGCACTAAATTAATAACTACAGACAATAAATTTTCATGACAGATATTAAGCAACTTACCTTGACAGTCCCAAGACTTTTCTTCCATTGTAGCTTACGGGGGGTTTTGATTTCATGAAATCTATTTGCATAGTCCGAAAGGAGCTGGTCAACAGGTCCAGGCAGCTTAACAGGCTCATCCTGTAAGCCTTTTCAAGGTTAATCGTACAAGATGTACTATCTCAGGGAAACATTTGAAACTGTTAAGACATATAGATTAATACAATTTATTATGTGGGAAGGACTTGATCATAGTTTATATAACATATTATGCTTTGGTTTTACATTTCAAGTTGAGAAAAACTAGAAAAAGGCTGAAAGAAAAATGAAGCTAACTGAAATTCTAGCATGAGAAACGCAATTAAAAATACTAAATCAAGTAGTGACTGCTAATTGGAATAAACTCCCCAAGAGTTTAGAATAATACTGAAACAGGATATCATGAAACCTTGAGTTTCTTAAGCTTCTTGGAAAGATCCAATTAAATGTTTAAAAATTTAACAATGTTTTCACCTTTTTTTCATAAAATACAGTTAAGATATTTTGCAGTATCAACTATTTACATATGCATAGTAAACAACCACTGACTATAATTTTTAGTTTGGAAAAAGATAAATCTTCTTCCAATTCTTCAATGTTAAAAAGTAAAATAAAAAAATGTTACATCCCACCACAATATAGTTGAGGATATTGAAGTGTCCAGGAAAAAACAATGTTAAGAGCAAACAATATTGAAATCTATGAGTCGTATCTGTGGGAATTAAAACTTCGCTCAAATCTTGGTTAGGTTTTGCTGAAGATATGGTGAGGAAGAATCATCTAAATTGATTTGGATGCACAAACCGCAGTTTTGAGGACAAGCCTAAAACACTAAAAAAATGGAATATGTACACCACTTATAATATCAGGTAAAATTGATTCTTTACATTTGAAAAAGGAGTACAAGGCAGAAGTGATTAATAAAGTACTGCATAAAGTGAAAAGTGTACTCAAAAATCAAAAGAATCTACTCAAAGAAAGAAATTTTGTTAGTAAAACAAGTCATATGGCTGAACCTTTATATATAAGTAGCGCAAGCTGACAACACTTTCAGTCTTAATATATGAATCAGTTACTTTTTTCTCTCATTATCTAAAACTTATATTAATCGGCAAAGGAATTTTTCCTGCAAACCTGTATTGGAGGCCAGAAATTAGAAGATATGATAGTGGCTGAAACCATATCCATGGATATTTCATTCTCACCCATCTCAGCACCTGAGAGTGCATTGCCAAAATTTAGCCAAAAGAATTTTGAGACAAATAGTAGTCACACTTTGTATGTAGCAATGATAAAAAACATGGAACCATTTGAACTTTAGAAAGTACTTGTCTGAGATGGCTGACATATGGTAGCTTTGATGTTTGTGTTGGTCCTCTTTGAGTCAATCAGATCATTGAGCATTATCTCACATTTCTGTAGGCTGCTCTCTCCAAATTGTATCTGCAGAAAGAAAGCAATATTCAATGTCCTGATAGACATACTGAAAACGAAAATCAATACACAAAAATAATAATAATAAAATAATAACTTCAGACTCAGTCAAATAACACAGGCATCATCAAATTAACCATGTACCTTAAGGAGCTCCAGAGTACGTATCTCTGAGTCAATATCATAATCGGATTTATTTAGAAGCTTTTCTGCAAGCATGGTTCGATATTCATTAACTAGTTGGTCTTTAGAACCAATTATGCCTACAATCATCCCAAGTATGTCAACCTTCCTCTGGTTCCTGCTACCTTTCAATGGATCTGCTTCCACAGGGTCTGGCTGCCAGCTAAAAGGGAAAACTTATTAGAAAGAAACATGAATTTTGTTATGAATTTTGTAATATGGCAAGCAGAAAAGATATACTAAGATATCCGCAAAAGTGAGGAAAACTGATGAAACAGCTAATCACCATCAAGGATAGCAAATATATACCGTGTCGCATTGATCCATGCTTGCCTGTCATCAGTGTTGAAGTCATCATCTGCGCCAACATTCTCTTGACTTTCTTCATTTCTGTTCAACTCTTCAAGTAGACTATCTCCAGGATTTCCTGATGCACTTGAATTTCCACTAGTCCCATCTGTAAGCATAGTCACTATACATTTTATGGTATCTTTCCTTCCTCTTAAATAGTCCCTTATTGGTTCACCAACTGCCTCAAGAAAAACACCAGCAGGATCTATTGTCCTTAGGGCTTTAATAGTTGAAACATATTGATGCAGAATATCATTGGTTGATGCGCCAGCGGTAAGCAAGCGATAACGTAGTGCTGAAATAAATGACTCCACCAACTTTGCATGTTGCCCAGTGTATTCAAGACATAATTTTAAGTCTTCAATTGCAGGAGAGCTTCATATATCCACAGAGAAAAAGGAAGATAAGTACTCGGAAAATTAGACATATACCAGGGAGCTATAATTTGCTAAGGATTAAGAAAACTTGTTATGACAGGTCACATGGCTATAGTGCTTATTGTTGGTACCTAAAATTTATCCAATATTGGATTAGAATATTAAACTAAATTAAGCAAGAGATAGAACATAATGCAAAATGACATCTCCTTGTTCGATCATGTCATGCAGCTACAATACAGCATTTAGGAATTTGTATCAAAGCCTAACATAATTTGATTGCTTTCAGCCATGGTAAGAACCTATACCCACTAAATGTTTTAAATAGTCTACAAACTTAAGAGTGTTGATCCCATAATTTATTTTACTGAGTGCAGATCGCAAACACAACATAAGATGCACAAGTTCCACATATAGAACATTGCCATTACTTTTCTACTGGTAGTAGGGGAACCCCCACAAATAAAAATTAAATAAAAAAACAATAAACTACCTCTCAGGATAATCAACAATTATCTCAAATAGTTTTGCTATTCTTAAATCTTGTAGCGTTTCATAAGCAAAATATTCCAGCCGTAACTTCCATCTAACAAGCCCTTCAGATGGAGCATCAATTCCAGGACAGCATGAAGATGGCTGTGGTGCTAAAGGTGATTTAAGACCTGATGAAGTACTTTCATAGCTAATAGAGTCACCAAGATAGACAAGAAGGGCATGCAGAAACTGCAGGGGTACAGCCTGCACAACATGACTCCAGTTATAAGGAGAATAAGTTAGTGATTTAAAGGAGTTCATTTATATGCACAAACTAGCATGGTCAGATAATAAATTTCGCATAGAATGATACGAGGATATTGCATGGTAACAGTCCAAATACAAGATATACAAATTGATCAACCAACTATAAATCAGCTGTTGCATAACTCTGTAATTTCTAATTCATTCATGTCTATCTTCTATCTCATTATACATTTCTACATCCCCCCCGCCCTCCATGCTCTTAACTCCCTAACTATCTTGTAACGTCTACCTACTAACAAAATCATTCTAACAAATCTAACAAACATAATCGAACATAACTACTCCGCTTCCTACTAACTACTTCAGCATCTTGAATATTTGTCATTTATCAATTTCACCCTCCCTCAAACACATCCTTGTCCTCAAGGATGAGGAGGAGCAGTGGTATCAAAATCGGGAAATTGTTGCTAAATAGCAGTGAGTGACTCCTAGGTAGCATCCTCTGGTCGTTTGTTTTTCCATTGGACCAGCACTTGTGTTAAGGGTAGATTATGTTTCTTCACCAACTTCCTAGCTAAGATGAATTTAGGCTCTAGGGCAAAATAGCCATCATCATTACATGGTGTTTCTTAAGGAGAGAAACATGAAAGATGGGATGAATCCTTGTTTCTAGTGGTAGCTCCAATTGGTATGCAACTTGCCCTATTCTCTTCAACACCTTAAATGGCCCAAAATATTTGGCAGCCAATTTATGCAATGCTGAGTTATTGAGAGCATTACATTAGAAAAGGTGTAACTTGAGATAAACCATGTCCCCAACTTGGAACTCCTGGTCACTCTGTTTCTAATTTGCCAATTGTGACATTCTGGACTGAACTCTTTCTAAATGGTAACGCAATAGTTGCCTCGTAGCTTCCCTCTCCCTTGAGCTTCTATCTATGACAGCATTATCAGAATCACCAGCTAGATATGGTAAATGAATTGGCGGTACTCCATAGACAACCTCAAAAGGGGTCATTCCAATAGAGGAATGGTAGGTGGTGTTGTTCCAAAGTTCAACAAAAGGTAGCCATTTGGCCCATTCTCTAGGGCAGTCTCCACTCATGCGACAAAGATAGCATTTAAGGGTTCTATTCAAGACCTCAATTTGGTCGTCTATTTGGGGATGACAGGCCAAGGAGTATAGTAGCTTGACCTTGTGAACCCTAAATAATGCTCTCCAAAATTTCCCACCAAAGAAGGGATCTCTATCAGTCACAATGGAGGTAAGGAACCCATGGAGCTTGACAACATTGTCAAGAAATGACTAGGCTACATCTACAGTTGTAAAGGGGTAGTGGAAGGTGACAAAATGGCCAGCTCTGGTTAACTGATCAACAACAACTAATACAACTGACTTGTGGTAAGATTTTGGTAGACCAGTAATGAAATCCATACTTAACTCACCCTATACATTGCTAGGAATAGGTAGAGGTTGTAGGAGCCCGGGTGTTGCCACTGTTTCATGCTTGAATAGTTGGCAAGTCTGGTATTCCCGTGCAAATTCTCTTACTGCCTTTTCTAACCCCTTCCAATAGAAGATAGCCGCAAGTCTCCTATATGTCGAAGTTACTTTAGAATGTCCTCCAAGAGGGTCACTATGGAAGTGATTTAAGAGCTGGGCCTTTAGTTCTGGTACATTCCCAACTACTAGCTTGCCTTTGTGTTTTAACAACTGGTGCTGCTAGGTCTATTTAGGATGAGAATTAGGGTCTTGCTCCAATTCAGAAATTAATTTCAACAATTGCTCATCTGTCTTCCACGAAGCTTTGACTTTTTTAGTTGAGCTGGAAACAATAGAAATGATAGTAAAACAGTTGTGGTTTAGCCTGTCCTCTCCCATAACTTGCTTGGTCAGCCCATCAGCCACAGGGTTATCTCTCCCTCTTCTATACACAATCTCATATGTGAGACCCCATAACTTACTCACCTACTTAAATTGTTCTAGAGTAATGGTCTTTTATTCTAACAGATGCTTGAGGGAAAGATGACCAATAATTATAGTAAACTTCTTGCCATATAGATATTGGCGCCAATGCTTCATAGCAAACATGATGGCTGCCATTTCTTTTTCATACGCCGACAGATGTTGTTTGGATGGAGAGAGAGACTTGCTAATAAAGGCAATGGGATGGCCATTTTGTGATAGCACAGCACCTATGCCAATATGGAGGCATCCGTTTCAATTGAGAAAGGAGCTGAAAAATCTAAAAGGGCAAGGACAAGTGTAGAAGATATGGCATGCTTAGGTTGTTGAAATACTTCTTCGGCTTTAGCATTCCATTGAAAGGCTCCTTTCTTCAATAAATTTGTAAAAGATTTACTGATAGCACCATAATTTTTAACAAATCTGTGGCAATAACCCATGAGACCAAAGAATCCTCGAGGAGCCTTGATAGTAGTTGGAGTAGGCCCTTTTTTCATAGCTTCTATCTTTTTTGGATCTGCTTTCACATCATCCTCAGAGATGATATGGCCTAAATATTCAATTTGGGTGGCTCCAAATGTACACTTGTTTTGTTTAACAAACAAGGAATGGTGCTGTAGCAATTGCAAGGTATTCCTAAGGTGTTGAAGGTGGTCTACCCATGACTTGTTGTACACCAAAATATCATAAAAAAAGACCAAAATGTACCTCCTTAAAAAGGGTTTAAGAACTGAGTTGATTAAGTTCTGGAAGGTGCCAGGGGCATTTGTCAAACCTAAGGGCATGAAAGGAATTCATAGCACCTTTCATGAGTTTTGAAAGCAATTTTATGAATATCCTCTGAGTTCATACAGATTTGGTGATACCCTGCTCTCAAATCCAACTTAGAAAAATATTTGGAACCCTTCAATTCATTGATAAGTTCCTCCACAATAGGAATGGGAAACTTATTTTTGATAGTTTGAGCATTGAGCTTCCGGTAATCTACACAAAATCGCCATGTATTATCCTTCTTTCTTACCAATACTAAAAGGGAAGCAAATGCACTGCTACTCCGAATGACACCACTCTTTAACATATCTTTAACTAGCTCTTCCATGGCATTCTTCTGGAGAGGGCCATAACGTTAGAGCCTCAAGCATATGGGTTTTTTCTCCTTAAGAGGAATTTTGTGGTCTAATGCTCTTGAAAGCGCCATAACATCAGCAAACTTTGCCAATAATTCGTCCCGAGATTGATCCATCTGGACTCCAATATTTAGGCCCTGTTCTTGTGTCCCTAATTCGCTAACCTTAATTAAACACAATTGGCCAATCTTATATATATATGCTTCTGAGGACATGCTTTCTCTTCTAATGAAATTCCCGATTTGTCAACTCCATGCAGCTCATAATGCCCTTCAAATCGAAACTCATAAATTGGTTCTTCAGATCCCAAGTGATCTTGCCTAGTGTATAAAGCCACTATACTCCTAATATCATGTCATAACTGTTGGGAATTATGGGAGGCACACAGCGGAAACATTAAAAAATTTTGATCCCAATTCCCATCAAGGATCCGCCAAAATCACTTAAACTGAATAGGTTCAGAGAATTACCTTTTTTCTTCCGATTGAGTTTGTTGTTTGCTTTTATTTGGATCACAGGAACTGACCGCAGATCAGCTCCCTCTACTGGTATCTACACGAACGGGGTTCAGCAACTCAAAGCAGTGTGCAAGCAATCAGTCCGTACGATGTCCGTACGATGTCTCTCTCTCTAAGGATTTTGGAGGTAGCTCTAGCTCTAGCTATGTATATCATTTTTTCTAATATGGAAACCCCTATTTATAGACTAGAGTTTCAGATATATTTAATTAATCAAAATTAATTAAATATATCTATTAGTTTAAATTCAAATCTATCCTATAGTTTAAATTTAAACTAACAATATCTAGAGCTTAATTTAAATTATCTGATTAGTTTAAATTTAAATCTATCTGATAGAATTAAATTTAAACCTATCTGATAGAATCAAATTTAAATTATCTGATTAGTTTAAATTTAAATCTATCTGATAGAATCAAATTTAAATTAATCCATATATATATATATATATATAATATCAAATATAATATATATATATATATATATATATAATATATAATATATTTCGAATTTAATTATTTATATATATATATATATATATATATAAATAATTCATCCATCCTAGATATTCATTGAATCTAGACACATTTCTGATTCAATGAATGTGGACATTTTAGTTCGAGTTAGTCCGTTCTTGTGTGCGACCCTGCAGGCCCATATGATGTTGGCAGTGGGCCAACTACACTGTTTGACCCACAAATCACAAGCGGCCTCTAGCAAGACATTGTGACTACCAAAATCATACGAGATCAGTGATCCAATGCAACCTATCTTATAATCCTATCATATCCCTTTTGTCACACGATATCTAGATCGAGTATAAGACATGGAAATGTCATTCTCAACTTGCTCGATCATAACTTTCTCGATCTCCGAGCAGACTGATATAAGATGGAACCCTTTCCATTTGAGTATGGCCATGCATTTCTCAGTCACACTCATCGAGGGGCCCAGAGATATCTCTCTCTATTAATTAGAGGGACAAATTCCATCTTGACCACTCATCTTCCTCTGCATGAATTTCATTATACCTGATCATAGTCTTTATAATCACCCGGTTAAAGGTGACATTAGACTATGCCAAAGTACAGTGTCCTTCATGTAGGAATCTATGGTGATCTCAGGTCCAAGGGATCAATGACATAGTTATATATGAGATAAATTTATGACCTAATCCATGTAACTTATCTCATGACGGGTCTATCCAGCGTCCTGTTCTCTAACACACGCCTATGATTTTAATTCATATCATCATACATGATTAACACTTAATCAGTCAAAATCATACTAATCTTAATTCATCGTTGTTCCCACAAGGATGATTGATTAGGGACATTTTGGATAATTCAAAAAATAATTTATCCATGGATATTATTATATATAAACATGCAAATAATATAATAATGTAATAAAAAGAAAACTCTTATTTCGTAATAATAAACAATGTTCGCAATACAATGATTGGCCTAGGGCACAATCTCCAACAATAACCCCCCAAGAGCATCACTGAAAAGTCTGCAACAAACAATTGATCATTCATGCTCCATTGTAGTTGCCCACATTTAGATTTTATTGTAAGTTGCTGCCCACTGGCCACAATCACTTTGGTCCCCACCAACAGTTGTCTTTTCAGCTTTAATCTTTTAACTAGCATAGTATCAACAAAATTGTGTGTACTTTTAGTATCTAGGAGCAGCACAACTTGATGTTTTTTAACCCTCCCATGTAGCCTCATTGTAGCCTCATTGTAGCCTATTCTTCGGGTTCTCCCATGGTCTCAATGATAGCATTTAGGGATATTCTAGTTTCGATTAACTCTCCATGTTCTTCTACAGCTTCATGAACTTCATCAATGTCCATCCTATCTCTTTGATCTTCCTCTTCGACCATCAGCATGAACAATTGGGAATTCTAACACTTATGATCAAATGTAAATTTTTCTGGGCACTAGTAGTATAAACCTTGCTTCCTTCTTTCAAACATTCCCTTTTTTGTGAGCTGTCTGACAGGCTTCGTATTATGAGTGTTGGACTTTTGTTTGACGAGATATGAAGAGGATGCAACACCCTCTTGGTTAGACAATGTGATTTTCTTTTGTGATGTTGCCATATAGGAGGTTCTGTATATTTGAAGTGGTGTTGGTCTCAAATTTTAAAGGTATAGGGGTTGCAACATTGGAAGTTGTTGGGTTATGAATGATAGTCAATGTCTTTCCATAATATGGTTGTCGGGTTTGAAGGACATTCACAGAGGATTCTGTTAATTTGGCAAGGTACATAGTGTTTTGAAGGGAATTGGATTGAAACATCTGCACTTGAGCCTCAATTTCTAGCTTGAATGCTCCAAGGAAGCAACTAATGGCAATTTCCTCAAGTAATTCTAATTCAGCCAGGAATTCTTTGAATTTTTCCTGATACACCTCCACCAACTCATCCTACTTTAAATCCTTTAATCCTACCAGGGATCCACTTGAAGAATGTCACTGAATCTAGCCTTCATCCCATCCATATACTCTATCCATCCCACGTTGCTCATCTTCTTCTTCTTCATGAAGCTTTGGTGCCATTGTAAAGCTTTTCCTTCCAAATGCATTGTCACTAGTCAAATTCACTGATCCACAGGAGTCTTATCAATATCACTAGTCAAATTGGTTCTGTCAAATCATAGAAATTCTATGCAGGAGAACTTGGTAGGAAACTGATAACCGGTTGTTTGGTTATTATTGTAAGATCCGAATTGCATCAGTCTACCTCCTTGCATGCTGGTCACACTATTCGTCTCATCCATGGAGTTTGTTGATGCCACCAGAACCTTCGCCATTAACTCACTGAACAAATTCTCCATCCTTGCATTCAACACTTCTAATTTTGATTCTAATCATGCTTTAGACACGTTCATTGTCAATCGTAGGTCATTCATATCCAATCAACCCCACATGATGTCCTGTTCTAGCTCTCTGAACCGATCGTTCACTCGTGTCTTCTTTGCCATTTCCCATGATTGTCGACTCTGATACCATTTGTTGCAGATCTCAGTAATTTCTCATTCATTCATGTCTATCTGCTATTTGATTATACATTTCTTTTTATATTTCCTCCCCATGCTCTTAATTCCCTAACTGTCTTGTAACGTCTACCTACTAACAGAATCATTCTAACAAATAACAAACATAACCAAACATAACTACTCTGCTTCCTACTAACTACTTCAGCATCTTGAATATTTGTCACGTATTATCAGCTCTCTCCATTAACAACTTTAAGACTTCAGTTTAGCTCCTTTTATCCACTTGACTTTAGGTACAAATGGTTATTGATAATACATGTAATTTAATTCTGGAAGTTTACTACATGTTTGGTTGGCACTTCAGAATACATTCTGGACCCATAGAATGTATTCTCGAGGGTAAAATTGATGTTTGGCTAATGAATATATGTTTTGTGCAGTTAACTAATATGTCCTTATCTAAAAAATACAGATTTATTTAAAAAAAGTATTATATTTACTTTTGAAATAGTGTTTCTGTCCCCCAAAAAAAAAATTCTGAACCAAAAGTAATTTTACCTAACAGTTAACACAATCCAAACAAACTCATTCCTATATATTCACAAACTCTCATTCTTCCAAAAGTAGCAAAAAAATTTCTCCCAAAATGCATTCTCTACCAATTACCCAAATAGCCAATTTTTTACCATTCAAAATAATGATTGGCCAGCAGGCATCATTAGTAATTTATTCAATGATATCCATGCGGGAGATGCAGATAAATTTATTGTATATCATAAGGAAAATAATCATACTTCTGTAAAATGAAACATGATTGAACAAGTAAAACAAACTGATAGGATGTGGCATAAATTTTGTTTAGGCTGGAAATGCTTAGGTGGATAAGCATAATTTGATCATTCAATCTACTTTACCAAGAGATTATCTCAATTGAACCGACTCAGAACTTAAAAGTAATTGTAGTTTATTAGCAGTTATTTTTTTCCTTTTGAATTAAGGGTGAAATTATTTAAACCACCATTTGACACAATTTGAATGGAACACTACACCATGTAAGCCCAATGACCTAGTGTACGGTGTACCTGTTAAAAAAGATAACTTTTCCTCTTTTACAATGTTGCAACTTTTGCTAATAAAATGCCAATCGGATGGAGGGAAGTACCATAAAACTAACTTAAAATAACAAGAACCAAATTCACAGCTGCCAAAACAAATTGAGTCAGAATTTCGACCAAATGCAATCTGTAAAAAGATTAATTGGAACATAAATATGACTAGCCAAATAAAAAAAATACTATAATTTATTTGGTTTTATCAATGATCCATGACATAAAAATTCGACAAAATCTTATGTTGACTATCGACTACCTAACACAGCCTTTTTCTTTATTCCAAACTTTGGACCAGCTATGAAATGATTTGCATTAAAATATAGCATAGGCAGAGTTAAATGTATTTGGTTTCATAACACAATGACATGCATAGCAGCTATATTTCTAGAGTAATAACACGGTATATTTGTTAATGCAGGAAATCCCTCATGTTACTTGTATCTTAATCTAGTTATAAGTGTATGAGATAGTAGGTAAGGCTCGCTTCAGATATCTAGTCTGGATCTTTCACTTTATGATTCAGTAATCCATGAATAACCATGTTATACATTATAAAATTACAGCTGGCTTAATCAAATAAAGAAGTGTTCTGTACAAAAGAAAGATACTCTTAGAACTAACAGACATTCCTTGGTTTTATTGTGGACATGCATAACAAAAAACTGAATGCATTGAAAAGGAAAGCTTAAGCAACTACATGGGAAAGATAAGGTTAAAAAAAACAGTATAATAAGTTTACAAATATTTAAGCCAAAAACATAAAGATGTTCACTCAAAGGAACAAGTAACTTCATTCTCCAAGATAATTTAGGCATCAAATACACAAAGATACAAAAAATTTTGTGCATTTAAGGGAGAAAAGACAGGCATGTTAAAATGGACAAAAGGAGGACCAAGTGGGGACAGGACTGGAATTGACAAGAGAACAGATAACCATGTATGTAAATTGAATGTTAAAGAAGAATCAATAAAGAGGATCCCAAGTTCCAACTAGTTCAAATGAAAGAATAATGTGGCACATGCCAGATGTGCATAGCATATGGAGCGCATGTTAAATGTATATGAACAAACATATATGCATTACAAACCTGTATCCAACTTTTAATTGATTGTAAAACAGAACTCCTAAATTCATCACCAGCTAGATCATGTACTTTTGCCTGTCATTCAAACCAGAAAAAGAAGTTAATGTCACCCAAAGATTAGATCCACAACAGGCGACATACTATGTACAAAGAAAAAGGCAAATTTGCTCACTTTTAGTAGTAAGAAGATAGCTGAAGCATAAGCATCTTCAGCCATAGAAGTAAATCCAAGACTTCTAAGATCAAGAACAACCTTTCCAATGTTCTTCACCAATCTACTGTTTTCCGAGAACCTACTGTGGTTATAACAATCATCAACATCCATTGCACCAACCTTAGTACAGACTTTGCCTTTTTCATCTAAATCCATGTCATCCTTATTCTGAGATGCATCATCATTGCACTCTTCAGCCATGATTGTACTTAACTCCTCCAGCCTTCTTTTAAAATACCAGTGTAGCATCACTAATAATAGCAGAGGAAAATAAAATCAAGCATACAAGGCTAGATAAAAGAAGTAAAAGAAAATGATAAGCTTACCAAGGAAAAAAATACCAAATAAAAGAAACAGTGAAAATAAAACAGATAGGAAGAATATTTTATAAACAAGAATACTTCTAAGAAGGTCAAAGGAGATCTTGGGCTAAAACTGTCGCATTGCATTATGAACTGAACTATATTGCTTGGGCATTGGAGCTAATAACAGCAAAATCTCACACAGGCATTTGGTAAATGGCAGAAATGAAGAGATTGGTGAAAAAAGATACCAAAAATAAAGCATGCAAGTACAGGACAGAACACTGTTTGCTGGCTGTCCATATCAGTAAATACCCACATGTTTTGAAATAAACAATTCAACAAAAGACAACAATGTCGAGGGAGGGATAAAAGGATGGATTTAAGATAACTTTGACTCTTAGAATAGTTGTATCCATTATCATCTAAGTAAGCATACGTCCATTCTTATAGAATTTTACATTCATTGTCAAAGTGTTATTAGTATGACATCTATAAAAACTTTTTTTTTTTGGGATAAGTTGTTGCTGAGATTTACATGGCAAGAGGATAATTTAACCTATGAGTAACCTCGTGCAAATAAAAATATTCTTTCCTCCTAGAGTGATCAATCGACAGAAATAGAATGGAAAATTTACAGTTTCTGCCTTCCAAGTCTTAACATCCTAATAATGAATGACTGCAGTTAATAATTATCAAATGCGGGTGATTCGCTAATAACAGGAAATGACAAGCCCAAACTTAACAATGATAAAAAAATATTTTAACAATTGAAACATTTCATGTACCAGGAAAATGGCGAGGAAGCGAAGCCATAAGAACAGAGGAGACAATCAATTGATACTTTGAGACAAGATAATCTCTTTCTGCTTCAAAACTATGTCTTTTCCCTGATATCTGATCCTTATAAGATTGTAAAGCATGAACCAACATTAATAAGCACTTCTCCTGATACTGCTTCTCCAAAGAGATTTCTTCCAAAGCGTTGCAGAAAACGCGCTGAATCTCCTCCTCATTAATCTGTTTTAAGTGTTTTCGAGTTGATTAATGACTAAAAATTCTGATTCATCAAAAAAGTTTAAAAATATCCAGTAAGGTTCACATATACTCACATCAAAATCATTATTCTTCTTCAAATCCACAAAATTACTGTAAGCATCAAAATGTCTCCAAAATTTCGATGCTCCATTTCTTTCAAATGTTTCCTGCCACCAAATGAATTCAAAATTTCGTAACTTTATATCGTAATTAGCCAATGGCAGCATAAGTGCGTAACAAAAAGCCAAGTATTTCTACCTCAAGCACCCGAAGAAAGTGATCCCGAACCAGTGATTCTAACCCATGTTTGCTAAGGCCATGAACATGAACTACAAACTCCGCACCAACAGAGAGGTCGCCGGCAGCAGTGAGAAGGGTTTGCGTAGCGGCACAGAAGCCATTGTAGCTGTCTACGATCTCTTGTAACGAATCATCTGGGAGAGCATCCAAAACCCCTAGATTACAGAAATGGGAGGTCGATTCCTCCGTGGCCATCGAGGAGAAAGAAACGCTGTCTCAGCCTTGAAAGAGTAGAGAGATGACGGGAATTCAAAGTTGCTCTCTAAATTTGCCGCCACCGCCGGCCTGGACGTACAAGGGGGTACTGGCGTGACCGAGTAGAAAGCGGCCTGAGCAAGCGCAAGCCAATGGATTTGTGTCTAGTTTAATTTTTCCCTCTTTTTTCAAGCGAAACTAAATAAAAATAAAATTGGGAAACCAAATCTATTGTGCGGCAACCTAAATTGCATCCTCGCCTGTAAAATGCTTCAAAAGAAAAAAGTAAAAAAAATGTCACATAAGGAATAAGAATGCATATCAAATCATTTTCTTTATTTTTATTTATTCTATATTTTTTATCTTTCTTTTGTTTTAGAAATATTTTACAAACTTCACAAGAATCTAAACTCCCAAACAACCTCCTTAAGTTATATAATTATGAAAGATTGGATTTTTTTTTTATTTGATCTCTTTTAGCTAAATCAGCAATGTCAATTTTTTAAAAGAAAAGTTAAAAGTTAAGTTATGCTGCATAGAAGAAAAATATTAAAAATGTATTATCAACTTTTAAAATTGATGTGCCAAATTGCACAATTCTCTTTAAAAGAATTTTTTATATTTTGATCAATTTATAGTCTTATTGAATAAACTCTAAAAATTAGAATCACTTTATTAGTGAAGAGAAAATCATTCATTAACTTAATATTTTTTTTATAAGATCAAACGCCACTAATCTAAGTCAAAAAAAAATTAGGAATTCCCACTAATCATTCATTAACTTAGCTTGGAACAAGCTAAGTGTGATCCCTTGATAGTAATTCAAGCAATAGAAGGGGGAAGAAGTGATTACGATGGTGTGTGGTACACTTGAAAGGCTAAAAAGAAAAATTTTATATTTTTTTGATACACTTGAAAGCCTTTCCTCTAAAATGGCCTTACTATCCATCAAGCAATTTATGTTTTCTTTCAAATTTGCTATGAAAAAAATACTATTTAGCATGAGTTTAAAAATTGGATCGGATCAACTGATTTAATTGATAATCGATCTCTAATTCAATTGAGAATCGATCTCTAATCTAGTTTAATTAATCTAAAAAATTCGTCAACCAAACAATCAATCAAGAATTAGTAAAAACTAGTCAAAATCAGTTTGAACTAGCACGTGAAATTTTTTTTTTTAAATTCTGATATAATAAAATAATTTATCCCAAATAAATTTGATAAATTAGAAATAGAAGATAATAAAAAATAGGAGGGAGTTGAAATATAGAGAATTTATTTTTTAGACAAAGAGAGAATATGAAAAAAAATAAAATTTGCATATTTGATTATTTTTTATACTTGTCCACTACTATGTTCTATTTTCTAATAATATTTTTTTCAAATATCAAGGTATTTAATCAAAATTACTATTTACATTTTTTTTATTTTTTAATAATAAGTAGAATCTTAATATAATTTAAAAACTTAAAAAATTTAATATTAAATACTCTTAACTTTTAATCATAAGTAATTTTTTATTTTAATTAAAAAATTATTTTTGTAATATCTTATGAAATATTAAATTAGTAATCAAATATTTAAAATTTACTAATATTTATTTGTTACATTAAAATTTTAATATATAATATTTTTTAAAAATATATTTAATTATTACCAATTTGATCATTATTCGATCAATGAATCATGAACTAGTATCTCCATTAATTTAATAACCAGTCCGATTTTAAAAAAATATTACTATTTAGATGAGAGAATTAAGAAAAAAGATTATTCAACAAGAAATTATTATATAAATTCACTTGTAATTTCCAAAAATTAATACTTTGGCATTAGAAGTGTTTTGTTTATTTACTTACATTTTGTTTTCATTATTATATTATTTTTACTTTACTAAATATACAAATAGTGATAAAATAATGAAAGATAGTTAGTTAAAAGAATCAAGAGACTTATCATGCATCACTCATAGATTCAACTGACTAAAAATCTCATTTAGTTTATAAAAATTAGCATTATAGACATAGAAATGGAAATAAAATTGTCATGATATGCATGTTTGGTTGGTTCTTTAATTTTGTATTCCATTTGCTTTGGGATGCCTATTCTACCCTTTGAAGCAATCATCAATCCATCTAAGAAAACAATAGATTGGGTTGGCATTTTAAGAAAGTATCTAGTAAATGACTTAAATGTCCTTCTTCCATGTGTTAGGTTTAAGATTTTTTTAAAGTTTAAAAAATAATAATTTAAAAATATTAAAAATATTTAAAAATACTTCAATGTCTTTTTAAAATTTTTCAATAAAATAAAATTAAATATTTTAGTATATTTTTATATTAAGAATATTATAGTCATTTGTTCACTTTTTATTTTCATCTGTATATTGTTTTCATTAAACTAAACACAAAAAATATAATGGAATGTGCATTCATTTCCATGATACACCAAATATAATTATTTTATTCCATCAAAACCGATTTTTATTATCATTCTTATTCATATTCTTATCCTCATAAAAATTATTTCATGAACTAAACAATAATGTAGTCTAGATTAAGGTTCTTTATTTTCATAGTCTACCATTAGAACTTGACATTTGGACTGAGGTTCAATTCACTTAATTTGAATTGGGATTCAATTGATTTAGAAGTTCAATTGCCTAAATTTGAATTGTTAATTTCTTTGTTTTGTTTTGTTTTACTTTTTATTATTGCTTTTCTTTTAGACTTTTTCCTTTTGGTTTTATAAAAAAATAATAATAAAGTAATTCAAATGTCAAAAAAATTATTGGCCAAAATAAAAAGCACAAAAAATTATTTGATATTTATCCTAATGTTTTTGTGCTTTTTTTTAAAAGTCATATTCTTTTTCAAAAATTGTTTTAATCTATGTAATATATATATATATATATATATATATATATATATATATATCATGCTTTTGACATTTAAAGTAGATATTATTACATATCAAACTAAAAAAAAAAAACACACACACACACACACACACACATTGAATTTTTCTTAATATAAAAATTAATATGTGATTTTTTGTTTTTTTTTTTGTAAAACCTCATGTGAAATAGGTCTAAATTCATATGGAATAAGTTGAACATGATATTATGTTTTATATATAATTATATAGGTCTATACTTATCGAGTTGGCTTGTTTAAATTACCAGAACAGTGAGTTAGATGTAGATTTTTTCAATTTGTATAATTCTAAAATTATTATTTTTTAGTTCATTTTAACCAACAAGTTAGCTTTTTCTCCTTAATCCTATAATCTAATAGCACTAATAACTATTTTGATTTCATCCATACCTAATATGGCAACTCTAATTCTCTATGTATAGCAAAGATGGACATGTCATGTCTATCCAATCTAGGGCATTTAAATTTGATTTAAATAATTCATATTTTTTCTTTATATTCTTTAAGTATATATGTATTAAAATACCAAAAAAAAATTAAAATTTAAACTGCTTAAATCAGATCTAAATGACCCAAATAAGATGTGTGCCTGTCTTTATTATGGGTAGGGAATCCAAGTTACCCAATATGGCATACCCAGTTTTAATTCTATTTATTTGACAAACTACAAACAAAACACATCGCAAACCTAAAAACAAGAATATATGATGTGAGCAAGTAGCGTAGGTCATTGTTCTTACTTTTTTATTTTAGTTACCACAAGATCACCACCTTACTCACCTTACCTTTATATCGAGAATTGCATAGCTATTATTATGGAAAGCACCTTATCATTATTCATTTTCATCGTCTTGGACGATTATCACAACCAAGCTCAATAACACTAAGAAAAGTTTCTGAACACTTCACTATTTTTCTTTTTATTTGACAATCATTTTCAGTTTGGTAATGCCTTTTTATTTCTTTGCTCCATTGATTCATCTCACGATAGTTATTTAATGGTTGATTTTTAGGATTTAATTTTCGAGTGATGCCATTTATTTTTGTAGATGAGTGTTGTTTTAGGGTTGCCTTATTCCTAATTTCACAATAAAAATTTATGATGTAAATTCTATGTTAAGGGTGGAATCTTTTAGTATACTGGGTTAGTGCTTGAATCTTTACATGTCAAGTGACAAAGTTGATGCCTAGGATATACTACTTTGTTTCAATTTCACATTGGAAAATTGGGTGTTTCTCAACTAATCCTTAAATCTTTTAATAGAAAATCCAAAGTTGATGTTTAAGTCTTTTAAAGGAAATCCTTAGTCAATGCTAAAACCATTTAATGGAAAATTAAGTTGATGTTCACATCTTTTACTATAAAATTTTGAGTTGTATGCTAATATTTCCTTATATCAATTTTGAATTCTCAATTAGGAATAATTTAAATTTCATATTTATTTTAATATATTTTCATCTCCTCTTCTAATCCTCTATGCATGCCTTTATTTTATAATTGCTTATCTATTTAGCACTTACTAATTCCTTGTGCCACAAATGATCCTTTCATGTTTTTTTTTCAATGTCAGTATAAAACCTATTAGAAAATAAGACATCTATGATAAGCTAACCTATAACCCACTAATTTGAACCAATTAATTAATTTAATTTTCAAAATTGGTAGTCAATTTTTTTACTGGGAGTTAATTTGAAAAAGTGGGAGCTATTAAAAAGAGAAAAACTAATTGTAAGAAGCTTGAATGATTATTTTTTTCTATCTTCCTTCGAGACTCCCTACAAGAAAACTTTTCTATATATAACAAAATATTGAAAATAAAGAGAAGAAAAGCAACTTTTCTCTGACAAAATTAACACATAACCATTATCTTAAAAGTATGGTGCATCTATTGTGATATAGTGATTAGAGTTTCTCTGATAATTTTGGTCTAAACCACGTGAGATAAATGATTCAAAAAGATCTACCTTTGCACAAATAAGTACTCAAAACTCCTTTTATTGGTATTAGAGCCAAGTTGGCTTGGATTTTCTATTCTCCTATGTTGGAATATGTTTTTCTTTCTAATTAATTCCATAGAAATGTCAAATTGCGTAAATTGGTTAATTTAAAGTTTCATGCCCCTTTAATGGTGAAATTTGATAAAGACCATTTTAGGCCAATATTTTTATACTATATGTAGCATATATTGTGGGAAATATGTGATAGAAATTTGGGAGAAAATGGAATAACTATTAAAAAAGTTGCAAACTTTTAGTGAAAACATAACCAAGTAGCCCATTTTTAAGGTTGATATTCTTACCACAAACCACCAATTGGTGTAAATTATATATAGTTGGAAAGTTTGTTGAACAAGCTTTTCAATGCCATCAATTTTGTCCAAATCGGATGCAAAATGAAAGATATATGACTTTTTAATTTTGTCTGTTCAAAAACAATAAATATGAAGATCTAAACATATTTCTAAATTTGAAGGTAGAAGAAGATATGGGAGTTCTACTCTTAGGGTAATGTGTGTGGCTTACTTCCACTTTTATTTGGCTAAGTGAACACACCAACTAAAAGATGAAGATAAAAGGAGTTTAATGGCTATTGCCTTATCACTAGGAAAGGGACTTAAAATGGTGCATGTATGGCCTTTTTTTTTAGCATTTTTTTAAAGCAAAACCTTCTATAGGTATATGGAGGCACATAGTGCATGCTTTTTGAGTGATTTTAATCTATAGAAAAAAAATCCCAAAATCATGCTCTACACATTAAATACATATGATAAAAGTAAGATAAATATAAACTTCTGATCATAAACCTAACAATGTCATTCTAGTTGAAATTCATTACAAATATATATACACAGCATTATGTACATGCAATCATTATCTGTTATATCTATATAAAAGTCAAATTATGATTGTGGCTACTAAGAACATCATTACTTAACTTAATAAAAATAACAAGTTAAATGGTGACAATAAAAAAACTTGATGCCAAAAGGTTCTTACATTCTTGAAAAGTAAGGATGCTAGGGAACTATTAAACAATATCATATTAGAGTTTGAACATAGAAATACAAGTTAGCATAAAAAGTAATATTTAAAATTTGTTTGTCTAAAAAGAAAACACTGTATAGCTTGCATAACAATATTGAGCAGAATGGCTAATGAATTCATGCGCAAGTAAGAGTCATATTCAACTACTTAAGCCATATAGATAGCCTTTAAGGATAGTATTTCTACAACCAAATTGAGAAGGCTACCAATTAAAAGATTAAAGTCAATTGATCATGTCCTTATTGATGAACAAGCTTACGCTACTATAAGATCTCTTCCTCATAGATGGGAGTGTACAAAAATGAATTTAATCCAAAATATAATCAACATTATTTTTTATGATATTGCTCATTATATAATGCTTAAGAATGAACATCTAGAAGTTGTTAAATCCTCTAGACATGCTTGTATGACTAAGATAACTATGACTTCAAAGTTTAAGCACAAAAAGGATAATATTTTCATAAGAAGAAAAGAGTTGGCTAACATTTTAAATAGGTTAATAAATGATTTAAAAAGAGACACAAGTTTGGAAGAAAAAAGCTTGACATAGTAAAAATCAAGTATTATACTTGTTAAATAATAGGAACCCTTGTCATAATTGCATTAAGCAAAATTAGACTCAAAGGCCACAAACCACATAATTAAAATTGAGAATATTTTGGTATATTATCATCAACTACTTTTCAAAAGCAAATGACTATATGTAGAAAACATGCAACAATTAAAGTAAATAGGATTAGAACATACAAAATTATTTTTACATGGAAGACAAATCTTTATCCTACATAAAGTTTTATATACTTTAGAGATTTGACGAAACTTAACCTCTATTATTTCTCTTTCTTATTTAAGATTCAATGTTAATTTTGCACAACAAATCCATTGATATTTGAAATAGGATAACATATATGATTCTAGTTTTCTTTATAATGGTTTTATTGCATCGCACATAGTTATGAATGCAATTGCTTTATTTAATACTTTCAATCTAACTTTAGATATAAAGGTTAACACATTAGGCTAAGTCTTATATGTAAAAAGGGAATGAGTAGACTAACAAAACAAAAAATGCTATGATCTGTTTCTAGTTTAGAATGTCATAATATAAACATTATCTTATGGGTAAAGTAATTAGAGAATGATTTAAAAAAGGAACTAAGACTAACAATCAATTGCAATTTATTTATTCTAATATATGCCTTCTAAAGAGTGTGAAAACAAGATATAAAACTTAGTATTTCATTAAATCTATTTATGATTATTCACAATATGGTTAAATCAATTTAATCTTCTATAAGTTAAAAGTAATTAAATACTTTAAATGTTATATGAACATAGTTGAAAATCAAATGGATAAGAAGATTAAAACTTTAAGTTATGATTGAAGATACAAATATTTGTCATATTAGTTTAAAAAACTTTGTGAAGAGAAAGAATCAATGAAACAATTGATGATCATTGCATTCCATAACAAAATAAAGTAGTTGAGAGAAGGAATAAAAATTTTTACTCAAAATAGTTAAGTAGTTGATGCATTATTCATTGGTGCCTTTATACTTAGTTAAATATCTTTTAAATCAATTACTTCCACATCCTATGAATCATGGACAAATCTTTAGCCTTACAAGGTCTACTGCTTATTTTAATGATAACTCCTATGAGTATGGGAATTAGGCCTAGGAGAGTAGAAAATATATCTTTATTAAATCCTCATAATAATCAAAGGATTACATTTTCATTGATAAAAACAAATGTGCAAGTGTAAATAAATTTGAGTTAAAAGATTCCACATTTTTAAAGAATAGATTTTTCTAATAAGAGTGAGAGAGAAATTGACAAGGTCACATCTTTTCATGAGACACATGATCAAGATAGTGAGAAATAAATATTTGTACCTCGAACTGTAAATTTAAGTAGAAACTTAGTGCAAGTCAAGAATATTGGACAACCAGCCTCACTACTTAAGAGTAACCAAAAAAGTGTGCCTATATGTCAATTTGAGATTAAAAGGGCATAAAATTTAATTCTTTGATAACCTATTGGATATTGTGCGTTCAAAGCATGTTTTGAGCAATCAAAAAAGCATAAAAGAAATTGATCAATAGGAGGAGCTTAACGACAAAGATGATGAAACCGAGTTGGAAGGCATGACAATAATAAAAGGAGTATATTTTATCCTATAACCATTTTTAAGTAAATTACACTATTTTTTTAATTGACTATATTATTCTTAATATATTTTTTATTTTAAAAGTTACAATATATTTATTTTCCATCAATAAAATTAACTTTTTACATAATATATATTTAACATTTAGTTGCTTTTACTATCATATTAAAAATAAGATTAAATTCAGACATGATTTTTTATATTCTTATTGTCAAGTTTCTTAATTAAAATATAATAATTGTATAATTTTTTAATAAAAATATGATAAATATATACTTTAATAAAAAAATTATACAATTTTTTGCAACAATCGTACATTTATCAAGTTATAATTAGAGAATCTAATAATAAGAATATAAACAATTGAATATAAAATTTTTTCTTAAAAATAACATTACAGTCTTATATTGCAATTTAATATTCAACTATTTTTAATGTCATATTAAAAAGAAAATTACAATCTCATATTTGTAAAAATTAATTTTTCTAACAAACAAAATTAAATGATAGATTTTTAGAATATATATATATATATATATATATATATATATATGTCAAAGAAACCATGTATAATTTTTTAATAGAATAATAATTATTATTAATGATAAAAATACCAAAAAATAGATTCCGCTTTTACTGTATTTTTGTAATTATTATTTAATAATATTTATTTTTTATGAGAATTAATAAATTATTCTTTATTTACAAAATCGTATTTTTTATTTTAAATAATTGAATGTACCCAACTGTCTGTTATTATTGAATCTCTCTAATGTTTTTAAAACATTTTATTACTCCTCCATGCATATCCCAAAGTTATTCAAGTGCTGATGGCAAAATCCCGGAAACAGAGCACCTGTGTGATTATGCAATGAGGAAACGAAAAATCCGGTGGGTAAACGCGTGAATGAATGCATGTAGCTGGGTGTAATCATATCGGAGTTAAATAGCATTTATGTTGAGGCTCGATGGTTAAGTTTTATATAATTGCATAACCATATTAGTTCGCTACAATTCGTTACTCTGTAGTGTACTAGTGTGTTTGTTGCCAGTGACTCATTCCTACAGTCCGAGTATACGGAAGCCGTTGAAGCTAATTTAATTTGCCCCCCCCCCCCCCCCCTATCCCATTTTTACTTCTATTTCATCGTTGCTGCCCTTCTGTACATAATAATTCATTACACTCACACAAATCCAAATAAAAACGAAACATTTTAATATTAAGATAAATACAAATAATGTAGTTATTAGCTCCAAAAATCATATATTACGAACAACAACAACAACTAAAAGTTAGGATTAATTGATAGAATTTAATTGAACTATATCCACACCAAAAAGTATCAATCGATGACACAAGTTTGTCTTGTTGAAACTCCATTTCTAGTTAAAAGCTCAAATTTCACATAACCGAATGACACAAATAAAAAGGCCTTAGACGGTGGTACGGTATTTTTTTTTTTAATTAATAAAGTGGGTGTTATCGTATGTGTAGATTGGAGTAGAAGAGACAGTTCGTGTTTAATTCCTGCGAAGCGTTCAGCACCGGCATGCATATGAAACGGCAGATTTCGAATGGCACTGTAAACAATAACGCATTGTCGCATTAATGAGGGCCCATCTATCTTAGTAGTGGACTGAGCCCAAATAATTTATCAGGGCCCATGGCTCTTACTTGGCATGATTAAATTCATCAAGGCGAGTTGTCAGCAACTGTTTGGGATGAAGTAAATATAGGTATTCATTACTTATTTAATTTCTATCTAAATATCGTACCAACAAATAATTACAAACCGTAGAAAAAGAGTAAGATGTTATAATAGATTTAGACATAAATACTATGTACGTAATATATGCTAGGTAGAAAACTAAGAGGTATTCATTTATTTATTTTAAATGTTTACTGATTTAATTATATTGAGAAAGATGGAAAACAAAAACAATAAAAATGGAAGTTTTATTAGATGGATATTTATTTGAGAGAAACTTCTGGGATGGATGCATTCATTCATGGATTTAACTTTATTATCTGTAAGTTAAGTTAGCAGACAAGAAATTGAAGAATAGTACATATAAAGGTTGGAAGCAGACATGGTTGCTCTCTGTGAGAATTTATTCTAACATTATGATTTGCATTATTGTGTACAGAACTGGCTAGTAGAGAAATTAATTTGAAAAACAATCGAATAATAATATTTAAGTGATAATCAGCCATATAAAAGCAAGGCCCATCTATTATACATTTTAATAAAAACAGTGATCATTAAACCATTTTTTTAATCAATTTTAAGTTTTAATATGTAAACCTGTTTATTAAACTTTTATTTTTCTTCTCAGAGCTTTGATAGTAAATAATTTGTTGTTATAAATGGTCGTATTAGATATCTATTTCCAATGTTCATATCATTATACCATTTAGCTGATTAGTGGACTGAGCCCAAATAATTTATCAGGGCCCATGGCTCTTACCCAGCATAATTAATTCCATTTAGGGGAGCTGTCGACAACTCTTTGAGATGAATTAAATATAGGTATTTATTACTTATTTAATTTCTATCTAAATACTGCACCAAAAAATAATTACAATAGAAGAAAAAAATCATGTGTTCTCTTAAATTTAGACATAAGTACTAAGTACGTAATATAGGCTAGGTAGTAAGCTAAGAGGTGTTTATTTATTTTTTAAAATCTTTACTGAATTAACTATATCAAGAAAGATGGAAAACAAAAACAATAAAAATGGGAGTTTTATTAGATGGATATTTAATTGAGAGAAACTTATGGGATGGATGCATTCATTCTTGTGCTTTTAATATAATTCTTTAGTTTTTTTTTTTTAATTTTTGGGTGTGTTTTCAGCTTTAGACCTCGAACGTAAAATTATTAAGAAAAAACTAGATAACACACATTCAAGAAAAATGTTTATAACTAGATACCACATTTTTTATAACTAATTTTTTTAAAAAAAATGTAAGAATATAGTTTTTATATTATATAATTTTATAAGAAACCAAGATGCTTTTTAAGCTATGAATAAAATAATTTTACATCTTGGGCTATGTGCAACTATTTTTTTCTTAAACTTTATTTTTTAAAATTTCACAAACTTCACAGTGGTGCCACGCGTGTCTTCATAAAAACCTTTGTCATTGTATGTTCAGACACTGTTGTACATTGATAACTGCTGTCCCAAGAACATAATTAATAAAACCGTACATTTTAATCTCTCATTTTTCTATTTTCATTAATTTGTTTAGTTGTAGCTGTTTCTGAAAATTTTAAGTCACAGTTATATTGCAAATATAATGTAGGATGCATAAGGGGCTCCACTAAACAAAAGTGCTTTCCCTGTCTATAGTTTCACTCACAAAAGGCATCATATCGTTTTCCATTGCTCAAGATTTTCTTTCTCTAGCCATCATCTGACCCTTCTCCATAAAGAAACCCCTCATTAATCCGAAGGCCTAGAGCCTTTATATTCTCACCAAATTTAGTTATAAATGAAATTCATATTTAAGAATCAAATTTTATGATCACATATTGTATCGTCAAACAAGAAGATAATATCACAAAGTACAAATAAAGATGCTTGTCCCCCTCCCCGGGGCCAAAAAAAAAAAAAAATCTTAGCTTGCATGTATAGTTAAAATTTTGATTTAAAAAAAGAGTTACAGTGTATTTAGAAAATTTAAAAGTTTATTTAATAAAATTTGATTTATAAAATATTTTATTTAAAATTAATTTTAAAAGTAAAAAAAATGTCCGAAGTGATATTCTAGTACACTTTTTTTTAAAAAGGATAAAATATAAATTATTATTATTATTATTATTATATAGTTTGTGTCATTTTCATTATGCTCCTATATGATTTGAAGTGGGCATTTCATTATTTTAAAGTTTGTCCTAGTAATATAGTATCGTATAATTAAAATTAGATTGAATTAGTTGATTTAACTAAGAGTGAACCTTAATCTAACCTATAAAACTAGCTGAACAAAGAAATGGTTAAGAATAAATAAAATTGATTGGGCCACAGTTTAGACAGTTCGTGATTTTATTTTATTTCATTTTTTTCATAAAAAGTAAAAAAAAAAAACCAAGGTACCAAAAGAGAAAAGATGACATTCAAGGAGTGGAAAAAAGGGAGGAAAGAAAAAGATAAGGAAAGAAAAAGAAACCAAACAAGGGATGGAAGCATTCAAAATTTTAAAACCATTCTAATGCATCTGATAATGGCGAAGCCTCCTCTTCTTCTTGCGATACGTTATATTTTACGTAGCAAAGCTTCTGATGCGCAATCAAAGATAAGATTGAAGAGCGCAGGGAATGAATGGAATCTGGCTTCTCTGCAGTCCAGAGAGAGAAAATGATTTTCAGTCAAGCATTTTAATATTTTTTATTTTATTTTTATTTGTTTAAAATTTTAGAAATATTACCATCCTCCTCTTATTTGTGAAGACTGGACCAGATCCTATCACTGTACGACTGTAGAAAAACCAGGCGAGAATGAAACATATAGACCTAGCTTTGCTGGAACAGTGATAACTGGGCTAACGAACACTGATAACTTAGTTAGCTTCAAAGTAGAGAGAGAGAGAGAGAGAGAGAGACATTGCAATTCACTTCCTGCGGTCCATTGTGTTGTGGATTTGGGGTAAACAGCTGTACAACATATTAGAAAATGAAAAGACAACTGAAAAACAAAGACAAAAAGAGAAATGGGGTGAAAAAATTATTAAGCTGTGTGTTTAGAAAAATAAGGAAAAATTTTAAAATTACGTTTACTTATTTATTTTTATTAGAAGTAATATTTTATTATTTTTTTTAAAATGCGATTTGGAAGACAAAAATATTTTTTTAAATATGCACTAAATGTGTGCACTAAAATAGATAGTCATGTATTGACTATCAAATTGAGACGTGGATGTTGAAGGATTTTCAATTTTTATATTTTAAATATATATAAATATTAATATTTAATAAAGAATGAATATTTATTTATAGAATAAAGATATGAAAAATGTAGAACATTGAAAAAGAAAAATTATTAAAATCTATATTTATTAGTAATAATTATGTATTTCTATATATTTTAATATATAAAATTACTTAGTATATTATATTTTTAATTTATAAAATTAAAAATTATATATTTAATTATCATTAATTTGACTACAATTTAACATAATAAAACTAATAAATTTTAAAATAATGCTTTTAAGAATTTAATAACTAGTCTAATTCTTAAAACATTAATATAGAACATTACAAGTAGTTTTGTTAAATTTCAAATATGAATTCTTAATTTAAATCTCATATGATTTTTTTTTTTTATTTCTTCAATTTTTTATAAAATTTTATCTCAAAATCTCCGACTCCTCTTTTTCCAAGAGAGCGGCACATTTTTATCTCATCTCCACCTTGGGTGAGTCAAACTCTTGCAATTATTCATAGACGTTTAACATTCATTAGTTGATGAAAAGGAAACGGTAGTTTATTTGTTTGAAATAAAATATCAAGTTTATTTGCCTATTTTTTTGTTTTTTCAAAAAAAAAAAAATACATTGAACTAAGAATTTAAAAAATTTAGAGCCATATCGGGAAGATAAGAGTTAGGAATATAAAATTAAATAGAATTTTAGAAAAAAAAAGTCGAATCAAATTTTAGAACCTTTATTTGATGTTTAACGAAATTAAAGCATAAAATAGTGTTATGTTAAATAACAAATATCTAATTATAAAATGTCAATTTTTAAACTATTTAAATACCACAAAGTGATCAGCACTTTTAAAAAGTTAAATGTGACATATGCCAATATATTTCTGATAATATGTAGTACTCTAAAATTAATACACACACACACACACACATATATATATATATATATATATATATACACACACATTTTTGGGTTATTATTCTTAAATTACTATGTGGCTCTTTTCCAAAACTTGGTGAGCCCTATAATTAAAAAAAAATATATATATCACATTTTATTTCAAGCTAAAAATAATGTCAAAAAATTTATATAAAATGATAATTATAACTGAAATAACTATTATTTTTTATATATATTACCTTTTAATTTTAAACAGTGGGACCCACGAAACTTTGGTGGATCCCAACATTGGTTAAGAGATATTGACGCCGACTTAAAAAATATTAGGCTTTAGAAAATAAAATGCCTTCGCTTGCCAGCGTATCATTCCGGGCTTAGTAACATCGTGATAAAATGTTGTACTTGATGATATATATTACCTGTACCGACCTTCTATATATGGCTTCACTCTCTTATCTGCTTTCTTTGAAGTGGCACCAGAGTCATCTTTCTCTTCCTTCGTCCATCTTTTTCTCAACAGCATTTCTCCTTGAGGCCTAAAGTCCAAATTTCACCTTGTTTCCATTTCTTGCTTAAAGAATGGGTAGGTCCCCTTGCTGTGAGAAGGTGGGGTTGAAGAAAGGGCCATGGACTCCTGAGGAAGACCAGAAGCTCAAGGCTTACATAGAAGAACATGGCCATGGAAGCTGGCGTGCATTGCCTTCCAAAGCTGGTAATTCATTAACTCCCCTGGCTAGTACATTATTGCTTTCATCCTTAAACGATGATTAATTTCGCAATTACTTTTGTCCCTTTAATTATTTGTTGAAGTCATGTGGACTAAGTTTTCAATTTACTATTTAAAAACATAAAAATGATTAAAAAAAAATTATTGAAGGACTAAATTTAAAAGATTACCTTCTGAAAAAACAAATTGATGACATTATGTAGATATAACGACGTACTAAAATAGTAATTGTTTCTATATCGACGAGAGTCTATATTGTTGAAGAAGTATTAATGGGTATATGAGTTTTGGTGAATAGGACTTCAGAGATGTGGAAAGAGTTGCAGACTGAGGTGGACTAATTACCTCAGACCTGATATCAAACGAGGAAAGTTCAGCTTGCAGGAAGAGCGAACCATTATTCAACTTCATGCTCTTCTTGGAAACAGGTCTGCATTCTTCTTCATTATGATTTTCATTATTTTGCCTCCTGTACACGTTCATGTGTACTGAGTTTCCATCTTTTCATCACTTCATATATCATTTACTGTTCCATGCATGGTTGGTCTTTCTAAATCTCTTACTCTTTCATGTCTCCGTCGATTCTTCTAGAAAATAATAATGCTGAAAAATCTGTAGACATGTTTGAATTGAAAATAATAAATTAAAAAAATTTAAATAAGATATCTCCTTTCCCAAAATAATGAAAGAACCAACCGCATATAGGTTCGTACATATATATGTAGATATAGTTAGCTAGTAGGTTAAGAAACGTGAAGACTTCATTAAAGGACACCAAATATTAGGTTTCTATTTAATGTACTAATAAGCAAAGTACAAAACGGCTAGGATATATATGTGTGTGTGTACATATATATATATATATGTATATTATTCCTTCCAAATTTACGTAAATGGTTGATATTGTTTAATTAAAACTGCACCAGATGGTCAGCTATAGCGGCTCACTTGGCCAAGAGGACAGACAACGAGATCAAGAATTACTGGAACACCCACCTCAAGAAGAGGCTCACTAGAATGGGAATAGACCCCACCACACACAGGCCCAAAACCGACGCCCTCGGCTGGGCTGGCTCCAGCCACTCCAAGGACGTCGCCAATCTCAGCCACATGGCTCAGTGGGAGAGTGCCCGGCTCGAAGCGGAAGCTAGACTAGTCAGAGAGTCCAAGTCCCAGCTCGGCTCATCCTCTTTCTCCTCGGCTCAACCGGCTCGGCTCGTCCTCAACAAAATCTCGGCTCAGCCGTTGTTACCGCCGTGCCTCGACGTGCTCAAAGCATGGCAAAATTCATGGTCGTTGCCGACAACTAAAGACAAAAACACCAGAATGCATAACATGTACGCCTTGATGCTCGCCGCCGGTGACGACGACCTCGAGTCCCCGACGTCCACCTTGAGCTTCCCGGAACCCATGTTACCAGCTTTCTCCACCGTTGGATTACCCAGTGAAAATTTACTTCCTCCGACAACCACGGTTAATTCCACCACCCCCACGGCGGTCGAGTCATGGGGGTGTTTGACGCAGGAGAATCCGGAGTGGGACATCGGAGAAAGAAGAATGACAAGTTTGCAAGACGATGACATTATGGTGGCAGTGGAAGCATTTATGGCAGAAAGGGAAAAGAATGTACCAGAATTACCGTTGTCCAACAGTGTAATGGAAGGTTTGAATAGCGATGATAATGATGTGCTGGTTTATGAATCCCGTGAAAACTTAGCAGCTGAAGACAACTTGGGATTCATTGATAATGGCGATGGGAACATGACTTGCGGCAACGTGAAGTTCGAGGAGAAGAATCATTACTGGAATAGCTTATATAGTACAGAACTTGGTGATTGATTCGCTAGCTGTCTGGTTCCCCACTATTCGGAGTTTAGACTAACTCATAAAACTTAAAAGAATATTTAATGTCTTAACATAAGTGTTGTTAGCTTGTTATTGGGAGCAATGTAGCACATCGGTCTTAGAAATGCGTGTTTCCCGTTCTTCTTTTTCAATTAGTTTGTGTGTAAGATAACCTAATGATGGACCATGCCTGAATAAGAGTTTCTGGTCATTAACAACAGAAATGGGACCATTTAGATTAAAAATGTAGCTATGCTCAACAAGTTGACTGTCTCCCCCCCACCCCTCAAAAAACGAAAACAACAAAAAATAAAAAAAGAAGAAAAAAAAAACACACCCCCCACGTAAAAAGCCTAGTTGAATTTTTAAAATGTTTGTTATTAATTTTTTAATAAAAATAATATATAAAATTTTTTTATGCGCGAAGTTATATGATTTATTGTCTAACAAAATGTTTTTCATGTATTATATTTTGATTGATAGTCTTCTATTTTTATATTTATTGTAATAATAATAATAACAACAACAACAACATTTCATTTAATGTCATATACAAGAATAACACAACTCATAATTATATTCTTAATGGGTTGGACCTTTCTCCCAAGATATTTTCTTAAAAAATCCTTGTTAGTTAATACCTTTGGGAAAAATGTATCTGGTTTAAATTTTCATATAATAATTCAAGAAAAATATACTTTAAAATTCTCTACACAGGAGAGAAATATATTATGACGTCAGTTAACCTACGTACGTACATCACACCATGGAACCAAACTAGGTCATTGATTATGCCTCATCAAATTATTATGTGTTTAGTTAAGTTTAATAATTTCTTTCAATCACTGATAAACAACGACTTATTATACTATTTTTATATATATAAGATAAAAAGACATCATGCTTCGAAAACATGAACAACTGGAGAAGGCTTGGAAGCATAACCCAAAGCGCTTGAGATTTAATCAAATATTTGACTGCTTGGATAGATGGGAAGTCTTAAAAAGAATCATATACGTTTGACATGAATATACGAAATAAAATGTACATATAGATATTGTGTGATAATAAAATATTTATATGATTTAAAAATTTGCTCATTTGCTTCATTTAATATATAAGGTATCCATTACATATAAAAAACGAATATAATTTATTATAATCAAATTAGTTTAAATCTTTAAAAAATACAGAAATTTTATAAATCTCATATAAAAAGAATTATTCGTATGAATCATTTTTTTAAAAATAAATTATTCATTGTTGACGTGAATAATTAGTAATCTATCCAGATGCAATTATCAATAAGAAGCAATGGCGTTTTATAGTTTAATTTGGAGATAATTAAAATACTAAATATGTTCCAGAATTTAAATTAATAAAATAAATATGTTCTAGAAATCAAAATAATAGTCGCCAACACACGTTTGTTCATATGATAAAAAGAAAATCAATAAAAAATTTTCAGTCACTGTTAACGTTTACCCCTCCCTATGTCCAAATACATATGAAAGATAGGTACAGGTTATACAATAATATTACAAGATCTTATTTTGATTTATTAAAAATTTATTAAAAAACAGTTGAATAAATTGATAATTTAGTTTAATTATTCAAAAATTAATTTTTTCAATTTGATCTCTTAAAAAACCACTCTTATCTCAATTTATTGATTAAAAAATAAAGTTTATAATTTAATTCTTTGATATTTTTCTTTTTTAAAAAAAATCCTTTCAAAAAGTATTTGCAGCTCTTTGTTAGTATTCTTTTAATTGAAATTTTTTTTAAAATTAAATCAATTTATTTTTCAAAAACTGAATAAAATTATAAAAGTAATATTTTTGAAAATTAAATCATACTTAGACAGAAGTGGGAGTTATCATCCCATTCCAATACAAACTAAGCAGTGCAGCGTGGCATTATTTGGTGAGGATCTCCGGTCTCTGATTCTACTCAGTATTGTATTGTATTGTATTTTTTTTTTTTAATACAGCTACTCAGTATTGTATTGGAGTTTAAGTGTCCGTACTATTGCCTCTGCTCGCATTTACAACCACATTCTACGCCTATCATCAAATGCTTCTTCTGCAGCCAGTGAATTATGCATATGTCCGTATCACTGTTTTCTGATTTTATACGGATTAAATTTTTCTGTTAAATAGAGGACACATTCTGTTACGTCCATTTAATTTATTTAAACTTTTGCTAGCTGTTCAAATATTTATGAAAAATATTAAAGTCAAATCTTCCTTATATAAAAAAAATCCCTGAAATTTACTGTTTATTTGCATGGTTCTTTACACTGTTTATAATGTCGCCTTATTGATACTATTTTATGCACTGTTTGTATTGTTTACATACTATTTATATATACTTTTTAAATTTTTTGTTGTTGTAAGACTCACTTTTTTTTTTTTTTAAAACAATCTTTGGATTTACAGAAGTTATTGCTAGTTCATAAAAAAACAAAATTAAATTCAAATTTTCACGTAACATCAATATATAATATATTCTTAGTCGTATTATTTATAAGTTATGAAGTGCGCAACTAACGTTCCAAATTATGTGTCATTCTTTTTTTAAATATCCTTTTCATTTTAAAAAAATTTGTATTGAATCCCATGCAATTGTATGGGACTGAAGACTAATTTCTTATAATTCAGTCTTTTAATCGTTAAATATGTGTTATATTTTTTTTAGAGTGAATTATATAGATTTTTATTAAGTTTTATTAAAATTTTATAATTTTTTTTAAATTATACACATATTTTTTTAAATAAAAAATTATGCTATGCTTTAATTTAATTTTAATTTTTTTGACTAAAATACCTTTCATTAATCTAAAAATATATTTGTTTAAAAAATAAAATATCATTTTATATATTTTTCATAGAGAGTATTTTAGCAAAAAAAATTTAAAATTGGACTAATAGTATATTTTGAAAATAAAAAGGATCAAAATCTATGTAATTTCAATAAAATTTAAAAAAGAGTTGTATAATTTATTATTATTATTTTATGTCAACTCCACTTACTATTATCTATATTCTTGATATTTAAATTAACATCCTGTTAAATTTTATATTAATTTTTCAAAAATTACAATAAAAAATAACATTACAAACATTTTAATAATCAAAGAATTAACTTAAAAGAAGTCGAAGATCAAATTAAAAATTTGCTTATTTATCAAGAATTAATTAGAATGATTTTTAAAATTTTATATTAATTAAATTAACCCACTAAAATCATGTAATATTTGAAAGGCATAATATAAAAAATTAATTTATGGTGTGTATATTTACCAATAAGACACCAACTTAGCAATAAAATGCAAGACTCTTTTCGATAACTTGTTTTATAATAAATATTTTGAAGAACGGCAAGAGCCAACCTTCACATTTTTAAAGTAAAGATGGATAGACGCATTTATTTAAAACTTACAATTCTGTTAACAAATATTTGTGAAGAAAGGCAGCAGCCATCGTTTGGAATTTTTATGCAAAAGTAAATAGAATAATTCATTTAAAATTAATTAAAAAAAGTTAAGTTGCTAATATAACTTTTAAAATAGATTATTTTAATCATCTCACAGCACAAATAGAAATAAAGTATACAAAATATTATAGATAAAATAAGAACCATGAGACAACTCAACATATATAAACTGTCAATTATACCTGACAATTCAGTAAACTAATGACAAGAAAGTACAAAAAAGAAAAAGATTTAAATCTGTATAGAACCGACAATAAACAAGCGATGAATGGAGAAAACTTTACAGTAGCAACGTCAAAAGTAAAACGCACCACGTTCAGAGACAAATTCTTTTAACAATATCAAAGAATTATTCCTTCTAAAAATTTTATATTTTCTAGTTCTCCTTAATTAGTTTATAGCCATGGGCGAAATGTGTTTCCTTTTTTTTTTTTTATAAAGAAGTTGGTGCACATGTTCCTCTTGAAGGGTGTTTAACGATTTATCAACTATAATTTTCTATTGCTTTTTTAGTTAAGATTTATGTGTGTCAAGTAGAAAAAAGATAAAAGAAAGTATTCCAAAATATAGAAGAGAGAAAATTCAAGCTCTTTACTAATATATATCTTTGAGGTTTTTTTGGTTATTGCTTAGCATTGTCAAAACGGCCAGTTTGCATTATAACAAAAATTGAGTTTATTGATTGAACATTTAGTTTATAAATTTAAAATTCCAATCAGAAATCAAATTTTGATAAAAAATTCAGTCAAATAATTTGTTGATTTTTTTTTCTTGTTTGGTATTTTATTCTGATTATAACTGATTTGAAATATAGTAAATTTTTTTCTTTCTCTTTCCCACCACATCAATAGTAATTTTTAAATTTTGAAAAGATAAATTATATTTAAAATATAATAAGTAAATAACTAACAATATTAATAAAAATTTAAATGATAAAGATCAATATATAAATGATATTAATAAAAATTAATATAAATAATAGGTAATTTTTTTATAAAAATAAAAAGTAATTAATATTTAGTTAATTATTTAAAAAATTAAATTATAATTTTTATAAAATAATTGTTGTTAAAAAATGTTAAAAATCATTTTGATAGACACTTAGTTGGACATGTGTCTGGCCAAGTTTCTCTTAAAAGTTTTTAATAGAAAATTTTAACTACTTTTTTAAATATAATAATAAATATGATAAATTTGTTTATAATTAACAATTTATTTTAGTTTTCTTAATTTTTTGATTTTTTAAATTAATAATAAATATAATAAATTTATTTATAATTAATAATTTATATTATATTTATTTAAATTTATCCTATTATTATCAATATTATTATGAATTTTTTCTTGTTGGTTCTTCATCTTCTTTCTTCTGTTTCTTTCTTTTAGTTTCTAAGTTTTTTAGGTATGTGATAAACACTCTTGCCTAGATTTATTTCCTCCTTATATTCTCTCTTCATATTTGATTCCTTCTTCATGTCCAAATAGAAAAAAAAAATAATAATCAAAAGTAAAATAGAATCAAAAGAAATAAATAAAACCATATTAAAAAAACCAAATATAGTAAAAATAAAAGGATTTACATATATTACAACATAATAGATTAGTAGACATTAAAAAAAATACACTAATAATCAAAACTGATTACAATATATAGATTCTAATTTTACGTTAGAAATCAAATAAAAAAATCAATAATAAGAAAAAGTAAAATAATGTAAGAGAAATAATAAAATATGAAATGAGAAAGAAGATAATGAAGAAGGAAATCTAAAATGAAGAAATAATTGATGAGGACAATTGAATCAATAAAAAATATGCAATAGATGAAATAAGGGAAAATAAAAAGAAAAAAGATGACCAAATGAGATAAAAGGAAGGAGAAGAAATTTATACAAGGAGGATAAAAAAATTTGGTGATTTGGTGGATAAAATGAATTTTATTTCATTCACATTTCACTCTTTCTCGCTCTTTTTATTCTTTCATTCTTTTGCCAATTTTAATTTATCACAATAAGAGCCATTTTAAAATTTTTGTCTTTATTCTCCTAATATATAAATTTACAAAATATTCCTTTAAACAAAATAACATAAATCAAATTTCCTAAAAATAAAATTAATAATAAATCTTTATCTTTTTCACTCTTCTTTTTCTTTCTCCTCTTCTTTCTCACAGTCTTTGTTAATGTGAGAGTTAATGTGAGACAAATTTGGCCTATATCCAAAACTCATACTAGCTTCATCTTAACATTGGTGTTATTTGAAAAGTTTTAATTTTTGTGTAAGTGATTCAATTTGTTTTCTTTATTTTTCAAGCTTAGTATTGCGAATTTGTGATATAAAAGCCAAAAATTCTTTTCTTATTATTTCTTGTATATATTCAAAGTGATTATATGCTGGGATTTGAAAGTAGGAGTTTTTAGGTATTAGATTTCCAAATATATTATGAGATATATTTTCTAAACCATACACAAAGTCTATTTTTCCCTTCCAAAGCCTTCATCCATAACTTTAGTTCTAATATATATTTTTTTATACTTTTTTTCATATATATTTTGTATACTTATTCTGAAAGTAAATAAAATAAGTTAAAATTATAAAATTATAATAATATATAAAAATTAAATATATTAAATATAATGGACAATTATATACATAATTTTATATTTTTTATCTAGCGCAATGATTTATAAAATTTTAAAAAGATCTCAAAATATGTTAAGTCTCTTCCTAATTCTTGTACCTTTAAAATAAAATTTTATTAGTTAACCATATGTTTAATATAATAAATAAGAATTAAAAAAATTAGTTACTTATCTCTTTGCATGCTCAGCATTGAAATAGAATCTCTTATATGTTGAGATAAAATAGATTTAAAGGTAAAGGCTCTGCTTTTTTTTTTTTAAAAAAAATTTGTGTACTATTTAATTGAAATTTTTTAGTGGCCTTCTTTGTATTTAGTTAATCTCAAATAGATTCCCTAATTAATTCATGTTTCTTTTTTAATTTTTGAAAAACACTGACTAAATCTCTTAAATGGACAATTTCTTTTTTTCTTCTAATTTAAATAAATTCAATTGCAATCTTGAAATATTTTTGTCATAGATTTTTCAATTATTAATAAAATAAAAATATAATATTATAATAATCTAATAAATAATTAGAAAAAATATCTAAAATTATAAAAACCATAAAAAATATATGTCAATTAAATTTATAAATAATATACAAAAATTAAATAGTAAATGATCGTCATCTAGTTAAATAAATTGTTTTTGAATTGTTCCTGAAACTGGAGCTCGAGTCTCTTTGTGCATTGAGGAGGATTATTTTAAAGTCATGATCAACCCTTGCTGGATGATGTTCCCCATCAAGATATCTAAATAAAAAAAATTATATAATTTAAGAGATAACAAAAATTTGTGTAAATAAAAATTATTTTAAATATAAAATCAAAATAATTAAATAAAATTAATATAGATGAACATTAAGAAATAATAAATATGAGAGTGTAAGAGAGAAAAATAGGAAATATTAAGATAGAGAATGAGTGATAGCCTAAGAAAGAGATTGAGAGTTAAAAGGAAAAGCTTGAGAGTTAAAGATGAGATAAAGATGAATGAAGAAGATTTGTGTGATACTTAGTAGAGAATGAAAGGACATATATATATATATATATATATATATATATATATATATAAAATAAATAAGTATAAAAAATATTAAAATTCAATTAATTCAAACTTGCTCATACTATATTGTCTCGACTATACATACAAATCATATATATCAATAGTAAAAATGAAAAGTCTTGTTAAGTAAAAATTAAATTAAATACATAGATTTAATACAAATTATTTTTTTAAAAATAAATTATTTTAGTTGTTATTATTGTTATCTTGGTTATCTTTACCATATTTGCCAATGTCAAAATAACTTTTATAAATATTAATTTGGCCTTGTAAGGATAACATAGTTATCTTATTTTTTGGAATTGCAAGTTAAAAGAGTGCAACACATTTGCAACATTTGGATGTAATGTCCTTCTTAGAAATATAGCTTCTCAAATACTTAAAATAATTTTTGATATCAAACTCAATATCTTTATATCTAGATCCAAAATTTGAATCTCTTTCTATTAAATGTGATATACTTCTGAGGCCATAAACTATTTCATCAACCTTTTTTCCTCTAATAGCTTTCATTTAGAGATTTATTTCTTTTAATAATTGTTGCAACAATAATTGTTGGTGAGAAATAGATATTTGTCCTTCTTTACCTTTAGTATTGACATAATTATTTTGCATAAACATTCTACATGTATAAATTTGTATTATAATGATAAAATATGAATTAAATACAAAATTATCTTACAAATGTGATTTTTAATTTTTTTTTATCAATCTAATTATTTTTTATTGGATGGGGAAAATAGTGAATTTGCCTAGTCCCTCATTCATCTTCTCTTAATGTAGCTATGATGGAACAGAGCCACTTGTGTGAAGAGATGGGCTTGAGCCAGAGTTGGATGTTTTATTTCTCTTGTTCTTCTCACTTTTTGGTTGGAATTGTGGTTTACTCCAACCAGTACAAAATTCAATCAAAATATGTTCTTTAATCCATTATAGTCTTTTTCCTTTATTTTGTGTATATCCAATTAAACCCTTCAATTCCATCTTTACTTGGTCCAGAAAAGGTTTTATTATAACATCCAATTCTTTCGTAAACGTGAGAAATGTAATATTCTGTTTTTCTATAAACGTATGAAACTTACCAGATATAAAAAGAAGTACCTCGAATAGAATGATTTAAGGCCAAATAAAATTAGAAAAAAATTTTAAATAATAAAAAATAAGGATACAAGGCCCAAGGTGCTTAGAAACTAAAGTTTGAGTGGTTCAATAAAATTATTGAAAGCATAATAATATCTTCGTAATTTCAGGCACTTTTTTAGAAAACTCAAAGGAGGGATTTTTAAATGAAAAAAATGAGTTTCTCGGGGTTCTCAAAGACTCTAAAAGCTATAAGAACCATTAGAACAGTTAAAACCCCTCCAATTGATGTTTTACAACGTTGGTTGATTCGAGTTTTGATCAGCTCGTTCGAAAAGATTTTAGATCCGAATTGAGTGATTCCAAATGCATTTTATAAGTTAGAGAATCTAAATTTTATAATGAAGAAGATAGTTAATGAGTTAAAATAAGCCTAAAATGGAAAAGCCAAGAATTGGGGACATAGATGGAATTTTTAAAAAGGAGTTTTCAAGACTGCTCCTTTATATTACACGTCCCTCTCCTTCTCCTCATGTGACCGACCTTGCTTCTACCTAAGAATAGAGGAGAGATCAGCAGAGAAGCATGCACAAGAAAGGAGCTAAGGAGGGAGGAAAAACTAACCAAAAGGTATGGAAACTCTTGGTTTTTCACACTCCTTCCTTCGCCAAATTTGTTCCTCTCCTTCTTCTCTTCCTATCTATGGTTTTCACAACTCATATGGGGTTGTTTTGGGTCTAGTCCAGAGGAAAGAGCTTAGAGTTTCAAGAAGAAGCTTGGAGTAATGGAAAAGGCTCTTGAAAAAGCATTGAAACAAAGTATGAACCATGGCTTTTCCTTGTATCTCCTTATCTATTAATCCATGTGAATTTCTTTCAATGTAGAGCCCATCCAAAAGGAGTTGAATTTTGACCATATCAAGGGAAGAACAAGTGATTTGGAGTATAAGAATTTAGAATAAGCAAGTGAAATTAAAAAGAGAGGTAAGAAATTCAAGTTGGCACAACTTGGGGTTTTGAAACAAATGATAAAATCTGATTTTTTCTAGAGGTATCTAGCTTATCTAAGACATGGTATGTGTCCCTTAAACATCTAGAAAGTTTTACATGAGCCATTCCCTTTAATGACATAAAGCAAACTCCATGGGTGCCAAATCATAGTCATGTCTCAGCCTAAGCAAGTCTGGCAACTCAGAGAGAGTTTTAATTTGTTCCAAGCTTAGAATGAGACTAAATATGATGGAAGAATATCAAAAGAAGTCTTAGAAAAAATTTAGAAGCCTTAGAATGTGAGATGGAGTTGTGGGTTCCATAATAAAACATTAGGAAGTAACTTATAGTTAGACTCCTTAAAATGAATGTGTGATGACGCCAATGAGTCTAAAGGGAGTCAAGAGACCTAAAATAAATGAGAAATGAGAGCCAAGATTATGAATTCTTATAGTTGCTTCATAAGATCTTGTATGGAAGCATAATGGAGCCATAGAACAAAGTAGCTTCACAAAGAGTATGTATAATGCCAAAGCTTGTTCCATGAGTGATTTATGTCTCTTTTGATGTGTCTAGGCCAAGAGAACTAATGACCACCTAGTTGTAAGGCTTGGCTGAGATAAAGGAGAAGAATTCTTAGAGAAAAGTGTATGCATTTGCACTAAGATAGCTCTCTAATCTTTCTCTCACGCATTTTTGGATTTTTTTTTGTCTTTAGATATGTGTATATATGTTTATATAATGAGAAATATTTTTAGCTATTTCCTACATGCTATGGTATCATAATATTCTTAAAATATATTTTATAAATGTGTTTTGGCTTGAATTAGTATAGTGATGCCAAAAGTCCCTTAATAAGGGTTAGGATGAGTCAAAAGTCCTTAATATTGGGTGAGACAAAGCCAAAAGTTTCAAGAAAAGTGAAACTTAGTCAAAAGTCCCTTGAAAATAGGTGAGACAAATTTAAAAGTCTTAAGAAAAATGGATGAGACTAAACTAATGCTTTTAAGAACCTATGTATGAGTTTCTTGAACATAGATCTATATATATGTTCACTAGTAGTTTGATAGCCATGCATGAATTTTTTGACTTGTAAATGCATCTATTATGTAAGTTTGAAAGGGTTACGAGCTATTGAGATTTTTTAAATTTCACTCTTATCCATCCATATGCTTATTTATGTCTAGGTGAGCCAAGAAGTTCAAAGGAAGGAGGCCAAATGCTTTTAAGCATGATATTTTGACAAGGAAGTAGCTAAATAGATATTTTAAGGATATATTGATGTCAAGAAATATATCTATATGATGTATATGAGACGTAACCATTTAAGCAAGATTAAATGTATATAATTATAATGTATCTATGAATTTTGAAGCTAAATGTATAGAAATGTGAGAATTTGCCACTCTTGTGCTAGTATGTGCTTGTGTATGAATGTAAGTGGCATAATGAGTATGAGCTCCATGGATTTGGATCATTTGACATGCTTCCCTAGGCTGTCTTTATGCTATGGGACGTGCTCAAGTGGCTATGGAATAAGAGGAAAGTCAAATGGTGTCTTATGAACCCACTTTGATCATTAAAAGTGACCAAATCATAAGCTGAATCAAAGTTTGACCAAGAATGAGTTTTTGTATGAAATTGGACTAGAAATTAGGGCTCATCAAGAGTTTTTCATAGAGCTAAAGAGCATCCAATTTAGAGCTCTAAAGAATTTATTATAATTTTTTAAAATTGGCCAAATTATGCAAAATGGTAATGTGTACTATTCATATGGTTAGATATTTTTTCTATGTTACTCATGAGTCAGATAAAGTCCAATGACTATGAAATTTTATAGACATAAACTAGACACCATAATCTTTCCATTGCCACTAAGATCATCTCATTTAGAACTCTGTAGAGAGAAAACCAAATTTTTAGAATTGGAGGATAATACCAGTAATACAGACAGACCCTTGGTATTGTTCTATTGTTTTATTTGTCTAATTGGTGTCTATATGATCTAGAATTATTTTTAGCAATTAGTAGATATCCACATCTTTCCAGAATTGTATGGTTTTCTTAACTTTGAATTTTCTAGAATTACTTATGAATTTTCAAAAGTTTATATTTGCAACTTGTGATAGTAGACCTAGTAAGTGGACCTTTGGTATTGTCCTGTGGTTTCTCATAGTCCAGTTGATGTTGTCATAATTTGGAATAATTTTTAATCTTTAGTTGGCATTTATGGCTTTCTAGAAACCTATCATATACATGATTTTAATTTTTCTAGAATTAGTTATGAATTTTTAAACTTTACACTAAAAAGCTATGTCAAGAACCCAAGAACAACTCTTCCTTGTTCTGGTGTATGGCTTCCAACTTGAGATGTATGAGATATTTTATAATTTTTATGACTTGTATGGATGTGTTATGAATAGAAAATGATGTTGAAAAGTTCATGTGGTGCATAAAGTATGAAAAATTTTTTTCAAGCCTTATGTAATGTGATTTATTGCTATTATTTATATGTTTTTTCATAGGATTGTATGAAGCCAAACAAATTGTGTTGGAATAAAAGACTAGAGAACTAAGGTGTTACACTTGTAAACTTTATTGTGTTCTTTTGAATATCAACAATAGTATTTCTAAAAATAAAAATATTCCTCTAGTCATCAAAGCATTAACAAAGAAAAATTAATTTTGTCTTACATAAGATTAAAATATACCCTAAACTTTTGAAACTATAATAATTTAATTGTTTAAGAAACTTATGTCAAATTATATAGAGCATTATAATTATATTTAATGATGACAATAATGTATTTGCTAATAATATCATAATCCCAATGAAGTTTGATTCATAAATAAAGTAAATTTATATTAATTTAATTTATAAATAAATACAATTTATCAATAAATAAATAATATAATTAAATAAAAAATTACCCATTGTTTGCAATGGTTTGATAAATACTTTTTTATATTGAGTTACTTGGTAAACTTGAGAATAAACAATTGAACTATGTATTTTTTTAGACATCTCCAAGATCAAAAAATGTTTTGGTACAGATTAGTATATATTAAATATGATATGACATGAGAAGACAAAAAATAAAATTAAATAATTTAAAAAACCAAAAAATACTTATAACTTTAATACTAGAGAAGAAGAAGAATACAAAAAGATAATATATATATATAAATATAATAATATTATTAAAAAATTTTAAATTAGCTTTCATATTTAGCTTTTACTAAATGTGAAAGTTGAAATATTTTTAATTTATATTAATAAATTTTTTATTTATATTAATATTATATAATTTTTTAATAATTATTTATTAGATATCATATAATAAATTATATTTTTAATACAATAATATATAATAATTTATAATCAATAATAACAAATAATCTTAAATAATTACTAATTAATAATTAAAGTTTTAAAATAATTTATATTTATTAATTAATACACTAAATAAATATATTATCAATTTGTAATTACTAATTACTAATTAATAATTTAATATAAATAATTAAAATAATAAATATTAAGAATTTAAAAACTAAATATTTAAATTACCATCAATAATTAGTCTTATCATTATCATTATCTTTTTCATCTTCATCATCTCGCACCATATGAAAATTCACATTTTCATCTTTATCTTCATTATGCACATATACATATACATTTTCATCTTCATCTTTATCTTACATATTTATTTGAAAATTCATATCTTCAGCATGCAATAAGATATGAAGATCCACCTCTTTTGTTTCTCTTTCATCTCATAAGATATTAAATAACATATCATTATCTATTTTACTTATATGAGTTTCATCATCTTAGTAAGTAATCTCTACTATATTACTATCATCCATCACACTTTCTGCTATAGTTTTAGTTACAGTCTACCAATCGACTTTATCTCTGCTTTTCATAAGATGTGGCATATAATGGACTTTAATAGCTTACTCTACAAATATAAATAGATCAAATTTTCTATATTTTCTGATATGTTTAATTTCAATAATTCAATATTCTTTGTGTATTTTCATCCCATGATTCATAACAGGATATAATCAATTACAATAAAATAATACTAGTATATTTATAGGTTCTCTTAGATATTGTAATTGTATTATCTCTTTAAGGATGTTAAAATAGTCATTTTATCCATCTTCCCTCATTCTTTTCATGCAAACTTTATTATTTATCATCTTCTTCCCAATGCTCCAAGATTCAATGTAGAACTTATATCCATTAACAAAATATCCTAGTCATGTTTGCACCTTTCTAAATGGTCCCCAAGCTAAGTCTTTTAAATATACCTTATCACTAAATCTTGATTGACTAAAAACCTATTTAACAATAAATTAGGTTATAATTATGCAAGAAAAATATAAACAAATAAAAATATATATACTTATACAAATAAGTAATAATGTCACTACATATATAAGAGTTAAATCATGAGACAAAGTTTTGCTTAATTATGGAGTCAATTTCTTTAAAACTAATGTATGGGTTTCAACTTCTCAATTTTTGTTCAAAGATCATCAAAAGTGTTTTAACATTTAAATGTTAAGACCTAAAAAAAAGAATCCTAACATATGGAAAGAAAGTGCATTTTCTTACTCAATATAGGGTTTGACTTCATTACAATTTAATAAGAGATAAAGATGAGTGGCACACATTTTTTATTATTCAGATAATGAGTGGAGCACTTTCTAGGTGAATGTCAAACTTTAGTAAAAATTAATAAAGTTGGTTCACTTTCCTTTGTTTATTCTACACAATTATTTTCAACTAACTTTTGTTCACAAAAAAGGTGCATATGACTCAAAGTAATATGAACAAAAATGCAATTTTTTGTGTGACGAATATACCTCATAGTTATAACCTTCCATACAAGCTTTATTTTTTATTGTCCATTTTAATTTATTTAAAACTTGCACAACTAGATAGTAAGTACTTAAAGACAACCACTAATTAGTGACAGTCAAACTAATTATACATGGGCAAAATATCATTTAAGTATTAATTACCTTTCAAATATATACATCCATTAATATTGAATCCCTAGCCTCAAATGGCAAATGGATTGATGAATATTCTATAGAATTAGAGAATTCAAATAGAAATATTCTTTTTAGCTTGCATAAAATAATAGGAATGTTACATTTCATTTGCATTAAATTATCCACCTTCAATGTCGTTGAATATAATTTTCCAAAAAATTGATTTGACTTAGTTATACATTTCCAGGTTTGCTTAAGAATGTGCACTAAACACAATCAGTAGTAAACATCACATAAAAATGTGATGGTCATGAATTTTAAATCTAAATAACTTTTTCTCCTTTAAGTTTATACATCTTGACAGATTTAAGGACTTTTGTCAAACATTTTCAATCCCTTTATCCACTCAAAGATAGCCGTCCTTTGATCAAGCATGAAAGTAAACATAGTTTTTGGCTTAACCACTTTTTAATTAGCTAATTCTTGTAGTTCCAAATCTCTTCGTCTATAATATTTCTTCAAATCCATCCTTGTTTTCATATTATCATTAATATTCAACTTGACATATAATAGTATTAAATATATTATTAAACACATTTTTCTCTATGTGCATGAAATTTATATTATGCCAAACTAATAGATGTTTCGGATACCAAAGCTCCAAAAATATGCTCTGCTTCGTCCAATTGTGTTGTTGCCATAGCTAGGTAATCTAAAAACCCTTTAATCTATTATTTTATGAAGTTTACTCACATGCTATTATGATTCTTCTCCATTTAATTTCAAAGGAAGGAGATCATTTTTACTCTATATTTTTAAAGGCATATTTATTTCCTCTAAAACCATGATTCATGAAAAGAAATTATCAATGACAATTGAACCACAAGTTCTTCCCCTATATTTCAAGGTATAAGCTTTTGAGTTGTGCATACAATAAGGATGAGCTAATTTTTCAACTGTACTCTACCTTAAAAACATCCCATATATTGGAAAGTTATTAATCATTTACATTAATATTGATTTCATCTAAAAATTTAGTTTTCTTTAAATATCATATATGATACTCTTTCTTCCCATAATAATTTTAACTTATCAATTAATGGCCATAAAAATGCATCAGTCTTGGTCTTGAAATTTTACAAGTTAAAAATGATTAAAGTTCAAAAATAAATAAGGAGCAATCATACATAATTTAGGAGAAAGATTGTAAAAGTTATTATCAAAGGCTAACATGAATATAGTGAAACAGAATAATTATAAGGAGTGAATCCATATGTACATAAGCCTAATCTAACATTTCATGGTTCCATGGGAAATTTTAAATATTTCTATCAAAATATTTCCATATTCTTCCATTTAATGGCTGATAGAGTATACTTTCACATCTTTTATTATTTTGATGTAATTACATTTGCTCAGTAGAACTTATTGAGATATAAAGCCTTTGTAATCTAGAAGTAGCTAGTATAATATATTGTTTTAATTAAAATCTCATTAGAATTTCATCTTCTATCAAATTGATTAGCTTTATATTGAGATGCTTCATAAAATCTACACATTGTTTCATTTATGTCATCTTTATAATATAATATACACCTATTAATACAAATATTAATTTTTTGAGTAGATAGACTAAGTTTCAATACTAGCTTCTTTGTTTGTATTAATTATTAGGTATGACATTATCAAGAGGGTAACTATTAGGTATGACTTACAAATTGATTGAAACTATAATATGACATAGTGTTATGAAATTTAATACTCAACATTTATATAGCAATGAACAACTTAGACTTACTAGTGCATCTTGGCCATAGCATTTGTTAATATGCATTAAATAAATCAAAAGAAATTTTGGACTTCCAAGTTTGGAGGTTCCTCAACCTAATTAATATTGTCATCATAATCTATTTCATTATAACTAACAACATTAAAATTAGACCCAGTTGCATCAAAGACTATTTTTTCATAATTGTTATTATGGTAATCATTTCTAATCTAAAGTTAGATGTTATTCCAATATATATGTTAGTTGGAAATAGCTTAATTTCATTATGACATGTTTAACACCAATATTCAAATTGAAACCTTCTTTTGTAAAGATCAATTTTTACATTATTAGTACTAATATATGCTCTATTTTTGTGTTTAGAATTTAAACATTTAATTTTTTTCCGTTTCCTAAAATGAGTCCATTTTTATAAGCAAAAATTATAAACTCTTCTATTTCTTCCAAAAATTTATCAGTATATCCTTTCCATCTAGTATTTAATATATTATACATTCACTTCCAATGGTTAGAAAATTTTTTTTGTTATAAGAAAATAATTTAAATATTATCTGATGATTCTCATAAATAATAATTATCTTAAAACTATTATTAACAAATTTTTTCACCACGTTAAATGATGAAAAAATTTCAAAAAATTTTAATCTTCTAAATATTATTTAGTAATAAATTTTTTTACAATATTATCACAAATCAATAAAAAATCAATATTATAATAATAAGTATTTCTCTACTATATTATCACAAATTGATAATTAATTAATTAATCAATAAAATAAATAATCAATGCTATAATAATAATAATAATTTCTTTACAATATTATCACAAATTAATAAATAATCAATACTATTAATTAATTGCTTATAATTATTAAATAATTAGTAAATAATAATACTGAATACCAAATAATATTTCATAAAAATATTTTCATGAAAAATGTATACATACCTTAAAAATAAAATCCAAATGTCCAATCAGATAAATTTTTAAATGCTCACTTTTCAATCAAACAAATTGTTCAATGTAGCTCAATATTAGTGGTTAAAGTAAAAAATAAAAGAGTGAAAAAACTTGCAAACATTGAGAGAAAGAAAGAGAAGAGAACAAAGAAGGGAACAATAATACTAAAAGAGAAAAAAGGAGGCAAAAAGAGAGAGAGAAAATAAGGAAGGGAAGAAACAAGGGAACAAGAGCACTAAAAGAGAAGATCATGGTTCTCAAAATCAGACCGAACCGGTCGATTTGACTAAGAATTAGTCCCTGGTCTGATTCAATTGGTTTGGAAGACCGACTAATTAAAAAATCAGTCAAGAACCGGTCAAATCGATTAAGAACTAGTAAAAATCGAACCATAAAAATCAGTTTGAACCGGTCTGAACTAATTTTTTTCTCTTATGTAATAGAATAATTCATCCCAAATAAATTTGACAAATTAAAAACATAAAGTAATAAAAAAGATGAGCCAGTTGAAATATGAAATTTTTTTTAAAAAAGAGAGAGAATATAAGAGAAATAAAATGTGTATAATTAACTATTTTTTATACTTGCTTTCTATTATGTTCAATTTTCTAATGACATTTCTCTCAAATATCAAGGTATTTAGCCAAAATTATTATTTATTATTTTATTTTTAATAATAAGTAGAATTTTAATATAATTTAGAAATTTTAAAAATTTAATATTAAATACTCTTAACTTTTAATCATAGATAATTTTTATTTTTAATTAAAAATTAATTTTTGTAATAGCTTAAGAAATATTGAATTAGTAATTAAATATTTAACATTTAATAATATTTATTTGTTATATTAAAATTTTAATACATAAAATTTTTTTAAAAAATATATTTAATTATTACCAGTTCGACTACGGTTCAACTACGGTTCGACCAATGAATTATGAACTAGTACCCCCACCGATTCAATGATCAGTTCGATTTTAATAATATTAGAGAAGATAATAAAAGAAGAAAGAGAGAGAGAAACAAATGTAATTAATATAAACTTCCAATGGCATGGCTATATTTTTTAATGTTTAAAAAGTGAAAAAATTATATTAGTAAATAAATTTTAAAAAAGTTAATAAAAGCTTAGTATGAATAAAAAAGTAAAAAAGTAAAAACAAGATATGCATGAAATTTTGTGTAAAAAGTAAAAAAAAAATTAAATAAAGTTTAATTTAATTTGTAGAAGTGCCTATTTCACTATTTTTGTTAGTTTTCTTACTTTTTTTTAATTGCTTTTGTAAATTTTTTTGACTATATTCAATTAAAAAAATTAAAATTAAAATTAAAAAATATAGTCAAAATCTATTAGGCCTTTCTATCAGAATTTTATATCATTATTGTTGTATCTGCTAATACAGACTGGCACATCATGGGTTAAGTGGATCAAGTTAAGTTGAATTGTTTATTAAATGTTTCAAGAGATGTGTAACTCGACTTCCTAGCAAAATTAAATGATTGAGTTAATTCATTTAATCCACCATAAAACTTTATAAAAAAATTGACAATAAATAGATTTAAATATTACAGTAAGTAATGGAATCAAATATCAGAAGTTAAAACAATTAGCTCAAATACTAGAACGAAAGTTTTAGGATTCATTTGGTAGATAGAAATGTTTCAACAGAAATGGAAAGTGAACGCTGAATGGAAAGGAAAATAATAAAATTTATTTAGTATGATATATTAAAGAAATAGAATACCTTTGTATCTATGTATTTGGTGGATGGAAAATATGGTGGAAAGGAAAATAATATATCTAAAATGATTGAATTACCCTTGCTAATAAACTGAAAAGAAGAAACCTAAAACTAATTTAAATATGCTATCTTTGTTTTGCACTTTTTATCCACCGTAGATATGAAACCCTCATAATTTCATCCAGGAACCAGCCGCATCATCTACAGTGTGTCATACCTTATATTTCTATTATCATACTCTTTTATTTAGGGCAATTGGAGCATATTCATGAGACAAAAGTAATAAAAGGTATGAAAATAATACACTTTTATCACGTTACGACGAGGTTAAATTTTTCAATTCGTGTTACGTGGGCCCCGTGATTATTCGATAACATTCTCTGGCCATTTGTCATTGGAACAAATCACAAAAAACTCAAATTACCAAGCAATCCATGGATTTCAAGTCAAAAACCTCAAAATTTATACTTAAGCTCACAGATAGCACATAGCAGATTTCAAGGGCAACTTTGAAAAATTATAACTAAATTTATAAAAATTGAATTCACATAAACCATAGCTTTCTAAAAATATCTATATGTCAAATTTATACTAAAAATAAGTTCTTGCCACAAAAATCCCATTTGGACCACGTTTGATAACAAAATAACCACAAAGGTCCAACTGCTCTTTGATACTGATACAGATTACTAATATAGACTTTGGAAATTCATAACTAATTTTACAAAATTCCAATTCATGCAATTTATACCAATTTGGAAAGCTACAGATGTTAACTAGAAGAAAAAAATAGCTTTAAACCAATCCAAATGCATTTAGACTGTAATATCTGGTTTTCGCTAAACGATGAAAATTGATACGTTTTCAAAGCAAGTCCCTTGAGATGAGTTATTTAAGACTAACAAAAATTAGAATAAAATTTTAAATAATAGAAAATAAGGATTTGAACCCTGAGTTGCCTAAAAATAGGGGTTATAGTAATTCAAAAAAATTTTTGAAAGGCCAGTGACATTTTCGTAAATAAGTGTAATTTTTGAAAAACATATAGGAGGGCTTTTTAAATAAAAATTTTGAGTCCTCCAGGGTTCTCAAAAGCCCTGAAAATCATGGAAAGCCCTAGGATAGTTAAAACCCCTCCGGTGGATGTTTTCCAATATCAGTGTACCCAAACTTTGATGGATTTGTTCGGGAAAGTTTTAGTTCTGATTTGAGTGATTCCAAAGGCATTTTACTAAATTAAGAACCTAAATTTTATAATAAAAAAAACGGTTCTAAAAAAGAAAGTAAAACGAATCTAAAAAAAATTTCCATGACGAAGGGATGAAATGGGAATTATTCTTTTATTCTTGAAGCTTCTTAAACTCATGCCCTCTTTTGCTCTCATTTTCCACTATCTTTCTTTTGCCCAAAATAGAGAGGGGAACTAATTCTTTTAGGTACATAAGAAGAAGCAATCTTGAAGGGAGAAAAAGCTAAGAAAATGTAAGAAATTCTATAGAAAATCTAGCTTTCTCCTTAGCAAGTTACTTTTCCTCCTTTTCCTCCTTATTTCTGTGGGTTTGATGGTGTTTTTAAATTTTTTTTTTAGAACAGAACAGAGGTGGAATTTTCAGATTTGATGAGGGGAGGCTAACCAAGTGAAGAACAAACCAAGTAAAACAAAAATTTAAGGTATTTTTGCTACTTTCTAAGCTTAAGTCTCATTGCTTCTCTTCTTTTCATTTCCCCACATGTAAGAACAGCCATGAAGGATTAAATTTTTGGCTAAACCAAGAATGATCATATGAATTAGGGTATGAGAATTTAGAATATGCAAAGAAAATTAAGTAAAAGCCATTAATTTTCAAGTTAGCAAAGTGTCAAATTCTTGAAGAGTTTGTAAAATCTGTTTTGATTCATGAATTTCCTAGGCTATGTAAGTGTTTAATTGAGCTTTTAAGACCTTTAAGAAGCCTCCCAAGTGTGTCTCCCATCAAGGAAAAATGAAGAAGTCTATGAACCCTTTTTCCCCTTTATGTTTTAGCTTAGGCTAGTTAAATAGGTTGGGAAGTGTTTTAATTTGTTCTATCATTGGTTTGGGACTTTATATGATGGTAGAAGGTTGGAGGAACCCTTGGGAAAAATTTAGAAACTATAAAAAGTGAGTTGGCCATATATATTCCATAAAATGACCTAAAGAAGTAACATGTAATTAGACTCTTTATTTTAATTGTGTGATGACTCCAAGAGGCTTAAAAGGAGTCAAGAATCATATATGAAAGGAAAGAACAGAGCCTAGAATTTATTTAAGGAGTATTGCTTCATTAGGTACATTCTTGGAAACATAAAGGGGTTATTAGACAAAGTTAGTGTTCAAGAAAGATGTGTGGACCTAGAATTAATTCCGTGAACTTAATTGGCTCCCATAAATTGTGTTTAGGCTAAGAGAAATCATTCCCACATCTTTGTGTGTGTGAGGCCGAGGAAGGGAGAGGAAATCTTAGAGAAAAGTATGTGGTAGTATCCAAGGTAGCTCTTTCCACCTTCTCTCATGCATGATTATTTGTTTTACTTATCTCTGAATGTGTGTATGTGTACTTTAAGTCATGAAAAATGTTCTAACATGAGCTTTTACTCTATGGTACCATGATGATGCTTTATGTTTCCAAATAATGTTCATGATGTTTATTTTGGTTTGCTTGAGTATGGTGAGCCTAAGAACCTTTAGCCATGGTGACGATGAGGCAAGAACCCTTAATATTAGTTGAGACAAAGTAAAAAGTCTCCAAAAAGTGAAGTTGACTTCCAAAAGTAAGGTTGAGTTCAAGAACCTCTTAAAGAATGGGTGAGGCAAGTCTAAAATCTACAAGTAAATGGGTGAGGCTAATTCACTTACTTGGCAAGCCTTTATATGTTATGTATGACTTGCTCAAATGTTGAAAATGCTTACACATGACAATATGCCCATACATACAGTTGTAAGACTTGTTTTGCATATTTTATATATGATTGAATGCGAGATGAGCTATTGGGATTCTTTGAATCTCATCCCCTTCTCTTCGATGATTTAACATGTTAGGTGGACCAAGAGATCAAGAAAATGGGAGCCAACCACATGAGAGATGAGAGTTTGACATCAAAATGCCTAGAATTTGTTACTTTAAGGCTTTATGGATGGCAATTGATGTATTCCATTATTGTATATGACCTATGATTACTTGAACATGTGTAATTATATTAATATGTGATGTATGAATGTGAGTTAAGGTTGTATGTATGGATATGTACATTTTGGTTATGTAATGATAAATTTGCATTATAGAAGTATGTGTATAAATGGAAGTGGAGTAGTTAAAATGAGATGCATAAAGTTTGAGACCATTTAGACAGTTTATACAAGTCATAACATGCTTTTATACTTTTCTAAGAGGTGCCAAACACCAAAGAAAATCATTTGAACATTTTGGTATCTTGCATAGACTAAGAATTGACCAATTTAGAACCCTATGTTATTTTTTATCCAAATGAGCTCTTCTTGATCTAAAATTTGGCGTGCAATTAGAGTTTGTTGAGAGTTTTTTGGGAAGTTAAAGAATATAATTTTTGGAGGTTTAGAGAATATTTGATAAATTTTCTAAATTGACAAAAATTTTGGTTTTGGTCATGTTACTGTTCACTTAGGTAAAAAAATGGTTTCCATCATACAGGGCTCAAATCATCTCCAATTTCCACGAAATTTTATATGGAGAAATTAGACATTTCTAGTGACTTATAACAATTAGAAACACCTCATTTGAATGTCTACAGAGGGAGGTATGAATTTTTGAAATTCCTGCCCAGCATTAGGTCTTTAAACTGATCTCAGGTACTGTTTGATTAGGTTTCAAGGTCTATACATGCCTAAACTGGTCTGGAGTTATTTTTACTCACTAGCTAACATTTGTAACTTTCTAGATTGGTATCATTTGTATAGATTATATTTTTTTAGAATTAATTAAAAATTTTTAAAGTTTGCTACAAAAATCTATAATAGCAATAGTGGATAGCCAGACCTCTAGATGTTTTTGAATATTAAACGTCTTTTATGTTGTGTTTCATGGTTTGAACATATTTTTAACATAAAATAGACATGTTTATATTTCTAGAATAGCCAAGAATGTATGATTTGATTTTTTTAGAATTAGTTATAATTTTTCAAAGTTTGAGACAGAGAAAGAGAAATTCTGGCCAAAAATACATATGTGTTTTATGCTTCCTTTTGGTTTCCATAAGTTGTAGGTCACTTTTGGTGATGAAAATGAATTGTATCCATGTAAATAAATATGTGAATGTAATGCATAAACTTACATAGTTCATATGACACTGAATGAAATTTTTATATGCGACGCAACGTTAAAATAATTAATATTTTAATGCCATTTTCTTGCCTTTCGTATGAACTGCTTGATATGAGGCATAGAGATAGCATAAAATGAGCTAAGAAATTATGGTGTTACACAAACTCCAAAAATCAATCAAACATTACCAAGGGTCTGACTATGTGCCTAGTGCTGGATATTAACTTCAAAAATTAATATCTCTTTCTCTAGACATCCAAATGAGGTGCTTCCAATTGGCACAAGTCACTGGGAGGGTCTAGTTTCTCCTTGTAAAATTTTATGTCAATTGGATATCATTTGCCCCATGAATGATATAGAACAATTTTTGGACTATATGAACAGTACCAATAGCCAAACCAGAAAATTTTTCTAACTTCAAAAATTCACCAAATATTCTGTAAACTTCCAAATAATACCTACTTTAGCTTCCCAAAAAGCTCTCAACAAGCTCTAGATGCATGACAAATTTTAGACCAAGAAGAGATCATTTGGATAGAAAGTGACATAACTCACCAAAATGGTTAATTTTGCTTCATATGAGGGGTTAACTTTGTCCAAATGGCCTCTCTAATAGTTTGACTCCTCTTGGATAAGTTTAAAAGCATGAATATGACTTGTATGAACTACCCAAGTGGCTTCAAACCTCATGCATATTAGTTTGGCCATTCCACTTCCATTAATACACTAATACATTAAGTCATCAAGAAGCCAAAATTTCCATTTCCATTGATTTCATGCCACATATGGTCTATAGAAGAGTCATACATCATATTAAAATTATTCATGATCTTATATCACAAAAATAATATGTACAAAATAACTTTGGCATTCAATCACATAACAAGCTATATAACTATCAAGACCAAGACTTAGCTTTTCAACTCCCTTGGCTTGCATTCTTTGTTTCTTGAGTACCACTTAGTCATGTCAAGAGGAAATGGGGAAGGAGAATGAGATTCCTTGAATCTCAATAGCTCATACACTTATTCACACACACATTCAAGGCATATACACATCAAAGCATATATATGAAGGGTTTAGCAATCATAAAGTATGCAAAGTCACAATTTCTATGTCACTCATTTACTTTCAAGCCAAGAACATGCTCTAGGGACTTTTAGTTTTGTCTCACCTCATTTCTAGGATTTTTGGATTTACCTCACTCTTAGCCTAGGGACTTTTGACTTGGCTTCACCCTTCCAAGAGATTTTTGGCCTTGCCTCACCCATGCCATGAGACTTTTGGCATCTTTTTACCTTCATTAAGGGACATTTGGTATCACCTCACTCTTATGAGCCATTTCCACAACCAAAACCATTCAAGGAAACATATTGGTACCAATGTAATGTTAAGGCATCAAGCGACATATTCTCAAGTCCCAAGAGCATACATAAGCATACAATTATATACATATGCACACAAGCATGCAAGGAGAATGAGGTGGAGAGCTACCTTGAATTTATGCAAGCTTTTCTTGATCCTTTTCCTCCCTTTTTTGGTCCCATAAGCACACTTAGGTGGATGTATGTTCTCTTGTCCTAGATACCATAAAGAACACAGAATCACGTATTTGAAATAAGCCAAGACACTAAGGATACTCTTAAAAGTATACTTAATCTTACAAGTGGCATAATGGTTCTATAATTGACCTATTGAAGAAACTTTGACATTTCAAGTTTTAAGCTCCATTCTCTTGTTATTTTTTGACTTCTTAGACTCATTTAAGGTTCTTGGAACCCTCACACATTTACTTGCACAATTGAAAAACTAAGTTGCTTCATAAGGCACCATTATGGACACTGTTATTTCATCTTCCAATCCATGGTTCTTAAATTTTTTCCAATGGTTTCTCCCATATTTTAATATTATATAAAATCTCAAACCAAGGTTAAAACAAATTAAAACACTCCCTAACCTACTATTCTTCCTTGGCTGAAACTATCACTATAATGGAGGTTCATAAGCTTCTTGATTTTTTTTTATAGGAGAGCCACTTGGGAGGGTTTCTAGGGGTCTTAGGAGCTCAAGAAAACATTCAAATAGCGAAGGAATTACTTATACAAAATCAGATTTTGTAAAACCTTAAAGAAACCTACACTTTTCTATCTTGTTTTTCATATGTTTTTCTTGCAATTTCTTGCCATATTCCTCTTTCTCATTGTCTAAAACCCTAATCCCTCTCTTATTTTTAGACAGAGCATCTCCCCTTCATATGGTTTTGGTTTGGCCGAAATCATACAAAAGGAAGAACTAAATAGGAGAAACAATAAAACCATGAAATACCTTAGATTCAAGCTTGGTTTTAAGACTTTTTCTCCTTGATTTTCTTCTCCTCAAGCTATTTGAACTGCTCCTCCTTGTTCTGGAGTCAAAATAGAACCAATTCACTCAAATAAACCATGGAAAGAGTGTAACAACCGGGAAAAAGAAAAGAAAAGGAAAAGAAAGAAAGTAGAAAGCTGGAAATTTTCGAAATCCAGAAACTGTGCTAAGTCTTCTCGCAATAGCGAGAAATGGTCTCGCTGTCGCGAGAATGTCTTCTCGCAATAGTGAACGAGGTTCTAGCTATAGCGAGTGCGGGCAGCAGTCCATACAGAAACCAGGGGGCAGCTCGCTGTAGCGTACGCCATAGCAAAAGTAAGGTCTGGAACTGATGCGAGTTTGCCATAGCGAATGGTATATCTCGCCATAGCGAAGGGAACTGATACGAGCTCGCCGTAGCGAAGGTTACACCTCGCCATAGCGAAGCCAGATAACACGAGCTCGCTATAGCGAAGGTTAATTTTCGCCGTAGCGAGGGTCAGTTCGGAAGAGAGTAAAACGCGAGAATTAGACTTCCTTAAACGCTCAAACTCATTTCTTCTCTCATATCTGCCCTAGACTTCGACCCAAGGAGAGAAAAGAGACGTGGAGAGTGAGAGAGACCAAGAGAAGGAGGAAGAATAAGAGAAAGGTAAGCAAGTTTCTCCCATTTTTTCTTAGAATCTGGATCTCCTCTCTTTGCCCTCTCTTTCTAAGGTTTTGTTTGTGAAAATGGTTAGATTTTGGGCATGGGTCAGAAGAGGGAAAGTGGAAAACACCTTTGAATCTTTGTATTTTCTTTGAAAATATTGTTTCCATTACCATGGGAGCTTAAGAGAGAGAAAGAGTTGATGGCATTCTAGAGAGAGAGAGAGAGAGAACCTCTAGGTTCTGGTATGTTAGAAGGTTTGTTCTAAAGATTATATTCTAAGAGAGTAATTCCTTGTTCTTGATTGTCCCTAGGCTCAAGTGAAGCACCTTCATCAAGGTGTGATTGTGAACTTAAGAAGGGAGAAGAGAAATTGAAAGGGAAGGCTTGTGTTGGCTTTGGCTTATAAGGTAGCTCTCTTTCCACCCTTTCTTGTTGCATTCTTGGATGTAATAATCATTGTATGTTTATGTATATGCTTGTTATGTGAAATATGCCATATGTTATTGCCATGATGCATTGTTGACAATATGCTTATGTGATGGATTGTGAGCATAGCTCGAGTGAGGTAGTGCCGAAAGTCCTTTGAGATGGGTGAGGTAAAGTCGAAAGTCCCTTGAGATTGGGTGAGACAAGGCCAAAAGTCTCAACTGAGTGAGGCCGAGTCGAAAGTCCCTAAACTCGGGTGAGGCCATTCAAAAGTCCCTAAACTCGGGTGAGGCTAGATCAAAAGTCCCTGGAGCTCATTTTTGGCATTGTTGTGATTTTCATAGCATGTACAACGTGTGTTGGATGTTTGAGAATGGCTAAATGCTTATTCACATGCTTTGACTTGTTATATGCCTTAATTGCTTAATTGATTGAGTGTATGAGCTACTGAGATTTCCTGAATCTCACCCCTTCCCCTCCCAACTTAATATGCTAGGTGGAGCTCAAGGAGAACCGAGTGCACACCAAGGAGCCTAGATGCATGTGTAGTTAGGTGTTTAGTTATTTTGGTATTTTGATGTAAAGAGGTGCCAAAATGAATATGCACCTTCTATTTTTAAGTTGTACATGTTGTAGCAAGTGTAAAAGTATGAAATGATGATGTATAAACTATGTTGATAGCCAAATCAATGGAAATGAGGGTTTTACCCATTTTGATGAATGAATGTGATAGTGTAATTTGGCCCGTAGCATAGTGAGATTGGAATATATGTTGAATTGGACCACTTGAACATGTTATATAGACTATTTTTATACTTTTAAACTTGTCCATGTGGAGTGAAAATGTGTGAGAGGCCATTTGGACCCATTTTGGACCTTTTGGGTGTTAAAACTGGTATTTTTGAGAGCTTCGTCAAAGTATGATCAGATGAGCTCCTCTTGCCATGAAATTTGGCGTGCCTCTAGAGTTTGTAGGGAGCTTCTTGGAAAGCTAAAGTGGGTAATATTCAGAGGTCTAGAGAATATTTGGTGAATTATTGAATTTGGGAAAAATTCATGGTTTGGTCATGTATTGTTCCTATAGGTCAGAAATGAAATCCATATCATAGATAGACCAAACGGTGGCCAACTGTTATAAAATTTTATACACATAAACTAGAAAACCAAAGTGGCCTGTATCAACTAAAATCACCTAAATCGGAGGTCTGTAGAGAGAGATTGAACCATCTGAAGTTCTGTATCAGCATCAGGGAGCCCATCTAACCTCCATTACTATTCCATCAGTTTTTAGGGTGTGGAGAATATTGAACTAATCTAGACTTATTTTTCTCCTCTAGTAGACATTCGTAGCTTTCCAAATTGGTATAGTGTGCCTAGATTGGATTTTTTTGGATTTAATTATGAATTTCCGAAGTTCATGACAGTAACCTAGGCCAGAAACAATGACAGTCGGACCTCTTTCCCATTTTCAATGTCAACCATAGTCTAAACGCTGAGATTATGGTTAGGAATGATTTTTAGTGTAAAGTTAACACTTATAGATTTTTAGAAAGCTAAAGTTTGCTACATTCTCATTTTTCTATAATTAGTTATGATTTTTCAAAGCTAGAGCCAAAATATGACTTTTGGGCACAAGTGAGAAAAATGCATTTTTTTTATTTTTGACTCCATACCCGTGGCTTATGGCTTGTTTTATGCTATGTATGAGTTGTATAAGTGGAATGTGAGTAGAGAATGTGAATGATGGGTTCACAAGACCCACGGGGCAGATAATGAGTGTATGAAACCCCGTTTCATAGCATGAAAATGTCACGGATTGGTATTGTTTCTTTGGAAATCATGTGGAATCGAGCCCAGTGAGAGGCTAGATAGTGGTAGTAGATTAAGGTGTCACAAAGAGAAGAGGAGAGGAGAGGAATAGAATTGGAAGAAGATGGAGCATGAAATTCTTTAGATTTCCTTACCTTTCTTGCCTTTTTCTTCCTCTTTTTCTCCTTCTCTTGGTGTGCCTCAAGGAGTTGAAAATTTCCTATATTTTGGGCAGAAAGGGTCATGCTTAAGAAGGTAGGAGAAGAGACAAGAAGCTTATGGAATATTCAAGAATTTAGATTTTTCAAAAATTTCAATTTTGTCTTTCCGTAATAGTAATTTCGTTTCGGTTTCATTTTAGCTCCTTTTTAAGATCCATCTTTTTCATTATAAGATTTAGGTTCCCAATTTAATAAAATGCCTTTGGAATTATTCAATTTGGAGCTAAAATCTTACTGAATGAATCCATCAAAGTTCAGGCTCACTAATGTTGGAAAACGTATATCGGAGGGGCTTTACCAATCCCGGGGCTTCCCATAGTTTTCGGGGCCTTTAAGAACCCTGGATAAGTCAAAATTTTCATTTAAAAAGTCCTCCTATGTGTTTTTCCAAAAGTTACGCTTATTTATGAAAATACCATTACGTTTCGTTAGTTTTTGTTATAAATTGTTTCACCATCCTAACTCTATTTTTCTTTTCATTTGAGCTTAAAATTATCATTTTTAGGAGTCTAAGACTCTACCCAAATTTTTTGAGACATTATCCAGCTCATTTAAAAAGACTTACTTTTATATGGCTTATTTCATCATTTTACGAAAATTACGTTTGTTACACAGTGGCCATCGATGCATGGATTGCTATTGGGGTGTTAAAGAAAGGACGCGATTGAATACCTAGGAGTCTCTCTTCCCCTCCAGTGCTTGCATTACGTGCGAAATAACATATTCATTGTTGCACAATTGTGTTGTGAAACTCTTCATAAGGTAAAGTCGTCTTTTGATAGGCTTGTATTTCAATTCCATTGACTCATTTTAATTTTTGTTGAGGAAATTTTATGGAACTTTCCTCGGTGTAGTGAATAGGGGATTTTTCCTTTCTACAATAAGCAATGGAAAACTAAAGCTAGTAAAAAAAGAATGAGTAATTTTAGTGGGAAGGATAAGGATAAGGAATTTAGAAAAAGCTATTCATAAGAGTGGGTTAAAGTCTTCTAGTGATTTTTTTGTATTTTAATAAGAGAGATAAGGATGAGTAATTGAATTAATAATTATTCAAAGGAGTGGATTAATACTACTTATGTGATTATACTTTCTAGCTCCTTCGAAGAAGAAGAAATCATTGTATAAAAGATTCAACACTATTTTATATTAGTTGCTCATTCTTGTTAGAATCATCAGTAAAGGATGTACCAATAATTCTAGCAAGTAAGAACCAGGCTAACACTTTTTGCACTATGGATTGCTTTAAAAATTTAGTTAATGTGTACAAGCCAAGTCATATTTGTCGACCTTAGCACATTAAAGAATGGCAGAGTGCTTTTCTTTTGAATTGCATATAGAAAACTTCATTTGTTTATGGTTGTTAGAAAGAATTAAAATCTTTTAAATAGAACAAGTGATTTACCAGATGCAAAAGAAGATGACAAATGGAACATTGGTTAGTATGTGTCCTATTAAACTTCTTGTCTCTAATGTCAAATCTATTCATGTGATGGTTTATCAACTTTCTTGAATGTGTTGGATATAGGTTTTCCATACTCTGTATCATTTTCTCTATGAAATTTAACATATGATTTTCTTGACAATTTAGCAAGATAAAGGTAACATACAAATGATGAAATTTACCATGCTCTGTATTGTTCTCTCTATAGTGATTAACATTTTAATACAACTTCAAAGGATATTTTAATGGATATTTTAATTTCTTAATGTGACACATGATTATCTATTCAATCATTCTATTTTTGGGAAGTTTTTGTTTGCAAGTTTAAATTTAACAAAAAAAGCTTGTTTATCTATATGATTTTTTTCTCTATGTTTACTTTAATCTAGTGATATTATATATGGATTCTTAATCTTCTACATTAGACAAAGGCCACAGTCTAATTTGGTGAAAATTGAAATGAATTCCATCCAACAATTTGGTTCTTGAGTAAAAATATCTACTTTAAAGCTCATTAATTAAGTGATACTTTTCATACACAGCCCATCATGGTTGCTACCTTCCAACATTTTTGTTTATTTATGTGACTGCTATAATTGGTTGATTAAACAAATTGACATTGTTTTGCTTTTAGTACATGTCTAATGGCATGAGATGCTATATTTGATTATTATATAGTAAAAATGTAGTTGTTTTATTGAGTATGTGCACAAAAATACGTATCTACCACTACCAACAGTATTGGTTATTTCTTGATTGGGGAAATACATTCATCTAATAAAAAATAATTAAAAATATGGCTACTGTTGTCCTGGATTTAACATGAAGACCACTCTATAAGGAAGCTGAATAATTATAACCATTTATTGTATTAACTTTATGGTACAAGGTTTTTTATGGAAAGCTTGCTTGGTTTTTGGGAAAATCCTATAGTCTATTGGGTTGCATGATGCTGGTTTTTGCTGTAAACAATTTAAGTTGCAATGGTGCATTTGTAGATAAGTAAGCTAATGAAAGCAACAAGGGTCATCCTAGTTGTAGTTGGACAATGATTGTGAGTTACTTATGAATATCTAATGTTATGTCATTCTTTTTCTTTTTTGTTTCGATATTAACTATTTTCTTATCATATATTAGGCTTTAAATCCACTTTAATGGCAGAAGAATAAGTTTAATGCCACCTTCTGAGAACTCACAACCTATTAGTGGAAATTTATAACCATCATTAGATCTTTTACTCAAGTGACAATTGGAACCCATAGAGAGTAATTGTTAAGAAAATGTTGAATAACCCAATCAAACTATAAACATTAAGCTTGATCATGAATGTAATATGATTATCTCTGTTGACTCTATTGTTGTGTACAAGATTATAATATGTAGTTGCATTTTGGTTGTTAGTGATGGCAATATATGGTTTGTGTTGTCTGCATTCATTTTTGCACACTTGTTGATATCTAAGTACAATTTGTATATTATTGTAACAAGACCATGGATCATCTTGAAAAACAAAATCATTATCATAACCTTTCTCCTGAAGACTTGCTTCATCAATATGAGGAGAAGAAAGTGACACTTGCTAATTTGCAAGCCAACTATGTGAAGACAAAGGGATTGCTTGAAGATTCTTAGATCCATAGTCAATTCCTTCATAAGGATGCCTCTCGACTCCGAGAGATGGTTGAAGTAGTTAAAGCTCAATTAACCTCTTCCCAGCAACAAACTAGAATGATTGAGACTCATCTTGGTCACTTGATTGTTTCTATAATGGATGCTGAAGAACATCTTTATAATGCAGCTAAATGTGTATCTCAAGCAAAATTTCTTCGCGACTAGAGAGTAGCAATACAAAAGGCTACCAAGTTAGCATTAGAGAAGGCCAAATGTGAACTAGATCAATGGTTGTCTTTTCCTTTTAGGTGTAAAATTTGCAAAATATGACGTAAGGATGAAAAAACTTCTTTTGGAAAAAAATTTATTTTGATAGGGTCCCAAACACCATGTGTATGTCATGTCTAGATATGATGTAACTTATAGATGATGTCTATGTACAAGCTTTTTTTTATATTGACTAAGTACTGACTTTGTATGTCATGGCTATATTGAGTGATGTAACTTATAGACATATGTCATGGCTACATTGACTGAGTACAAGTTGTTTCATGATAGGTACCTTTTCTTTAGAGGAAGAGTGCTATTTTGCCAACTGTCTACTCAAATTAGAGACCTATTCTAATACAAAGTATAGACCCTCCGAAGGGAAAACATATGTTGCTTCCATGGTTTCATTTTCTGGATAGTTTTATATGTAGCTTAATTTAGGTAACATTTTTCATGAGGTGTGTAAGGCTTATTTTTTAATATTTTGTTATCTTAAAAGTGAATGCATGCTCTACGTGCCTTATTATATCTTTTGTATCCCGTGGCTTGGTGCCTTATTAATTATATTATTGATATTTGCCAAAATGTTTTAAAAAAATAATCTCAAAAGTTAGATCAACTCCAATATTGCAAGTGAAGCAAAAATAGTATATTTTTTCTAAAGGTTTTTTTATTTGCCTTTTTATTTCTTTATGCTAAAAGGTACATATGTAGTTAAATGAAGGAATTAACTATAAGGTACCCAATAAAGCTTTCATATGACAGCACATTTTAGTGACAAAATAACTACCTATATATATATATATATATATCATTTTGCATCAAAATAGATATGTCATTCAATGTTTGCTCACATCTTAGACCAAGGGTGGATAGCAGCACATATCACATATCACAAAATTAAGTTTTTTACAGCACACTTGGTTAATTCTTTGGGAATTGATGCAAATAAAACTTTTCATACTCAAACTTCAATAGAATGTTATTTAATTATTATTTGAAAATAATTCTAAAAATTAAAATAAAGGAGACTAATATCTCTTAAAAAAATTTTAATTAAACTTTGGATAATAATAATAATAATAATAATAATAATAATAATAATAATAATAATTTTGAATATTACAAGAGAATAATGTAAATATTTTACAATTTAGGGGCTTGTATATAATGATATAAAAAACAATTCAGCTTTCTGGTAAAGCCACACTACAGGATGCATTTTCTCAAATAAGAGACTATCCCATTTTTAGTTTTTTGTTTCATTTAAATCTTTTTTTACCATGCATGATGCACTTTCTCAAATAACAGACTGTTAGAAATGCTACGCATCTGGTGCTATAAAATTGATATTGGGAAGGCCTGTAAACTAGTAAATTATTATTAACAGCCTTAAATCTAGCCATTAACTTGTTAATATCACCTAATTATTTAATCATGAGAAAGTTTAAAGTAGATTCAGTTTATATTATTTGTTTGACTTTTGTACTAGTATTTGTATTAGTCGCGTATCCTTGCCTAGAATGAAGATTCAGCCATAAAGTAACACAATGAAGGGCAAGTGTTCTCAAACTACATAAACATGATCTTATATAAGCAATATAAATAATATTATAGTATTATATAAAGGTCAAAAAAATAAAACTTAGTTGGCAACATCATATAGCTTTCATATCTTTATCTGTTTATATACTTCTTTGGCAATAACATTACCACACTTAGAATACTTTGCACTTTTACTTTTCAGTTGCTACATCAGATGAAGACAACAACATGTCCATTCAAACATCACAACTTGAATCTATGTTCTGTAATATTTAATTTTACATAAAACAAATGTTCATACAAGATTTAACTATCCTCTATGTAATATAAAAGCTACACTGCTATGTCAGTTAATTAAGACTAAGCAACTTTGGAACCAATACATGAGATCCAATAAGAAACTTTTGTACCAATATATGAGATCCAACCTAAATAGTGCAGTAATGTGTATACATATATATGGTTTACCCATTTTGAATCCAACTCCAAGCCATAATCACCACCTATAGCTTTTTGATTACACCAGTATGGCTTTAAGCAACCATTAAATTGCCATTATAGTCTTTAAACAATAGCACCAACCATGCTATAGACCAAAAACCAACTTTGCTATAGACCAAAAGCTTATATAACACTGTCTACACAAATTTTAAAAATAAATATTTTCATATTAGTATAGGACATCTAAGGAAAGGGACATATATACAACAGTTTTGAGACTTGCCAAGTAAAATGTAAGTTTCAAGACTTACCTCCATGTAAGATTTTCACTCCCCAAGCAAATTGCCTTTCCCATTTCTATCACACCACTTATCGATCCAAAAATACTTTCAATCATGATCACATCGTTAGTTATGCTTTGTAACACAACACAAAAAGGCCAGGACTTGTACTACAAAATATGACTACATTATACATACATGAACTTGCTATATCACATAATTTACACAAAATATGGTGAGGTTAGATCATACCCACCTAATATACCTTAATGTATGAACATATAAAAAAAATGGTCCCATTATCTTGAAGATCGACTATCCAATTATTTGTCTAATCCATTCATCTTTTAACTTAATTGGGATGGTCAGAAAGCACAAGAGCAACCTATTGTTGGCAGAGATCTTGATATGTACGGCATATATCTCAGCCATGTAGAGGCTATCCACTTTAAGCAAGTTAACCCATAGATCAATGGTTTTATCATCAAGGTTTAAATCTCATGCCAATCTATTAATATCATGGCAAATCTGACCAGCAATTTTAACAAGGTTTTGGTCCATCTTGGTGTTGACTTCCCTTACCTCTGAACGATCACTGCTATTCCTTTTCCCCTTTCAAGTGGCAGATGTTGCCTTACTATTCATGTTAGTTAGGATCTCTGAAAATACCACATCATTGTTAATGTATGCTCCCATTAGTGTGCCTACCAAGTTCTCCAAGCCGTCACCCACGTTCACTCCCGCATTCTCTTTTCGGATGTCACCATAAGTCTGTACCTCATTACCACTTGCTCAGTCTTTTGCCTAAACAGTGCACAATTCCTCAAAGTGTATGAATGGCTTATATCAAAAAGGTGTAGCCTTCTTATAAGTCTACACAAAGACAAAAGGAGATTTAGCTTAGTTGCTTTGAAGAATCATAAACAAGATTTCTATAAGCACAATAATTGAATGCTTATTTAAGACTTAAAAAAAAAGCCTTGTGTGTGACAATAATTTATATCTATGAAGACATGCCTTAACATATTCATCCCATACCGATCATTCTGCTGTAACACATTTGCTAATAGGGTCCCACCCGAATCTCGAGGTGCTAGAACCATGGACCACGTCAAACATGGTTTGCCAAGACCCTTTTGGTGTCTTGATGTGTAATTAAATGTGGGGCACTCCCTTGAGACCAATGCCAGGGCTCTTTTCCTCCATCATCCTTTCAAGTGCCTTTAAATGACAAGGCTTAAAGGCACCATAATGTCACCTAACACATAACTCTATAAGCCACTCGATAAGTAAGGCATCCTTAGATGGAGTCCATTGATGATGCTTAAATAGGGTCTCTAACTGAGGCGGGTGATCCATAGCTGGGATGCTACAATAGTAAGAAACCGTATATGTATAAAGAGCAAAAAGAATGAATGATTTTTTAGGTTAAAGTGTCAAAATATAGCAATAATTATGTTACAAATCAACATGTAAACATTGTAGCTTGAGAAGCATAAGTAACCAAATAAAGGATACAACCATAAGTCCAATTTCAAGTCATCAATACAATGATGTCCAAGTGACCAATAGAAGAAGCCAATGACATGCACAAGTTCAAAAGTAATAGACAAAGTCTCTTAAGTAACAAATAAAGGAAAGCAATAGAAGTGGCATTGTTATATGTCATATATGTACAAATAACTTAGGACCTTTAAGTAACTGACAAATAAGTCACTAATAAAGGAAAGCACAAGTACAACTCTTTAAAAGACAAGATGACTTGTAAACTCGTCATTAATGTGCTTGTTGTTGAATGAAATCATTGAACATCTCTATTGCTAATTGATCTCGCATGTTGGTCCATGCATAAGATGTATCCATCACTAACATAAAAGAAGGCTCAACACTTGATCTGGCTTTATCAATAGGCTCAAGCTCATATGTTGATGCCACCCCCTCATTGTCTTGTAATATCAAATTATGCAATAAGCAACAAGCAAGTATGATATGATTGTGTGTCCTTATTGAGTAAAAGGATGGACTTCTAAGAATTGGCCATCTTTCTTTCAACATTCCAAAAGCTTTCTCAATCACATTATGGGGGGATGCATGTCTCATGTTAAAATACTCTTGTGGGGTGGTCAAATGATGACCATGGTACCACTCACTTAAGTGGTACCTTTGTCCTCAATATGGTGCAAGAAAGCCTTTACAGTTTGCATATCCAACATCAACTAAATAATATTAACCTACAACAATAAAGCAAGTATATGAGAAATAAGTATAGCACAATCATAATAAGGTGTGACAAAAGTAAAATTAAAAAAAAAAAAACTAGTTGTGATGTCCATGGAAAAGATAATGTATGTACTTACCTTGAGGGACTTTCAAACTATGCCTCCTAGTAATTGCATCCTGCAAAACCTAACCATTAGCTGCAAATCCTTCCCATCTTGGTAAAACATAAATAAATTGTGCATTGTGGGAGTGTGCACCTAGTACATTAGTGCTAATCAATCTTTTTCGATTTTAGTAACGAGGTTTGTGTTCAGTAGGCACATGGATCGATATATGTGTCCTATCAAGTGCACAATACAATTCTATGAAAAATAGTTAATTGAAGTGTAACAAAAAGCATAAACCATAACTATGATAATAGGTGTAGTATATATTTACCTTGAACCATTTCCATTTTTCATTAATTGTATGTTCATCTACAGGCTCTAGCTTTTTTAATAGCACCCCATCAAGGTGCATCATCGCATTTAACATTGTCTGGAAATATCTGCTCATAGTTTCACCAGATCTTCCAAACATGATGTGCTTTATTTTTAACATGATGTGCCAAAATGTTTAAAAAGATTGCCACTTACTTATCCACTAACATGTTTTTTGAAGGTTTTAAACCCCCAATAGTATCAAGTAAAGGCATAACTGGTCAAAGCTAGATCTACACATCCTAAGTTGGTCAAAACAAGTAGTGTCACTACTATAAACCAACCTCCTAAGGTGAGCTCTCTTAGCTTCAAAATTTACAGTGTATGGCTTATGGTTAATGCGATGACTATGTAAAGCTATAGTCACCCATATGATAAAGCAACCATCTATGCTTAGATTGCACAACAAGAATAAACCATAGCAACACACGAAGAACGATTTTACAGCTTAAGTCATCCATAAACTGTTGAGAGACAACAACATCAATTGTGTGAGAATTGGAACACAAAGTCGTGTGCAACAAGAACAAAGTACACAATCAAAAATGAAATAGTTAGTATGCATATGGATGAAACATTTCCTAGTCAATCAAGATAAAAAAAAATATTATAATTGAATAAAGCTAGGAGTTGGTGTATCTATGGGGTTTTGATTTTATTTTTTTAAACAAAAATGGTAGCAAATGTAATTTAGTCCAACTTCAAAAAAGGTTATCATAAGCTACTCATATTTTTAATTACTTTCCATTTTACTATGGTAGAATATTCATATGAGTAAACTATACTAGTGAATCTTGAAGTTTGGTTAAATAACACGCAATGCCTTTTTTTGTTTGGTAAAAAACTTAGTTGTTCTAATATTCAATATATATATATATATATATAAAGAAAAAACTCCTCCAATTTAGTTTATTGCAAAGAAATTCATTTTTTTTATAAAATGTGATTACAAATTAAGTTGTAATATGACAAAAACAATAATTAAATTAACATATAAGCTATGATATAAAACTGTAATTTTATATAATAATAATAACAATAACAACAACAACAACCAAATAACATATTATCAATTAAATTCATTGATAATGGGATTTGTTCTAATGAGAAAACCTTCACTCTCTCTTTGTTTTTCTCTTACATAGGATACTAAGTAATGGGAGTATATATTTAAGAAGACATCAGTCATGACAATGCCTTTGCCCTATGTGTTGATACAGCAAACCATTTCTAGAAGAAAATGAAAATGAAGTAACATGATTTCTATGGAAGCCAAATAGCTGGTATAACACATATTACAAAACTTATTATGCTAAGAAGAAGAAAATGAAAGCTCTAAGATAAATGTTAGTACAAATCCCATGGATAAGCTCTTATTTTTTTTTTTATTTGGCCAAAATGAATCACCTTTGATAAGACTACAATTAATAAGACAACTTATTTCGTAGCCCCTCCCATATAACCAATCATTGGACAAATGAACAAAATAGCATCTACAACACTTCTTACATGATTCACCAAAATGCTAAATTACTTTTGGCAATAGCAAAGTTCATTAGAGCATAATTTATAAACACAGAAATTCATAGCAAGGAAATAGGTGTTTAATCCTATTAACCACAACCAATTTATGGATAGAGATTGCTAAATGTTGAACAATAAACCTAATGAAAGTGATTTGAACAACTAAATAATTGCTTGCAAATCCTTTAAAGTTTTTTTTTTGAAAGACGTAATTTGCAATTTTTGGTCAAAAATTTTCTAAATAAATAAATGAAATTCAAGACATTAGAAAGGGGGACCATATTCTAAAGAAACAAAATGTACACTCTTTAAACTAAAATTCTTATAGTATAAATGGCTTAGTCCCTTCTCACTGTCTCTCAACTCTTATTTTCTCCATATCCACTCTTTTCTTGATGGTTTTTGGGTCATTAATTTGTTCAATACGTTACAACACTCATTAATAACAAAAAAGTATGCTTTATAAGTCTAGATAGAACAATTTTATACTAATACTTAAAAATAGGTGAAGGGTAAAGTTGTTCAAATCAATCTTTGTTTTAGTTAAAATAAGCCATCAAATATGAGATATCATGACTTAGGATTTGAGCAAACATTATTGCTGAATTTTTTTTTTAATGCAGATTTATATTCATAACTTGGAAAAGCCACTATTAAAAATCAATTACATGTGATTTAGCTTTTAGATTAATATTTGCGTCATAAAGCAAATGAATGTAGCATATAATATCCTCACATGATAGGTAAAATCAATATTTGAGGAGGCATTGCATAGAACTACCATATTGCAATAATTTTAGTAAATAAACCTTCTCTTGAGGTCCTAATGAGACAGTTGTTGTCTCTTTTGAAGCATTATTTTTGTGTCACTGCCCAAACCTCAATTTATTCCCCTAGTTTAGATCGTAAACTGCATTGCTATCTTTTTTCGACCTTAAAGCCCCCAAGCCTTTAAGAAAACTAGCATAAAGAAGCTCTAAAATATATATGATTTCTAGAAAAAAGCAAAAGAGACATGAGAAGCAAAAATAAATAAATAAATAAATAAATAAAAGGTATCTTACCAAGCTTTGTGGATTGGCAAAGATCTAGAGAGTTGACGGCAGTTGGCAACAGTTAAGTCAGCGATCAAGAAGTCTTACACAATAAAGATTGAGCATGACAATGATGATGACTACCACAACACGTGCATAATTGTGCCGAGGATAGGATGAATGATCTTATTAAACTTGTACCAAAGGGGGGCATTAAGGACTTTTCACAAAATTTACCTCTAAAACTTTTTTCCTCTCCCGCACTATAGCACTGGAATCTGCCGTTCTTGCCTCGTATCCATTTTTATCATGTTTTCTCCGTACTAAACGCACAAACCAATTGATTCCCTTTCATTGTCCTTTTTCCACACAATACCAAACAGGCCCTTAAAGACTTAAACAATTTCTTGAACAATTATCATTCCATCATGATCAATCAAAAATAACTAATGCATATCACCCAAAAATATAATAATAACTCAAGTTTCATCAAACAAAATCAACTAAAACAAAGTACAAGTAATTAATAGAATTTAAAAATAATGGAATTCTTTAAATTTATTCATTAAGCATTTGAGTTTTGTGTCAAAAGGTCAACTCTTGTAGTAAGAGTTGATCTTAAATCAACTAGCCATAAGATTAGGATATCAATTTGTTTAAAAAAAGGGGCTAACTTATAGTTATAACCTGAGTTAAGTACGTCATACCAAAACAACTGAGAGTTATATAAATTGGTGAACCCACTATTTTTATTGGGAATTTGGTCCATTGTAATAGCCATATATATATATATATATATATATATACATGGATAGGTAAATTATTAAAAAAAGTTATATACATTTTGATATTAGAGAAGAGTGAGAAATTATTTAATTTTTTTACTATCTTTTTAACATAATATAATTATTGATAAAAAATGAAAGTTATTTAATTTCTCATTACTTCATTTATTTTTTTAACATATAACAAAATTTAATTTTTATTCAAAAATAAAGTAAAAAAATAATTTAACATATACATGGTAATTAAGTTGCTATACATTATTATTATTACTCATATTTAAATACTACTTGATTGTGAATTATTTTTCTAAAATTGGAAAAGTCAATAATCTCCTTAAGTTTTTGAGATGGTTCCATGATCATTTATTGCACAGTGGCATTATCGAAGCACAAAAATAATTAAGGGTGGAAAATAAAAGCAAGTAACTTGAAAGGTAAAAGTTTTAGAATTTTATGTTTTACCCCTTTTTAGCATTGATTTAACTATTTGATCTTATTTATACTGCCTACTTCCCTTACTACCATGGTCTATTTATTAATGACTTAGTATTTTGTTTCATTGGAATTTCAATCACACCCCTATATGCATGAGAAGAAAAGTTGAAAAGTTTGCTTCAAAACCATTATAGTCCTAAAAAAAATCTTGTATAGATTATAAAAAGGGTCACATTTTCTCTAAAATTGAAATAGGTTATGTTGCATTACAGCTCAAAACCAAAGAAAAACTATCCAAAGAAAGTCCTATAAAAAACCTGTATCATAGTCCCTAATACAAAAAAGAGGGAATAGAGTGCCATGGCTTTCAATGACTAAGGCCATAACATTAGAAGACTAACACAATGGATTTGAAACTATTGTTATATTTGCATAAGAACAATAAATGATAGCAACATAATCAGAAAAAAAGGTTTTTTGTTTGAAAAAGTCACCAAATTTTTATTGATCAAAGTTGATATAAATACATCTTAAATGTAACTAAAAACCTTAACAACATGCATAAAAATCTAAGTAGTTAAAATAAATACTAACAAACTTTTTTTGGAAAAAATTTTTAAAAAATATCAACTTCCTTATTTGTAGCATTATCCCTCATTTTTTGGAACTTCCTCCAGCATCTAGCATCTAAGGCATAAAACTAATACTCCTCCTTGCATTAATTGTTGCAAATGCTTAATTTTTCTCTTAAAGATTCAAATCTTGCTTTGGACATTGCCTTGGTTAAAATATCTGCAACTTGCTCTTTTGTTTTGCAATAAAGCAGCAACACTTGTCCTTCTTTTTGCATTGCTCTTAAGAAATAAAGCTTCGTCTTAACATGCTTTTTTTTTTCCTTGTGAAAGACTAGATTATTGGATATGGATAATATTACTTGATTATCAACAAAAATGTATGTGCTTTCTTCTTGTACTGTATATAGATTTGTTAACACTTTTTTTAACCATAAAGCATGGTTAATAGCTATTGTAGCAGTTATATATTTAGCTTTAACAATGCTTTATGCAACAACTTCTTGTTTCTTTCAACTCCAAAAGAACATGTCTGATCTAAAACTAAAGCAAAATTTAATTGTGCTATCTCATGTCATATACAAAACCTACCTAATCACTATTAGAGAAACAATACAATTGAAAATCTTGACAATATGAGTATTTGATACTGTAATTCACTGTCCCTTTATGTATCTTACTACTTTTTTTAGTTTCGTTAAAATGTTCCACATTAGAACAATGCATAAATCTTGAAAGCAAGGTCACAACAAATGTTATATCTAGTCTAGTTGACATAAGGTACATCAAAAACCAAATTAAGCTTCTATAGAAACTTTTATAAACCTTTTTAACACCATCATCTTTGCTAAATTTCTATTTTTGATTTATAGGAGTATTTGTGGGCTTACATTCCTCTATTTGAAACTTTTTAAAAATCTTCTTTGCATACTTGTATTGGCAGATAAATACTTCACTTAGTTTCTACCTTACCTCTATTCTAAGAAAATAAGACATTCCTCCCAAATCAGTCATTTCAAAGACATTCATATCTTATCTTTGAACTCTTTTATAAGTTCTTCATTACTCCTGTTAGAAGTATGTCATTTACATAAACAGACGCAACTATTAAATCACAAACTACTTTTTTTTTCTTCATATAAAGTAGGTTCACTAAGGCTTCTTTTAAACCTTAGACTTAGTTGATGATCATTAATTTTACTATACCAAGTTCTTAAAGTTTGTTTAAGACCGTATAAGGCCTTTTTCAGCAAATACACCTTATCTTCATGTCCTTTTAGGACAAAGCCCTCTAGTTGCTTCATATATATTTCTTCCTTCAAGAAATCATTTAGAAAATCTTATTTAACATCTAGTTAATGCATTTTCCATCTTTTTTAAGCTGCAATTGCTAGCAACAACCTAATTATATCCAACCTTGCTATTGGTGCAAAGGTTTCAAAGAAGTCTAGCCCAAATAATATAATCTTTTACCAGAAGCTTGCTTTATGCTTATTGACTAAAGCATTTGCATCTAACTTAGTTCTGAAAACCTATTTGACACCAATGACTTTTCTATTTTAAGGTCTTTTTACTAGCTTCTAGGTGTGATTTTTATCAATCATCCTCAATTCTTCTTTTATAGCATCCTTTTTAGCTTCATCAAATCTAGCAGGCTCCAAGATAGCTACATTGCACATTTGGTAGACTTTTGAAAGTAGTCTTGTTTCTCTAACTGGTATATCATCAACATCATCAATGGAAGGTAGCAAAAAACAAATGATTTTCTTTTGCATCCTCCCAATTCCATTACTTAGATATATCATTGTAGTCAATAAACATACCAGGTTTAGCCTTTTTATCCAACTTATCCCTTTTTACTTGAGGAGCAAGAGAAAAATATAAACAACCAAATGTTTTTAGATTGTGTAAGGAAAGTTTTTAGCCATACCATGCCTCAAAAGGTGTCTTCTTTTGTAAAGCCCTTGTTAAAAGCCAATTTAAGAGGAAAATAGTAGTGCGTGCAATGTCAACCTAAAAATTTTTCGTAGTCCTTTTTCATGAGGTAAATATCTTGTCATATTCATTAATGTCCTATTTTGTCACTTATCCTATTTTGTTGTAGAGTTATGGAGCTACGAGTTAATGTTCAATTCTAGCTTTTTCACAAAACTTCTTAAAATTGTCTGAAGTATATTCCTACTCATTGTTTGATCACAACATTTGCATTTTGCAACCACTTTGATTTTTAGCCCAAGCCTTGAATTTTGAGAATACACTAGTAACTTTTAACTTAAACTTTAAAAAGTAAATCCAATACATTCTCATTAAATCATCTATGAAAATAATATAATATTTACTTTCCTTAAGTGAATAAGTTCTTTGAGGGCCTCCAAGATCAGTGTGAATCAACTGTAGCTTTTGTAAAGATCTCTAGGCTTTTTGAGAAAATGGCAAGCTACTTTGCTTGCCAAATTGACAAGCCTTACAACCAAGTAGGTTTTCTTCTAGTAGGAAGACCACGAACCAACTTAGTTTTCTATATAAACAAGAATGCTGCATGATGGAAATGACCTAGTCTTTTATGCCAAATTTTTACATTGTTCACAGAAATTGTATACGCTTCTTGCTCCTCCTCCATTAGGTCTAAAGAAAAATTATTACCTTTTATCCTTATTTTGAACATCACATGATCCTTTACATCTTTGATAATGCACTTCTTATCTTCAAAGAGCACTTTAAAGCCCTTCTCTAGTAGCTGCCTAATATTTAGTAAAACTTGGTTAATCTTAAGCACATATAAAACATTAGTGATGAACTTTGTACCTGAAAGAGATTTGATTATTGCAATCCTTCTACCTTTTACTTTAATGAACTCCTTATTTCCAATCTTGACTTTAGAAATTTCAATTTTTTTTTCAAGCTCTTTAAAGAGCTCTATATCATAAGTCATGTGGTTTGTGTAACCATTATTGATGAGCCAGTGTTTACTTAAGTTATTACTTGCATAACATGAGGCAACAACCAACTGCTTCTCCTCCTTCTTTTACTGATTTGCTACTTAGCCTTCTCTTTTTGCTAAATGAAATCGTTACAAATTCTCTCCATATGACCCATCTTCTTGCACCTTCTGCACTTCAGATCATGTCTTCTCTAGTGCATATTTGAAGAGTGATTCACTCTTTCAAAATGTTGACATGGAGAAAGTTTTCCTCTATTATTACTACTATTTTCATCAGCATTATTATTATTGTTACTTGCTTTAGCATCACCTCTACTAGAATTCTTTTTCCATATTTTCTTTTTCTTACTTTTGCCTCCTTCTTGAGTCTATTGTTTGGCTTAAAGAGCTTCTTTTATAACTCCTTCTTGTCTTATTAATCTTCTTTGCTCCTGTGCCTACAAAGCATGTAAAAGGTCTGCCAAAGAAATGCTTGACAAATCTTTAGACTCTTCCAATGTAGCAATTTTTGTCTAAAATCTTTCAAGTAATGTAACTAAAATCTTTTCTACAACCTTCTTATTGGACAACTCTTCACCAAGTAGTCTTACCTTATTGACAATGCAGAGAAGCCTATCAAAATACTTTTTGATGGTTTATGATTCTTTCATCCACTACATTTTGAATTCCCTCCGTAGGTTTAGCACTTGCACACTCTGGTTCTATCACTACCTTGATACTCTTCTTCAAGATAGTCCAAAATTGCTTTTGTAGACTCTAAGGACATAATTCTAATAAAGATGGCCTTGAACACAACTGAGTGTAAGCAAGCTTTTGCCTTAAATTTCTTGGTCTTTCTTTTATTACAACTTTTGATCTGGTAAGTGTTGGATTGTTTGGCAATGGAGGCACTCCGTAGTCATTTACTATTCTTCCCAAATGTCACAAGCCTACAAAAAAGTTGACATTTGGATAACCCAAATCTAGTCATTTTTAGAAGAAAACATAGGAGGTCTTTTGAGTGTGTTAGCCTTATAAGCCATGTTTGAAAGTTTTTTCTTTTTAAGAAAAAATACTCTCACAGGTCCCACAGGATAAATTTGGCTCTAATACCAATTTGTTGTTATATTTGCATTCGAAAAATAAGTGATAGCAATAGAGTAAGAAAAGAATATTTTTTGTCTAGAAAAGTCACCAAACTTTTATTGATCAAAGTTGATATAACTATATCTTAAATGTAATTGAAAAACCTAACAAAATGCATAAAAATTTGAGTATTAAAAATAGATACTTACAAACCTAAAAAAAGAAACTAGCTTTCTTATTTGTAGCATTATCCTTAATTTTTTCAAAATTCCACTAGAATTTAGCATTTGAGGCATAAAACTAATAAGAATGAGAGGCATGGCACTCGAAGACTAAGGCCATGGCATTGGAAGACCAACACCATGTGTTTGGTTTATTCAATAATTTATGATATGATGGACAAGAAATGATAAAGAATTTATAGACAAAATTAAAGACCTTATTTATTTCAAAAAAGTCATCAACAAATATCTCATGAAGCGAGATTTTTACCTTTTCATAATGGCAAAGGGGGCTGATTTGAGAGAATACATTGTTGAGTTCAATAAGGTTAGTGATTTGTTACATGTGGATGGAAAGGTGAGTAACAATGGTAAAGTGATCATGTTGCTATGGTCTCTACCATCTTCATTCAACATCTAACAACAATATCATTGTTTGGGAAGGAGATAGTCTTCATTCAACATCTAACAACAATATTATTGTTTGGGAAGGAGATAGTAAACTACAGGGAGGTAGTTAAACTTGAAGGTGTACTTGAGAGTAGCAAAGTCAAAAATTGTTCAAGTTAAACCTGATTGGATATTGAACTTAAACATAGCTCAAGATTGACTTATTTGAGCTGACACCGAAGCTGATAAGAGGAGTTTATCAAGTCTAGAGGCTTGGCTTGAGGAGATGCATATCAAACTTGAACTAAGCTTTTCTTGGTTCATTTCCATTCTAGTTCCACACCCCCCCCACAACAAAAACAAAAGGCATGTAGTTCACACCTTGTATTGGGGTTTGTTACATTAATACCTTGAATTGATTTGAAATTTGATTTATTGTTGCTGGTTCTATCGGGTCAGGCCCAGAGCGATGTTTTTCCTTGGATTCTCAATTTAGTGTAACATAAACATGACACAGGATCCTAGTGCAGAAGTGTAAAGCATACCTTCAATATATTTGTTACCAACGGGATTAATTTACATAGATCAAACTATACACTTAAATTTAGGAGTGAAGTCCTTCCCATCTTCTGAACTTCTTTATGTTACTGCCCTCTGACACAGCCATGCCGATTCCTGTCTTCCCATCATTCCCTATTCCTACATAATACAACCTCCATTCATCACTATTATTGTTCATTTGAACCAGACATGGAGAGCCCACCCCTTTACTATCCCATCCATCATCTTCTAGGGGCATCAGAATGGACTCTTCTTGAAGCCTCCTCCAATTCTTGAGTCCATCTGGAGATACTGCCAGCCCAATGCTTGTTCTTCCATCCGCTGCAATACCCTCATATGTCATCAAGTAGTTCCCTCCTTGATCGTTTCTCACCACGTTCGCATTCCTGACCCCAAGGTCATCAAAATGACCAATCTGCCTACTACTTTCCATGATCTTTCCCAACTTTATCCATCTTATCCCATCTCTGGATCTTGCGATTCCAATGGCATAACGCCCATTTTTCACATCAAATGAATGATAATACATCCTGAGATCGTCACTGCTATGTACAACAACCTTTGGTGCTGCAATAAACAAAGAATCCCAATCCTTGCCTGCCCCAACATCAAGCAATGCTCCACTGTGATGGTCCCCTTCCATTCTTGCCCAGTGCCTACCATCTTGGCTGCAAGCCAGGCCTGGAAGGGATCTGAAAATTTTGCCAATTTTCTGATCCTTATGGTGAACTCTTTCTGGGTTTTGTAAAATGACATTTGATAATCCAGAAACGTCCACTTCTTCAGAACTATATCCCGTGTAGTAAAGCCAGTAAACAGCACTGTATAGGTGGTTGGACATGACTACGATCTCAGAAGGTCTAATGCTCTCTGTATCAAAAGCCCACCATTTGTCGCTGCAATTCATCACACAGCCCACATCTCCACATGAATTGACATTTTGAGTTCCTCTTGTCCATTGAACACCGTTGCCTGAAACTGCCAATCCAATGGAATCTGAAGTGTCACCACTGGACCTTCCATGGTACCACATGTACCACCTTTCTTCGTTGTCTCCAACGTATCTCTTCACAACTGGGGATCCAATTTCTGAACAATCCCAGGAGCCTTTGAAACCCAATTCAAACACCAGACCTCTTGAGAGTGTTGTTTTAAGTGCTTTATTACGTGTAGAAGCTAGTTGATGTTGAGCTGTTGAATTCGGATCAAGTTCAACAGCAAAGTCCTTATTTGTTGTGTTGCTACTGTCAATGCCTGGTCTTGTGGAGCTTCTAATGGGGACAAAGTTTCTGCTACTGGAATTAGAAAATGAACCTCTCTGGGGCCTGCAAAAACGGCTGCGAAAAGGAACAGAAGCAGTTTCAAATTGCATGGAAGGCAATAATGAGTGGATTGAGAGTGTTGCATAACCCATTCTTTCATGAGTAGATGCGAGGATATCCATGAAACAAGAGGATGTGAAGAAGTTGGATGAAAGATTTTGGATGAAGAAAAGAGTTGCTAATAGTTTGGGCGGAATTCATATGGCTTCCATATGGAGCGGGGAGTTTCCTGTTGGCATTGCCCCTTCTTTTTCTCTAATTTATATTGCATTCGTTCTGCTCAAATTCTACACTTAGACCCTCAAACCTAATGGTCTGAAGGGTAATGGCGTAAAAACCTTAGTCTCTACTGCTGACTTAGATTTTAATGGTTGCATAAATTGCCATTTTCTTGCATAATAATTAAGAAACGAATGTTTTATTGGTGGAGGATTGATTTGGGAGGACAGTGCACGTGCTTAAATAAGTAAACATATGCTTGTATTCTAGAATAGGAAAATGAAATTTTGAGAGCGATCGCGGTTGAATGTGCGCTTCTAATTTTGCTACCTACCATTCTTGCAAACGATTTAAGACTCCCATTTTTGACAAATAATTTTTAGGGGATTAGTGCCTATAGAATGTTACTGGAGAGGCTGCTGGATTTACATGATAGATCACACTTTTTTTTGGGGGGGGGGGGGGGGGGGGGGAGAGGGGGGCGGTGGTGTTACAATAGATCACTCTTGGTTAATTAACCAGGCCTCTTGATGCAAAACTATCTTTTTTTTTTTTTGTTTTCTTTTTGAGATGGAAATGATACTTCTGAGCTTAGTGGTGAACTTGATTCCTGTCTATTACTTTATTGTTTTGCTTTCCATGCATAGTTGCATATTCAATGAGAAAGTTAATAATTCAAACCAAACTGAAGACTGTACATTGGCCAAAAGATAAAAGAAAATTACATCTAAGGACTTAGATTTTTGTAAAATTTTCAATAAAAAATCTTTAAAATTAAAAATATCCTTAAATACCAAAATTACTATTAAATTTTAAGGATTTATACTAGATTTAGAAAAATTATTACTAAGTTTTAGTTAAATCCCTTAAATTTAGTTGTAATTTTGATCTTTAAGGATAATTTCAATTTTTAAAATTTTTTATTATAAATTTTATAAAATTTGGATCCTTAAATACAATTTGCCTTAAAAGAAATAATTGGACCTAGTTGGCATGACTTCCTTAGTCTCGCTTCTAATTATATCAATAGATCCATCGAATAAGGATCTCGTCTTTTTTTTACTCCCTCTAATTAACTATTTAGATAGTCAAAGTGTCCTCATCTCAAACAACTTTGCTTTTATAGGTTTTCTTAGTAAGTTATAAATTATAATATTATCAGCTTGCTGTTTATAATATTGATACCGTCTGACTTGACAATTTGAGATACTAGTTGGAACAAAGTATATATGCTAGGAATGTCTCTTTAACAAACTTAATCTGTTGGGATTCATCCTCATCAATTTTTTATTGTTGGGACTACAGATTCCAGGTGGTTTAAAAATGGTTAATCTGCATGAACATGTGAAAAAATTCTTTATATTATCATCTTGGCCATGTGAGATATCTAGGAGCTTATGTTCCGAAAGTTGACTTGAAAATTAGATAGCTCAAGACTTACAGCTGCTGACAGATTTTTTCATTGGCAGAAAAGGGGAAGCATCGTACTGCAGCTGCCGGAACTTACTTCTTACCTAGTGTAGAGGAACGTAAGCAGAATCATGTGGCAAATTAAAGCTTGATGGATCTACCCGTGTAAAGATATTTTAGACGAAGACTGGAATAAGGTTCAGGTACACAAAGTTTCTTCGTCTTCCTATGAGCCTCATGGCCTCATTGCTGTCTATTATTTACCTTTTTGTTCTGTTCATATATGGGAAGTTGCTTATACGAGATGCCACATTTCATGTTAATTACTCTGATGACGTGTCTGTGGCAAATTTATTGTGGTTTAGATATCAGACATGTCTAAGATGGGAATCTTGTTAAGGGTATTCTAAAGGTCGTAACCATTAGCAATAATGTTATCCACGCATGAATAAGTTCTCATCCGTGTCCTTTTTTTTGCCAGTAGTACGTTCTGATTGCCAGACTTTTCTGGCCCATCGGGTCTTGGAGGGATAAGGTGTCAACGTCAACTTTAATGTGGAAATCTGCGGCTCTTGGTGCCTCACCATCTCTTAACTGTATTCGACAAATATCTATCTATATATATATATATATATAATATTAAAAAAAATCAATAATTTTTACTAATTATTATTATTATTATTATTATTTTCCCAATATGATCCAAAAAACCTTTTTTAATTGCCCATGCAAAGATGCACTGTAACTTTCTAATTTATTTGAAAGTTTGAAATTTTAAATTAAAATAGTCTTTTCATATTGTATAAAAATCTTTATATTCAAGTAATTAGAGATTTGATTTTTGTTGCCATTCGTTCTGCTAATTAAAATTATCTTTTATCACTAGGTATTGATGGGTCTCTTATTAGTCCATATTTCAAGTTCAATTAGTTATGGTTCTTAATAACATGTTAGAGATAATAACAAAATTATTTATAAAAGTTCACTTAATAATTAAAATTTTTCAATTAAAATAATTTTGCAAAAGAAAAATGAAATTAAGATGTATTTTTCGGGGGGTAAAGAGAATAAATAGTGTATTAAAATCATGCTACCTTCATTCCACGTCTTTAGCTTTTTTATTTTAATCGATAAAATATTCTCTATTAAAAATTAAGGAAGACTCTTTTTCCAAATGTGGGTTCCATTTTTTTGAGAATATCTGGAATGAAATAATCAATTTATAGGTTAATGAGAAGAAGTGTGACTTAAGGCTTGTTTGGGTTATTGTAAATTTTTGCTTATTTTTCGATTTTTTTAATGAATATTAGTAAGCATTTTTATCAATATCATTGTATTTGACAAAATCTTTTTTAAAATATTTTGTATATTCAAATGACTATAAAAGAATATATATATATATATATATATGATAGGGATAACAATGGCTTCAAATACTTTGGGTATCCAGTGGCATCTGTTCAAAAAAAGTATTAGATATTAGATATTAGATATTGGATATGACGTAGATAGTAAAAATTGATATCTAATTAATTAATGGACGTATTCAGATTTAGCCTTCAAATACCTAGTAATCGTTTGACACCAATGGGCGGATAGAATATTCAATATCTGTATATTATATATAATTACATTTAGAAAAAGTTCTATTATATACTGCAAAGTTTATTTACTAATTTAATATATTTTTTATACATTGCAAACTTCAAAAATCAATTTTAAATTGTATTTTGAATGAAAAATATTATTACTGGATATTTTGAGTATCATTTACTTGATATCCAATACTTTAATCTTTGTAAGATTTTTTGAGTGTTTGATAAATTTTAGATATTGGGTATTTCAGGTGCAGGAATTAGGAATGTGAAAAATTATTTTAAATATTTGTTATGATTCTTTTAATTTTTACTTTAATTAAAATATAAAATAAAATCATAATTAATATATATAATTTTAGTTAGGATAAATATATCAAAATGCATCAATAATTATATAAAAAGTTTATGATCAAAATTTTGATTATAATTAATTTTTTATTGATCAAATACAGTATGTTCATTTTAATTTCAAAGATTTCGATTAAAAAAAAGGAGATTATAGGTTAAAAAAAAGAAGTAAGGGATAATATGGTAATTAATCATTTTGAGTGGATATTTTTGTCTTAAAAAATAATTTTCTGCATCTGACTCAAAGGAAAAGTTTTAATTTTTGACTTTGAGTAAAAAATTGCTGTTATCATTTACAAGTAATTTAATATTTGTTAATAAAGTCAAACAATCAAAAAAATTAAAATAAATGTCTTTCTGAAACAATAAATAAATTTTTTATTTTTTCAAAAACAGCCAAACAAGATCTCGTGAACAAATAGACGGCATACATGAGGACAAGATAAAAAGGAAAATAATAAAGACGCACAACATTATTATTATTTTCAAATAAAGCCAAACAACTAAAAAATTAAAATAAGTCTTTTTCTATAAAAAAAAAAAAGACTTTTTTGGTCTTTTCAAAGACAGCCAAACAAGCTCTCGTGAAGAAAAACAGATGGCAATCCATGACCGCAAGATAGAATTAAAAATCATAAACTCAACTACCTCGTAATTAATGAGTCCAGACGGGGGAAGGCAACTCATTTTACGTGTGTACGATAATGTTTCGGATCAACTGATGGTCAAACCTAAGAAGTAAAAGGACGGCACGTGGGGACACTAATCCCACCATCTTTCTTTCCATACCCGCCCTTCAACAAACTGAATTCCAAATTTAAAACATGTGGAATTAAACAATTTTAATGTTGGATGTTTGAGAGAAATTTTCACTTTAATTTTTTTAATTATACTCTTTACAATTGTTGATGTGCTTTTTTGATTAAGAATTGATTGAGGAGACGATGTGATTTTGTCTTAAAATTAAATTTAAAAACTAACTCTTTAATCCTTATTTTTAGATAGATAGAGGAGTTGAAGTATAAATTTTCCAAAAGAAAAGGCCCTTGATATATTAAATATAGCTAAGTCACAGTTCGAATCAATTAGTGTATATAAAAGCAAAAGCAAGAAGAGCTTGTAAAGTGGGGAAAAAAAAAGTATTGAATTGCATTAAAATAGAATGTAAAAGTTTTGGAATTGATAATAGAAAATTTCAAAAGAATTTGAACACAATTTCAATAAAAATTAGATTGGAAGTGATAAATGAAATGATAAAAAAGAGACAAATAAAGTTGATAAATGATTAAAATTTATAAAAAGTTGTAAAACAATTTTTCTTAAAGAGTCTGTGTGTATTGCATAGTAGTTTTTGTTTTTAATTTATAGCATCTCTTGTGTTTGCACATTCTCCACTAAGCCACTCTTTCAACTATATTTGACTTGCTGGTTTGTTACTTAATGGTGAGAATTGTGGCATTAATAAGTCCCTAAAAACTGTTGTTATGCTATGTTCATGCTTTCTCTTTTATTACTCATTTTAAGCTAAGGAGATAGATTCAGTTGATTAGGAGTTTAACTTGCATCTTTATCTTTGTCTAATGCTTTGTTTTGGTTTCTTCTTTGAAAATTTTCAATTAAATTATACGTAACAAGTCCTAATCACTAGCTATTAATTATTGTCCTATTTTTTTTTTTTTTATGCTAACAATGAGTATTATAAAAGATCCATTCATATGCTTTGGCATGAATCACTCCTTGAACTTCAACCCAAGACCAACCAAAAATAAAAAGATAAGTGAGAGAGAAAAGAAAAACGACAGAGAAACAAATGTATTATTTATATCCTTATTTAGGTTGGGGTACAATCTTGTTATTTATCAAGGTGTTATATTTCTCACTCGAAATAATTCAATGCAAATTAACATAAAACTTACATAATTTCTTTTGAATATTTGTTATTAATTTTTAATAGAAATATATAAATATTTTATAAAAATGTATTTCTTTTTAAAACTCAAATATATATAGTTAATTATATATATATATATATATATATATGAATTTTGGCATGTTTTATATATGTAGATTTATTTTTTGGTTAAAAAAATTTAGGAGTTAGTAGATTGTTTTATTTTTAAGATAGACACTTCTAATAATTAGGATTTTTTATGCGAAGCCTTAGTTGTAATTAAGGCAACTGCAGCCGATCCATATTCTAAATATAGTTATTTCAACCATAGTTAGGACTAAAGTCTTAACTATGATTTTAACAAAACCATAGTTTAGACATAATGATAACTATGATTTTTTCAAAACTATAATTATAACCTAACAACACCCTCCTTTGAATTGATAAAGGAACAATTTGATTGTAACCAATTGTGTATCATTTTCCTAAATTTATTGATCCCAGGTTCAGTTCTGTAGTAATGCTAATTTAGGCATACGCGGGAAAATTAGCTGAGGAGATTTGTATTCTTTTTGTTTGCGTTTTGCAAAAAATTGTTGTCATAAAATAAATAACATGATGTGATTTGTTTTTGAATCATAATTAAGTTGGATATTCATAATTAAATGACAACTATTTACGTGTGAAATAATTTATGGAAGTAATTGTCTATTGTTTAAGTGGGAGAAATATTTCCCCAGCCAACAGTGATATTGCGTCAACTAACAGAATTAAGAAAACTAAAGTGGAATGAAGCCAGACATCCAAGATTTGAATTGCAAGTTCTCAGAGTTCAATTTCAATCCATCATACCATCTTTCACCATCAAGAAACCAAATGAATAACACATAGGGATTAGGGTGTTGCTTAACTAATTGCCTTGATAAAATAATACTTTGTGTGATGTTGAATATTAATTAGACTCATTTATGTCGAAAGGAGTGCAAATTTATATGCTTTGTGCCTAAGTGTTTGTTTAAACCTATTTATGTAGCATCTTAATTTCTTGCTTTTTATACAAACTCAATGGCACCCAAAAAGCAAGCTAAGATAATAGAAGCTTCCACATCCAGATAAAAGAAGAATAACTATGACAAAGATCGATTTGCCTCTATAAAAGTAGAACCTTGTTTTGATTAAAAGTTTTTTAATCGAGACTCACTGAAGATCAATACTATGAGTCTTGTTTCCTTGATCTAACTTACAATGATTTTGAGTGGCATAATTTGCAAGGCTTTATTAAGAAGCCCATGCATCGCATTCTAATGATGATTTAAGCATTTTATACTAATTTTGAAGACATCAAGAAAGATGAAGATGAATATTATTATAGGAATGCGTAGTTCAAGTTAATGAGAAAGTTATGCAAGATTTTTATGACTTACCTGATGTTGAACATTGTGCATTCAAAGCTTATATAGAGGACCAGCAAAGCATTCCTTGGGAAGATTTTGAAGCCACGACAGCCAACCAAGGGCGGGCTTAATTGACAAATAAAGTGTATACTACAACTCAACTAAACAAGCTTGCACGTAATTAGTTGCAGCTTATTTCAAGTAATATTTTCACGAGTTCCCATGGTTCTAACATGACTCAGGAGAGAGCCATTCTCATATATTATTTCATGACAAGAAAGCAAGTGAATATTCCTTACCTTATGATTCTTAACTACAAGCAAGTTGCACATTCTGAAAAGGGTAAGTTTGGCCAACCCCCATATGTTTACTAAGCTGCTTCAAAAAGGGGTAGTTGGGTGTTCAAGAATGATGCACATTTTAAGCCCAAAGGTGCATTCAAGTATAAGAATATGAAAGATAAGCCTAGGAGACCCATACGAGCTTAAGCACAACAACAACAACAACAACAGCTGCAACAGAAGATACTTTTACCTTTGCAAGATCAAGCACTGAAACTCATGGCTCAAGATGCATCACCTCAGGCATAATTTGAGAGTTGGGTGAAAGACTCATTTGAGCAATTGGATGTTAATTGACTATGTGATACCCAACCCCCCACCACCAGCTACACGAGTGCCTTAGTTTTCAGTCATTGTTCTCCTATAAGACCCTACTTTTCAAGACATCCCTAGACCATTTGATCCTTAATTTTAGAGTTCTCTATTTGCTCTACTCTCTTTTCTTTCCTTTTATTTACTTAGACTAATGTACTAGCTTTTTCTTTCCTTTTAATGTACTAGTTTTAGAGTTTTTTATTAATAGAACTTTGTTTGCTTTTTGGATAACTACATGGTATAGATGACTGTATACCTTACTCTAGCTTTCAATACCTTTCATGAGCATTACTATTGCAATCTTTGTTGAAGATATTTGGATTACACTAACTCTGTGTTTCTTGGTCTTCTTTCTCTTTCTTTCTGATAGATACAAGTCTTGCCAAAGTCTCTCTTTCTCTTCTCTTTGGTCTTTCTGTCAAGGGAGTCTCTGTCTCTGTCTCTTTCTCTCTCTCTCTCTTTTACTTTTGTCTTTCTTTAGCCAGTTATATCTCTCCTTAACATTAAGAACAATGTTAATTCTAAGTATGGGGGAGGGGATAAAATTTGAAAATTTTTGAGTTAGTTAAAAATTTAGAGTTTGTACATATTTGAATCTTTTTTTTTTTTTATAATTTGTACATAGCTTTTCTTAAAAATAATAATAACAACAACAACAATAATAATAATAGTAAATAAATAATTCAACAGTTGATTAAGGTACAAATGTTTCTACAATTTTTGACCAATTAATTTAGATTTAGTTCTCCTCTTACACTTGATGAATGCAAGATGTGGGATTGGGAAGTTGAGTAAATTTGAATAGAATTAATTAAGTAATGCAATTATTTTAGCCAATCTCTATTGATTTTCTATAATTTATGGTAATTTCATATTTTTTTAATAACCTTAGTTATTTTTCTTTAGTGAATCCAATGCATTTACTTATGAATGGATGTCTAATTGTTAGTTAAGAGAGAAATGATTTGATTGTGTAGTGTATTTGTGTAGAAATTTAAAAAAAAAAAAGAAAAAATGAGAAAAGAAATGGAAATACAACCAAAGAATGGAATAAAGTCTATTCCAATGGTTAAAGCTACATAGTAACTAGGGTTTACACCAAAAAGTGTGATGTTTTACGGTATACAATGGTGAAAACTAAGAGTATGCAATAAGCAATCCAAATCTATTTCTTTTGTTTGAGTAATTGGGTGGCTTCATCACCAATGTTGTCATTTGCGTAAAAAGAATTCGGAGAAATAAGGAGGGGAAGTTGAGAAAAATGAAGGAGAAATAGATAATTATATCATAATTGATATGTTGATAGTTAATAAAACCAATGATCTCTCATAATTAACTTTGATGATTGAAGTTAGAGTAGATAATTTGAATTACTCTTGGAATTATAATGTGGTTATTGACAAAATCACTCTGTTGCTTTAAGAACCATCTGTAGAATCTCACACACACTTTAATCTTTTCGAAAAAAGGTTGTTATAAGTGCATTAATTGTTGAATTTAATTTAATCTCCTAATTTTGATTTTGGTAATAATTTAAGTGTAGAGGAATTTTAAATCTTTGCTTATTGGACTTAAATTGTGAAAATTAGATATGTTAGTAGTTATTTTGAGGATTGCTTGGGGATAAACAATAGTTTAAGTGTAAGGAAGTTTGATAACTCTCTAATTTTGGTACTATTTGATACATTTTATGGTAGAATAGAGAGTTATCTAGTTGTTTTTTTAACAAGTTTTGCATCATAGTATAGATTTTTCTTTAGTTAGTGTAAATAAATAAAATATATTTTTTGTGGTTATTTTCAACAATTTTTCATTTCATTTTGTGTTTATGTTAATTTTAAGAGAGAGATAAAGGCCTATTAGAAGGACATGAAAAGAAGAAGAATGTTAATTTTAAGAGAGAGATAGAGGCTTATTAGAAGGACATGAAAAGAAAAAGAAGGTTAGAAAGTTAAGAGAAAATTAGCAAGTGTCTTTCCAATAGCAACAGCACAGACAATAGCAAAAAGATTTAAGGTTTGGAACTGACATTGTCCTCGCAATAGCAAGAAGTATTTTTCACTATAACGAGATATGTTTATTGAAACACATAGTTTTGATTTTCGGATTTAAGACGCTAGAGGCAACCAGGGTTTTGACATTTTGAGACTTTTGGTGTGAGTTTTAAAGGGGAAACACATAAAGGTGCTAAGTTTTGAATGCAAAAAGTTTAGATTGAAGATTGGAGACTAAGAAATTACGCTACCATTAAGTTTTCCTTATCTTTTACCTTTCTTCTTCTATGAATTCTTACTTTTTCAAACTTTTTGTTTGGTTTGTATTGTTTAAAGCCATGTGTGGCTAGATATTATGGATCCTAAGTTTTTTTAAATCTTATTACCATGTAATTGCGATATTATGTAATTAATATAGTTTAATTTTAAATTTAAGTGCTTGATTTGGATTGTATTATTCATTTAGGAGCTTGGTCACCTCTTCCATGAATTTAGGGGTTAGGATTAGCCCTTGAGAAAGGGAAATCTTATTGGACTATAGGATTAAGTAATTTAAGATTAGGTTAACCAAATTTCGTTCTTAGATATAGAGATATGTATAAGAAACCTAAATAGTTTAAGAGGGTTGAGTATAATTGACCGAATTAATTGTGAGAGAAATCTATAATTAAATAGGATAAAAGTTAAAATGGTTTGAGAGATATTTTAGCTTAACTTAGTTTCTCAACTTTCAAATTGTTAATTAAACTAATTAACCTAACAATTCAATTCTTGGTAGTAAGGAGACAAAAAATTTAAGGTGCTTCACATTTTTTGTTAGAACAATTCTAAGAGTTCAGTTTAATCTTTGATTTCATTTTATTTCATTAACGCTTGCATTTTGGTTTGTTTTTTGACTTAAATGAATATGAACACTTCTTGGGCTCAATATATCTAAATTAATTCCCTATGAGACAACCTTGATCCATTATATTACATAATTGAATTGTACGCTTGTAGAATCCATTTCAAAATTAATGGTTTTTAGCAGTTTTTTTTAAACTACAATTTGGACATTTTTAGAAATGCCTTAACCTTCCCTTATTTCTTTTAGTGCTGCAATTAAACCTTCCACTAAAAAAAAATAGTTTTGCATGATCTCTCCCCTCTCATTTCAATAATCACCATTGTGTTGATGGACCGCCATGAGGGCAAACGACACCAATTGATCTACTATAGTCACTAACTACAAGTTTCCATTTATTGTCAACCTCATTGCCATTCTTCAAACCAACACCCCCCACACATTGATTTGTCTTCCATTTGTAAGTTTTAAATCTATCATAGTGCACAATTTTTTTCCTTTGTGTTGCTAGATTGAAATTTGTTGAAATTTGCTCATATTCAAGTTGAAATTTGTTGGTTCATAGTATTTGGCTATTTACATTATAGATTTCTACATCTACTTATGGTTTGGGAGGAATAATCTCCTTTTTTTTTTTGCTCTATTTTGTTGCTTTTTATATAAACCATTTGTGGATATAGTTTAAGTTGTTTAAGTTCTTCATCATAAAACTAGAATGTCAAAGAGTTTAATTTATATGTATATAAATTATAAATTTGCTCTATTTTCTGCTTGTTCTTTTCACCTATTTTCTTAAACCTATCACCATTAAGCATAATCTTGCACTTTATTACAACAAAATCAAATTCTTGAGCTTATCATTTGTTTTCTAATGAGGTTATAAAGGGGAAGAAACCTCCAAATTAATATTTTTAATTCCTATCTTGTGATGGTCTTGCTACTGTTAGAAACTCGGCCTTGTATTTGGATTTTCATGAGAAAGATGAGAACACTTCTAAGCAAGTCTAGAAAACCATCAAATGCTAGTTTTTCCCATCCTAAAAGGTTATCATATTTGGATTTTAGAATAAAAAAGAAATGAGAACACTTTTTGTGTAGTATGTTTGACCAATAATTCCTTGTAGTCATTATAGATTTTGTCGCTTATAACAAATTATTTGATTGGTTGAATAACTTTGGTATTAGTAATTATTGAATAACTATCACTTTGTTATTTTCGTATTTCTCATCCTTATTGAAGGGATTCTATACGGTTTGTGAAATACAGATGGTTCATATGAGCTTTTCTTTAGTACAAAGGCAAAGAAATGTAGAAATAGTGGTCTCTAGTTGGGATTGATAATATTATTAGGAAAAGAGTTCTACAACTATCATCACTCTTTTTATTAGATTTACTTTGTATTGACATCATAAACTTTTATTTCAAAGGTATGATTATAATCTTACTTCAACATTGAACGATGATTTTTATAGAGATACAAGTCGTGGCAAAGAATAATCCTTCTAATATTATGTTTGCAATTTTGTGTGGTCACCGATGTGTCTTGAATCACATGGTGTATTGGATGTATTTGGTTCATGCTTCTGAATGACAATAGCCTTTTTATGCCTCTTAGTGTACAGGTTAAATTTATCAAAAGCCATTTGTTAGGGAAGTCCATTAGTTTACCTATCATTTCTGAAATTCAGTAGTTGAGCTACTTCAAAACATAAAGCGTGTATGTTTCATATACAATATGTTATCTTCTCAAATGTCCATTCAAATTTTAATTTGTTGCGGTTACTTTCCCTGATGATTTAATCCATAGAGCTACATATCTGGCTCTGAATTACATTTAGACTGGCTACTTAATTTCTTTTTCATAGCAGCATTAATAATTTTGCAAGATAGCTTCAAAGATATCATTTTAGTAATCACACAACTTACCATGAAAATGCCATCACGAGAATAATTCTATGGATTGTGGAAATCTAAGTTCAATTTTAAAGCATGCCGCTGGGAGAATGACCATCTCCATAATTTTTCTTGCCGACCTTTTAATAAGCAAACTAAGACTTACTACCATATTTGAAAATTTAGTAGGCATTTATGTGGAACAATTACTGAACCAAAAAGAATCAATCAACGTTGAACATGCCAATATATCAATTAGATGGGATACTTTTTATTGCCAAGACCAAGCCATGTATTATCAGTTTGCTGTTTTGGAATCATCAAGGAGAAAATTTGGAAAAATGGGGTTGCTGTACTGTATAATAATACTATGTAGCAAACTCTAATAAATTGTCTATTTATATTGTGAATTTTACCTATTTGGCAGATTAGTTGAAACATTCGTTATGTATTTGAGATTTCTTACTATTATTTATGATAAATTTTGAACAAATTTTATTGTTATTTAGAATTAGAGAAATATCTTATGATAAAAAATGTATATATTATTTTAATTCAGCCACAATAATTTTTTTCTTGATTATTAAGAATCTTTGATTAATTAGTAAACACTAAACAGAAATTTACCTTTGCATACCACAAGCACCACTTTAGTGTTTTCAATTTGTATGCATATATCATTGGGGTATGCGACTTCGTTTTACTTAACTTTGGTCTCTATATTATCAATTTGTTCTCTATTATTTTAAATAGGACTAAGATGGTGTCTGCCAAAATTAATTTTTCTAATTTTTACCAAATAAATGATACTATATGATGTTTCCTGATGAGAATAGCAACCTAGGCATAATGGCAGAGGGAACATTTGGAAGGTAGATATGTAAGATATGCACTATGAATCTTCTGCTGTGCAATGCATATCAGGTCATACACACACACACACAAATCGATGGAGCTGTGAAATAAAAGAAAGAAAAAAGGCACAGCATAGCATGCTGTGCTGCTATGCACACAGAAAATCTATATTGTAAATATAATCTATCGAAGATAGTGAGACCTTATTAACCATATATATACATATAATCATATTAGGTGCCATTTAGTGATATTCATTTACGATATGCTCATGTGTTAAGTTATGATTGACATGATATATTTATCTTTAATAGGTTGGATGTACCTAAAAATCTCTCAGAAAAGGGCATGGTTTAATGTATTGTCATGTTATCAATTTAGCTTGACCAAGATTACAGGCGCATATGATGCAGAGTCCAAATATGACTCAAAGGCCACTAAAGAATAACCAAGCGTTAAGCATGAATGATAAAGAATACTTATGGAATTCACCAAACAATAAGCTTGGTACAAAATTTCTACATAGTAACCTTGGCAACATGCCAACATCTCAATGATTGACGAAGAAATATATACATCATTCTGCAGTACAAAGCCAAAGCAGCTAACAAGACAAAACAAAAGCGCTTACTCCTGCAAGAATGCTCAAAAGCATAGGGTTGGTCCCATGAAAGAACCAACTAGAATGAGAAAATATCAAGTATCGTTCCGCTGTTTTATAACAAGTATTACAGCATCAAACCATGACCAGCGTAATTTGGTCAGCAATTTAGAGCCAAATAAAATCCAGGAAGGAGAAAATATCAGATGTTTAGTCTTGCTTATGTGATACTGACAACTAATGCTGTTATGTCACAAAAGTTGCATTTATGTCTTGAACATTCACACTGGAGTTCACAGCAACTAAGTAGCATTCATGGAAACTCGAGGGCAATTCAAATTGCCTAACCTTGCAAGACAAGTGAATTATTCTGCAGTCAGATTTAAATAAAAAAGATGCATGTCTCAGCGTTTGCTGTCAGTTCTTTGACAATAACATAACAAGTGCACATTTTCTACAACTCAGCATTACTAACTTCTTAAATTATAGTTAGTCCACGTGTTTTCTTCCAGATTTAATATACTTTATCCAGACTCAGCTACAAAAAATGAATTCATAAAGAATGTAGATACCCATTTTGGACCTTGTTTAAAGGATAACAGGACATGCCATGACATACACTTGGCTCATACTTGAAACCCTGTCCATCTTTTAAAAATTCTAATATTCTTCCCTTCGGAAACTGCCATTCCTATTCCTCCTCTTCCTCCATATCCAACACCTCTATAATACAACCTCCAATCATCTGCATCAGCATCCATTGAAACCAGATATGGGGATCCCACTCCCTTATCATCCCAACAACCTTTCTCTGATGGCTTTAGAATTGCCTCATCTTGAAGCCTCACCCATTCCTTCAGCCCATCAGGAGACACAGCCATACCAATACTCCTCCTTCCATCAGCAGCAACACCTTCATATGCCATCACATAGTTCCCATGCCCCCTGTTTCTGGCTACATGTGCATTCATCACTCCGAACTCATCAAAAGATCCAGCTTTTCCTCCTCCCATTATCTTCCCCAACTTCAGCCACCTGATTCCATCCCTTGACCTGGCAATCCCAATAGCATAGTGCCCTTTTTCCACATCAAATGAATGGTAGTACATTCTGAGGTCACCATTGCCATGAAAGACCACCTGTGGAGAAGATACAAACAGAGAATCCCACTCTTTCTCAGACCCAACATCAAACAAGGCTCCACTGTGATGCTCCCCTTCAATTCTAGCCCAATGCCTTCCATCTTGGCTTATAGACAAACCTGGCAAGGACTTAAAGATTCTCCCACTTCCACTGTTTTCCTGATTTTTTCCATTAGTGAAATATCCATCTGGGTTTTCCAAACTAAATTCCAAAGATTTGTCAGAAAACTCTATCTTCTCAGAGCTATATCCAGTGTAGTAAAGCCAGTAAACAGCACTAGACGCTCTAACCCTTGTACTAGACATAATCACTACCTCTGAAGGCCTAATGCCTTCTGTATCAAATGCCCACCAATCCTTACCACAATTCATCACAATACCCACTTCTGAACTCGATCGAGCAGGTCCTCCCCCCCTCTCCCAATGAACCCCATTGCTTGATATCGCTAATCCAATCAAGTCAGAAGATGGGTTCTCATTGGACTTACCATAATACCACATGTACCACCTCTCTTCTTCATCGCTAAGAAACCTCTTCACGACCGGCCATCCAATATCTGCACTATCCCACGAATTCGAAGGACCCAAATCAAACACCAATCCTCTCGATGAAGAAGATGATTGCGAGGAAGGAGAAGAAACCGCTTCGCTTGTGTCAGATTCCGATTCCGACGCCTTTTCGCATTCCGAAACTGAATCGGGTTTAGCGACGGATCTACTGTCAGTCTCGCTGTCCGTGCCGGTATCTGGTTTTGTCGAGCAACGAGGGAAGAAACGAACACTGCTTCCGACGCCAGAATTTGAGGAATATAGTGTGACCCTTTTGGGTTTCTTGGATACCCATGACGACATTAAGGGTGATGGGTTCGTCAATCTTTGGAAATTGGAAACTGGGATGGCATTATAAGCCTTCAGTGCATCCATGGCCGTAGAATGACGAGCCCCTGTGTATAACCCGGTAGTTAGAATGTTGAATGGTAAATGCTGTGGAGGGATTTCGATGGGGATAGGAGAGAATTTTGTGGTGCGAGTTTAAGCTTGAAAGAAGGTAAAGAAATGCAAAGAAGCAACGAGTCTCTGCTTTTACAAATAGGGGCTGCCACTATTACCGTCTGCTTTCAAAGGGAGTGATGTTTTTGGCATTTGGGTTTCAAATTGTCTTTTTGGGGAAGATTATAGGATGGTGATACCAATTTGCCAAAGCAATGGCTGATTAGGTTGCGTGTTTACCCAAAAAAGAAGAATTTTGTGATGAATCGGTTTCCACTTTCCCCGCAAGACCTTCGTTATTAAATAAATGTCATTTTCTCAAATATGATCCGATTTCAGTTCTAAACATGTCTATTCTTTAAGACTTAATATGGCTTGTTTGCACTGAGGCTAATTAATATATATATATATATATATAATAAGTGAAATTAATATATCGGTCTCATAACTATATTTAATTTTATATATTATCTTTTTAAATTTAAAAATGTTAAAATAGTTATTTATCTTTTATTTAATTTTATAAATGCCTTAAATCGTTAAATTTATCACCTTAATTGCTATTGAGATGATTTTAATTGTTCCAAAACCACGTTCTACAAGGCTGTTAACTCTATTAATTGTTTGTAGCCTCTTTTTTATAATTTTTTTCTTAAATTGATTTAAATTTTAATTTAAGATTTTAAAAATTGGACAACTAATAGTGCTAATAGCTATGTAAAACGCCATTTCAACAATGACTGTTGATAAACCTGAGCACTTAAAAGATTAATGGGATGAAATAAAAGATAAGAGACATTTTTCGTATTTTTTGAACTTTAAGGAATAGTTTAAGGCTTTAAATAAAATGAATGGATCAAAATACTAATTTAACTAAAAAAAATGTGACTTATTTTCTCCTAGTGCACTCAAATCCATTTATTATCAAATAAAAACTGTGGTCAAATCTATATTTTGATCCTAAAAGTATATTTAATATTTTATATTAATCTAATTTTTTATTTCAAATAAATCCATAAATTTTGAAAACCTTGCAAGTGAGCCTAACACCATTATCCTCTACCGTTAAGAGTCACATCTTATAGTGAGGTAGCATTTTTAAGTAACATGATATCGAGTATTTTCCCTTTTTAAGGTCTTGTTTGATTTGTTTTGTTCTTGTTCTTTCTTGCATCATGTGTTGATATGTTCTCGTTTGAGGTTACATCTTGTTTTGATTTAACTTTGAACAATTTTTTAGTTTTTGATTTTGGAAGAGAGAAAATGAAGGAAAGTAGAGAGAGAGAGAGAGAGAGAGATAATTAAGATGTTGACTTAGAAAAAATGCCACGACACATCACACTTAATGGCAGAGAATAATGGCATCAGGTTTTGAGATTTATTTAAAATATTTTTGAAATTCATAAATTTATTTGAAACAGGAAATACTTTCAACACCAATATAAAATATTAAATATACTTTTAAGACTAAGATAAGACTTTAGCTAAAATCCTTACAATTCTATACAATGAATTGAGTCAATTATCAAGGGAGGATAGCGTATATATAACTTTTTAAATTTGATTCTTTTTGGGAGTTTTCTATATATATATATATATATATATATATATATATATATATAACTTTTCTTTCGGCCAAATTACATAATAGCTTTACGTTAAAAATTTGAAAACAAATCGTAAAACTAAACCCTGACATCAAAATTTTCAATACTTCAGATTGAGAAAAGCGTCAGAGTTTATCCGTTATTTGATTTTTTTTTTTGTTGGTCATATACAATATATTTTTTCATTTGTGGCAAATGGATAAGTTCAAGTTGTCGCTTCCTTAACTTTGTAAAAAAAAAATAATGATAAGCCGTTTATTTAAGTAGAAAGTTTTTAGTCCTGACAATCAAAACAGACTTATGTAAGTTACAAGAAAGAAAGTGATACTTGCGTATTTGTTTATTCATTCATTTTGTGGACCTGAAATTTTATATGGTGATGCTTTATAACCAAATTATACAATTTCATGCACAAAGCTTGGTTGTAGTATTTGTGGGCTTCTTTTTGTCTGATTATGCTAGATCCTGTCAAACCCAGACACTGAAAGTATTCGCTGAAGGATTATCTTTACGTATTATAATAATTCTTTGTACTGTGGGAACAGCAAAGAGAAAATCAGAAAGAAAGAAAGAAAAAGAAATCGCATTCTTGTTCCTCAAGGAAAGATACATAAAGATACATGGAACCGTGTACCAATCTTCACTCTTTTAGTTTCATTCATACCCTTTTTCTGTCTTTTTCTGACCTTTAACAGATTTGAAGACTTCTTTTCACACTCAAATTGATATTCCTTATTTACAGTATTTCCTACTCTGTCATTTTGGCTGATTGAATATCCTGATTTATTATTCTTATTACAAAAGGAGATTTGTTATAATATAGAGAGTAGATTGAGGAAAAAGTGGTTGTAATAAGGATCAAGCCGATGTTTAGTTATTCTTAATTTTAAAAAATCAAAGAGATAATTGGTATATCATCATTTTAATTTTAGTAGTTTAGATATCAGTCAACATTTAAGATACATATATTTTGACAATATACCGAACGACTCCTAAAACCGACTCATTAGTTCTCAGTTTCCTAATCTATAACTGTCACACTAAGCACGATCAGATATTAATTTGAATAATCAAACCTTTATAGTAAGCAAATCAGTCAACATTTAAGTTACATATATTTTGACAATATACCGAACGACTCCTAAAACCGACTCATTAGTTCTCAGTTTCCTAAACTATAACTGTCACACTAAGCACGATCAGATATTAATTTGAATAATCAAACCTTTATAGTAAGCAATCGTGCTTCCTTTGCCCTATTGTAAATTTTAAAGGAGGAAGGCCGACAAAGCTATCTTTACTTTGTTGCAGGCAGGATATGGCTACAAATAAATTCGATTGTTTATACAGGAAACTTTAAACGTACCAGATTCGCTGGGCTAAAGAAAGCAACGACATCGTACAATAATTATATGGATCACTAATGGTTTTAGGTTCATCTAACCCCATAAAAGGTAGCAAAGTTTGTCCACAAAATACAGGATTGCCAAACCCTTTGTAGCTGGTGATATCCTTTTATCATTTTCTTATTGTTCGGGGACTGGGGAAAGAAACTCCATGAACAAGCAGTAAATGCACAGGTTGATGGCAAAAAAGAGTTTAACACACATCAGCTTGAATCAGCGACTACAATACCCATACGCGTATCCTGGAAGACACACAAAAAGGGAAGCAATGAGGATACTTGATCTAATCCAACGAATCAATACTTGACCAAACTATAATTAAATCAAAGAACCCATTATTCAGTAGTTGACTAACCAAAGCTCATTTGCTAGAGGTGGAGACTTCAATACACTGTAACTTTGCCACTTGTAATTAATTTCACAAATCTCCTCCCCATCCCATTCTTTCCCTAAACTCAGCATATTCAGCTTTTTGTTGTTCCACAATCTCACGTATCTTGGGATTGAAGAAGCGATCACGAACATATTTCCTCTCCTCAGCTTGTATCTCCTTAATAGCACTAGGATATGGGTTTGGAGGAAGTTTCTTCCCTTGAAGACGGGCAATTTGTTTCAAACGAGCATATGCTTTCTTCTTTGCTTCCTTCTCTGCCCGATATTCCCTCTATGAAGTAGAAAAACCAAGTGAATATTAGAGGAGTAAAGGGAAAAACATATTGCAAACAGATCATATTCAGCAAATTAGAGTACATACATCAGCTACAGCCATTGCTTGTGCCTCAGTAACTCCCTGCTCTGTTAACTCCAGAACCCTTGAAGCAAAGACACGAGATGGAGGGGGATCAAAAGCACAAATCCTGTTGAAAAATTAATCATAATTATGAATGAGTGACAGAATCAATGCATTTGATGTTTCACTTTCATTATTACCAAATAAACATGGAGATAGGCCTAGGCCTTATTTAAGAAGTCTTGTAACATAAATGCATGAAACTTAATAATTTTCCTTACCTTTGGCAAGCATCAATAAGAAACAACTATTCCATCAAGGAAGTCTTAGCACATGCATAAAACCTGCATACGCTAGTTTGAAGCTTAAAAGGCTTTTTAAGAAACCAAGCAAAGAATACCCTGTTTGCTGGTAGAAGCATACTTGAAAACCGTGCTAACATCAGAAAATATATAAGAAAGCACAGAGTTTTCTCAAAGCAGAGACAGAGACTGCCGTGGAATATTTTATCAGCCAATATGCTTTACAATATGATTGAATCCTCATACATGAACCCAGTCCACCACCTAAAAGGCAAATTCACAAAATTGAATAGAGAGAATCAACAAGAATCAAACTCATTCTTTCCATCCTTTGGTTGGAAAGGAACTGAGATATACTCCACTCAAAAAATAGCTCCTAATAATTATTTTATTTTTTAAACTTTTACTAGAAAGAAGGAATTATAGAGCAGTGGAGAACAAGACATCATCCTAGGGCCAGAAAACAAGGCTGGAAAAGACAAACACGCAGTCTTAAAAATATAACAACGTTGTCCAATCCCCATACATATCAGACAGAGACACCCTTAAAAATTTCATGAGCAGAGCACCGTGGGGGACCACAAGCAACACTCTATCCCATGACAAATCTGAGCCCATATTGGCATAGCAATACCTTTGGATATACAGATATTTCAAGAGAACAGAACCAATGTCCAGAAGTTCTTAGAGCTCATGTCACTGGTTTGTAACATAATAATTATTTGTGTAACAGATTGCTATATAACATGTCCACAAAAAGGAAACGCAAAAACAAAATCAACTACAACGTGAAAGTGTAGTTGCAGGGCCCAAGAGAAACACAAATACATGATATATCTGCATTTTATAAGTGCATCCTGTTTAGTAATATTGGTGGAATTTTCCTGTGCGTAAAATGTAAATACAGGCTAACATAAACCTTCAACAAAATAAATTATTGAGCATGGGTACAATTGTACAAAATTCAAAATTTTGAAAGATATACTTAAATATGATTTTGCATTTTGCAGTTAGGCATTAATCCCAACTTTGCATTTTCTGTGCTTACTAGAAATAAATTTGACTCAGATAGATAATACTGCAAACGAGTGGAATACAATTCCAATTACCCATCCAGAAGCACCATATATAGATGACAAGCACAGCTTTTAGACCATCAGTATTCAGTAACAATTTTAGACTTTCCTCATCAAGAATCAAATTTTAGACTATCAGTATTCAGTAACAATTTTCCCTCATGAAAATGCTATAGCACCATATGAAAACCAAACTCATCACATAATGGCATATCTTACAGCAATAGAAGATAGAGGATTAGATACTAAAGATTGCAAATGGAGAAAATAAAGATATAGAAAAAAGAGTATACTTGATGGCATCATGGTATTTTGAATCCGGATATTTTTTATAAAACTTCTTTATATAGATATCCTCAGGAAGAGTGATTGCCTTAATTTTCCCCTCGGCTCGAGGAAATGTTGCAGGCGGCGCTCTGGTAAACAAAATAAAATGAAACATTAGAGAATTCCTCATCCTTCTAAAAAGATAAACTAAGCCAGCATCGACATTAAAGCTATACGTAGATCTTCTTTTTGACCAATGTATGAAACTTCATTCAACAAAAACACCACAGAATACAATTGTTCACAGAAACAATCAACAACACAGCAATTTACACCAGAAACAACATAATAAAAATCAGAGCAGTAACATAGCAAACTACACCAGGAAAATAGAAGTAAAAACCAGACAGAGACTCTGTTCTAGTTAACTCCTTGTCGAGCTAAACTATCCCTAGATTGACGTATGCGATTATGTTCAAAATAAATATTCCTGCAATTATTAAACTTAAGAAGCGTAGCCCTTTATTGAAATACCCAGCATCAAACACATCGTAATGCTTACTCCGATGATGATGATGATCAGTTTTCAATAATGAAATTTATGATGCTATCTTTTATTGGACTCAAAAACTGTATTAAAAAAAATGGATGCAAAACGGACTTCACTTACTAAAATTTCAGATGGGAATTTTCAACCACAACCCTCATGAAGTCATCATTCAAAAAGCACAAAACAAAATTCGACAAAATGACTCCGAAATTTAAGACATTGAATAAAAAAGGCATAAAAACGAGCTTGGAACCATGTAGAGACAAAACCAAAATGAAGGATAGCGAAAGGGAGAAGGAAACATACTGTTCCATGGCTTTAAGCCATATGGGTTCGGTCTTGGCCAACCCCTTCACAAGCTTTCTGGTTCGAGAAAGCAGATCTCCTCTCATAAACGACATCGCTGCCGCTTCTTTCTCCTTCGGCTTGCTCTCCTGCTGCGATCCTCCTATACTTGCTCCTTCTGAACTTGACGGCGTCGTTTGGAACTTATTTTATGGGCCTCGTTCGCAAATTAGAGAATTCTTTGTTGTATAGGCCGATACGGATGGGCCCACTTGGCCCGAGCTCGTTTGGGAATTTGTAGGAACCCAACAGCCCACGCCACATAAGTAAAATAAATTATTTTGAATAAATATATAAATATGTTAAATTATAATTTCATTAAAAAAAATTATTTGACATGTTTATACTAATTTAATATATTTATATTGAACAAAATTCATCTTGAACATATTTTGCATTGTTTCGATGTGTGTGTATATTTTAAATGAAAGTTCATATCATTATTTTATAACTAGAGGCTCATTATTAGATGTGAGCATTGGACGAGTTTGGTTGAGTTCCATCCGATCATCAACTTGCCTAAACAGTTTTTAAATGAAAATAATAATAATATTTGAAACTAATCATAATTTCTGTGAATTCAAAGAAATCGAGTTAAATCTTATTAGCAATGGATCGAACAAAAAAATTACTGGAGTCTAAGGCCTTGTTCGGTTCAGAAAAGGGGAGGGGAGGGGAGATATATTGTTTGGTTCAGGAGGGGAGGGGAGGGAAAATAATAATATATAGACCATTTTATCCCTTATATATTTTAAAAGTAATAATAATATAATTAATTATTTTTTTATTTTTAAAAATTTAATATGTTCACCACCAAATTAAACAAATGTCAAAAATTATTTATAATTATAATTATTTAAAAAAATTAGTAAATAAATAAAACTAATTAAATAATTATTTTAACAAATATATAATTTAATATATTTTATTTCATGAAATTATAATATATCTGAGTTAGGAATATTGACATGTTTATTTTTTCTTCAATATGACAATATACCTATATTAATTGGTAAGTTAAAATTTTTCTTCAATCATACTTATAAAAATTTTATAAAATATAAAATTAATAATCAAGAGGGGGCATTTTGGTCTTTTTCCCAACTTTCCCTCCCAATCCTCCCAAATTGGAGGGAGAGGAGAGGAGGGGAGGGGAGGAAAAGTTTAATGCCTCCAAAAACACATGCCAAACAAGGGGAGGCGAGGCTCCCCTCCCCTCCTCTCAAACCAAACAAATGGTAAGAATTTTAATATTCTATCTCTCTCCAAAACCTTTTCTTGGTTATAGCCTAAGGGGCCTTAAACATTAAGAAGTGTTATTGGATCTTTTTTCATTAGATTTAAAATACATATGTATATATATTTGACACTATTTTTTTATTCAAAATCATAAAATATTAAATTTATAAGTCATTTTCATTTATCTACTCTTCCCCTAATCTAATTCTTTCTAATGTAATTTTTTTTTTTTACTCTCACTCACACTTTACAATATCAATTCTCTATGTGTAACAATTCTCAATGGGTAAGATGTGTGTGTTGAAAGGTTAGAACGAGTGCGGTGAGATAAATTTAGTTGGGATAGATGGAAACGGGCAACAGAGCTGGGGTCGGAACTCAAAAATAGGAAAAATTAGTTTTGCTTTCTAACGTCACAGTAACAACGGGGCAGAACCCTAGATAGATTTTAATTAAATTCGTCTGTTTTAACCAATCTGAACTGTCGCAAACATATTATTTTGATAGGGTTCAATCGGAAGCAGATCCTCTCTCGTATGTTCTCTGCCGTGTTGTCTCCAGTGTCGAATCTACACCGTCCAACTGATCAAATACTGCAAGAAGAGACACATGCATTTTAATCGCAGCGCACCATTGCACATTATTGAAACGGTGCGTTTTATCACATAAATCTAATGCTTCAGTCGTTGCCAGGTGTTGCTACATCCACTGTAGATCTGCCACGCACTGATTTGGTAATCTGATGCAACAAAAGTCAACTTCTCCAATTCTTCATTTTCCCTCCATCTTCCCTTCATTCTCACCACCAACCTTCGTTTTCCCGCCGCTGTTTTTCCTCCTCTGTGTTTGTCTTCTTATTCATTTCTGATTGCAGCTAAAAAAGTCGAGGAAGAGTTTGCAGAGACAACACTTTGCTTATTGGAGATTTGCTTCAGAGTAAGATATAAATTCTATGCATCAAGAAAAATTATAATGTTCAATGCTATGGAGGAAATATTAGTTTCATTTATTTTTACTTTTATCAAAAGGTAACACATATAAGATGTAATATTAATTTTTTATATGTCAAATGCTATTAAGAGTAATGTTAATGAATTTTTTTATTTTAGAAAAAAAAAATTATTCTTTAGCACAACAATTTAAAAAATAATAATGCCAATTTTTTATATTTTTTGTAATGCAAGATATATAAAGGTTAAATCAATATATTAGTACTATTGAATATATTTTAACTTGGTTATTCTAATAATAATAATAAGAAGAAGAACAATTCAATTTCTATTTTACAGTATCCTCACGAATACGTGAGTTCCTGAAAGTAAAGATATTTAGTTCCAATTAATTTAAGATATATTATGAAAGTGCTAAAATAATGGTCATCCTACATACAAGACCAATTCAGTTGCCCTTGGATTATACAAAGTACTATAATAACAAAAATAATAGCCATTCCATCTATCCCGTTTGCCATCATAGTCAAGTTCAAAAGTTTTGATGTTCTTATGAGAGTAGTCTACTTGTTTGTCCACTTTGTTCAGACTTTCCACGGTCTTTCCATTCATGAGTTAGCATTAGGTGTCATAGCTCTATAGCTGTAACAAGTAAATGGATATTAACTTAGTTAAACTTGAATAGAAAATCAAAATATAAGCATTAGTGAAGTTAGGGGAAATGTAAATAAAAGATCTAAAAAAGTTTTTGGCATTATTCTCAAAAGAGATCAAAAACATACACAATCTCTCAAGAGAAAAAAAGAAAGTTTGTGCTTGCATATAAGTAGCACAATTTTGTGTAATTTGGATCTAGTTTTCATTTCTTTTGATGTTTTAAACTCTATCAAAAAATAAAAATAATTTTTAGAAGTCAAATATCTTAGACAATATACGCATATCTCAAAAATAGAAAAAAACAAATATGACACTTACATATCTCTCAGCATTAAGATACTAAGATGCAGAAGATATATATTGAGGAATATGAGAGTTGATTTCTTTTCCATCTTCATCAATCTTTGCAAGTGCAAACCCAGTTTTTTCCAATTCAATTTGTTTTTGATGGTCCTCCCTGGATTTAAATGCAATTGCAATCTCCAGAACATATGCTAAACATATATAGAAAAATCAGTCAGTACAATCTCATGAACAGTTTGATATTTCAAAGAAAAAATTCTATGATTAGATGCTATATACTAGGGTGAACAACAAAGTAAGAATTACATAATCATACTACAAATGCCAAATTGATGAGATGAGACAAAACCTATTCACAAATAAACCACTTATACATTCCCAATAGAAACACAAGAATATACAGAAGGAAAAGTAGACTTAATAGGTCCCAAATCTTGGATTTTCAAATGACTTTAACAGCCATGTCTTGCCCCTTCAAGCTGCCTTTCTATCCCTTCGCGAAGCAGTGATACCCAAAATGGCCGAAACCCACGTCTTCTCCCAGTTCGTAATTACCAAGTTGTATTTGTTCCTCCATCAGATTAGCCAAACGGGGGAAATTGGTTTGTTGCAGCAAGATTTAACATGTGGGAGGTCTAAGGTAGATACAGCAACACTTGGCAGCAACTAAAGCAAACGTGCGCTGCGATTAAAATGCATGCGTATCTCTTCTTGCAGCATTAGATCAATTGGACGGTGTAGATTCGACACTGGAGACAACACGGCAGAGAACAGACGGGAGAGGATCTGCTTCGGAAGATGGGATGATCCAATTGTGCTCACCACTGCTCGCTATGCTATGCTTATCCCTTATTATTATTATTATTATTAATTTGACAAAAATATACTTTTAACCTTTTATTTTTTTTTATTTTAGTGTGACTCTTAATTTTCAAAAATTATTAATTTTTTTTTCTTTAACACAATCAAATTAAGATGTTTAACGCCAAAAAAAAAAATCCTACGTGGGATCAATAATAACTTGTTACTCACTCAAATTTATTTTATGATATCCTTTTTATCACAATGCATTTTGTAAATTTTGCATAATATGAACATATTAGACATATTGTGTGGGGGTCTACCATCACCGTGATCCACTATGCGATTGGGTAAAAATCTTCACTTGATATCTCGGGAACAACTCAGTTTTGAGTTTTACCTCATGTAAGCTATGTGTATGATTATTTACAGTATAGTATTTTCCTACAGATTTAACTCCTCATATATAAATGATAAATCATATCAATAATTTTTTTAAAACAAAATATAAAAAAGAACAGCATGATTAACATGAAATGTTGGCGTTGACAGAGAAAACAGCCTTATCCGGTTATCCACAACTAGCAAGAAAGATGGACGGCTCCCCGCCATTCACCCACACAAGCAGAAGCAAAACCCAGAAGAAAAATGGCTTCTTCTATCTTCTCTTTACTTCCAGGCTCTGCTTTTCTTTCCTCTTCTATATCCCACACAACCAGGTCCTTCGCCTTCCCAATCCCACCCAAAGGCCCACTTCTTCACCTCAAAAAGCCTCTCTCCGCAAAATTTCTTGCTTCTGTCGAAATAGAGACGTCATTGTCTCCGGCGATTCAGACCTTCTGGCAGTGGCTATGGGACGAAGGGGTCATCTCTTCGAAGACGCCGGTGGAGCCCGGCGTAGTGCCGGAAGGCCTCGGACTGATTGCCCGGAGAGACATTTCCCGAAACGAGGTCGTTTTGCAGGTGCCCAAGAGGCTATGGATAAACCCCGATGCGGTGGCGGCTTCGGAAATTGGGAACGTGTGTAGCGGATTGAAGCCATGGGTGTCGGTTGCTCTGTTCTTGATTAGAGAGAGATCGAGGGATGAGTCTCTGTGGAAGCATTACTTTAGAATTCTTCCAGAGGTCACTGATTCGACTATATATTGGTGGGTTTTTGTTTGGTTTGCTATATTGATACGGTTTTTGGGAATTAAAGGTTTAGAATGAAATGGGTTGATGGAGTTGGTAATTGTTTTGTTTTGCTTATTCCAGTGCAGGTCAGAGGAGGAGCTCTCTGAGCTTCAAGGTTAGTGATTAGTGAAGTCGCAGTTTCTAATGCCAATTCTATGTTATAATAATCTGTGCTTGTGAATTTTTAATACTAAACTTCTCACTTTAGTGAAAACTTGTTCAATTTTGTAACATACGAAGAGTTTGGACATGTTTTCCATGTTCTTATATCTGTGCTTTGCTCATCTAAAATTAGGGTGTCCATTGGCGGTTAGGTCCTAGGGCCCACCTAACCTGGCCTAATTGGGTTGGGCCAAGTTGGGCCAAAATTGTAAATAAGTAAAATTTTAAATAAAACTATCCGAATGAGGTCGAGCCAGGCAAGAATATATTCTATCTAACCCGACCTAATAATTATTTTTTTTAGTTCTCAATGTCTTGCTATATTATAACCTTTTTTTTATTCTTATTTTGTCTGCATCCTACTGCTTACATTACCCATCCAAATCCTCCCTCGTTCTTAATTGCTTTCATTATTGACGTGTATGTTTACTACTATTTTTTTTATTGAATAATGAAAATACACATACAACAACAACAACAACAACAGCAAAGCCTTTTCCCACTAAGTGGGGTCGGCTACATGGATCAATCGACGCCATAAATCCCTATCATAAATCATATTTCTAGACAAATTATTTAAATCTAAATCCACATATTTATTTAAAATACACATATTTATTTAAAATTAATTATTAGTTCATAAAAGAAAAAAAAAAGGCCTAAGCGGTTTAAACCCGCTCTAACCCAACATAAGATAGGACTTGTTCGGGTTGAGTCGGGTTATGGGTATAAAAATAAACTCGATGTCTGACCCGATTAAGACATCTGGTTCGACTCACTCTACTTATAAACAGCCTTATCTAAAATCTACTGAATGCCGTGTTTGCAAATTGTTGACATGTTCTATGAAGTATGAATAGAGATTAGAGACAAGGGCATGCATAGAGACATGGACAAAATTTCAAAAAATATAGAATATGACAGGCCACATATATAATATAGGGAAGTGTTAACCTCTAATAATTATGCAGTGATTAGCAATCACAAAGCGTTTTGACCCAAAAATAAATAAAATCCCCACGACTTCATTAAAAGACAGACTAAATCTTGCAGTATTCAATTCATTCCCTCATAAAAGACATAATAAACATAGGTGTTTTTAGGTTATTTCCTTACATTGGTTTTAAAAAAAACTTGTGTGGCAAGAGAATAACCTACATACCCGTGTATTTATTGTGCCTAAGCAAAAGAGTGGAGACTTCTTTGGTTAAAATACCATATATGGAGATTGTTAACCTCCGCATAATTAGTGTTGTGTCATAAGAGCATCGGTGTTCGACACATATCCAACAGCAACATGCTTGGAAATAAGTGAATCTATGCTTTATAGGTCATATTGGTATATAAACCTGATTGAACTGATATCTGCAGGTACTCAACTTCTGAATACAACGATAGGCGTGAAAGAATACGTGCAGAATGAGTTTCTGAAGCTGGAAGAAGAAATCATACTCCCCAATAAGAAGCTTTTCCCTTCTCCTATAACACTAGATGACTTCTTCTGGGCATTTGGAATTCTCAGATCAAGGGCATTTTCTCGCCTTCGCAATGAAAATCTAGTCGTGATTCCACTGGCAGACTTGGTAAGGGTCCTTTTCTTATTTTCCTCTCTGTTTCCTGCAGCAGTGAGGGACTTGACTTCAACATTACTGGTAGAATGAAGATAAAAGATAGAAACATGATGTTATGACCCTAATTGCTGTTAAATTGTTTGTAATATGTTGTGGCATAGAAAGCCCCACATTGAAAAGAAAAAGGGATGTTTAAAGTTTTCGTTATTTTATTCCAACAGACATATCTGTTAGTGTTAGATAACTTTTCCGTCACTATAAATATTTTCACTTTCCCAATCAGTGGGGGTTCAGAAAAGGTTCCAAGAGACTGTTGTATTTTGAAAGGGACTTGTTTGTAATCTCATAAGTACACAGGAAATATCTCTTTAACAATTGTAAAGTAAAGGAATTGAGTCTTACATTGGAAGTATGAGATTCTGTTATGGGATTTATCGAGACCTTAGACTCTCCAAACTCATAAATTAGTTTTTGAAATTTAGCTATCCCCAAAGGTTCATATGACAAGATCATATAAAACTGTGTTTATGATATTCCTCGAGTTGAGATCATTTGTAGTTGCATTCTGTTCTTTCTTCTACCAATGTGATTGCCTTGCATTGGAAATTTTGACGTTTTCAAAATTCTATTTGTGGATCAGATAAACCATAGTGCGAGAGTAACTACAGAAGATCATGCTTTTGAAATTAAAGGGGCAGCAGGCCTTTTCTCTTGGGATTACCTGTTTTCTCTAAGAAGCCCCCTTTCTGTGAAGCCCGGAGAGCAGGTGAGTTCTTCCCTCCTCTTCTTTTCTTTTCCATGTTCCAACGACATACAATATCCTATTATCGGAATGAGCACGTTTGAACTGCTACGAAGTTGTAATACGATTAGGACCCCCACTATCCATGTTGTGTACAGTGACACAAACTAGCTCTCTCATCCTGAAAATGTTATGCTTCTCCATACTTGGTTACATTCAAAACCCTCCGGAATATCATCAATTATGCTTTATAAACCACGGACACAACTATTTGTGTCAGTGTTTCAATTTCAAACACGTGTCAAATACTGACACTGTCATGACACACAAACACATATATCCAACATACATACATACATATATATATATATATATATATATGTACACATATTAAAATAAAAAGAAAATACATCTTTTTCCAATTTGGACACAGCTTGGACACAATTGACCCTTAAAAGTGAAAATAACATAAAATGAGATTAGAAATCCAATGAAAATTCCTTTTTAATTTTTTTTTAATTTATGAATAATTTGAATAATACAATCTGACATTTTTTTTATTTAGTGTATTTATTTAAAAAATAATATGTATGAAACTTTAAATTTAAAATTTTCTATATATATATATATATAATTTGTAATTTTGAAAACTTAACCTGTCAACATTTTTGTATTTGTGTCATGTAGTTAAGTATGACCATGGGTAGAAATGGGTATAGTGCCATAATCCTGAGTCCCAGACCCATACCCTAAATCTCTGGATCCAAATCTATTTATTCGGAGAAATTTCAAAGTCAGTAATTTTTTTTTTCTCAAGAGAGAACTCGTCTACATGAAGTTTATTTGTATAAAATTAACAAAACAAAAATGTCTACAACTGTTCAAAATCTTTTTAAAAAAAATTTGTCAGATATAGACCCAAATTCGTTTTTTATCCCCATGCTCAGACCCAAATGGATAAATTTTGTGGGAAGATGAATATTTCGATCATCCGTACTGATGTCTTTTAGGAGTTTGCACGGGTCGGGCCATGGAAAGTATAATTCCATATAACGGTGTTTGAAAATTTTTGCTGCAGATATTTATTCAATATGATTTGAAGAAAAGCAATGCGGAGTTGGCTCTAGACTACGGCTTCATCGAACCAAATGCAGATAGGAATGCATATACCCTGACACTACAGATATCTGAGTCAGACCCTTTTTTTGATGACAAGCTAGACATTGCTGAGTCCAATGGTTACGGTGAGGCTGCATATTTTGACATATTCTTCAACCGGGCACTTCCACCAGGACTACTTCCATATCTGCGTCTGGTGGCGCTTGGCGGCACTGATGCTTTCCTGTTGGAATCTTTATTCAGAAACTCCATTTGGGGTCATCTTGAGTTGCCTGTGAGCCGTGACAATGAGGAGCTAATATGTCGAGTCGTTCAAGATGCCTGCAAATCTGCCCTTGCTGGTTATCATACTACCATTGATGAGGTATGTATGGCTTTGTTTGTCGACTTATATCATTCTCATATGAGGCAACTCAATATTGGCATATGGATTTTGTCAGTTAAATAGTGTTTCGTTTAAACATCTGAAAATCCCACTATGACGATAGCCCAAGATGAGTTTTTGGTAACTTCAACCGAGCCTAAGATTGCTGAGCAAGAATTTCAAACCGTAAGAGAGATTAAGGAATTATAACATAGGAGGTGTTTGGTATACTGCCATCTGTATAATGGACCCCTGGTATTTTAAATGTTAAAAGGCATCTAAGATAAGATGCGTATGTTTGATACGCACATATCCAAGATGCTTAGTAGCATTCAAAATACTAGGAGACATAGATAACTTTATTTTAGGTAATATTTTATACCACCTAAAAATCATGGAGATCTCACTTTCTGAAAACTTTAGCTTTGTTAACTTTATAAAATACCAAGAATCATTTCTATGGCAACTTCAACTATCAAACTAAACATGGGAATCATAAATACCATGGTATTTGATACCTTAGTTGTTGGTATTCTATACCATATTATCAGAGCTACTAAAACTGTAAAACAACAGTATACTGAATGCTTCCATAGTATATTGGATAATTATAGTGTACTATTGTGCAGCAATGTCTAAAGCTAAAATCAACTATTTAACATTTTGTTTGGCATTACTTTATATATTGATCCAAAAGCTCTTAGTAAATGGTGTATTAAAATGTGAAAATTTTGAAGCTGATTAAATGCTCAAGAACTGATTGAACACAACATGTGAACGGCAGGATGAGAAGTTAAAAGAAGAAAATTTAGATCCAAGGCTTGCAATTGCAGTGGGAATAAGAGAAGGGGAGAAGAAGGTGCTGCAGCAGATTGAAGGGATTTTCAAGGAGAAAGAGTGGGGGTTGGATCAGTTAGAATATTATCAAGAAAGGAGGCTCAAGGATCTTGGTCTCTGCGGAGAAAATGGTGACATCCTTGGGGACCTCAACAAGTTCATGTAATCTTACAGAGAAACCCCTTAACCTCAAGCATGCACTATATTCTCCATCTCCAGTGGAAGAAGAGAAAACAGAACTTGGTAAAACGACTCATCCGAAGATGAATCTATGCTATGCATTCGACCAATTCATGCAAGAGGGTCATAATCAAGTTTTTGACATAGCCCAATTTATTATGCCCCATTACACGATTGCTGAAACCAGAGGAAAATGTACTGCAGGAACTACAATTCTTTCTGTACCAATTGTAAAACAGTTTGACAGTTGTGGTAAGAACCAGAATGAACTTTTGAATGCTGATATGATGTTGGTATGGAATTGCAGGGATATCCATAACTTTAATGAGCACATAGGGGGATGAAGAAGAAATCAATTAATGAGAAGTGAAACTGAAGACGTCTATAGGATCCTTCAACAGAAGCTGGGATTTCTTTTATGCTTTTCCCTTTTTTTTTTTCTCACTTGCGTTTCCCTCGCATCCGATATATGTCGTGATAATTGATAATTCTCAGAGCTTCTACCAGTGATCTGGATTCTTTAACCTGAGCAACTTGGAAAGATGCAATTTTAAAATATTTTCATGGAGACTTTTAGGTAGACTGAATTTACAAAAAATAAATAATACAAGTTAATTATAAAAATATATAAACATGTTAAAAGTAAAACTCACTATCAGACATGTATTCATGTCTCTTTATGACTTAATTTATCAATTTTCTGTAAACAGAATTTATTTAAAGATCTTTTCTCTTGCTAAATCATTGGTGGGTAGAACAGAGAATTTCTAGATTTGACAGCCTATACTCGCCTATGCTCATCTTACTTCGCTAGAGTGGCAAGGACCAAGCCAGTCACCGCAACTTAGAAGAGAGGCACTCGAGGGGGTTTGCGTAGAAATAATCCTCCTCCTTTGGCTTGTCCGGAATAACTCTACGATGAGTTGGCTGTCCCATTCTATTTTCATGTGCCTTTCGCACAGAATTTGCAAACTCATTCCACGAAAGTGTCTTGTTGCTATGCATATCAAGCAATTCTACAAGCTCTTTTCGATCAAGTAAGATGGTTCTTTTAAAACCAGAATACCTGCAGGAGAACTAATCAGGGGTGTTCTGAAGACATTCATGAGACTGATCACAGACTAGGCATCTCACCTGGCCCGGGTTGAAAAAAATACAAAAGAGGCTTCAAATTTGAAGCCCAAATTAAGACCGGGCTCAGGCTTAAGCCCAACCACAACCAAAAAGTTGGTATTGAAAATATCAATTCATTTTTTTTTAGTGTACAATTATATAATCTAGCGGTTTTTAAGACAATTTTATGTCTAAAAGTGCGTTATTTTTCATACAAGTATTTAAAAAAAAATTCTCAAATTTCTCTTAAATTCAGATTTGGTTTAATAAATAAATATTTTCCCGGTCTTGAGTAGATCTATTAGAGCCGCATTTTATTTTCCCTCCCAAAGATAGACGGCAGCTTTGCTTTCATTAAAACAAATTTCAACATGCAAGAGTAAATACATACCTGCGATGACCTTCCACAAGTTTCGCCATATTGCCATCATACGTGGGAACAAAGGTACTACTGGCTACCGAAACCATAAAATCCAAAGCTGCCACCTGTGACGAATGATTCCGAAACTGCTGCAACTCATTAGAGGAAAGCAATGTTTCCTTTTTCACCTAAAATTGCAATGGAAGAGAACTCAAATACTGGGGATAGCAATGTTTCCGTTCAACCCTAGCACTGGAAAATAATTACCTACAGAACGTGATATTAATTAAGTTGAATCCGTGTTGTAGTATGTCATGCAAAATGTAAGTGGAAAAAATTTTTGCATGATCCCCAGAAATAAGCACAAGCAATAAAGCGACAGCAAGGAATTGATTGTGGACAAACTGATCAAATGTAATTGCAAGAGCCAGCAAATATTGTGACAATCATTCAGCAGCAATTTATGAAATATAGCATGTCCAATATATAAACAAGAGAGAGGAAAACCAGAACAGTGAAGAACTCACGATTCGTGGAAATGCTGCTCTTAATTGTGCGAGTCTACGTTCACCACCATAAATCTCACCAGCTGCAATATAGATCAGTGTCTCCTTCTCAAAACCCAAGGCTTGCAGAACTAAGGCTACCTCCTCTGGTGTCAAAGGACAGAGACCCTGTGATCTCCTCTCTTCAGACACTATCTCCTTCTCTCTCCACCGAGGGAATGCATACCTGAATGCACAAGCAAAATCAACAAATTTAATGTCATATCAATCTATACATTACAAATAACTTTGATCAAAAGATTCTTTATATTTATTAACTCAAAATAATTAACATGTCGATACACATCACCTAACTCGAGAACTATAGAACCACTGCTCTCCAACTAGAGGTGCCTCCATCAACATAAGTGGGTGGCATCTAGCAATATCTAGCTATATAAATTCTGCCTATTCTCATTTGGAATCTATAAGATAGAACAGGAGGCATAATTAACTATATAGAATAATGATAATTTAGCAATATGTTGGAGAAAACAGAAATAATCTTTCTCTTGGACTCTATCTTCTCCAGCAACTGTCAGATGGAAAGCACCTATGAGTCAATTACAGAAGCAAAATACTGACTCGAATATTATACATATATGAATAGCTAAACATGAAACACTATAGACCTCATCCGCTTGAGCTCCTCAGCTTCTTCTTCAGTGCAACTTTGAGTACAACCTGAGAAAGCTAACATGTCCATCTCATATCTCAGGTGTAAAGCCACAAAAGGCCCCTCCTTTTCAAGTATCTGAATCAATTTGTGCCCCAAGTTCTCAATGTGAGGAGTGAATTTCAGTGCCTGGTAATTGACACGACACCTGAGTTTTTGTAGATCAAGTGGGAGACCATTGTTTGCTAGACGTGCATCTGTTTTGTTGAAGTGTAACACTTTATGCTTGACAAAAAGTGGCAGAATCTGCAGCGTGGAGTCAATAGCATTGGATCAAACATAATAGGCGTACCACCGAAAACAACTGGGGGAAAAATATAAGAAAAGGTAGGATTTTAAGATTTAAACTTCCACACACACAAAATTAAGGGTTATTGTTGAAACCTACTTTGGCTTTTGCTACATCAAAAGCATTTCATTCTAGTTGCTAAAATACTAGAAACTACCCATCTCTTAAAGTCAGTACTTATTTTGTACTCCAAGTTTTTCTCACATGGCTGATTTTTATTTCAATTGATATCTGAAAGCTCGAATCAAACTGTAGTTCATTTTCTTAATATAACCAATGGACTCCCCTTTCTACAACATCAACAATCATATCTTTTCCATCCTGCTTATTCCTCTCCTGTCATTTCCTCTATTAAGGACAGGAATTTATGGAGAAAAACAACAATGCAAATAATAGTTTGCTGGGTCACCAAAAGTCAACGACAACTGCTAAACCCGATGAAGAAGAAACAAATGACCTAGAAAAGGGAAAACTACCAGTACTTCAGTAACATCAACTCTGCAAAAACTTATAGGTATCAGCAGAAAGAAACTAGCCAGATAATCCATCATCTATAATGGTAAAAGGTTCTGGAGGAAAGCCAAAAGCTGTATTTTAAACAAGAAACAAAAGCTTCAAAAATAAGTTCTCATCTATCTAACCACAGCCCTGATTTCCCTTCCCAGTAGGGGCGAGTACAGACAATGAAGAAGCAATTCAGTATTAAGAAGATTTGAACACACATGCTGCACTCCCTGATTATATACTGCCAGTTCTCACTGTGATTCAGTTTATGTGCATCCAATAACAAGCTCTAGAGTAATAAAATCAAAACACAAGTAGCAATTAGTAACTAAAGCATCATTTGGAACAAAGTATCAATAATAGAAGATAATACTTTGAGTGGCTATGATACGATTGCTGGCTTTTTCAGTCCACCATACCATCATGTTAGCCCCTCAAAGGCACTCTGAGCACAAAATCATTTTGACCTTCCCTTAGACTGACAAAAAAAGCCAAATTGTTCTAAAACTGTAAATTTCAATCCCATAATAACAATGGTAAAGAATCATTAATCAATCATATTTATCAACCTTAAATTGGCAAAGAAGAAAAAGCTCAACATATACATACTATATAATTTTTTATGTAATATGTAACTAACAGAATAAACAGACCTGTTCCATGTAATATTTTTCATTTGACCAGCTAACAGGACGCATCTCCAAGGTGGTGTTCCCATAATTCTTACTAAACCTTTTGGGAACTCTTTTCACTATTTGGACTTCATCTCTCAGAGAATCAATGAAATGTCTCACATCAAATATATCCTCAAACTTACTGCACAAAGAAAACCACAAAACTTTATAATGTCAGTGTAGCCAAATAAGAGTATAGTCAGAAGTTTTTCAGAACAAAGGATATACCTAGGATCTGCCCAAAAGGATGCCCTATCAAGCTCTGGAACAACCAAAGTGAGATTCAAAAATCGTGCAACAGTTACCATGTCACAAATCTGAAGTGCCAAATCTGCTAGATAAGTATCTAATCTTATCACAGAATGGAAGTAGAGAAGTGTAACTGGAAGGATAGTAGGTACAAACCGCTGCACGCATTTGGTTCAGGCCTCCATTGCAGGACACTCTTAGAAAACCATTACTTATATAATTTCCTGAAAGGTTTCAAGTCATAAAGCTTAATATTTACCAAAATGAGTAAGAAAAGAAAAGTAAAAACCTTCATCTATAAATGCCCATCTAATTAAAGTGCTGCTTTCAATTAGTTAACACTTGCCTCCATTCACATAGTCCACTTATCAACTAAAGATACCAAGAAGACAATCAAAATCTGGGAACCGGGATTTCACTGCAGCCCATATCAAGAAAAAAAGAGATAGAGGAACTTTGATCCAGAACTTGGGAACTCGCCAAATATTAACATCCAAGACAAAACGTGCAGGCAAACTGCCCCAAGTGAGCTTCAAAGGAATCATAATCAATATATTCCTAGAACTGAGTTATAGAATAAGTTACAACAGAAGGGCAACACCAAAAATAAATAAATAAATAACTACAGATGAAGATTTCATGAATTGTTGTGCAGTACGACCATCTTTTACTTCAACTCAAAAAGGTACATGTAAAACCATCTTACGTGCGTATATACACGTTATAAAAGTGTAATGCCTAAAACATTTGATTTATAGCAATAGTCTTATTTGTTTTCCATTTAGGATTGTCTTCAATCATATAGAATATCAGTATAAAATAAGTTTCATCTCCAAAATGCTATCCATTATGAATTATTGCACAATAGGGCCAACTTTTGTTTCAGTTCAAATAGGTACATGGAAAACTATCGTACATGCATATATGATATATGCATGTTATAAACGTATAATGCCTAAAATAGTTGATTTATAGTTGTAATCCTATTTGCTTCCCATTTAGGATTGTCTCCAATTGTATAGAAAAAAAAAGGCAACAGAATCAGTATAAGATAAGTTCTTTTTGGCAGCAAGTCCTCCAACATTAATTACTAAGATTGTCTCTGTCTTTGAAATTCTAATGCTCTCATCATACACTCTCTTATCACAATTTTACAACAGCCATAAACCCCATACACAATCATAAATCTAATCTAAACAAGCAAATAGCCGGAAAAAAAAAAAAAGAATTTTTTTTTCTTGAAATATTTTCGAAACAAATACAATTTGCACCTAGTTTCAGCCTTTTAGGTGAGGCCAGATCATTACCGCCTACCCAAAAAAAAAGGCTAAAAACATGGAATTTCATTGCTATAGAAGTACAGTTTCAAAGCTATAATGTCCTCAGGATTGCCCCGAAATTAAATTCCTTCCTTGGGATCCAATGACGTACTTTCCCACGTTCATCATGATATATTTAAAATTTTACTTCCAGAGACGTCCGATAAAAGTCCAACTAGAAATACAACCCATGTTAATAAGGATATATTCCATCTCCTCTGAGCTAACTTTTTAGTCACATCCATAATTTAAGCAAAAAAAAACAAAATGTTGATATTGGGAGCAGTTGAGATTTAAGTTAAGAAACTAACTTGGAGGAAGAAAAGGTGGAGGCGCTAGAAAAGCTCCATCTTCCGCAGGTCCCGAACGCTGAAATTGAGTTATGTGATATATTCGACTGGTTATCCCAGAAAGTAATTGCGAATGCCATAGTTCACCAATCGTCACCAGCTGAACAAGACATGTCCACAGAACAATACTCGAGCACGCGAGAATGAACCAAATCCGGAAACGGGCCCTCGGAACCACAGGAGCAAGAAGCTTATCGCACCTATCCTGCGACCTAACGTCCATTTCTCTGCTACGCACCTTATTACGGCTTCATCGAACCTTAATCTTCAGAGAGTTTCCAACAATACCACAACCATCATAGTAATAAAACACAAGAAATCCTCATTTTCGCGGTGAAACTGTAAAATTTGTATCCACAAGAAGCCCTACCTTTGGAGCAATTGCTTGCACAGAATTTGAAGTTGTACAAGAGTCAAGTCCAGAAAAACCTAGAGAGATGATCAAGCAAACACAAATTGAATGGACACATGCATTTCGATTTCCATTTTCAGTAAACAAGAAATAAAGTTCGTTTCAGTCTGCCTTCTCTCCCAAGGCCAGGATGGCGCCAATTTCTATGAAAATTGAAAATTCTGCCGATCTTTGGGCTGAAAAATATTCTCTCGTTGTCTCGATCTTCAGCTCAGAAAGTGGTGTTGGATTTGTTGACAGATCAAATTAGCTAGAAAGATCATATCACCCAGGAATCCGTTCGAAATATGGTACTTATGAATGATTGTAACAGTTACCTTCACAACTTTTAATATGCTTATTGTATGTAGTATTCTATTACATTCTAGTCTAGTTTGTTGCGGCAGAGCGTCAGGTGAAATGTGAGATGATAATTAGACTTGATCACGCCGACATCATTGAAAGATAGGGCGGTTTCATTTAAGGAAAAATAACACTGGAATCAGGTTGGGGTCCGGCTCAAAATTTTTTTTATTTTTTTATTTGAATTGGGTTTTAAAACAATTCAAATGGGATTGGCCTGATCTGTTTCATCCTTTAATATTATTATGTTTTTTGGGCCAACTTCTCGTATGACAGTCAGCCATTTCTTGTTTTTTTCCAAAAATCTGGGAGAAACAAAAGTATTTTTAGGAATTCAAAAATAAGAAGATTGAGTTGTTTGCAAAATATGATTTAACTATAAATAATACATATTTTCATGTTTATTAAACACATATATCAATGAATAATATAATACTATTAGATATATTATTCAAGAGTACAATTATTTTTTTACTAAAACAATATAAAAATTATCTATCATTTATAGATGTAATTAATCATTATTTGATTTTTTTACTTTAATTACACTAGTTTATTATTTTCATATTTGACATATATAATTTATAATCTAAATTTTAATTATAATGACACTAATACTAAAAATTGTATTCTTTTTTCAAATTGTATTAATAATTAATTCTCAAATTCGATCCACGACAAAAAAAGATAATAAATTGGAAGGAAGAAAAATCTAGGTAGAATTTCAAAATATAAAAATAAAATAATAAAAAATTACTTGACTTGAGCTTAGAAAATAACTCTTTTATATTTAGACTTTTTTTAAACAAACTTATTTTTTTAATTTTTTTTTAGACTTGTACCTATTTTTTTTGAAGCTAAACTTATTGGATTGAACAAGGTTTTTGGCCTATGATCAAGCCTAGTAATAATGTAGATAGATAAATATATTTTGCTAATGTTGAAAACTTATCTTTTAATTTGGTCCAAATTTTATTTTAATCTTAAAATGTATTTAATATTTTGTATTAAGTATAAAAATACTTTTCATTTTAAGTAAGTTGTTTTAAAATCATTTTAAATAAATTGTATACTTTTATGCTATCATTACATTGTTGTGCGAGTGATGTTGAGGTGGCATCTTTTTCCTGAGTTAACTTTTTTTATTTATAACTAGCAAATACATAATAGGTCAATTAATTTTTTACAAAAAAAATGTTCCTATTGCAAATAATATATTCATGTGGATATTTATAATCTCAAAAAATGATCTTTTAGGATCTTTTTTGTGTTTTAATGATATATACTTTATAACTCCTTAAAACATTATATTATATAATTATGTAAATTAATTTTTTATTTATATCATTATAACTCTTACACTAATCTTTATGATCGAAAGCCTAAAAGTAGAAATTATGTACTAAGCATATTGGATCTCAAGTGAATAAAAATTATCTTCTCTTTTCTCTTTTCAATTTTCTCTATTGCTTTCGTTAAATTTTTTATATTTTTACTAGTTTATAACATGTTATCAATACAAGTCGCTAATAAATTGGTGTAAGGTATCAATCTTTGGAGTTTCTTGTTCATCACATTAAGGTACAAAAAGCTTGTTGTTTTTACTTTATATTATCTATAAATTTAATATTTATATTATTTATAACTTCAACACTTATTCATATTTATAATATAATTATCAATTTGATATTAATAAATGCTTTGGAAATCAAAAAGTTAAATATAATTAGATGACTTATAGTCACATCACTTTTGGTTTTAGTTATGTTATAACTAATGACTTCATTGTTTTAATGAATAAAACTTATATTTAAAAACATTTGTGGCATATTTTGATAAATTGGTGGTTATAAAAGATATATTATTATAGCCTTAAAAGCTACTCTCTCTGTTTCAAAATAATTGACATTTAAGGTAATGTACAAGGATTAAGGAAGTTATTAAATAGTCTAAATTGTAGAAAATTATATTAAATTTTGACTAAAATACCCTTATATTGAAAAATGTAAAATATTAAATTATCTCTCTTCTCTTATTAATTCTCCAATTATCTCTTTATTTACACACTCTCTCTCTCCTTATTAATCATCTATTTTAAAGATAAATTATTCAAATATCTCAATCTTAACTAACAAATTAGCCTCCAAGAATTCTTTCTGCCAACTATGATTTCATGGATAGCTAAAAGACAAAAGAATTCCCTTAAAAAAAAATTATACACTCCAAAGATTCTTTTCACTAATTGTTCATGAATTGACCATGAAATGCAAAGCATACAATATGAATTTTCCTTTCTTCAAGAATTCTTTTCGCCAACTTTTTTTAGTTTATGCCAATACCAAATTTTTTAAAACTATAGATGAAATCAAAAATTTTTTAACATCAAACTTTAAACTTTTTTCTGTCAACATAAAAATGAAAAGGAATTTTGCCACCAAAATTGTTTTATATATAGAAGTTTTGAGTCTTAAAAAATCCGAACTTGCTTACAAAGAAAATGAACAAAATGCCTTTAGTTGAAATAGATTTGAATATAAACTTGACATATTCCAACGTTGATGATGGAGATAAAAGACAAGAAGAAGCTTTTTATAAATTTGCTAGATCTTAACATTGATGCTGGAAGTTTATTTTCTAACTTCAATGTCAGTCCAAATTATGGTCACTTAACTGAGATATATTCATCAAACCATTTTCTCTTTGACTTAAACAAAGAGCCATGTATTGAAAATGCTACATTTGTGGAAGACAATAGACCCATGGAAGAAGGATTACATATGTGTCAAGAGCCAAACTTTGACATAGGTATCAAGTTTTCTTTCTTCTTCACATATTGTTATACTTTTCTATTTTTTGCATGTAAATTTATTTTTCTTTTCAAAATTTTCAAACAGAAGAAAATATAAATGGTGGCAATGCAAATGAGGAACCATCACAACAACAAAGTCATATAAGGAAAATGATAAACTTAAGCAATGATTAATGTAGGGCCATATATGATATGCTGCTACAAAAAGGTGTTAATGGAAAGCTAAAGAAAGGCATGACAAGGTTGGTGGCATCAATATTTTCAATTTATATAGGCTCTATTCAACGGATTTGGGAACAAACAGAATATGGTGGTATACTTGCTCCTGTGTTTCATGATAAGATGACTTGTTATCGTAAAAGAATTTAGGTTGACTTTGCTCAATTTTGTGAGATCTCTTTACATCAACAAACAACTCTTGATTCTTTAGCTTGTTCTCTGACGATGAGCAAGGCCACATTATGTAGGTGTCAAAAGTCAAGAGTTATAGACGACATTTGAATGCTATAAAGCATTTTCTAAAAGAAGAAAATAAAAGATCTCAATTGCAATTTTGTATACCAATGCTTGATGCTGGCAACATACCACATGATCTAATTTTCATGGGGATGTATAACATTGTTCATATTGATGAAAAATGGTTCTACATGACAAAGAAATTTGAAAATTATTACTTGCTACCAAATGAAGAAGATCTAATTTGCACCTGTAAAAGAAAAAATTTCATTGGAAAAGTTATGTTTTTTGTTGCTTTAGCTTGTCCAAGGTTTTATACAAAAGGAAATGAAGGATTTTCTGAAAAAATTGGTGTTTTTCCTTTTGTCACAAAAGAGCCAGCTAAATGGACGAGTGTTTATAGATATGGAGAAACACTAGAGACAAAGCCAATAATTTCAATAAAAAGAGAAGTGACAAGGTCATACTTTATTGAAAAAGTCTTGCTTGCTATCAAGGAAAAATGGCCACATGAAGACTCAAAGTATCTAATATTTATTCAACAAGACAATGCAAGAACACATATTGATCATACTAATGTTGAATTTTGTCAAGTAGCTATACAAGATGGGTTTGATATCCATTTGATGAGTCAGCCTCCAAAATTCATCAGATTTAATGTTTTAGATCTTGGGTTTTTTAGTTCTCTTTAATCATCTCAATATAAGGAGTCACTTAGATCTGTAGACAAACTTGTAAATGCTATTATAAAGTCATATGAAACTTTTTCAACAATGAAATCTAATCATATATTTTTTAACACTGCAGTTGTGCATGGTAAAAATCATGAAGGCAAAAGGCTCCCATGACTACAAATTTCCACATGCTAAAAAAACAATGCTAGAATGTGAAGGCCAGCTTCCTACTCAAATGAAATGTGATCGTACATTGGTACAAGAAGTTCTCAATTTCTTGAGTGATTTTTTTTTAAAAATAAGAGTCAAATTTTTTTTTTTTAAAGTTTATGTCCATGGTGATTAGGATGTGATCACTTCATTGGTTAATTTTAGTTTTTGTTAATTTTACTAGAATTTAAATATAAGTACTATTTTGAGTATTCTTAATTATTTTATTACAATTTAAATATCAAAATAAAAAATATTAAATTTATTATTTAATAGAAATTAAATTTTGACCAACTCAATTTGCTTCATGAGTCATGATTCATGCCTGTTGACAGATTTGCACCATGTTTTCATGATTACATAAAGAGTAAGATCATTGAGAAGTCAAGTACACTTACATTGAAATTTCTTTATGGATTATCCCATTATCATGCTTTACCATGACTACTAGCATCACCAAAAAAAAAAAAACATCATATCAAGTGCATTCTTTTTCCACTAACTAAAGATAAACTTTTAATAAAAGTTGGGAAGATAAACTTTCAACATGATCCTAACCACTGGCTGAAACTCTTTTTCCTTAAAAGCTTCATCTCCATCATTAGAAAATTTATTCAAATCAAGCCCAGATTTTGGAAGTGCATTCAAGTTGAGATTAAGTATAGCTTTCTTCTTTTTTGTGTTATGCATGACATTAGAATCATATAAAGTTTAAAATTTATATATATGGCTTTTTCAAATCTTTCAAAATCCATGTCAATGGAGTTCTTTACTCTTTCAAAATCTAAGTCCATTAAATCTTTAACTCTCTCCATTTGTTCTTGTAGAGACACAAAAAGTTACTAGCTAAAACCAAGAATACAATGAGATGACTCACAACAATTACTTTAATTAACATGTGCAATGATAAAGGGGGAAAATGTGGAACTAACTAAGATAGTGGTTGAGAGATTTTAGGTGAAAAAAATTAATTAAGGTATATAGTAGTTGAATATTTAATGAAGAAAATAAGGGTAAAATTGTAAAAGAAAATAATTAAAATGCTCTCTTAAAATTCTAAATCAACAATTATTTTGAAAAAAGACAAAACTTCTAAAACGTCAATTATTTTAAATAAAGAGAGTAAAAGTTTATAAATTTCTTGCCATAAAAAAAGTTTTGAGCACTTTTCAAAACTTTTTTTGATGATTTATAAACAAATAATTATTATTTTTTGGGTTAATAATCATTTATGATTTACAGACAAAATAATTATTAAAAGTTAATAATGAATGCTCATAGTTATTAAAATAAAATTATGAGCAATGATAACAATATAGCTAAAATCCATAAAGACAAATGGTCATAAATTCTTAAAATTTAAAAAGTGTCCATTAAATCTAAAATATCATAAATTGTCAAGTGATTATATTGTAATAATAATGTGTTTTATTATGGCAATTTATGTGCAAATTTTAAGATTCTAAAAGATAATAACAATTACAATTTTTTCTTATATATGACTATTAACATTTATTATTAGGGGTGTGCAAAGTTGGCTCCGCTCGGCCCGAGCACTATCAAGTTGGGATAGGCAGGGATAATTTTAAAAAATATTGAAACAAGGTTAGGTTAGGATGAGTTTCGAGACAATCTTTTAGCCTTATCCGACCCGGCTTGGCCCAAGGTATATATAGATCTATATATATAAAGATAGGGACTAAATTGAAAAAAATTCTTTTTAAGGATTTTTTTTATAATTTTAGCAAAATTTTTTTAAACATTTTATTAATTATAGATAATTAGAGGAGTTAAGATTTATGTTTGAGTTATTCTAAGTATAATTATCACATTCATATAAGAAAAAAAATTTAAAAATACTTATTTTTTAAAATTTTAACTATTATATTTACATTTTCTTTCTATTTTCTCTCTTGAACTCATATTTTTTCATATCCATTACTTAAATTTAAAAAATAAAAATAAAAAAAAGTGATTATATGTCTAAAATAATTAAACAAATATAAAAATATGGATTCCTAAAATTTCAAATTTTGTTCTTAAAAAAAAAAAGAAAATTGGCCTATTGGCCCTTTCCTGACCCGATAATAATCAGGCCAAATTTGAGTCGGGTCGAGCTTGAGATAAATTTTGGTCTCGAAATTTAAATCGGGCCAGGACCGGGTTGAATCAAATCCCAGCCCGTATACACCCCTATTTATTATGATGGATTATAAAAACAAAATGTATTCACCTTACACTTTAATTTTTATTCTTTACCTACAATTAAATTATTTATATATATCACTTGAAAAAAAATTTATATACATGCAGTGCATGAATTAAGAAAATATTACATTTTTATAAATTTATTATGCTTAATTTTTATTCTATGCTAGCAACATGAATTAAGAAAATATTATGAAAATATGCAAAGAAAATTTTAATTATTGCATGTTTCATATTTTGAATGCATTCCTACAATAACAATGTTGAAGCGTATTGTTAGCCAATGGCAAAAATGTATAGTGATAATATATATATATATGAAAATATAATATTTGTTAGTTCTTGAAGAAATGCATATAATAGAATATGATTTAGTTCTTAATGAACTAATATAGAGTTTTTTTATTTTATGGTTAGATACAAAATTCATAGTGAACACATATGTCTTGCAAATAATACTTAAAGATAAAAAAAAAAATTTCTCATTTGATAATTGATGATACTAATGTCAATATAATATTAGGTAGGACAAAACTAATTGAAAGCTTTAAAAAAGCTATTATATTATTATCTAATGAGATAAAGTTTATTATTAATGATACATGATTTTTTACTTAAGTCTCAAAGGAATTTATTAAGCTTTAAAGATATTTGATGCAATGAATATGAGACTATGGATGAGAAAAATATTAAATATCCATATATAACTTCTTTTGTAGTAGGAAAAAAATGTATTTAAAAAAAATTATCTGCATTGTCTTTTATTTTGTAATACATAATTATTATTAAAATTGAAACATGTGTTACAATAAATTAGAATTTTACTCAATGCTATAAGAGTATTAATGTATCATATTAACTCAACATAACTTGATATTGCATTTGTCATATGTTTATTAACAAGATTAACATTTTTTTAAAAAAAGACAAATATTAGAATAGAGTTAAACGTCTATTATAACGTATATAGTGAAAAAGGATTCATATTTTGGCTTTGAAGGACATAAATATATTACATAGGGAAGATGAAAAAGATGACAAAATGAATAAGGTTAATCTTTTTTTTTAGATTTTAATCTATACAATCATTTTTTATTACAAAAATATAAACAAATTTTTTTGAAATAAAAATATTAAAATATTCTTAAAAGTAATGTGAATTAAACAAAATTTACGTATATTCACCCTACACTTTGCATCTAATTGAAATGTCTTCCCATTTCAGAAAAAAATAGCAATGGGCTCCCTCGTCTTTTAAAAGGGGCATTGCCAAATATTTGGGGAAGCTTGTACCAGAGAGAGAGAGAGAGAGAGAGAGAAATGTATATTTTGTCTTCAATTTGCCGCCAAAGGAGGTATATCTTAATTTGGTTTATTGGATGATACCAATTACCAAAGAAAGAGGAGCAATGAGTTAACGTAGGAATTAATAGGAAAACTATAAAAGTTTCTGACATGCTCCTCGCAAATGGCACCTGCACCTTGTACAGACAGCGTACGGATACCTCAGCATTGGAGAGAAGGGAACAGCCTTGTGATTCACCGTATTCCTTCCGGTGAATCATTTTTTGTTCCTTTTTCTCCATGGCTGGATTCAACCCTCTTCTTCTTCTTCTTCTGGTCGTGGGGTTGTTTTCATCTTTAACTGAGTCCTTCAGATTCGAGCTTCAGGCGGGTCGCACCAAATGCATCACCGAAGAGATCACCAGCAATTCCATGACTGTGGGAAAATACTACGTCGTCCCTCTCCATGAGGGTTATCCCCTTCCCGATTCCCACAGAATCACCGTTCGGGTACCACTACAAAATTCCCAACTTTCTAGGAAAATCCTATTTGGCTCTCTCACTAACATGGGTGTTTAAAGGATTCCTTCAGTTTGATTTTGAATTAAAATTAAATCAATCTGAGTTAATTGGTTTCATCAAATAAAAGACTTATTTAGTTGTGAGTCATAGTTTTAGATTTGTTTATATTTATATATTTTTAAATAATTTAATTTCTTTTTATTTTTTAGGTGTTTGTATACTAATAAAAATTTTGATGACTTGATTTAAATATTTATTACTAGTTACTTATTTCTTTTTTCTTTAAATAATAACTCTTTTAACCTACAAGCTATTTCTTCCTCAATCATCTATTATCTATATAATTAATTAACTATTTACAAGTATCAAATTAAATCTTATACAAAAAGTCAAATAATTAATTTTGACTTATTATTTATTATGTGATCCTTCATTATATATATATATATATATATATATATCAAAGTTGCACATTAAATATACATGATAACCAAATTTATTAATTTTAATAAGAGAGATAAAAAAAAACATATTAGTTTGGTTGAACTAAAACAAATTACTAAAAATAAAAAATTGAACTGGGTTAATCATTTTTTACGTATAAAAAACTTATTTGAACCCACTTTTTGTTTTATTCAATTTTGGTTGATTTAATTTACTCCAATCAATTTGGTTCAGTTTTAAACAGTTTGCTAACAAATTGAAAAATTTTTACTTTAGTCATTCACATTTCATCTATTTCAATTTAGTCAATACATCATTACAATGATTGACTTTTTAAATTTCGAGAAGAGACAAACTTAGATGATATGAGACCCCACGCTTATGAATAATCGGGATTTTTTGATCAAGTAATCAGCCCTACATATTAAGATTTCTTTCTCTCCAAAATTTATTATTAGGTAAAGTCTTTTAGAATAGTAGAGGATCCCAATCTGCGAGCAATCTTGCCCTTCCATAAGATCTTCATCAAGGCTAAATTCAACACTATGTTAACTTACAGATTATTATATGACAAATCTAGTCCCGATAATGAGTGATAATTAACATCCAAGTCAATGAAATATTAAGTTTGGTGTTGTTGATGGAAATGAGATGAAAGGGTATCATTACAAGCATTTTAAAGCTTAAGACGCTAAAATGATTTATGAAAAACCAAATTAAAACTTTAGGGGCCAAAATAAGAATATCTTCTCTTGAAATTTTTGGTTGGATTGTTGAATAGGTAATGTTATAATGTTTGATTGATTGAATAGGTTACATCGCTTCTTGGGAACAATTATCATTCGGCGGACCATGTGGCGTCGGGACAATTTGCATTCATGGGAGTGAATTCTGGAGATTACATGGCATGTTTCTGGACAAACGCTCTTCACACAAACTTGACAATCGATTTCGAGTGGAAGATGGGTGTCATCACCAAGGGTTGGTCTGATGTTGCTAAGAAAGGTCAAATTGATGTGAGTCACTTTTTTGCACACTTACCCCACCTTTACTTTTATTTACCCAAAGAATCAGGATCCTCTCATATTGAAGAAAAAAATCTCAAAGGAAAAAAAAAAGGGACATGAGATGGGACTGATATCTTTGTTTCTCTCTAAGAAATCATCCATTAGTTAAAGGAACTAGGATCCTCTTGTATTATCATTTCATCACTTTGTAATTTTTAGGTAACTTTCTTGTTAAAAGTTTGATTCACTTGTGCTTTCAACTGTCAAGAGTTTTATAGTTTTTTTAAAGGTTATAGTTGAGATTAAGTTAATATTTTGAAATTGATCACTTGATTTCAACAATAACCTTAAGATACTGTAAAATTGTGTAAGATATAAATGAAACAGACTTTTGATAATCAAAATTGGTCATTGTTTCTAACATTTACATAATTATTTTTGTTAAATTTTGAATCTAAATTATCATTGGATAATTAAGTGATAACTGAACAAATTACAAGTGTGTTAAATAATATACTTTCCACAAACTGATTTTGAGTCAAATTATTGAAATTTAAACTTAATTTATTACACGACACTTAGATATGTGACCGAGTCTATGTCGTTGGTTTGGTTTTTGGATAGTGGTGTCTTCTAGAGGACTAATGATGCGTAGAAAATAGCTATTTAGATTTATCCTTTAGTTGCCAAAAATGTGGTAACCTTAGCCAATCATCATGTAATTCTTACACTGTTTTCACATTCATATGCACCAGTTAATGGAGATAGAGCTGATGAGGATGCATGGAACTGTTTCTTCTATTCGGAACGAGACGCATTATCTTCGTTTAAGGTAACCATGCATATTCATAATTCAATATATCTATGTAGAATATAGTCACTAGTTATAGGGTATTAATACTTTAAAAATGGATTTGTCATATTCAATATTATCCGATACTCATATTAAATACAGTACAATACTTCAAATTACATTTAAAATCATATTTTATAATATCACGATATTTGTGTCGAATCGTGTCTTATATTTATATAAATATTAATCCTTCTTAGCTCATTATTCATCAGCATTGTTTTTCTTAGTTTCATTTACTTTTTCTTTTTTCTTTTTCCCTCCCCTTTAGAGAAAAGGAAATGCAGGAGCTCAATGGAGCCACCAACGATACAATGTTCTGGTTGAGTTTGCTTTCACTTTTTATCTGCTTATCAGTAGTGGGGTTGCAAGTTTGGCACTTGAAGGCCTTTCTTGAGAGGAAGAAAGTCATATAAATTTTTTTTTTTGGCCATAATTTTGAATTTTTTTTTTTTCTTAAGCTCTTCTGTAGAATATATAGCAGCATCGATTCAGCCAGCGGTTAGGCACAATGGTTGTCTGTAGATTGGAGTGACAGCAAAATGAGTTTCAAAGGAATCATAATCTTTCTTTTAAAAAAAAAAAATTATTGTGGCTTATAAAATGTTTAGATCATCTATTGATGATATCCCCATGGATGAGCTGGACCTTACTTTGAGCATTAGAGCAGTGCTAAGCAATTCATTTTCTCTTTTTATTACAGCAATTTCCTAGTTTCCTTCCTCTTAAGCGGGAAAATAAAATGGATAAAATAGTCCCTCAAATTTATTTGTTGTTTTGATTTGGTTTCTTAAGTTTATTTTCTGTCAAATTAATTCTTTAGCTTCTAAGTCGTATCATATGTATCTTACAGTGTCAATTGTATTAACTGGCATCCTTGCATCTTGACAACGTTGATCTTGCATCTAATATGTCTGTTAACTTGATAGATAGCACTAATAATTTAAGATACATATGATATGAATTTAAAAATTGAAAATTTAGCTCAAACTAAGGATAAAAGTTGAAATAATAAATAAACTAAGGACCAAATAAAATTTGAGTAGCAGATTCTTCTCCCCATTTTTTTTGTTTTTTTGGCAGGCGAGGAACTTACAGTCCTTAAGACACCATTCTAGACAACAACTGGAAATCATGTCAAATCCGAAAAATTCCTAGGAGGTACAAACATAATCCAGAAATAGAGGATATTATTACTTCAAACGAAAGACAAAGGCATCAAAGAGTGTGCCGTGGAATATGTTCCATTTGCTCCGTCAGTTTTGAAGCTTATACGCATTGCACTCAAGCAACCACTTGCATAAGTTCACTTAAATGAAACTCTAATAAAATTCCTCAATAGGTTTGACATAATTAAAAAAAAAAATTGTAAAATCTAAACCTGAGAGAAGCAATCAACGACACCAGTTGTGCTCACCAGAATCCAAACAATTGAAACCAAGCCCATTGCCTTTGCCGGTTGTACTAGGAGAGCTCTATTCCCAAGGGTAATAATGAGTATTGACTAATAAATCATCTGTATATCCATTTCTGAACATATTAATGTTCATAGACATCTAGGAAGTGAACAATATTAATGCTCATAGACACCTAGGAAGTGAACAAGTGCCAGTGATGATCTGCAGGTAAATTTTCCTTGATCTTCTCAAGCCGTTTGAGGATTTCCAAGAAGGAAGGTCTTTGATTCATATCAGCATCCCAACACTGCACGGTTAAGCTAAGTACAAGCAAGAAGGAACGTATTAGCAAAATAGCTCAATTCTAATGCCAACACTTTCAATTGACTTGAAAGTCCTGAAAGGTTTTAGACATGATACTATCTTGGAGTTTGCGTATTTAAGCTGATGTAAAAAATCAGTATCCAGTCATAGATTAGCAACATTAGACTATAGCTCTGTCAACATGGAAGTTTAGCATTTTGGTATCCAATCATGACCACTATTAAACCTCCTTTTTCCTTTTTTTCAAATCTCAGTCATAATGAATCGGACTCTTGGAGACTAAAAGATACTGTCCAAACACAGTGGAACTATAGAGGCTAGATGAGGGTAGAAGGACAAAATTAAAAAAGGAAAAAATGATGTCTCTTGTGATGTCAATAGAGAGGAGCAAGCAAGGCTAGCTAGACTGAGAAAGAAAAAAAAAATATATATATATATATATATATTTCTTGCGATGTCAAAGCAATAGAAAGGAGTAAGGCTAACACGGTGCATTCTATTGCTTAGATATCACACAGAATCTATCAACACAAAAAAATATATTAAGCTGGAAAATCAGAAGTGATCAACTCACAAAATGGGTTGTAAACAAGGAAAAGAGATAAAAACTATTCCTAGTCAGTTATTGTACAAATGGGAAGCAGACTTAAAACAGCAGGAATATGAGTATTTGTAGGAATGCATCCTCTATATCCAATACATTTTGGCAAGTACTGATAACGTAAGACCCAGCTAAGTAGGCGGACTTTTAGCAGTATCACTTTAATGGCGTCAACAAGTTTCCTCCTCATATGGTAGTCAGGAAGGGATATAAAGTCACATTTTCTACACAAGTTTTAGCCAGCAAACATGTGGCTTCCCCTAAGTACTTTTAAATTTTAATTTAATTCATAGGAGGCCCCCGGAGGTAAAGGATACAAAAAGGTAAAATAAAATGCTTTATAGACACACTTCAGAAATGACTCACTCTCGCAGTTCAGGGATATAACCCTTTGCACGAATAGTTGGCCTGTGTCCTTCTGCCACATGTTTGGCTCCATCATAAGGTTCATAACTTGCAAAAGGTGGTTCCCCTTCAAGCATCTACTCCAGGTGAAAAGTCATGAATTAAAACTAGCTTCAAATTATATCACATTAAACATCTATCTTGTAAGAAAGCAAAATTACCTCATACAGAATCATTGCAAAGGAGAACACATCAACCTTCTTATCATATCTTCGGTGTTTGAAAACTTCAGGAGCCATATAGCGGTCTTTTTTTCTCCCCAGAAAGAAGAAAATCAGAATAAATTTTGAATACAAATGATTAATTTTATTTTGACATAACTTCTGAAAAATACTCACAGCTTCCAGTTTCACCAGTCATCTTGTAAACATCATGAGAATTCCGGACCTTGATAAGCTTACTCAGTCCAAAATCTCCAACTTTTAAATGGTCTGCACTAGAATTGACTAAAAGAACATTCCTGAAATTTTAGAAAATAAATAAGAACATGAAGTACAAAGATTTTATAAATTCCAGCCATATGTTCTTATCTTCTTGATAACATAATTTTGTTGTTCTGGGGGAAAAGTAAAATGTATGACAATTTCTCATAAATAAATATCTTTGAGATATGGTTATATATATATATATATATATATATAATGTTGTCACCTATATTAGGATAAGATTTTCATAACTAGGATACAGATAATCAACTAACCTTGGCTTTAGGTCTCGATGAATTATAACATTTGGTTCATTGTGAAGATAGGCCATTCCTCTGCAAACAACATTCACAACTTTGACATTAGCATAGCGATTAGATTAAGTGAAGCTGCACGCTTGCAATTGCTTCTATATTTCCTAATGCTAATTTTTCAGAAAAAATAGGATGCTCTGACATTGTCCTACTCCTATATCTGACCATATTTCTGAGAAAATCTTTCTAACACCACCCCCCTTGGGGGAAGGCATAGCCTTCAGAATCCATATTTTATTGTTTTTCTCCACAGCATATCTCTAATCTCTAAAAGAACCCTATGATTCATGGTCCGAAATAAAGGCATGTATCAGACTGCAGTAACAGCAGTAGTAAACAGCATATGTACTAGATTAAGGCAACCGTCTTTTAAGAGGTTCCAGACTCCTACATTATTATTAAAAAAAATGGGGAAGGGACTTACATGAGAGATTAAGATACACTACAGTCAAAGGCAGTTTGCATGGGTGCAAATTTAACATTGAGCATTCTCATGTGATCTGATGTAGAACCAACAGGGAAAAGCTTAAAACAGTAGAAGGGAAGGAGAGGGAGAAATAGGGACATATAGAAGAGAAGGGGGGGAGGGGGGAGGAGGCAAGGTTAAGAATCAGAAACTTCATTCAATGATCAATCAAAAGGCTAGCTAAGCCTAGTACCATGATGAGGGCTTTATATAGAGAACAAAAGATAACTCCTAATAAGATAAAATAAAAGGATAATTAACCAAAAAAAATTAATACCTAGAATAAGCAATTAAAATAAAATAAAGGCAATTTCCTAGACTTTTCCAATTCCTATGTTTATCCTTAACTGATGACCTAATCCCTAATTTATAAGTAATTCCAAATATCACCCTTAATATTCTTTTTTCATTCTTCATTAATCTGATTCAAAGGTACTAAGAATAATTTGATTTTTCTTTGCCTCTTTGGTTTTAGTTAGATTGATTTATAGATTTCATATCTACCTGCAAAACTAATTCTATGATGCTAGAGCTGTATGGGAAAGAGTCAAGCTGATACAATAATTGCGGAGAGGACTGTTTTTGCTGGCATCTCTGTAGTCCTCTACAGATGCCTCAGGAGAGTTTTTTAACAGATATTCAAAAATTCGATGACCAAACTTTTTTAATTTTTTCCATTTCTATTTTTATAAGTTGCTAAGGAAGAAAAATTTAGGTCCTATCCTTCCTATCAATAAACTTTTCCCACGTGATCTTCCAGAAGAAGAAAAATTTAGGTCCTAGAACAGGAAAAATGCAGAATGATGCATATGGAAATGAGTTTACATTTTTACAAGGTCATGGTCATGAGATGGTTCATAATCTCTTCTAGCAACTAGGTTTGAAAGCAACAAGGTAATACATTAGACAGTTATCTTTTCTCACATTCTGAGATTGCTTAGCAGCCTTGGAATTGGCTTTTTGTTATTTTTTATGTTTATGAACAGTGGATTTGCCCAGAGCCTGCGCTTTTTGACCATCTATTGTAAAGGCTTTGCCAGAAGAAAGGAGCATGCATGAAATCCTTTGGAAGTGCACTCTCTTTGCACCACTGTGGTCTTATGGCTAGTGTAACATCCGTCATTTTTTTTTTGGCAAGAAATTAGCTAAAATAGGGCTAAAAAAAAAGTAAAAATGAGGCAAGGACAAAAAAAGAAAAGAGAGAGACTTAAGACCGAGATGATAGGGCCAAAGGAGAGACAAAGGGATCAGAAAAGGTCCCGAAGAGTCTCAGTGCAAAGCAGAGAAAACTTACTCTTTAAACTTAATCCTTACTTCCTTTGCTTTTCTCACACTAAAGTCCCTTCTTTTCCCCCCTTAGACCAACACATCACCTTGAAGAAAGGATGAAGATGCAGCTGCTCTTTGGAGAAAATGATTAGAGGATGAAGAAGATGAAGCAATTTGGTGAAGAATGGTGGTATCTTTACTTGATTTCCCTTCCTCTTCCACTTTTCCTCCTTTGCTCTCTCTTTACGTTTTTCTCTCTGTTTTTCTTGTATGGTGCGTGAATATGGCTAAATGGAGAGGAGGCAGATGAACTTAAATGATGTTATGTGTTCATACCAAATTTGGGCCCTTGGATCAATCTTTTCAAGATCAAATCTTAACCTTTTTCTTTTTATTTTCTAATTTCATGACTACATATCACCTTCACAAAATTTCTTGGCCACACACTCAGATGTTCATTCTTAGCCCTTAAGTTATGATGATTTGCTAGTTAGTAACCATGGTTAAATTTCTGTCTCAAATTTAACTCTTTTTTATCTGACAAATACCTGAGATTCTTGTGGTCACAATAGATTTCCACGGTAGCGCCGTACAAATAGTGTCTCCACACCTTAAGGGCAAATACTACCGCCGCTAGTTCTAAGTCATGCATGAAATAATTCTCTTCATGGGTTTGCAATTGCCAAGAAGCATACGCTACTACTCTACCATACGGCATTTTTTTGAGGTGCAATTAAAGGTTGTGAATTATAGAGAGACCAGAATTGAGGGTGATTTTGTAGTACAAATCGAAGAAGCCCAGCTAACATATAATTACATAAAGGGTAATTAAGAGTAAGAAAAATGTGGATGAAGCCCAGGAGTTTGAGATAGCTGAGGATAGATTAGTAAAATATAAAAAGAGAATGTATATCCCTCCAAAGCTAGAATTAAGAGAGAATATGAAGAATGTGAAGAATTAATCTTGCAAGATAACTTATCTTTTGAGGTTAGACCAAAGCGGATCATAGACTGAAAGGTCAAGCAGTTTAGGAATAAGAACATTTCATTGGTCAAGGTGGTTTGGAAAGGCTTGTCACCTGGTGAAATTACTTGGAAAACAGAGGACAAAATAAAGGAAAGGTACCCAGAGCTACTTGATTGAGGTATATTTATTAAATTTCGAGGATGAAATTTTATTTAGGGAGGGAGAATTGTAACATCTGTCATTTGTTTTGGCAAGAAATTAGCTAAAATAGGGCTAAAAAAATAGTAAAAATGAGGTTAGGATAGAAAAAGAAAAGAGAGAGGCTTAAGACCGAGATAATAGGGCCAAAGGAAAGACAAAGGGATTAGAAAAAGGTCCCAAAGAGTCTCAAAAGCTAAGTATAAAAGAGCCCGGGACTAAAACGCAAAGAAAAGTTGTGAGCAAGGCAAATGTAAAGATTGGCCGAAAGTTCAGGGAACCCTATTTTCACCCCTTATTTGCGACTTTAGGCATGAATATCAAAAAAGCGGGCAAGAATTTCAGAAATCTGTGACCCATGGTTAAAATCCATTTGATGAGACGGGTTTGATGATGTCAAGTTATCCAAATGGCTGGGTGAGATCTAGTTAGACCGATCAGTAGCCATGGGCAAAATAGAAAGAGGAAGTTGTAACACCCCTGGAAATAGGAATAGCTAAAGGGTTAGGAAATCTTGAAGGAGTTTCAGGGACTAAATTACAATAAATAAAAATTTTATAACACAATCATAATACAAAATGGTGGAAATTACACCTAAAGACCTAAATGTCTGATTGACACTGAAACTTACGAGGATCAAGCTTGAGGGCCCCTGATCTATGTTTGAGGCTCAATATGGCTAGAAAGCAAAAAAAATAGTATTTATAAAATTTCAAAAAATCTAAAGATATACATTGTGTTGTAAAATTTTAATCGGACCCAAACACCAATTTTGGACTGTTGCAAGGCTTGATAGCCGATTCTAAAGGCCCAATAAGAGAAAAGAACGTATAATTAAAGTTTTAGAGAAGATGAAACCTAAATATAAAAGGGCAACCCGGTGCACGAAACTCCCACCTTGTGCGGGGTCCGAGGAAGTGGCGGACCCACAAGGTCTATTGAACGCAACCTTACCTTGCATTCGCAAGAGGCTGTTTCCTCGCCTCGAACCCGTGACATCAGGTCACATAGCGACAACTTTACCGTTGCGACAAGGTTCCCTTTCATGAAACCTAAATACAAATATAAAAAAAAAAAGGATAGAAAAGAAAGGATTTTTGGGTTAATTTAAAGGATTAACCATGGCTAAATTAGAAATTGACCATGGTTGAGTTAAAAATTTAACCATTGTTACTAACCATCAAATTATCATAATTTTAGGGCTAAGAATGAACATCCAAGTGTGTGGCCAACAAATTTTGTGAAGTAGATATTTAGTCATAAAATTAGAAAAGAAAAAGAATGGAAAGTTAAGATTTGATTTTAAAAAGGTTTATCAAAGGGCCAAAATTTGATATGAACACTTGACATCATTTAAGTTCATCTTCCTCCTCTCCATTCAGCCATATTCATGCACCATACAAGAAAAAGAGAGAGAAAAACGTGAAGAAAGAGCAAGGGAGGAAAAGTGGAAGAGGAAAGGAAATCAAGTAAAAATACCACCATTCTTCACCAAATTGCTTTATCTTCTTCATCCTCCAATCATTTTCTCCAAAAGGCAGCTGTATCTTCATCCTTTCTCCAAGGTGGTGTGTTGGTCTAAGGGGGAAAAGAAGGGATTTTAGTGTGAGAAAAGAAAAGGAAGCAAGAATTAAGCTTAAAGAGTAAGTTTTCTCCACTTTGCACTTGAAAATCACATGGTTTAAATAAATTTTGTTAAACCCTAGTTATGGGTCACTCTTGGACAGCATGAGGATGATTAGAAATGGAGTTTATATGTTGAATATAAAGGCCTAGGAATGGAGTTTATATATTGACTATAAAGGCCATATGAGCTTGTTCATCGTTGTTATGTGTTGAAACTTTGAAAAACACAAAAATTGTAATTTTCAGAAAAATGGAAATTATGGGGAGATGCTGTCCGAATTTCCTCAAAATTTTTATGGTATTTTCTTAATATCCGTGAATCATGTATACCAAATTTCAAGTTCTAAAACATAAAGGAAGAGGCTATGGAATTTTTAGGACCAAAGAAGCTCAATTTTGGACCTAAAACAGAGCTAGGTTCTGTTATGACCACAACGTGTTATTGGGGCTGGAAATTGATAAGTTTAGGCATTCCAATAGATTCAAAATGGTGTTTTTAGCTAGGAATACCTATAGGAAAGCCCCTAAAACTTATGGAATAAAATCACTAAATTTTTTGCCAATAAATGCACATTATTCAGCCATAGTGGTTTGGAAGGGAAGGAGTTGGATTTTTCCAATTCCAATAGTTCTAATGAGTTTAAAAGAGTCATATTACTTTAGGAAGTGCCCTTGGAATGATGAGAAAAAAATTAGAATAAAAGTCAAAGTTTACCCCCTTTGACTATGTAAAGTATTGACCAAAACACATTTCTCATAGAAGGAGTGTTTTTCCAAAATCTAAGTTTATGGATGAGTTTGGTTTGTCCAAATTAGAAAGACCCAGGAGGGGAGTCCAAGAATGATTTTAGGACTTGTAAATAAAAAGTCAAAGTCGAGCCTAAAAGTCAACTCTTGGTTAAAAATAAAGGAATTAAGGGGATTTAAGCAATTTTAAGGGTTTAAGGTCTATGTGTTGATTGTAATGAAATATCATTATGATTATAGGGTTTGATATTTGTGTGGGAACTCCAAGAGCAAGTGGACTGAATTATAAGGCTTGAGGAGCAAAATTTGTTAAGGTAGTAGTTTTCCTTTCTTTTTCTTTAAGTTTGTATGTTGTATAATGCTGAGTGTTATGTTATATCAATTTGTCATTTATGCTATAAGATGAGACATATACACTTGGATTGTGCTTGGCCTTGTATGAAATTCCTTACATTACTATGTGGTATATGGCACCTTGATTGGCATTATGTTATGTCTTACATTGTTGCCTACAAATGAGATTGGTTTACTACTACTAAAATTTCATAATCTCACCCCAAATATAACCCATGCTAAGTCCGAGTTCAAGCAAAGAAAGGGCAAAAAGTGTAGAGGCATAAATCGAGGACTTTACTTTTATGCATCACATTTTGTCATGTAATTAAATATCTTGGGAATATTGCGTGTATTAGTTGTTATGATATTGAAAGGTAATAGGGTATGTAATAGAAAGCCATATATACTCAATCCTTAAGTAAAAAGAACATAACTAGCATGCCTAAAATGCAAAGATGCATGTGCTTATATAAAGGCAAAATAATAACAATAATATGACAAATGAAGGGTAAAATTGTCCAGTTTTTTTAAGGGAAATTTTATATGAATTAATATGTATTCCGCTGAGTAAATATTTTTCCCTTGTAAAAGACTTAGAGAGCTTGAATTAGAGCCTCGAACCAACTTCATACAATTTTTCTATAATTAATTATGTATTTTTAAAGTTGGACAAAATTTTGAAAATGACCAAATGAATAGTGAAATTGTATGAGAAAGTTTTTAAAACAAAAATTTTACTTAATTCAGGTTTCCATTGATTCTTCTAAGTTTTATATGAGGTATTAGTAGTAGGAAGGATGTTATATAGTAAGATATGACAGCTAGCAGCATAAAGCTAGAGCTCTTCATTAAAGATTTCTACCTTTGCATCTTTTAAGGGATAGAGTTGTTTAATTGGCCCCTCTATGGGTAGGCACACAGGGTTTCTAAGGGGCGCTTCATTTCCTTGGCTCTGTTGTTTTGGGAGGACTTCTTATCCTCCTTCTATGTAAGTCTTTTCTTTTTCTTAATTTCTTGGGAAAAAAAAATGAGAGAGAGAGAGAGAGGATAAAAAGGTAAGACACTATACCTGGCAATATCCAAGGCAAAGTTGACAGCTGTTGAAGGACTAAGTGCGCCTTTTTCCTTGAGATATTGATGAAGATCACCCTGCATATGACACAAATAATTTAGTAGAGCTCCCTTTCCAAGCATAAGTTTATTGTACAGAAACTAGGTGCAGAATGCTAAAGTGGAAACAGATATATGCATTCACATACCCCTCTTAGATACTCAGTAATTAACAAAAGGGGCTTCTTGTCGGTTACAGCTCCAAGAAACTGGACTATATTAGGGTGTCGAACCTTCACCAGCAAATTAACCTCATGCCTGAAGTCCTGGCTGTATTAAAAATTAAACCCACCAAAAAAAAAAAAAGCATAAGTGATTGCCACATATGACATTGCAGAAAAAACTAGGACAGAGGGGAACACAGTTTATTGCTGCAAAAGTATCAGCTTAATAACAGTTTGTCACTGTCTCCCTCTTGGCACAATGGGTTAAGAGTTAATGATTTTTCCTCATAAAGGAAGTAGGTTCAAAGAGGACTAAGTACGATCATCAAAAACAGATAAGTTACTTCTTTGAATGGGCCTTTATAGACTTAAAGGAAAGAAGAATGAATCTTACATCACCAATCTATCATCTGAGAGAGATGGAAGAATGCGTTTGACAGCAACTGGTGTTCCACGCCAATGAGCTTTCAAAATTTCACCAAAAGATCCCTGCAGAAAACATACATAACCATAAGACCATATTTCATATGCAAATGTTCATCAATAGCTTAAAGGTAAAATACAAGTGGAAAGATAAAATTAGCAAGGCAAAAATACAAGAGCAACAGTAAGAAACACCAAAAAATCATAAATGGCTCTGTTTCTTTTATCAATCATAAATAATCTTCAACACTAAATTATTGCCCTTTGATGATCACCACACAATGAAAAAAACAATAGAAAATCAACCAAAAATTAAAGTGAGTTCAAATAGCCAAATTTAAAATGTGAAACAAAGCATGCTTGCAAAAGCTATAAAATGCAATTCACGCTCCTAAAGCATAACAGGGTTAATATCTTATAATAATATATGTTAAGAAACACCAGAGAACCCACAACTCCGAGACAATCAAACAGTTGACCAATACAGTATACACAGTCTAAATTTCCAAATTGGTCAGCATGATCCTGACACAATTCAATGTCACCGACATCTAAAACATGTAAAAGAAACCTTTCCAATGCGAACTGAATTTGTGAAGTCCAGCTCAGAAGGGTCTATTTCCCAATCGCACTTGTTAGGCAATGGAGGAGGGACAGGCCTTGATTCAAAATGGCTTCCATTTTGGCCCTGTGTCATCAATGATTAGATTCAGAGACCCACAAAAATAATAAAGCAACAAATCCATCAATAACAGAAGGCTCTGTATGAAGCTATTGAGATTTAAGATTTCTAACGATCAAGCTATTAAGCAAATGGTTGAAATTACAAGTAATACATTATTAAACAAATGAATTTGGAAGCAGGAACTTATCCCCCACCTCGACCTTTTTAACACCCTCCCCCCCCCCCCCCAAAATAAAAGGAAAGAAAGGAAAAAAAAAAAAAAAAAAAAAGGAGAGGGAAAAGAGAAATCTTGATGACACTGACACAGACCATCAAGGCCGATATACAAGTCTCATATCTCACAACTACAGACCTGTTGTAACAACAACGTCCCAGTCATTCTGGAAGCAATGAGAGTTCGACACAAAGCAGCAGACTTTAAGCGGGAAGTGGAAGCAACTAAGCATCCTTCTGTTTTATAAACTTGCAGGGTGGATTCAAAGTATATAATACACTAAAAGCTTTTGAAAAGCTACCTATTAATTTTCTGAAAAAGGAGGAGGAAGGAGGAATCAAGACAAGAGAACTTATGATTTGCTTCGATAATTTCTGAAGATAAAGTTGAAAAGGGTATTTTGGAGTATCAATAGAAAGTGCATTTTCAAAAGATAACATAATAATAAATCATAATTGAACACAATAGCATTCAAAAGTATTAACAAGCAAAGCAATGGTGCAAAAAACATTTCCAAGGTCCCTTTTTATTAGAGAAGGAGAAAGAAGCCATGAACTTACAAAAGACAAGCCTCCATGAGATTTTAAAAGCTCCATCATGGTAAGCTTTTTAGCTCCTTCTGCATCAGCTAGAGGCTGTCGGGGGAGAAAACCCAAGTTTTAGACATTTACATAGTTCAGAAATCTTAATTACCCAGAAAAAAAAAATGGAGTTCGGTATCTTAATTGGGAAGAAAGGGAATACAGTGTTTTTCCAGCGATCCTGCGCGTTGACATCGGCACCATATTCAAGCAAGCACTTAGCAACATCGACCCAACCATGGAGAGAAGCCACGTGAAGCGGAGTGCGATTGTCATAATCTCTGGCCTTCACCAGCGACGGATCCTCCTCCAGAAGCTTGCGAACGGCAGCGGCGTCGTTTTGATGGGCATGCCAGAGTATCAACGAGGTGCGATTCACTCTGGCCTTCTCTTTTTGCTTGTCCTTGTCCGGCCCCGACGGGGAGCTGCCGGACGAATCGGCGCCGGAGGTGGAGTTGTCGGAATTCATCGCCTCACTGGAGGGATCCGACGGATCCAGTTGTCGCTAGTGTGTGGGAGAATCAATGAATCAGAATTGAGAAAAAGCGCTACTTTTTTACGGTTGATTGGTTGGATTTTGTCGGTTGCTCATTTGGGGCCATGGAATTGGATTGACCTTGATTATTGTGGGAATCAAAGAGGAAAAGTGGGGACTCTAGTTATTTTAGCCTTCTAGGTGTGAACTGTGAGGAGGTTGGGTTCTGTGTCCGCAGTACTTCCACTAATTCCTCGGCAGAATTTAATTCCCCATAAACTATGAAGGGTGAACTGGGAAGCATTTTCTTTTTGAATTTTTTATTTTCATTTGTGAGGCATATCCTATCCGCAGATGTGGATCCTCTCCTGCTGCCATTGGAAAATAGTAAATTTATACTGTTCATAAGGATAAAGCCAGTTTAAATTTTAATTTTTATAATTTTAATTTTTTTATATTTTAAAAATAAAATATATAACAAAAATGATTTTTTAACTTAAAAAATTATATCCAAAAACTTATATCAAATAAAATTTATAATACAAAATTTAAAGTTATTTATAAAGATTAGAATTATTATTAAATTTTAAAAGATTTATTATTAGGTACACTAAATAGTAAAATCTCTTAATTCAATTGTAAATTTTTTAAAATTTGATAATAATTATGATCTTTAAAAATAATTTTAATTTTTAAAATTTTTTATTATAAATTTTATAAAATTTAGATCCTTGTATATAATTTTTTCTTTCAACTTTCATCAAATACATTATTCATCTTAAAAAAATTTAAAAAATATCTTCATTTTATATTTTATTTTCTTTAAAATAAAAAATATCAAAATAAAAAATAAATATTGGGATTGAAAAAATAGAGAAAACGAAAAAAATTAAAATATAAACCCTTCAAACTTATATAAACCATCCAAATCTGCCACTTCCATTGAACAGAATTAGCACAGGATCCACATGTTTTATCCGCCTTTGAATTCTCTCTTTTTTTAAGCTTTTTTTTTTTCTCAATATTTTAAAATTTACTTAGATTGATTCCAAGAAATTATCAAATTATAAATCAATTAGTTCAACTGATTAAATTACAAGTCAACTAATTTAATTGGTTTTATTTAATTTTTTTTATTGTGTCAATACAATATGATCATTAGAATGAATTTTTGCATTAATTCAGACAAGTTGTCTAATTAAATGATGTGTCAATAGATTTGAGAATAAAATCACTTGAGTTTTAAATCAAACATTTATTGTTAGAAGAATTATTTTTATTTCAAGTAAATTAATTATTTAATTCTTTAAAAATCACTCTTCTCATGATTATTACTCAAACTGTCTTAGTATGATACTTAAGAAGTACTTGAAACGAATGAATGAATGGCTTCATAAAGCAGTAAGCAAGATGGAAACAAAAATCCCACAAATGAGTCAAGAAGGCAAGTCAATTCAGCTAGAGCATTGGCTTATTTCCTTCATGGTGATTGAAAGAGGGGCGTGAGGGAGACTGACGTATCACTTTCTTTTCAACACTTCATCCTGCTTCTACTGGGGCTTGCAGAAAAGAAACTGAGTTCCACCACTCTATCAATGGTTCAAGAATTCAAAAGGGTAAGCATGCATGAAAGAAGGTTCCCGAGTTGCTACCTATGCCTTCTTCATTAGAATGCGAGTTTGAATGCTTGTATAGGTGATTCTCTTCGATTCTCTTCCGTGAGATCAAATAGACTGGGCAATGGCTTCGGTCTAGATGGATGCAAGTGCATTCAAGGTGTGAGCGACTCATAAGTGGGTTTAAAATGGTACTGAATGAAAGATTTTCCTTTTTCTTTTTTCACAAGCATGAGTAGGATTGTTGCTCTTTGGGAAAGTAATCCGAATAAGCAAAGAAGCAAGCCGAGGAAGAGCTCTAATTCTTTATTACTTGGATTGCTTCGCTTCGTTCGCTTTTCTACCCCTCCGAGCCACAGGATCTGTGAAGCTCGGGTTAATAGCTCATCATTCTTTTGTTTCTATTGTTTAAAGAAAAAAAAAGAATAAATTATATAAATTTTTGTTTAAATTTTTTTGAAAATACACAGATTATTTTTTATTTTAAATATATATTTTTTAATCTATTTTGTATTTTCTTTAACTAAAATATTATTTATGAAAAAATATATGAGAGTAATAATTAATATAGTATCTTAATAAATAAGATAATAATCATTATATATATAAAAATTCATGACTCACATTATTTATTATGCACTGTTTAATAATTTCACATTAATTGTACTATTTATTTATTATTTATGTATTGTTTATACTTTTTTTTTGTTTTTGCAAGATCCACTTTTTTTCTTTTTTAAATGAGATCCACAGCAAAATTTCTGAATTTTTTGCATCTTGAGGGTAGGTTCTAATTATAAAAATTTAAACAACATTGCATCAATTATTTATAAGAATTACATTTAGAATACGGAACGTAAGAAGTGGCCACCGTAAACAATGTGGGATCAAATATCAATTATTAATTTATTATTGCTTAATAAATAAAAGTAGACAGAGGACATGTGGAGCACGTGTTTCCGACAGCATCTATCGCGCGCAAAAGTGGATATAGTCTATGAAGCCACCATGCACAGGTGGCATCAAAATATTCAAGGAACAGCCGAATTTTGAACAGGAACAGCAATATATTTATTATTCTGTAAATAAGCTTTTTCACTCATCATTCTTATCTTGTTTATTTATATTTTATTTCATTTTCATCCCATTTTTTCTTTGGTTAATTCTTCATAACTCAACCTCTATGATGATTATTTGGCTTTTTTATGAAAATATATAAAAAAAATAAAAAATATATATATAACATAAAAAATATATTCTAAAAATATATAAATTTTTTTTATAACACAAAGCGTGTAGCATTACGTTCAAATTTTTTTTTTTGGTTATAATGGGACGCAAAACATTTGGTTTCGCATCCAAAATTCTTTTTAAAAATTTAAATTGAATTGACTCGTCAAAGGTCCCACGGGTCACTTTGACCCGTGGGTCAATTTTTAAAATTAAAAAAAATATAAATAATTAATAATTAAATTTATTTATTTAAATTTTATAAAATAATAAAAATTATAAATTTAGTGTAATAAATATTTTATAATTTATGTATTATTTAAATTTATATTAATTTTTTTCTTGTATTTTAAAAAAATATAATATCTTGAAAGTTCTATATAATTTTATTAATTCTCTAATTGTTAAAAATTTTATATTTTAAAAAAATTTAATTAATTTCATTGAAATTTGTAAAAGGTGAAATTTATATAATCATTAAAAAAAGTAAACAAAAATTAAAATAAATTAGTAAAAGTATTTCCAAAATTACATTTATATAAAATTTTTTTAATTGAAAAAAATATTATTTTATATAATAAAAAATATAATGATGTAATTTGTATATATAATTTGTTAAATTGTATAAGTATAAAAAATTTATGTTTGAAGAATAAGAATTAATTTTTTTTAAATATTGAAAAATTAAATATAAATAATAATTTTTAAAAAATGCAGATTATATTTTAAGAAAATTTAATTAATTTCATTGAAATTTGTAAAAGGTGAAATTTAAATAATCATAAAATAAAGTAAACAAGAATTTAAATAAATTAGTAAAAGTATTTCTAAAATTACATTTATATGGGATTTTTGTAATTGGGAAAAAATATTAATTTATGTATTGAAAAATATAATGACCTAATTTGTATATATAATTTGTTTAATTTTATAAGTATAAGAAATTTATGTTTTGAAGAATAGGAATTAATTTTGTTTAAATTTTGAGAAATTAAAATATAAATAATAAGTTTAAAAAATGCAGGTTATATTTTAAGGAAATTAAATTAATTTCTTTGAAATTTGTAAAAGGTGACATTTAAATAATCATTAAAAAAAGTAAACAAGAATTTAAATAAGGTAGTAAAAGTATTTCTAAAATTATATTTATATGGATTTTTTCTCTTTTAAATTACACCTTATGTGATATTATTACATGGGATCCATTCTTAGATATCATATATTGAAGCATACTTGAACAAGAAAGGTTAACCATATTTATTGATAGGATACTTAGCGAAACTTTAAAATGAGGTTTGGCAGTGTAAAAAGATTTTTTAAAAAAATTGAAATGAAAGTGGAATAAAATCCTGTGAGTTAAAATCATGTTTAATATAACATAAAAATAAATAAGAATACTTTTCCATTTAGATGTTTGGTAGAGTAGAAATAGTATAGGAATATAAATGAAAAATGTGCAAATGACCAAAACACCTATTGAGCCAAAAAAGATTTAAAAAAATTAATTTTTATCAATTAACATTAAAAAAATTATAATTGAGAACCTCAAATTAAAAAATATTTATAATGAATGACATTACATTTTAAAATGATTTTGAATGACTCAAAGATCAAAAATTTAAATTGTATAAAAAATTACAGTTCAAGATTTTAAATTAAAATGGTTTTTGTGTGTTCATCAAAATAATTTTAAAATTTAAAGTCAATAAATATAAATATTTTTAACTTATGACTCTTAACTATAATTTTTTAAATGAAAATAAAATATTACTATCACAAAATATTTTTTCGTACTATGTTCTTAAATAGTAACGTTCTTTTAATATTTTGATAGAATGAATAGTGCAACCTAAAAGACAATCTATAAATAAATTTAATTCAATCCTACCAAACATGATTTTTTTCTTTTTTCTCACCTCCCTTTCAAGATTACCAAATAGGTTAGATCTCTTCATGTGAATGAGTGGTGGCAACCGATAGATCAGTTCTGGCGTACAGTGAATATGGTGATAGGTTGTTGAACGGCTGCCTAACGGTAATTCTTCCATCTAGGAGACTATGCAGCGACTATGATAGACATTAGATGGGTGGGGCAGTAGGGTTGGCACGAGCAGCCCAAATTATGTACCATGAATAATTAGTATACAAACTTGCTCTCTTCCTCCCCTTTTAGTCCAATGAACAACACCCCCGGGAATCAACTTGAGTCTAACTCGAAACTATATAAATTCAATAAGACGACTTGTGGTTATAAAGTTATATAAGTAACATAAAAGCAACAACCTTTCCTCGGACCTGGTAGATTAGTGCTAATGAAGTAATACCTTGAGTTAAATTCCTATATACTATCCTGTACTCCTATAAACACACACACACACGCACACACATAAGCTAAATGTTTGCAAACTGTAAACTAATATGTTTACAAAATCTATTTTTTCTTTTTAATATCCTCATTTGTGTCTTTTTTTTTTTTTCAAATTCTCCAAGATTTTCTTGGTTCTCCATGCAACTACATTGGTCGCACCCTCTAGTTAAATAAAATTAGAAGATATTATAATAAAATTATTCATAGACCTTTAGTGAACAACTTCTTGAATTGAAGTGATTTTTGACAAGAATTACTACAAATTGGGAAAGACCAAATGGCACAATACTTGTAATGATCAACTCCCTGCCATAGCACAGATATCCAGGCCCCAATTGCCTTCAACTTCAAGTAATGCCCATCAATGTACACACACAAAAATAAGGTTCAAACATTTGTTGTTCCTACAACTTTGGTCTGTTCAGGATAAGAATTTGGAATTCATAAACTCCCGAAATGCTAGCAAAGAATGTCATGAAATGATTATAAAAACAAGAAGAAGTCCTCTGTTCAGGCATCTAGTCACTCAATTCCAGAAGAAATAGGATGAAGAGCATAAAAGAAAGCTATTAATAAACAGCAAACACAATAACACTGGAGAAATAATTGGGGAGATATGACAAAGCATGACTAATTGGCTCCTATATACAACATAACATAAAATTTTGCGCATATTCCAACTATCTTGAGTATATTGGCCATTAGTGAGAAAGCTTGTAAAATATTATCATAACTATAGCGAAAACAAGAGCTCCTATTAGGGTGGCAACGATCCATTTGTTCCTAGAAATTCTCTGTGACATAGCAGATAAAACCTTTTTACTCTTGTCAATGGCATCATCTATCCCATGAAGCTGCAAGACAGAAAATTGACCATCAGTCTACAATTAATATTGCTTCTGCATAGCACTCATTATGCTCAAGGCGTACACTCTTATTATTCCCTAAGGAGGTGTTTGGTACACTAATATATCAGTCAGCTCCCTTGATATTTTAAATAACATGGTATGAAATACCCTGATTTTCACACCATGATATAAGATGCTAGGGTATCTAAGATACCTGTGTTTGATAAGACAATTGGTGGCAGCTAACATTCCAAGGGATGTAAGTTTGGCTGCACTTGCACACATAAGTCACTGTTGTATACTTCTTGAATTCCCACCCTTATAAACAACGGCGAAATTAGTAGTCTATGGAAATTTTATACCACCTATCCTGGGATGTGATGCTAAGGTAGCATATGTTTGGTTGAAGGATGTAATGGTGAAGGGAATGTAAAATGTAAGTAGGTGGGGGAAAATAAAATAAAAAATGATTATTTTACCCCTACGTTTTAAAAGGTAATTTGATAGATAGAATAATAAATATAAGAGCATAATAGACATTACACAAGTTGTGTAAAGGAAATACATCCGCGATGCAACGAACCAAACGGAGCCTTAGGTATCCAAGATACCATGGTATGTGAAATGACAGGACCAAGATGCTAGTGTACCAAACTCTTTCCACGGAGTATGAATAAAAAGACATATTAGATGATTGGAAGTGTGAAGAGCTCCCAGTGCCCCAAAAGGGGAGCTCATGATTCAATCCTAGTAAATGAATGTAAAACGAGAAAATATGTAGAGTTGACATAAACAGAACACCCTTCAGTAAAATTGCATTGGCTGATCAAACGTACTTTTTTATGGGAGCTTAGGAGAGTCTCCCGCTGCTGATGTAAATCCTGGAGGATTGAGACACCAAGTTCTTCAGTCTCCAGCATGGTTCTTCGGCTCTCCCTAATTCTATCGCTTGATTCATTTATTCGTTCTATTGACATAGTTAACCTTTCCCTCTGGTCAGCAGAGGCCTGCACTATCATCCGTAGGTGAGAAAAAGATTCTTATCACCAAATAATGACTTACCTGCATCACATCTACGGCACTGGTTGCCTTAGAAGCGCAATCAAATAATTTAAGAAAAAAAAAACTAATTTCAAATTTCATAGAAAGTAGAAAAAAAAATGGGGGCAAGGCCAAACGAGCCTCGGACATGCATATGCAGATATCTCCAAACCCATTCCCAAGAGACAAACACAGTCTATCAAAAGAATAATGCAGCAAGTGATCAAATATGTATACCACACTTGGCTTCAGGATAGACAAAAAGACAACAGATAAAGAAGATAAATAACAGTAACAATAATAACAAGAAGAAAAAATTACTAAAAGAAAATAACTGTTTGCATGTTATGCAATGTACTAAGAGAGCCACGGATGATAGAACTAAGGAAACATTCAGTTACTTAACCGATCAATTTAGTGGCGCTTTATCGCCAGTGACTTTTAGTTAGAGGTCAGGATATTTTCATTCATGATCTCATTCAAGGAAACATAAAAGAAAAGAAACTTAGCTGACATTAACACAAACTATCGTAAAGCAGAATGACCATAAGTAGACACAGAACACTCTGGTTCCAAATTCAAGCTTTCTAACCAAGACAGCCTCAATCTATCTTCTTTTATTTTCAAAGAAAAGTTCCGTACATTATAAACCTGGAAAACTATCAAGTAATATAATCGAGAGTTTTAGAAATACCATATGTGCATCTGCCATTCCAGTCCCTAGCAAATCTTCTCGGGCAGCCTGATCAGCAGCGGGTGATGTTAACCTTTTAAATTCTCTCTTCAATTTGTTCAGATCAGACTTGTATTCCCTCAACTTAGCAAGCAGCATTGCTTTTACACTTGGCTGCAAACTTCTTGCCTCAAGGTCCATCTTCCGAATCTGGAGTAAGAGAAAGAGAGAAAAGGATCAAACAGAAGGTGAAGATGATACACAGAGAAAGAATTTAAAGCACAGAATTTAAGAAAGGACTGCAGCTTTCTACCAGAACTTCAGCATCATCTAATCCAGCTTTGATCTCAGAAACTTTTTGCTGCTTCTGATCTGAAATTGGTTAATAAAAACCAGTAATGGCATTTAATGTGATATTAAATAATAATAATAAGGCTATTATACATCTTCACAGAAGCAAGTTCAAGGAAACATTTGACAACCAGCTCAGTACTCCAGAAAATTCATTTAATAGTCATCTTCGAAGATTATAACATCCAACAAAAGAAACGACGGATCAAATCATCAATAGCAATCACCAAGTAATGTCAGATTGCCTGGCAACAGCCGCCAAACATCTGTCAATTCCACCAATATAGCTAGTCCCAGTCAGTTAAATTAACTTAATCGACCAATCACTGATTTGACACAGAATATGCTAGCAAATTGCATAGCAAGTGACTTCATGTAATAACACATACTTATGATTTTCTTTTTCTGATTCTTTTGATTCTAAGGATCTCTAGTACAACAAATCTTAGACACTAGCGCCTTGAGCAACATTTCAAGCTACATCTGAAAATAAGATTTGGAAGAGTGCAACTCTCAACCAATTTAGCAGTTGCACTTCCTGTAGACAAATATATGCATGCTACTCCTAGCCAGAAATACGGTGCTACAAATCTCAAAATAGATCTTCATATGGCAAAATTCCCTCAAAACCAATCAGAGCAATGGTTGTATCTTTTCTACCTTGGTCAGAAAGAAGAGACGCCGAGCTACATTTACGAGACAGGTTAGCAGAGAGCTCACAGTATTGGCGCTCGTAGCCCTCGAAGACCTCGCTCATTTTGTGGGCACCCTTCAGAGAATGAATAGAAAGAAGGGAAATACAAAAGATCGAAGAAGAAGAAATCAGAAACCCGTTAATATAGGATTGATAAATCAACCATGGAAGCTATGGATGTATTATTATCACCTTGATCTAATTGGAAATTACTGCTCTGAAAGATCGAAACAAGACCCTTGGAGTTTCTGGTGCTCGAACAAGAAGAGGGTGTAGAAAAGACGAAGAAGGGAAGGACCAACCAAGACCTTCACTGAACGAACTGTAGTCTCATCAAACGCAGGGAAACCTTGCGTGCAGTTCGGGCTGGTGGATTCTCTTCGGCTCTTTGGATACCGTTCGGTTAGCGGTTGCGGGTGGACGTCCGAACGTCAATTATGAAGAGTCAAAATCATACGCCCAAATGAAAAATGAACAGGCGACCCTGCAGTAAATTTTTATTTTTTTATTTTTTCCCGAAATTGTGGGTTAAACTAACAATCCTAGTTAATGTAGGTGGATAAAACAAATTATAATATAGTTATAATACAATTTATTTTTTATGTTGCCCTTTTTGGCCAACGAGGCTTACCAAGTTATCCCATTGAGCTATTAATTAGTCAACTTACGCATGAAACTTCACTTTGAACTGTTACAGTGTGGTAGATTAGATATATTATAAAGGGTATTCAAAATATTAAAAAAATTAAAGAAAAAAAAACTCCACCCCTTGTTTGAGAGGAAAAAGCATAGTTTTTAAAATCGGATCGAACCGACCGGTTCAATAGGGAATCGGTCCCTGGTCTGATTCGGTTTGAGCTGAAAAATCGGTCAAAAATCAGTAAAAATCGGACTGAAAAAAATCGGTTGAACCGGTTTGAAGCAATTTTTTTAAAAATTTTTCTTATATAATAGAATAATTCATTTTAAATAAATTTGATAAATTAAAAATAGAAGGTAATAAAAAAGATGAGAGAGTTGAAATATGAATTTTTTTTTAAAAAAGAAAGAGAATATAAGAGAAATAAAATATACATAATTAATTATTTTTTATACTTACTTTTTATTATGTTCAATTTCCTAATAACATTTCTCTCAAATATCAAGATACTTAGCTAAAATTATTATTTATTATTTTATTTTTTAATAATAAGTAGAATCTTAATATAATTTAAAAATTATAAAAATTTAATATTAAATATTTTTAACTTTTAATCATAGATAATTTTTATTTTAAACTAAATATTAATTTTTGTAATATCTTAAGAAATATTGAATTAGTAATCAAATATTTAAAATTTACTAATATTTATTTGTTATATTAAAATTTTAGTGCATAAATTTTTTTAAATAATATATTTAATTATTACCGGTTTGACCATAGTTCAATCAATGAACCGTGAACCAATACCTCCACTGATTCAATGACCGGTCTAATTTTTAAAATATTGGGAAAAAGCACCCCCGCATTTGTAAGGGGGGCATAAGAGGGGATTGAAATGCATGAAACTCAGGAACTACTAGTATAATTGCTTAGCTAACCATTTAGGAATTGCTAGGCACTTCAGGGTCGTTTTTATAAGGATGTTGCTAGCTTGTCATGCGAAAGCTATATATGTATAAATTTTTTGAAGGACACTATTGTTCTTAAATCATATTATTACTGTTCATAATTTACAAGATTGTATTAAATTTTTAAATTTTTTTATATATCTTAAAAATTAGACTAGTTAATAAATAGGCAAAATTACTAATTTTTAATTGTTATCAAATTGTGGTTAAATTCAATTAAATAAATAAATATTTTTAATTTTATAAATTAAAAATATAATATAATAAATAATGTTAGATATTAAAAATATGTACCGATACATATCTACTATTAATGGATATGGGTTTGAATACTTTTTTAACAGCTTTTTATTTTGTTTGATCTTTATGTTTTTTGACCTTCTTGGTGATAAAAAAATTTAAAAAAAAAATTATAGTGTTTAACTATTTTTGTTGTCTTGGTTAGTTTAAATCGATTTTTGATATATTTTATTAATTTTTTGACAAACTAATTTTAAAAATCAATTAGATTAGTCTTTGACCAATCCAATTTAATTTTCATTATTTTTTTAAAAAATGTTATCTACTTTCTTTAATTGCCGTACATATACATGGAAAGTCTCACACTCTAGATATCAAAATATCTTTAATGAACTCGTTAATCAATTGTGGAATGTATATGATTGGCCTTTCATAAATCTAAGAAATACTTACATTCAACTCTCACTTTTATAAACTTCTAAGATTGCTTATTGACTTGATTGTCAAAGACCGTATTAAAATAAAGGAATTAGAATTAAGGACTCAAAATTAAAATATAAATTTTAAAAATTTTATTATAATTATTTTAAAATAAATTATTACTAATTTTAAATAAAATTTTTTAAATTTTGTCATAATAAATTTTTTAAAATAAATATTTTTAATTTTGGTCCCTTAACTCTAATTCTCCCTATTAAAATTCCACCCTTTGTCACATTTTGTTTAGATTTTGCTCCGCCATGCTCTATCATGATACTGATTACTGCCATATGATCTATCAAATATATTTTTGTGAGACATTGAGATTTGTATATAATAGAATAATCATTCAAATACCTATTGTCAATGTCTTCACTTTGTGCAAATCAAAACATTTAAAATAAATCTTTCATTGATCTGGTATGAATGCATCTAGTACACTTGAACCCAATTGATCAATGGTGTTCTTTAACAAATTGATGGGAGCGATTCGATTAGTTAATTTGTAAAATAAAATAAATTGCACCAAATGGGTGAACATCTCTGCACATGCTGTCCTGTTCAAGAGTCAAGTCATTTAACTTTGTCGATAAAATCTTTGGTCCGAAGCATAAGGGTTAGAATTAAATTTAATTGTCGCTGAGTTGGGAATGATTTGATGGAACGTGTAGAGAGGATTATATTTCATCAATGTGCACTTTGAATTAAAAAAGTATATATACATACATATATATATATATATATGATTTAAATTAACTAGTTATATTTTAAATGCTAATAGGTTGTGCTTTGGGGATTTCTCAGAAGTTGTGTGCTGCATGTCATAGTTGAAGGTCAAACTGACGGCCCATTTGCTTTGCTCTCAGCGAACATAATTTACTTATATAATTCTTATGTACTATTTACTATATTATTATTATTATTTAATATATTTTTATTATTTTTTAAAAATAAAAAATAAGAATCATTTCTATCATTGAAATTATCTTTTTTCATTTTTTTTCCACAAACATATTTTTGTTAATATTTTTCTACCAAAAGCCCTATCAAATCTTAGTAAAAATTTGTGGAAAAAAAATTATGAAAGGGTAAATATGAAATAGATCCTGTGTATAGCCTATTTTCAATCTGATTTAAAATGCCACTTTGGTTTCTTGTATTGTGTTCTGTAAGTATTTTGACATCTTGAAGTACTATTGGTTAAATATCTACTTTAGCAGAAAAGAGATAAAAACATCAAAAAATAATTATTGGAGAAAAATGATGAGGCCGGGTTAATCTAAGTAATTCATCCCCCCAAAAAAAAACAAAAAGAAAAAGAGAACTAAAAAGCCATTAATATATATGATAACACACTAACTATCCATTAGACACAAAATAAGTAGCCAGAACAAATATAATTTGAGGCTTAATTCAAATATCGACTTTTGGGCCTAGATTAAGTTCAAACTTTTTCTTTTTTTCACAATAATATCAGAAGAATTAAATTGACACAATTTGGCTAATGTAGGTTGGCACAAGTGACAGAAGGGTCGATTTCACAATTTTAAAGTTATGGGTTTGATTCCTCTCTTTGTCACTCAAATTCTACTTGATGGCAATCGATTATGGAAAAATTTTTCACGCACTAGTGGGGTACTCTTATGTGGTTTGTTTGACTTGTCAACTCCTGCTAGTAGTTTGATAGCTGTCCCATCTCCAAGGTCTTAGGTGACTAAGCTTAGTAGCGGCCGAAGGTATATAATAGACCCTCAACTGTTGAAATTTTGAGCCCTGCTAAGAATTAAGAGTGCCATCCCCCCTCTCATCTTTTTTACCAAAGAAAAAAATGACACAATTTGAACTTTTTGTTGATTTTATTGTTGTTATTATTCTCAAGAGTTTGTTTAATTGATAAACAAGCTTAGTATACATCTTCACATTGATTTTTGGTATTTAAGATTTTGCTCTCATGATTTCTTAAAGGGAAATTGGGTCCAAGCTGATAAATAAAATACTATCACCTCTTACTAAATTAACTTTTTTTTGGGATTGAATTCAAATTGATGAGGTAAGATACTATCATTTCTTGCTTCCTAAATTAACTCTCTTGAATAACTATGATAGCATCTAGCATATAGCCAAAAGAGAAAGATAAAATACATCATTTAAAGTCCTAATTCTGGGGAAAAAAAATTTATTCTTTGTATTTGTCTCAACACCTTTTCTTTATGGTTGAGCATCAATAGCCATTGATCCAAATTTTGTAGAGAGCGTTTCACTCATCTTGAATGACAAAACAGACATGAAGAGAGACATACACTTTGTGATATTGAAATATGAAGAAAAGTTTGGACACTTATTTGTAATGGATGAAATTCTTAGATTTATTGTCCCACGTTGTGATAAGAATTATTAAACAAATTCCGATCTTATTTTCACAATGGATACATCAAATTAATAGAGAGGACAAAGAAAAAAAGAAGGAAAAGATTCTCTTGTGTTTCTATTTTTTTTTAATCGTCCACTAATCTCTTTTTTTCTAAAGAGAAAAAAGTTATCATATTTGTCTATAATTGGTTATTGTGAAAATTTTCTTTTATTTGAAAAGTGATAAAATTTCAAAAAATTCAAATTCAAATTAATTTTAATACTAAGTAATTAATTAAATTAATTACTGTTAATTAATCAAAATTACATAATAATAAATTAAGGTGTAGTTCATGAGGGCAGTCAATTATCCAACAAAATCAATGACCACATCTCTCTGGAGATTAAGGTTTCAGACAATAAGAGTGTTGGATTCGTTGTCATTCTTGAATGCCATGTGAATCATCTTATTCCTCAGCGCTTGCTTATGATCACTAGTTTTCCTTCTGAACACACGAAGAACTCTCTACTGTCTCAATCATCTTTGATACATCTCTATAGTGAAATTCCAAATTAGAAAATATATGGGGTTAAGGCTCTTTCCTTTGGATGTTTTGAAGTTCGAACTTACATGGCTATACCTTACAGTGCAGGAATTGGTGGGACATGGCTTTATATTGACGCACCTGCACGAGTGTGAAAGTCTCATCCAAAATATCACTATAGTGCACGAACCTTGAGCCATCGCTGAGATTTTAATTTTCTCTGATATAATGTCCGTGGAATTAGATGCTTTTCAGCAGAGAAATACACTTGGCTCATGGAGTTGAGGAGGAAGAGTTGAGTTGAGTTGAGTTAGTCCCACATCGAGGACAATCGAGGATTGAAGAGGGTGTGATCGGTATAAAACAGAAGGTAGCACAGCAATGCAAACATACTTACCTGGACGGGGTCAATGGGTGATCAAGAAGGCCCATGGCCTAGGTTGGTGACCTCCATTGCACTTGGGAGGGGTGCCCGCCTAAGGTCTCCTCGAGTAGGAGAGCCTACGTCATAATTTGTGCCAGTGGGGGCCTGCGTTCGCGCGGCCCCTTCCATTTCCAGTCTTAGAGCTTTGGGCGTTGCTCGAGTGCTGCATAGCAAATCTGAAGTGAAGTAAGTTTTGTTTTGTTCATTCGTCCTGAAAGTTAGCTGAGTATAGATTTGGAGAATCGGAATTTTCTACTCTAATCTGCTTATCATCAGCTATCGTATGCTCTCGGCCCTCGTTGCTGGTGTTTTACTTTTGCTGGCTTTGGGTTTTCGAAGCAAAAATTAAATTCAGAATATGTTTTGGCTTTAAATTTTGCTTAATTCACTAATATATACCTTATTTCAAGGGTTTGTTCTCTGGGTCAGATTTCACGTCTTCGTGGGGAAATGGGTGTGTTTTTAATTGAATTAGTTATTCGATACAAAAAAGCGAACCTCGCGTAAAATGATTTACCATTATCTCCGGGGCAACCTTTTGTTTGTTCGTTTATGTTCATGGTTTTACAATAATCTTTCAACACCTTTTCTGGCTTTGAATTTTTCTTATTTCACTAAAATATTTCTTATTTCAAGGTTTACTTCAAGTATAATTTTAAATTGCCGTTAAGTTGCCATAGTGATTGTAAGCATTGTGAATAATATAAAAAAAATTACGGATATTGCAATAAAAAAATATGTAGATTTCCTATAAAAAAATGATGCGGATTATAATTTAAAATCATGAATTCAAGTTTCCAAGATTTCTCTCCCTTTTTGGTGATCGATCCATTATGGGTCATGGAGAAATGGGTGCGTCTTTAATTGGCTACTTAGTTATTCACTACAAGATAGAGAACCTAGGCTATGGTTTTACAATTGTCTCTGGGGCACCCTTTGTTTATTCATTCATGTTCATGGTTTTAAAATAATTTTGGGGCACCTTTATGTTCGTTTCTAAAGTTTTCATGTTCCTGATCTTAATGTGATTTGGTTACAGAATGAATTGAAATTTCTGTGATGTTTATCTTCTTTTCCTCGTGTTTCTTGCAGTGAAGAGGTATCTGGGTCATAAATTTCCTGTTCCTTCTATCTCCTTAAAGATATATAAGGGATGCTTATAGTTCAGTAAAAAAGGAGGCAAATGGTGTATGGCTCAGACGTTATCCATGCTTGTAAACCATGAACTCTGATTTCTTCATCGCACAAATGATTTGTATACACATGTTGATTATGTGCTTCAAATAATTGTTTAAGCCTGCAATCTATGCAGAGCCTCATAATTCATGTTCTCCTACGGGTTGAATATAAATTATAAATTGCAGCTTGAGTTCAATTTCTCCTTTTGGCTTGAAATTCACTTTCGGCCTAAAAGTCAATTTTTATGGACCACATTGGAGACTAAATTGGTAATGAGGTTGTGTTAATCCCTTTTTTTATTTTCTTTGCTCCCAATATCTTGCAAGGTCAAATCCGATTGATTTTTATTCCTGGGTTGTGTTATCGGTATTTTTCAGAAATGCCCGATCTTCCGAATCTGGGGTATAAAAAAGAGAGGTAGAGAGAGGTCAAAGAAGATAATAGGCAGAGAAAGAAATTAAAGCACAGAATTTAACCTACTATTTCATATTTTTCAAATAAAAAAATTGTGAAAATTTACTATTTCTCAACAAAAAATTGACGAAAGGGCAAGTCACTCAAGTTTTTATTATTTGTTTTATTACATGGAAAATTTTTCTTTCATTTGGGTCTATGGCTTTTGGTGATGATGTTAGTCTATGGCAGACATGATAATATGACTATAGCAATACGTTAAAACTTCGAAAAAAATTGAGGCAAAATTTGCATTGATAGAAAATGATTAAATTTAAAAAATCCAATGAAACAAACGAAACTTCATGGAATAAATAAACAAGTGAGTGAATTGATTATTAATCAGAAGTTACATTTTTTTTATCATAAGTGCATTTTTTAGGGGTCATAGTTTAGAATGAAAATAAAAATTAAAAAAACGATTTTATAAATAAAAATAATTCTTATGTTTTTACTTTAAAAAATGATAAAAATAAATAATATTATTGAATAATAATTATAAAGATATAATAAATATTAGTTGAAAATTTTAAACTTTTTTTCCTTTTTTATGATGATACCAAATATGTCCATCTATCAAATGAATTTTTTATTGAAGCCAAAATAAAATTGTGCTCTAACAAAAAAAAATTGTGAAATAATTTTCTTTGTTTCGCTTATTATTATTATTATTTTTAACAGCGGTGCAGTTCAGTCTGTGTGGTTTATATTTGCTAAGCTTGCCCGAGCAAAATTTGCACTGTGGATTAAAAAAAAATTGTAAATTGGCACAAAGTGAATTATGATTTAGTTTTAATTCTGTTTTATTTTTTAAATTTACTGATAAAAATAAACTGACCCATAACGAACCCATATTAAAATGAGTCAATCTTGAATTGACTTTCGAGCTAGCCTAATGTTAATCTTAGATGAAAATCAAAATAACACATTTAAAAATATTAAATCTCAAGAATCTATATATTTATAAACTCTTTTAGGAAATTGTTACTGTTTATCATATTCGGAATAATAACGATTTTTTGGGTTCTGTGCCTTTTTTTTTTTTCCTGAATCTGCTTTTAAATTTTAAATTTTTTTTATTGTATTGGGATCTATGCTAATAGCACCAATCCTTTAGTTCAAATATTGTATTCCATTCTTCGCTAACTCCTTGATCATGGATTAGTAGGTATTAAATTGAATTGTCATTTTAATTGGTTCAATCAATCAAATGGTTGAAAATTTCAACTAATTAAATCAATAATTTTGGTTAAAATCAAACCAATTTAATTTATTTTTAGTTTATTAGGATTAGATTGAACGGCCAGCTTTTGAAAAATATTATATTTTTTAATATTAAATATTTTTTTCAATTTCAATTTTACAAATAAACATTTTTATCGAAACAGTTATGTCAAGAATACTTCTAAAATTATAAACAAATCAAAATTTGTTAAGAATTAAAATTAAATATAGCCACTTGAGGTTATCTAAAGTGATTAGGGTGGAATAAAAGTATGGATAATATTAAAGATTCAATTCTTATAATATAATATTAAAAAAATTAGATATTAAATAGTTGGATATATTATTAATTATTAATATATAAAATAAACTATTTAAATATTATATAATTTTAATCGATTAATTCAGTTCGATTTATAGTGTTTAACATAGACATTGAGTAATTTCTCATCTAATGCAATAAATTGGTCAATTTTAATCATATAAATTTGATCCATTAAAATTAAATCTAATTAAAATTCTCATCGAACCACGTAATTATGAGTGAATTGACCCACGGTTGGAGGCCATTTGTTGATCCGTTGACCACGTCGACCGGTCTCCCCTTGTCTTCATTAGCCATTCGCCGAATCACCCAATGTACGAAGTGCTTATAAAAAATATATTAAATTAAATAAAAACAAAATTTTCATATCCATCAACCTTTTTGGTCATTCAGTGATCCATCAACCTTCGAGATACGTCTTACTTCTGTTCAAACATTATCGTTGTAAGCTCTCTGAAATCAGTGAGAGTCTTCTTGTCAAAGTTACACCAGGTACGGAATTCTCTCCTTTCAATTCTCATATCCTTTGTTTTCTGCTGCTTCTGGTCTTCTTCTCTCTATACTGAACTTAGGAAAAATGGACATATATAGTTAACTTGATGTTATCTGTATTCCAGTGTGTTTTACTGTTTGATTTTGGGTTTTGAGAGCAAGAATCGTAGTGCAAGTTAGACTCATTTGGCAGTTTCTTAATGAGATGACAAATCCAAAAGTCTTCCTGGTTCTAATTTTCCATTCCTTAATTCACTAAGATATTTCTTATTTCAAGGGTTGGTCCTAGTCTCCAAGATTTTCCACCTTCTTTGGTGATCGTGGGTCGTGGAGAAATGTTTGTGTCTTTTATTGACTACTTAGCTATTCAATACAAGAAAGCATGCCTAGGCTATGGTTTAATAATTATCTCTGGGGCACCCTTATGTTTGTTTGTTTATGTTCATGGTTTTACAATAATCTCTTGGGGTACCCTTATGTTTGTTTCTGAAGTTGTTCATGGTTTTACTACAATCTCTGGGGCACCGATATGTTTGTTTCTGAATTTGATGTTCATGGTTTTACAGTAGTCTTTGGGGCACCCTTATGTTTATTTCTGAAGTTGCTCGTGTTCCTGGTCTTAATGTGATTTTGGTACAGAATGAATTGAAACTTCTATGATGTCTAACTTCTGTTGTTATGTTTCTTGCAGTGAAGAGGCATCTAGGTCATAATCATAATTTTCTTGGTCCTTTTATCTCCTTGAAGATATGATTGTCTCAGCTCTTCTAACATCTGTTGGGATAAACACAGCCCTATGTGTGTTATTCTTCACATTGTACTCTGTATTGAGGAAACAACCCAGTAATTATGAAGTTTATGTACCGCGGTTGCTAGCTGAAGGAACTTCGAAGCGGAGAAGTCGTTTCAACTTAGAAAGATTAATACCTTCAGCTGGATGGGTAGCAAAAGCCTGGAGGCTTTCTGAAGACGACATATTATCATTATCAGGATTAGACGGAGTGGTATTTGTGCGTCTTATAACCTTCAGGTACTTTGTTCACTTCATTTGGTGTTTTTGTTAGCAAACCAAGATTGCTGGCTAGTCGAATCAAAGGTGGAGCCAGTAAGTGCTAACATTTTGGGGAGCTCTTGATTTTTTTGATTTTCCTTTCAATCCTGATTGTTGCAGTTAGTGTAGTTGCACTGAACATTGTAACATAAGAGCTCAAGGTAGTGGACAACAGTTAAAATTGAACCCAAGGTAGTGGACAACAGAGATTAGAGAGCAAGTATATCTTTTGACAATAGATAGCCTGGTTTCCATGTTGATTACTTTTTTATGCATGGTTTGAAACTCTCAATAGTCAATATGAGTATTGATGATACTTTCTCTAAAGATAAGTCAGTTAATCAAGTGATTGTGTTGGACTCAATAACCTTCACCATTTTACTTCGCATGAATGGAGATTCCCTGATCTTCAACATAATACTTCTTAACCATAGTTTGTTGTTAAGCACCCTCTTCTCTTAACCAAGCATAAGCATTTAAGAACCTGTGAGGGAAATTTATCATCGAATACTGTATAATTTAATTATACTCATCATTTCTTGTGCATTCCATTTTTCTCATGGTTAGTATTATGTACATTCATTGTGAATAATGTGGGCTTAAGAATGTGTATGATTCTGTTCCAGCCAAGTCCTACCCTCTCCCCCCCCCCCCCCCCCCCCCCCCCAAAAAAAAAAAAAAAAAAAAAAAAGCGCCCAAAAAAAACAGAAAAAAAAGAGATGCTTTTATTTGGACTGAGTTCCATGATTTCTTGATTGCAGTCTGAAAATTTTTTCTCTTGCTGGGATTGTTGGGATCCTTGTGCTTCTTCCAGTAAACTGCTCAGGGGATGCGCTAGAAGAATTTGATTTCACTGACTTTGCGAGTAACTCCTTGGATATTTTCACCATATCAAATGTGAAAAACGGCTCTGGCTGGTGAATACTACCTCGTGATTTTTTTTTTTTAAGTGAAACGGTGCTTGTTTCAGCCCTGGGACATTTTCCGTTTATCATTTATATTTGCTTCTTATGGGACTAGCATCTGTATGAGCTCTTTATCCTCTATAACCTCTATTTCAGGTTGTGGATCCACTTCTCTGCAGTGTATCTTGTCACTGGATTCATATGCTTCCTGCTTTTTAAAGTAAGTGCATGAGCTCATAGCTTGTGCAATACTACTAAACCAATATATTGTTCAACTATATCAACAAGCATGATACCTAATGCCCTTTACATCAGACACACATTGTGGTGTTGTCTGATAAGTGTTAATATAGAAACTTCTTTGGGATTTATACTCTATCAATTATCGGGACAAGAAGTGTTTCTTGATTTTACAGAGTTTAATAGTATGAGGATCCTCTTTTTCTTTTTTTTTTTTCCTTTTTGGGGGGGGGGGGGGTGTTTCCCTTCATTAATTGAAGTATAGATATAAGTGCAACAATTATCATATAACGAATACAAAATCCAACAGTTGAACCAGATACTCATCACTCCATACTATTTTATTCTGCAGGAATATAAATACATATCTTCAAGAAGGATTTCCTATTTTTATTCATCCGCGCCTCAGCCTCATCAGTTCACCATCTTAGTTCGCAGTATTCCTACTTCATCCGATAGGAATATCAGTGAGAGTGTTGAGAACTTCTTCGGAGAGCTTTACCCTTCTACATATCTATCACATGTGGTTGTTCGTCGAACAAGCAAAATTCGAAGTCTCCTGGCAAGCATTGTGTCTAATTTAACTTCTTTTTGTGTCCATCAATTTTTCCTTCGCACCTTCCTAGAAATTTTACTTTTATTCTTCATTTGGGAAACAAAATGATGAGGGGAAGACCTTTTTCTTTTGGGGGGGGGGGGGGGGGGGGGGTTAGATTTAGAAATTAGAATAGCAATGTATTAATAACTATGAAGCACGGATACTCGAAAATAGGAATCATGTCCTGATGTCTGTGTACAAAATGAGAGAGATATTCATATTAAGCAAGACAGAACACTTAAATAACACCTGAATACTTCAGATTCTCTCGTGTCACCATGTCCACGTCCATGCTTCTTAAATTAACACATATCATGTCTAAAGGATTGCAGAATCTTGTGCATTGTTCTACATGTTTGTGCTTTTAATTTTAACACTACAGCAACGTAATATATGATGACTCTCTGTTTTTCTTTAGTTTACTTCGATTGCTTGCCAGTTTTTTATGTGGGCTATAAATCATTTTGTTAATATATTAATACTTTAAGACTGGAGACTACTTTGGTGGTGATGACATGTCTGATTAAACCAAATTATAACTACTATTTACTATTTTTTTCTTGCCTTTTTCTGTCTCTATCACCTTATCATATTTGAGCATCGCAGCATTTTGATTGAGCTTTTTACGAGATTTTCCAAAAGAAAATCTTTGTTCTGAAAGGGAAATTTTCTTAGAGATACTTTACAACTCAAAATCTCTGTTATCTACTGTTCTATTCAATGCACTAACTTCATTGTTGAAGTAGCTTGGCTAGTGACCCAATTATTTATGCCATTATTCATAAGAGGTGGGTGCTATATTGTTGATGAACACAGGTGCTTTGATGCACTGGATTGCTACTTAAATTTTAATTATTGCACAACTCACTTACCTCTCTTTATCTAGAATGAGGCAAAGAAGTTGACTAAAAGAATTAGTCAACTACAATCAGATCCCACTCAGCAAAAGTATAAGCATGGTGGTTTTTTTGGACTTTTTGGACGCAAGGTTAATCTTATAGATCATTATGAGAAGAAGTTGGAGGACATTGAAGAGAATGTACGACTGGAGCAATCAGAGGCTTCATTGGCAGGAGAAGTATGTGGTAATCTCTGTGGTCTTCTTCCAAACAAAAATAAAAAAGAAATATATTTTACCAAGTATTTTTAATCTTGTTTTAACTGAGTTGTTTGTTGCTTATATGTGTTGGCATGAACTGTATAGTGCATCCTATTTATCTACATTTTTCTTCAATGTTGAAGGAGACTCGAGCTGCCTTTGTGTCCTTCAAGTCTCGTTTCGCTGCTGCAACTGCTTTCCATTTGCATCCATCAGTCAATCCCATCCAGTGGATTACAGAGCAAGCTCCAGAACCTGATGATGTTTACTGGCCTTTTTTCTCTGAATCATTTATGCGACGATGGATTTCTAAGCTGGTGGTTATAGCTGTCTTTATCGTTTTCACAGTTTTGTTCCTTGTACCCGTCCTAATTGTGCAAGGCCTTACCAACCTGAGCCAGTTGGAAATTTGGTTTCCCTTCTTGAAAAGTATTCTTACCATGTAAGTAATATCATCAATTTTGTTGTTGCTAATATGTAGCCGTTCTCTCTTGTGCTATTTTCCTTCTCTTGTTTCCTGTTTCCTCATGGTCTCCCCTTCGATTTGTTGCTCAAAGGAATTTATTATTCTCAGCATTACATGAGAGCAGGATCAAAGAGATAGTTGACTGTTTCTTAGGTATACACGTTTACTCATTAACTAAAAGTTGGAGATTTTGGATTTTATGCTGCCATGTTGGCCAGTGTAATTCATTATAGATTAGATCTGGCAAAGGCTCAGCCACGAAGCTTAAAATGAAATTTAATGCAAGAGGAAAATTAGCATATCAAATTGCCGTTTCCAAGTTAAGAGAAACAACTTTTCATGAATGTCCATGATTATGAGTTTTTGGATCCTAGTGCTTGCAAACTGCCTCTATAATCGGGACCTTCTATGATATTTTCAGTACATGTAAATATGGCTTTTTGCGATTGATAAGGGATGATAGTTGCTTGAACATCCATCTAGAAATTGTTGAAGACTTCTTTGCCAGCAGTATTCAATGTTGAATTTTCATGCCACTTGGATCCTCCTCCTGTTATAGCATTTCCGTCTTGTCTAATAATCTACATTTGTGCATTTTCTGTCTTGTCAAATTCATTTTAAGTAGATTGTATAGAACTCCATTAAATTTCATTAAAATTATACAGGCTTTCTCTCTAGTTTTAAAATATACATAAACTTATTCTGAAATAAAAAATTACATTACATTTTGGTCCAATTTTAAATTTTTTTCACCAAAGTGCCCTTCTTTTAAAAATTTTTTACTTTTAAAAAATATGTATTTAGATTAATGGGGGGTATTTTAGTCCCAAAAAAATTAAGAAAGGTTTGTGTATATTTTGAAAATATAAAAGAAGTCTGTATAATTTTAGCAAAAATTCAAAAAAAAAAAAGTAATTTACTCATCTAAGTGTAGTGACTCATGGTTTATCAAATATGTGACCTGCAATTACCTCGGTGTGCTAATATTACCTTTATGAATCTGCTTGCAGAACATTTGTCAGTCAAGTAATTACAGGATACCTTCCCAGCCTTATTCTTCAATTGTTTCTGAGTATGGTGCCTCCTGTCATGGAGTTTCTTTCCTCCATTCAAGGATACATTTCACACAGTGATATAGAAAAGAGTGCATGTAATAAAGTACTGTGGTTCACAATATGGAATGTGTTTTTTGCAACCGTGTTTTCTGGATCCCTTCTATATCAAGTGTCCATCATCCTTGACCCCAAGTCCATTCCTGAGAAACTGGCAGTTGCAGTTCCGGGACAGGTTAGACAATGCTTCTCTCATGGTAAATTTTCCTGAAACTTCTGTCCAAATTATTTTCGAGGACTACAAAAAGTTAATCATGTGTTGTGTGCCATATATCATCTGATTTTAGTGTATCTTTAGGTGTCTGACCATTTAAAGGGATTGCAACATCACTAGTCGAGACTTTCAAACATTACGTGCTATCATCGGCAATTCTACTTTCCTTGACTTCTACTCAAGTGGATTAGGCTACCTCACTTCTTAAAACCTGATCTATCATAACCCATCCTTTTAGCTGTGTGTGAATTATAATTTTCTAGTCTTCCTAATGAATTAATGAAGTCTTTCATGTCAAAATTTTTGAGCTTCTATTATTTTTGTAGAGGGTATCTTGAAGAGCTCCAAAAGGGAAAGTGTCAAATATTCAATGATTTTCATAAGCACCTAAAGATGAAAATGACATAACTGCAGTCTATGAATTAAAATCCCAAATTCTCAAATTACTAGTTAAGACCTTAGTACAGTAAGTATCCTACTGAAGGTTCCCAGAATTTTTATAGTCCCTAATATCAGTTCCTGTGATAATTAAAAATAGTTTTAACTGTGTTCTCATTGCTTACAGACTATTTATCACTTTGGGCGTGTCATATGATGATAATATGTGTAAACTATATAACAGAATTTACAATACTTTTAATATTTCTATTTCATACTTCTAATGCCATCAATTTTGACTGCAGGCATCGTTTTTCATTGCTTATGTTGTGACATCAGGATGGACAAGCACGTCATCAGAACTTTTCCGGATAATTCCTTTTATTTGTAATTTGATAAGAAGGCCTTTCATATCTGCAGACGACGAGTTTGAAGTTCCATCCTTTCCTTATCACAAGGATATTCCACGAGTACTTTTGTTTGGACTTCTTGGAATTACATATTTCTTTTTAGCCCCACTAATTCTACCATTCCTCTTGGTGTACCTGTGTCTTGCATACATAATTTATCGAAACCAGGTCAGCACTTGTTAAGATTTTGTCCTCTGTCCCATTCCCAAAAGAAATTGAAGAAAATACCTTGCTATGTGAATCTTCCTACTGTGCTAATAGCTGCTGCTAGGAAATTTGGGTAGGCTTTGTTATTATGATTGGTTCAGTTAACTATATTTGGATGGAAATATTATGATTGGGAGATGTCTGACATAGTTTGGATGTATAGACAGCATTGTTTTTTCAGAAAGTATTTGTGGTAGTGACTGATATAACTAGTCATATAACCTTAAATGCCTCGTATATTTCAATTGTGGTGAAGTACCATATCACTGATATAGCAAAAGGCCAATTTTTTTCTTTTTAAACTGATTCTGGAGTCTGACAGTGTTAGTCATTTTTAATCATGAGATTGAGACACTTAGATTTTGGTTTTAATATGGATTATAATGATGCTCTGCCTATGTATATTGCAGTTCATAAATGTATATGCACCCAAGTATGAAACAGCTGGGAGATTTTGGCCTACTGTGCACAATTCAATGATTTTTTCTCTTGTACTCATGCACATTATTGCAGTGGGAATTTTTGCACTGAAAAAACTCTCTCTAGCATCCTCCTTGATGCTTCCTCTGCCAGTCATTACTCTTCTCTTTAATGAATACTGCCGAAAGCGGTTTCTACCCATATTTGTTGCATACCCTGCAGAGGTATGTTTTCAATCCACAAAGAGAAATCTCTTTGAAAGAACATGAGTAGTTGCATGTTGCATTTAATTCTTTCACTATAATCTTGACTTGGGTTTGTGTTTCCAGAGTCTGATAAAGAAGGACAGAGAAGACCAGAATGATACTACAATGGATGAGTTTTTTGATAAATTAGTTATTGCTTATAAGGACCCTGCTCTGCAGCCAATTCAGTCCTCATCAGCCACTGGCAGTCTTCGCACTCCCCTTATATCTTAAGTCTATATGTGAGGCACAATATTTTTACCATACCTGAAAAGTTATTTGGTGGCTGATTTCCTGTATGTGATTGTAAAATATTTTTTTGGTGGTGAAAGAATGGTAGTATGGATTGGTTACTCTAAAACTACTGGTCCAAATGCCAGTAACATGCTTGGGATTCCTAGAGGGGTAGGCAGAGGCTCAATCCAAAAGATTACCTTCCTAAAGAGGTAACTCAATTAGCTCCTGTGATGGTAGATTCTAATTCAATAGCAATGGAGCAGAGAAGATGCCTAGTGTGTGTCAGGTTGCAAATTTTTTATTCTTGATGTATTGTTTGTACCTTACACATCTACATGGTTGCTGATTCTTACGTTTCCATATAATGTCCAATTTTGTTTCCTGTGTCTTAATTTAAGTGTATTTAATTTACCCATACACAGTCAGCTTATCTTTAGTCTTCACTCTAAAGTCACTTCAATTGTTCATTGTTATCTGTTCTAAATGTGTTTAGTCGGAGTTAACTAGCCAAAGAGGATGCTTAATTACCTCAGTTAGAGCATGCAGCAACCGCATGAGTTGGTGCAGCTTTGTACTAAAACTAGACATAATTGTGGGCTGGGCTGCTTGCCTGGCTTGAGAATAGTTATAGGACCCCCCCCCCCCCAAAAAATCTCTTTTTTTGAAAGCCCGGTTCAAATATAGCCAAGTGTGAGCCCGTGATCAGGTTTAGTCGAAACAACCTTGAAAGGTTGTCTGTAATTATATCTTTAACAGGTCTTTCACTAATCTGATCCAAGAAAGAACTTTAGCATATTAGGACTTCCTTGGTGAAACTTTCATTTCACACCCTGCAGTTCATGTAAAACATGGATTCTTTCAGGAAACGTCACAATGAATGAGACTTGTGACTAATGCATTTACATTAATGCTATGGTGACGATAACGCGGAAATCAAATACCTAATTCAGTGCGGCATGTTCTTTGAACTTGTGAAGTTGGAGAAATTACCATTTCTAGTAGCCTCCATCGTAAGTAAATTAGATAATTTTGTGCCAAGAGTCAATAATGAAAATTTCAAAGGTTAAACAAACAAAAGCGATAGTACCAAAACTTGGAATATTGCATATTTTTGGGCTGCCTTTGTCTCTACTGGGGTTTTCTCCGGATAATATGCAATAACATTACAGCATATCAGTCAAGAGATTACTAGATACACATTTCTGAACTTTCTAGGATGTTGCAAACCATAAAAGATAATAATAATAATAATAATAATAATAATAAGACCAATCTTATTTTGATCTTCTGAATATGAAAGATAATATCATTAAGAGTTTAATAGTCTAGATTCTTTTTTTAATTTTTTAGTATTTAAGTGAACAATTTTGTTTCAATCTCATAATATTGTTGCTCTTGAAAAAAATTATATCAGCATCATTTTAATATTTTTCAAAAATTAAAATAGGGCAAAATTATGCTTTTAAGTACTAAAATAATATAATAAAATTCTTCAATGATGATAATAACATCTTTGTCATTTTATATGAATGAAAAGAGCTAAGTGGCCAGTTAAGCATAGCAAACCTTGCCACCATTGATAGTAACGAGAATTAATTAGTGCAGCCCTTCGTACAAGCAGAATGGTACAATCATTCCTTCTACGACTCATAGAAGAGTGATTTCTGCAAGGTAGATGATATTGACACAAGATTCTCACCTGCCGAAAGTTAAAAACAATTAAAAAGATATTTTAATTTCTAATATAAAAAATGGCCACTACAACAAAGGCCCCAATCATTGAGCAGCATATTCTGGGAAGAATATGGGTTTGCGACAAGACCAGGAAAGCTTGGCATTTACTACGAGGTAAACTACATACAGGCCTAACTAATGGACAAGTAGCTATCAAAGTCTATATTTTTTCAGATGATAATGATAATTATTTTCATTTCATGTACATCAAATATAAGATCTCTCTATTTGCTATGGAACTGTATCTGCATGCAATGATATTTGCGTATGTGCTTTTGCAGTGGGGGAGTGTATTCTTGTTTTACCCAAAGCTTTTTTTCTTTAGTAATTTTAAATAGGAATGGACAGAACATTCATACCTTATGAATGCTTGTAAAATTTATTTGTTTGTATCTAATCTTAGGGGTGAAAAAAAGGTCTGGGTTTAAAGATTTTGGCAGTGTTTTTAAAGGTATAGATAGTATGCTATCTATCCTATCTCATAACTGTATTATACACACAGCGCGCGCATGTATATATATATATATATATATATATATTAGAAAATAATAAAAGAAAATTATCCAAAACACATTTTGTGTGTTTTAAATTATATTAAAGATTAAACTTAGACACAATTCTTTATATATTTATTATTATATTTTTAAAAAATATGATATGTATAAAAAAAAATTAAATCTAATCTTGTAATACTTAACTATAAAAACTATATATTTGTCTATAAAACTTATATATTTACCATATTATTATTTAAAAAAAACCTGATAATAAAGATATAAAAATTGTACCTAAGTTTTCATTATATTAATAGTTGTTTGACACATTTTTTTGTTGTTGTGATATGACATTATTATATTTCATATAAACAAGTCTCAATTGAAAAAAAAAAAAAAGACTTATTCATCTTAAACATTTTTTTAAGTAAATAAGTTTGGACTGAAGATTTACAAATCCGATGGGAAAGGGAAACAAGACTCAAGTTGTTATCTGCAAAGATATGAGTTTAAGAATGAAAAAAAAATTTTTTTTTATAGATCCAAAAATAAATACTATAGTATCTTATCCATAATCATTCTTAATTTTAAGTAATTTGGATCATTTGCATTTATTAGAAAATGTATGGAGTGTAATTAAAGAGATAAACTAAGAAAGTGAGGTCAAAAAAAGTTTTCAACAATAAAAGCAACTTCTAATATTAAAAATTCTTAATCTTTCTTTTTTTCAAATACACCCATACAACATTGCAAGATCATTTTAAATTTTAAGGACACTCTTTGACATCTCTTGCACTGAGAATTTCAGTCCTAAAGTACTATAAAAATAACCATAATTGATTTAAAAAGATGTCCCTTTTTTATCACTGGGTTAACTTCATCAAGGAGGTTTTTCGAGCATGCCACTTGTTTCAGAAGTTAGTTTACTGAGTCATAGCTAAGAAGTTTCCCAATGCTTCACACATCTTTGAACTCTCCTAAACTGAAAAGGAAACTTCCGTCGGCTTCTGAATCTAAAATTGAGAAACTAAAAGAAGCTGAATTAGACTAGCGACAATAGTATAACTACAACCATTACGTACTCTCAAAAATCTCACTCATGCTAAAGAGCTTCCACTTAATTCCATAAATACACATACTCTCTCTCTCCCACCCACCCAAAGCCAAGCCAAGCCTTAAACAAAAAAATGGGGAAAATGAGAAAACACAGTGAAGAAGAAATGAAACACAGCCAAGGAAAGATTGAATGGGAAGAAGCAGCTGCCATGGCAGCTACTCTTCTTAAAGCTCGAAGATCAGCAAGAAAGCGATTCATTGGGGTTCGTCAGAGGCCTTCAGGGAGATGGGTGGCTGAGATCAAAGACACAATTCAGAACATAAGAGTATGGTTAGGCACTTACGATAGTGCAGAAGAAGCTGCAAGAGCGTATGATGAAGCTGCTTGCTTGCTTCGTGGAGCCAACACTCGCAGAAACTTCTGGCCTTCCCAATATTCCCCTGCAAATCCAGTTCTTCCCAGAAAGATTGCTAATCTCATCCTTCTTCGGCTCAAAGCTCGAAACCTTGCTTCTTCTGCCGTCGCTCATTTTCCCAGTAACCAAACAGAAGTAGCAATAGAACCTAAAACCCAGTTTGACAATTTTCTCGACGGGTCGGATAATGTGTATTTCATAGATGGCACCAATTATAGATCTGGGGACACTACTAATGGTGGTGATTTTTGTTGTGGAAGTAATGAAGTGATAGAAGAGGGCCGTGAGAAGAAATTGAATTTGGATGTTGAAAAAGGAGTAGTGTTTGATGAAAAAAGGGAAGGAAGATCAGAAGAAAATAAGATAGCTAATCTCATCCTTCTTAGGCTCAAAGCAGCTGGACACAATATTGCCTCTGATTCTGAAGTTACTCACTTTCCCAGTAATCTAACAGGGTTAGAACCCCAGTTTGACAATTTTCTAGAAGAGCCAGATAATAGTTTTTTCACAAATGGCGTCAATTTTAGATCAGGAAACACAACTAACTTGGACGAAGTGGGATCTAATGAAGAAAATTGTGGGAAGAAATTGAACTTGGATGCGGAAAACATAGAGAGGGAAAAAGGAGGGTTTAATGAGGAATCTGATTTGGGGATCATGGATTTCCAGTTTTTGGATAGTGTGGGATCGATTTGTCGCGCTTTTTCTTCTCCATTTGAGATAGCAGAGGAGATGATGGGGCCAATGGAGGAAGACGCGTATGAATATGATGCTGGGAATTATGAGTCATCGTTTCTCAGAGAAACGCTTAGGCTGAAGTATGAACGTAAATGCTCAGCCAGTCTTTATACTCTCGCTGGGGTTTCCGAGTGTTTGAGGCTGCAATTTGGATCAGAAAATGCAGAGGGGTTGGAAAATTTTGAGTCTTCTTCAGCCCATTTTGGGCTCTCTTCTTGAATGTATTGATCTTCCTTCTTCTACTTTGGCTTCTACTTTGGCAGCAAATAAAGAGGGAATAACATGGATTAGGTCATTTACTGCAGAGGATTGCTTCCTAGTTCTTAGCCGGTTCTTTCATATCTGCATTACCAATAAATTAATAAAGCTAGTAGCTTTGAATTCTTTGATTTATGATTAAGGGTTTTTCTTCCATAATAAATTTTTAAATCTCTCCACAAGATGTTGCAAGTTACAATTATTATTATGTTTGGTATTCAGAAGGAAGGAAAGGAATTGTTATTTGCAATCTCTATTATGACTTCATAATTATATAATAATTCTTACTTTTTATTATTTTTAAAATAAAAATACGATAATCATTTTTCTATTCATTCCATTTATTTTTTTCTTTTAATTTTTATTTCATATCTAATTTTTTGTGTAAGCAAAAGTAATATCTTAGTTATGTTTGGTATTCAGAAGAAAGAAAAAAAAATTTATTTGTAATATCTATTATGACTTTATAATTTTTATTTAATAATTTTTGTTTTTTAAAAATAAAAATATAATAATAAATTTTTATTTATTTCATTCCTTTTTTTTAATTTCTATTTTCATATTAAATTTTTTATGTAAGCAAAAATAATATCTTGTTATGAAACTTTTATAAACACCAAATAAAAATAATACGAAGAGATTTGATCAGATGGTAAGAAGATATGTCTCTATAACTTATTCCTTTAGGCTCCGTTTGGTTCAACGGAGAGGAGAGGAAGGGAGGGGAGGTTAATGAGTTATGTTTGGTTGGGGATTTAATGAGTTATTATTGTTTGGTTGGAAGGGAGGGGAGGAGAGGGAAGGTAATTATATTTAGACAAATTTACCCTTTATATTATTTTGATTTTATTTTTTATAAAAAAAAATTATTTATATCAATAATTTTTTAAAAAAAATTATAAATTTTAATCTTTTTTTATTTTTAATTTCTGATAAAAAAATTTATCTTAATTTTTATTAAATATTAATATATTAAAATATTAAAAAACTAAAAAGAGTAAAAAAATAAATTAACATTTAAAAATATTAAAACCCCCCAATTTGGATTTTATTTTTTCAATTTTATCCAAAAATACCTTATTATTTATATCAATAATTTTCTTAAAAAAAAAACTTATAAATTTTAATTTTTTTTATTTTTAATTTCTGCCATTAAAAAAAGAGAACCACTTTGGGCTGTTGAATGAGACACATAAGGGGCAGTTGGATAATTTTTATTAAATATTAATATATTAAAATATTAAAAAAATAAAATTTTAGGAGTAAAAAAATATAATATATATATTCATTTAAAACATTAAAAACCCATTAATCCCCATAATTAGTGAATCCAAACCCCCCAATTTGGAGGGAGCCCTAGTTTGTTTCATCAAAAATTGCAGCCATTGGCCTTATAATGTGAAGAGTTTCCCTCCTTTTATTGCTACTCTTAAATGGTTGAACAATGAACAAGTGAAGTTTATTCTAGTTTAATTTTCTACAAACAGAGGCACATATTTAATCCAACACAAATACTTTATCTCCCAAGTCCCTCGTTTTTCCCATTCAAGTTTCCCAGAAACCTTGCAAAAAAAGATGCTCCAACCAAACACTTCCTTAGGAGAGAATTCAGGGAGGCTGATGGCGAGACTTAAAAGCAACGGGCAAAACTTGATTAAAGTGTTGTTGAGGATAGAAGTGGGTTGACTAATCAGGTTGTTGGGCTGTTGAATTTGAGTAAAGCCGTTACTAAGAAAGAGAACCACTTTGGGCTGTTGAATGAGACACATAAGGGGCAGTTGGATAATCCAGTTAGTATGGATGAAGATATTGGCGTTGGGTCTATGAAAACCATATAGGTTCAACTTGCTTCTTCTTAAGCTTGCTTTGTTCATGAATTTTCTCATTTGGAATTCGAGAGGGACAGGATCCCACACATTTCCAAGACTTGTTAAAGATATTTGCTTCAGATACTCTATTGGGTTTCTTTCTATTCTTAAGACAAGATAATGAGATGATCATCCGCAGTCTATTACAGCAAAGTTTGGCTTCGACAATGTTGAATCAGTCAATGTTATTGGGTATTGTGGAGGCATATGGAATTGTTGGAATTCGACCTCGATGAAGCGTTTAGTGTTTGATAAGTCCACGCAATTTATGCACTTCAAATTTTCATCTGCTCATGATGATGATTGGTTTCTAACTGTGGGGCATGGTAGTCCTATTCCATCTAAAAGTAAATTCCTTTCGGATAACCTTCGAAGTATTGAGTCTAATATCAGTAAGGCCTAGTGTACTGTGGGTGACTTTAATGCAATTCTTTTCAACCATAAAAGGCTCACCTTGGCCAAGTTTGCTACAGGTATTGACAATAATTTTCAAAACTATTTGATGATCTGGATCTAGTGGATGTTGACTTTCGTGGGTCTCCCTTTACTTGGCATTGAAAAGGATGTGTGAGTTGTCTTGATAGGCTTATAGCCGATAAAGATTGGTGTGACAGATTTTCTGAAGCCTCCGTTTTTCACCTGCTAAAATTCAAGTTTGACTACTGGCTTCTTTTAATTTGACTAACGTGTGAACAAAACATGCAAGCAAGATGACCTTTCAAATTTTTGGCCCTATGGATATTTCATGAGAATTTTGAGAACTTTGTGAAAAGTTCATGGAAGAAGAACCTTGAGTGGACCGATACTGTGGAAAATTTTGTTAAGGAAGTCAAGGTGTGGAGTCGTGATGTTTTTGGTAATATAAAGAAGAAAAAGATGCTCTCGTTTGCAAATTGGAAAGGATAAGCAAACATATTGATTATTCTAGAGCTCATCCTTCTTTGCTTGACCTTCAAGAAGCTCTATGGGAAGAGCTAGAGGATATTTTGTTGCAAGAGGAATTATTATAGCTACAGAAGTCCAAATGTAATTGATACATTCATAGGGATGGCAACACCAAAATGTTTCATGCCATGGCTAGTAAACGAAGAAAGGTGAACAGAGTGGATACAATTTTAGATGATGATGGGATATTTTATTTTGATAGTGACTTGATTACTTCACGAGCGTGGTTTTTTTTTTAGTCAACTTTATAGTGATGATTGCTTTGATCTTCGAAAGTCAAATTGTGAGTTCACTTACCCCCCAATTGAAGCTAGTTTGATTTCTCTCTTAAGCAATACTATCAAAGAAGAGGAAATTAAAGAAGCTTTGTTTGATATGGGTCCTCTGAAGGCTCCAAGCCCTGATGGGCCCAACCTTCTCTTCTTTCAAAGTCAATGGAAATGGATGAAATATTCTGTCGTTTTTAAAATTAAAGAATGCTTCTTAGATCCAAAAAGAATTCATGATATAAACAAGACTTTCATAGTTCTCATTCTTAAAGTATAGCATCCATCAAATTTTAAGGAGTTACACCCTATCAGCTTATGCAATATAATTTATAAAGTCCTTACAAAGGTGATATCTAAGAGACTAAGGACTATTATGCCTTCTATTATTGCTGCTAACTAGCGTAGTTTTATGCCCGGGAGGTAAGGGATGAACAATATCATCATTGTTCAAGAAGTGGTTCACTTTACGAGAGATATGAAGGGTAGAAAGGGCTTTATGACTATAAAGATTGACCTTAAAAAAGCCTATAACTAATTGAATTGGTCTTTTATCATGGAATGTTTGGAGGAATTGAAGCTTAATAATGATACCATAAGGCTTATAATGCAGTATGTTTCTAGTTCTTCCTTGCAGCTGCTTTGGAATGGTGTTAATACGGAGGAATTTTGTCCCACGAGAGGAGTTTGTCAAGGAGACCCAACGTCCCTTTATCTTTTTGTTATTTGCATGCATGGAAAGGCTAGCTCATCTGATCCAAAGTGAAGTTGAGAAAGGAACCTAGCACCCTATTCGATTATACGAAAATGGCCCTCCTGTGTTGCATTTGTTTTTTGCGAATGATTTGATTATTTTTGCAAAAGCTAGTCTTAACTAGGTAGAAGTTATAAAGAGTTTCCTCCACAATTTTTGTAATTCTTCTAGGCAAAAGGTAAACCACAATAAGACTAAAGTTTTCTTCTCGAAAAATGTGCATTATGTTAGAACCCAAAAAATCAACGAAACTTTAAACTTTTCTACTACTAGTGATCTTGGAAAGTAACTTGGCGTGCCTCTAAATCATATTAGAGTAACCAAGGATACTTATCATGATATTATCAGCGAGGCTAGTGCTAGAATTGCTGGTTGGAGAATGAAGAATATGGCCCTTGATGGTAGACAAACGTTGATTAACTCAGTCTTAACGGCTCTTCCAATGTACACTATGCAAATAGTTCCTTTGCCGGCTAGTACTTATGATGAGCTCGATAAGCTTAATAGGAACTTTCTCTGGAATAGTAACAGCAAGAGAAGGAAGATTCACTTGGTCTCTTGGGATAAAGTTTGCCAACTAAAAAGCTATGGAGGTTTGGGGATAAGGTATGCTAGGTCTCAAAATAAAGCATTTATGATGAAATTGGGATGGGGTCTAGTGAAAAGAAGGGACGCTTTTTGTGTTAAAATTATTCAAGATAAATATAAATGTGGAGATAATGTCATTCCTATTATTAATAGAAAGAAGGGGGGATCTTACGCTTAGAGAGGACTAAAGAATTCTTGGGAAAAAGTTAATGAAGGAATAGATTGGAAGTTAGGCAATGGTCGAAGTATCAATTTCTAGATGGACAGGTGGCTTCCTAATTGTAGTACTTTGGAAGAGCATGTTGTAGATGTTATTCCTAATGAACTGAAGAATATGAAGGTGGCAAATTTCATTACAACAAATGGAGGGTGGAACTGGGGTATACTTTGTCATTTTCTTCCACACGATATCTTAGAGAAGCTGGAGAAAATTAGTTTAAGCTTATGGGAGAATGAGTCCGATGAGATAAGTGGAATTTTTAACACCAAATTAGTGTACTAGAAGTTACTTGATCATCAACCTACTAATAAGGATTATGTGTGGAAACAACTATGGAAGCTCAAGGTCCCATACCGATGTCAAACCTTTCTTTGGCTAGCTATTTGTAATCGCTTACTCACTAATGCTTCCCGTTTTGAAAGAGGATTTCATAATGGTAGGAACTGTACAATTTGTGGGGGGTTGAAAGAGGGTGTTTTACATGTGCTTCATAATTGCACATTCTTTAAATGTGTCTGGGAATATCTTTTTCCTGTGAGCTTCCATTCGAGATTCTTCCGCCAACCAGCTGAGAGATGGCTTCGATTTAATATCTGCAATTCGAAGATGATCAAAGGGAAGGAATGGCGCGCCACTTTTGCCATTGCAGCATGGCAACTGTGGAGAAGAAGGAATGAGTTTATTTTCAAGGATAAAAAGAGCTCCCCTTTAGAGTGGTTACAAAATTAAAGCCATTTTGAATAATCTTTGCAGAGCCTAGGAACAACAATTAGTAGTCCAGAAGGGAACTGGTGTTAATGACAAAACTTTCAATTGGAAGCCCCTAGATCCTAGTTTTGTAAAGTTGAACGTAGATGGGGCTTAGTGAGGTGTCGTCCTGGGTCTGGAGGAATTATACGAAACTATCAAGCGGGGCTTCAACTAGGTTTTATCTGTCTCCTAGAAGTGGAAGATAGTCTGAATGCTGAACTTTGGAGTGTTTTGTTAGGTTTGAAATCTGCATGGGAAAAGGGATGGAGAAAGATAATTCTTGAGATGGACTCTTTGGAAGTTTCGAATCTACTCGAAACGATGTGCAAAGAAGAGCATAGGGAACGTGATTTTGTGCATAAAATTCATTCCCTGCTTCAACATGATTAGCAGGTTAGAATACGAAGTATCCCAATAGAGTGCAATAGGATGGCAAATATAGTGGCACGATGGGCTCTTTCTTCCATGCTAGGGGTGACTTTCTTCACAGAAGCTCTTGATTGGCTGCATTCCTTGATAAGCGTAGAGCATCCTAGTACAGTTGTTCCTTCCCCCTCCTTAGACGGCGTGTATTTTCTTTAGTTTCTTTTCTTTCATTAAAAAAAAAAAAAACACAACTTGATTAAAATTTGAACTTGATATTGTGATCAAGCAAGCCATCCACCATGGGATTAAGGCTCCGTTTGGTTCAACGGAGGGGAGGAGAGGAGAGGAGAGGGGAGGGGAGGGAAGGGGATTTAATGAGTTATGTTTGGTTGGAAGGGAAGAGAGGGGAGGGAAGGGAATTTAATGAGTTATGTTTGGTTGGAAGGGAAGGGAGGGGAGGAAATGAGAGATTATTGTTTGGTTCAGGAGGGGAGGGGAGGAGAGGGAAGGTAATTATATTTGGACAAATTTACCTTTTATATTATTTTAATTTTATTTTTTATAAAAAGTTATTTATATCAATAATTTTTTTAAAAAATTATAAATTTCAATCTTTTTTTATTTTTTAATTTCTGATAAAAAAATTTATCTTAATTTTTATTAAATATTAATATATTAAAATATTAAAAAACTAAAAAAGATAAAAAAATAAATTAACATTTAAAAAATACCCCACCCCTCCCCTCCCCCTCCAAAACCCCCCAATTTGGAGGGGAGGCAAAATTGGCCTCATTTCCCTCCCCTCCCCTCCCCTCTCCTCCAAAAACTCCCAACCAAACACTCCTTAAAAAATTCATATAGAAATTCCTTACGCGTCAAGAAATTTGCTTAATTAAAAGATTAACTTGTGACGATACGTTTAATTGCACATTGCTTCTATTGCTAAATTTGTCTCTATCAATTGAAAATAGACTTATTTTATTAAGAAGAATCTCGATTAGTCACTCAATCTGAAATTGCCCAAAGAAAACTAAAGAGAATTATTTATTATGTTGGCCCCTAAAAAATTTCAGTAGCATAATTTAATAGTTGGAAATTCATTAACATCAATTCAGTTTCAATATTTTAAAAATTCTGTCATTTTGATCCTAATATTTACTTAATTAAGACTAAATTGATAACAACAAATTTTCAAAATTAAATTAATGATAATAGTATCTTTGACAGGCTAATATATATGATAGTTTATTCAAAGTAAAAATGACAAAGAAATGGTTTGATCATTTACTCAGAGGACTATACCAGTATCTTTGTGTGGTTGTTATATCTCCATTGGCCAATTATTCAAATGTGTTTTGAGACATAAAAAAGCACCATGTGTTTATTAGCGTAGCCGTACCCTTAAAAACAGGGCCAACATCCAGAGCCAAAGCTTGAGATGTACCTTTGGCTTACTTTGAAGAGAGTATCTCTCTTTGCGGATATTATCCCGCAGAGCCCCGACCATCAATCCGCATCTTTCTCCGTACCTCTTACTTCTTGCGTGAAATCTATCTAGGCGTGGCAATTATAAGAAAAAAAAAATTTATAATACCCTTATTTTTAATAATTAAATAATTATTAATAGAAAATATTAAATAATAATTAAGTAATAATTATAAAAATTAAAATTAAAATTTTACCAAGCTTTTTTTTTCTCCACCTACTAAACAGGTTATAAGAATAAGATAATGTATATTTTTATTAAGTTTAAACACTAATTTTGTTTAAAATTTATAATTAAAAAATTATTTTTATTTTTTATTTTTAAATTTTTTTAAAACAAAAAATAACAAATTTAAATTATTTAAATTAATTTGAACTGTTCGGATTTTACATCAAACAAAGCATAAAAGAGGACCTAATTTGCCCCAACATTAACAGCAATTTGAAATATATAAATTATATATATGTAAGAAGAGTCATAAACAAATGCGACTTCTCTCATATATGTAGTATTTATAAATCATAAACCGTATAAATTATGTATTGGGCTACCTACATTACCCTTTTTGGGACCTTTTTTTAATTTTAATTTTAATTTTATTTTGAAAGCAGAGTCTAGTGCTGGAATGGAACCTACTCTAGTTGAGTAATATGAGGGAATAATAGGACTTACAGATGCAGTTATTGAGCTGCAACCCGGAGTCAACTTCTGACGTTAAGGGAGGGAAGGCCTTCAATATTAATGCCAAAAAAAAATTATATGAAGCTTTTTTATATTTTATTAAAATTATACAAATGTTTTCTTTAGTTTTAATATATATATTTTAGTTTAATTTTAAGTTTTGGACTAAAATAGCTTCAATTAATTTAAAGATACAAATATATATTATATCTAAATATAAATAGATAAACATAAAATAGTAGATCTTATTTTTAAATATGCATGCATAAGAATAAAAAAGAGTAGATTTTATTAACAAAAATATATATTTAAGTTAATGAAAGATATTTTAATAAAAAAAATTAAAATTAAACTAAAGCGTAGTATAAATTTTTGTTTTAAAGAAGATTTATATATGTTTTTCAAATAAAAGAAAAGTTTATATAATTTTAATAAAATTTTAAAAAAAGTATAATCTATTAAAAAAAACAGTTTTGTGATTAGAGAAATTGTTAGTGTAAAAGAATTACCAATTTTGACATGGTTGGTTTTATATGGATGAAGAGGAAACTTCGAATGGCTCACGGCAATAAATTTTAAGTAAATTTACTTTTTTTTTTTTTAATTTTGTTGAAATTACATGAATTTTTTTTTGAGATATACATTTTAGTTTAATTTTAAATTTTTTAACTAAAACAATTTTAATTAACTTAAATTCATAATGGGTGATTTGTTTAAAGAATAAGAGACCATATTTTTCTTTGTCAAATTATATCCAAATATGCATAAATAAAATATATATATATATATATATTTTTATTAAATTTAATAAAACTTTAAAATAATTATCATTTATCAACAAAAATTAGTGTCAATAGCAAAGCCACATTCATTTATAGGAGTAATTTTTCAAAATTTATATGTATATATTATTGAGTCTTAATGTTATAACCCCCCATTTCTTAAAAAATTTTGAACCCATTGGATCTACTTATGTATTATATATATATATATATATATATATATATATATATATATATATATATATATATATATATATATATATATATATATATATATATATATATATATATATATATATATATATTATTTGATATTTTAACTTAATTATTAAATTTACACATGTAACTCTTAAAAATTATTATTATTATTATTATTATTATTATTATCTCTTTTCCTTCTATTATCTTTTTTTCCTCTTTATTTTTTTTCTCTCTCTACCTCTCTCTCTCTCTCTCTCTCTCTCTCTCTCTCTCTCTCTCTCTCTCTCTATGCATGAGCTTCTAAATTATGATACCCCCATAGTTTTAGCTTCTTAAATAATTTCTGAACTCAATTTGAATTTTGAAAATTCAATTGAATCACTTCAATTTTAAATACTAGGTTGCTGACTCATGAATACTGGATGTGCTATATTTTTATTTTCTATTACTAATATAGAGGTAAAGCAATAAATTTATAATTTTAGTTTTTAGAATTTTATTTAAACAATATACCATAAAAGCGTAACTTTTCTAATATGATTTGAACTTTTTTTTAAAAAAAATTGATATCAAAGTAATAATTTTCATATAGAAATGGTGAATCTAAGTTTTAGCAATTATAAACTAAAATTAATTTAAAAAATTTGCTATCAAATTCAAAAATTTGAATTAAAATTTTAACTTGTCATCCTAAAAAATGAAATAAGATATAAAGAGTGTATGTACAAAAAAGATCATATCAACTTCATGCGCCTAATCTATGGTCCTAGCTCTGCCACTAATTAGGAGACACATGTCTTTAACGTAAAAATATAATATTTTCAAAGTTACTTTCTTTTGTTTATTAAGCAAATTAATTAACTCATGGCTCATTGTTTCAAATTAGAATTTTTAGCTTTGCATAACTTTTTTATATACTTGTTTAGTGAACTAACTCTTTAAGGTTTAGTTTTAAGTATAATTTTGGCTTTGAGTAATAAATTTATTTATGATTAGATTTGTTATCATGAGTTGAAAGATCTCAACCAGAGTATTTTAATTAAAAGATATATTTGGGTTAATGGATGGTAGTTTAATAAAATAAAATTAAAATTGGATTAAAATATAATGCGATTTTTTATTTCTGGAAAGGGGAGTATATATGTTAAAAATATAAAAGAAGTCATGTGTATTAGCAAAAACTCATAAAATATGAATGTAATTTACTCATAAAATTTTTGAAAAATCACCCTAGCTTGCAATGGTATTAATTTATTATTATTTTTTGTTTAGTGTATTTCTTAAAAAAAAGATTGCCTCATGAAATACCGTATTTTAGATTCGATATTTTATGGAAATAAATATATTTAAAATGGTACTATTAAAAATTTTAAAATCGCATGTTAACGTGAGGAAAATATATATATATATATATATAACCAAGTGATTTGTGAAACACGTGAGAATTTTCTCAAAAACTTAATCGAACTTGGGCTCCAAGTATGTGGAGATTCTGGGAATTTGCGATGTGTTGGCGCAGAAAAATTGTGGGCACTAAACCATGAACAAGTCCTGATTGGTGCAGTTATGACTCATGAGGCTAAGCAAATGAAGAGTACAAAAAGTCAATAAATTACAAGTTTTGAATTTTGGTTGGTATGGCAGTCTGCGGAGTCTGATTTCGTTTGTAGTTGTACAAAGCAAAGCATATCTTATGTCCATATTCTATCCATTTAATGAACTCCAACATGGTCGTTTGGTTCAATGTTTTGTGAAAATATTTTTGTATATAATTTATGTAATATATATTATTTTATCTATTACATTATTTTTTAAAAAATAAACATAAAATAATTATTTTTTATTTCATCTATTTTTATCTACACATATTTTATATTTTTTTATTATTATATACTCTAATCAAAGAGCATAATATATTGGCATCAACCCCTGACCACAAAATTGAGAGGAGAAAAAAAGATTGCGATACCTTCTGTTAGATTTTCTGCATTAGAGATTTATATGCAGTAGTATACAATAAGCAAAAAATCGTTTTTATCTTTTTTTTTTTTTTGAGTTTAGAAATGAAAATAACATATAAAAACTATAATTGTAAATACAAAAATTTTAACCATTAAAAAGTTACACTTTTAAAAATTCTAACTATATAATGTAGTTAAAATTTTTAAAGTGTAAATTTTTTCATAATTAAAATTTTTGTCTATTTTTTATTTTTTATTTTTATCCTTAAACTCAAAACATAAAAAAATAAAAAATAAAAAGGGACAAAAAATTACCTATAAAACTGTCTGCAGTAACGAACATTACTATTTATGTAGTAGAAGTTAAAAAATTATCTTTATTTTATATTTTACTTCATTCAAAATAAAAAAAAAATAGATGATTGGAATTTCAAAAAAAAAAACCACTTATATCTAGACTAAGGGTGTTCACTGGGCCTGAAGGCCCGGGGGTCCGGCCCTACCCGGCCAAATCGGGCTGGGCATCTGGCCAACTTTTAGAGCTACATTGGTTTGGCCTGGCCTGAAAAATAATTTTATTTTTTTAAAAAATATTTGTTTATAAAAATTTATATCAAAATTTTAATTTTTTTTAAAGATAAAATATAATTTTATAAATATTTATATAAAATTTTTTTAAGTATTATTTTGTAATTTTAATAATAAATTTAAATTGGCTATAAAAGATATATTAGTCTAATTAAGTCTAAAAAAATAAAAAAATATTTTTATAAAGATTTATATCAAAATTTTAATTTTTTAAAAATAAAATACAATTTTATAAAGATTTATATAAATTTTTTTTGAGATTATTTTATAATTTTTATAATAAATAAATAAAAATGTCAAGTCGCCCGATTTAGCCTAACTCCGCCTAGTATTAAATTGGACTGGACTAGACATCGAGTAAGGCCAAAACTCTACCCGACTTCACCCACGTAAACCCCTAATCTAGATAGTTCGTACCTGTATGGGCAATCAACAACTGTTACTTCTCCTTCGAGCATAGAAGATCCTCTTCCTTTTGAAAAAAAACAAAAAAATGCTATGCAAATTAAATTTGCTTGATTATTCCTGTTATCTTCCCTCTCAAGCAACATGCCAAATAAGACAGAAGAAATAAATATGGCATTAATGACTTCTTTTTTTTTTTTTTGGGGGGCATAAGGATGCCGCCCAGGAAACATCTTTTGAAAGTGAAGCAGATTTTGGTAAGCGAATTAGTAAGCTAGATAATGTTCAAAACGTAGAGGAATTGAAGAAAGAATGAGTCGTTTAATGAGTGGAACAAAAGTAAGATTTGAGGGATGTACTCTGAAGATGTTGCCTCCCAAATCTCCCACATGTTCATATCCATGTGTTGTGATGGAATCGATTGCCAAGGGTTATATAGAAGCCTTCAGTGTAACTTCACTGATTGGAATTAACTCTGGAAAATTAAAGTTTCGCACAAATTGAATTTGTTTTTGTTAATTTAATAACTCAACAATGTGACGTTACCAACAAGGGATATTTTGCTAAAGCATCATTTAAATGTCAAGACAGGGTGTGTTGTGGGCCAATTCATGTTACGAAATTTGAAGTGACCTAATAGACAATAACATTAGGGATAAACTAGATAAAATGATTACTTCAAAAATATAGAAAATTAAAATATTTATAAATTTTAAAAATTCAGAAAATTATTTATACGTGACCCAAAATTTAATAATAGTATATAAATGTCAGGTAATTAGGAAAATATCACATACAATGGAATAAGTTAAATTTTCTTGACAAAAATATTAGTTAAGAAATTAAAATATAACAGTAAATAAATTTATAAGGTGAAGATACTATTTTAACCCAAAAACTATTCTATTAAAATGAAATAAAATAAAGTGTCACAAGTTTTAGGTGAAATAAGATGAAATAAGAATATGAGTAGTGTTATACATTTGATCTCTTTGCTATAATAAAAGAAAAATATTAAAATGCAAATAATTCTCTTCAGATTGAGAAATTGTACAATTTATCTCCGGTGTTTGGTAGGAGTAGTGGGGACGAAATGACAGAAAAGTACGGAAGGAAAGAAACCTTTCTTTGTTTGGCATGTGAAAAAAAGAAAGAGAAGAAAATAGGAGGAGGGATTGGCAATGTGTGAGTTCGACAACTTTTTGCACTGTATAAAAGTGGAAAGGAGAGGAAAAGAAAGGGAAAAAAAAAAAAATATTTGCGAATCCATGATTTACATTGCTAAAATATTAAATAAATAAATAAATTTAAACAAAAATTTTTATAATTCAATTACAAATAAACAATAAAAAAATTAAAAAATTAAGATAAATAAAATATATATTCATATTAATATAAAAAATAAACATAATATATATTATATTATGATACATATATTTAATAGAATAAAAAATAATAAAAATTTTTGATATTTTATTTACATTACTTCATCTCCTTTCCTTTATCAAATGACAGGGAAATGTTTCCTTTTTTTTTTTCTCCTATTATATTAAATAACTCATCAACTTTTTTTTTTTTCTTTCTTCTTTAACAATTTTTTTTTCTTAATCCTTCTTACCAAACAAAGCATGAAGCTTATAAATTGATCATAAATTCTCAACCCTTTTCAATTTTGTGTAACATATCCCCTCCCTTAGATAGATATACTTTTAGTCTTGATAAATTGGTTAAAATTTATTTTAGTTTATATATTATTTTAGAAATATGGATTTATATTTATTAAATTTATATTTTTTTTAAAAAATATAATTGGCTTTCATCATGCATGATGTAATAATTGAAAATTAAGCTCTTTAATGTGATTAAGTGAAAAATTTAGGTAATTTATGGAAAAAATTGTTTCAATATCCACAAATAAAAATCTTACTTAGCATTCCATAAATAAAGTTACTGCCATGTTCAATGAGTTCAAATTTAATTTGTAACATGCAATGAGGAATGTATTATGTATTATTTGAATTGTTTAAATTAAATTTAAATAATATGTATTTTTTTAAAAAAAATTAATTTTAATAATTTTTTGAATTGATAATTAAATAATTATTTTTATTTTATACTTTTCAGTATAAAAAAAATAAAAAACTCAAAAAATAAAATCTGAACTACGTAAATTTGATGTAAACTATCTAAAAAATACGCACCATAATCGTCATTGCGGACTACGCACCAAACCCGTTCGCCATGTGCAATGCACGTGATATAATCTACTTTTTCCACCAAAAAATCTGCCCCTCGACAATGTCGCACGGGAAATGAAAATCAAAACAAGGAAATGAAATCCATCGCTTCACTTCCCCAAATCGAAGATGAAGAGACACATGGAGCGAGATTACTTTGCTCGTTTGTTCAGTATAGTTGAATCTGTTTAGTTGTTTTCTCTCGTTGTTAGTATCGACTTGTTTGTCTGAATCATTAGAGTCTCATATTCCTCGTCGTCTTTTTGCAATTTTGTTCCACTCTCATCATTTTCGGTCATCCACACCTGATTCATTCATAGATCCCGAAGCATAATCGATCAATTAATTCTGTCAAACCACTCTGTTCTTCTGGGTTTGTTTTGCTTTGCGTTCTTTCTTTGTTCTTGATCTTTAATAGTAGTAAACTTTTTAAATGTATTGACCTAGAGGACTGAAAAGCATGGAAAATGAAAATAAAGCATAATGAAGAGATGGCCATCATCGAAACTTTCTAGGGCTGGGAGCTGGCCAGTGATGGAATTCTATGACTTTCACTCTCATTTCAGTGAGGATCATTGTGCAACTTCTCCACTTCATTAGCATTGAGTAACTTTCTTTTCCCCTTGGTTGAAAAATGCAACTTGCAGTGGTTTATGGTTCATTCTGGATGCAATCATGTCAAAGTGTCAAGTTCTGCATAGAGAAATATTCTTATATTGACTTGATTTACAAAGATGTGTTAAAGATAGAAATTGCATATATAAATCCCTTCTTTTATCTGTATTTTTTTTTTTCCCTAGAGGGAAATTGTTTTGGTGTGACTGAACTTTTGGCTTTATGCTGGAGAAATCCTAAACAAAAGCCAATGGGGGGAATTGGTGGATTGATATGGTCCAGATTCAAATTAATACATAATCTTAAAAGGCTCCACACAAATGATATTGCCCCATCACCATATTCAACAGATGTTTATCCCAAGAGACCCACCTTCCTAAGTGCATGTGTGGTCCTTTCTAGTCCCACACCAGTAATCATGTAGACTAAAGATGGGGCAAAAAATGGAACGGCACAGGAAAACTAGAAAGAGACAAGCACAATGTAGCTTATGTTATTTTTTGAGTGAAATTATGTTATTGGTTAAAAAATTAGTTCTTGTGTTGTTTGAAAAATCTGCTTAAGCCTCTGGGGTTAGACTACGGGAGAGGCCGGTTAGACTTAAACCTAAAACTTCTCTAGATCGAGGGAGTTTAAAGGAACGAAAAGTAATTTGCCACCGTACAGAGCACTTACATATAATTAAAATACTCTTCAAATCCATGTGTTTGGCTTTATTTATTTATTTTTTATTCTAGAAAACCCATTTGATTTTCTGCTTAAATATGTGTTTAGAGTCTTAAGTTGCTGGTGATCTCTATTGGATTTGCCATCGCAGAAGTTGTGGTAACCATGTATGTACTTGGGATTGGGATTGGCTCATTCGCACATGTCCTCTCTAGTTTTCGTCCCTGTAAGCATTTTTCTGGCTTGCAAAATGGCTTTTGTGGTCCAAGGTGTTAAAAAAAAAAATGTTTACCATTTTCTTTTGTTGTGGAGAGTGGTGGTTTGAAAGAGACAGAGTGTTGCTGACAAAGGCTTCTTACGTGACAAGCAGGAAGTTCAGTGTATGGTACTGATTAAAGCCTGCTCAAAATAGACGACAATATTGATTAACATAGGGGATGATGATGTTTTAGACAACAGAGAAAATAGTAATACTGCTAAAGAAAGACAAAATGTGAAATCAAATTGACCCCAGCCAGTGGAAGATGAAAGACCAATCCCTATCATCATAAATGTAAGTTTCATTATAAAAACAAAAAATAAAAGGCGGTCTTTTCCTATCTCTTCTCATTTGACTTCCCATTGCATCCAAAGGGAAAGGCTAGGCTAGTCTTTTGTGTGTTTTTGACAGGTACACGAGGACTATGTAAGAAGGTATTAATGCCTCAACATATACTCTTCTACAGACAGATTGCAAACTCCATAAAGACATACCCACTTTAGTGAAGGGCATTTTACCCTCTCTCATTTAAGGCGTGCCAGTTTTCCTTGTTGTATATTATACCAATCTCAAACCCCCTTTTCAGAGAAAGGACAAAAACAGCGCCAAGAACCAAAACCCAAAGCTCCCCACCCTTCCCATCTTTATTAACAATTGTTGGTGTTAATTTTGGAAATATAAAAAATATAATGTGTGTAGAACTCACTTCAATGCAGCGATCCCTTGCGTGGAATCATTGTGTCTATATCTCTAATATTGAATGTTGAAATTTGAATGTTTTCAGTTTCTTTTAAAATTGGCAATATTAATTAAAAAAAAAAAAGATAAGCACATATTATGAATCCACCGTTCAAAAGTACATCTCTCTCAAATTGATAATATCATTTTCGAAGAGAAATTGAAAGTACCCGTCTTCCTAAATTTGACAATCTCAATTTCTTGAGAAATTGAAAGATACAAATCCGTTCCCTCCCCTACCTTCCTCTTCTTCTCTACTTCTCAGTGTGTGTGCAATAACTGCAGTTTCTGTTGTGACGACTTCATTCTTATACTTAGAGCAGGACACCCCACCTTCTCTGTTTCTCTCAAGTTCTCTCTCACTATCATTTTGCTCTCAATCAAATCAAATCATGGAAGAGACAGACAAGTCCAATGCTAACAAGAAGTTCATAACCAAAAGAAGGAGCTTCATGGGTGGAGCCAACTCTCATGAGCATCACCACTATCATCAGCATCAGCTGCTACAACAATACTCGACTCAGCTTGGGTTCTGCAACCAGAACGAGTATCAGAGGTACTACCCGGCTCTTCTTCCTCTACCTTCTCTTATACCTCTGCAACTAGCTTTGACGCCACCGTTCCCTCAAAACCAGACCATCAAATCAAAAACCCATTCACAGAAGTCTCCATGCAAGATGAATAATTCTCCCTTTGCTGCTTCATCTTATAACAAAGTCTCAGAAGAGACAGTTGCTCATGGTAACACCAATCTTCATTCAATTGCTCCTTTATTTTTGCTTCCCCCTTTTCTCCCTTCTCCTGCATGGCTGGTTTCCAACATAGAAGCTATAGATTCGTTCTTTGTATTCTAAGGAAGAAATATACTTCATTCTTTAAGCTTACTGGTTATATATACTATTTTTGTTCTTCAGCAGATCAAGTTCATATTAAATATCATTACTTAGATAGAATATAACAGTGAATAAAATGGTGAATTTTGCTAATTCTTGTATCTCATTGTTTGTCTTCTTCCATTATGGATCTTTTTTGGCAGGTATTTTCATTATGTATAACTTTGAGAGTTTTTCATTTATAATTAGCTTACCCTTGTGATCCACCTTTTAGAGTGGAGGGTTTATTTCAACCATTCTTATATACCATCTTTTTTTCACATACTAATTCAGCTCCGAAGGGGTCTCAACAGCAAACCAAGGCATCCTTTAAAGGAGAGGATGGGAAGAAACTCATACTTGCAAGAAAACCACAGGCACTAATTGCTGCAAGGAGGCCAGACTCCGGTGGCAAAGAGGGCTCTGTGATCTCTCTCCTTGCCAACCACTTTCTAGTGCAATTTGATTCATCACAAAAAATATACCATTACAATGTTGAAATTACTCCGAATCCCTCCAAGCTAGTCGCCCGAGTAATCAAACAGAAATTTGTTGATAATAATTCTTCTTTGCTTTCTGGTGCTCTTCCAGCATATGATGGGCAAAAGAATCTTTACAGCTCAGTTGAATTCCAAAATGATAAGCTTGAGTTCTACATAAACCTGCCAATCCCAACAAGCCAGAGTTCATTACCTTATAGAGAAATGCGTGACTTGAAAGAGAAGCATGAACAGCTTAAACTGTTCCGCATAAATATCAAACTAGTCTCTAAGATTAATGGGAAGGAGTTGGCAAACTACTTGAGCAAAGAGGAAGATGATTGGATTCCACTTCCGCAGGATTATCTCCATGCTCTGGATGTAGTTCTGAGGGAGAGTCCAACTGAGAAGTGTATACCTGCAGGGAGGTCATTCTATTCAACTTCAATGGGAAGAACCAAAGAGATTGGGGGAGGAGCTGTTGGATTGAGAGGGTTCTTTCAGAGTCTTAGACCAACCCAGCAAGGACTTGCCCTCAATGTTGATTTCTCTGTAACTGCTTTCCATGAGAGCATAGGAGTGATTCCATACTTGCAGAAGCGTCTTGAGTTCCTTCGAGATCTTCCTCAAAGGAAGACAACAAGTTTAACTGGTGAAGAGAGGAAGGAAGTGGAGAAGGCATTGAAGAACATCAGGGTGTTTGTTTGCCATAGAGAAACTGTGCAGAGATATCGTGTCTATGGCTTAACTGAGGAGGCTACCGAAAATCTTTGGTTTGCGGACAGGGATGGAAAGAATCTGAGGCTCGTGAGCTACTTTAAAGATCACTATAACTATGAAATACAATTTAGCAAGTTGCCATGCTTGCAAATTAGTAGGAGTAAACCATGTTATCTCCCTATGGAGCTTTGTGTCATCTGTGAAGGCCAGAAGTTCCTTGGAAAGCTTTCTGATGATCAGACTGCAAGAATACTCAAGATGGGCTGCCAAAGACCAAGAGAACGAAAAGCCATCATTGAAGGAGTCATGAGAGGACCTGTTGGGCCAACCAGGTAACACCAAAATACTAGTAGTAGTTTCATTTTTCTTGCATTTTAATTATTGTGTATGATTTTAATGTACTTTTGTAAATCCTTTATCTTCTTGTTTTGGTTTCTAATGTCTTGAAGGAATCCTTTTGGCAGTGGCAACCAGGAAAGAGAATTCAAACTCCAAGTGTCAAGAGAAATGACACGTTTATCTGGGAGAATTCTTCACCCTCCCAAGCTAAAGCTTGGAGACGGAGGTCATGTGACAAAGCTAATTCCTTCACGACACGACCGCCAGTGGAACTTTCTGGATGGTCATGTCTTTGAAGGAACTAAAATTGAACGGTGGGCACTAATAGGTTTTGGTGGTACACCTGAGCAGAAGTCCAATATCCCTAGATTTATAAACCAGCTATCTCAAAGGTGTGAAGAAATGGGCATTTTTCTTAGCAAGAACACAATTGCTAGCCCCCATTTTGAATCAGCCCAGGTGCTTAATAATGTCACCCTTCTGGAATCTAAGCTCAAGAAAATCCGGAGAACTGCCTCAAACAATCTACAGCTGCTTATTTGTGTTATGGAGAGAAAACACAAAGGATATGCAGACTTAAAACGAATTGCAGAGACAAGTATTGGGGTTATGAGCCAATGCTGCTTGTATCCAAATCTCAGCAAATTAAGTTCACAATTTTTGGCAAATTTGGCCCTCAAAATCAATGCCAAAGTTGGTGGATGCACAGTTGCCCTGTACAATTCACTGCCATCTCAAATTCCACGACTCTTTCAATATGATGAGCCAGTTATATTTATGGGTGCAGATGTAACTCATCCTCATCCACTTGATGATCATAGTCCATCTGTTGCTGCTGTTGTTGGTAGCATGAATTGGCCTACTGCAAACAAATATATTTCAAGAATAAGGTCTCAAACACACCGACAAGAAATCATCCAGGATCTTGGTGCAATGGTGAAGGAGTTACTAGATGATTTTCATCAGGAAGTAAAGAAACTCCCTGGGAGAATAATTTTCTTTAGAGATGGGGTTAGTGAAACCCAGTTTTATAAAGTGCTGCAGGATGAACTGCAGTCCATCAAAGGGGCGTGTTCCAGATTTCTTGATTACAAACCATTCATTACTTTTGCAGTAGTACAGAAGAGGCATCACACGAGGTTGTTTCCCTTTGAAACCGATCAGTCTTCCACACAAAACCATTATTGGTATGAGAATATTCCCCCAGGGACTGTTGTTGACTCCGTGATCACTCATCCGAGGGAGTTTGATTTTTATCTTTGTAGCCACTGGGGTATGAAAGGAACAAGCAGGCCAACTCATTACCATGTTTTGTGGGATGAAAACCAATTTACTTCTGATGAACTCCAGAAGCTGGTTTACAACCTATGCTATACTTTTGTTAGGTGCACCAAGCCAATTTCTTTGGTTCCTCCTGCTTATTATGCTCATTTAGCTGCATACAGAGGCAGACTCTACCTTGACCGATCAGAATCCTCTGCATTATCCAAAAGTACCGCTACATTATCTAGAGCTGCACCTCCAAAGACAGCACCTCTACCAAAACTTACTGAGAACATCAAGAAGCTCATGTTCTACTGCTAATGATAACTGTTCCTGCCATGCCATTTGATTTCTAACATACCTTGTGATATGTGAGATTGAGAGACACCGGAAAAGTAGAATAGTAAATGCAGGATAAGATTAGCGGAGCATAAGAGGGCAATAGACATGTAATCTCCGCATTATCTAATCAGAAAAGCTCTCCAAGGTCAATTTGCATGTTAATCAGTATATTGTTCTGGTTTAATTGTAACATCAATATAATAAAAGGGAATTGTAACTTTAAAGTCTTTGTCCAAGCTTCAGTTACAAACTTAAATTACCTGGATATTAGATACACAATTGCTCCTAACCATACAGCAAATAGAAAGGAATCGTGATAATTGCCCAAATGTAAGTGAATTCCAACTGCCTGTGGGATTGCTGTTCACATTTATCTTATGATACGGGTTCCTAGGTCAGCTTTATTGTGGAATTATGCTAGTCTATAATTTAGATGGATGCAAAATAATATAAATTACACGTATTTGCAGGTATCATAAAACTCAAAATATTTCTTAGATATTCATTGTGCGGGTGGGCAATGCGTGCCATTGGTTGCATGTGGTTTTAAACTCGTATTCACCATTCTGCAGAACTGTAAAGATAATTTCATTTAAACTTTGCAGGTAAAAAGCTTTTGTGAGATCATTGGAACGTAGAAGGAACCAATTATGTTACTTACAATTAATCATGATTGTGAATGTACTAGTGATGTAAGTAAGATACACAACTGACTGACTTGTAGATGTGTACCTGAAAATTGTCAGCCCGCAGCCCAATAAAAACTAAGGGTTATGATTGCGACAAAAGGTAATGGGGAAGGAGAAAATCTTATTCAAGCAACATATTTACCATCAGATTATCGTACTTATTTCTGGTGGGACATAAAAAGTTTTTAAATATTTATTATCATGTTATAAAATTAAGTTGTGACATAATTTTGTTTTTATATATGGTTAATAATATATTATATGTTATGTTTTTAGGAATAGCATAATAATAGAACTCTGAAATTACCTCTAACTGTTGTCCTATTTTAACAAACTAAATTCGAGTGGCAGAGTCTTCTGAGTGCAGACGTTAAGGGTTTAGTAGAATTCAGAAAGGATAAAGGAATCTTCTTGGACCCACTTGGGATGGAACACCAAGTCGGCCACTGAATCACAGAGGCAAAGACAGGGATAATGAACAAAACAAGAGCCATGAAAAGGTGTGCCTTAAAGTAAAATCAGTGAGGTCCGAGTTTTGGACTTCCTTATTGTCTCTTTGAGCTCTATCTTCTAAAAAAAGTTATAGATTACACTAAACACGTCAAATATATATATATATATATATATATATATATTTCACCTATTTAGTTGTATATTGATTATTGATTTTGTTTATCTCTCTATAATTTATGAAGTTTATATAAAAATCTCATATTTCCTTGGCCTTTCTGAACATACCACCATCCCCAACTTCCCCACCAGTCTGTAACTCTCCCCACATTTCTTTGTGATTCAGACACTTTTGAGTACTGCGTGACCATGGGAAGGGACAGAAAGTCTGATAAAAGAATGTAGCGTTTGGCATGGGATGGTAGGGGGACCTTCCTATGATTTTATCACAATTAGGCATGGTCCCCTCCCAACAACACCACATTTTCTTAACATTGAATTAGTGACAGCATAAATCACATTAATCTCGTTTTTAAGTTTAGTTAAATTACATCTATATTTCTTTTATTTGAAAAATATTATTTAACATTTGATATATGTTGCATAAAATCTCTTTATCAATTTACTTTATGAAGTTGATATTTTGTACAATATAAGTTTAATTTTACTATTAATATAACAATAAAGATAACCAAATAAATATATATTTTACAAAAAGTTAACTTTACTGGCAAAATATCAAGCATAATAGATCCAAACTTTAGAGAAAATTAGTATAATTTACTCTCAATAATTTGACTTTCATTCAAGGGGGATGGCTTAGTCAATAAAAATATTAATTTCGTTTATTAATATGGGTTTGATTTCTCTTAAGAGCACTATATGTTGGGACAAACGGAGAATGTTCCTTATTGTAAAATAAAAAAGAAAAGTGGTCCTTATAACTCACTTCTTGTTACTATCTAATTTTTTAAAACTTATTTGGTATGTAAAATACGTAAAAAAAAAAAAAGAGAAAAAAATTTGCAGAGAAAATAAAAAAAAATGATTTTAAAAATAAAAAATAGTCCTTGTGTTCTTATTTAAAAAAATAATAAACTTTATATAAGAGTAATATAAAAAAATTTCGTGCGACCCAAACGGGATGATATATTATGGTAGACAAATCAATTCTCAAAGTTTCCCCACTGGCATGTTCATTTTTCCCTTTAATATCTTTGCACATAAGATTGTAGGAGGTCCTCATGAATGTTGAAAAATGAGGGTGACTGAATATATTCCCTGCACATCAATCAGTATTCATTGATATGTCATTTGAAGGGACCGAACAAAAAAATTTAGATTATACTCTTCTCATTAATTTCACTTGCTAAAAGACGTTTCCCGAGATACTTGGTTATGTGAGAACTGAGAACGACAAGCATATTGTGAGCACATAAAATTCCCACAGAATTATTTAAGAGGACAAGCATATTGTGGTTTATCAAGCTTGATGAAAGCTTCAACCTCAACCAAAGCCAAAATATGAATACAAAATGATGGGAAAAAAAAAGTGGGAAGTTTTCAGAGTGAGGATTCTCAATTGTTCATTTATATATCAAGCTAGATCAGGCTATAATTTTAAATTTTTTCCCATAGCAACATGCTCAAATTACAAAGTAGTAATATGCCTACGAAGTAAACCATAAGAAAATAAAGTGACACAAAACTTCTAGGAGTTGATTTTACGATAAAAGCGAATGTGTCATAAAATTATATATATTATGACAGTTTTTTTCTTTTTAATCTTACAACCTCAACCTGAATGATTTACTTTCGCTAGACCAGCAGATTCAACAGCAACTTAAGAGAAAAATGACGAAGTGTTTTGTTGTAGAAATTAGAGAAATATGTTAAAGGTAAAATGAACTCATACATTTGATGCTTCTGTTACATCAAAATTTCACGTCACAACGCAACAACCCAGAAAAGCAGCAACAGCCTGTGGATGCCAATGAATGAATCATCGAATAAACAAAAAACAAGGCAAAGATATGACACGTTGGTTTTGTTTTTTGCATTATTGGTGCATCATTTCAATCCAATCTTGTTTTTTCACCGGGAGGGTAGCAGAATGATGGCAAGTGGGAATGACCACTCTAGTACTATCATCTACCTGTAACGTAAGTTCAGTTTTCTGTGCTGTCAAATCTTCAGTGTTCTTGAGGTGACTTTGGTATCTTTGTTGGATTCCACATTTTGTGGTCCTCTCTTTTTTCCTTTTTATTCTCTTTTAAAAATATAAGTTAACCAAACCAATGAGTATTTCTTTGCTCACGCTTGCTCGTTGACGTCGCTTCATTTTTGTCTTATAAGAGAAATTATTAGTAAACTCAGTTTGTTAAAAAAAATATTTGTAAGCAAATTTTGTGATGAATAAATATATAAATATGGGATATATTTTTTTTAATAAGATTTGTTTTTACATATTTATATATCTGTTTGTATTCTGTAATTAACTTATTATATTAATTTTCTGAATAAATTAGATCAATCTAAAAATTTTGAAGATTTAAGATGTCACACAACAATGGTGGGGTGTTTCATTGGTGTTTGCATCCTCTGAATCGACGATCTAAATATTATCTCAAAAGTGTCTTACAAAATACTTTTTTTTTTTTTTAAATTATGACCTTCCTCTCACATTTGTTTCACTGCAGAGGCAATAAATTAGAATCCTCATTGTAAATTTTTTTTTATTGTTATTCATGCAACTAGGATGGGCTTGACAACCCAGCCCATGTCTATCAACCTTTGTTGGTTTTTGATATACAAATATTTCAATCTCTGACCCATGCCTGGCCCAACCCGCCAAATGAAAAAAAAAAAAATTTCGGTCCTACAAACCTGAAGCATAGTCTATGGCACCATGTCAATCAGCAATGGCTACATCTATGATGGTCATGGATATAATGTGAAGTAGATTCTCTACTGCTTAAGCAGCACATGAAGAAAGCGTATCTAGAAGTCCATACCTATTTTAGATGGTTCAAATTTTAATTTTTTTTTTCAATTTTTTATTATTTATTTATATATACTTTTTATTTTAAGAGAAACAAAATGCAAGATGAAAATCGTCAATTATTTATTATATCTTTTGACTGCTATTAAATTTTTTTATATTATATTTTACTTCTTTTAAAATAAAGGAAATAAAAAAAAATTTAAATTCTAAGATTATATTTAAATGATTCAAATCTACTTTCTTAAAAATAACATGAGTTGTTACTTTTAAGAACAAAAATATAGGATCCGCTTCAGAGATAATGTTGCTCTGGGCATTATATTCAACTTGACCTCCCGGAACCTTCCTCTTTACCTTTTGTGTCTGAATTATTACATCTCATCCTTATATATTTGAATCAGAAATAATATTTTCGTGAATTGTAAAATTCTAAAATTATCCTTTTTTATTTTTGGTATTAAAACGAAGCTCAGAGCCCAAGCAAAAAACAAATGAGTCTAATGAAAACCACAACAAATGATTGAATCTGGCCCCAAGGTTAGCATTCAGTGGTGGGATTGCATGAATCTCATTCAGAAGCAAATTTTGCAGCACTTGGCAATTCCATCATCCATTTTCATGGGTCATGTCTGCCACTGAGCAAGAAGAACTGGTACAAATAGTGTTAATGTCAACACCATGGTCAAGAACAGTAGCATTATCAATCCATCTATCATGCCAAAATTCTATTGCTTTTCCATCACCAATTAGATGCACTATGGGGTTTCCCGACAGAGCAAATCACCTTCCAAAGAGAGGAGGCCATTGGGTTGGCTTTAGGATTAGCCCCAAATGAAACGTCACTATTATATTTAGCTTTGATCAAATTTGCCCACAAACAATCAGTGTCACATCTCAGAGCCCAAACAAGTTTTCATTGACCATGCATCATTCTTTGCCTCAACATTTTTAATACCCAAACCCCCACTAGATTTTGGTTCATACAAAGTACTCCAACCTACTATGTGGGCCTTCCGTGTACTTAGCTCGTGGCCCCAGATAAAGCTTCTCTGTAAATTTTCAGGTTCCCTGCAAGTAGATTTCGGAATTTTCGCAGCCATCATTGTATAGATAGGTATGGCACTTACTATAGATTTTGTCTTATTAATTCTTCCTGCCAAACTAAGACAGTTGGCCTTCCATCTTGAAAGTCTTTTCTTTACCTCATCCACGACATGATTAAAATCGTTTTTCCTCCACTTTGAGTAAGATCAAGCATCTCAGCAGGTCCTCAGTGATACTAAATCCAGAAAAATCAGAGATTTGCTCCCTCAAAGCAATGTTGACATTTTTTTTGAGAGAAAACTGCTAGATTTTGTGGCCTGAAAGCATGCAAAAAGTATTAAGACACTGCATTGTGCATTGAATTTGTTCCATGGATGCTTCCCCAAATATGGTAAGATCATAAGCGAACATCAAATGTATAATTTTGGGGGCACTCCTACCAACTCTGAAAGGCTTCCAAAAGTTGTTAGCAAGGACTTCATTAATGATATGAGTGAATTTTTCCATACAGAGCACAGAAAGGTATGGGGATAATATATCCCTTTGCCTAATACCTCTAGTGGGAAGAAAATAAAAAATAGTTGGTCTTAAAACCATTCTAAAAAACCTGAGTTGATATTAAAGTGACACAGTCCATCATAATATTCAAAATATTAGTGGGAATCTTTGCCTTTGAGAATATTTTTAATAAAATCTCATCTAACTCAACCGTAAACTTTTTTCCAAATCTATCATGACAGAAAGAGACTTCCTCTCTTTCATTCTCTTCATCGTATGAATAATTTTATGTGCCACCACAATTTTATCATGTATATGCCTTCTAAGAATAAAACTTGCTAGAGCTAGAGAAATCATTGAAGGTAAAATCTACTTAAGTATGTTGACAATAATTTTGAGGATACATTTATAGATTACATTGTTGAACGAAATAGGCCTAAATTGGCTAATGCTCTTAGGTGGCTCCACTTAGGGGATCAAAACTAACAGAGTGCTATTAATAATCTTTTTAATGTCTTTCTCTCAATTGAAAATTTGGTGAATAAAACAAGAAATATCCTTCTTTCCAATATCCCATTTTTTATGATAAAAAATGGTAGGAAATCCGTCTGAATCCAACACTTTGAGAGCACCAATGAAAGAAAAAGTATCATATATTTCTTTATATCTTATAAAGCATCATAACTTTGTTCCTCCTTTTAGTGATGGTTTTTAGGTGTTAGTATTTCGTATTATGGTCTCCATCATTAATCCACTTTCTCTGAGCTTTTTGCAATTGAAGAATTTCCTCTTGCTTAAGGACCTCATTAAGATCATGCAATAATTTCCTTTTTAAGTGGGCAAGAGCCGGATGGTCCATGTATGGCTCTAAGTTTCTATTGTATTTCATCTAGCCCATTCAGTAAATGTTTCTTCTTCCGAAAAATGTTACCAAGAATCTTGTGGTTCCATTCCTTGAGATCTTCTAACAACAAGTGAAGACTCTCATAAGGTGAGGCCCCTTGTTTCTAATTCTCCTTTAAAAAGTGCTTAAAATTATCATGAGTGAGTCAGGTAGCTTCAAAGTGAAAAGGTTTTTAAGTAGTGTTCAAGCTAGAAGAAGCTAGGCTAAGGAGCAAAGGGCGATGATCAAATGAGTCAACTCTCATCGTGACTTTAACAAACGCACCTTGAAAGTGGACTTTCCAGGCTTCTTTACACAACCCCTTATCAAGCTTTTCAAAATCTCTTTTATAATCAAGGACTAGAGGACCTCTCCAAGTAAACATATGACTGAAAGAGTGAATATCCATGAGTTCACATTTATTGATTCTGTCATTAAAAAGGCTACATCTCCATTCATTTACCTAAGCCCCTCCAAACTTCTCCTCTACATTTGTAATATATATCATTAAAATTCACAATAACAACTCATGGCTTTGTGATCGTATTCGTGAGAGCCTTCAGTTTATCTCACATGTTTCTTTATACTCCTCCTTTGGGTTTGCAAACACTGTTGCAAGGAACCAATCCTCCTCACCATTGCACTAAATAAAAAGGAGGCAAAATTGCAACTCCATTTCTAAGACACATAAGATGATGGATTGCGTCTTCCAACCTACCCAAATCCTCTCCTGCAAAGTCCATACCAAAGACCATAGCATAGTCGTCATAACCCAACTTTCAAAACAACTTTTCTGCTCTAGAAGGATTGACTCATGCCTTTTAAGAGAATTAATACATAAGTTCTTTTCAGCTTCATATCATTAGCATCATAGCATGCCTTTTCATCGCTTTAACTCTGGCCCCCTTAACAATTCCACACTAAAAAGTGACGGTCCATAAATTTATTGCGAGGTTTATAAGTAAATTATCAATAACATAAGTTGACAGAATCCAATGTATAAACAAAAACACACAAATACTTTTATAGCTATAGTTATAATGAATACTGAAATTTGTATATGTACTTGACTTTTTCATTTGTTATTGAGCTAAAATAGGATTAGGTAACTTTTTCTCCCTTAACCCTAAATGTTATAGGGACTGTTACGAGAAAATAAACATTGAACTAGAGTAATAGAAGAGAGTTAACTTTAATTTAAATAGTTTCTTATTTGACTCTCTTATTATGGGTTTCAGTAAGATCTATAGCTCATGCTTTTATGACTACTAACCAGACTCAAACATAGTATTTTAATATGTACCTATCCCAATTACCAAATGATCACTTTTAACAGATAATATTGCTTAATACTTTAATGAACTATTCATCAACTTATAAGTTTTAGAAAATAAAATAATTAATGTAAGTCCATGCAAAATATTCCACCATTTACTTGAGAGAAAAGAATGTGTAACAGGAATAAGAACTGATTAAAGATTCATGTTAGAGGTTTCACCCTCTAACACCCCATTTCTGCATTGCTCGTCGTACCTTGGACGAAGGTGCGTGTTTTCTCATTTCCAAGCACTTCGGGGAAAAAAAACAAAGGGGATTCTCGTGTGGTCTTGGGCCTTTTTATGATTCACCACATGGGCCCCACCATGATCTTTCTTTGCTGGGCATTACTTCCTCCCTTTGGGTCAATAGAGGTCCATACTCTTCCCATGCTCTTTCTATACAATCATTAGTGATGGGCCGAGGGTGGATAGCTGGGACAATTTCTGTGGGTTCTTCACATTCACTTCGCCTTCTTTCCAGGCCTACTTGTTTTCTCTGTGTGGATTTCCTACCTGCAAATAGTTGGTTTGTTTGTCGCTTTTGCTCCAGATAAAATACATCTTTTTTATGTACATCTAGATCTTTTTTTATTTTATTTTAGATTTTGACTTTTTTATATTAAAGAATATAGAATAAGAATAAAAATAATTTTTTAATTATATATTTTTTAAAAAAATTAATTATTTAAATTTAAAAATATAAAATAAAAATATAAAATGTAAACTATTGAAACTCTCAATGACATGCACAACATGCACATCCTTGAGGCTAACGTGTTACAACCGCTACATTCCAACCTTTGTCTTATGTCCCATCCTTCTTATCATATCTGTTGTTGTCGTTATCTTTGAGAATTTAAGTATAAAATAATGTTAGTATATTCAAAGTGATCAGAGCCTTTTTTAAGATTTTTCATATTTCTCAAAAATAATTGTAACTAATTCCAAAAGAAAAAATGTTTCATAAAATAATTTTAATAAATATAAATTTCTAAATTTTATTATATCATATATAACACACCACAAAAGGTCTTTAAATAATTTGGATTATAATTATAGGAAAAAGACTAGATCGAAGGTCTTAATTAACAGCAACTGCAGGCATTTCAAAAGCGGGAAAAAAAAAAAGCGCAATTTATGCACAGAAACCTAGCAAAGGGCAGTAAATTAAGAATATGCAACATATTAACTTCCAGGAAATGAAATATTGACCATTGTATCCATAATATATCTTCTTTACCTTTATCACAATTATATAATTAATCATCACGCATAAAATAGGATGCCGTATATATTAAGTCGTCAAAAAGATTCACGACTTCATTGAATTCATTGGTTATACACGAAGTCCCTCTCATGCAAAAAGGCTAAGTTTTTCAATCAAGCATTTGAGAATAAACTGCACTTGGAAGAAAAAAATAAAATAAGGATAAGGGGAAGGATAAAATATTAATATTGTTGATTAATAATAACATTTTATTATCAAAATAAACTAGGTTAGATTAGGCACTCAAATAAGACTTGAAAAAAATTTTAAATCCGACACATTTTATATTCTAACTCCTTAAAAGTAGATTCTATTTTAATCAGATTCTTCTTTTTTTTTTTCAAAACTCACCCGTTTTTTCATGCAAAATGAACTTTTCAGCTTATAATCGTAAAATGAAATCTAATCTCCAGTTCAAATCTTATATACACTCTCATTCCACCACCTCCGCCTTGGAATTTATACACAACAGAAAACCATTGGTGAGAAAATTAGGTGCCACATCAATGTATCCGTTCATGTTTCAATTTGCAAATCCTCGCAATTTCCATTTTCATCGCAACCAACAAGATCGACTTAACATAACAATAATTTGAAAACTCACTATATGGTCAAAAAAAGGTATAATCTTTCATAACTCTGCTCTACTTCCTTGCAATTCATTCTTTAGAATTGCAAGGGGAAAACAAGCAATTTGTGGATATATTGTTGACATCAAAATATGCGCTCTGGTAAAGGCATCTCTGCCGGAAGTTGAAGTAATTCTCGAATCCCTTCACAAACCTGCATGCAACCAATGAAATAGTGTTCTCATCGCTCTGAAATGAGAAATGATACTATTATTATTATTATTAAATAGTGAGTCCTGTAAAAGATCTCTGAGGAAACATTCAATTCTGGGTCAGCTCTAGAATCCTAAGTGAAACATTATCCTACATTTATTTGTGATTTAAAAGTAGTATCCAATTCACTATAAGTAGTGCAATTCCTGTGTGAGTAGTTGCTCCAGTTTAAATAACGGGGTGGGTGCAGAGAAAAAGAGAAGAGACCAAAAGAAAAAAAGAGAGAACCCACCCCCCCCCCCCCCCAAAAAAAAAATTGTGTGAAACCTACACTTACCAGCTTGATCTGGGCTTTAATTGAAGCAATTAACTGTGTATACTCCTCTATTTGCCTGCAGATTGTAAGTAACTAAGTAATGCCTCATGTTCAACATTATGTTAAACCTTGCAAAATAAAAAAGGACAGGAAGAAGAAAAACAAAACGGATGGAGCATACCTAAACAGGTAGAAAGGAAAGGGAGAAAATAGTTCTAGTAATGGCACCAGATAATTACACAAATATAATACTAGACAGTAAATTAAAGACATTATCATAATTTTGAAATAGCTCTAATAAATGTTTGAAATGTGAAATCTACGCAAGCAACATTTAGCTGTTTCCATAATGCAGCTCAACAAAGTTTTCTGCAGCTGCATTGTCATGGACAACTGCTAAATTCTCTTACTAATATAGAATCTCCTGGTACTTATCTAAGATTAAGTAACGCTAAATATTTGCAACTATTCAGAATCAATTATACCAGATTGCATTAAGTTCTACGTATTTCTAATTTAATTAGTGTAATGTCTCCTCCCAGAACTTGATTATGTTTAATTAAATTAGGCTATGGAAACCTGTCTCCTCCTAGTACTTGAGGTTTACGGTATACGTTAGATCATTGTTAATCAGAATGGACGGACCCAGGGACCAAAACCACACTCCCATAATGCTTATGCCACCAGGTCTAGCTGCGTCTTCCATACCATACGAGTATTACTCTCGTTTTAGATATGGGACTTGGAGGGTGTTATATGCCAGGCTAGGATTTCATTAATCTTCATGTTAAACATACATGAATGATCATTTATCAGCCAAATTATGTCCAAGACAAATGCGAGGGCAGTTGTGCAACATACAACATGCAAAATTAGAATTCCCTCTGAAGGTTCAAAATATAATCACTCATTTCCTCCCAGACACAGAAATTCACGCCAAAGAACAAATAGAGTAACCAAAGATGTTGCCTACTTATCAACATAGAATTTGTCCGACACAAGAAACATGAGGATTTGGGTTTTGGACAACAAGGTGATTAAAGTCAGTTTCATTTTTCCAGTCATATTGTTGCATAGGATTTAAAAAATCCAATCTAGTAAAAAAAAAAAAAGGAAAACTATTGCAGGACAAGTATGCTTTCAATTATGCTAACTTCAATTAATACCTTTTTATTTTTTCTTCCCTTAGTGTTATGTAATTCAAAGCTTCAGACCAGGTAAACTCCACATGGAATCCCAGTCCTATATCAACAAATATGTGTTGTGTATCAGGCCTGCAAAATTAAAAACAAAAAGGTAAGATTTTGGAGAAGAAAAAATGGTATTCCAAAGTAAAATTGCATAATTGGAAGTTGAGCCATATGGTACAAATCTTAGCCCAAAATCATTGAATCAAATATCTAAAATGCAGACAGCATATTACTTTTTTTGTCTAGAACAAAACTTATATGGTAGTGACAGTAATTTAGATATAGACAAAGGAATACAGGTGGTAGGTAACAGAAATAGGAGTGACAACAGACATAGCTGCTTTACATGAATTACTGGAAGTCAAGATGAACAAAAGATGGTCAATGCACAAGGTCACCAACCCAGGTAAAAGAAAAGCAGTGAGGCAAGAAAATGTCAAAATATCAATGCCTTACACTTCTGCCTGCAGGTACACCTCAGAACCAATATTGACCAACGTTCTAAGACTGGTCACACTATTTTTCTCTAGGTTCTCAATGTTCCTTCGCAAATCAGAGCTACGTAGATAAGTCAAGTAAATGTAATCATAATTAATGATCTTTACCAATTGCATTGCTTGACTATAAGTAACATACCAAATTTCACATGAATTTAGACAACATTATCAAATTTATTCTGCCTGAAAAAGAACAAAAATAAAGGAAAAAGGATACAAAATTTTCTGTTGTTCAAAGACCTTGTCCCTGCAAAAAAGAGAACAAAGACCATTAAATTCAATGCAATAGATAAGGAAATGTCCGTCGTTAGACACACATATATAATTTCTTTCTAAATTCATTGTGCAGGAAGTTATGAATTACAGACCAAGTTCCTAAATTACAACAGTCAGGAAACCATATAAGATAATGGCTTCCATAGTGACATAACTAGAATAACCAAAACTCTCCTAAGCAAAAAATAAAACAGAAGTCTCATTACTAGTATTGCAAATATATCATTACTCTCTTAACAAACCTCGAGGATTGCAATAATTAGTTTTAAGCAACCTCCTACCTTATGTCGCAGAATGGACTACGTAACTTTATTGATTGAAAGCTTGCATGAAGAAAACTACCGGGATGCTTACGGTAATACCAATATAGGTACTTGCAGACACCATATTTTTCCCATTAGAAGGACCTGAGCTAAAAGGAGTTCAAATAATGCAATGCAACATTTATACACATTATCTGAACCAACTATCAAGTAAAATTATCTTGAACTGATAGGATACATGCTCAGGTAAATTTGACATGATTAGTATAATCAACCCACAAAGAGGGATATTTCAAAAAAAAAAAAACTAATATAGGTATTTAACATTATCAAAAAACAATCAAATTACCAATCTTGCGCCTCACAAAGATCTAATTATCTCACAACAGGCCAAAAATTATTAAGTGATAGTACGTTATATCAACTAGTAAGATCTAATTGATTCTTTGTACTAGAGTGATGGGAGACCTTTTTTACATTAGACCCAAGGGTGGCCTAGCACACAATCAAATACACGGCCACATATATCCAAAGATAAAAATGCAAAGCAACCCCATACCGCTCAGCAATAGCATGAACAAGATCTGGTTTCAAGCGTTGATCAACAAATTCTTCGAATTTGTGTACTTTCTCCTGGCGTAATCTGTCCATTGGACTCCTATTCAAGGATTTATCAATATGGAATCATTACAACAGTGAGATATATATATATATATATATATAAAGTATTGGGCATCTTGCATATATCTTTTTGTCTCTATAGATATTATAGATATTGCAAATTTACAAATTCCGTTATCACACTCCCTATAGAAGTTTCAATTAAATGCCACAGCATTTGGAAACCAAATGATCATATCAAATGTGCAAAGCATAAATCAATCAGTGGTTAAAGCATTGTCTATAAATGGGTATATAGATATAATCTTACTTATGCTTCATTTGGACATTTTATCATCCATAAAGAGGGCACAGACTCAGTGTGACTCCATGAAATAAGTACATCAATTTAAAACAATAAAAAAAGTGAAAAAGAAAACAAAGCACTGCCCACAACATGATATCACCATCCAATTCAGTGGGTTTCAATCCGACAAACTTTAATGCCCACATGAAAATTCAAATCAAGCTTGCAAATTGTATATAGAACATGACAGAAAGAGGAAGGTAGGGAAGAGACTGATGACTATGCACCTGCAGACCTTACTGGCAACAGAAGCAGCAGGGAAGACCAAAACGACTGGACCCAGAAAGTAGTCAGATAGGAGGTGAAACAAAGAAACAATGCTAGTTTTATAAAGGAATTTAAGGCTATGTTTGGGAGTTTAGGAGGGAATGAAGTGGAATGGCTCATAATGGAATGAAATGGAAAGGCAAGAAGTGGAATGAAAAATTATGTGCCATTCCATTGTTTAGAAATTTAATGAGGGAAGGGAGGGAGTTCTTTTACCATTGTTTGGAAGTTACAATAAAAATAAATGAAATGGAATGACATAAATTATATTTTCCAATATTAACCTCATAACTAAGAAAATTAAATAGGAATTTATATACTAAATTCATGTTACAGGAAAAAATCAATCCTTCATCTCCAATAGAAATGGCAACTTGCAAACAAAGTAAACCATAGTGTCCAAACATTTACTCAATTGCTATTTTTTTTTTAATATTCATAATTCTTGGTTTGTGTGAAATCTAGTTCTAGTTTTAGAACGTAAGCCTTGGGAAGAGGCATCACTTGTATTATGCAGAGAGCATCCCATTGAATCTCACCAGCAAAACTGGATCCATATCTTGAATAATTTTTTTTTTTTTTCAATTAGCACAACCTGTAGGCCATATATATGTTAGCTGCCTAGCTTTGAATTAGCAATTTTATACATATCTATCATATTAGCCATTATCTGCAATGTCAATTCACCTAATAAACGGAACAGATACTGCTATTTGATCTTAGTTGTTCTGCAATAAAGACTAAATGGCAGAATTTCAACTTAGCATCCTTTGAAGTTGATAGGAATCAAATTATCCAAAATTTTAGAACTATTAGGTGCAGACCCACAAATTTTTGTAAGGTCTCAAATTTCAAAGAAGAAAAGTAATTACCTATCAGCATTCTGTCAAGAAAGCACTGCAAGTTACCATATTATTATCCACCCAACCCACAATGAATACTCTGGAGATTTGGATAAGTTAACAAAAACATGAAATTCAAAAATACAAACCAGCAGTTCCAGGTTGACATAAGTGAGACAAAGGAGGGAGAAAGAACAAAAGACTCTAACAAAACAGTGTCAGAATTCAGAGAACATATGTCACACCTGACAACCCATTAAAGGTTAAGTGTAATGTAAATGGCTAAAAAGAAAAGAGAAAATAAATTGATTTTCAAAAATACTTTCAAAAACCAATTTATTGGAGTAAGCACCAAAATTTTAATCATAAAAGGTAAAAGTTTAGAAGAAACCTTTTGTTAAGAGAAAATGGAAAGGTGGTCTATAAACCAAAAATGGGCTAGGAAGTTAGTCATGCTGTGGGGAAGGTGGTAAGTAGCTTAGAACACCCATTCTTAAAAACAGTTACTTTAAGTCAATTATATAAAATTAATTTAACCTTAATTTTATTTTAAATTACCTTAATCAAACCACATGAAAAAGAAAAAAAAGAAACTAATTAAAGAAAATGAAAAGGGAAAAAAATATTTACAACAGCAGACTTGATCTAGGAATGGAACCTAAGGCCTATGTACCTTGAAATAAAGATCAAAATTCACATAGTTCGAAAAGAGATAGAAAACCAGTGTCACTTGATTGGTAGCTTTTATTTATTTTTATGAAATGAAGAAAAATAAAAATAACTCCATTTCACAAACAAATTTACAGTGAGTTTGTGTATTTTAATTTATGAAATCAAGTCAATCCTCAACATATTGCTCTCTTCATTTTTCTCTTTTTATTTTTTATCTTTTTGTATTTTTTGAAAATAATATTTTTGGCATTTTTTATTTTTTGAAATAAGTCGATTTAACAAACACAACTCTCAAAAATAAGATTAATGAAAAATTAAAAATAAATTAAGAAAATAAAACTAAACAAACTAATGTATGCCTGTGAAAGTGTGTGCATAACATGAAAGAAGAAATTTAAAAAAAAAAAAGACAAAATGCTGAACTCCAAACAATTTCATCCAAAGTGCACACAAGACATAAATTTAAGGTTCAGACACTTACTCGCAAAGTTAATTCCCAAGCATAACTTCCCAACTTCATAAAGGAACAAGCAACCCATTTATGCTTACCAAAAACACTGAGAGGTGCAGTGTAGCTTCTTTGGGCCAAGGTAAATTTAATATCAAATTGAAGATTATAAAAACACATGTAGATTCGTCTAAAACCCAAACCAATATGACCCCAATATGAATCCAATTAAGGTCATTGTCCAGCAACCTGAAATAAAGCATGCAGTACGTGTTTCCAAATTTCTACATACCAACCGAAGTCAAATACATCATGTAGCATCCAAGCTAATCCCATCTGTGGCATGAATAATTTTGGACAAAAGCACAAGAGCCATATTTTAAATACTTCAATTGGGTAAGTGGACCTAATTTAGGATTAGGATTCTAATCATTGAAAAAGAGTGCAGCATTGGATTGGAAATAATTTCGAACAAAAACACGAGACATACTTCAAAAAGTTCAATTGAGTGAGTGGATCCATATTAGAACTAAAATTTTAATCATGTATATTTTGAAATTCTGCATTCAAAACTAATCCAACTAAAGACGCAAATCATGATCTATGAAGCCAATTAGGAGTATAACATCATTGAAACAGAGGAGGATAAAAAAGAGTTAAATAAGCTAACATTAGAGACTCCAAGTGAGACTCATCACCTATCAGAATCAAAAAGCCCAACCTATTCGCATAGCTTGGGACTCAACTTCAGAATTACAAAGCCACATGTCTGAACACAACAGCCTAAACAGGATTAAGAAGCTCATTGCAAATATCATCCGAGAATTTCTATGGATGCCAAAACAAATGATTATATAATGAGGATAAGCCCCAATCAGAGTTAGAAATTCAAGTAAAGTATACCCAAAGTCAGACTTTTACATATGCCAACCCATCGTGAAACATTGTACAAGAACAAAATTTATGAACTTAGCAACATGAATGCAGAGCCTATCCACCCCATACAAACCAATGACCAATGAATAAGCAAAATTTATAGCAGACCAGAAACCCACATTCAATAAGCAACATGGTGAAAATATCAAGTTTCCATCGAATTAAGCTAATGAGCAGAGCACCGAAGCTAGAAGTTAGAATTCAGTACCTGTTCAGTTATGCCCCTGTGATGCTTCGTCTCCTTTATCCCTCTCGTCACTTTCCTTTGATTTTCTTCTCTCAGCTTTCTCTCTATTCTCCCTCTCCCAATTTATTTATTACTCTCCTCTGTCCTTTCTCAATTCGCAACCTCAATTCCCAGTCCAAATTCGCCTTTCTCTTTCTCTCTGCTCTCAAATTTCTCAATTCGCTCTCTGCCTCCTTTTAATTTTTGGCTTCCTCTGACTTCATAGTAGATTCTTCAGTGCCTCCCACGAATACAATCCCTTTCATTCTGCGTTTTTATGTAGGGCAACGTTTGACTTTATAGTAAAGAAGAGTTTTTTGTTTTCGTTTTAAGGAAATGTCCAAACAAAATTCAGTGTTCACAACACAAATTTAAGACAACGGAAAAGAAAGTTAGGACTCGCAGAGACTAAGGAGAGGGAAAGATTAAAACCAACCAAACTGCTGGAAAATGGCCATTCTACTGCGTTGGGTAGGTGACGGCGAGGAGAGCTTGTTGCTGCTGCTCCGAAGAGGATGACGGAGGAGTTAGACGAGGCGGAAGAGGCGTGAGAGACTGAGATAGAGACTGACTCAGACCAAGCGCTTCTTCGAAAACATAATGCCTGGTTGGCTTGCAAAGAAAAATTAATTTTTTTAATAGAAAAATAAAAATATGTATAATTATTATATTTATGTTATTATTATTTAACAGTATTTATTTTTTTATTGTTTTTTTAAATTAAAAAATATTATTGTTATTTATCATTTATTTTTTATTTGTTTTTCATATTTAACATTTTGTATACTAAATGAAATTCAATAATGAGTATAATTTTAATTTTGTTTAAAAGTTTATCTCACTTTCATTTTGAAAACGAGTCATGAAAATCTTTTAAACAAGAATTTTAAATTAAAAATTTACTTTTTAATTATCTTGATTTCATCTATCATCAATTTATTTCAACTTGACAGAATTTTTTAAATAAGAGTTTATCCTAAATTAATTATTTCATTCCATTATTATTTCATCTATTACAATTCATCCAAACATAAGCTTTCCAAAAATAAAGGAAAGCCATAATACGTGTTTTTTATTTTAAAATAAACTTTTTTCGTCTTTTAAATTTGTATGAGATTTAATTAACTTCAATTTGGGTCTTTTATCTTTCAAAATGCCGTCAATGTTTTTTTGAAATCAAATTGATGATTGGTAATAGAATTATTTATGTCTTATTTTATGTGTGAGAGAGATATCCCATAAAACATTTCACGAATTTAAATATAACATTTTGAAAATTAAAAAACCATATGAGAGATTAATATAATTCATTTCTTATTTGTTATTCACATTTCTCATCACTTGATCGCATGTGGTAAAATTTTGGTCGACCAAGCCCAATAAGCCAACGTAAGAGATTACCCATCATGACATAATAGACCTTCATGAGTTAACACCAACCCACTTCTTCCGCCATCCAATGAACCAAAATTGGAATGCCATATCCCAGCCTGCCTTAATGAAAGACTCCTCCTCTCCTTCGCTGTTTGCTCTCTTATGGATTAGTAAATCTTTCTACAATCTGTTGCTTAACGTTGTTGCTTCATGTCATCGTGTGTGTACTATTTTAGTGGGATCATGGTTGTTGTTAAGTTTATTTATTTGTATTTGTTGCCTCAGTATTAGGATCATGCATATGTGGATGTAGTCTATTTTATCCGTTACCCTGTTTTTAGGATAGTGGAACAAGGGTTGCTATTTTCTCTCATTGTTAGTTATTGTACTAGCTATATAAGTTGTTAGTGATCATTGAATTCATATCCTCAATTTTATTATGTGCTCAATACTCTGATTATAACACTTGGTATCAGAGCATTACACAGACTAGAAGAGTGAACCATGAGACATAAAACAAAGAACCAATGTATAGCTGCAATAGTTTTATAATGGCTTCATATAATAATTTCGTTCAACCTGCAATTCCAAAGTTTACAGGCTATTATGATCATTGGGCCATGCTTATGAAAATTTTCTTAAGATCAAAAGAATACTAGAGCTTGGTTGAAGATGGGGTACTTGCAATAGCAAAAAGAGTAGAACTCTCAGAAGCTGAAAGAAGAATATTAAGGATTTAAAGTTAAAAGACCTCAAGACGAAGAACTACCCATTCCAGGCCATTGATAGACCAATCTTGGAAACAATCTTGGTCAAGAATACAATGAAGGACATTTGGGATTCCTTGAAACAGAAATATCAAGAAACTGCCAAGGTGAAAAGAGCAAAACTTCAAGCTTTTCGAAAAGAGTGGGAGTTGTTGCACATGAAGAATAGAGAAAATAGCAACCCCTGTTCCACTATCCTAAAAATAAGGTAACATGAGCATAATGGATAGAATAGACTACATCCACATATACATGATCCTAATACTGAGGTAATAAATGCAAATAAATAAACTTAATAACAACCATGGTCCCACTAGAATAGTAACACACGATGACATGAAGCTACAATGTTATCCTTTAGAAAAATGACACTTGGGAGTTAATTGAACTTCCAACCAAGTGTAAAAGTATTAGGATAAAGTGGATCTTCTAGACAAAGTACAAAAAAAATGGAGAGATAGACAAACACAAGGCTCGCCTTGTGGCAAAGGGGTATTCACGAGAGTATGGCGTAGATTATGAAGAAGTATTTACTCCTTAGCTCGATTAGACACTATTCATTTACTATATGCACTTGCAACAAATAGAGGTTGGACTTTGTATCAATTGGATGTTAAACTGGCTTTCTTGCATGGCGAATTAATAGAGGAGGTATATGTTGATCAACCTCCTGTATTTCTACAACTAGGAAATGAGCAAAAGGTTTACAAATTAATAAAGCATTGTATGGGCTTAAGCAGGCACCTCGAGCATGGTACAGCATAATTAAAACCTATTTTCTTTAACAAGGATATTAGAAGTGTCTTTATGAGCATACCCTTTTCATTAAAAATAGAGAAGGAGGTACCATTTTGATTATTTGTCTTTATGTTGATGACCTCGTTTATTCAAGGAATAATAAACTCATGTTTGCTGAATTTAAAAGATCCAATGATGAAGGAGTTAGATATGACTAATTTAGGAAGAATGCGATATTTTCTTGGTTTCGAAGTATTACAGCATGCAAATGGTATACTCATGGGGCAAAAGAAATATGCCATGGATATCTTAGAACGATTTAAAATGGGGAATTGCAATTCAATAAATATTCCAATAGTTCCTAGTTCAAAATTAACAAAAGATTCAAATGAAGTACGTGTGAATAGCACATTGTACAAACAAATTATTGGATGTTTAATGTATTTGTCTGCTACGCAGCTAGATATTATGTTTGTGGTTAGTTTAATTAGTCATTTTATGGAGCATCCAATTGAACTTCACCTATTAGTTTCAAAAAGAGTGCTACATTACTTAAAAGGAACTACAGAACTTGGCATATTTTATAAAAGGGAAGGAAATCTTGAATTATATGCTTTTTCTAACAATGATTATGTAGGGGATTTGGAAGATAGGGAAAGCATATCAGGATATGTATTTCTCTTGAGTAGAGATGCTGTATCATGGTGTTCGAAAAAATAACCCATAATCACATTGTCCGCAACTGAAGTTGAGTTTGTTTTAGCAGCTTCATATGCCTGTCAAGCTATATGGATACATAGAATCTTAGTGCAGCTGGGTCTTGCTCAACATACAGCCACAACTATTTTCTGTGTTAACAGTTCAACCATCAAACTCTCAAAGAATCCTATCTTGCATGGGCGTAGCAAGCACATAGACATGCATTTTCATTTTCTCAGGGATCTTTCTAATGATGGAGTTGTGGAGTTAGTTTATCGGCAAACATAAGAGCAAATAACAAATATTATGACTAAACCATTAAAAGCATATGCTTTCTTCAAACTTTGAAATATGATGGGAATGCGCTTGGAAACGAGTTTAAATTGATAGTAATCAGTTTAAGGGAGGGCATGTTGCTACAAGATAACGTTGTGGCTTCGTGTCATCGTGTGTTACTATTCTAGTGGGATTATGGTTGTAATTAAGCATATTTATTTGTATTTGTTGCTTCAGTAATAGGATCATGCATATGTAGATGTAATCTATTCTGTCCATTATGCTCACGTTACAAGGGTTATTTTTTCTCATTGTTAATTATTGTACTAGCTATATAAATTGTTAGTGTTGATTGAATAAATAGGTTTAGTGTGTGCTCAATACTCTAATTATAACATGATCAAATGGTCTCAGCCATCCAGTGTGGTAAAGGAATACAAGCATAAGCTTTGAGTAGCAATAGCATATGGACAAGCTTCTTTGAAAACGGCAGAACAAAGCATTTCATGTCGTTCAGCATGTTAAGTGCTTCAATCATTATTTATTAATATGAGCATTGACTGTCCGGACGGCAGAGCAAAATTTGGAGACCTTCATTTAAGATAAATCACCATTCTCACCTTGTCCCAAGTTGCAGAGGGCAAGTCACCAAACTCCTGTACAGTGTACACTATATTCCATTTGACAAAAATATATTATTTCTTAAATATTTGTTATCAAAATTTGAATAAAAATACAACATATAAATTTTTTTTTCACTTGGCAACACATGTTATTGACTCCTTCAAAAAAAAAATATTTCACATATTATAATTTAATTAAAGAACCACGCAACAAATTACATCTAAGGTTCTGTAACAAATTACATCTAAGGTTCTGTTTGATTCATAGCATTGTGAACATAATCCCTTAATATAATTTATATAATGTCTATTATATTTTTATACTTATTATTCTATCTATCAAATCATTTTTCTAAAAGTACATGTAAAATAGTCATTCTTATTTCAGCTATCTCTAGCTACCTACATTTTACATTCCATCTCCCATTACATCCTCCAAAGTCCAACCAAACAGAGTATAAGTTCTTTCATAATCCATTTAACATCAAGAAAGGATAAAAACGAAACACTGCCCTCAGAATCACAGAGCCTGTTTAGGCACAGGTTTGCAGCTGAGTGCGCAAAGCTTAATATCGTTTCACAAATATACATATGTATAACTGATCATTCTATGCATGTAAGCCAGAATCTCGGAGTGAATATCCAATTGGCCATAATCTACATAAAGAGATCTTTGATGCAAATGAGCTTTGTAAACTATTTTAAGAAATTCACTGGATGCACAATCAGCATTAATAGATAAAACTGATTTTCCTTTAAGTATTAACAATTTAACTATGAAAAACATTAAACTAGGACATTTCTTGCAATCAAAATCAAGACCTGCACAGACTATCAGTCTACTTAGCATTTCGTAAAAAAATAATTGTGGTTCGTCAGTGGTATTGATATGCAAGATCAATCCAACGCATATTTTTTCAATGTGTACAACAAAAAAATCAAGCGGATGCTTTTGAATCATTTCAAGTAACCCTGTATCATCCAGGACCAACTGAATTTTTGCTTATTTTCGGATGAATTTCCACCATTTTGTCTACACGAATAGCAGCTTTTGCTCTAACATTGCAAAAATTGAAACCATCAATTACCCTGCTTCTATGTTTCTCTACATCTGAAAAATCACAAAAAAGAAACATTTTCACTTGCCCAAATGAGGAATCTCAAAGGGTTGAAAGCCATTCAAATTCATCCACTCTCTGTAGCCCTCATATTCAATGTGCAGAAGAAGCATCAGTGCAAGGTTCCTCTGTGATGATATAATTTTCGAGGAACAATCTCTTGTAGCTCCCTTCATATTATTAATTCAATTAATAAAACCAGAATCAAATTGGTAATGTCATTGAATGCCCATTGATTCAGCAGATATGACCTTACTAGTTTCTAAAATTGAGTTGCCTTCACCATCTGAGATCTCCTTACCGGAAGACCTACAACTGAAGTAGAAAACTGCACTCATCATGGAATCTACAAGCACAACAAAAGAAAACATTATCACCAAGAGCGGTCCTTCCCACATCCTTGAAGATCCATCACCGTAGCTCAGTGTCTTTACCCTGTGCTGAAACAATCCCTCCACAAAGGCCATTCCTATAGCTGATCCAAGAAATATCAATAGACCCACTTGAGTTTGACCCTTGATTAAAATACTAGACCGCAGCATTGCTTGTACTCCTGAAACATCCTCCAGTACAGAGATTACAAGTGCAATATTGCAAATGATGATCGCGTTGGCAAAGATGACCGAGAAAATTAGCCCCACCATCATTGCAGCATACACAACCATCTCTGGTGAAAACCCAAGAACAGAAAATGCACTGCAGAAGGCTACTAGAAAAACGACAAACAAGATGATGCAACCAACTATTACAGTGCATGCCCATGTATATGTTGAAAAAATCCGCCTCCAAAACTTAGCAATGATCACACAAAACTTCGATGCATCAAACTTTTTCCTCAAATAAGAACATTCTACAGTATAAATCACTGCAGCTTTTGATAATAATAACAGCGTGATATACATTGGGAAGCACATAATAGAAGAAACCACCGTCTCTGCAAAACGCTGGCAAGAGTGTTTGATAATAGGGCTCAGAGAAAGACCACTAGTTCTAGCAACCAACATAAGCCTCATAGTCAGTCTCTTCACAATGGACTCATCTACTAGTATATTAGACAAAAGCACAGCAGACACAGGACAAATGAGCAAAGTCATGATCCCCATAAACCCCCAGGAATTAAACCGAAGAATCCTGACAGTCTCTCTCAGAATATCCAACGCATTCATTGATTGGATTTGATAATCATGGCCAATATCAGAAGAAAATTCCATCTCTAAACCTTGCAAAGGGGTTTCCTCGGATCCCTCTGCTTTCAAATCATCAGACCTAATTCTAGGAGAAGAAACTCCACTAGAAATGTCCATTTTCCAGCAAAAATGGATTATTGCATAGATATTCAAGATTTATATGAAGTTTAACGTCAACCCCAAGATCCAAAGGAATCAGATTAAGCTCGCAACCGCAAATCAATAACTGGGCTATGTCGGCAATGGACGCTATAAACAAAAGAATTGATTAAAGTATCACGAAATTCATACAACACAGTGCCTAGAAAACGGGAATGGAGAAGACAAGCGTTGGCAATGGAAGCAGATTCCAGCATTGGAGGACGCGGGATCAAGTCACGGGCAAGAACGAGAGCAGAGGCGGAGGTAGACGCTAAGAGTGAGAGAGTTGAACGAAGAAGAAGGTTCAAAGAAGAAAGGGATCGGTAGGTGCGCGTCTTTTCTGCTTCTTGTTTGTAAGAAGTGGGGATAATTGCTTGGAAATTGATATGGTCTGGATTGTGTTTTTATATTTTTTATTTTTATTCAATATTATTATTATTTTTATCTTGTATTATTATATGGCAAGTTTTACCGCATTTTAAGTGAATCACTATTTATTAAAAATAAATCTTAGTTTGTTTACTTTCTTTGTTTTGTTGTTGTTTTGTTAATTTGTGAACTCCAATGTCCTAAATGACAATAAAAATATATACAAAAATAGGCAAATAACCAATAAGTCTAGACTATTTTTTTAAAAAAGTAATTATATAATATTAATTAAACACTAATGGTATGTGTAAAATTTTTTTCAATGCCCCGCCGAACGATGCTTTCCATCTAGATCAGACTCACATCACCGACGCGCAGTAAGATTCACACTTGGCTTTTTAACGTCCACAATCAAATTAACCGCATGTTTTTTGGCCCAAAAAAAAAACTCACCATATGTCCATATCTATATTTGGCATTATGATTTAAAGAATAAATATGAGATTATAAAATTTTGAATTTGTTTTACCAAAAAGTAAAAGAGTAAATTATTGATTTAATTCTTAAAGATTACTCTTTTAATTTAATTCTTAAAATATACAGTCTCTTAATTTAATTTTTAAATCATTTAGGTCTCTTGGTTCAACAAAATTACCATAAGTTAATTGATGAATGAATGCTTACCTAATCATGGTGTATTTGAAAATCTGGTTGGCAAACCACGTTGTATAGAAACAATTATTTTTTGCTTCTTGTAAACCATAGTTTGTTTCTTACAAATCATAGTTTGCTCTTTCCAAAAATTCATCCAAACATGTTATTGTTTCTTGTAAACCATGGTTTGCTCCTTGCAAACCATGGTTTGTTCCTTCAAAAGCTCATCCAAACACACACTCATTAGGTAATGATTTGGATATGAAATATCAAAATGTCATTAAGTGGTAGTTATTTGTAAAACTCCCCCTTGTTATGGGACACACGAGACATGCCAAATTATCATTTAATGAGTAGGGAAGTACCTATTTATGTTATGTAAAAATGAAAATGATCTTTCAATTATCAAATTAATAATTTATTAAAAAAATAAAGGAAATTTTTGAACTTGCATAACACAAATTATCAGTGTTGGCTATTTCAGTGTTACCAACTTTCCATAAAAGGAACGTCATATCTTTATCTGTTCAATATAGTGGTGTGTTTGGGAGGTAGGAAGGAGAGGAACCAAAGGGAAGGAGAAAGTTAGTTGTTAAATTTGTCTTTTTTTTTTACTTCGATGTCTAAAATAAACCAAGACAAAGAAATGAAAGATTAAATATTTAGTTATAATTCATTTTTACTATTTTTTCCCCTTTTGTATTAACACTTTATTCCAACTACATGGGCACACATCTGGGTCATATAGCTGTAGCAGATCTAAAATTTTGATTTTACTAAAGAGAAAGTGTACAACGTCTTTAAGATCTTGATAATGTTAATAAATTTACATAATTATACATACACAAATGTGCGGATATATACATCGAAAAAGGTTTTGGGTACTTATCTTTTGAAACTGAAATAGATTTTTGTCGGATCTCTATCCCACATGTTTTGATTAAAGTCACTACATAGAATTTTGATCATCGTCTGCAGCAGATGATGGTACACAGTCATGGAGGAAATATGGAATTTTTGTTTTTGTGTTTTAAAGAGGAGTTCTCTCTGAAGAAGAAGAGAAAGGAGAAAGTGCATTGAATAAAATTGATCATGTCCCTTATTTTTTGATTAATTTCTCTCTCCTTTTCAAAATTAAAAAATAACTTTCCTTATTTGAATTTTAAATTTTAAAAATTCAAAAGATAATAATTTGATAATTAATTAATTGAATTGAATTATTTATTTATTTATTTTTAAAAAAATTAGATTGGATGATGCATCAACCAACTAACCCATCAAAAATGCCTCATTTTCCAACACACGTGTACACACACACACATATGCTCATGTATGTATAACCGTGTTTTTGTGTGTATATATTTGCGCTAATATTAATAATAATTATTATATTATTAGAATCTTTTTAAAGTTATTAAAAATTATCAAAATTTAAAAATCTAAAAAAAATTATATACAATTACTTGTATCAATATAAATTTTTTAATTAAAATATAACAAGTATATAATTTTTTAATAATACTATAATAAGTATATAAATTTTATAAATAATTATATAATTTTTAATTAAATGATACATTTATTATAATATTATTAGATAAATATATATTTATCATATTTTAATTAAAAATTTAATAAAAAATATAAATTTAATATTTTCTTAATTTCCTTCCACTCCATCAATTAAACTTTCCAAAAAAAGAAATTATCATTCTTCCCCTCCCCTTTCCTCTCCCTCCACTTTGCCTCTGGGATCTTTACGCACAAGATAGTTAAATAACTAACTACCTCATATTGAGACTACTTTTCTTCCTCCTTCCGCCACTTTGCAACTTAGCAATTCGCATCCTCTCCGTCTCTCTCTCTCTCTCTCTCTCTCTCTCTCTCTCTCATCGGCGACAGAGAGACCATAGTCGGCCATGTTAGCGCTGCTGCAGGGACCACCCCTCGGCCTCCGGGGAGTCTTCACCGAAGCCAAACGCATCATTAACGCCCGCTCCCGCCACTTCCTCGCTCTCTCAGTCATCTTGTTCCTCCCTCTCTCTTTCTCCCTCATCGTCTACCCCACCCTCCACCGCCTCCTCCTCCATTCTCTCATTACCACCTCCCACATTCTCCTCCGCCACACCCGCCATATCAACACCAATGCCCTCTTCTTCTCTCTTGTTTACTCATTCTTCGTTTTCGTCTTCTCCCTCTGCGCTGTCGCCACCATCACCTACAGCGTCTTTCACGGCTTCTACGGTCGGCCTGTCAAGCTCCTATCCGCTATCAAGTCGATATTCACTTCGTTCTTACCCCTATTCGGAACCGTGGTCGTTTCACAAGTTATAGTCTGCTTAATCTCGCTTGTGTTTGGGGTTTTTTTGTTTTTGGTTTTTCGTGGAATTGAACTTCTGGGTGTTCGAATTGAGTATTCTTCGCCTTACTTCATCGCCTTCTCTGCCGTTTATCTGCTTGCTTTCTTGTTTGTGTTAGTGAATTTGCAAGTTAATTGGACCTTGCTCTCTGTGATTGTGGTCGTGGAATTTAATTGGAGATTGGAGGCGCTGAGGCGAAGTGTGGGTTTGATCAAGGGAATGAAAGGGGTGGCTCTTTCTTCGCTATTGTTTTTTGGGGTTTTTGCTGGGATTTTGGTGTGGAGCAGTTCGGTTTCAACGATGGGTTTCGATGATGAATGGAAGAACTGGGGTTTTGTAGTGCAAATAGTGGTGGCTTCCACTCTCCTCATGCTGCTTCTACTTTACAACACTGCATCCAATGCTGTCTTGTACCTGTACTGCAAGGCTACTCATGGTGAGCTTGCTCAGGAGTTTGCTTGGGAGTATGTCAGCTTGCCCTTTGACGATGGGAAATTTCCCCATGTTGTCTCTATAGTCCATGAGTGACGATGAGAATGAGGTTAGTGGTCTTTTTGTGACACCTCTGACTTTGTAGTTGCTTTAGTTGAATAGAATTTGTATGCAAAAAGAAAGACAATCACACCAAAGAATGAGAGATGTTTTCTGTTGTATTATTGAAGTTAGAAAAAGAAGATGTGAGACTTGTGAATTAATGTATATCATGATTAACATCTGAAGGCAATGTCGCCGTTTTTGTCCCTTTTCCTTTTTGCTCCCTTTTATCTGGTTGAAGTGAGTGAGAATAACGGGGACTTTGAATTGATTTCCAAAATTCGGATTCTTGCTTGAATAAAAGCCTCTGTTTTCAAATTCAGAGCCCGATTATGGTAATTGAAAGGATCCCTACATGCTTATCACAAAAATCTCTACACTCTAAAGTGTCAGTACCTGGATGTGCTTTTATGTTTTCAGTACTTATGTGAAGCTTGTTAAAGTGAAAGGTTTTTGTAAATTAGCAAATCGTGCATAGCACCATATGCTCTACAGTCTACACTCCTAGCATCAAAACCAGGAAAAGTTATTAAATTCTTGTTTCTTTTAATTGAAAGTGATAAGCTTGCTAGTTTTGACATATTGCAAAACTAACGGAAATTTTGGAAGCACATAATTGTTAATTATATTGGTCAAATTGTGCGAGGCTCCTGGTATAAGAATTAATACTTAATGTAGCTAAAAGAGTATAGACTATTGAGTATATGAGTTAAAAAACAAGTTTCCTAAATTTATCCTTTATCTCTTTCTTCAAGAGATTTGGAGTGACAGATATGGATATATTTTATTTACACGTGGAAAAACGGACAATATTTGTTGGACAAACATCTATACGGTAGTCGAAGTTTCCTCAACCTAAAGAGACCAAAAAAAAAAAAAGGTTGAAGCTCCTTCTCTGTGTGTAGTGTGTGTGTGTGTGTGTAATCATAAAACCAGCCAACCAGGGCCATAACGTATTATTTTTTTTTATGGTACACATTGCAATACAAGAGGATGAGATTTCATGCTTACAAAATTATCTTCAATTATTGGGCCTATATTTGACATTGTGAAGGCATTTGGTTACTAATTTAAATTGCAACCCTCATTGTTCTCCCAATTTCCATGTTCTGGTCATCTTGTTTTGGCTTGAGAGATCACTTTTATATTCTTTATTTATGAAATTTGGTTTATATGCAATCTTTAGTCCTTCTAAAGTCAGCTTGTAGAACGCAAGTTTAACCATTCTGAGATTTCAGTAAGGAACTTAAATTTGTATATCTATCATGGTCTGAGAAAGTTGAAATAAGAGAAGTAGCGCTTGACTCAAGTTTTGACTCGTGATTAACATGGATTTAGTGGCTTGTAAAGTAGAGAGGATGATGCTAAGAATTTCATTTGTTTTTGTTTTGGTAGTAAATATTTAAATTGTGCTAGTGGATTGGTTATTAAGCATGCATTCTGTTATAGATTCTCTTTTTGGCAAATTATATTGAAGAGTTAAGTGTAATAGTAGTGTTATTGCGTTTTACGTAATCTATCATAGGAATATTCCCACCATCAAATCAAACAAAAAGATGAAAAAGATATTGCCTGTGTGCAAGTTAGCCTTCACTGTCAGTTCCTGGAAAAACAACTGGCTGGACTCTGCATGAAGCTGTACTTTTAAAGCAACTCAATGGGATGAAATATAATAAGAAAATTTCAACTTTTTTTTCCTCGTGACTTGTATGGATTAGTTGGGCTTGGTTACTTTTGTATCTTCATCCATTCTCAACTTTAGCAAAGCAAATTGTGCTTCATTATGGCAGAATTATTCTTCATAGTTATGTAAAAGAAGTCATTTAACGAGAAAACCTTCCAGAGAGAGGGATAAAGGGTGCGTTGCCTCCTTGGTACGTCTTTTGTTTGTGTTTTTCTTTTTTGTTGTAATTTTTGAGATGTGTTACAAGGTTTCTTGTTTCATTTTTGGAAATGTGTTGCCCCCTGCTTGGTTTTTTTTTTTTATTTGAGAAGAACGGGCTTGTGCTTAAGTCAGGCATTCCTAACGCCTCACTAAAACTTCTGTAACTTTCAGATTGTTTATCTAATGAAATCCTGCTGTTCAAGAAATAAAACATAAAAAAGCCATGGATGCTTTAACATCTGATCTGAACAGATGGAAAGTGGTAACAAAATGGTTTTGTGGATCTATTTTGCACCCACGAACATACATCTCATCCATCGTGATATTAAGTAAGCTCTCCCACTTTTAAGATATGCTATATTGCTTGCTTCATTCTCTTCAACAAGGATTTCATTTGAAACATAAATCATAAACATAAGTAACACGAGATTCTTTTTGAAAAAAAATAGTCTAAAAGAAAAATAATTAGATCAAGTTAATCAATTATGATTACATAAGCATGTTAAAGAAAATTTTATTAAATAGTTGTCTAACATGTTAATAGTTATATTTTGAGTAAATTAGACTAATTTTCTTTAAGATTTGATTAAATTATACTCAATACTCTGTTTAATTAGACTAATTTTCTTTAAGATTTGATTAAATTATACTCAATACTCTGTTATTTCAGAAAAAAATATTATTCATTTCTTGAAATTTAACATTTGATCTAGAGAGGTGGATGATATTCTGATATAATAACGACTTGAGGTTGAGTTAACTTAAGTCGCGAGTAGGCAAAAGTTTATAATGTTTGGTGCTTAACCCCCAATGTTATTGTTTATCTCATGCATTAGTTATCAACTTCCAACTTAATAGATGTGGGATTCCACTGGAAAGAGAAAACTTTGTAGTGTGGGACGAAAGACATTTAACTTGATTGAACCAAGTGGGCCATGTTCCTCATGAGATTGGATCTTTTAATTTTTTTTAATAAATTTTCTGTAAAATTAGAATGAGGAAAAAAAAAAAAAAGGAAGAGAGTGGAGAGAATGTGGGTTAACACCCCCAACTATTTCTCTTCCTTTTTCTGTCTCCAACTTTTCAACAAATTTACAGGAAGACAACGAGAATGGATTCTCTGCAGTTATATTTTTCCTGCATATTTTTCCTGCTGTTGTGCTGTTTGTGGAGAGATAGACATGTGAATGAATTTATTATAAAATAAAGAAAAAGAAAAAAGTTAAAACACACCCTGTCTTTGTGCTAACAGAACAGCAGCAGAGAGGATAAACAGCAGAGGATCCATTCTCGGAAGACAACCTAAAAAATCCAATCTCACTCCTCATACTTATTGTGAGCAAAATCTGGATGATTCCAGTTAGGTGAGCTATTGGCCCATAGTAGGCCCTTTTCACTTGCTCTTGCCTATAGCCAACTCGTTAACTTGCAATGCCCTAAAGAAGGGAATTCAAAAAACCTGCCACATTTGCGCTACTCATTAATCACTTTCCTTTCTAAAATCTGAGAAGGCATTTGAACTTTAATGACTCGTCAATTGAAACTAGAATCTTAAAGAAGCCAAAGATTAAGATGGTTTGAACAAAGGTATAAAATAAAAGATTTGGAGGAACAAAGAAAAGGAAAGAAAATTGTTAATGGCTCATAAGAATGCAAAAACCAGGACATTTCAGCAGAAATCATCCATAACTAAATGCTTGAAGAACATTGCAACTACGAGGGGAAATAGCAACAATATATCATGACACTTAGCCTCATCAGTCCCTCTGAAGTCTGACCTAAAACTTTGTACATTGGTTACTCCAAAATTTCTCAAGGCTGAACTTTGATTTCCAAAAGCTGTTGGTCAAGGGATGTTGAAGTAAAAACCTTTTCTTCACAAATCAAAGAATAAAAATTCCCATCAATGTATTCAAAAGGATTGTTTGTTTAATTAACGCCCAAATCAGTCACAACTTTCTGTTATGGACCAGGCTACAAGATGAGTTTGGTTTATAAGCCCGCTCATCCTGATCAGCACTGAAGAGAAGGTTAGTCCAATTTGTAGATCTCTGAACAATTCTAGTTTGAACCCGGTCACTATCTTCCCCACCGGAGGCCTCATACCCATCACTAGTTGATTGTGACAGTGGGATTCCCTTCAAAGGTGCTGCACTAGCAGCTGGAAGACCCGCTAACCGTCTTGTTTCTTCAGCTCCCAATGAAGAGACCCGGAAAGGGTGTATATCTGGCGAGTCTAAACTGCTTTCAGGTGAAGAAACAACAATCCCAGTAGCGCTGGACATTGCTTGAGTAGTTTGAAATGCACTTCGAGCTTCAAGCTGGAGAGGAGCTAAACTAGACATTCCACTGAAGCCTTTACCAAAATTGCCGGCAGAAACTTTTGCCAGGGGCTCCATAGGTAGGTCAGCTGGAAGGCGAACCCGCTTACTTGCCCGCCTTCTATTATTCTCAATTCTGGGGACCATTCTTTGGCCACTGCTACCCAAGCTGCTGTCTGGTTCAAGCCTGAAAGCTTCGTTTTGTCTCATCACAGGCTGCAGGATTTTGGACTTTTTTCTTGCTTCTGCAGCAGCCTTGGAAACCTCTTCTGCATTTAATCTCGCCAATGTCCATGGACTAATTTTGACCACTCCAGGATTCTTTTTCTTAACTGGCTCTTCTCTCATTGCCTTCTTTCCAAATGAACTTACAGATCCCGTTTCTGGGGGCACTACATCAAACTATCACCAACCACCCCCCCAAAAAAAAAACAAAAAAAAGGAAAGTAGTTCAATGAAACTAAGTCAAAGAGAGAAGGGGGAAGCACCATTCTAATCGAAGGAAAGAAAAGATAATTAGAATCATGCATCAGTTTTATTTATATATTTATACCAAATGTCAAACCATGTAATCGCTCTATGAGGATGCGCTAGGCTCATGAGTTTGTTAAACAATCCAGGAGGCACTAAATCATCACATAGCACTTAATTACAACGAAGTAAGCCAAGTTATAAAGCTCACTTAATTTGATTCTCCTAAGAAAAGGATTACATATAAATAATGCATACTATCAAGAGCTATCCAAGAAAGCTAAGCACTTTTGAAGCAGATATACAAGGCTATTCTATACTTTTGCATGCAATATCTAAGGAAACTAGGAGTGGGCCCCATGCCAGCAGACAGGAACCCATCCCGCAAATTCAAATTTTTAAAACAGCTAAAAGTTTTAAAAAATATATCGGGGAAAAAATTCTGCTCTACACACTTCCCTAGAACTGAGCTGCACTATTCATGACTTTGGCCCTCCACACTTCAAATATATAATACAATAGATAGAATAATAGATAATAGATTTGCTTTCCTCTAAGCAGTTCAAGTATTATTCAAAGCAGTTCAGGAAGAAAAAGTCCTGTTGTAAAGTACGGAAAGGAAACACCTTAATACAATCCTATGATGCAAGTTGGCATTGATTGAAAAAAAAAATACCTGATCTTCAAGGAAGAGGCGTGGGGGTGTGCACCATGCAGCACGGTTAAAGGTAGTAAAGGAGCTTGCACTGCTTAATCCAGTAAGTGAACTGACAGGAGACATTTGAGGGCTCTGCTGACCTCCAACTCCTTGCTGCTCCTGTTCCTGCTCCCTCAGAGCAATAATGTAATCATATGTGCTAATTCCCTGAGTTACTCAACAATAAATACAATATTTAGCTTGCTAGAATTTCATTGTTATCTAAAAATACAATAACAAACTTAGTGAGAAAACTAGAGACAGGAATAATGATATATGTCGCCCCCAGGATAACATATTAAGGCTTAAGGGAGGCCAACGGCTTGAATTTTATACCCACATTATACTATTCCATCCACCACCATATAGTATTTTTCTTTTCATGCAATACAGTAAAAAATTCGAAACAAGCTGCCCCGTACATGAATAACAAAAATGCTTCATAAGTGAATTGAAATGTGCAATCAGATTGAAAGAAAGAAGCAATTACCAAGCTTACCTTTTTAACGAGGAGGAGATGAAAGAAGAAAAGCTGCACAAGGGGTAATGTAGCAATCATAGCCAAAATGGTGCAGATAGCCTGTGAAAAAGAAAAAAAAAAAAGCCGTTATTTGAAATGGCAGCAACAGCTTTCATCAAATTGGATTTTTATTCAGTTCTTTCAAAAAGGAACAAGAAAAACGATGACACGAAGGACTACAGAAATAATCAGCAGGCACAAGTACATAACCAATTGCTATAGCAGTACGTTTATCGTATAATATACATCAAGAAAATGAGCAGAACACTAACCACCACAATAACATAAGGAACCAGAGAGAAACTGCTGCCCAACTTGGAGCTGATATCCACAGAAAATTGCTTCCTCTCCAGAAAACAACGGATAAGCACAAGTATTCCAGTTGACCATTGAAGAATAAGCTGCAATCTCAAGCCCAATGTGCACAAACCATGTATATACCTGTCAATAATTAATCAAAATGAAAATGACTAGGAAATATAAAAGCTTACTCTGAGGTGGTCTTCAGGTTCTGCCATGTTGCTTGAAAGAACAATTGAGACAGGTATAGGATGGTGTAACTATCTTATGAGAAAGACACAACAATTTGACACTTGATAGAGAAACCAATAACGATAGATCGATAGGCAAATTTTTTATGTTCCAAAGCACAACATTACACACGCCCTCATAATTGATGGGAAAACCTAAAATCATAGATTGATAGGCACCTTCCTTATGATCCAAAGCACATCTAAGATTATATATACTCTGGTAAACCATATCATAAGTTTCACTATTATGGGGGACTAAAGAAGCTTCTGAGAGGATGGAAGATTTTATTGGGAATAGAAGATTTTGGAACACAGGATCTGAGGCAGAATCCTCAGAATCATATGGGAAAGGCTGGGTATGACAGTATAAATGATAAGCAAGGCATAGGGTGAACAATCTTGCTTACCAAGAGGAGTGCAACAACCATGAGGGTGAAAAATTGTCTGTAGTTTTTTCTCCCTACGCAATTGTTAAGCCACTGCAAAAACCCAAAACAAAAGAGGCTTCAATAACATATGGCAAATGATAAGGAAAGAAATGACAAATCAGATCCTCATACTCTGCAATGATGATCAAAGCGATCAACACATTTGTCACAAACTCTACAATGCTTGCTGAATTTGAAGACCTGAAACAATAATATTCTTCAATGATGTAAACTTCTGTAATCAAAATTGTTAGGATGAAACTTTCAAGCAATAACATGATCCAAGGCACAAACATTTCATTCCAGCCAAGCATGGGATAAACAAAGAGGTAATATTGTTAAGTATGACATCAGAGGGCACAAATGGCACATCTAACTGTTGAAGTAAGCCGAATAGTATTTTATAAAGTGAATTCCAAAAATTTTCTCAGGAGAGCAAAACTTTTTTAAGTTAAATTGCGTTTACAGACCTCAACTTCACACAAACTGCAATAGAACATGCCATCTTCACTTTTTTGCTGATCAGAGGATTCCTCCCTCAAACTAGAGCAGCCGCAAATAAAAGCACAAGGGGAGCACACCAACAATAAACAGGATGAACGAGAAGATGATGCATTCTGCTCTATTGATATGGTAGTGTCTTTCAAACTTGCTTCTGTGCTCAATGCTTCCTTATCAACAGATTTTGCTTCAACAGTTGAAGCATTTGCATCATGCATTGATGAAGTTGATTGCCCACCAAGTTTAGAATCCTTCTCTACAGCAACATTTTTACTGTCTAGAATTTTTAGATACTTCTTGGATTTAAAAACCCCTGGATCTGCAGGATCAGCTGCTGCACACCAAATGTACAGTCCAAACACACAAGTAATCTGGCAAAAGGTGAAATATTACTGAAACTTGATAAATTGATAACATCCTTAGGGCAGTTTAAAATAAAGGCACAGTGACTTCCAATCTGTTACAAGTCCCTTCAAATAATAAAATACATATTTATTACAATATTGATTGAAAAAAAAACTTCAAATCAATTGTTTCAAGCACTTTTACAACCAGATCAAGATATGGTCTGATCCAACTGAATGAAGTGGAGCAATAGCAATTTCATAAATTTATATGCGGTAGATGTAGCAAGAGTGAAAACAGCAAGAAAAAGTATATCACATGCCACATTAGGATAGACGCTAAATGTTATTTAAGTTTCATTGGTTCTAGCAATGAAACTTCTATTGTCCCAGCTAACTGATTGTTTAACAGCTTACAGACAAAAAACTTGTTTATTCTCTAATCATGAAGAGTTCATGCAGCTTTTGGGTAGAAAGGGTCCAAAAGGCAAGAAGAGACAACAAAGGGTTTCCAATCTAAGCCAAATGCTTCTCAAAGACATCTATATTCTAGTCCTAGGTTGCTGATTGGTTTCCTGCATCTCAGTTCACAGGAAACATGAAGTTCACCAACCAATTTGCTAAACCATTCCTTCTTAAAGTTACTGATTACTCGGTCCAAATCAAACATTTTATTGCATCTTATGATCAGGGATCCATGCGGACAATTCATATTAGTAAGCAGCTCAACAACAATTCTTGTATAGGTTTCCACAAAATGTTACTGAAGCCCATGAGTTTTGCTTATTTGATATTACAAACCACATGACTATGCTAATAAATTGGAAGCAAAATATCCCTACTACCTCCTCTAAGCAACAAATCTGCAAGTTTCAACTTCCCTTGGAATATTGTCAAATTCAAATTTAGCCAGTCTGCTGACATGATAGAAATTGGGATATTATTGCTTGAATTATCCAAGTTCAGTGTGAACATGATTCTGCACTGTTTGTAGTTTCTGGTTCCTTAACTCTTCACAATGAATAACTCAAGATGATGCTAATGATTCAGTCACAGTTTTGTGTAGCAACCTACAGATAAAGCTTTCCCTACCATCCATGGACGTCTCATTCAATAGCACTAGGATCGTAAGTGTAGACATCAGGAAGTCAACCCAGTAGCATATGTTGCTGGGAATCAGAAATATTGGTTGTTCATATCCACAAAACAATGAACAAAATTTGACACCATCCTTATATATTTTGCACTACAGTCAAGGTTTCCACTAAGGTTTCTCATTTTACTAAGGGTTTATTCTACATACATAAAGATCAGTTGCCAGGATTATCAAAACATTCAGAAGAGAATGTAAGAAGGATAGTTCGGTCCACACTGGAATTAAAAAGTCAGTTTGAAACTTCGAATTTTGAGAATTTATAACATATCGCTGCCTGGAGTGCCGATGAATAGAAAGTCCAATATTACTCTGAGAAAAGGGGAAGCCTACAGGAATTAGAAATCACGATAACAACATATAAAATTATAATGAATTCAATTCTAGAATGCATATCTTGAAATGGCTATTTCTTTTTAAAAAGTGATGAAGAGGTAGGAGTGATAGAGACTTAAGGAGTGATAACAATTAACAAGCAACTATATGGCCCTTATCATTTACCGATACAGCTCCTTAGCAGACTTGAGTATTCTAGCTACATGAACGAACCCAGAAAGAGATAAAGATCACACATACATAGAATCAAACACACGAATCAGAAAACAACAATCGTAGATCTCTAACCTTCCACCCACCAACTTAAAGATGAAACAAAATGCGTACAGAAAAGAGCAAAAAAAAATGGAAATTAGGTTACCAGAGGTGTGTAAAGGCCCATCACAATGTACTGGAACATCTTTTTTCCAACAAAAGGTGCGAAGAACACATAGAAGGCAAAACCCAGAGCCAAGAACACAGCAACCGCCACCACCTGCACGAAGACAATGATTTTGTGAAATGATAAAAGCCCATGAAACACAAGAAACCAATTGTGTAAGAATCAGCACACCCACCTGGAGAGGATGGTACGGAAGTTTCCATCCATGCTTCCTCATTTTTTTTACAGGTTGAGTCTCCAGAGGTTTAGGGAGTAAACAAAGCACGAAACGCACAAACGCAGAGAGAACTAAACCGAACTATAAGGCACTGTGACTAATTTCCAACATTTTCCCCTCATTTTCATGAGAAGGAACGAAAATTCACCGATTTAAACTTCGGGACCAACAGCCAAAAGCAGCTTCCCGGGACACATTGGTAGGAACCAAAGAAGAAGAGCTGGCAGATAGAGATAGAACAGAGGGTATGGGGTGGTGAGCGTGAAGTGTGACAAGGAGTGTACGGTGAGGAAGCTTTTGTCTGATTCACTCAAGGACAACACAACCCCAGTAGGTCATGGAAGAAGGTAAAGAAAAGAAGAAATGGCCCTATGGATTTGGGTTTTTCCTTGTTGCTTCTTGCAAACTTTTCTACTCTGGGATTTGGCAGAGATCTGTGGGTGTGAGGAGGGAGAGTGTGAGTGAGGGAAGGGTTGGGGTATAATTTACCCTTTACTTTTTGGTTTTTTCCCCCCTCTGGAGCTACTTGCTAGCGTTACCTTTTTTTCCATGGGCATATCATGTGTGACAGACCTCCCTGCAATTCGCTGTTGTTTTGTTCTGCTTCTGTCATTGCCAACAACCTCTCTTAAAAGCTTGTGATCTTGGGTTAAACGCCCCCTCTCTCTCTCTCTCTCTCTATATGTCTAGTAATATAGATGCTGAAGGACTGGTATAGATATTTGTTATTGAGTTATCTAATATGTAATAAATGTTTTTTATAATTTATTTTTTAAATAATTGAGGTTTTAATTTTTTATTTCAAGATAAATGTCATTTTCAAATTTTAAGATAGGATTAATAAATTTTTTATTATTTTTCTCTTTATTGGAGGAGAGAGTATGTATGAATAAATGAGAAAAAAGTTAAAAGATTAATAAAAAAAACAATTTAATATTTTATATATTTTAGTACAAAATGTTTTAGTCAAATATAATTATATTATTTATAATTCAATGATTCTTGTGCAATTACTTAAAACACTAATTATTTTGAAACCGAGGAAGGAGTGTTATATGTTATATTTTTATTACAATATTTGATAATAAATATTTAAAAACTATAACTATTATTATGAAAAGTTTAATTTCTTCACGAATTTAGTGTTTTCACCCACGTATTTTTATTTTTTCAAAAATTTTATTTAAAAAAATACATATAATGAAACAAGAATAAAACTTCAATGATAAAAATAATCGATGAAATTTGAGCTTTCCATAATATTTGTTAAAAAACTTCACATAACTTTTTTTATTAAAGAAGCACAAAACCTTACAATAATAATAATAATAATTTTTTATTTTACCAGCAAATTTTATTAGAAAAATTAAATGCAATTATTTAATTACTTCTTATCTAAGTAATTTTTTAAAAATCTATTAATATGTTGTTAAATTCAAAAATATTTACTTATTATGTTAAAGTATCTCATGATAAATATTTTTAAAAGTTGAAATATATTTTGTCTATTTCAATTTACCGTAAGAAGAAGCTCTTATTTAATGTTGCATTTAATGACTGACTTTAATTTAATAATAAAGTCCATTATTTGAATCCCACATTTACTACTTTCAAAGTATCATTAAATGAATCTCAACTATTGATTTTTTTTTTTTCTTTTTAGTGCTAAGACGAGGTTGTTTAATTGTCTAAATGTAGAACCTTTTGGAATCATACAAGTTGCTTTTAATAAATCTAGCTACAAATAAGAGGACGTTTTTACATAAGTTGTTCCTAGCCTCTTAGAATACATGATAAATAAACTACCTTAACCTCATCTTCCTGCTAGATAACCTGTTGTAGTTTTATAGTAATTAATTTGCTTCAATATTTAACACGTGATGAATAATTTATCATATTTATATATATTAACTAAAACACAATAACAAAAAATAATGATTGTGAAAGATTATTATTATTATTATTATTATTATTATTATAAATACACTTACTCAATCAAGTTTTAATTATGAGTACACTTTGCAACTTCTTGATATTTTGTTAAGATAGTAATACATTAATGATCAAATACAAGCGTTTAAATTCATAAAGTGACCAATAATAAAATCAATTAATATGGATACACTTTAAACATAAAATTATTACCCATATTTGATTATTTTAAAATATGACAAAAGTAACCATTAAGTTTTGATTAAATGATATTACATGATAAAAAAATTTATTAAATTAGCTAATTCGATGAACCGGTCCTCTGTTTTAACTAAAAATAGATTTAATAACAAATAATAAAAAATAATAAAGAATAGCCAAATTTGGCATTAAATTAGTTAAAAAAGTTTGAATTTTTGTTTAAATCAAAGTTTGGATATTTTTTGATATAATCTATAATATTTAACAAATTTTACTCAATTTATTTTACATAAATTTATTATTATATCCAATATAATTTAATAAATTTTTATATTTTCAAATATTTATATTTATTTTAAATATTATTTTTTAAAAGATTCAGCCTAAAAAAATTGAAGGTTTAATAATTTTATTAATAAAAAAATTACATTATTAAAGCAAACTCAATAATCATTTTATTCAATCTCATAGAGAATTGAAGTCTCCATTAAATTATGGTTTTACTTAGGAGGAGTGGGGTGGGATGGGAAGTCGGAACGCAGAAGGCGTTTAGCTGTCAGAGGGGTGAGAGAAGAACGCGGCGTCCAAGAACATTTAAATTCTTTGGATCCGTCCCTGTCGTTTATCGAAGGACTTGAAGCGCTCTGCCCCGAGCTCGGAATATTTGCCTTTTTTCTTATCCCTCTTCGGTTTCGTCGTATCTCGATTTCCAAACACCACCCCTTCGTTGACTACATAGATTCCTTTAACCCTCCATATGGGCCCCCTGATTCCACTCCTGCCAGTCAAAAAGTGAGGCATTAATGTACTGTACTTTTCAGTTTAAAAATAAAATCAATTTATAATAAAAAATAAACTATGCATATCTTTATTTTAAAATTATTTAAACTTTTTGCATTTAAAATGTATTTTAACTTAATTTTGAATTATTTTATTAGGATATCATCTAAAAAAAATAAGTAAAAAAACATTTTAGTTTATTTATCTTGATCAATAAAATATATTTAATTCAAAATTAAAGCATAATATAATTTTTTTAATTAAAAAATTCATCTATCTTTTGAAAATTGTATAAAAATTCCTATAATTTTAACAAAATTTAACAAGAATCTATGTAATATATTTTTGAAAACTTATGCACTTTAGCTTTTTAACTATACTATTTGCTCGAAATTGTATTTATTTATAATGCAAATCCTGAGAATATTAATTTTTTTATTTAATAAGCATTTTTTACAGTTATTGTTTATCATTTTAATTCTGATCATTAATAACATATTTTAACTAAATTTACAAGTATAATAATTTTATAAACATAAATATATACTCTATTTAGATGGATGATATAAACAAAAATAGAATGTAACAAGTAAATAAGAAGAATAAAAAATAATTTATATGTTTTTATTTTTGAAAAAATAATAAATTATTATTATTATTATTAAATAATAATTATAAATATATAACAAATACATAATTTGAAAATAAATTAGCACTTTTGCAAACAACTAAATGGGGTTATAATGTTAAGATAATTTTTATTTTAAAAACTTATATAAATTTTATTTTAAAAATTTATATAATTTTTAATAATAAGAAAGAGAATCGTGTAAATGAACCATCTTTACACAAAACGAAGAGTTTTTTTTTTCCCCGCTTTAACACCATTAGCATGATTGAAACACAACAAAAAAATGTAAGTATCATATAGGGCTAGTTTAAAATACAGCACTTTAACAAATTTCAATAGACAAACACAGCTTAAGAGAATCTAGACTAGCGATTATAATCTAAAATTCAAAAAAGAATATCGTCCTGGGGAGTTGGAACAAGAGGATGGTCCAAAGGAAATTAACTAGAGATCAGACTTCGAAGAATGAGATGAGTTGACTAATTTTATAATAAAAAAATATCACAATTAATTAAAATTTAACAGCTACTCGGGTTATGATCTCAATCACTTATAAATTTTTATAAAGCTGTCTGTTTAAAAAATCTCGAGACAAAAAAATAATAATAAATTAAAATATTTAACTAAAGAGAAAATAAAATAAAAACAACCAATCCAAATATAAAAAGACAAAATCAGATATGAGTGGTGCTTAAGCTCCATTTGGAGGGGAATCCCTTCACGTGACTATGCAATTACCCTATAGAGGTCACTGTTTAGGGCACTTTATCACTCGATGCCTCAATAAGGTAAAGGATTTTTATTTTTATTTTTTTTAACCAATAGTAAAGAAAAAGATAGGAACCCTAATTGTTGGATCCATTTTGAAATTTATGTTTTAGTAATAATATATTATTTTAGTATAAATTTTGACACAATTCAAGCTAAGAGTTGGAATTTCAAATTATTTTTAGAGCTATAAAATTTTTTTAAAAATCTGAAGTAAACAATTTTTAGAATGAATTACAATAATTTTTCATAAAATTTAACTTAATAACATTTAACATTTTTTTATTTTAAAATTTACACTCAACATCCCTTCAACTTATTTATTGTTAATGAAGTTAGCTTTTTACACAATATATATCTTTTTTAAACATAAAATCATATAATCTTTACCGAAAGATTAAATTATGTAGTTGTATTTATTATCATATTAAGAATATAATTATAATCTTATATTATATATAAAATTAATTTCTTTAACAAAAATAAAAATAAGAGTACATTTTTATAAAATATATAAATATTTTAAAGGAGTCAAATATAATTAAATATCACGTATATAATTTAACCCAACTTTCTAAAAAAAATATTTTATTTTAATTTTTATCCTATAAACACAAATTTCAAAATAATTAATCATTGCAGTGCTCAACCTCCCACAGTGTCCTTTACCGCCTCAATTTTATCACCTCGCTTCTAAAGCACTGACCAACCATATGACCTTTGCATCCACAATATAGCACTCATCCAGATTTATATTTGACAAATATAGAAGAGAAAATAAATGGAATAAAAAATAATAACAAAAAGAGATAAAATAAATCAAATTTTATATTCGTATTTTTATGTTTAAAAATTTGAAAAATAATAAGTACTGTTATAATAAATGTTTTTTTTTCATTTACCCTCTCTCATGTGGGTAATTATACTAAACATGTCCAGTTTTTTCTCTATAACTACACCGCATGCAATATTGTAAAGATTGAATTTTAGATGCTTCGTATGAAAAACACATGACAACCAAGTAATTCTTACTAGATGGAATAATTAATTACAAAATGTTTTTGGTGTGTTCACTAACCTATCAAGATATATGAGAATGGTTTTTTTACTATCCCAACATAATGTTCTCTTTTGACTCATTTCACGTTATCACGACGCTCTTTTGAAAGTTTTTGAATTACTTATTAAGTTTTGTTATTTGCGGAGTCATTGTTTTGTTATGATATTGACCATTTTGTCTTTTATATATCAAACTTACCGTTATCCATTAACCATTATACAAAAAGTTATTAATGAAAAATAAATTTTATAGATAAAAAATATATACTCTCCTATCTTTATTTTAAAATATAATAAAATAAATAAATATTAGTAAATAATGATTATAATGATGTAATAAATTTTATACAAAAATTTTCTCTTCTATTTCATTTGAATACGAAATATGCTCTTGTATCTACTGGCATAGCAAATCGAGACTCTTTTGAGTTTTATATCTCACATTCTTCCATTCAAAAATATGAAAATTCTCAATATCTCCGAGTATATTAAGAAAAACTTTTTTAAAACATGTATATATGTAAGAGTTTATTTCCATCAAATTATGTCATTAATTGCTTAAGCCAATTATATATAGATAAGTGTATTTATTTTGCAAAAATTAATTTGGTGAGTAGAGTTTCGTTTAGAACAAGATAAATGCAAGCAAGCACCCAAAAGATTGTAAGATGTGTTTGTATTAGAATGGATAGGTGCTATGGTTTTGTTCATATAATGATGCAAAGAAGTGGATCCAATACTAAAAGTGAAAAAGGAGGGATTTTAAACTCAAAAAGGTAAATAGCCCATTAATAACTAGAAAGAAAGTTGTTTGACAAAAAGAAAGAACACAATTTGCTGGCCACCAATTTGGGTACCACTCAATTGGAAGTGAAAGTTGTTGGGGGATATGGATTGATTCCCTCAAAAGTATGAGTATCAATGATTGGCATTCAACCCAAAAATTGACTATCTCAGCATTTGGAAATTGACCAAGTTGAAGGGTCATTTGGGCAACACTTTAATTTTTATTTTTATTTTAGCTTGAGTGATCAATATGTGATATACATCCTTTTTTTTTTTGATGAAATATATCCAGTATATTATTACTTGTTTGATTGCTAGGCTTTAGTTGTTCTTTCTTTGTGTTGTTTGTGCTTGGCTGTTTTGGTGTTTGGTCTTGTTTTATTTGGAAAAAAAAATTGAACTTTGTCAAATTGTGAAATATAAATCATAAGAAATTTAGTTATAAATATCTTTACTTTGTTGTATTTAATGTATTTTTATTAAAACAAGAAGTAAATTAACTGAATTATGTGCACATACCACTTTATATTATTATTATTATTATTATTATTATTATTATTATTATTATTATTATTGTTGTTGTTGTTGTTGTTGTTATTATTATATTAAAAAATGTTATTTTGAATTTCAAACGTCTTGCCATTTTGGTACAAACAATTTTATTAGGTGTAAAATGACTTATTCAATTCTTTATAATAATATAAATTTTGTACATAATTATATTTGGGCTTACGTATATCATTAAAGTTTATATATACACTGACGGAGAGAGGACCATGGACTAGTGGGGGAAAATTTTTTTCTTTCAAAAAGTTTGTTTATATTCTATTTAAAAAAATATTTTTATAATATATTATTTAAATAAAATATTTCTTTTTTACTTTTGAATTAAACTATATGAGACTTAATTCATTAACAATATCATGTCTTCCTCCTAAATTTGGAAACATGTTCAAATTTAAATGACTAATATATTAAAAATTATTTTTTATATTAATATCAATAATTTTACTACATAAATACCCATAAAATATAATATTGTATCTATGGAATACTTTTGTAATACATAACAATATATATATAATTCACTATCACTAAATTATATCTTAATAATTTAATAAATAGCTTTCGGCGTTTTAAAGAAAAATATTTATAATTATTAATTTACAAAACATTATATTTTTGTAACACCGTAAATATTATTTTATCAAACAATATATCAAAAAGTTTTACAGTGTTTTTCAAAAATTATGTTTGCAAAACATGACTTGGATGCCAACCCCCAAAAAAAAAAAAACAAAGTGCAAGATGCTATATATATATATATATATATATATATATATATGAACAATGAAGAAACTGAAATACAATACACACACGTATATCATTACTGTTGACTAATAAAGGGTTTATTAAATTTAAATATGATCCTATATCAATTTATAAAAAAGATGGAAATAACGGTACAAATAATTAGATTACTTGAGTTGACAACTTATAATTTTAAATATTTAGATATTATAATTAGCTAATACGATAATACAAGGGTCAAAGTGTAATTAGCTAACAACCGAAGGCCTAAAAGGGTTGGATATTTTTGTATGGAAAGGTGTTCTTGTGGTCAACTTATATGTCAACATATACTAAATCTTTTTTTGAGCAATCTTAATAATATACCTTAATGTCGATCAAATATATTTAGAAAAAGATTTTTTTTTAATGTATTGGCCTTTTGTTTCATAATTAACAAAAATATAAAAGACTAAGAAAAGAAAAAAGAAAATAATTCTCATTCATTTGAATGTTTCATATTTAATACATAACATCTATTTACATGTTTTTTACCACAAAAATAAACTTATAAATTATGATAACATAAATAAAAAATTAATCTATATAATTAAATAGCATAAATTCTTTAGGAGTTATTAGGCATATGTCATTAAGAATGAAAAGAAATTCTAAAAAATTATTTATGGGGATTATAATTATATCATTTACAATATTTCACAATTTAAACTTTCAATAAAGTGTGGGAAATATAACTTATGAAATGTTTAGTTCGCATATACTTTCAAGATTATTGGAGACAAAAATTTATATGCAATTTTTTTATATCTTTGTTCCCAATTTATTTATAACAAGTGTAAGGTTTTCATATAATAACATGATAAATATATAATTTTTATAAATAAGTGTATAGTTCTCTAATTATATATTGTCATGTTTTAATTAAAAAATTATATATTTTAATTAGAGAATCAAATAATAAACATATAAAAAGCTATATCTAAATTAAATCCTAGTTGAAAATGTTATGTGAAAATAATATATTCTCATATTTTATTCAAGTTTTAAGACAAATGGGAATGTTACATTAATCCAATATTCCTACCAAGTACCCGATTTTCATTCTCACAAAATAGGTTAAAAATTTAGATTTGCATAGATAGGAAGTGTTTCTAGTATGTAAAGTGTTAACAATTATTTAAAAAAAAAAATCATCAAGATTTTTAATAAGAAAAATTGAGGTAAAAAAGGTTTAGAAAGTAAACTAGAAGGATGCAACCAGTAAAGAGAGAGATTTGTTAGATCAAAGTTCTAACAAGATTAAGAGTTTTGATCAATTATTTGATCATAAAGGAGTTGTGTCAGAGTATGATGGATTAGTTTGTTATGACTACCCTATGATGGTAGAAGGGGAAAGGACCAAACCTAGCTATAAACAAATGCTCATTGGTATCAAGTCTAGAGAGGGTTTGTCATCAAGTGATTTCAAAGATGATTCAGATGCTCTAAAGGGATGAGTGATGATGAATTCTCTATAAATGGGAATTCAGATAATAATGAATAAAGACTTTTTAAAGATGGTCTAAATATTTTTGATAGTTTGGAGAGAGAGTATAGGTGTCCTAAGGTTGTCTTTTCAAAAAGAGTGGAAAGGTGGCTTTATTGACCTTAAAGAAAGTCCTCAATTATCAAGCTATTAGAAAGATCTATTAGGTATAAAGCCTTGAACTCTAGACTCTAGCAAATTCGAGTGAAGAATGATATCATTACTCTTGTGTATATTGGTAATAACTTCTTCATGGTCAAGTTCACCAATGAAAAAGATATGGATTTTGATTTAACGAGCAATCCTTGAGTGATTGTTGATCATTGTTTGACAATTAAAAGATAGTGTCCAAAATTCAATCCAGAGTCTGCAAGTATAGACAATGTTACAGCTTGGGTTAGGATCCTTAACCTACCTATCAAATACTAAAATTAAAAAAATCATTAATTATATAAGGAACAGATTTGGGAATAGTTAAAGTGGACTTCAACATCTCTCTTTAAGCTCGAAAGTGATATGTCAATATTTGTGTAGAACTAGACCTGAATAAACCTCTCGTTCTAACTTTCAGCTTAAAGGGTAGAACTTACCATCTGGAGTATGAAAAATTGCATCTTTTATGCCTAAGTTATGGAAGATTTGGTCATTATGTGGAAGGATACCCAAATAAAGTGTTACATTAGAGGTCACAATGAGAAAAAGGGTTGGCTGGGATGAGATTGTTAGCTCTGTAATAAGAGCTTCACCACTAAAGAACCACCCAAGGCTATGTATAGTAGTTTAGAAGTTTAGGAAACTATGTAAGTTAAGAAATTTAATTATAAATATCTTTATTATTACATGTTTGATAATGTTATTACATGTTTGAATGTGAACTTTGTTAAATTGTTAAGTCTAAATCATAAGAAACTCAATTATCAATATCTTTTACTTTGGTGTATTTAATGCATTTTTATTAAAACAAAAAGTAAATTAACTAAATTATGTGCATGAATCCTACTTAACTATTATTTTTTTAATTGTACTTAACTATTGTATTAAAAAATGTTATTTTTAATTACAAACAATTTTACTAGGTGTAAAATTACTTATTATAATAATATAAATTTTGTACATGATTATATTGGAGCTTACTTGTAATCATTAAAGTTTATATAAATTTATAAAAATATATTATTTTCTTAATTTCAGTGTCACATGTATATAAGAGATATATATTAAAGTGTTGCATATAAATAATTTATAACTGCTTTGTCTTGATGGGTTATAGCTACATTATAGTTCCTAATTATAATTTTATGTCATTTTGAATAATTATAACAAGTTATTCTTAACATTTATTGGTTAATTTATGCATAGATCACAAATGACTATCAAATTGTGCATAGGTCATAAAACTTTTTAGTGACATTGAATAAATAACATATTAGTTTTTAGAGCTATAGTAAAAATCTTTTATAACTACTAATTAATCAAAATATGCTATATATATATTATGTACTATTATTTTAACAATAAAGTCATTAGTTATAAAATAATCAAAACTTAAAATAATATAATTACTAGTCGTATAATCATATTTAGCCTTTTAATTTTTAAAATGTTTGTTAATATCAAATTAATAATCATATTATAAATATGAATAGATTTTAAATTTATAGATAATATAAAGTAAGAATAAAAAGTTTTAAATATCTTAATGTGATAAACAACAAATTCCAAGGATTCAGGTCTTATATTAATTTGCTGGAAACTTATGCTAATAACGTGTTATAAATTTGATAAAAATATAAAAAATATAACAAAAATTAGAGAAAAAACTGAGATAAAAAATGAGAAGATAATTCACATTCATTTGGATAAGTAATGTTTGATATATAGTTTCTATTTATATACTTTTAACAATAAAGATTGTTTTACGAGTTACAATAGCATAAATAAAAAAATTATATACATAATTATACATCATATATCTTTTTGGAGTTAAAGGACATATATCATTAAATATAAAAATAGATCCTAAAAATTTATTATTTAATATTCACATAATTATATCATTTATAATGCCTTACAGTTTGAACTTTGGAAAGCTAAGGCGTAGGAAACACTTCTTAAGAGGTGTTTGGTGTGCAAAATGTTTTCAGAATTATGGGAAAAAAATATTAATATGTAGTTTCTTACATATCTATTATCAAGTTTGCCAATCAATTCATAACAAATGTAAAAATGTTTAATAATAACTTGATAAATATATAATTTTTGTAAATAAGTGTATAGTTCTTTAATTAAATTATATATTTTTATGTTTTATTTTAAAAATTATATATTGATTATGTTTTAATTAAAAAATTGATAATAAAAACATAAGAAACTACGTCTAAATATACTCCATATTGAAAATGTTAAATGAACATAATATATTCTCCTATTTGATCCAAATTTTAAGAAAAATGGAAATATTACATTCTCAAGAATCCAAAATTCCTAGAAAACCCCATTTTCATTCTCATATGATAGGTAAAAGGTTAGATTTTCAGAGTGGGAATGTTCCTGGAATGTTGAGAGAGTATTTTGTCTATCATTATCCTAATATACTTTTAGAAATCATAAAGAAAATGAAATAAAATGATAAATACAATATAATATAAAAATAAATATAAATACAAATACAATATACTATTGAATATATAAAATATAAATAAAATATTATAAAAATAAAAATACTATAATACATAAGTAAAAACAATATAAGTATGAAAAGCATTAATAGGAGTATTTTTGAAAAATTATCAATAGGAACGTTAGATTTTAAAAAACAATGATAAAATGTTTTTTGATAAAATATTTTCAATAATATTTATGATGTACTGAGAATATTATACTTTTAGAAATCTAATTTCTAAATATCATAATCTAAAAAATATTATTATTTTAGAAAATGTAAAATTCCCCCAGACTGATCTTTAAAAAAAAAAAATAGATAAAAGAAAGAAAAAAAAAAGTAGGTTTCACTTGATGATAGAAAGCAAAAAAAGGGGGGATGGTGGGTGTGTCTCATTATACGGCTTTAGACTAACGTGTGATTCATTTAATTATGTCCCAAATCCCTCAAATCCTGAGGGTCCCACCTTTTCTCTTCCTCTGCCAACCAATACCACAACATGACGTGCGCTAATTGTGAACTCAAAAAACCTAACTGAGCCAAAAAAAAAAACTTATTTTTATTTCGAGCCGAGTTTTTAGTTGTTAAATCATTATAACATTTAAATTCAAAAAAGGATTAAAAAAACTATAAATTTTTAATTTTATTGCTTCTATTATTGTTTTTAGTTTTAAATTTATTAATGATTGGAAAATTAAATTTGAAGAAATAATTGATCTTATTGTAAAAGATAAAAATAAAATTATGATCGATGATATCTCTTTGATTATTTATATTTTTTGGGTGCAAATATGATATATTTATAGAATAATTTGATCTTTAAAAAATAAATACCTTATATATTAGTCTTTTGATGTATTATTACTATTTTACATAAATAAATCTCTTAAAATTTGTAACTTATTACACAAATTAATCCCTTAGCTAAAAAAATTGAAGAAATAACTAATAAAATAATTTAAAGACTAAAATATTAAAATTTAAGAAATTATTTTTAGATACTCAATATTTTTAAAAACTCAATCTAGTTTAGTACACAAAAAATTATATATAAAAATAGAATTAAAAAAAAAGATAATTTCAAAGATAAAAATGACTTTAGTGTCTCTATTTTTAATAATTAATGGATAATATTAAATAATAATTATAAAAATAAAATAGATATTATACAACAAATTTTTATTTTCTTCTCATTTTTTCTAATCACACCAATCATTCATTAATTGTTGACGGAAGATTGGGGGTCACCATTTAAGGCCTAAACCATAAAATGAAACACGCTACTTAGAAACTAAAAGCATATTTGGTAGGGCAAGAGAAGGAGAAAGCGAATTGAAAAGGAAAAATTTTGTAAAATGTCTATTTTATTTTTTAATTATTACTCAATCATTATTTAATATTATTTATTAATTATTACTTAATTATCAAAAGTAAAGGCATTAAAGTCATTTTTTATCTTTAAAAATTATTTTTTTAATTTTTATACCTAACTTTTTGTATACTAAATGGTTCATATATTTGAAAATTTTGATATTTGAAACATAAAAGCCTTATATATTAGTCTTTTGATGTATTATTATTATTTTACGTAAATAAATCTCTTAAAATTTGTAATTCATTGCACAAATTAATCCCTTAGCTAAAAAAAATTGAAGAAATAACTAATAAAAGAATTTAAAGACTAAAATATTAAAATTTAAGAAATTATTTTTAGATACTCAATATTTTTAAAAACTCAATCTAGTTTAGTACACAAAAAATTATATATAAAAATAGAAATAAAAAAAAGATAATTTCAAAGATAAAAATGACTTTAGTGTCTCCATTTTTAATAATTATATAATAATTAATAGATAATATTAAATAATAATTATAACAATCAAATAGATATTATACAACAAATTTTTATTTCCTTCTCATTTTTTCTAATCACACCAATCATTCATTAATTGCTGACAGAAGATTGGGGGGTCACCATTTAAGGCCTAAATCATAAAATGAAACACATTGCCTAGAGGCTAAAAGCATATTTGGTAGGGCAAGAGAATGAGAAAGGGAATTGAAAAGGAAAAATTATGTAAAATATTTATTTTATTTTTTAATTATTACTCAATTATTATTTAATATTATTTATTAATTATTATTTAATTATCAAAAATAAAGGCATTAAAGCCATTTTTTATCTTTAAAAATTATTATTTTTTAAATTTATATACCTAACTTTTTACATACCAAATGATTGGTAAGAATTTCATTAGACCAAATCTTTTTTTTTTTTGGGCAAAGAAATAAAGTTCACATTGAGTTCATCATAATGGCCTTTTACCCATGAATTGTTTGCTTTTTTTTACTCCTTCTTGTTCTTATTGGGCTTACAGGCCCATAATCTTTGTGGCATTCCCCCTATTTGAAGGGGAGAGAAATGGAGAGGTAAAAAACGGAAAATAAAATCTCCATGTTTTTTTTTTTATAAGATAAAAAAAAAAAGAGTTGATAATTTATGAAAATTGAGTGAGGCATTGTAGAATCTTAATTATTCTTAAAGGTGCAATATAAATATGATTGGTGAGAATCATATACTTTCGTACATGTTAAATGATAAAATAATTTTATAAATAGGTTTATGTATTCTCAAACCATGTCGGTTTGTATTGTATGATAAATATTATAGAAATATATGAACATGTATATGTATATATTTTGTTTCAATTCAAATATTTTATAAATTCATTTTTAAGTGCTCAAAAAATTAAAACACTCTAACAAAGGTGTTCCAAATCATGTCGTACATCTCATATTATTGTTTACATAATCATGTCTTTAAAAAAAAAAATCAAAAATTGATGGATAAAAGACTTAAAGTGTGACTGTTAACCAAAGCATGTATGATTTTCTTCGGTCAAATCTTACTTTTCCAATGCACAATTTTTTTCTTTATATTTCTTTTTGGGTGAGAACCAAATTATAATTGTATTTTTTAAAATATTTGTTGTCAAATTTTTTTATAATAATAAAATAAATAAATATATCTTAAAGTTTAATATTATATAATTAAATATTTTCAACTTTTTTATATGAACTGTTTACATTAAAAACTTTATAATGAATATTTAATAAATTTTATCTAGTGAAATGCCATGATCAAGGCATGACTATGTGGGAAAAAGAATGACTCGTGACTACTTTGCTCGACTTGTTTTGGGGCCTTGTGGGCCAAAAGTGAAAAAGGGTCATTAACGTGGTTCTTAAGATTTGGCCAATCATCTGGCCCACCACACCTATGGGCCTCTTAGAAGCCACAAATGGGCCCCCATCACCATTTCAAGATTAAAAGAGTTTCTCAAGACACAAAAGCACAAATCTGGGCATTTGCTTCTTTACCAAGTGTTTATTCTTGAAAATTTCATTTGAGCACCATCTCTTTGCTCGTAGATTGGATCATTCTTCGTATATTGCTATGATGGTATTCTCATAATATGCAGGGTAAATTATTTTTTATTTCTGTTAAAAGGTATTTAAATTATATAATTTTTTTAATTTTAAAAATTACATTCTCTTTTCTTAAAATCATGAAATGCATTACATTGATATCTAATATAGTCAAAGATAAATTAAAATTGCATATTTTTTTTACTAAAATATCATTATATTTATTATTTATAAAGTATAAAAAGTATTAAATATGTATTGCACTATCATAAATATAGTTAATTTTTTAAATTTAAAATACATTTAATGTATAATTTTCTACACAAAATAAAAATATTAAAATTAAAGTTTTGGAAAAATTTTTTCATTAAGTTATATTTTGAATAAAAAATTAATATTATTATTAAGGTTATTTTAGTCATATTTTAACTTCAGGAACTTTGTATATACTTTTATAATTAAAAAAATGATTGTGTAATTTAAAGCACTTTACAAGGGACAGGATAGTGATTTATTGTAAAATGTATTTATTTTTTTGTTCAGATTTATCCCCAATAATTTTATTTATTATTTGTTTGTTTGGTGCATGAGATTTTTTAGTTTAATTTTATAGGATTTCAAAATTTCAAATTACAAAAATAATTTTTTATAATTTATTAGCGTACAAGTGTAAGAAAATTAAGATTTATGTGTTGTTATTGTATTTATTATAAATAACATAACATACTCAAAGATTTTATAAATAGATTTTTAAATATTATATATAACTAGAGGGGGTCGCATTATTTCTAATTTGGCTTGCTTCTTGGGCTGCATGCGAAGGTAGGTTTTATTTTGTTTATTCTCTCTCACATCCTTTTTAAAATTTGAATTGATTGGGTTCTATGTAACTCTACGCGACCCATAGCTAGTTAAAATATGCGCGTGTGCGGGTCCATGACAACTTTTTATTGGTGAATACAAAATATATTTTTAAAAAATTTTTTTTGGCTGAACAATATACTATATTTTAATTTTACCTTATACTAATTCCACTTTATACCCCATATAAATAAATTTATTTGATGGTGATAGAAAATTTTACAATTTTTCCCTCTTTGTGGCCAATGAGAGAATTGATAAGAATATACCCTTACATAAAAGATATTCTTTACAATGTACTATGCATTTTGGAGTAAAATAAAAATGAATAATTGATAAAAAAAAGTAATAAATAAGACTTTTATTAAATATGAACTATCTGATAAAAAGTTTTAAATATGTGAAAATTATGTCGTTTTTATTTGTCAATCAACCATCTTTACATTTTAAAAGAGTCCAATTTCACATTCACATATATGTTTTTAAATTTGTTTTTTTTTAAATCATTTTGTTTTCATAGTGAGTCTACTGAGCCATATAGCATTTCCAAATTAATGACTATAATTTTGAATTCTAGGGTGCAGCAGTCCTAATGGTATTGGACAATAATGATATGTAATTTTTTATGAAGTATTTACTTTGAATTTTTTCAATATAAATATAATATACACATTTTTTTTTAAGTTAAGATTATTATAGAGTTAAAAATTTACTTAAAGTTTCACTTAAGCTTTGTCTCACTCTTAAACATTTATTTTGGATCAATACAGATTTTAAAGTACCAAAAAGAATTTAATATGGTCACTTTTTCTTGATATTATTAATTTTATGAATTAAATGACATAAATTTTTATATTTTTGTTATTAAGTTCTTGAATTAAATTAAAACATGTATAAAAAAAATTAAAAATTAAATCATATAATCTTGAGTTGTAAACCATTTTACATTTATTTATGAAAATTATATATTTATTATATTTTAATTAAAAATTTAATAATAAAAATATAAACAATTAAATATAAATTTCCTTAGCATTATTAACAGAAGATTTCAACATAGCATTACACTCCCATTTAAGGGCCGAATAAGACATTGCAGTAACAATATTGATACTACACTATTTTGCATATTCTAATTATTCGAAGGCTTAAACAAATTTATTTCTTCATCAAATTTGCTTTTACAAAGCAGTGTAGTGTGTGTGTGTGTATATATATATATATATATATTGTTAAATTTGATCGTATCTCTTTAATTTAATCAAAAAAAGATAATTTATTAAAAAATTAAAATTATTCCCTAATGTCTAAAAAAAGTTTAGATTATATAATATTTTATTTTATTGTAAAAATATGCACAAATATTTATTAAAATAAAAAATAATCAAAATATATCTAAAGGTAATATTAATTCTTTATTAAAAATATAATTCATTAAAAATATATATCTTCAATTTTTATTTTAATATTATTTATTTTATATTAAAAATGATAAATTTATTTCATTCAAATTTAAAAAATTAATTATTATAAAACTTTTTTGCCTCTCCTTAAATTATGCTTTTACTTTTGTTATTTCTTTCACGTCGTCGTAACTTAACTTTATTTTTGTAACTCTATTTAACTCTTTCACGCCTAAACAACATGTCCTGATAGGTTAGGCTTCGTTTACTCCTCTTAACTTTTATTTCATCTCAAATGAATTTTAGTATTTTCTAAATTTTATATGGAATCACTTTTTAATATCTCTCTCTCTCTCTTTGTTTTTAGTTTAATCAAAAAATAATAACTCATTGGAAAAAAATTAAAATTATTCCTTAATGTATAAAAATGTTTAAATTATCTAAAACTTCCTTTTATTATAGAAATATATGTAAATTTTTCTTAAAACAATAAAATAATAAAAATGCATTTAAAAGTAATATGATTTTTTTATTAAAAACATAACTCTTTAAAAATGTATCTCTTTAACCTTTATTTTAATATTATTTATTTTACATTAAAAATGATAAATTTATTTCATTCAAATTTTAAACAAGTTATTATTATATTATTTCATTCAAATTTAAAAAATTATTATTATATATTAATCAAATATATATTTAATATATATTTTATTATATAAGTAATAAATTTAAAAAATTAAACAGACTATATTTGCTATATTATTCAAACCTAAAAATAAAAATATTTTTCCAAATAATCCGTACAATGCATGAGCCAAGTAATTAGTTAAATGTGAGTTGTCATATTATATCAACGTCTTATTTAATATGTCAAAACACATGTGATGCCACTTTTGAACAATTCTATTAACAGGATTATTGACCTTAAAAAAATGATGATATTAAATTTTTTTCTGAAAATTTGAGGATTATGTTAAGTAAAAATAAATTTCAAAAATTAAAACAATACTTATGTAAATTTTAGAAGCTAAAATTGAACATTTGCCGTTTTCTTAAAAACTTTTAGCCCCTGTGAATTTTCTTTTGGACAAAAGCTGCTGTGAATTACACTTTTTTTTTAACATATCAGTCTTAATTAAACAAATTTTAATAGTTTAATAATAATTAACTAAAATTTTATACTAATAACTTTTTTTAATAAGAGCATATGTAAGAGTAGATTGAATTATATTTATTATCTTGAAGAAAATTTAGTTATAAAAAGTTGGTAAACTTGTCTAATAATGATATATGTAAATAGATCAAACATATTCCATAAGTGAGATTAACTTTTGATAGGATATGTGTGTATGAAGTTAACTTAATTTATAAATTTTATATAGGACAAAACTCAAAAGCATTGTTTAAGTATTTATTATCAAATTCTTTAATAAAAATATAAAAAAATAAATTTTATATAACTTAATACTATATAATTAAAAATTTTTAAAAAGTTCTTATATATATGTTTGCATTAAAAAGTAATAAAGTTAGTCAAAATTGCAATTGCTAATTAGTCAATAAAAATGAACGGAGGAACATGCAGTTAAACATGATTTGTCAAGGGCCAAGGTCATGACTAATGAATTAGCTGAGAAATAATGAATAGCCAAGTTTTCAATTAAGTTCAATTAGCCAATAAATGAAGAATAGCCAAGCTCTCACGTAATCAACCAAGGTATCAACTAGTTAGCTAAGTGCCCTGAGAAAAGAGAATGGCTAGCCCATGAAAAAAAGAAATATAGAGCTTGACCTAATTAGTATGATTTTCTATGCAATAGTTTTGTTTAAGTACGAAAAAGGATATGAAATTATTTGATACATAAAATGTAGATAATAGCTTGTCATGGAAAGCAATTATTATCCAAAGAAGACACTATAAAATGGAGGAAAAATCACACCAAAAAGAAAAACCCAAGAAACTATTAGAAACATATATTTTTCTTACTTTATACATCTTTTTATTCAATTTATACCCCTATTTCCAATTCCTTTTTAGGATTTTATGCTTTTTTTATTTGCTTTAGGTTTTTATTTTTACTTTATTTTAACATTTTGACATTGTTTCTAATCCACTATCAAAATTGTAGCTAGTTTTTTTAAATTTTTTTGTTAATATTTGATATTAGTATAAGTATTACATCAATTTAACCAATATTTTTGGTTGCAATTTAGTTATCTCTATCCATTTTCATTTGTCCATGTACATTTCTATTGGCTAGTCAACTAAGAACCCATGGTTAAGAATGGCTAGTCTGTAAAAAAAGAAATATGGAACTTGACCTAATCAATATGATTTTCATGTAACATGTTTTGTATAGAGGTCATGAAATTATTGGAAACATAAAATATAGATTATAACTTGTTATGAAAAGCCATTACTAACTAAAAAAGACATTATAAACAAACAAAAAAAGACTAAAACACAAAAACATATAGAAAAACCTCAAAAAAGCTATCAACAACTTACGGTTTCTTACTTTAGGCATTTGTTTATTTGCTTTATCCTTTATGTATGGTTCATTTATAGTATTTTATGCTTGTTTATTTGCTTTAAACCTTTATTTATAGTTTTTTTCAATTTTTTACCATTATTTTCAATCTATTATTAGAGTTATAGCTAATTTTTTTAAAGTTTTTTGTCATTTGATGTTGATCAAATTTGTACAATAAGAATGTTTTCAGTGATAATTTAGTTATCTCCATTTATTTTCATTTATCTTTGTTTATAACCTCTTTTACCTATATTCAATCACGATTAAGACTTAGGCAATATTTGGTATAAAAGGAGAAGAGATTAAGAGAATTAAAAAAAAAAAAGATGAAATAGGAAATAACATTTGGATTCTTAATTAAAAATAATAAAAAAATAAATATTATTAAATAATAATTATAATTATATATAATAATAATTTTTTAAAAACCTGACTTATCAATTAGAGTTTTTGTATGCATCATCAACCAATATTATATATATATATATATATATAAACACTAGACGTGATTTGCACAAAAGAAATCAAGTTCCCAGCATAGAGAGCCGAAGATTGAAGAAATAGTCAGAAGATGTGTCCACCGCTCACTCGCTCAGGTAGGTGCTGCCAAAGAAATTTGACCAGATTCCTTTTCATTTATGAGCTTGGGTATTCTAACACTCCATTAATGAAGCTACACTATAACCAATAATGTAGCTGTCTCCCATCTTAAATTAAGACCCTTAAGACTTGAAAAACAATTCTTATTATTTTGAGTAAATTATATAAATATTTTAAATTTTGTTAAAATTATATAGATATTTTTTACATTCTATTATATAGATTTTTTAAATTTAATTTTGTTAAAATATTTAATTAAAATATATTCTATAAATAATATATAAGATACTTTTTTTTATTTTAAAGAATTATACATATTTTAAAAATATTTTAAAATATGTATAATTCTTTAAAATAAAAAAATTATCTTATATATTATTTTAATTTTAAAAATTTTAATTAAAATACATTCTATTTAATTTTGTTAGTTTTAAAATATATATGTATTTAGGTTAATAGAAGATAATTTAGTTAAAAATTAAAATTAGACTAAAATATAAGACAATTTTTTAATTAAAAAAATCTCTGTATATTTAAAAAATAAAAAAATACCTGTATAATTTTAATAGAATTTTAAAATTTTTTTTATATTTACTCTATTAGTTTATGGCAACTAGATGCACCCATTTTCAAGCAATTTAATTGCGAATAGCCCAATCCCAATACCAAACCTTTATATTAAGGTGTAAATTTTATGTATTTATTAATTTTTTTAAATAAAAATAATATATTAGTTTGGTAATATTTTTTAAATTTTATCAAGCTATTTTACATATCATTTGATGAGAGAATTTAATAATAAACAAATTAAAAAACTACATGTTTTTGCTGTGAATCAATCTTTTAATTTAAACATATATCGCTCATCTTTGATTAAACCCAAAAGATCAATTGATTAAAATATGCGCAAATTAATTTAGACATCATCATACAAGATTTTCAAAAGAAATCAAACATAAAGTTATATTCTAAACATAAAGTGGTCAAGTTTATGGTGCCATAATTATTTATTGCAAGGTAGTTAGTAAGTTGTTAAATATTATATTTTGGAAATAATTTTTTGGGGTCAGATTCACGATCAATTTAACAGAATAGATTATTAATATGGCATTGCACTGATAAATTTATTTCTTAAATAAACATTAAAAAGTACATTCAAATTATCATAGTGGGAGTGATTCCTAAAGTAGTTGATTTTGTAGTCACGTTTAATTAATATATATATTTTTGAAGTTGTTGAAGTGGACGTGGTGTAAACAAATCAAAGAGAAAGAACTTTATGGAGACAATGTTCTTATTAGTGCCATTCTTGTAATGGCTGAGAGCAGCCTTGTGCCTAAACACAATAATCGAGTTGGCCAATTGAAATAAAAATATCTTCAACTTGAACCTTATTTTGGCTTCCTTTTGTTTTTGTTTTTTGTTTTTTCAAACAATTAATTATTTAATTAATTAATGTACCATTTAAAATAGCTTTCAGATGATTTTCCACTCAACTTCATGACATTAAGAAATTAGGTAGGGCAACCAGTCTTTTTTAAGTTTTTGGTGTAAAGAAGGAGCATGATATATATATTTTAAGATTTCTTTATTATACTGACCCAACTAATAGAAATATATATATATATATATATATATATATATATATATATATATATATATATATATATATATATATATATATATATATATATATATATGAAAGACACTTCAAAACAAAAACATAAAAGAAAAAAGAAAGAAAGAATATCTCTGCATAATATTCAAACAAATTATTTTAAGTTTAGGAGTATCTTTCAGATGATCCTCCACTCACCTTATTAACACAAAAATTAAGAATCGATAACAAGTTCTTTGATTTTCGAAGTAAATACATTTAGAATTCTCTCCTTGTGTTTAGTTGTTATTGCCTATTGCATTGACACGAAAAATTTTAATTAGTATACTTTTGATTTCTCAATTTTGTATAAACTAAACTGAAAAAAAGTGTGTTTATATAGACATATTAAGTAATGATAAGTCGTTATATATACGAATTATTTTAGTGCAGGTTGATATAAAAGAAATCATAATAATATTGTTGAGAAAGAAGAATGACACTAGTAAGAGAGACACAGCTTTGAGAGAGATAAATAATCGTGTTAAGAGGAAGGTATTACAATAATTATAATTTCCTCGATTGGTTGGTAAGAATTAAGGAGACGATTATGGACTAATGACCTAACTATTTTAGAGATATATATTATATTTCATTTTTGATTCATTATAATTAAGTGCTTCTATTATAATGACGTATAAGTTGAGGTGAAAATCTTTTCGAATGTTTCTATACACAAAGGAATATTGACGAACTTCTGATAGTGAATTAATTAGTACTAATATTTACAGTTAAGTAACTTTAATTATTTTTATACAATAGTTAATTTCATTATCAATCAAATAATAAAGAGTAAATTATATTGATCCCTCGTTATATTTGATTAAATTATACTTGAGACATCTATTATATCAAAAATATCACTTGATTTTCCTAACATTTGATGTAAAAGACAAACACTTTTAACATTAGATTGTGATATTATGTTAAAGATATCATTAGACTCTTTCATAATTTATTTTTTATTAATTCAATTAAATTTTTACATAATATATTATAATTTTATTTTTAACATGACAATAAAACAATTAAATTAATGTTAGAATTAAGCATTAGATTGACATAAACCTAATCATTAATTAAAAAATTTACAGTATATACAAAATCTTAAGAAAGTTCAATGATATATTTAAAATTTTAGAAAATAGAAAATATAATTTAATTAAATTTCAAAAATATTAATATAATTTACTTGATAACAAATTAGAAGGAAGTCTTCTGGTTTAATACAAGGAACTAAATTTAATTAAAAACTGAAATTAGGGAAAAGTCGTTTTCAATTGCCTAATGCACATCCAAGGAGGCGCATTAGCATCTGAAACTATTGCCACTCTGACATGATCGCGACCTTCCATGGTTTTCACTAGTTCATGATGTCCATGTTTTGGAGTTATTTGGATTCGCGAGAATAAGAGGGTCTTAATTTTATTTAATGAAAAAGCATGAAATAATAAAATAAAAAATTACTCGCCATAGTCTCATTTTAATCTTCAAATTTTTTATACAAATAAATATTTATTACAGATGTTATTTTCTTAATATGATAATGTTTGGGTTAATTTACAGGATAATTGAGATTCAGTTTCTTTCCAAATGATATTAAACATGTACTTTTTATATCTATTTAATATATTTTAAAAGAAATAAATAAATTTTTATAAAGATTAAGTTTCTTTTTAAATGATAGTAAAGATGTACTCTTTATATTAATTTGATATACTTTAAAAGAAATAAATATATTTTTATAAGTGTTATTCTTAAATTTTTTATTTAATATTATATTAAAAAAATTAAACTTTTAACACTACCTATATTCTACCTCACTTTTAATAACTAGATCATTTTCAAAATTTTAACCGAAGTATTCAAAGTAAAAAGATATATTTTTATGACTACTTTACTAATCTTTTGGATTCATTACATATATGTTTAGTACATTGTAATAATTAGATGTCATATCAGATACTCAAATATTATAAAATGAAATTCTTTTACTATTGAAAAAAATTAGAATTTTACACTACATTTCTTTCGTTTTCGTTAATTTTATAAAAATATTATTTAATTTTTCATAACAACTTTCAATTACTGTATTAAATATGAATAATATTTTTTATAACATAATATGTTATATCTTAATATTCTATACTATAGTATCGACTATATTATAAAATGTGAAAAAATAGTACATCAAACGCTTCACTAATAAAATGATTTCCCAATATGTGTATGAAAATTTTAGTATGCATTTTGTCTAGTCAATGGCAATACTGTGTAAAATTATTTTGATTTATATAACATTTAATAATAGTAACTTAAGTATAATAACATTATATATTTTGGATATTAGACATATATCTTTAAATGAAAATATTTAAAAATTTTAGTCATTATAAATTGTTTGTTGTCATTCTCATAATTTATATTATAATATTTATCTATAGAATTAACACATTAAATGTTTTAAAACAGTATTGTTAAGAAATTACCAGTTTACTATAGTCCATATAACAAAAATTCAAAAAAACGAAAAACTGATATAAATGTATTTTTTCCTCATTTAAGTTTTTAATTAATAATTTGAAGGGATTTCGCATAATTTATCCAATTATCTATTGTTAATTAATGATGACTTCTCATAAAGAAAAAGCGTAGTGAAAGGAGGTCTCTTGCAATATATCTGTTTGATATGTAGAAATTTAAGAATGAAAACAAAAAGGAAAAAAAAGATAATTTTATAAATAAAAAATAATATTTATATTTATATTTTAAAAAATTATAAAAAAATAAATATTATAAAGTAATGATTATAAAAATATAAAAGATATTATTTTAAATTTTAAAATTTTCTTTTCTTTTTTCTTTGCTAATCAAAAGAGATGTTAGACTTGACATTAAATACCTCATTTTTCATGTTTTAAAAAATAGAGGATAATAATAAGAAAATAAAGAATAAAGAGTGTGTATATATATGTATATATATATATATGCTAACTTAACAAAAAATATTTAAATAACGGATCTCACAACTAATTTTTTATAAAATAAAACTTTAGAAAAAGTTTCACATTTCAAATGTTTAACAGATTAAAAAAATCAAAAATAAAAATAATTCAAAATTTTACATTAATAATTTTATTAATTAAATTATACATTAAGAAATTAAGATAAGTGGAACGTCGGTAAATCTTTTCATTGAGTTTTCATTTTGGGGTGTCAAAAATCAACTACAATTTTTTTATTTATTTTATTCATAAGAATAATTTTAATAACTAATTTCCCATATTTTAAGGTAATAGATTGATTGTGAGAATAAAATATTTATGAAGTTGGAATAAAAATTAAATTTAGAGTAAAAAAATTTAAAGTACTAGAAAAGTGGAGCTTTAATACTGGACAAAATTTAAGAATATTTTTAAAAACATGTGTTTTTAATTTTTTTAATAAAAATATAACAATTGAATCTTTTGACAATTCGAAACTAAATGACTGAGTATTTCAAATTCACTGTCATAAGTAAATTAGATTTAAAGTAAATCATATAGATTTTGTTTATTAACATTGTATGGATTTTTTTATTTTCATAACATAAGCGTACCTTTTTTAAAATACAAATTTATATTATATTATAATTTAATTTTAATTTTTTAATTGATCTTTTGATTAATGGAGAGTATTTAATAAAAAAATTTAAAATTAAACTAAAATATATATTTTAAAAATAAAAAAATCTATATAATTTTAACAAAGTTAAAAGAAAAAGTTCTTACTGTTTACTCTTATATCTAATATTTTTAAAAATATTTGTTACATATTATAAAAATATATTTTCTTATATATTTTTATTAATAAAATTAACTTGTTATATAGTATAATTTTTTTTACAATAAATGATTTAATATTATTATATTAGAAATAAAATAAAAAATTACAGTCAAATTTTTAAATTTAAAATATTTATATTGAAATATTTTAAAATTTAAAATTATTTTAAAGATTAAAAATTTAAATTGTATAAAAATTATAATTTAAGACTTTAAATTAAAATAATTTTAAAATTTAAATTTTTTTAATATAAATATTTTTTATTTTAGATTTAAAATTATAATAAACTGACCTTTTGTTTATGGGGATAAACGACGCGGCCTGGCTTGCATTAAAATCTAGTCGTATTGAAGTAACGTGGCCTCCAATTTCCACGTGTTTCAGAAGACAAGGCGCAAGCTCTAATAGAACGACACGTGGACAAGTTGCTCGTGGTAATATCATTTTGCCCGCGAAAACCGAAAAGAAAGAAAAAGAACACAACGGATTAACAAAATCATTTTTATAGAAAGAAGAAAAAGAAAACAGAGTGTAATTTTGCGAGGTTCCAAAAGCAGAGGAAGAGAGAGAAAGAGGGAGGGAAACATTGAAAAGGAGAGAAGAAGAGTGACAGCCATGTAGGATCCGAATACAACGGGGTTTGGTGAAGTTGTGTAATCTTTTTTGTTTCTCTCTCTATCCGATTTGAAAAAACTTTTCGTTGTTCTTCTATATTTCCCAGTTGTTTTTCCAAATCACATAGGCCAAAACAGAGCAACTCACACAGGAGGAATCCGAGTTCCTTTCTGGGAACGGGGTTCCTCATTCATTCTGAAACTTTCCCTCCCTTCCTCAGGTCCTTCTCTCTCTCTCTCTCTCTGTTCATCATGAATCAGAAAGACCCTTTTGCTATCTTCTTTTTTTTTTTTTTTTTGTTGGGGAGAGGGGGGGGGGGGATTATTTTCTTCTTCATGCATGTGTCGTATTTGATGATATGCCTTTGAAGGCTTCTCATTATTTTATACTATATCTGGGTTTGATTTCACATGACCTGCTCATAATGCTTGTTTGGTGTTCCCATTGATCAAAACATTAAAGGCCAGCATGGCCCACTTCTTAAGTATTGTATGTGTCTGTGTTAATGAATCTAAAACATCGTCATCTCCTCCAGTCTTGACCCCATATGTTTGATTTTCACCGTTGAAAACAAGCATTCTCTGCCAGCCGAATACATGTATGAAATGGATTGTATACATTTTTTTTTTCATTGCTAATATTATTCGTCGTTGAACTTGGGCCTACATGTTGATGCTGTTCAACCTAGGATGTGCAGACTGATTTTCATAAAGCGAGTCCATTTTTTTTTCTTTCCCCTTTTCAATAACTTATTAATTGATTTTTAATCATTCATTATTGCCTCAGGGTTTCTTCATAGGTGGTGGTGTACATAAATGGCCTTGATGTAAATTTCATAGGAGGGTATTGTACACCATCGGCTATTGGTCTTGGATCGAGAGACGATGTTTCTTTCTGGAATGTATCTCTTCGAATTGAAGGTACGTGCTCAATTTGAGAAAGAGGGAAACGAAACCCCAAAAAAAAAAAGAAGTATAAAATCTGGGGAAAAAATATCCTCATGAAAGTTGATTTTCCCGAAGCGTAGGATAAACCAGAATTTCTGTTGTCAAAACATCTTTTCCCTGTCAGTTTCGTATTGGTATGTTCATTCAGATGCGGGTAGTTTAAGGGCAGTTGATATTGGATCATGTATGTTAATATTCTGTTTGAATCATATCTAATTTTATGTGGAAAAAATTCATTAAAAAAAAAAGCAGATTGATATTTATTCTGTTGTCAAAACATCTTTTCCCTGTCAGTTTCCTATTGCCTCCATTGGTATGTTCATTCAGATGCGGGTAGTTTAAGGGCAGTTGATATTGGATCATGTATATTAATCTTCTGTTTGAATCATATCTAATTTTATGTGGAAAAAATTCATTTAAAAAAAAAAGCAGATTTGGAATTCAGGCATTTAACTTTCTTGGTTTTGGTCAACTCTTCTGCATTTCCTTTGCTTGATGAAAATTCTATTGTTGGCAACTTGGCATGTTTGGTAGGTCCCTACTTCTCTGGGAGATTGCAGACACCGTGCCTGCTATTTTAAGTGAGCTGGCACTATATACTAAAAAAATTTTGATGTTAGCCGTTGTGAAAAAGGTAATTTCAATGGGGGGCTGCGCCTCAAAATCAAAAGGGAAGAGCAAAACTCATAGGAGAAACAGGCACAAACATGGCAACGGCCGAGGAAACATACCCACTGGAGTTGCTGACACGTCTTTGAAAAGGCTCAGCAATGCTGGAAGTCATGTTGGCGACTTTTCTCTCGGTGACTTTGTTCACTTGGACTTTGAGAAGGGTGCTTCGACTACCTGCCGGAGGTCTGAGGTTTCCAACATGACATTTCATCTTACCCAGCTACAATACCACAGTCATAGTCAAATCGATGGAAATGGTATCTTCTCTCTCTCTCTCTCTCTTATTGCTCGGATGCCAATAATTAGGAGATATAAGAGAGAAAGAGAGTAGTAGTGAGCAATCTGTCATGCATTCTGTCACGTCCTATGGTTATTTATTTATGACAGTCCTTTCCTTATGGCGTTGGAATTTGTTGGATTTCCTTGGTCTGAGATGGCTACCTTCTATGAACATGCTGAGCACTTATGTTTTGCAGGAATGTGCCAAGAGGAAGCATGGTTTGACTCAGTCAGCATTATAGAATCTGATTCAGATGATGACTTCATTAGTGTGCATGGAGGTAATGCATCTCTGTCTGATTTTATCTGTCGACTATTTTACAATTGTGACTTTGCTATGTTCATGCAATCTTTCTGATTCAACTCTTCTGGCCGACAGATTGTTTTCCATTTGCGGGTAATGGTTTGGGGAGTGTCCCAAATACTCAGTTACTCCAATATGAAAGTGCATCATGCTTTGGAAACTCAGGGTGTAATACGTATGAGGGGTTCTATGAAAGTTACCTCAAAATAGATGGAGGTAGCTATAAGAATGGGGAGAAAATTCAAGAAAAGAACTCAAAGTCTTGCTTACCTGTTCTGCTTCCATCAGTCAATTTTAATGACATGAATCATGCTCCAGCAAGTTCTCAGTCATCACAAATAACACAATCAACAGTTATCATGGTTTCTGTAAAAAGAACATCTGTTGATGGAAATGAAAAGACTGGATTACGTAAGTACAGAAAATTTATTTTTCTAGAAGGAAAAAAAAAAGTTACTGGGTTTCCAAGTATTGATTTTAGATAAAATTTTCAAGTAGATATCTGGATCACTCTGTGTTCTGATACTAAATGAGTGGATGAGCAGGTGCACCTGAGAGATTACTTTACCATCCTAGAGCAGGGCTTCAAATACAGTGTTCAGCTCTAGAGAAGCCATTGCCTGGATCCTGGTCTATAGTCTCACCTTCAGTATTTAGGCTCCGTGGCGAGAATTTTTTCAGGCATGTCAGAAAATTTTATCTATCAAATTTTATTTGATGTTATGGCCACCCATATCTAGTAATTAGTCCATTGTTTACTTTTTTCCTACTCAGAACTTGGATTTATATGTGCTATTAATTATGCAGTGATAAGCAAAAGTTTCCTGCTCCAAACTGCAGCTCTTATGTACCAATAGGTGTGGATTTGTTTGTCTGCCCACAGAAGATAAATCACATTGCTCAGCATCTTGACCTTCCATCTGTCAAAGGACACGAGAAAGTACCCTCACTCCTTATTGTTAATATACAGGTTCACTCTTCAAATTCAAATTATACATTCTTTACATTAATACTATACCTTCACCTGTGATGAGGTCTATGGATGTTGTTTTCCTGTTTGGACACCCTAAAGTAATGTCATCTAACATAATTATTTTGCCTTTCTATCAGTTGCCAACATACCCTGCTTCCATGTTCCTCGGTGATGGAGATGGGGAAGGCATGAGCCTTGTATTATATTTCAAACTGTCTGATAATTTTGACGAAGAGATCTCTCCTCACTTTCAGGATAGTATCAAGGTATATCCTCTCATCAATAGCTACTCGATACAACTTTTAAATCTTTAAGCTGACACTTATTTTTCTCCCCTTGGAAATAAATTTATCATTAAAGAAATATCAGAGTTGACATTTTCTAAATACAACGTGCTCCTTGACTTTTGGAAACTGAATCACTTTCGCTTCTTCTTGAGTATCTGTTTAGTTAAATAACAGCATTGGTTGTATCAGAGGTTAGTGGATGATGAGATGGAAAAGGTGAAAGGGTTTGCAAAAGAAAGTGAGGTTCCCTTTAGGGAAAGACTCAAAATTTTTGCTGAGGTGGTTAACCCAGATGACCTTCAGTTGAGTTCAACAGAGAAGAAGCTTATAAATGCCTACAATGGCAAGCCAGTGCTTTCACGCCCTCAACACAATTTCTTTAAGGTATATACAATATCTTGTTATAAAATTTTCTTCTACTCCTCAGTTAAAAGACTGTTGGAAATATTAATTTTTAGCTATTCATCCCACTTGAATTGAACTCATCATGGTATTGATGTTTCTGTATACAACTTGGTTATTATTTAAAATGTTTTGATATAATAAATTGACCTTTCGATCTATCCATCTGCCTCATTGATTTATTGATTCAACAACTAGAATATATTTATGTGTGTGTGCATACTTGCAAAATTCTGTTGAGTTATTCAACAAAGCATTTTATTTAGAGAGCAAAGATCTTAGTGAAGTGTTGTTTATCTAAGCTTTTCTTTGATTACAGGATCAAGCACGATCCTTCCACCCAATATTTTTTAAAATTAATGTATCTATATCAATTGCAGGGACCTAACTATTTTGAGATTGATCTGGATATTCATCGCTTTAGCTACATATCAAGAAAGGGGCTTGATTCACTCCGAGATCGTGTACATAATGGAATACTTGATGTAGGCTTAACTATCCAGGTAGAGTATACTTGACAACTTTTAAATTCAACACTTCTGATATCAAATTAATTAAGCTATTTTGCCCTTGATGGTACTCATGAAATTAATGCTATTCCCTCCGAAGTTTTTTCTTAAAGGAAAAACCTTGTAATACCATGCTTGCATTTACCATAATCAGCACGACAGAATGTTCTTTAGTCATCCTTCTCTGTTTTCCCCAGCATCTTATCTAGTATCTCCTATTTTTGAATGAATGAATTGAAGATTACTTGGAAGTCATTTTTCAATCTTCTGCTCTCATTACCAAATTGAATCAGCTGGAAGACTAAATGAGAAGATAAATTCTTAGGAAAATCAGTCTATTAAAAATTGATAGATCAAGGTAATCTTAAATAGATATATAAGCTGTCAGAGATGGGTTCTACTAAGTGAGCTTGGAATGTTTATATATCCATTTATGATTAACTTTACTGATTTTTTTAAGAGACCAGGTTTACTTGAGAATTTCTCAAATGGAAAAGCTTTCTTAGGATGCCCTTTCGCAGGCCATGATTAATTTTCTTCTAACACTTCTGGGCATGCTTGATATGTTTCCATCTCATTGACTCCCATGAGAAAAGACTCTCATATTTTTGTCCCCTTCTCTTTACATGCTTTCACAGGCACAAAAGCCAGAGGAACTGCCAGAGCAAGTTCTGTGCTGCTTGCGTTTGAATAAGATTGATTTTATTAACCGCGGTCAAATTCCCACTATTGTAACTTAATTGATTGAGACAACTACCAGTTGATAAATGCTTGGGAAAGAAATGAAAGAAAAATGCTCTGAGATGGATACTTTGTAAGAAGTGGGTGCCCAACCTGTAATAACTCTGGGAAAGAGGAAGAAGAGATACAAATTTGAAAAAAGAAAAAAGAAAAATTTACGCGTCCTGTGAAATGCAATGTTGAATTTCTTTACCATGTTTTAAGGATGACTAATTGAAGAACGATGAATCTTTGCCTATTAAGTTACAAATTTATGATTGTGATTTTTTTTAATGTTGAAGTTATCCCTTTTTTTGAAGGAAGATTATGTGCATATTTGGAATCACTTTTAAAATCACGTTTACATGAAAGTTTTAGTGCATGTTTGGATTGGCGTTGGAGAGGGAAATAACTCCCAAAATTGTTATGAAGGCCATCAATGGGTAGAAGGGCTATATAAAAAAAAATTTTGTCAAATCGTGGTTTTGAGCAACGAAACGCCGAACTAAACATAACATTAATCTATTGCTTTCTGCCAAAAAAGTGCAAAATTAGTAGAGCATCTTCCGTAACCCTATGTTTACCAAACACAAACATATATGTCTACACTTTCTGTTCTTTTTTTTCTTGGATTTGGGGAGCACTTAAGTTTTCACTAATGAGATGGGCTATCTAACAAGATCCTCCGTTAAGAAAACTGCTGAAATTTTGGGATATGATAGCCTCATCAACCAATGGACTGCCATATTAAACAAAATAACTCCCTAAATTGTTATGAAATGCAAAATTGGTAATGGGTAGAATTGGGCTATATCAATAAAAAAATTTTCGAGTTGATTCCCATTTATAGTCTTTTGTTAGGACGTGTCTTCCAATTGAAACGCCTACTTTGTCGCCAGAAGAAAGGGCAAAATTAGTAGAGCATCTTCCGTAACCCTATGTTTACTTCACAAACTAGCTGCTCCTGTATTAAGAAGTGCTGGTGGCTTGGAATGATTATGTTTTCCTTCATATGTTGTCAAGATATCTGTAGGATTTGTTGAAGACCTCTGAACGTGCTTTACGACACTGCAAAACAGGGTTGCGCATCTGTAGTAGTACCTACGCATGAGAAGAACGAGCATCACTAAGATTCCAGGACAAGTCAAGAGTAATGAGGAAAATATAATGAAGACAGATATAAATCTTAATACTCCCACTATCAAGCAACATAATTTTACACTCTTTAGAGATTATAATAAAAGTTATTCATGAATCATGAGCCTTTACAAATCATTTTATGTTTTTAGAATGAAAATGGTCTTTGACATAGTATTTAAGTTTTTGTAACTAAGTGATTAAGTGTTCAATTCTTATCGTTTTTCATTTTTTAATAAAATTATGTTTTTATACAAAGTATGATGTGTTATGTTTTGTCCATACATCTAGTTTGATGGACTTATGTGTGAGAGGACTTGTTGAAATGGTGATTAACATACACAGGGTGGTATAAGGCCAAAAATATGCATAATCCAAGTCATGAATGTGAATAATTCAGTAATTTTTTGGGCACCAGGTTTTCGGCTAGTTGAAGTAGACAAATGTAATTATCTAATTATTAGTAAGTTAAATTATTTTATTGGTCTTTATAGTTTTATTTAATTTTTAATTTAATACCTATAATTGAAAATTTTATAATTTGGTTTTTATAGTTTTAAAATTTTAATTTTGTTCTTATTGTCTATGTTGCTAAAATAATAAAAAAATAAATTTAAACAAAAAATTTTATAATTAACGTAATTATAAATAAGAAATAAAAAATAAAAAATTACAATAAATAAAATGCATCTTTATATTAATACAAATAAATAGATATGATATATACCATGTTCATAGTAAATATATTTAATCAGATGTAAAATAATAAAGCCATTTAATATCTTATTTACATGAATTTTTTTTTCTTTTCTTCATGAAATCAAATAAGTAAAGAGAAATATTTTTTCCTTTCCTTCTCTCTTTTATATCTTTTCTCTTTCACCATTTTATTTCTTTTCTTTCCTAATATTTCTTACCAAACAAAGCATTAATAGTATGAGATTAAATTAAATATAAGAATTTAATTACAAACTTTTAAATTATAAAAACTAAATTAAATATTAAATAAAACTATAATGACTAAAAGAATTATCTAACCTTAATAGTAATAGGTCAATAGATGCCATCAAAATGTGTAGGAAAGAAATATCACCTTGGATTGGGGTTGCCTTTGATATGCGTCTCCGCATATTTGAGCCATCTATACCCGTCGTCTGATAGATCAACTCTACTTGTCCTCTGCTCAATGAATCTAGGCTCCATCATACTCCTAAACATGGCTGGATCATACAGCCTGTGATTTAATACAAGAACAAGGATGCAGAAGAATAATAACTCAAATTTATCAAAATAATTAAGAGGCTTATTTATAGGCAATCTAAATAAGAAATCATAATAATATTCAAATGATGGAATAACATATCCCTAAGCTTAAATGCCTGTTTGATAATCCCTGAATTACAATCATAATATAGAAGTCTTAAAATTACCCCCAAATTCTTAATTACAATAATATCTTTTTGTAATTAAAAAAAAATATTTTTCTTTGGACAAAATTTAGATAGTGTTCCTTGAATGTTTTGTGACTGGATTCTTTAATAAAACATAACATGTGGATGAATCTTTTTAAAATAAACAATTATATAATTATGAGTCATGAAAAATATTCATGTCATATTTCGACTGAGTAATCTATTAGCAGACATTTAAAAAAATTGTTCGGAACTTTCCTTTTCCTCTAATACTGCATTAAGCTGACTTCTATGTTTCTGCAGACTCATGAATATGCTTTTTGACTTTTAGGGTAAGATAAAGACAGGCGATTATCCAAGCACGAATTAAATCTATATCAACTAAACTCTTTACCTCCTGGGGTCATCATTTTCCTCATCCACTTCCTCACTACTTGATAGATATTCTGCTTCTGGCTCCATCTCAGCTAACAAGTGAGAAGCTATCTCTCCTTCCAATTTAGATGAATATTCACCATGAACTTGATGAGACTCTCGAATTCTTGAAATTACTTCTGAAGTTACAGGTTGAAGAGGTTGATGATTGTGCTGTCTGCTATAAGAAATTGCAGTTACGTGGCCACCACGTGAGTGTTCAACGTGTTTCTTGGCAGGACAGTTTGGAGTAGTGCACTTATAACTCTGACGAACTCTACAACCTCTGAACCGTTTCTGCCCAAAACTCTGCCAATTGTGGCCATCATAAGGAGGCTTATCAAGTTTCAGTGAAGAGGATTTCCTTCTTAGGTTTGATATCATCTTCTGTTGATCTGTAGTATTACAAGTTACTGCAGGAACCTGCATCGATGAGGTTGCAGTTGCTGCTCCTGTGATGATCAGAGCAGTGCTCGAAGAAACAAAGAAATGGAAAGAAGAAGAAGAAGAAGAAGAAGAAGAGGGAAAGAGTATGGATAGAGAGATTCTGAGAAAGATAAAGAAATGAATTTTGTTATTCACATAAAGCACTGTACACTATATCATATAGAAGCATCAAGAATACAACGGAAGGCTAACTGTCTCAACTAATGCCAGCTCATACAACTAACAAATCTAACTATAACTGTAAATAACTTATATCCCTTGACATCTTCAGTTTGGAAATGCATAGTTGAGTGATCCTGTTCAGGCTGACGAAGCATCAATGATCCAAATACAACTTGGATAATATTACGAGAGACTTGTGATTATGAACGTACCCACCTTTGACTTACTTTATAATGACTCGCTTTCCAGTCTATTTTAAAATTTGTTTAAAATGGTAATATTATCACTTTAAATTTAAGCAGATTTTTATAAAAATTTTAAGTGTCCGGGTATCATGATATCGACTCATCTTAGACCCTTAATTTATATTTAGTTTATTTATACTTAAGCATACATTTACATACATACACATATATATATATATATATATATTAATCGATATAATATATCATAAAAAAGTAAAAGAAAAATATAATCCAAGTAGCGTTATATAAGTTTTAAATTATGTTAATAATTATTTGAGACATTTTATTCTTGGTTGTAATTTTTTATTTTCTCTGGTTGTTGGTATTGTTTGCCATTGTTAGGCATGTTTTATGGTTTCTTTTTTTAGCAAGAATCGATTATTAATCCTCACACATATTCTATGGGAGTTTGTATGTTTTTCAGTTTGCACTATAGGCTTTTACAATCATAGTATCATGTAGCTATGAATTGGCAGGTTCTGTAACAAGATATGGAATTTCCTTTGTCGTTTTCCATCTTCTAGGTTTTTAGTTGATCCAAATAATGTTGGTATTAGTTTGCAGCAGGTGTTCAAGGAGGAGTTGTATTGTTGTGATTTCATATGAATAGATTTTATGAAAATGAGTCAACTTAAGAAAAAACTTATTTATTGATTTTTTTTTTCAAATAAATATACTTGTGTCTGGCGATTCAAAATTCCAATATATCTTACCCATCATTATCCCTAATTCTAAGTAAGAATGTCATGCCAATAAATTGCAAATGTGCTTACTGCATTAATTGACTGTCATGCAAAAGAATGAGAATTTTCTACTACTTCCGTTGAATAGTAGATTTGAATTGTCCATATAGATATAGATAGTCTATATTTTTATTTATTTATTTATTTGGTCTTAACTATTTATTTTTTTTAAGGGAATAAAACACAAGATAAAGTCTGTATTATAAAAGTTGAAAGAATGTCTTTATTTTATATTTTGTTTCATTCAAAATATAAAAAATAAAACTCAAAATAAAACGATTATTATAATAAAAAAAGAATAGCTTAAAAAAATGTAAAATTTGAATTGTCTTAATCTAAATGAACCCTCTAGATTTGCTATCGAGCAACCCGCAATAGAGAATCCCATTCCATGAATATAGGCGGTAGAATCCTATAATCATTTCCCTTCTAGTTATTGACCCATGTTTATCTTCATTTGACCTATATATCCTTATTTAAGTATTATCTCACTAAAAATAGGATTTTAAGTATCATCTTACATGAATATTAGGTCTTGGATGTTGGAAAATAAATACAATTTCAGGGCAGCTCACATAAACTACTCTTTGAACTTCAAAGCTGATTTCAATATGGCATCCACTATCTTATTTAAAATTAAATTAATTTTTTTAATATTTTGTTATCAAAATTTTCAATTAAAATATAATAGATGTTTAAATTTTTAATTAAAATATGACAAGTGTATATTTTAATTGAAAAATAATATATTTATTTGTAAAAATCATATATTTATCATGTTTTTTATTTAAAAATTATACAATTTATATTTTAATTGAAATACCTAATAATAAAAATATAATGAATTATGTATAAATATTTTTCCTTTAAAATAGTTTGTTCTACCACTAGAAGTAATAGTATCATACTAAGTGTTGGAGTAGCATCGATGTTTAACTTGAATATGGCGACTCTTTGAAAGTGTAATTAGTAATCCACAAGTTAATATCTTTGGAATCTTGGATCTACTTGAAGGCATAATTAGAATCATCCTTTGATTTTTTTCTTTTTAAACAATGATGAAAATGGTAGTTCTTGAAGATCATGGCATTTATCTCAAGTTCATCTCAGAATTTTCTTGTTAAAGAAGCTTCCTATAATGGAAGGAAGTGAAGAGAACAATCATTCCCTTCCCAACGAGACCAAATGGGTATGAACCATCCAAGCTTTCATTATTATAAGGAAATTATTATCACAAAGAACTAATTAATGTTAGGTATTTAAATCTGACTACTTTTTTGACAGAGAAGTATGCATAAATAAAATATTAAAGACCCGTTTAGTTACACACAAAATAGACGAAATATATTTACATAATTTATATAATATTTATTATATCTTTTTAATTATTATTTTATTTATTAAATTATTATTTTAACCATCAAAATATATTTTTAATGAACCTTTTCTAACCTTATATTATTGTATTTAGGTCTAAATCATAAAAAATGTTTGATAATGAATAAATTTATTCAGATAAAAATAAGCCCAAATTAAATTGCTTAAAATTGATTATTTTTAGTTTGATTTAGTTCGTCTTTGTGCTATTAAACCGAACTAATCAATTTCTTTCAATAGAATTTAGCATTTTGTTTGGATAATGTACAAATAATTGGCTAAATCAAACAGTTTTAATTTACGCAAATAGATCTTCTACTGCACAATATATGCTGTGCAGAGAGGATCCTTAAGATTAAAAAAAATTAAAAAAAAAATTACTTCCCCTGTATGAGAGGTCTGTAAAGTAGGAAAACTCGACCCCCTAATTTACATGTTGATGTCGTCCTTGACAAAAAGGCCATTTAAAAAAAAAAAGATGATGTAGTTGACAAGGCAAACATATAAAATTAAAAAACACACATAAAGAAAAAAAATTTAAATGCAATTTTAAAAATTTTTAAATCTAATTTGTATATTAATTTTATAAAACTTTAGCTTAGGGAATTAAAATATAATTTTTTGTTCGAAAAAAAAAAGGCTTGCTTTGAAAAAATAATAATGATAACGGGGTCATATGCGGGATCGAATTTGGATTTTACCCATTCAACCCCGGCAGAGCAATTTGCTTGTTTTGTCAACTCTGGAGTAGATTGGGTTGCAGACAAGCTCACTACAAGCCCACGACGTAATGGAGGAGGAGAAGAGTGAGAAGCAAACAGATCAGGAAGATGTCACAAGCAAAATCAATCTTCACTTCACTCAACCAATCCGTTGTATAGTAAAACTGGGTGAGTCTGATTTCTGCTTCCTCTCTTTTTCCTTGTAAAGTTCTATCCATTCTTTATTCGATCTGTTTTCCAAGTTTGTTGCTTCACTAATTCACTGTCTTTACTTTCATTTCCAATCTTCTTGTTGATGCTACTTGACTTTACTATTTCAGTGTTGTTTTTTGGCTCAAAAACACCTAGAAGACTGTATTATCTAGAATTGATTGAAATGCTAGTGGCAAACATTCTATTGTCTGATAGCTGTATAAGATGAGCCTTTTATTGGATGAAAACCCATTAATGTGGAATATTCAACTATGAGCTAAGCAAAGGGATCTTGCGAAAATTTCTCTCAGATATATGTATAATTTTTTTAATGTCATCCAGGAGGAGCTGCAATTACTTGCAAAAATGAATTAGAGAAGATAAATGAGGAAATTCTTCAGAAGGTTTCAGAACAGCTGAGGCAAGCAATGATTGCATCTTCTGCAAAGCCTCCTGGGATGGATTGGAGCAAGAGACCCGGAAAATCAGAAATTTCTTGTAACCCTGAAGATTTTGGAGATCATTCAGTTCTGGACTACAGACGTTTCATTGTTATTCATGGAGCAGGTTCCTTGCGTTGCTTCTTGTCATGAAGTAAAATCTATTATTTCCATTTACAACATAAGAGAAATTGTATTTTTATGCAAATTAATATCGCATATCTGGGAGATTAAGTCTTGGAGATAACAATATGTGCATAATTAAAACCATTTTTTGTTGATCGATATTAAAATAAAATTATTCATGGGCTTTCACTTGAGAGTTTAAACTTTTGATTTGATGTGGTCCTTGACATTTGTGAAATGCAACTACTTGAGAATATTGGAAAGCACGGAAATCTATTATATAATGAGTAAGAGTGCTCTAATTCAGCGAGTTCAATTAAGCTATTCGAGGGGCAGAGTGAGTGGGAAAGGGAGTGGATTCAAATGATAACCATATATAATAAATTAGCAACTAGGTTGGAAATCCGTACTTAGACTTCTGGCAAAGTTTGTAATGCATTAAGTTTTTTACAATTATAGAAGTGACATTCTCCATTGCTTCAATGAGTGGGGCTAATGTTATGATTAATAATCTGGGGAGAGTAAAGGAGCTGACTTATTTGTTATAAAACTTCTATGTTCCTGAGCTGCTATAGAAAGTAAGGTGAAGAAATAAAAATAAGGTCTGCAATAAATTGTATGTGATGTTTAAAGATGGACCTTTTTTATTGATGATATGAAACTTAATTATATCCTTTGGTGCTTTCAGGTTCTTTTGGCCATTTTCAAGCTAGCAAATCTGGAGTCCACAAAGGACAATTGCATAAACCTCTTGTCAAGGGTGGTTTTGTTGCTACACGGATTTCTGTAAGATATCATCTTATTATTATTATTTTTATCTTCATTTTTCAAATTTATAAGAACTGTTTATAGTTGTGACGGTGGAGTTTGGGAAGACAAATGTGACAGTTTAACTGTTATACTAGCAGTCCAGTACAGCTGCCACCTTATAGCTAACTCTTTTCACAAAAATATATTCTGATGAAGCATAGCCAGAAATTCCTGATAGAAGCTCTAAAACTAATTGAAATCAATTGACTTCTAACTATCATTCAAACTCAAATTCTACATTTTATTCCCAAGTTCTCTTTATATGCAGTAGTGTGCGAAATGATTTCTGGGGCTTCTTTGTTATTTTTCTTTGTTTTGGATAAATAAATTATTTTGATACAAATTATGCATTTACACGTGAATTAAATCTTTCTTCTCTTTGCTTATCTCTATCTTTGTTCCCATTTTCAGGTAACCACCCTAAATCTTGAAATTGTTAGAGCACTAGCCAGAGGTAGTATTTTAGCTGTTGTAATAACTGCTGCAAAAATTATTCTTGTTGTATTAATATAATGCTGGGTAATTGTTCTTTTGTTCAAGCTTTGCTGCAAAGGATAGTCAAACATGGCCTGGCCCATTGGGCTGCTTGAGCCTAGCTCTGTTTAATAGGGCTTAGGCCCTACTTTTAAGCCCAATGGCTGGGCTTGGTTAAATAATTAGGCTGTGTTTTAAAAACCAAATTAGGCTTATACTTAGATCTATAAATAGGGCCAGCATGGCCTGGCCTGGTTTGTAATATTTAATATTATATAATATACCATACAATAAATAATATGTAATATATATTTATATCACAAAACCTTCAACCCTAATCTATTTGTGATGTTATTGTTGAATTTAGTTTTAGTAGTGAGAGTAAGATTGAACTTGGCTTGAATATGTATTCTAGAATTCGCTATTTAAATGTAAAATTATTTAAAATCTATTATAATTTTTATTAAATTTTATAAACAAGGCTGCGCCTGTCTTGGTACAGCACTTTGAAGTTAAAACTGGGCTAGGCTGGGCTTGGTATTGCACACTATCTGTTATTAGTAGGCCAAGCCCAATCCAGCCTAAGTTTGCCCACCCCCCCTTAAGTTCATAATCAACTTGGTCACTATACAATTTAGTGATATTTATCATTATATCATGACTGCTACTGCATCCTTCAGTTCAATGTATGCCTGTTCAGCAAGATGACTTCTGAATCATATGGTGGTTCACTTTTTCCACCACTCTTTTGTTCATGTTTGATCTCTAGCTTGACCTTTATTAATGTCACATCTGCTTGGCTTTGTTATTTTGGGATTGCTCTTTATTAATATCTTTGACAATCTTCTTCCCCTGTTACTTGGTGGTGTGTGGAAGTGCAAAAATACTTATCCATTTTTTACTGTAGTTATTAATTTGTTATTGAATAGAATTTACACAAAAGAATTATACCTTCAGACTGGGAAAAGGTAATTAAAAATCATTTTTGTCTTTTAAAATCTTTTTTGGCAGCGCCATCAATAAACAGATCAACAATAAATTACCAACACTGGAGATATTGTAACATATCATAAGCCCCACCTTAATCTTGTGTTTGAAGTATCTTTACATAGGAATGCACTACAATGTTTATTAGTATCCTTCCATGCCATTTTTGCTGTTATCCGTTTTACTTCCCTTTTTTTTGCCGCATTTGCTTTTGAGAAGGATTGCAATTCATTTTATACTTATAATTATTCTTGTGCAGAGGGTATTCCTTCAACTGGAATATCTCCATTTTCATGTGGATGGCTCACGAGTGAGAGACATGTTAGAAAACTCTGAATAAACAGTATATCTTACCTTGCTAGATCAATTATGAACATTAGAAATTGTTACCTTTTTGACTTTCTTTTCAGATAGTGTCTAACTCCTTTCTATGTTTGAATTCAACACGTGCAGATAACCTCAGTTGATTTTTCCATGGTGGCTAAGGCAATAGACTCCGGTTTTATACCTGTAAGATTGGATTCTTTAATTTGTATCATGACTTGGAAGCTTTTAAATATATTTTCTCCCCTATATTCTTGTAACCATCCCTCTTCCTAGATGATAGTGGATTTTTATCATCTCTTTATCTTTCTAGGACAAAGGCATTTTAGATAACAGCAGCACTAAAAAATGCTTCTTCAGTGTTTGAAGTGCATGAAAAGTTATATTTAGCTGCAATGGATAAGGAGAAAACTTTGAGATTCTTTCAATGCAAAGTTTCATGAAGTTAGCGCCATAAAATAGAGCACTCATATCTGGTTTCATTTTTTCACCTATTCTTTAAAGGTTCCAACTTCTGCACTGGTTCTTCTCATTTGTCTCTTTGTGTGTATGTTTTAAGAATAATTTGGGGGCTAATTCCAATTTGTCTAGGTTCTGCATGGAGATGCAGTGCTTGATGAGATTCTGGTACAGACTCATAGTTTTCAGCGTTACTGTTAACAATAATGCAATTTAAAATTTTCATATTATAGTATTTTTTTCAGGGGTGCACTATATTGAGTGGAGATGTTATCATAAGTCATCTGGCGGCACATGCAAAGCCTGAATTTGTTGTTTTTCTTGTATCCACCATATGTCATATATTCATGAATTACTGTTGATACAATACTCTTTCTGTGCATGCCAAACCAAATGGTTTTCTGGTGATACTCCAAAGGGCATAGGAAATATCCTGAGTTTTTTTTTCTTTTTTCTATCTTGCCACATTTTCAATATCGGCTAACTTATTAGCTGCTAAAGCATTAATTAAGTATTGATGAATAAAGATTGGTTCCCCACAATTTGGAATTATCTTTAGCCACTAATACTTAAAAGCCTATCTCAATATTTTGCGTCTGTAATTTGAGAAGATATTACATGAATGTTTTCCATTGAGTGTTGATGAAAGACCGATGTCTATGGGGTATATGACCGTCCGCCAACAGAACCCAATGCAGTACTCCTAAAGGAGATTGGTGAGCGCTAGATCTTCTGTATGGCCTGTTCCCTTCATGGTTGGTCTAAAGTTGAAACTGTCTTATGTAAAAGCTTTTCCAACTATGGCAGCTGTTGGTGAAGATGGAAGCTGGTCAGTTGTGAAACCAAAGTTACAGAACTCAAGTAAGCAGAGTTAGTAGTTCCCCGATTCAATTTTCTTTTCTTTTCTCTGTGCTTTACAGCTTCCTGATGATTGAAAGGTCAAATATGCTTGCCAGTTACCAGGTCTCTTATTATTTTTGCATTGGGCATATACCAAAATTATTAGTCCGATACTTTTTTTTGAAGTATGAGCATTTTAAGATATTTGTTAAACTTTAGATGTTCCTCTCTCTCTCATTTTCTCTATATTCAAAAGCTGGGAGAAGGGGGGGCCTAGAGAGAGTTGCATGACCTGGCGACAATTTGTTTTAGGACAAAATTTAGATGCAGCTACTTAAGTTTTTGCTATCAGATTCTTCCAAAAAATATAACATGTGCTTTTTTCCCCAACTAAGTAGTACGCTATTGACTTCTTCAAATAAGCTCATCCGCATGTCAATTTTATTACAGAGCCTAATAGCAAAAACTTAAAAACTGCATCTAAGTTTTTCCTTATGTTTTACTTCATATGCTAAATGAACCGAGCCCTAGATAGTTTGAATCTACTATGACTCCGTAGCATGAAATTTTTTCCTGCTGAAGTTCCACAATAAGATGCAAGATAATTTTGCTTCGCTTGTAAACCTTTAGTTCCCACAATAAGATAGTCGCCTCATTTAAGAGTTGGAACACTCAAAACATGTTGCTTTTATGCGGAAAATATCTTTTTGAAAAAAAAAGGGTAGTAAGACATTTCGGTCGATGCAAGTTCTATTATGCTAATTAAGCCAACCATTGTGGGAAAAAATAGATGTTTTTAATATCACTATTTCTTTCACACCATAAATAAACATATTTGAAGAATTTTAGCAGCTTTTGTGTTATCATTCATTGCTAAATCACCAATTTAATGATTTTTTTTTGGGCGGGGGGTGCCATGGGACATATAATATTTTCGTTATGTGCAATGAATCTTTGTAACTTGTGTTGCCTGCAGTTGAGCTAACAGTACCAGCTCATGACACAACTGGTGGGATGGCGACGAAGATATCAGAAGCTGCAGTGATAGCAAAACTTGGAATTGATGTCTACATTGTCAAAGTAATAAGTTTAACACTATTCCATCAATTCATCTTATTTTTCTAGGGCTCCTAATCTTGAATTCTCCAGCTGCCTTTCAGGCAGCAACAAGCCACTCATTGAGGGCCTTAAATGGAGATCTGAGGAGCAGCATTCCGGACGACTGGCTCGGAACGGTGGTTCGATCTCTGAAATAGCACTGCCATCATCTTGTGCATATATTTGAAAGTAGGCTTTTTGCTCCCAATTACTTATGGTAAGTACCATTGGTGAACAGAAAAAATTTAGGTGCAGGTTTTAAATACTTACCATTAAGTTTTCTAATAAAATTATGGTACGTAAAAAAATATCTTTTAAAAAGTCAATAATGTAATGTTGAATTATAAGAAATAACTATATGTTATAATTTTATTGAAAATTTTGAGAATGAACGCTTAATCACCATTAGCTAAATCCTGTTTGCAGACTCCCTGTGCATGCAAGAGTTGTCCAGAAACTGCTCACAGATTTTGGTCATATTGCAGTGGTATTCTGCATATGATAAAGATTGCCAACTATTGAACTGATGATGGTTATGTAATTTTCTAGTTTTCTTGCGCTCTAACTTAGAAGTATATTTGTTTAGTACATTATTTGATTATTTTGTTGATGTTGACGGTTTTGAGATTTTGTTTTCCAAAGTTTCTTTCAAAAATTTGTGGAAGGAGTTTTTTTTTTGGGTAATTATATAAAATAAATTGAAGGAAAACATTTTACAATATATATCCAAATATTGTAAGAACCAAATATAACTTTTAAAACAAGAGATAGTAGTTGTAATTTAACTAAATTTAAGTACTATTATAATTTACTCTAGTAATAATTATTGACTATTAAATATATTATGTTAAATGATATATATAATTAAAATATATATTATAAAAATTATTATCAATTTTATCATAATTAAACAATCTTGAACCTCTCCCTTTGCAGTTCAACGATTGCTTTGATTTCTAAAAATATTGATTTTAGACTCCTTTTATCGGTTCAGTCAATCAATATATATTTTAAAATAAGATTTTAAGTTATTGTTCTTAGACTACAACTGATGTAACTAAGTTTTTTGTGTCACATTTAAAAAAGAAAAAAGAAAAAAGAAAAAATTGTAAAACCCACCACCAAAGCTTAGTCGTTAGAGAAGATATTTTTATTATGGTCATTTAGTGGTGGAGATACCGATCATAGATGGAACTCTTGTCCACATGAAGCCCATTTCCCTATCGCCGAAAAGAGAAGTCCATCTACCTACACACTAACACACGTCATTTACGCATGTACAATGTGACAAATTCTTTATTTATCCATATTTCCTTTTTTTTCAAAAAAAAAAAATTATTCTTAAGGCCTCACTTCGTCCATATGTGGGAAATTGGTACGTTTGATCCTTCTGTTTATCATAGAATTCCAGGAATACAGTATGATAAAATTTGGCGGATAATTAAAAAAAAAACAAAAACAAAAGGATTCAACTGCAACTAATAGCATTAAGATGAAGAAAATTCTATTAGGCTACAAGCAAACGAAGAAAGATCTGAGACCGCAGCATATGTTAAGTGTATATATATAGTCGTACTGGCCAATATAACTTCATCACACCAGGGAACAGGTCATGGTGAACACAAGATATGGAACTCCTAAATAATGTAATCCAGTAGTTTTGATCACATCTTTAAGAATGGTTGGTTGATTTAGTACACAAACCCCTTATAAGAAAACCAAAAATACTATAGTATCTCAATTCCAACTTTCACTTTTCAGCATTTAATTGAAATGGCAATTACTTGGGGCCAATATCCTTCAGGGCACAAATCTGCTCCTCTCCCATGGCAGACATAACACTCACAACCAGATCTTTTCCTTCGGCAAACCCATCCTTGATCTGCACGGAAGATCCAAAATTCAGTCCAAGATGATTCAAATCAATTTAAGTTGGCAAAAATGACCTATTTCATTTCACTTCAAGTACTATATCTTAGATTGAACCTAAGTTAACAAAGTCGTAGTTGAAGAAGGGAAAAAGGCGCAAACTAATAATTTGGTTCCTTAAATGTGAAGTCTATTTTAGTGTGAAGGACACTAGTCCGTCAATGTAAAACCAATAATGCTGAAGGACTAATATGCAATGAGTTTCTCATTTCAAAGACTAACAAGTTAGGAACTATATTGTTAATTTATTCCAGGAAAAAAAAAACTGAATATTCACCTCTACAACGTTATACATACTACTAATCAATTTACGAAGCAAAACCACAACTGAATGTGCAACAAGCATGAACCAAACATGCTGACCTGCCCAAGCAGATTTTCATCGGTTGGAAGCCTAAGGTCATCCTTGGTACCACCAGTCTCAGTCAGCAGACTCACCTAATATTTCAAAGTACATAGATATCCTTAAGTCATCGTTAAAAGAAAAAGATTACAATTGAACCATGCATTTGAAGAAAGGAGAGGAAAGAAGAGGCAACTGTAATCATACAAATCCATCCTCAGAGATATCAATCAGCTGGTAGTCAGTGCGGTTGACATGTGGCACCTGTAACACAAGAACACACATTTTAAAAACGCTAGAACTATTTGTATATAAAAGGGTTAGTGTGAATGCAAAGCCAAAAGAATCTCATACATCACAATTGTGGGAAGAGGGAACAATATCTTCGAGTTTTTTCCCAGTGAAGATGTCGATACCAACAAAGTGACACTTAGCATGTCCATGCTTGCCAGTTTTGGAAGTTGAAACTTCCACAACCTGTTGTATAATAAAAAGCAAAACTTATACTTAGGCTGCATAACCAACAGACCTTCCCTCACTAAAATTAAGCACAGTATACATCATGAAAAGACTACAAAATGTTTGAAGACAAACAATATAGTTGAATGGCAGCTACTAAACAACAATTCCTCGATTGTATCAACCCCAAATGGTAAAAGCGTCCCTACCAAGTAAACAGTAAATAAAAATAAAACTTACATGCATAAGCAATACAACAATAATTCCTGGATGGTGTCAACTCCAAATAGTAAAATTGTATGCTTTCACACTAACTATACTGTAAATCCTAATAAATGAACGAGATAAATCTAACACACTACCCGATCACTAAAGGCAATACTGTCATACACTTAGAATGAACTATCATTCAAGGTCAAACCCAAAATTGATACCTTCATTTCCTCCTACTAACTCTCCACGCCCAGATAAAGTAGTAAAAGACATCCAAATACTTTCCCCCCCCTTTTTTTTTCTCAATAAAGGCAAGCCAAAGGCAGAATCAGGCTTCAAGATAGATATTATAGGCTAACAGAATGCCCCCGGCTACAATCAACAGCGCAAAACAGGCCGATAAAGAATAAGACCTTAGAAGCAAAACTGCGACCAAAAAAAAAGAAAAGAAAATGACAGAAACTATAAATAATTTCGTGTTAATTAATTACAGATAAAAATTACAGTAATTTGCGTATAATTAAGAGGGCAAAAGAAAAATCTCAGGCACACATAGTTTAAAAATGAAAAAAACAAAAACAAAACAAAATTTACTCAGATCCGAAAACTCTCCAGAACAAACATGCTTAGATTGTGGGCAAAAGCTAAACCGGAAAAAATGAAATGCAAATGAAATCGAACAAATTGGCGATCTAGAGAATGAAACAGATCCAAGAAGCAGAAAGGAAAGATGAGAAATCAGAAAAAGAAACGAAAATCGAAGCAAAGGAAAGGAACCTTGCAAGGCCTGGCTTTGATAACAATGTAACCGTTCTTGCGGATGGTACCAGCTTGCTGGGGGAAGGTCTTGGAAGCTCCGGCGTCAGCTTTGGATTCGAAGTGGTGCTCCTCGTCCGACATGGCTCCGAACAAACGAGAGACAGAGAAAGACTAAAAGAGTAAGACTAGAGAGAGAGTGTGAGTGAGAAGTGGCGGATTTTGAGAAACTGGAATTTATTTTATAGGGGGATGATGAGGAAGAAGACGGTTTTGAAGGGGATTTTTATTTTATTTTATTTTATTTTAGATATTTAGGGTTTTATTTTAGAATAAATTATTATTTTAACCGAAAATATGCTTCTTTTGTTATTTTAGTGATAAAAAAAATTTGGTATAATTTTATATTTTATTGTGAAGTTGCTTTTATAATAATATAATAAATACATAAATTTTGTAAATAAATATAAAATTTTAACTTAACATTCCTTGGTGATCAAATTTTTTTAAAATTTTTTTAACATAATTATATATTATATAAGAATTTAATAATAAAAATAATAAAAAAGTATAAATCTATTCAAAAAGTAATAATTCTACTACATGACACGTAGTATCGTGATTTATGGGCAAAAATGTATTTTTGGCCTATTAATTTTATCTAAAATTTTATTTTATCTTTTTAATTTTATTTAATTTTAATTTTAATTTTATTTTCACTTCTTAAATATATTTAATTTTAATTTAGTTTTTTAAAATTATTTTAGATTTTATAATTTAATTTTAATTCTTAACCTTCAAAATTATTGAAATTTTCTTTTTTCTTTAAACAATATCAAATTAAAATACTTATTAAAAAAGTCATATAATAATGACTTAACTTCAATAAATTTTTATTAATTTAAATTTATCTGTTATAATACTTTTTATTATCATCTATTGTTTTTTGTTAATTCAAAATAATATGTACATATTATCTACAAAATGACCTCGCTGAGACCAAGTGGGAATATCCACAAATTTTTTTTTTAAAGTGAGAGCATTAATTAAATTAGAGCAAATTGAAATAAAATAAATTTAAAAGTAAAGTTAAAGAATTAAATTAGAACAAAACAAAATTAAGAACTAAAAATAAATTTAAGATAAAATTAATGTATTATATTGGAATAAAATGAAATTAAGAAAAAAATAAAATAAAATTTAAAAAAGTTAATAAATCAAATTAGAATAAAATGAATTTAAAAGACAAAAATGGCACTTAAAATAAAGTTAATAGATAAAAAAATTCTAACTTTATTTATATGATAAAATTTTATTCATTAAATTAATCTTTATTGACTTTTAAACTATATCATTATATTAATTAATAAACAAACTTTTATCACATAAATAGTAACATGTACCACAAGTGATATTATAAAATTATTTTAAAAATATAATTATTATTGAGTCAATTTGAATCTTTTGAAAGAGAGTAAATTATATAAGTATTTATTGAATTTTATTGAAAGTATACTAGTTTTTTTTTATTTTTAAAATGTTTATAAATTATTCTATATTTTAATCTAATTTTAAAATTTTAATTAAGATATCTTTTATTTAAAATTTTCTTAGTTAAGAAATATATATATATATATATATATATTTAATGAAAATTTTTTTAATAAAAATTTTAAATTAAATTAAATTAAATTATAACTAATTTTTTTATTTCAATGAAGCTACTTGTCATTTTTAACAAAACTCTTTGAAAGTTACATCAAATGGGTTCAACTTTGGGTTATGTTAAATTTCGGGCTAATAGAATTATCTCCGTGAATCATCTGCAATGCAATGAAACCAAAAAATAACAGCCTCGTAGCGTTTGATTTGGAAATAAAAGTGATGGCAACAACGATTGCCAACACCTTTTTTTTTTGTTTAATATGAGAGGATCAAATTGAAATATTTTCTTTTTAAAAATTTTAAATTGATTTGATGATAATTATTTTTTAAAAATGTAATTGATAAAACAAACATAACATAATTGTTAGTTTATTTTTTATTATACTCTTTCTTTTAAAAATGTCTAAATTACAATATTTTTATTTTTATTTTTTTTTAATTTTTGGAAATTAAAAGCTGCTGCACTAACCTTTCTTATAGCGGAATATGAGTTACAATCATATTTAATTTGATCAAAATAATTTTATATTTATTATTTATATAATATAATAAGTATCAAATATATACTCAACAAAAATAATTAATTTTTAAATTTAAAATAAAATAAAATTATAATTTTTAACTCAAAATAAATAATATTAAAATAAAATATCAAAAACATATTTTTAATAAGTTATATTTTAATATAAAATATTATTATTAATAAAAGTATTTTAATCATATTTTAATTTCATGAAATTTTGTATTTATTTTTATAATAAAAGAGAGTGTTATATAATTTAATTTTTTTAAGAAAAATATTTTTTATTTTTATTTTTATTATAATAATTTATAATTAAAAAAAGGTTTCATAAAATTGGGTTTAAAAAAGCAGTCGTGTCCGACTCGCTCACTGAGTTGGTGAGTGACTCATTGTACGCTGAACGTTGAATTAGCGTGATTCGAACGCTTGATACGAGGCACGCCCACGTGGTTCATTTGAACTTTTTTTGCTATAAATATTTGGAATAAATTTATTTCTTTATATTTTGCTTGTGGACCCGCTTCCCAGCAAGGTTCCTTCCCCAATGGATGCTGCTTAGTGCTCCGAGGCATAAATTTAATTTTCTTTTTTTTTTTTGCTATAAATATGTGAATAATTTTTTAATCAATAGCAATATAATAAAAATTTTTAGATATAATTTTTATATCTTTATTATCAAAATTTTTAATAAATATGTAATAATTATATAATTTTTACATATAACTATATGAAATAATTGAGTTTTAAAATATGTATCTATATATATATATAAACACTATAGCCTTTATTTGGACGGTTGGAGGAGACGGAATAAAAAAGCGAATAGAATGACATGAGCAAGGTGACGTGAGGAAGGAAAGAAATGAAATGAAATATATATATATATATATATAATGAGAAAATAATAGAAAAAAATTTAAAGAATATATTCGAAGAAATTTATTTAGTTTAGAGGATTGAATAATAATTCATACAAATTTGTAATATAAAAATTGAGTTATTATTTTTTCTAGTTTTAATGTAAAGAAAATATAGACTTTGTGAAGGAACAAGGTCTTATACACACACACACACCATATATATATATATATATATTGTCACTGCTATTAATCAAAATCATTCTTAATCAATAAAATAATTGATGAATTTTTCACTAAATTCACCATTAAATTTTAAGTTCTAATAATAAGCATCACATTTACAAAATTTGACATCAATATAAAATTATTTAATACCATATTAATATATTACAAAATTAACATGCATAAAATTTTCAAATACATAGAGATTATAAACCATTTGACTATATAACTATTGTTCTTCAACTTTTCTACAATTTGGCATATAGATGAATATGACAACTACTTCATATTCAACTGTTGTATGTAAAAATATATATTTTATATAAGAAACTATTGAAAGGTGTTAAGTGTTTCAATTTCTACTTTAATATCAGTTAATCTTCTTTATATATATGTGTGTGTGAATTATTTTTTATTAATTTAACTGTTGAATTATAAAAAATAATTATATTGAGCTTCCATGTTAAATTTTATAAAAATCAAATAACTTTAACTATGTGACGATGTAATCAATAGTTTTTCATATTCGAAATGTATAGTAAATGTTAATTTTTGGATGCTTTTTTTCTTTTGGGGGGGGGGCATTAAACAACTTAGAATTTTTGTTAAAAATAAAAAAATCATTTTATAGAATTATTTAATAGTATAAAAATAATTTTTATTAATACTGGTGTTAATTAATTCCTATATATATATATATATATATTGAAAAGGGGATCATATTGTCTTATTATATAGAAATTTTAGGGTTATCTACAATTTTTGAAGGGATATTGTGTTAGCAGATTGTGAGCGTAGTATTTTATCAAGTACTAAACAATTAAGTAATTTAACTAAAATTTTAGTCTTTTTAAATATCGCAATCAATTAATATTCACATCAATTTATACATATCTCAACCAATTTCACTTTTTAACCGATCTGATAGAAATGTTTTTCAAAATAGTAACAATGGCCTTTATTTTTCATTCTTTTAATTTTTGGGAAAACGATGGTCTATATTCAGTAAAGAGAACATAAAAGATATCTAACTTTATACATAACCTCTAAAAGTAAATACTAATAATGTCACATAATCAAATGATATAATCAATTTGGGAAGTAAATAGATTGATTATTTAATAAATGAGAGTGAACAGACGCTCAGAATATACATGATGAGGAGAATATTCCTTCAATTGAAAAATTCCTGTCCTTTTCTAAGTTGAGATGCCCATTCTCTGCTAATGGGACAAAGTTTTTATTATTATTATTATTATTATTATTATTATTATTATTATTATTAAAATAAGAGAAAGTTAAAACTTTAGTTTATGAAAAATTATTTTTTTTCTCAATTCAGTACTCTAAAAACAAAAACTCCTAATTAAATTGCCTGATCTTTTTTTTAGTTAAACTAATCACTTGTATTAAGTAAAGTCATAATCATATAACAGACTAATTAACTAAAGAAAACTCACTTATCCACATAACTATTAATCTACATAACTATTGATTGATAATTTAAACATGCACAATGTTATTCTTCCTCAAATGACATTATTTTGCTTTCTCTTTGTTTTCTCCAATAAGATGATAAAAATCAAATAAAATGAAATTATTCAAAAAAGAATACTACCTGAATAAATTTAGATTATTAGTTAACAACATTTATGTTATGTCAATTGATTTGTTAAATGACAGTAATTTTGTCTAACACAAGATACTATCTTGATTGGAAAATAAATAAATTGAAACTTTATTTTTAAAAAATCAAATTGAAAAGAAAATAATTTTTCAAAGTTAATTTTTTTTTTAACCTATGGGAATATGAATATTCACCTTCATATTTACATTTATATTTACTGAAATGATCAAGGCTTTTAAGAAAACCTAATGCCATCACTGTAATTTTTGTTTTTTTAAGTATTACTCGGACCTCTGAATTGACAATATTCAATAAATATAAGTAACAGTAGATTATCGACAAATGATACATCAATTCTACTACAGACGAAATCTAACTTGATTTTTATATATCCGTGCAAGATTAACAAGTTACATTAAACTCTCATGAATATGACAAGCATAGCATATAGGCTTGCTTAACTTCTACCAGAACCTTCCAGTAGCGACTGATTTAATATCGGTGTTGTCCATTTTGTGGATGTATATATGAGGAGGCTCCTCTCTGTCATGGGCAAAGGGGCAATAACCGAAGGAAAAACAAAAGGTTGAAGTCAAAAGATAATTTAATATTTCCATTTTTAGCTTTCGTGCCATATATGAAGTAATCATAACATAAATATGGCATAACAGCCAGCGTGGCCTTCACTAGACCACGTGTTATGCAACCAAGAGTTCAAATAATTCAAATGCGAAGAAACTAAAGTATGATCTAGAGATCGATAATCAATAACACACATCAAATAATAGAGACGACCCAAAATAAAATGTAGACTAAATACATGAGGAGCAACAGAAGCTGTAAGCCTTAACCCCATAAATTAGTTGAAGAAAGGAAAAGAGACTTAATGGTTCAGAAAGAAGATAATTCAAAAATCTATTTTGACGCGCTAGTGTGTCTGGCGTGTCCATACATTCAAAAGTGAAAAATTATAATCCCAATCCGGAGCAGATATTGAATCAAAAAGCATCATCATTCACATAAATAGTGTGCCACATAATCACACAACTATGACATTTTCTACCTTCTGCTTTCTATTTCATTGTAGACCTCAGAACTGTGAACCCAGACTTTCAAGTTCTCAGTTATTTGTAAAGAACACTAAGATATGAATCTATAAGCACTTATAAAAACCTAAAATTTCAAGAAATAGTATGGAACTCACTCCTTTACTAAAAAGAAAATAAAAAATGCAATGAAAATATTGTAACAAACTATCAAGGTCCGCATTTGATATACGAGGAATGCATAGGAACAAATAAGAGAAGAATTACTAACATTTCCCATGCTTCATGGTATGTATAACTTGATGCTACAGCCAAAAGCTGTCCCCCGTGGTTGTAGGATAAGGACGCCACACTATTTGGGTATTTAGGCAACTGCAATTACAAAAAGGTAAAACAAGTATTGAACAGATTTCTCAAGCAGGTCTCAATCCCAATACAAGTTATCAGCACAAATATTCGAGTGCGCTATAAAATTGTGTCTGAAATCTAAACTAAGCAGTCTATGAAGTACAACAATCATAAGTTCAGCTAATCAATTACATGAATGCCACTATGCAAAGGATTAAAGTTATTATGAGAATACCTCAATTAGTCTTTTCCTACTTCCAGCGTCCCATATGGTAACATAACCTTCATTGTCACCAGCGACAAACGCACCTGAAACACTGGAAAACAAAATTACTTAATCAAATTCAATGATTTTGACGTTAACTTATAGACAAGAATGCACAGACACTGGATTGAATATAATGTCATTCACTGATGAAAAATGATGTCTTGATTGTCTTCCATCCTGTGATTTTGGATGACAACGGAATACATATCTGCAGGAGAAATTCATACATCAATTTGTCAGATTTATTTAATGCCAAAAATCTGTCAAGAACCTAAACGTCTCCAACATTGGAGATTACATAAAAAATAAACAGATAAATTTATGGCATCCATAAGGCAAACATCTCATGGCCAACAATATCCAAAAAGGAAAACACAGAAACTGAAGTTGCAGATCCTGGTGGTTTAAGAGTGTTTTGCTGACAGTTGGACCGTGAATAAGAATTCAAGTGCTTCTGCCCATTATGAGGTTAAAATCCCAAACCATACATATAACAATAACTTAAGTCCGTCAAATTATTAGGTTCATGCTATAATGAATATAATGCCTGCAAAGCTATAAATTTAAAAGGAGGAAAAGTAGTACATAAGGAAGGTACATCATAAAATTTAAGCTTCTGGAATACACAAGGTCCTTTATCAGATTTTCAGAATGTATGCAAGTCACACTCATTGTCCGGAAAAAGATGAAAAACAGGAAAAAAGAAGACATAGATAAAGCATTTTAATATTTCAAAAATACCACGTTAAAACTGACCCAGTGTTGTTTGAACCAGGTGAAGAGGAGAACTGTAATGCTACCCGTCCATCTACTGATCCAACCGCAAATCCTGCAAGGATATAGAATTCAAAAGGCATTTGAATTTTCAGTGCTAATGAACAGCTGGTTTACTAATCTCAATTCTCAGATAAACAATTGGTAGCTAAGACACCAAGTAACTTCGTAAATGGCAAGACCTAAAAAACCGCTCAAGGTAGAATATATAGGTAAAAAAGACAAAAAAACACACGCACATACACACCCCCCCCCCCCCCCCCCACATTTGGCTTAGCGTTTACAGAAGAACTAATGAGTCATTGTGAGTTGTGACATGTTTCAAAGTAAACAAAATAAACAGGAATAGTCTTCATACCATTCGAGTAAGGAATTGAACTAACACATCTTATTTGGGTGCCCATGTGTGGTTCATTTGATTGAACTGGTCCATTAAAATGACGCAAATCATAAATATGCACATAAGTTCCCATGCCAACAGTCATATTAGACCTTGAGACAGACATGGAGTCCACTTCTGAACCCAGATTTCTCAAGCAATAAAGAACATTCTCCATACGAGTGTCCCATAACAATATCTTCTTGTCAAATCCAGTGGTAATTAACACACCTGCAATAATAAGGAACAGGAATAATTATCAAATTTAAACTTTTTAGAGACAACAGATCATGGCTATGACATAAAAGAAATCACAAAAAAGACATTTTATATGAAACATTTATCTGCTTAAAATCATCATCTCAACATTTTATCTTCATGCATTCTAAAAGATTGATCCAACTTGAAATGAAACATAATAAAGCTACGTAAACTTGTTTATAATGACAATATAGAGATGCTAGCATTTAGTATTATTAGATTCCCAAATCCTAGCAACATTACTACTAAAAAAGACAAGGCAACATTACACTTAGTATTATTAATATCTTCTTATGAATTACAATTTTTTTCTCATCGATCACCATAATAACAACATTCTGGAATTATTTACCATCAAGAATTACTCATGGCTTGAGCAATGGTCAAAGCCATAAACTTGAACATTTGGTCTAAACCCTGAGTTCAAACTTCAAACATAATAGACCAATGATTGTCTTGAAGCTTAACTAGTAACATTTAATAATTGATCCAGTAAAAAGTGTCTCAGGAGTCAGGACATAGATGAAAACAACTAAAAGCATGTAGATACTGAATAGATATGGAGTCTAAAGAGGAAGGGGAAATGAGAAATCAAATTATTTGTTGTTAGTTGTTACATATGATATAACCTCTCGATATCATATCAGCAAATGAAAAACATTAGAAGGTAACAACTAGAACTAAAATAGGCAGTGCAGAATAACTAAGGATGGGCTAGATGGCTCACCCATTTCATTGCAGTATCCAATACATGTTGCTATGTCATCGTGACTACCCATTGTATAAATAATTCCCGAATTCAAGTCATACCTAACAATATTTAGTGCAAGAGGGGTCAAAACACACTGGCAATATCAAAAAATACAACATGATAATGTTATGTTACAAAGAGAAAATTGAGAATTTATTTGATTTATCAAACACATCCATGACAAAACAAGGGAAAGCCATATGCCTGTACTCCAAGGCAACCCCATAAGTATGAACATGGATACCACAAGTGCCATCAAGCTTCAAGATGGAATATGACAAATTGTTGCTCATATCCAATCAATATATAATTGAACAAATTGACATTCCCAATACTCCATGTTAGAGATTATAATAAAAACCATTTATGGACCTTCAATTAAAATGTTAAGCTTTTGAGTTAAATTGATCCTTAACATGTTACTAGAGCTTTAGAATTACTCCAGAGAGTCAAACAGTCTTTTTTTCTTTTTTCAATGGCCTCTAAATCCTCAAACACTCGAAACCTCATTCTTATCTCAACCATGCCAATTATTGATATCAACATCCAACACTTGTTTACATTCAATGCAATAGCTCAATATCCCCATAAGCAGACTAGGGGTAACTTTCTTGCTTGGAGAGCACAGTTCACGTCCTTACTAACTAGTTATGCTCTGTTCTTTGACTTTCCTATTATCACTAGTTATGCACTGTTCACGTCCTCTTAATTTTCTGTTCTTTGACTTTCCTATTATCACCTATTTTAATGTAGTTTATTTTCTTTGCTAATTTTATGAGTCATTATCTTTGCTGATTTTATGTGGTTCTAGTGGCAAACTTGTTGTCATAGTCACTATAAGTATTCTTCCATTTCATTCGAATAAATCAAGTTATTCTGAGCATTCTCATTCTAAAAATCCACAAGGATCAACTTATTTTTTGTGTTACTTTGAATTCTGTGTCAGACCCCATCATCATTCAACTCTTCTCTACAACAACTGCAAAGGAAGCTTAGGACACTTTCGTTGAACTCTATGTAAATCGATTTGTAGCCAGAGCCATGACTCTTAAAAAGCGACTTCAAAACTCTTTTCAAGATACAAAAACTATATCCGAGTATCTTCAAAGTATTAAAACTATTTCTGATGAGTTGACCATCATTAATAGGTTAGTTCTATTTGAAGATTTAACTATTCATGTTCTCAATGGTTTGAATGCTAATTTTCTAAATATTGCTACATTTATTCATGCTTGTGACTATCCTTTATCATTCGAAGCTTTGCATGATCAATTTCTAGCTCAGAAGCTTTGCGTGATCAATTTGTAACTTATGAAGATTACTTGATATGGCAAGCAGCCAAGAATGATATTGTAGTACCAATCGCTAACTTTACTCAGAGGATAGGTGCCAATAACAAGAACAACTGCGCCAATAAAAGCAGTCAGTATCGGAGAATAACTCTCCTAATTCCGGTCATGGTTCTCACAGTTGCAATGCCAATATAAAGCACAACAACAATCGCAAGAGGTATTCTAATTTTGGAAACAAAATACTCAAGGCCAACATAGTCAAAATTTTGCCTACCTCCTCCCTACCAGTTTTGTGACTTGCAAAGGCATATTGTCAAATATTGCCCACAACTTATTCAACATTCTGCTAGTCCCATAGTGAATTATGTGGCCACTAATCCCAATACCAACAATTGGGTTCTTGATTCGGGCGCATTTCATCATATCACATCTGACCTTCAAAATCTGCAGCTTCATTCAGAATATGATGGTTCCAATGAGGTGGTTATTGGAGATAGTATAAGTGCCTCCACTCAACTCTTAGCATACACTACCTTTAATGTGCATAACACTTTGTGTATCCCTAATATTTCCAACAATTTGATTTTAGTTTCAAAGTTTTGTAAAACCAACAATATTGCCATTGAATTTCACCCTTCATCAATTAGATGTTGACAATGCTTTTTTGCATGGTACCTCGAATGAGGATGTTTACATGTCTCCCAAACATAGCTATATTGATCCACAACATCCATCTTATGTCAAACATCTCAATAAGTTTTTTTGTGGCTTCAAACAGGCCCCATGAACATGATACAAGAAACTTCAAGCGTTCCTTCAGCACTTGGCTACAGACACTTAAACGGTGATCACTTTCTCTTCATCCAAATCACCAGTGCTACTAAACTATACATTTTGGTTTCTGTTGATAACATCTTAGTCAATGATAATGACCTTGCTTTAGGGTTATTCATGGGTAGGGCGGGTTAGACATTTAGTATGCCCAATGTTCGGCCCAATTAACAAAGGGATTGTTTTTATGCTCTTAGACCAACTTGACTCGAACAAACCCAGTTTTATGTTGGAATAGGACAGGTTAGGGTTGCGGGTCTTTTTTTTTTTTAATTTATAGACTGATGCTTGTAATATAAAAATATCTTTTTGCAAATTCATATACATATACTTCAAAACAATGAGATTTTAGAACCCTCGTATTTTTATTAATAATAAAAAAATAGTTTGGTATTATCAAACAAAATATAAATTATACTAACATAATTAACCTTAGGTATATATGTATATTTTTATTATTTAACAAAAGAAATGTCAATAAGCATGCACATCAATAATGAAAACAATAAGAAGTAGAGAGGGTTTAGGTAAGTAATGAAAGTTACAGCATGCAGAGAAAATCAGATGAAATAAAATAAAAATATATATAAGATAACAAGATATTGATAACTAAAATAAAAATAACTACTAGGGCGGGTTGGGCGGAATATATCTTTGCTTATGACCCGATCCAACCTGATATAATTCTATTTAAAATTCTGCCCATTTATAACTTTTGTCCAACTTGGCCCTGCCCAATTAAGCCAGGTTAGGGGTAGGCTCTTAAGATTGAAGAGGCCAATGAACACTCCTACCCTGCTCCTACTTAGGCTTGTATCCAGGCTTCCTGCACTTGGTTCTCTATTAAAGACCATGGCTCACTTCATTTTTTCCTGGAGGTATAAGTCATCCCTACTCCACAAGGTATATTTTTTAGTCGGCACAGATATGTAATTGATTTGTTGCACAAGGCTCAAATGGCCGATGCCAAGTTACTCATCACTCTAGTAACACCATCTCTTTCTCTCTCAATTAATGATGGAACACCACTAGTTGATGCCACCAAATACTGCAATATTGTTGGTGCTTTCTAACATCTTTGTATGACTTGGCCAGATATAGCTTACACAGTCTGTAAGCTTGCCCAATTCATGCATAAGCCCTTCATCATATGTTGGACTGCTATGAAACAACAGCTGCGTTACCTTAAAGGCACTCTCTTACTGCTTTTTTTTTTTTGGCTGATTGGGGAGGACACTATAATGACTTCAAATCCACTTCCGCATTCTTAGTGTACTATGGCTGTAATCTCATCCCATGGTGGTTCTCTAAGCAAAGTGTTGTGGCTCACTCATCTACAAAATCTGACTATAGAGCCTTAGCCACCACAGTTGCTGAACTTGCTTGGATTCAATCTCTTCTTACTGAACTTGGCGTCATGTTGCCTCAAAAGCCAACAATCTATTGTGACAACATTAGAGCTACAAGTCTCACTGTTAATTATGTTTTACATTGCCACATGAAGCATATATCCGTTGATATTCATTATATCAGAGATTGAGTTCATCAAGAGGTTCTTTGTGTAGCCCATGTTTCCACCAAGCATCAATCGGTTGATGCACTAACAAAACCACTAGCCAAACAACGTCTTAATCTTCTTTGGTCAAGCTTGGCATTTCTGACGGAAGTATGGAACCCCAATCTTGCAAGGCCATGTTAAGGATAAGGATACAGAAATACAAAATAACCATCCACTTATCTCTACCTTATCTTCACTGTTTTGGATTTAAATTATCTTCTATTATTTTATTAGTTATTTTGTTGTCAAATATTGCTTTTGTACTCTATGTATACAAAATATATTTTCACAGTTGAATGGAATAAATCACCAAAAGAAAAACCTTGACATGGTATTAGAGCCTAATAGTCAAGGGTTTGATCTGTTAAGTACAATTAAGCTCCAGCACAAGGTATAATGGGCCTGTGCTTTGTTGCACATCAAGCTCAAAAGGCTTTTGTGTGAAGAAGTGTGTTAGACATTATAATAAAAACTATTCATGGACCTCTACTTAAAAGCTTAAATTTTTTAGTTGACTTGCTCCTTGACACTCCATTACCCATTTTTCTTCATCTACACTCTTGCAATATCTTTGACTACTACTGATTTATCATTTTATCCCACTAGACAACTGATTTGATCTCATCTCAACAAACAAAATCTCAAAATTAAAGTTGAATTTGGTATACCTTCATACTTAATACCTTCTCACATAAGAGCTTTATGATACTGCATTTTGACATCTCGACTCATAACTATGTTAGCATTTTTGTTTGTGCTAAATACATATGGTTTATTTTTATTTACGCTCGCTCCAGCAAGCATTAAACATGCAGCTACTTAAGGTGAAGGATTTAATAAACAATTTTAAAACCATGAATGACCACATTGAACTCAAGAATTCCTAATAGCCTATGTCAAGATTGAAAGACGCATATTGGTTCCGAAAAGCCTGTGTATAATAACCAAAATTTTCTACACATCATGAATTTTGCACCGCCAGATAAACGCTTTTAAGTTGTGGAATCAAAGAACTGTTGCAGATATTTTCCTAGGACAATATGTATTTGAGAAATGAATTCCAGTTTTAGGAAATCATTAACACGTAACTACAAAGAGTCATAAGCAGCTAAACCCATGCTGGGTGATAAGCACAGCTAAATCAAATAATAATACCTTCTGATCAATCCATCAGAAGCAGCCGCAAAAGCGACCAATTCGTCCTGGAAACAACAATCTAAAAGCGCAGCTTCTGATGTAGCTTCTAGTCTAATCATAGAGCTATCAACGTCGTATAGGCGAAGATTCTGCGCAAAAAATTCCCCACTTACTTCAGAATCAGAGAACAATCAACTTTCAAAAATGCTAACAACGAGAAAAACTGTGATGAAGGAAGGAAAAAAAAAAAGATTCAAAATTACAGAGTCCCAAGAAGATATAAGGAGATTGTTGGAATGAGGCGCGAAACGGATTCTGGAAATGGCATCCCCAATTAGAGTTTCAAACCCCAATTCGAAGCTGTCTTTGCTCATTTTTCACACACAGAGAGCGCGATTCAGTGCATCAAAGGAGGCGGATAGGAATTCAGAAATTGCAAATTCTGGTTTTGCATGTGATTTGAACCCAAGCCATGACACCCCCGAATCAAATTATTCCCGCGGAGAAATAACGCTAGTAAAAAATAGTTTTATTCTATCACTGCGGAACCAATGTCGTCCATTGGATCCGTGGCGCAATGGTAGCGCGTCTGACTCCAGATCAGAAGGTTGCGTGTTCGATTCACGTCGGGTTCAATTCCCGCTTTCCCTTTTGCTAAACAGTTTAAATCAAACAAGGTATGACAAATCCACGCTAATAAAACTACTTAAGTGGAATAATAATTTCCCACCCTCCAGATTTTCTCTCTTTAAATATTTTTGGTAAGGTTCTTTTAAATGAATTCAACATTTTTTTCAGATAAATTTTACTATTGATAGTTCAACAATAGTCAAGGAACTAATGATGACGAATTTACCAAACATGAGTCATACCAGGCTGTATTTGTGCATTTTTCTTAAGGAAAGAAAAAAAAAAAAAAAAGCAGAGCCCTGATCTACTTTTTCTTCTTTTGGTCTTATTTGGGCTCAAACTCCAACCTCAGACTGAAAGTTTTAAAATATGATATTTATTTTTAAAAAAAATTATACCTAATTTCTTATTTTTTATATTAAAATTTTAATTTAAAAATAATACATATAATTTTTTGATAATAATATAACAAATATATATATATATATATAATATTATTTTAATATTATAATTGCTTCCTTTAAAATAAAAAATTCAAAATTAAAAACTTTTAAAATATAAAAATTAAAATAAAATTTATACTATCTAAGTTCGCACTAAAAAGAGCAGCAGGATCTGCCTCCTAGGCTCTCAAAGTAGGGGTTTGGATTGTCTACTTGGCAGCTCGCAAAGCACAGCCTGTTGAGCATTTGAACGACGTCGTTTCAATTAACGAATCTCAACCGTTATTAGCATCAAAAGAACGACATCACACCACGCAAGGGACAAGAAAAAATGAAACAAAACGCAGCGTCATGTACTATCTCTTCCTTCAGTCAATTCCCGTTTCATTGAACGGGAAAGCATCAGTTTTTTTTTCTGCAACTTTATTAAGCGGGAAAGCAACACTGGTTTGAAGGTATTGGTACATCTATCATCATTCCTTTCCTTCAAGCAAACTTTAATCGAAGGTAGTGTGTGCTTTGTTTTGCATGTCTTAAAGTATATTATTTCCGTGTGAATGTGAAAACCTGAAGAAGTGACAACAAGGGTACAAAACCTCTTAGAGGAGTTACGAGAAGCAAAAAATGAAAATTCTGCTTTGCGTGCAAAAGTAGCTATTTGCAAAGCATCAGGTATTGCAAGCAAAGTGTTGTTAGTAGGAAAGTCAAGTTAAGCGTTGTTTGCAAAACATCAAGGTTTGCTTTGTTTGCTTCATCATGTTCATTAGTGTTTTTGATTTAGTCTTAACATTCTTATCTGATTTAAGTTCCAAAATTTGTTAAAAGAGCGAGAGATTCAAAACCAATTATTGCCATATCTATTATTTATTATAATATAATACAGTACATCATAAAATATATATATTTTATATTGTATTTCATGCAATCTATTGAATATAATATTAGATAATGTTCACTTTTTGATGCCAACAAAAGTTATGCTGTTGGAATATTGCAACACTTATATGATGTAAGTATGTGGAGGAGAATTTGACAATGGACATGGCAAAGCCTGGAAATATTTCCCTGTTTCATGGGTGAGTATACATTATCTTCATCCTCATCATAAAATTAACATATACTTCTCTTTTATATTATGCAATTTACTCAACATAGTATACATTTGCATCTCTGATGTTAGATAATGTTCACAGTTGATCTAAAAATTTGAATCTAAAAATTTAAGCGGGCTTGAGGTTTCTTCATTCACGTCACGTTGGAGAAAACGACTGTTGAAGCTATAGCTTTGTGTTGAAGAAGCTTTTTGGCAGAAGATCATTATGGGTTTATGCTGTTGAAGGCAGATGCTTTGGAGAAGACAACTACTGGAGATTCAGGGTGAGTTGAACGGAGGGCGGAGATTAAGATGAATGGACAACTGAGATTGACTGTTGAATTTGACCAATGTTTTAAATCTAACAACGCCGTTTTGATGCAAAGCACGGCGTGCTCATCAGGGGTGCTGAGTAGACAATCCGCACGCCTCAAAGTAGGGGGTGGAATGGTGCTTGGATCATTTGCAGTTGGCCTTTTTGTTACACACTGTGCAATTTGCCTCTTTTTAGGCCTTTTTTTTGTTTAAAAAATAATTTAATGTATTTAAAAATTATAATTAAAAAGATAAAAATTTTAACATAATGCTTTAGAAATTTTAACAATAACTGCATAGTTAAAATTATTTAAATGTAATTTTTTATAATTAAAATTTTTAAATGTCTAATGTCATTTTTTAATTCCTAAAATAGAAAAAAAAACCCTAAAATTGCTATTGCACCATCTACAATAGTATAAATTGCTTCGTACAATCCGAGTTTGGGTGGAGGCATACATTTTGAAATACGATGTATCTGAACTTCCAGCAGTTTAGAGTCGCCAGATTTTTAGTATTTTTATCTCTAGATGTTGTTTATGTTTAGACGTCATTGAAAAGAAGTAACGAGCATTTTATCCGTTAATGCGTTAATATGTTCATTTATTATATATATATATATATATATATGCCTGTACTTATATTTTAGAATTTTAAAATTATTAAATTTTATATATCATACCATATCATATCATATTCAATATATTTACCCGTATCGCTTAGAAGAAGATTGTGTTAATATATACGTTAGGTTAGGACCTCGAAGGTGATATTTATGCCGGTGCAATGAGAGTTGATCTTGATCAAAACAATAATTACTTGATAATTTTGATAAAAAATAAATAAATTGTGATAAGAAAATAATTCTATAGACATTTTAAATCTATAAAACCCTTCTCTTGCTCTGGCCAATTTCCAACCCTGAACAGATTTTTAACCCCTAATCTCCCAGCAATTTCTCTTCCATCCTCATAACTCTTGCTTCCATCTCAAAGAGACACTTCTTCATAACTTGAATAATATGGCTTTTTGACCAGGAAGCTATGATAATTAATGATTCAGATCCCAAACTCTTTTTTTTTTTTTTAAATACTTATTATCCATTTGGTTGGATGAATATTAGTACATAAAAAATAAAATTTATATTCTTATTTATAAAAAAATAATAAAAAAGATAAATCTTATAGAGTATTGATTATAAAAACATATTAAATGTTGGAAAAAGAAAAAGAAAATTATATCACAAATTACATCATAGGGAGCGAACCAAATAGGCATTCAATATCCTTTTTGAAATTTTTTTAAGGGATCAGGGCTTGAACACATCCCATAATTTATATTACCATTTTAAACAATGGGATCATTATTTTTTAAAATTTTTAATTGAATATAACAATGAAAGGAAGGTTTTTTAAACTTGTTTATTTTATGAATATGCACAGAATGATTTATCATAAAAGAATATGATATGAATTATTAAATAAATGAGATAAATGCAAAATTTTACATACATGACAGAAAAGAAAAAGAATATTTATACATCAAAGTAAATGACTTCAAGTGTCACAAGACATTTTCTTAAATCATTGTGGCTAGTTTTTCAATGGCTAATCTTTTCTTTTGCCTTCCTTTTACTTTGGCAGGTTCTCATCATCTGCTAATGGAAAACATGAGTCCTGCTGAGGAGATTAAACGATGTTGTTCTTATTGGTAGAACAATTCTCCTTGACCAAAAGACAAGTTGACATACTTGGTGATAAATGCAAAAATAATTTATTTAAAAAATAATTAAAAATGGTAAATAATAATAAAAAGAATATGATAAACATTACAAATAGTATATATATATATATATATAAAGATTATGTTTACAAAGAAGATAGCAAAGAGGTTATAAATGTCGGCAAAAAAAGTTTTTACAATGCAGAATTAGAAACATTAATTAAGGAACATTAATCATTTAATCTTAGTCCCAAGTACCATTTTTCTTTAAACAAGTCCTCATTGTTTCCCATATTTAAGGGCATGTTTGATATATTATATGAGACCTGATAATATAAGCTAATATAATACATTATGAACTTATTACTTATTTAGTACAAGTAATTTATTATATAAACGTATATGTTATACCTCTCTTATATATCAAAATAATGTATAACCTAATCATACATTGGGGATAGGATTAGGCTTAATTAGGTTTTTGATGTATAAGACTTTATTAATACTTTTCGATTTTAACCCTCACCCATTGAGATATTTATTGGCTAGGTTGGGTTAGATTTTAGCCTAACTTTATAGGATTGATTATGGGTTGGATATTAGAATAACTTGATGTTCGATCTAACTTTTGCATCAAGCTTAGATTTCTAGGTTTAATATCTAGGCCTGACCGAGTTTAATTAATATTAGTTGGGATCGAGTTATTTGGTATATTTTTAATTTTTGGTAAATATTATAAAATGACTTTAAAAAAATAAAATTTTCATATAAGTCTCTATAAAATAATTTTTGGCAAAATTATAAAATGACTATAAAAAATTTTCATATAAATCCTTATAAAATATTTTTTTAAAAAAATTAATAGAATTGGAATGGGTCACACAAAAATTGATTTAGTATTAAACTCGATCCAATCAATTTAGTATGAGGCTGGACTAAATTTGCATTTCAATCTAACTAAGCCACTTTTTTTCTTAATTTTTGGTAAAAATTATAAATTGATTCCTAAAAAATAAAACTTTACGTAAATTATTATAAAATTATATTTTGCCCTCTAAAAAAATAAAATTTTTATGAGTTATTATAAAATAAATATTTAAAAAAAATTCATAAAATTAGATTGGGCTAGTTGAAATTAGCTAACATAATTAACCTGACGTAATCTGCTCAAATTATCTTTTAGCTATTTAATTTGATGTGACCAAGTAGGATTAGATAGCCTGGGTTATAAGGTTATCAAGCATTATATGTAATTTTATTCACTTATACTTTCTCTTTAAAAATTTATATAATACAATAAATTTAGATAAATATATTATATTTTTTAAATAAAAGGTATTTTTGTCAAAATAATTATTTTTTATTCTATTCAATGTTATATACTGCATCATCAAATAAATAACAATATTATATTATACAATACTTTATCTTATACAATATCATACTAAACATTATTTAATCTTAAAATGAACCCTAAGTTTTGGTCCCCACCATTATGTTTGTAGCTAATGTGGCTAATTAATGTGTTTTAATCAACAAATAAAACATGATAGGTTAAAGTGGCTTCAACATCTATAGGTGTTGGCTACGGGGCTTTATCATTGATGTATGTTCCATTTAGTTGAGGGATGTAATAATAAAGATAATATAAAATATAGATAGAAGAGAGTAAATAAAATAGGAAATAATTATTTTGTCTCTACTTTAAAAAAAGTGATTTGATGAATAAAATAATAAATATAAAAATATAATAAATATTACATAAAGTGTAATCTCAAAAATAGAGGCATCGATAGTGTAGGCTTCTTTGTTGTCATTGAAGTCGCCACCTTCTTCCTCCCTATCCTGTTCTTGATTCACTTCAATCATGAACAAAATAAATAAAAGAATTCAAGAAATTCATAAATGTGAATACCCAAAAAGGTTGGATCAAATCTAAAAAGAATCAATAAAAAGATATCGAATTTATGAACTCACAAGTAATATGATGTTTTCAAAGCATACCATCTGGTGACTACTCTAACTCCAAGTTCCTTCAATTTTAGCAAACAAGCGTTTTGTCGAAGATGCCACAACATCTACAACAAATCTCCCTTTAATCTTGTAATTGTTCTCTGAATGCCGAGAACGGAGAATCCAGATGCGAATTTGAGGGTGGAAAGTCGCAATGTTTGACAGAGAAACAATCAAGTGTTTGCTAGAGCACACTGAGCCCGCAAATGGACAGAGGAACTAACTCTGCCAAGGGGGAAATATAAATTATAAAAATTAACTTAAAATTTTAAATAAATTACAAGGACTAAATGATGAATTTTTTCCCATTAATTATCTTTACTGTAACTTACTCACTCACACTCTTCTTCATGGGGCATGTTCATAATTACGAGTATTCAAAATTAATCCAAACTAATTAAATTGAATCAAATCAAAACAAAACAATAAAAATTGAATTAAATTGATTAAAAAAATTAAAATCAATTTTGAACATTATAAAATTGATTAATTTGGTTCAGTTTTCAATTTTATCAAATTTGATCGAACCAAGCAGAACTAATACTATTTTTTATTTTTATTAACTAAATTCAAATTATACACAAATGTTTTATTAATAAAAAAAATAATATTTTTTTTACTTTACTTATATTTAGATGAGTTTATTAAATAAGTTATCTTAAAAATATTATTATTTTATTATCTTTACCTGTAATATTTAATTATAATTGTAGAATAATTGAACATAATTATAAGAAATACTTTTTTATAAAAAATAATATATAATAATTAATTATTTTAACATTATTATTGATTAGAATGTTAAGAAATGCATCATATTAGAAGTTAAATTTTATATATTACAAGAAACAAATTTTCTTTTAAAAAAACTTAAATCACTTTTAGACAAAAAAAAAAAAATTAAATCGGATCAAACTGAACCAAAATAAACCAAATTAATTAGAAATCAAAACTTATAAGATCTAAGAAAATAATAAATTGATAATGTCGGTTCGGTTTAATTTTTGTCCAAAACCAAACTAAACCAAATTTATAAACACCCCTATTCTTAATTGCATCCACAACTGCTATAAAAAGTATTCAACTTTGCCATTAATAGCCACTTATCTTTAATAGCTTGAAGTTCAGCTCCATTCTTGCCCTTAGCCATATTAGTCACCAAACTTTTTCCTTTTAGGCTTGGGTTGGTCACACCCACTACGACCTGATGGTCCCTTATGTCTATATTAGACTGAATCTGATTAGATGCTTCTGCGTCGGTTCAAGCCACCAGTAGAAAAAGAAAAGGAAGAGAAGTGAGACACCAACTTATTTGCATGCTAAGAAAAAATAATGAATTTTAGTATGAAAAAGAGTTTAGGTGTATTTTTTATTAAATTTTTTAATAAAAATATAATGAGTATATAATTTTTATAAATAAATATATGTTTCTGTAATTCAACATTACATGACTAAAATTTTTAAGAAATAATTTATATATGTCACAATTTTATTAAAAAACTTGATCGAAAAAAAATATAAAATTTGTACTTAAATTTAGTTTTTCACTTATAACGCGTGCATTTTATTAGTTAATTGAGCTTCAATTTGCTAATGTTAAGTTTATCGTATAAATTTGATTAAAAATCAAATAAAAAGGTGAGGAATCGATTAATATAATATATATATATATATATATATATATATATATATATATATATATATATATATATATATATATATATATATATATATATATATATATATATATATATATAAGAATTTAATTAAAAATTCATAAAGATGGAGATTGCCTTTTTTAGCTAGACCAGACCTTTAGAATTTTTTTTAAACACTTAACTAAGTTTTGTAAAAAAGGGGTAAAAATGCACTTTTAAACCTTTAATTTTGCCTTAAGTTTAAGTTTGTCTTTTAAATTTGTTTAGTTTTATTTTAATCCTTTCACTTTCAAAAAGTAATAAAAAATTTCTTCGCACTTAACGCTGATGATTCACTTAATAAAAAATGTTGACGTGCCAAACTATTGCCATCATCACTTATTTATTAATCTTACATGTAAAATCTTTTCATGTGGGTTGATCCAAACAAAAATTTAGAGACCGTATTGCCTATTGATAAGAATTTTGAATAAGTCAATCATAATTTTGGAATTGAGACCTTTGAGCGCTGTAAGAACAACATAACAGGTGCATTAATGCCTCTTTCATGTCTCTTCTATTCAAAGAAGTTATAAACGTATTTGCAAACTTCCATCCCCAAATTGAAGCCTTACCTACCAACTTTCATCCTAATATAAATATGATATTCAATTATTCACGCTCCACATGTCAAAATTTTTTATCAACCTTCCATCCTTTCATTCAGCTTTACATATATGATATTACTCCTATTTCTGAGTTCTATTACTATTGTTATATATTATAGAGATGATGCAAAAGCAAAACTAGAGATAGATAGCAAATCGAGAAAATTCTATGCCTTTAAAGTTCCTTGTGGTTGCTACCAAGAAAATTCATCAAGTTTAATTTAGCAATTTCAAATTCCTAAACCCTTTCAAAATGACATCAAATATACCAGTCTAGACTCATTTAACTTTTTTGTTAAAAATTTTTAAATTGTTCAAGATATTGCCAAAGAGAGTTGATTATATACTGCCACTTATCAAATAATTAACATTAGTTGTCTAGATAGTTATGTAAAAGAATACTGGACATTCTCAAGGCACATAATCTTATTTTGTGTGTGTGTGTGTGTATATCTGACAAGGCCAGAAAAAATTAATATATAATCCATTTTTTTCTTTGTTAGGATAAAGTTAATGTTCCCCATTGATGACTTATATTTTAGTCACACTTGTTATTGATGAATTGATGCAAGTTTTTCATGTTATAAAAACAAATTTTTATATTTCTTTTAATGTTGTTGAATTAATGCAATTTTTTATCTTATGTTTTTTATGATATTTTGTGCAAAGGCCAAGTAGGACAAATACAATGATAATAACAAGTCAAACACAAGCAATTGTATCAAGTCACCTAAGTGCATTGACACTAAGAAGCTATTTCAGTAGCAAGAGTATTTTTTCTCGGCTAAATGCTACAACACAAGGCATTCACTAGACTTAACATTGTGTAATATTTTAGATTAAATATTGTTATATAACTTTTAGATTTGCTATTGTTATGTGACTTTTTGGTTTAGAATTTAGTATATGTATTGATAGATATTTAATATTTATTGCAAATATCTTTATGAATGTGTACCAAAGATGTTTAAAAGGAAATTAAACTATTGGTGCCCTTTTGAATTATTTACTAGTGTTGCATTTTGTTTAAATACTTGCAATTTAAAAATAGATAACCCACAACTTTATTATTTGTTTTTCATGACAATTCCAAACATTCATAAGCATGCATGGATTTTAAAAATTTATTTTATAATCTATAGCATGAATTATGAGTTTGTTAGTATTCTTTCTTGGTATTATAGAGGAAGTGCAACACGTTAATTCAAAATCAAACAACTTGTAGAAAAGACCAAAGAGTATAACATGTACATTGAAATTGTGAAGATCAAAGAGCATAATATGTACATTGAAATTGTAAAGATTTCAATCCAAACAAAAGGATTTCATTCAAACAAATCTTGAAGAACAAATATGCAAACAACATAATTACATAGGTATGTATACATATAAAAGGCTGCCTAAGCCATCATCTATGTCAAATTTAAAATTCCACCACCATCAAAGCACAATAATATGAAAAGGAAAAATAATAAGACGAAGAAGCTTAGTCCTCTTGGACAGTTTTAATTGCAACTATTAGATAATTATCCCATATCTAAATACTATTGCTATAGTCTCATATTTTGATGCTAGTGGATCAATCCATATAATGTAATTGCATTGCATAGCAACCTAGCATTTTTTTCATAACAAAAATTAAACATCAAAATCAGTTTAAAAATAAACAAATGAAAAATGTTGGAATGGAATAGTCCACTCCAGATAAGGGTTACCTCATAAACTCCTTCGAAATAATTTTTATCAATACAATTAATAGCTTCAAAAACTACAAGATTTTAGACTTTAATGTGATGGCTAACGTAATGTGTTTTGGATATATACCTTTATTCAATATATTCACAAGCTAACCTCTTTGTTATAACACCTCCTACTCCTATTTTTAATTCTATTTGGGATCCATCGTTACATATTTTAGATTAGAAAAAGGGTATTTTGTTTTATCCTTTGAGTAAATAAAAATTTTTATGTTTGTTAATGTATAAACAAATATTACCATAGTATAGCATTTGTAATTCTTTTATTTTTGTTTTCCTTTTTTTTTTGTGAAATTTCTTTAACTTCTATATAATAAATTGCAATAATAATTAATCGTTGTTAGATATAGCCCTTGCATGCATGTCTAAAATTAGATTATAAGTATCTAATGCATATGCAATTGCAAATTAACACAAAATGTAAATTCTATAATCAACACCCAAGATTCATTATCAATGGTAAAGAAATTGAAGTGATTGATTATTACTTCCATAGGAAATCTAGAAGTCTTTTATATTGTCTTTCTATTCAACACATAAATTGTTAAATCCCTTGTGGATTGCATTTATTGGATGGCGAGAGTCCTTTGCTCACTTTCGTGAGTTCAATATGTTCTATTAATCTATATCGTCATTGTTAGAATTCAGAAAAGGAAAGACATACTTGAACTCACAACAATGAATCCTTTAATAGCAAGAAAGAAGATAGAGGTTAAAACAAGTGGTGTTTTCCTAATTCCTCATCTTCCTCCTTCTCGTTTCTTCTCTCTTCTCATGATTTCCGTCATTGCACAACAACGAATCCACAATTTCATTAGCTCATGCCACTGCACTCTCATCGCATCTTAGAGATTTGGAGGTGCTAAGCCATTGAAGCTTAAAGATTACAGAGAGCTTAGAAGAATTGTGGAATGGTAACATGCGCAGAGAATTTTAAGGAAGATGAAACCCTGCTAGCTTTAATTTTAAGGTGATGGAAATAAGAAACAGTGCTTACTTTGATGACATGTTGAAGTGACAAAGAATTATTACATAAAAGTTAATTTAAATCTATTTCACTATTTTTTTTAAGTAAATTAACGGTGTTAAAAGGTAAAATTTTTTTTACTATATTTTAAAAGTTAAATGACTAAAAAAGACTTAAATAAATTTAAAGAATGAAATTAAACTTTAATGAAAAATTAAGAGATTAAAAAAATATTTTTATTAAAAAAATCATTTGTCCTAATTTTTTTAACCAATGAAGACTAAAAATATACTTTTATTTCCCAAAAAAAAAAAAAAGAAACACCCTAAATCCATATGCCTCATTTTCTCGCCAATCACGCCTTCCCTTCCCTTGGACTCGTAGTAAAGCCACGGAGTCCTTCGCCCTCCTCCTTACCCCTTCAAGCACGAACACCAGTCACCACGGGCCACCCACCGCTCCAGCATTGTGTCACGTCCATTATTCTTCGTTCGCCGTCGTCGCCGTCGTGGACGGCCTTCACTTTGGGCAACAGGTTGGTCTAAATCTTGCATCATGCCACGATGGCCTATGTTATTCAGAAAATCTCAAGCTTACAAGAGATCTCATTATCAACAGAATTGTGAGTACGAGACCTCCGTGTCGAAGAGCAGCAGCGCAGCACTACTTCACTGCAGCGCCGTCGAAGAGGAAAACCTCCGTGTCTACGTCCTCCGATATTTCCAATCAGGTCCGCCTTCGTTTTCTTATTTGCCTTCTTAGTCTTTTACTTGGCTTTAAGGGTGACCAGAAGGAATGTTAGGGATTTCTAATCATGAAAGTTTTGAGTCCTGGGTTTCCAAAATCTAGTGGTAATGCATAAATGTCATTCTGTGTCCGCCGCTCTGATTTGGTTTATACACTGTCCATGTATAAAAGTTAGACGAATCTGTTTCCCTTGCCTTCAAAATGGCCAACTAATGGTAACGTGACTTGTTGATTTGTTTGAAAGATATGACAGTGTACATCCATACTGTAGTCCAAAGTACAAATCTTTCAGGACTCGTTGAAAGAGTCTTTCACTATTTTAACATTTAATTAGCAGCTTGTATCTCAGCAATTTTCAGTCTTCCACTCCATGTCAAATTATGGCTTCCAAAAAACAATAACCAGCCAATAGCCACAACAAAATTGCATTTATCTTTATTTTTACTTTCCATTTGGCATATCTAACTCCACCTAGATGTTTGTCACAAGTCTGAGCATACCATTAATTCAAACAGAACCAGGATATTTTCCATCCTTTGCATTAACCATATTATATTCATATTGATATCTGAAAACTAATAGTGTTATGGGGAAAATAAATCCTTTTACTCATGTTGAGTATTGAACTTATTATTTGTTAGGCTGCTGATTTTGAAGTGTAATTAGTTTCATTTGTATTCAATCGTGAATTTTTTTTTCCAGTGGTGATTATCTTACGTATGGTCTGGATCATATCATATCTAGATTTTGAAAGTTATTATGTGAATTTGTAGGATCCTTCAAATCATATGATCCAGTTTTAAAACATGACGCTGACCTGCTGTGATACTAACTTTGATGTACACTATAGTAGTGTCAGAGGCATTTCTTTGTCCGTTGCTCCATTACACTTATTGAAATGATATTGCTGCACTCCTATACCTATGTGTCCCCTTTCTGGTTTTGTCCCAGTTTCATGACATAACAAATCCCCATCCCCTCATTAATTTTATGTGGTAACAAGAAGCCTGTGGTTTATTGTCTACAGTTCAAATAAGTGTCATTGGAACTTCTGAAGAGACAGTGTGCATTTTTCCCTTAGTTGATTTGATGGAAAATAAATCATCTAGTTCGTCTACAAGTTTGATCGACCAATTAGTGGTGAGAGCTTGGTCTTACCCAGTTTCTCTTTTACCTTCATTTCAATAATGATCTAACTCACCTCTTGTGTAACTAAAAACAATTCATAGCACGTTTTTAGCTGTTATCTAAACTTCCCGTTAATTGTTTTGTAGGTTCCTGGAGATGTGGTTCTTGATCTCTCTAGCATGTCAAACCAGACAATTAAGCTTGGAGGCGGTCTATACCAGGCAAGTCTCTAGTTTTCCTATAATGAAGGCAATCATTAGGATGTTAAGTGCTTTGGTTATCACTTTTAAGGGGGTGTGGGTATTTCTGCTATACGTTATTGTACACGCTACATAGACATGCATGCACACACATAACCAGCAAATACACTGAAATAAAATGGTCTGTTTGTTTCACAAAGAGAATCTTCCTTGACTGGCTAAATGTTTGCTTTTGGAATTTTTTTTTTTCCTTTTTGGATTTCTTGTTAAGACTTAAGGTCTCTAGTCTTGGAGATAACTTCTTTGTCTTTTCTTCTGTCATTATTATAATAAAGAATGAGAAAAATTTGTTGTATTTTTGGTGTCTTGATGTAAGTCTTCAGGGCAGGTTTCATGGTCTCCTTGTCTCAAATGTCAAACATTAAGTTTTTATCAAAGATCCTTTAATTTCTCGATTTCTTAGGAGATTCTTGAATGACGAGGTTCAACATTTTTATGATTGTAAGCAAGGAGCTCAAATTGTAAGTTCAGGATAGTAACTATGGTGCTCTAAGTAAATCACTTTGTCTGGGCCTCTAATATGTGTTGTTGTTGCACTTGGCAAAGTCTACAGAATAATATTTGAATATTCCCAAAAGGGCATATTTTATAAATTGCATTTGCATCTTTGCAAATGTTGGCGTAATGTTGTCATATGATTTTTAACACTTAAGCAAATTGCTCTATTTGTGCTGTCAATGCTTAATCCATTTGTTTGTAGATGCCACTATTGTTTATACCTTCATAGTTCTTTTTTATATGTCTTAGGGCTAGAGTACCTAGACATAGTAAATTAAACACATAAATATGTTATAAATTATTAAAATGTCTTTTATTCTTAAATAGAGAGATTGGAAGTTCTAATTTATTATCTCTAGATTTTCATGTCACTCAAACTGATGATAGTTATATCTGATCATTTTAGTCCATCAAAACTTCCCGATGCAGTCTTTATAATATGAACCAATGATCTTTTGTCCTTATCTTCCTATCTGTCAATTTCGAAATTCAGCATCCCTTAAATATGAACAAAAAGAAAATAATCTATAATTCTTCTTTTGCTTTTCTCATTTTGTTCGGTTCTAGGCATAACTGATTCTTACTGGCATCAATTTGCTAGGACTGTGATGCAATTTCTGTAATGAAGGCTGGCAGGCTAAGGTTCTCAAAGCCTAATCAATATTGGGTTGAAAGTTCTCAGAAAAGGGTATGTCATTGTAGTTGTATATATGTATTAATATTTGAACTGTGAAGGCTTGTTTTCTGACTTGCATCTATTGTGCTATATTGATACAAGTCCATTGTGACTTTGTACAACATTGTTCTCTTTGCTGTTTCAAAGCCATTAATTTATGCCAAAATATCAAGTGTTGCTTTGATATGGAATTTTCTGAACACTTTCAAGAAAAGGGCTTATTTGCATCTAGTGAAATAACCATGACCAAGGAGTGCTAAACCTGAGCATGGTGGGAGAAATTTCCTTAAAGGAATACTTCAAATTTCAACTAAATTGGGAGTAAACTTGATTTTATCAGTGTCAAAATTTGAATATCATTACATTAGAAAGTCAAAATCTGAATTTCTACCAGAAGCTACAAATCAGGTTAAAGGTTTATATATCTTGTGTGTGTGTGTGTGTGTGTATAACCTGCTCTATAGTTTATACATATGTGTATATCAGCATATGGGTGCTAAATTTTTGCATCTAAGGTAATAATAGCTTGCATTCTGCCAGAAAACTAACTCCTATTCTGTATTTCAGATTGATCATTTCTGGACAAGGTTATATTATGTACTAACCTTTTCTGTTACATGTAACTGGCATTTGATTGTTTCCTTTTCTTCCAGGAAAAAAAAGTTTTATCTTGTTTTCTTTATTCTGATTTCTGATTATGCTTTTTTGTACAGTATGTGCCCCATGTAGGGGATTCTGTTCTTGGAATTGTTGTAGACACCAGATCAGATGTAAGGAAATTCTCTGCTTCTATTGTTCTATTTCCTTTTGTAATTTTTATGTGACTCAAATCTGTAGGCTTTCTTTTTGACTGCAAATTTTATGCATGGACGCTTCAAGATTTGCTGAAAGGAAATGCTGTGAAGCAAATGCATCTAGGTTTATTAAATAGTAAACTACCATATGAGTCCCTGAAGGATACGACTACCATCAATTTAGTCCTTCAAAGTTTATTGCCATTAATTTAGTCTTGACCTAGAAGTTTTTTTCCCACCAATTTAGTCCTAACTGTGTTAAGGTCATGACTAAAATGATGTATTCTTTAAAACAGTAGGACTAAATTAATGATAGGGATATCTTTCAATGACAAACAGTAGTTTATTCTTTATTTAATTTTAAGTTGACTTTCAATAGCCTGTCCATGAATTAAACTTACTTAAGGAAATCCTGTATTAGACGTAGAAAATTGGATCACTTTAGGATCACAAGAAGCTTTTTCTTGGTTCATATGACAATTGACCTGATCTGGGGAAAACTAACATTTAGCCTGAAAATGAATGGAAAATATATTATCGGGCAATGCTTTAGTTTTGGGGATTTTCTATTTTTTGGGGTTTTTGTTGTTTTTTTGGGTCAGGCATCTTTTTTTTTTATGTTTTTTTTTTGGGGGGGGGGGGGGGTGGGTGGGGGAAGCAATGCTTTAGTTTTGTGGTTGAGTGAACATTTTGGATGAAGCTTCTAATTCCTGTTGGAGATCATAATTTCTCCTCCCTGGCTTGAATTCTTTCAATCTCCTGTCACATAAAAATGCCTTGGTCCTATGTCAGCTTTCACATTCTTATGTATACATGAAATTTGACCATGTTTCACAAAATCTCAACTTAGAATGTTCCTTTATTTTTTTCTAATTAGATAATAATTAATTAATTACTTTGCAGAATTTTCTCGTGGACATAAAAGGTCCTGCTGTAGCATATTTGCCTGTGCTTGCATTCGAAGGAGGAACTAGAAGAAATATACCTAAATTTGAGGTGTGCAGAGATTGATTGTATATTACAAATATAAGTGGGAATTCTCTCTCATTGCATTATGTGAAGCTTTATGCTTGCTGTGTAAATTAATTTATCTTCCTTTGCAGTAGAGAGCTGTGTATTAACTATTAAGTATATAAAGCATAAAGTAGTACTACATCTCAATTTCTATGCTGACCTTACCTGCCTTAAGTCACAACTGTTGACTATTCGTTTCAGCTCCACTTTATGATATTGGCTGCTATTATGATTTTTGAGGAAACTGGGAAAATATTAAGAAATTAGGAGTTACTTGTGGTACACCTAAAGTAAAGGTTATAAGTGTCATTATGCAGTCCTGGTATCAATATAAATAATTACATATGGGTTAAGGGATCACCAGAGCAGCATTTCCCTAGCTGCTCATATATCATTTAGTTTCTCTTCTCCCTCACTTTTCTTCCTGCCTATTTATCCTCACTCTCTACTCTTGATAAGGTGTATGTATTTGATAACCATGCATGCATGTATGTTGGTAGATAATTATGGAGTCACCTGTGGCTACTTCTCTATCTATAGTCCAAACTCCGACCTTCCCTTTCTATACAATGCACCAAGGACAAGGAGAAGATTGCTTTGGTCCATATGTTTCTGTAGTAACTTTTGATCCCTAGTGACTTTGATTAGTGTCTCACCTTTATCTTCTTACTGGTTCCCGAGTCTCTCAATCTACCTGAAAAGTTTTGCCTTACCTCTAGTCTTGAGAGTAAATCAACCACCATTATAGGTTGGTCAAATTTTGGGCCTAATTTGTTTCTCATCAGAACTTCCAGTGTGTTGAATTGTCACAATGAAAAATTTTAATAGCTACATGAGTGGATGTCTTAATCCTTGATTACCCTTGGCACCTTGCATCTAAAATAGGTCGAAATTAAGGCTCAAATAACATAAAATATATTGACATCCTCTCTGAATATGGCTCATTTCTGCTCACATCTTGTGTTAATAATACTTTTTCCCATTTATTACTACCTCACAGGTTTCCTTGATTTAATGGTCTTAAAATTTTCAACTTAGATTGTTATCCATATAGAAAATATCACAGGGATGATGGAGACAATATTTTATTCAATTTATAGAAGTTAACATGAAGGAGGCGTTTGTGCCAATGCATGCCATGCATGCTCAAAGGGGAGTCTGGGAAACTTGCCAGAGAAAGCAGTGATCTCATGAGATATAAGTGGAGACCATTACTGATTGCTGATATGGAGTGGGTTGAAGTACTTCCTTGTATGGATCATTCCTGTAATAGAAATAAAATTCTTATGAATGGATTTAGGAATGCTCTCTCCTGGAACACTTGCTGCAGCACCTTGTAATCAGCCCAAAACTCTTTGATGTAGCTAACTTAAGGAATGAATTAACTGAGTATTTTTGCTCGAAAAATACATCTTAGGATGCTACCAAGATTATATGTCAGAATTGTTTTTTCAGTAAGACATAATTTTGGCTATTATTTTTGGATTTTTTTTTTTTGGCTGCATACAGAGACTACAACCGAGTTACTTTCTTCTACAAATGTGTTGTACGTTTAATATTTATGAATGAGAGGAAAATATATTATTATAAAAAATGTGTTTCTTGCTTTTTGGTTTCCTTTCTTAAATTTAGATCGTAAACCAGCCCTTGATTCGGCAATTTCTTCATTTATCATCAATGTTTTGGTTGGTTAGTCCATCACGTTTCTGCAGCTTTTGTGCTTTCTATTGCCTTATGTTACATTTTGCAGGTAGGTAATTTGCTTTTTGTGCGGGTTGTGAAGGCAAACCCTGGAATAAATCCTGAGCTGTCTTGCACCGATGGTAGTTGTCCAATTCTTTGCATTTTCTCGTACTTTTTAGTTGATGCTTCTCATTTATGAAGTTGTGTTTTTTTCATCATTTTCTTTCTAATTTATTTTTATGGACTTAATTCTTTGCTTTTCGTTTTTATTTTGCTCTTTTGGTCTGTGTAGCCAGTGGGAAAGCAGCAGAATTTGGTATCCTAAAGGATGGCTATATGTTTGATTGCACAACTGGTCTATCAAGAATGTAAGAATTTTCGTTTTGGTTGTCAGTCTATGCACAAGGTTAACAGGTCTTGACATGAGACATCCTCTGTTGTTTATAGGCTACTCAGCTCACCCACATGTCCGGTCCTTGACGCTCTAGGGAAGAAACTGGCCTTTGAGATAGCAGTTGGCTTAAATGGTCGTGTTTGGGTATGCAATCACTCTCTTTTCCCTGTATTATATTTTATTCTTTTTCTTTGCTTGTCTATTTTTGCTATGTATGCTTGATTATAATTTTTGTTTGGGCTGGATTTGGGAACACTTATTCAGCATGTGTTCAACACTTCAGCCTTGTTTAAGATACAAGGATTCATGGAAATGGAAAATAAGTGATCTCTACTAATTGCAGATTTCCTTCTTAAATAATTGTTGCGTTTAGGTCAATGCAGCATCCCCATCTACGACTATTATTGTCGCTAATGCAATTATGAACTCAGAATCATTGAGTGGGGTCCAGCAGAGAATAATGGTTGACAAGCTGCTTCAGAGAATCCAGTGACCAAGCTAGTCATACTTGTAAATACTCTTTATTTTTGATTGGGCATTTTTAGTTTATAATCCCTTTAGATGAGATTCTGAGTTGAACATAGTTTACAGAAGATAGGCCAAATCAATTATGAAGAGACATATAAGTATGTCAAAAGATGAACTTTATTGACTAGTGCGCTCCACATAATTACATTTCTATTCCTGATTGATTTGGTATAGTTATCTCTTATAGATTGGAGTCACTTAATAATTTTTCCCCTTAGATTTCATGAGACTAAACTTGTGTTGTCACTGTATCAGAAGAAACATGCTTTCCAAGCACTGGCTAAATTTATGGAGGATTTTCAACACCTTTGCTGTTTAGTGTAAGTTACGAGGAGTTTATGAAGAAGTCACCAAGTTAAATGTAATTTTCAATTTTACGAATTTGGTTTTATGGTATATTATTGTCTCCCCAAAATATCTGATACAAAGTTAGGATCGGTCTCTTTCACCTGCTAATGGTATTGTTAATTCTGTGTAAGTCCAATCTTTTTATTATTTGTCAAATTCAAAGGGGGTAGTAGTTTTTTATGTTAGGGAAAGCTGTTCATAATTGCTTATTTTAACTCTTTCTAGCCTGCTTTTATCAACTCATTGTCACATGCAGGAAATGTGAAATGAACTGACATGATTGCTTACGTTATGGCAACAAGCATATTTGATTAATAGTGAAATGTCATACAGTATAGTTAGATATTGAACAGAACCATGTTATGGATAATTATGAAGTACCGATTGTTGGTTAAATATCTGTGGAAGCTACCATGAATTTTTAAAATTGATTTGTTTCATAATTTGCTTTCTTAGTTCACATTCAGGTATTTTATTTGTTGTTATTTCTTATGTTTACTCTCTCACATACATGGTTGTGTTCCGTGTGAATTTGAGTAGAAATACGATCAAGTTTTAACTAATATATTTTAAAAAACTATTATAATATAAGAAAAATTGCACTTACCATTTGGATCCTTATTTCCGATGGCAATGTTTTCTTAATTTTAAAAAATTGGAATCAATCCTCTAATCTATTAACTTCAATACGATAAGTTTTTAATTATTTAAATTTAAAAATTTTAAATATATAAGGAAGGATTTATTGTCAAGTTTCAAAGGAAGATATTTGTGTGTGTATAGATATACGATCAAGTTTTAACTAATATATTTTAAAAAACTATTATAATATAAGAAACATTTACACTTATCATTTTGATCCTTATTTCCAATGGCAATATTTTTCTTAATTTTAAAAAACTGGGAATCAATTCTCTAATCTATTAACTTCATTACGATAAGTTTTTAATTATTTAAATTTAAAATTTTTAAATATATAAGGAAGGATTTATTGTCAAGTTTTAAAAGAAGATATGGGTGTGTGTGGATATACTATCAAGTTTTAACTAATATTATTTTAAAAAACTATTATAATATAAGAAAAATTACACTTATCATTTTGATCCTTATTTCCGATGGCAATGTTTTTCTTAATATGTGTGTGTTTCTCATTATTTCTTATTTGCCAATATCTATATTAACAGTATTATGTAGATTAATTCTCCTAGTACATAAAACTATACTTTGCCGAGATCCATTAAACTCAATTATTGTCATGCATAAGGATAATTATTTCTTGTTCCTCATTTCACGAAGATTCTAGACACTTTTATCCTTGTTTAAATTATTTCGTAGTCTACACCTTGACAAGTCGTAATTTTATATTATTTTATTAAATTTGTATAAATATTTTAATCACATATGAATTAATGTTATACATTTTGTTATTTTAAAGTTATCATGTGGATTAATTATTAAGAACTGTTAAAAATTATTGTGAAAAATTCTAATTGTTATATTTTTATTTTTTGGTGATGAGGTATAATTTTTAACAGGAGGAAGAATATGCCAACAGTCCAAAGTAGAGCCTCACATCAGAGAGGTTGCGTCAATTCAAGGATCCAAATTTTACAAGGATGGGCTGCTTAAATGGGTCGATTCCACTAACCCAAGCCCCTTGGCGCTTCATGATTATCATAGCTAAAATCTTAAACCCGTGAATTTTCCTCTCAAAAGTGACGCCACTTCAGCGAATTTGGATGGTTTGCAGTAATCCCACTATTGCAGAAAGTACAATGGCTTCTTTTGAGGCGTTATTTTTTTTTTTTATGGGAATAAAATATGATGTGGGATTTTTAAAAAATTATAATTAGGAGGATAAAGACTTTTACTATAAAAAAAATTACATTTTAAAGATTTTAACTATCTATAGTTTTCTCTGAGTTAAAATGTTTATCTTTCTTGTTATAATTTTTACATATTTTACATATTTTATTCCCTAAAAGAAATCGCCTCAAAAGAGGCTGCATGGCGTATGGTAAATTACTCTGCTGCAGATAGACGATGCTAGCACCACTTCAACTCCCAATCTTACTTGGAATAGCTTTCAACTTTCTTCTATGCTTTTTCCAACTCTGAAACATCCTCACCCTCGTGAATGGCTAGCTGTATAGTCCTAATCACCTCCATTTTGGTGTCTTCGTGGAAGGCTAGAGGGTTGGACAAAGCTTAAAGAGAAAGGAAGAAGAGGCGTTGATCAAGCTTGTTTTGAGTATCTAATGCTAAAATATGAGAATTGAAAGTTTGATGAATATGTGTATAAGTGGGGATTGAATGGCCAAAATAAGATGTATGAGATTTAGGACCATTTGGGTAGCTCACACAAGTCTTCAATATACTTTTAGACTTGCTCAAAATGTTTCAAGACCAAAAAAAATCTATTTGACAAATTTGGTATTCAATATGGAATCAAAATTGACCATAATGAAATTCTATGTTACTTTTTAACTAAATGAACTAGTCTTGATTTGGAATAATTAGATTTTATTGAGAGCTTTCTAAAAAGTTAAAAATCATAATTGTCACACAATCTTCTCTTGGTCAGTCTCTTTAGCTTTTGTTAGACAAACGTATTGTCATCATTTTTTGTTGTTGTAATTTTGTTTTCATTTTCTTTTCTTCTTTTCAATATCATTTTTAATGTATAAATTGTGTTGCACTTATTTACATTGAATACTTTAAATTACATAATGCTGTTTAGGTGTTTAATAATCCATTTATAAAGACAACAATCAAACTATTCAACGTTAACTAAGGGATTATAGTCTTGTAATAACTCTAATTAATTTGAATTGTATGAATTATATGAATGCATGTAAAGTGTTTGATTTATTGTTTCATTGAATATATGCTATTGGTGCTTAGCAATTGGCTCTTGTATGAATCTCATTGGGTAGGGTAATGAATAATTAGGATGAGCGTGTTTTGTATGTGAATTAATTAGGTTTTCAACTTCATAATAAATTGTTAAGATGATAAGTATGTTTAATCAATTTAAGTGTCGTGACGATATATTGTTAAGATAAAATTATAATAACTAAAAGATAAATTAATTAAATTAATTTGAGTCTAACCAACATAGATCTATAGAATGAGTTTAGTTTCATAGGGAACTTGCTATCTTTGATACAGCAAATTGATTAATTGTGGTATTCTATGTTCACTAAGGTTTGTGTACTAACTTGAGTGATGTGAGTTTTTTTGCATCTTGAGTCTTGTATTAAGTTCTTTAGATTAGTGTGTTTATGCATTTTGTGTTTAATTAAATTCTTATGTGCCTAGTAACTAGAGAAATCTAAAATAATAGTTTGTAAATATTGATAATACATATAACTAGTTTGTATATAAGAAATATTTTAAAAAGTTTGAAATAAATGCAATATTAATTTTTGTGGAATCAATACTTTAATTTTAAATTCACTTTATTACTTAAATTTACTTGTTAGCTTATATCTAAGATAATGACATCAAATAGGTAAGCTATACAATGTTCTCTAAATAACTTCTTTCCAATTTATAAACTCAAGTTTTTTCTTGGCCATTATACTTCATCCGTAATTATTCAAATAAGGATTATGTTCCGTTTTTTTCCTTGAAGAATTTTATATTTTGTACAAATATTTAGCTAAAAGTACAAAATTTGGGTTTTTTTTTTAAATTATTGTATTTGTTATTAGGAATTTTTATAAAAATATAACACATGATTTTTTTTTTTACTTAATTATGTGATATTAAGTTATACAAAATTATGCATTTGTAATATTTTGATTGAAATATTTGACAATAAACACATGAACACAAATGTTATATAATTTTTCAATAAAAATATAATTTATGAAATATTTTTTTTAATTAAGTCATATGATGCTAAGTGATAAAAAATGTTTTTTTATTAAAATATCTTATCAAGGTTTTTAATAAAAATATAAAATATGAAAGAAAATTTTTTCAAAATTAAATCTAGTGACGTAAAATTGTAAAAAATATTTTTATTAAAGATATTATCTCATTTTTTTTAATAAAAATCATAAATGTGATTTTTTTAAAAAATTAATCATGTGATAGTAAGTTATAAAAAATTATCAATTTATTGTATTTTTATTAAAAAAATTGTTAAAAACACCTAAAAATTCTTTCTAAATCTTATCCGACTGAAACTCTGACTAGAGCATTACATAAGTTGGTCAATGATTTTTCAAAATATGTAGTTACTTTTTATAATAAAATTCAATTACCTTTAACTAATAATAATAATAAGTTAAATAAATGGTTAATACGCTTGTGATGCGCCCGGGCCGTTGTAAGTCCTGGCGTGTTGGAAGAGCAAGCAATAACGGAGGAAGAAGGCCCCCTAATTTCCCAGAAGCATTTTTCTCCGCAAATGTGTGGGAGATGGAGAACCGTCTCGCATCTCCTCCGCCACATGGCGGCAGCATCCAAATCCACTACTCACCATCCTTCTCGTCCACCCGAATCTCGCTTTCTTCCACGTCCTCCTTCCAACCCCACAAGGCGTTTCCTCAGTTTCGGAGCTTCTTCTGCAATCCCATATCGGATCCCCGTTGATATCAACGAATTTGATTCTTCGGGTCCTCCTAATTTGGGTCACGACTATGAATTAGGAGCTCTGGAAGACGAGGAATCGGTGAAAATTCCCATCAAAGCATACTTTCTTTCCACCAGGTTTGCCCCACTACTAATTCAATCTGCTTACTTTCTGTTGGGAGTTTGATTGTCGTCTAGCTTAAGCACAACGGTCATTCTCTGAATCTTATTTCTTTTTATCTTAGGCATTCGAAATGCCATGTCTACTCTTTACTGTTGGATTTAGAATATTATGTTAGGTGGGACTGTTTGTAAAACATTTGATTTTTTTTTATGCAAATACATACTTTAGTCTTAAAAGATGTGCCTTCTAACACCTTTAGTTGTTAGATTTATTACTTCTCACGAGTTAGTCCCTCAAAAAGTTTCCTTTTGCTAGACAATATTATATATTTACTTGACTGATTTAATATACACTTGTAGCAAGTTATAAAAGGAACTAATTTGTATAGGAAATAAATTGAAGAACTGAAGTGTAAGTAATTATGTTTTAAATTTGTATGTTGACTCATTTTTTTATCTTACAAGAGTACATGGCTGATGAATTTGGATTCTCTCATGTGAGGAGCTTACATGACCTTGTTATATAATGAGAGAGATAGATACTAACTCACTTGAGTAGTGTGTCTTACTTGAACAGTCGACTTCACAAAGTGTATGGTCCCATTTATCTCTCTTCTCACGAGACACTGTCGTGTGAATTCTTCTTTACATTAGAGGATCCTGATCTATGTATGATGACTTAATTGATTAGTGGAAAACATGTATATAGGAACCAGGATATTTGGTTTTTTCAGGTTAGAGCTATTTATTAATTTTTACTGTCTATAGGTTGCAACTTCAATACTTTCATGCTTTTATCTTCCCTTTCTCTCATATCTTTGTTCACTTGTTGTCCTGTTCTTGTTCTCTACGATTTGGCTGTCTCAGATTCTTAATTTTGGCAGTATAAATTTGAAGAGCATTCAAGCTGAGAATTTAGGCAACATTCTTCCTCCATCCTCTCGCTCATCAAACTCCATCGCCCTCCGGTTCCGTAACTTCAATTCAGACACTAGTGTAAGATTATCCCAGAATCTCCTTTAGTGTTTTTGTTGGAAGTTTATAATTATGTTTGTAGTTCTTAAATATAATTTTCCCCAACACATGTTTATCAGAACATCATTTGCATCGCTTCGTACCATTTTTATTTTAATAGTAGTTAATACGCTGATGTGTGTGTGTGTGTGTGTGTGTGTGTGTGTGTTGAAGGTTAAGGTTGTAATTACAGGGAATTCAGACTGAATATTAAGTATTCATGCAAATTTCTTTCTCTTGTAAGGAGGGAGGGGGAGGGCTGAGCTGCATTATGAAAGCCGGGTTTGTATGGGTATTAAGTGAAAATCTGTTTAAATAGTATTATCAAAGGAAAAAAAACACAGTTTTAATGGATTAATTATACAACATGATTGATTTAGCAAACTTTGATCAACCTGAGGCATTTTAATTCAGGGACCTGGAACCAATGAGAAAGCAAGCAGCTATCGATACATGGTTGTATACCAGTATGGGTCTGCTGTTCTGTTTAATATCGAGGATCATGAAGTGGACATTTACCTGGAACTAGTTAGGAGGCATGCATCTGGTTTGCTTCTAGAGATGAGAAAAGATGGTAAATTTCTTTCGCTTCAGAGGAACTGATCCATCATTTACTTCTTTTAATTTTTATCTTTGACATGTTCTACTTGATTAGATTATGCTGTAAAAGAGAAGCCACTCTTAGTTGAGGACATGCAAGGAGGGCCAGACTACATAGTTCTCAAATCTTTGGACACTGATGGTATCCGCATCATCGGAAGTGTTCTGGGACAAAGCATAGCTCTGGATTATTTTGTTTCTCAGGTTTTTTTCTTTTCTTCTCTTGCATTATTCTTTCGTAATCTTGTGTGTCCAATTTTTTTTGTTGTCGGGTGGGGAAGGGTGGATAAGTTTATACTCTTGAAGCAGCTATTACATTTTGTATCAGTTGAACTGGTTTATTTGCACGCGATAAAGATGTGTAATGTATGTTATGATGCTTTGAAAACATATCTGTTAATCCTGAAATGCACCAAATGGCACTGTATTTTCGATATTTCAACAATTATTTTTTGTATCCACCCAAGCTATGTAAAAGAAAAGAAAAAGATGGCTACTAAATTCAAGCTGTTGAAAACTTAATATTTCTTTCTCTTCCTGTTAGGTGGACAGCTTAGTTGAAGAGTTTGCAGACATAAATCGTGGAATGGAGAAAACGGGAACCTTCACAATGGATAAGAAGAAGCTCCTTCAGCTTGTTGGAAAGGCCAATTCAAATTTGGCTGATGTGATTCTTAAAGTTGGCCTCTTTGAGAGGTATTGTCATCTCAATTTTCAGAGCTTAGAAAAATCTGCATCTTCTCTTGTGAGGATTTGTAGAAGTTCTTAAGATCATTCTAACTGTTAACCCTAAATCTTCCAAATATTTGTTAATAATACTCTTCATCTTTTGCAAGAGGATTTGAGTGAGTTTAGATAAAGTTTCTTGTTTCAACATCCTCATTAATGTTTTATTGTGAGCTATTCAGGTCAGAAATTGCTTGGAGGGATGCAAAGTATGCTGAAATATATGAGTATCTTAGGGAGGAGTATGAAGTTGCACAACGTTTTGGAAACCTGGATTTCAAATTGAAATTTGTAGAGGTATTTCTGCTCTTATATCCATTTTATTTTTCTGAAAGTATTAGACATTTCATTTAAACATTGCATTTCAAAACCTTACGTAATCCTAGCTTATGCATATCTCTGCAGCTAGATGTGCACTAATAGTCTGCTACTGTATATTTATTAGGGGTGTTAAAGCCGAACTAAACTGGCCAAAATCGAACAAAATCTGGGGAAAAAAAAAGTAAGTCTAATTGGGTTTTCTGTAAGTCAAAACCGAGTTAATTAGTTGAATTTCCAGTTTGGGTTGGTTGACTCACATAGAAGTCACCAATTTTTATAATATGATACATGACTAATTTACTATTAATGATCAAGTTACCTTAAAGTCTAATATACTAAGGTGTGCAGCAGACCTAAAGTGTAATTAGAGATGAATATGTGATAGTTAATTTGTGATGTTCCTACTTATTAGAATTTAGAGTACATATCAATTAGTTATTAAACAATTAAGTCCAAATTCTGTGGGTATATTATTAACTAAGTAATTTTATATTTAGTTGACAATGCAAGTGCCTATATATATATATATGTTTGAAAAATAAATATCTAAAAAACCCCTCCAAAAAAAAATCATATCACTCGGCCAAAAAAAAGTTGGTATGAACCAAATTAAATCAAACCAAACCAACTATGACCCAAAACTGAATAGGTTTTTGATTTTGCAAAACCAACTTGGTCAGTTTATTTTGGATTGAATCCAGAATCGAATTGAATTTTTGAACACTTCTACTATTTATTGTGTACAAAACTTGTGTACAATTCCTTAGGTGGTTGCTAGAGAGTTTCTTAGGTAAACTAGATTTACAAAAAATAAGAAGATCAAAACAATTATGAAGAGACACAAAGGTATGCCAAGCACAGTTTTTAGTAGGTCTACTAATAATTTATGTATTCTTTTTATGATTGGCTTGGTTTACTTATCTCTTTTCGATCGAATCTATTTAAGAATTTTTTGTTTTTCCTATCTAGTTGTTCAATAAAACTATGATATTTGATTCAGCAATTACTACTAATTCAGCAAGATATGGACATTTGAAAAAGAGAAATGTTTTCTAATAAAGGCCGATGATCTTTTGATTTGGTTGTTGGCAGCACAATATTCATTTTCTCCAGGAAGTGCTCCAAAACAGAAAGTCAGATTTCTTGGAATGGTGCATTATTGGCCTATTGTTTATCGAAAATGTTATATCTATATATGAGATTATTCGTGATTCAAATACAATTCCTTAGTTAGAGAAGTTATCCTTAGTTAGAGAAGTTAGAATTGGATTATTAATGTTATGTAATCTTAGTTCTTCCAATTTTTGATAAATCAATTTTTTTTTTCATTTTGTATTTATGATAAATAAAATTCATGTACCCCAAAATTTTGCTTTATAGCTTATAAATAACAAGGGAGCTGAATGAAAGTTGTTTGAAACTTCTAGTTTTCTATGAGAATGGCTATCTGATCATCAAAATCTACAATCTGAAATCGATGATCTCGAGTGCCTTGCAATTTTGCTTAGGTTGGACTCAAAACCATGTTTTGGGTATAACCGCTCTAATTAATTTGTCTAAAGGGAAAATGACTAGGTACATCTAGTCACTGGAATTTATTAGTATTTATATTGATTTTTTTAAGAAAAATTTGATAATTACAACACACACACACACCGAGGATGTTCTTGTGTAGACACTATGTTCAATATATCCTTAATTTCCTTTTTATTATTCTTTCTATGGAGTAAATTTGTCCCTAAAATATTTCATTGTTATCAATTTGGTCTTCAAAAGTTTATTATCATTAATTTAGTGCTAATTCTAACTTTGAGAACATAAATAGAATTGAAGACGCGAACTGTTCTTGTCCAACATGACACAATATCTGTTGTGGACATTTGGTAGAAATTAACGCAAATTTTAAGCATATCTTATTGCGCATTCACTTCTTAATTGGGAATGCTATACCTAATTGAGTTAGGGTAAGAATTAAAATAATACCTTTTTTTTTCTAAGCTTTCGGATTAAATTGGTAGCAATAAATTTTAAAGTTTGAATTGATGACAATGATACTTTCAAAGATCATTAAGGTAGGTCTCTTTTATTTTACAAAATTTTGTCTATAGTTAGTGCAACCCAGTTTGCCATCTAAACAAAAATATTAGCTTGTTAATTGAAAGAGTTTCAAGACTTAAATATTATTTTTGGCGTTAATGATTGTTCAACGTGAGACATAACCTCAATCCTTGTTTGAGTCACCAAATAGTGCCTCCAAATTCACAAGAAATTCAACAACCTAGGGGGAAAATGCTTGGTTCTGACTATTATTACGTCAGTCAAAACAGCAATACTTCCGGTATTTGTCCAAACAGAAAATAGGACACTAACTCCTACTTATATGTACCATTTGTAATAGTTCAGGTTTTTTCCACTCCATAGCAGTAATAATGCGAATGGATTGGGTATTGTACAGTACGGTGCTGGGCAATACTAACATCTCTTAGATTTAATACTAAAATATAAAAAAAAAATTTAAAAAATCTGACCTTTCTATATAAAGCGTCAAGATCTGCATAATGCACCAAGCGTGACATGCTACGTAATAGAAAAGCCGGACGCTGTAATAATAAGGATTCCCATTAGAATAAGAAAAATTTTCAAGCAGATGAAATCCAAAAAAAACTAATTATAAATGAACATATAAATGATATCAAACATTCTTTTTAGGAATGTTCATTTTTTGACATGTTTATATATTTACTTATTATTGATTTATTTACTAATCTTTTGTAAACTATGTTTACATAAAATTCTTTTATATCGGAATTCTGATACTTCAACAGCGTTGCGGGGTGTATCATAAGCATCCTTTGGCATTGACTTCTTGACACCAACAGTAAAACAAACCTTATCAGAATTGTAACCTTCAACTGCCATATTCGTTACCTTAACCCAAACAAGAACCTTAGCTTTCATTCCCTCTATTCCTCCGAGCTCTCCCCTTGTGCATGAACTTGTTGGCCTTCTTGTATGCTTCTTCCAAATACCCTCTGAACCTAACCAAATCTAGCTTTACGTTTTGCTCCTTCAAATACATATTCATAATCTCAGTTGGCCAACCATTCTTTTGTAAAGCAAATGGATTTTTTAGCATCAAATTGTCTTTCCCATACTTTCCCGCCAAGCTGCTCTCTTCCACTTTTATCTTATACTCAATGTACTCCAAGTTTAACCCTTTTCCTACCCTCCCAAAGAACGCATTCGCCGCCCATTCAACCCCAATTGGGATAATCTGCATGAACACCGATCCCGGCCGGAGGAACAGCGAGTGGGCGAGGGCGGCACCGTGCACGCCGATCATAGCATGGCTTGAATTAATTAGTGCATAAGACTCATGTAATGATGTATTATTCTTAGGCTCAAAAACAACAACATCAAAACCTACTTCTTCCATGATTCGAATCGCTTCTCTTTGGTTGACTATCATCCGACCAGTGGTGCCGTTCCGGCTTGCCAACACCAGTCGTGGCCGGGAAATCGGATTCTTTGGTGTCAAGGTTTGGTTATGCTGGTTGCCATAAGCTTCATGTATGGTGTCACGAAAATGCAAGTAGGTTTTGAAGTTTGGTAATAATGTGTGGTTTATGGTCATGAAACCATGTGAAATGAGGCCTAGATGGGCCGAGGGGAAACAATGGGTGGTGGTTTCATTTTCGAGGGTAATAATTGGGTGCTTGCTGAACATATTTAGTAGATCTATGTACTTTGTGGACCACCAATCAGGGCCCTCAGATATCACAATCACGAAATCTTGATGATCAGGAAGAATCGTATTGACGGTGATGAACAGTGGGATGAACCCATCGTTGAAATCATGAAAGAAGTTCCCGGTGTACCCGCCAACAGAGAATACCAAGGCCAGCACATTATGGCGGACCTTGCATGGTGGACTTCGTCGGCCTGAGGTGAGAGTGACCTCCTTGATCTGGGCCATTATGAGGCCTTCGAATTTCCTCGGGTACGGTTTGATCTTCTCCACAATCTTGGGCTTGGCGGATCTGTTGGGGCCTATGACGAAGAATGTAGCCCTAGTGGGGTCCACAACGGTGGGGCCACTGATGTTGCACAGATCGTAACGCAAGGCAGTGCGGTCGCAGCTAATTTGGGTGGCTGTTGGAGGTTGCGATGACTGCCATGGAAGTGGGTCCCGCTTAATTTCCTTCCTGATTTTGCCGCTTGCCTTTTCTGATTATTCAATTAAAAAAATTAAATAATTGATAATTTGATTCTAAGAAATATTACCAATCACAGCTTTTTCACTAAATAAAATAAGAAAAAAACTTATAAATAAAATAATACACAGTTAAGCGTAAATTTTTTTTGAGTTTAATTGAGTTCTTTTGTAAATTCACAGTTGACCTCTAATCAAACCATTTGATGACTCAATTAATGTACATTAATCATTTATTAAGGATTACATCATAGATTTATTAAAAAATTACTAGTTAATTTAATTAATAAAGTCTTTTTTTTAATATAATGGCGGATGATTACTTTTTAACTACTTTAGTTTATACGCCATTACATTTATAATAAATTAAGTACAACTAACGCATATAATTTCATTTAAGCATAAATGATTTCATTCATTCTTTCCATTTATAACCGAAATGAATTTATTGTGCTCATAATTATGACTACTACATGGTCTTTTAAACAAGTATGATAATTGATATATATTTTTTCAAAGATCACATAAAACATGAAATTAACATATATAGAGTTTGATATTATGATATTTGAATTTCAAATTTTTAAGGTAAATAATATCTTTTAAAAAGAAATAAACATATAGATAATAAACGTCCATCCGATGATACAGTGAACACCCATATATGCCAATTTCAGTTAAAGGTGGGGGGATTTTTATCTTCTTTACCCTCTTCATCTCTTACTACTCTTTCTCATCTCTAACCTTAGCCATGGAATTGTGGAAGTTTATGATGGAGCCACCAACTCCGTTATAGTTTTGACTATCCTCTAGACGGTGTAGAAATCCTATCATCTATGCAACTTCTTAAAAAAAAAAAAATTTCATCAAGACTCACACACATTTTAGTTATCTCTTTCCAAATTTCATACGTATTTCTTAAAGAATTGAGAGATATGTAAATTCAAATTCAATATCTTTAGATAATCAAATTCCTGATCTCTAGAGTATTTCAAGTGATTTGAAACTTAATAATATAAACAAGTCAAAAAGGCAGGTTGGATATCAATTTTGCACGCTAACTAATCTTATACCACAACATATTAACGTATCACCACCGACTGGAAATTTGTGTGTGTGTGTGTGTGTGTGTGTTTTTTTTTTTTTTATCAAATATGGTACCGACAATGAGTTTTGAATTCTTCCAAGGAAGCTGTACTTTAATTTCATTGACCATGGCAAACGTTGATTATTAATGAAAGATAAGAGGGAAAAATTAAGCCATACCTGGTGGAGGTTGGTTTGTTGAAGTTGCAGAATGATGAGAAAGCGATGATCTTAGAGACAGATCAGCTGAAGAAGAAGAAGAAGATAAAGATGGAGACGAAGAGATGGAGAATAATGGAGAGAGTGTGATCCGTGCGGCGATGAGAATTGTGCAGAACAACAGTCCCACCATCGTTGACCTTGAAACTGACGATCCCCTCGTCTTCTGATCCTTCATTTCTCGTCACACCTTCAAGAATACGTATGTAGTGTCTGGAAAAAAGGCTGAAGAGAGTGTAGCTATGTGAAAGGAAAACGCAGAGAAGAAGAATGAATATAAATGAGGAAAAGGGAGATTCATTGCTTGCAGTTTCATGGATCTTTCAACTTTCAAAACTCTTTACTTTTTCTCTCTCCTCCACGTGCATATTTACATGGGGTGCGTCGTGGCTTAATTTCCTTTTCATAAACATATTATATATACTAATTAGGGAAGGAGGCTTTCATTTATGCATGAGCCAAAGAAATTAATCAAAGAATTCAAAAAGGTGTACTGTTGTCCCATTTGAAACAAACCTCGATTGGAAGGCGGCTGTCTTCGTTGTTTGCTAGTGCGTTTTTCTCTCGCACATGGCATTGAAACGCTTTTCAACTATATATGGCCCTGTTTTCCTTGTTTGCTAGTCAACTATGTATACGAGTTTTGCTTGCTTCTTTCAAACTTCTATCAAAATAATTAAAATAAATAAATAAATATAGAGATGTGGGGCCTAACTAGTTAATTAATTAAAATGACTACTCTAACGTCACTTATTTTATTTAAAAATGTTTAAATAAGTTTAATTTATGAGCAATGAATAAACCAAATTAAATATAAATGAACGGGTCACATATTAATTTTTTTTAACATAAAATTCACATAAAAATCTCTCTTTTGTAAATCTTTTGGTCATTTTTTACCATTTCACTGCTTTGATTACTCAATAAAGTATTAAAAATAAAAAATACTAATAAATTTATTGTTTTAATATATTAGTTGTTATATATATATATATATATATATAAAATAACTGACCAAATAAAAATTTTAAGTTGCAACTCACTAATTGATTTTGTTTTTTTGGGGGCAGAAATCTATATTTTTGGTAGACTCTCTTGAATCACGATGACACTTTTTTTTTTCCAGAAGCACCATTAATATTTGAAATGAGAATATTTGCCACGAATTCAATACGTTAATTAATTCTCAACATAATTTATTTATTTTTTAATAATATTTTCTTATGATACTTGTGATTTTTACAATTCTTCATTGAGTTTCAACTGCAAGATGATCCAGCGCACTCAGAGATCCAAAAAATATATTATTCTGTTTCAAACTCTACAGTTAATGAACTTTCCTCATTTTTCAAATAAACAAACTGCATAGATAAAGAAAAATAAATTTTAATAACAGTACCATGAAATTTTACTTTCTTCACGAGGGGATAAATTATTAATTTTGTCTTGTGTTCTCTAGCCTCTACCCTTGCTTATCCATCAACTCTTTTGCCTTCTTGTAGGCTTCCTTCAAGTGCCTCCTAAGCCTAAGCAAGTCCAATCTCACATTTTGCTCCTTCAAATAAATATTCATGGCGCTTGACCAAGGTTTCCCCTTCATGAATCCAACAGGGTCCTTGACCACCATATCTTCCTTCCCATACTTGTCTATGAGACTACTCTCTTCAGCCCTAACCCTATACTCCATATAATTCAATCCCTTCGCCCTCGCTGCATTCCCAAAGCACACCTCTGCCACCCACTCCGTCCCGAGCGGCACTACCTGGACGAGCACGGCTCCCGGCCGGAGAAACAGTAAATGTGTTAGGGCTGCGCCATGGATCCCAACCATTGCATGGCTTGAGTTGATGAGTGCAAAAGATTGGTGTAATGGGGTTTTAGGTCTTGGTTCAAACACAATGACATCAAAACCTACTTTTTCCAATTCCAATTTTACTTCTTCCAAGTTCAACAACGCACGTCCATTGCCACGTGGCCGATTCACCAATACAACACGTGCCCTATGAAGACTAGAAGGATTATGATTCCCCCCATAGGCTTTGCCTAAAAATTCATGAAAATGATTTAGGGATTTTGCACTTGGCATTCGCTCTTGATTTATGGCTAGAAACCCATGAGATATAAGGCCAAGAGTGGCAGAAGGAAAACAGTGAGTGGAAGTTTCATTTTCTAACTCAATAATCGGGTGCTTGCTAAATTTACGTAATAAATTTGCGTACTTTTTAACCCACCAATCACGAGCTTTAGAGATCACAAGCACAACTTCTTGATCATCACTATCTTTACGGTGGAAGATGGAGTTGATGGTGATGAAAAGAGGGATGAACCCGTCGCTGAACTCGTGGAAGAAGTTTCCGGTGTACCCTCCCGCACTGAATACCAAAGCTGGCCATTTGTGAGTGATGTGGCAGTGCGGGATTGGTCCGCTAGAAGTGATAGTGAACTCCTTGATTCTTGACATGGTGGAATTTTCCCATTTTCGAGGGTAAGGGCGAATTTTCGTGACCGCTGGATGATTTGCTTCCAGGCTGGCCGATGGGGGCTTGATGAAAAAAGTGGAGGTGGTGGGGTCCAGCACTGTTAAGACGTGAATGGAGCAGATGTCATAGAAATAATGAGAACGGTCGCATGTGATTTCTTTCGCTGGAGGAGGCGGCGAAGGAGGTGGGTCCCGCAACCCTTGCTTGGTCAACATTGGTTCCACTTGGACCACTATTGGCCCATCTGATTCTGCATTCCCATAATCAAGTGATTAATAATATAAAATGTATATAGGACAGGTAATTAATGATATCTTATGTATTTACTAATTAAAATAAGGAAATAATATATAGTGTCAACTATATATGGAATTATGGATAATATTTTTGTATATGGAGAGGAGAATAAAATGTTGAAGTGTTGCTCTCTGATTATGCTGGTCTGCTCATATAAAATAAGTAAAATTATTTATTCTAAGTCGAATATATGGTGGTTGGTCCTTCTTATTCAGTTATTCCATACCCAAGTTATGGCAAAATTTCTAGTCTTCTTGTCATGCTTAAAAAAAAATATTAAAAAAAACAATTATTTTCTAAGTTTTAGAAATTATTTAATACACTATTATCTTTTTTTTTTTTTGGTACATGCTATAGAAAGTATTTGAACTACTATTATTTATCCACATTCTTCACCACTAAATCCCACATAATGATCACACACTTAATACACTATTGACTTTATTCAAGATTTTGAAGGCATTTGATATGCTTATGTATTAAAAATGTGTATAGAAGGCATATGATGTCTCCATTCTACTGATATCTAATGGTATCACTTAAAAAAAAAAACCACTTACACAATATTAATAAATACAAAACTTTTTGAGAAGAACAAAGACAAAATTTAGTTACTACTTTTAGGTATTTATCACAAAGTATATTTTAATAAAATTAACTTTTATTTTTCATTGGAAAAAATGGTAATAATTTTATGTAAAACTCAACATGACAGTATTGAATATTTTTAAAAAAATTCTCTACGTTTCATATTTTATTAAAAATATTATAAAATACCCAAAAATTTTACTTAAATCCTCAATAATGTTCAACGTAGTTATAGATGGTTGTATACAAATTTATCTGGCCCCAGCTAAACCTTTTACATATGGAATTACTTAAATTAATTTAGATATATACTCATGTCTTCAATTATGAAAATTATATGAAAAAAAGAAAAAAAAAATGCAAGTAGCTTTATTTTCACTCAAATGGCATGGAGTTGATCTTACAATATTACATTTTAAATATAGTTAGTTTTTATAAAATATTAATAATACCATTTCTTAAATAACTTTCATTTGTCTTATTAACAAGAAAATATTAAATAGCATGGTATTTTACAGTTTGATGTCCTATATTATAATATCAAAAACCTGAAAATTTAGAATATATATCAATATAATAACGAAATAATTCCCATACTATACATCTAAATTGTAACTGAAAAATTTTGAGTAACATATTATATAATGACATATCTAATATCCACTTTTGAAGTCATGAAGAGGCAGATATGGAATAGAATTCAATTACCATATTCATTGCCTTTAAAGATGGCAATGATGATGGGTTACGTTACAAAATTTGTGTGATGTATTTGAAGTCGTAAAGTTGATGATATCTATATCCTAATTAAATTATTTGGTTGATACTTAATTAAAGTTAGAGATTTTACAATATATATTTGTGCTTGATTTGGGGATATTTTAATTTTTGGATAAGGTGTTATTATATAATGAAAACATTAATTAATTATATTTTTCATTAATCCGGTGATTAAATATAAATTATATTTAACGACATATATATATTTATTAAGATTTAATTTTCTCTTTTGAAGATCCTACAAATACTTTTAAATAAATCTCTAAATAATTCTCAATGTTGCTATATATAGTCGTAACAAAATATGAAAACTTTCACGCCTCTAAAATTTATTCTACATTTTAAAGTCAAAATCATTTATCTAACCTCATAAATTTTGTCTAATCTTATTGACAGCTACTTATAACAATATTGACCAAACCTTATTTATTATTAATAAAAACCATGGAATGAAGGATTTGAAAACCAGTCATGATCAGAAGAATGATATTTTCAGAATGAAACCCATTCATTGTTAACAGGAAAACTAGAATAAATCTCACAGAAGTAACCGGTGTGAGCGTTCATTTTGATGCGTGCAAGCACACGAAATTTAACTCATCAAATAATTGTCGCCTACGAAACTGACCACCCAAAAATATTGAAATTAACGTTTCTGCTGTAACGCTTACCATGAACAGTATTGCCAGCGCGTGCATTACGTCTCAGACTCAGCCTGAACCTCAACGTTGACGCGTACTTCATCTCGAACACCAAAACAAACACGAACACCACAATTACGCACCCGATGATGAAGGCTGTTCTTGGATTCCTCTTCTTCTTCATCTTCAAAAACTGCAAAAGTTTTTATCCTTCGATGATCATTCATATATTATATATAAAACAAAAGTAGTTTGAAGAATTTGAATATGAATTTAAAAAGCCGGAGAACAGTTATGGGCCGGGTACGTACCTGATCAGACTCGGTTGGATTCAATTGAATGGATCAGTCTCTACTAAGAAAGCAATTCAGAGAACATTTTCTGAGATAGTTTCTGGGTTGAAACTTGAAATATTGATGGGATATATGAGAGAGAGAGGTTGAGAGCGGGGGTTATGGGGTTATGTTCACGATCAGGTTCTAGCCAAGGTAGGGAATAAGACGAGCCGTTCTTTCGTTTGTGCTTAAGATACCAGTTATTAGGCATTCATATATGGCTGCTACCATATTAATCTTCTTTCTCCATATAAAATGCCTCCAATATTAAATGACCTCATCATTACGGCTTCATTCATACCTATATTCATTATAAAAACATAAAGAGTAAATTACAAAAATAATTTTTAATTTTTTTAAAATTATACAATTTTTTTATCTGTTATTAAAATATATGTTATGAAATAAAAAAATAAATTACATAAACTTTTTCTCTACTTTTAGATGTGGCTTATGTATATCTTGAAAATAAATAAGAAGTTTATTTAATTTTAAAAAAATTTAAATATGTGCAATTTATTCTTAATTTTAGAGAAAATTTATGTATATTTTAAAAATAAAAAGAATACTTGTGTAATTTTAGTAAAATTCAATAAAAAATTGTATATATTTTAAGAACAAGAAGGTGGTATGTGTAATTTATTCAAATATAAAATATAAAAAAGTTTGAAAAAGAAAAGGAGATAGGAAAAATTGAACAAGATAAAAGAGAAATATTATCTAATTTTATCAAGTAAACTAATTACATTGACAAAAAGCATGAGAATTATGTGACTATCTTAACCAAAGTGGTATATAGATATAGACGAAAGACGTGGTCCCCGTAAACGGCAGATACGTTGTCTTGTTTTTACTGAATAAAAAAAAAAAAAAATCCAATGTAGCAGAAGCAAGTTGGATCTTCTCTCGCATGGACGATGATGGGAGAGGATCCAATCACGAGTTTCAAGCGCCTTTTTTGGAAAATTAATTATCTAATATCTATAATTTGTATTAATTTTCAATTTGATGTAATTTATTTTTTTTAAAAGTACTTCCGATAATTTTCAACTATTACAAAATTAATTCTTATAATTTTCAAATATTAAAATATTACTACATGTCATTAAAGCGTTAAATTTTGTCTTAAGTGGTTAACAGAATCCTTTGTTAATAGCTATGTTAGCATTTGACTGGGATTATATAAACTTTGTTTAATAAAAAACTATTTTAGTTAAAAATTAAGAAATTAAATTAAAAATATTATTTTTAAATAACCAAAGTGAGATAAAAATAATATTTCAAAGACCAAAATATTTATTTATTTATTTGTTCATGTAAATATTTAGAGTGCTATGAATCTGATTTGTTACGATACCAGCATATTTTTTTTATATAATTTATACAATATATATTATATTTTTATAATTATTATTTATTCTATTAAATTATCATTATAATTATCAAATTATTTTTTTAAAATAATAATATAAAAATTATATCTTATTTCACCCCTCCCTACCTATTCTCTTTTAGTGCTAACCTTGTAAGATTGGAATTTGAAAATATAACGTGAGCTCAAACCTTTGAATGGAACATGTTGAAGAAATTTGTGAACTTGTAAACATGAACAAAAGATAAATGGTTTGTTTTGCTTGCTTTGATTACTTATGACTTGATGTTTTTATTTAATGGCATATGTAGTTTTAGAATTAAAAATACTTTATTAGTTGAATTTCTTAATTATGTATATATTTATAAATAATTTTTAATTTATTTTACCAATTCAACTAGTTTTCTTAGCAACTTTAATTAGTAACATAGTGACTCAAACTCTTAAACATGTCAATGATTGGTTTAAATCCTAATACTATGATATTGGATCAGCGTAGAATATGTCTTTAAGATGGTTAAAAAATTTTTTTGAGTTGATTTCTTAATTATATATGTAACACAGTAACACAGTAACATAGGCTAGTTCTGCTAAAAATGGATGCCTCATCTCTCTAAGCAAGAAGATCTAGACCATTTCGTGTTGTGGCATCTTGGGTGTTTCATGATGATTTTGAAAGGTTTGTTCAGGAAGTTTGGGATGCTAATGGAAGTTGGGAAAATAATGTTGCTCAATTCACAGATCGAGTAAATGAATGGAGCTATAAGGTATATGGCTTTCTTGGTCGTAAGAAGCATCACCTAATGGGCATACTTGATGGTTTAGTGAAAGCTATGACGCATGATGGGTCATCTTCCTCCCTTGATCAGCTTCATCGCTCTCTATGGATAGAACTTGAAGAAATTCTGATTCATGAGGAATTATTATGGGCTCAGAAAGTAAAGGTTAATTGGTTTGCTTTGGGAGATAAAAACTCAAAGTACTCCCATGCTTGTGCTAATGGGAAAAGGAAGAGAAATAAAATTGAGGCAATTCAGGATGAGAATGGGGATTGGATTGATGATGTTTTGGAGATTAAGAAGCTTGCTACGGACTTTTTTGTCCATCTGTTCCATGATGATAATGTGGACCCCTATAATATAGATTGTGATATTTCTTACCCCATAATTGAGGAGCATGCTCTTACATCTCTTGGTGATGACGTTAGGAACGAGAAGATTAGGAATGCTATTTTTGATATGGGGGCTCTTAAACCACCGGGTCCAGATGGATTGAATGCTCTCTTCTTTCAAAGCTAATGGAAAACTATTGGGGCGTCAATCATTGAAAATGTGAAATTGTTAATTAGGCACCCGGAGAGGATACAAAGCATAAATAATACTTTTATTATGCTTATTCCTAAAATGGACTATCCAGAGATTATATGGGATTTTAGGCCTATCAGTCTATGTAATGTAATTTATAAAGTCATTATGAAGGTGGTCTCTAACAGAATTAAAAGTATTCTTCCCTATATTATTTCTCCTAACCAATACAATTTTGTTCCTGGAAGAGTGAGCTCTGATAATATTATTGTGGCCTAGGAGGTAATCCACTCGATGTAGAATTTGAAAGGGAAAAGAGGGTATATGGCTATTAAAATTGACTTGGAGAAAGCGTATGACCGGGTTCGTTGGGACTTTGTAAAGCAGTGTGTGACTGAATTGAATCTACCTGAATGGATGCGCAAGGTTATTCATTGTTGTATCACTTCTCCTAGAATGAGAATTCTCTGGGAAGGTAGTGCAGCGGACAAGTTCTACCCTTCTAGAGGAATCAGATAAGGGGATCCTATCTCACCTTATTTATTTGTGATTTGTATTGAAAAGTTGGCTCATTTAATTCAGATGGAACTAGATGTGGGATGTTGGAAGCCTATATACTTGAGTAAGAATAGCCTCTAATTTCTCACTTGTTTTTCGCTGATGATCTAGTGATTTTTTCAGTGGCCAACCTGAACCAAGTGTAGACCATTAAGAGATGTTTGGATATATTTTGCTAGGCTTCTAGTCAAAAGGTTAACCGCGCCTAGACTAAGGTGTTCTTTTCCAGAAATATAAATAATAACAGAGCCACCCAAATCAGTGAGGAGCTAGGTTTTGCCAAGACTGCTGACCTTGGAAAATATCTAGAGGTGCCTCTGCATCATAAACATGTTAAGAAAGAGACGTATCAGTTCATAGTGGATAAAGTAAAGAAAAGAATGAGCAGCTGGAGTATCAACAAATTATCGTTAGCAGGAAGATCTATGCTGGTCAACTCAGTGTTATCTGCAACCCCTAGCTATGTTATGCAAATGGCTAATCTTCCTATTGCCACTTGTGATGAAATAGATAGAATATCAAGAAATTTCCTTTAGGGATCAACAGACGAGAAGAGACGAATGCATATGGTCTCTTGGGATACTGTTTGTCAGAGCAAAAAAGTAAGTGGTCTGGATATAAGACATATCAAGCAGCAGAATCGAGCGTATATGATGTAACTAGGATGGGGCCTGATAAAGCAAAAAGATGCTCTCTGGGCAAGGGTGATTCGAAGTAAATACGGCTGTGATGTTGATCTCATGCCAAATATTAATCCGAATAGACCAGGTTCATGTGCCTAGAGAGGGATTAAAAATCCTTGGAGCAAAGTTCAGGATGGTATTGAACAAATCTGTAATAGAAATGGTGCAGAAGATGTTCGATGGAAATGGGAAAAAAGTGGTACATTCTCTGTTAGATTGGCGTACCAATATCTCGATGGCAGAAATGATGTTAGTTAGCATGAATGGTCCTCGATATGGAAATTAAAGGTTCCCCACAGATGTAAAACATTTGCTTGGCTTACTGCTCACGATCGTCTGATGACTAATTATACCAAAAAGAAAAGAGGATTGCACCCTAGTGGATACTTTGACTTGTGTCTTGATACGATAGAAGATCAGTTGCATGTTTTACGTGATTGTTGCAAAACCCAAGGGTTTTGGGAGGATAAGATTACGGCCTTGTACCATGAACGATTCTTCACAACTGATTTAAGAAGCTGGCTCTGATTCAATATGAAACGAGAGACAATGGCTGAACTAAAGGGATGGAAGAATTCCTTCATTATTATGTGCTGGCTTCTATGGAAAAGCCCGTAATGAGCATGCGTACAGCAATAATGAGATAAGATATGATTAGATTTATGCCCATGCTCAAGCCATACAGAGATGCATTGCCAATGCAGATTCTAAACTTCGAAGAACGAACTTGAATGGAGGTCCTATGATCTGTATGAATAATACTAAGAGTGAAGATCTGAAGTGACTATTGGTAATGGTAGATGGAGCTTATTCTAAAGTTACTGATGTGGGTGCCTGTGGAGGAATCTTAAAGTTGGGCAACGACGTGCGATAAGGCTTCCTAATGCGGCTTGAACAAGGGGACTGCCTCACTGCGGAACTATGGGGGTGCCTTTGGGGTCTCAAAAGAGCTTGGGATCATGGCTATAAAAGGATTGAATTGAGATCTGATTCATCTGAGGCTATTCGGCTTTGTCAAGAAGATCTCCCAGATACATATGAGGACTAGGAACTCATTAAGGAGATTAAGAATATGCTTGATAGAGAATGGAGGTTAGTTTGAATTTGACTGGGAGAGAGGCGAATGTTGAAGCAGACTACCTAGCCAAGAAAGCTCTTAATGGCAGCTGCGATCCACTCTTCCTCAATGGTCCTGCTGTCGTTAATTTACTTCATGAGATAAGGATTATGTGATTTGTTTTTTTTGGTGTTTTCTTTTTTTGTTTTTCCTGTTGTTTCTGTTTTTGTCTCTTTTGTTTCCGAGTGTATAAATTTTTTTTTAATTTATTTTACTAATTTAACTGGTATTTTAGTAATTTAGTGGTTGGATTAGAATCAATGACCCACACCCTTCAACATGTTAATGACTAGTTTGAGTCCGAATATTATGGTACTGGACCAATGTAAAGTATGTCTCCAAGATAGTTAAGAAAAAAAGATTTAGTTTAAATTACTATATATATATATATACTCTTAGAATTGTATAATACTAATTAATAAACTATCGATATTGACAAAGCTAACAAAATTGTTAGCAACTAAATTGGGCTTATCCTCCAAATCTTGCTAAGAGGTTTCTGGCATTTTTTTAAAATATGTGTGGGATGAAGAACTTCCTATTTTAAAACAAATTATCATCATGATTATATTTTGTTGCAAACGATTACATATTTCTCACTTTACAATCTATTTAGCCTCCTTTGTGGTCGTTTGGAAGACCTTGGCAAAGTTTTTGGAAGATTAAGTTTATTTCTTAAAATTTAGTATAGACCGATAACTAAAGGACTAATGTGTATATCATCATAACACCAAATGGTACATATATTCAATAACTTTTATTATTCATAATTTAGTATAAATTTCTTTACTTTTTCTTTGATTTACTTTTTAAATATGCCCTTTTTTATTTATTGTAGGCAAACTCTCCAACCATTCTTTTACATAAGAACTTTTATTATATTTTTGTTTTTTTGAAATACAATAATGAGAATTGCACCTCAATTTAAACATATCTATAATTGGGGCAAGAAACAATTTTCTTGTGACTAGTTAGGTTAGATTCATGAGCCAAATGAGAAGAAGTTAAGTTAAAAGTTTTACACACTTTTAACAATTTGAGTTGATTTTTTTTTTACTTCTCACCAATAAACAATCATAATTTTTTTAAAAAAAATAAATATTATAAAATGGATAAAAATTTTGTTATAACATATTAGATGTTTATGATACATTTTTATGTTATAAAATAGATTAAATTACACTAACTTCTCTTTAAATTTAATTAAATTACACTCAACTCCCCTCTAATTTATTTTCTATTAATAAATTAACTTTATATAAAATATGTGTTTTTTCTAAAAATAAAATTATTTAACTGTCTTTACTATCATATTAAGAATAAAATTATTATCTCATATTTGAATTTAACATCAACTTACTTTTATTATCATATTAGAAATAAAATTACAATCTTATATTGTGCATAAATTAACTTCCCAAACAGAAACACAAATAAAGGAGAGTTTCTATAATATATATCAAAATGTAAAGGGAGCCTAATGTAATATTTGAAATAAGAGGATTATTAGAGGTAATTTAGCTAAACTTTTGAAGAAATTGACATTACTTATTCTATAAAATATGAATTATATAATATGAATGTCAATGAATTAAGGCTTAACTTTTGAAATTATTATGAAGGATCTAAAGACTAAAAATTTAAAATATACAAAAAAATTACAATTTAAAATCTCAAACTAAAATTTTTTGTTATTAGATCTTTCAGAATAATTTTAAAATTTTAAATTTTTTAATGTAAATATTTTTAATTTAAAGTATTCAGTGTAATTTTCCCATGAATTAAACTAAGTCAAAAAACCAATTTCACGCATTGGCTGTACTTGATTTGATTTATTTTGACTTTTAAAAAATTATTTAATTTATGTAAATCGGACTAACAATTTGTTTTCTTTGTTCAAAATTCGGACTAACAAGTTGAGCCATACCGTTTGCAACCTTCATTTTTAATGTTTTCCACCTAAAATAAAAAGCCCAAAAGTTTTCTTTCCTTGGTCAAATTCAAACCCACCCTAACCAAAGGGAAAGTTTAATATATTAGCCTTTATTTTGAGCCCAAAATCCAAACTCGAATCTTGATCCAGCCCAAAATCCAAACCCAAATCTTGCAATTCCTAGAACATGTAGTTTGGTCAACTCGATCAAATAAATTGATCCAAATAGATGACTAAAAATTTCATTCAATTAATCAAGTTAAACTGGTCAAAATTCAAGCAAAATTATCCTGTTTTGATGTGTTTAAATTGAGTTAGATTTTTTTAAAATTGCTATCAAAATTTAAAAGATCAATATTTAATTTTTTTAATCTACATTAAATCTTTAACTAATATTTTAACATGAAAGACTAAGCATTTTTTTTTGGGCCGACTAGATTAACAATTACTGTCTCTATGAGAAATGCTATAATAATACCTACATAACTGCTAAACCAAAAAAAGAAAAAAAACCTACATACCCACATTTTTCTTTCTGATGTGTTTGACTCAATTGAAAAGTTGCCTTACAATTCATTTTCTGCAATAACAATACTTGATTCATTTTGTCATCCCTTAGTCATGGAATAAGGAGGACCACCGAAAAAAAAAAGTCATACATATTTTCTTTCGATATGTTTGGCTCAATTGAAAAGTTGCTTCACAATTCATTTTCTGCAATAATCATTCTTGATTCCTTTTGTCATCACCTAGTTGTGGAATAAGGAGGACCCAAAAAAAAAAAAAAACTATGGTTTTCCCACAGTTTGTCGGCAACCAAACAGAAGAAGTGAAAAGTTAAACATTAACCAATATGAAAAAAAGGCATGTAAAGGACGACGCAGATCGGAGACGATGATGGCGGTGAGTGGCTATGGCTCGAGAATGGCAACATTTATAAAAATACGGGAAAATGACGCTATGAACTGAAAACCAAGGGGAATAATTTGTCTCAAAGCCAGCATCTATTTGAAAATGAGCTAACATGTTCGCTCAAGATCCAGCTTACTGTAGTTTTCAAGGTGCTATTTCTTCTTATTTTTCATCTTGCTCTGCGCAAGATTCACCAGTTTCTTCATCATCCTAGTTCTCAAAATGATATTCACTGGCCAATCCATCATCTTATTTAGCAGAAAATTCTCTAAAGACTTCTTCATCTTGCTAAACAAGAGAATCACAAGATTGACCACTTTGTGTCGTATTTTTCTTGCCAGAAGAATCACAAAATTTTTTATCATCTTGCTGCGAGAAACATTATCTAACACAGCCAAAGATCTCCCGTCAGAAAGACCAGCCTTTTGTCTTTCCACCAAAACATTCATATTTTCTCGCAACTCAGACATGGGTTTCTTCATTTCCATCTCATAGACATTTTGTTGCTTCCTAACCTTTGTCCTAATCAACTCCAATCGATATAAAACAAACCCCAAATCACGCTCATACTCAAGTCTGTTTGTTTCAGTAAGCTCTAAGTTGTTGCTTAGAAAAGTTAGAACATTTTCTAAATGAGTCACAGAATCGTAAAATAGCGTTACCATCTCATCTATTTCTTCATTGGTGCTCGCATACATGCCATCTTTAATCCTCATCTTTGATATTGTGACCTCTGCTGTTGCAATAAGACTCACAAACTTGTCAGCAATGATAGATTTCTGGGAGGGATGATTCTTGATTTCTTCTATCTTCGATTTCAAGTACCAAACGGTTTCTTGGTTGGATTCGAAAGGAGAAAGGAAATGCACCATTAGTTCTGCAATGAGAGTTGCAGTATGAATGGTAATTTCCGCAAGTTCATCTCTAAATTTTTTATTGAGGTTTGAATCAGAAATGGAAGCCATGGTTACAAATAGAGAAGGTAGGTAAGGGAGTGAGATTTTTCAATATGTTGATTGAGAGTGTAAAAAATGAATATACATATAGAGGCGGGTTGCTTGGATATGTTCCGTACGTGAGTGGTAGAGTCGGCTAGAGTAAGGATGTACGTGAGTGGCAGTGGAAGTCGCCTAGAGTGAGGATGAATCAAGTGCTGGCATGCTGAGCAGTGAGGGTCCAGAATCAGGCGTGGGAGTAGTGTGTGGATACATATATTGTAGTAGCTAGTTACCTCTACATGCATTCTTCGCAAACATCACTGTAGCCTTAACCAACCCCTCCTCGCCTCTCTCTTCCATCAATTTACTAATTAACCCGTGTTTCAACTATATATTATCAGTACACTGCTTTCTTTCTGACCTTGTTAAAGTATAAAATGATTTAATTAAAACACAAGCAACATTTTTCGTAATAAAAATATATCAATCCAAACAAAGAAGCCACAATGAGGAATAAGCAGAAGCAAATATAGAGGATGGATGCTGGATGTGGACGTAGGGGTAGAGGAAAGGATTTTGGCGGAGGGGACCGCGGCCATCTTCAAAACGTTGTCTGGAGGAGGGTATTCCTATCCTCAGGAGCCACGTGTTTGGAAATATGGGACTGGCAAGAAAGAATTACAGGAGTTGCTTCCCAATTTCTCTCCAAATAAGTTCATTCAACCTGTGTCTAAATGTAAACAATTATATATGAACTTGAAATTTAACAAGATTTTGTATTACCTGAAGATTAAAAATAGAGCTTGTTGGTAAAAAATAAAAGAAAGACCTTCTAAGAATTTTTTTAAAGGTATTGGCTCAATTCAAGTACACTTATATATATATATATATATATATATATATATATATATATATATATATATATATATATATATATATATCAGTGTCTTAATAACAAGATATTGTGAAATTATTTATTGGGAGCAATGATAAAACAAAAGGTTGAATCTAAATACACGATCTATCCTGACTGTTTGTTAGACCATCCCCAGTAATGATGACTTAATACACTATTATCTTCATTCAACATGTTGAATATGTCTCAAGGCATTTAATATCTGATGATGGTAACATTTCAAATAAATACACTAACTCAATATTAATAAACACACAACTTTTTTAAGAAGATCAAGATCAAACTTTAATTCAACTTTGAGGTGTTTATTATAAAATTTTTTAATAAAATCAGGACATTTTTTTTTTTATCGGACAACAATTGGTTATAATTTTATATATAATTTAACATTGCATTATTGAATCTTCTTAAAAATATTCTTAATAATAAAAAAATGTTATAAAAAATGCTCAGAAAATTAAATTAAATCCTCAGTAATGCTCAACGTTGTTATAGATGCTTGTATATACAACTTTATCTAGATCCCCACTAAAACTTTTTTTTTGGCTACAAGCCCACTAAAATCTTTTATCTTGGGAACTTGAATTAATTTAGATATACACTCATATTATCTGGCAGTTGTGAGGAATATGCAAAAAAAATACAAATACAAATAGCATTATTTTCATTCAAAATAACAAGGAGTTCTTATAACATTATATTTTGTTAATTTCAGAGTAAATTACATAGGCTTTTCATATATTTTTAAAATATATAATTTAGTTTAATTTTAAATTTTTTTAATAAAATGCCTTTCATAAAAATCATATGAGAATATTTTGATTAATATAGAGAGAGAGAGAGAGAGAGAGAGAGAGAGAGAGAGAGAGAGAGAGATTAATGGATGGTATTTTAATTAGTCAAAAAATTTAAAATTCAAGTAAAATATAGAGAAACTTTTTATTTTAGAAAATATTTGTATATATTTTGAAAATAAAAAATTTTAACAAAATTTAAGGAAGATTTATATAATTTAATCTTAATTTTAACATTTATTAATTATATTGTTTTATAAATTACTTTCATTAGTTTTATTAACAATAAAATATTAAATAGCATGGTATTTTATAATTTGATGTCTTATATTATAATATCCAAAACCCAAAAATTTAGAATATATAATAAAACCAAACAACTTCTTAGTATACTCTAAATTATAATTAAAAAATTTTAAGTAACATATTATATAATGACAAAACTAATATCCACTTTAAAGATAAATGGCCAGCTGCGACAGAATTCAATTGTACCATATTTATTGCCTTTAAAGATGGAAATGATGATGGGTTATGTTAAAGTGTGTGATGTATTTGAAGTCTTAAAGTTGATATCTATACCCGAATGTTGCCAAGTGGTTGGGACTCTTACTTTTTGTGCTTGTGATACGTGGATTTTTCCCTTTAAATACAGTCTTGTTTTAACAAAACAAAGAAAGTGGAGAGGAAGTAAACACAAAACACATCTAGTTTCAAATTCCATTAGAAAAAATGGTTAGAGTATTATCCAAAAAGGGAAATAAGTGAATTTACAAATTTGTAGAAAATGGGCTAATTAAATTACTTGGTCAACACTTAATTAAAGATTTTTTTTGGGGGGAAAGAAAAGGAAAAAAGATCCTAAGGAAACAACCAAACAAAAAAAAAGCTACAAAACCCTTTGGAAGGGCAAATTCCCTACCTTATAAGCAAAAAACATTAAATTAAGAAAAGAAGGAAGAGAGTTCCAAAGAAAAAAGCCAAAGTCAAACTTGAGAGGCTATGTTGGCAAGAATATTAGTGCATCCATTAGCCTCGCAAAAAACATGTGAGATTTTAAGGGTTCAATTCCTAAACATCAAACTTTGAATTTGCTTAATTTGAGGATTGGGACAAAAGGAACTTAAAATTGTCCCATTTAAAATTGTTATCAAGCTAATAAAATCCAAATCAAAATAGATTTTACAGAACCCCAAATTTCAAGTCAGATTGAGACCAATTTATGAAATCATAACTAGGCTAGAAGAGTCGGGTTCAAAATGAAAATACGGAACCACAAATTTCAAGCTAAATATCACTAAGTGCATGTAATAGCCTTATTAAAATGTATTATCATGTATATATATATATTGTTATTGTAAAATACTATAGCTAAAATGTCCATGAATCTCACTTTTTTTTTAATTTTTTATATTTTTCCCCTTTTTTATTTTTTTATTTTTAAATTTAAACTAGATGTATAGCCATATAATTGATATGGGTTTCATATAATTGCATGTGGCCTACATCTAGTTGAAATAATAATAAATTAACTAAAACCATACAAAAATCTAATACCTATTGAGTTAAGGGTTTAAATAATTGGGATCAAATATGTTGGCCAAGAAAAATAAATAAATAAATATAAATAAGTAAATAATAAAATAAAATAAAAATAATAAAATAATAATAGTAACTTGGGATCAAAATATTAATAACAATAATAATTTAATTAAATAATTTAAGTGAAGCTTAAGTTAAGATTTTATGAAAAGAAACAAGATATAAGTTTACCAATTAAACTCTAATAGTTGTCACTTTATAAGATCATCTTGCTATTATTCCTCTCTAATGTGCTATAAGAGGTTACTCAAAGGATTAAGCTACAATTTTAGAACTTGTTATTTAGTCTTTCCCATTCTACCAATTGGTCCCTTAGATATTTGAGATATCATAACATGTAGCCCTTCATGTTGAATTGTTTTTCAAGCTTCACAGTTGCTCTTTATTTCTTTTTGTGAATTGCTCTGTTCGTGCACAACCTTTTTTTCTTTTCTTCCTTATGTGGTATTGTGGCTTTCTCTCCATTGTTAAGCCCCATCATATAGATTCTTATGTGAGGTTTTCCTCCCTTGTTTTGATCAAAGTATTAACCTTTCATTTTTTTTTGGTTGAAACTTCTTGCCTCCCCTTCATGCATGACTTTAGCTCATATTCGGGGCGCCCATTTTAACCTTCATGTCTTAACTATTATCCAAGCTTAAGATCATCATTTCCTAATTGTCATTCACTCCTCGGTAAGGAGCTTCTCTCTTGGATGTTCAGCTAACCTCATTTATAATTTAGAGTTTTAGCTTCCTCTCCTTCCTTCCCTCTCTATTTTGAATTTTTAGCTACTTAATAAATTAATTTTCTACCCTTATGATGGCTTCTTTTAGCTCTAAAGTAGCTGTGAAGAAATGGGCATCATCAAGTTTAAGTAAGTGTTGGCTTTCTTTCTTGACTACCTTTTCCCTCACCTAGAACCAAATAAATTCATTGATGCTGTAAGTTAAATAGATGAGTAACTAGATTTATATAATGCACATAACTAAAGAAATGATGAAGGTGTGCGAAGTTGCATAACAAACTAAAATATGACTTGAGTAAGTAGTAAAGTGGCCATGATAATTAAATAAGAAGTAGAACAATTAAAGTAAGGATTAGACCAGGGTATGTGTAGAGTAGAAATTAAATAAGTTTAAGTTTAATCAATTAAAGTAGTAAACTAATTAAAAAAAAGAAAGGAAAAAAAGATAAGTTGATAATAATCTCATAAGTTCAATAAGTAATAGGTCTATAAACCAATTTAGCCAAATAAGGCTAATAATTAAGTTGTAATAGGAAAATAAGAAACTGAGGTAGATTGAGTTAACTATACTAAATGGATTATTTTAATGATATTTTAGAAAACACTTTGAATTTTTATTGGTGGGTGCGACGAGAACTCGGTGATGGGGGATCTACAATCATTTAGTAAGCACTGTGAATAAACTATAAAGCATGATATATCTTAAACCTTCCTTTAGTTTTACTTTTTTTTGTTTTTGTTTGAACCTTGTGTGTTTGTGAGATGAACACTTAGGTAGTGAATCTTTGTGTATATATTATTATCATATCTTTTAGATTACAATATGCCATATTTGTTTGTATTATCAAATGGATATGAATTGGTATTGATTAAATGTGTTACTTTCAAAAATTCAGCAAATGATAATTTATTTCATTATGTTTTTATGAGTTTGTTTAAATGTTTTATGATTAAGAAATCTCATATTATTATTTATGGAATTTTATCATAGATTAGTTATCTAGAAATTTTAGTATATGAATTTTAATTAGTGAATATATGTGCATATATATATATATATATAAGGAGGGATTGTATAGAATGCTAGTTATTAACAATAGTTTTGTTAGCTGTTAGAGCACCTTGGATATGACCACATGATTTTTGTCATTGAGTACGAAATGATATTGAGTTGAATGCTTTCTAATGGTTTATGGGGAGCACTTATATTTGGAAATGTGGTTATCTATTTGCATGTGTTGTGTGTTCACCTTAGTATATATGTTAGAACATAGAGTTCTATGCAAATTTTCCTAATGACATGTTTTTATTAAAATATTTTTAGTATAACAATTATTTTCTTTATTAACTTTACATCTTGATTAAAATATCATATGTCTACATGTTTCTTATGTTTTATTGCATTAAATCCTTTAACTTTTTATATATACTAATTATCTCATACCTTTTCTATCTAAAGAAATATAAATTTGATTTTTTTTTATAAGACTTATTTCATGCCTTTCCATATGTAAAGTTTTAGTTATTTATTATTATATCAAAATTTATTTTCATTTAGAAAAAATATATACCCACTCTTCCCTTTGATTATCATAATTTATTTCTCACTTACTAAGTACATGGCTTTTTCTATTTTGCATATAGGGAAATTGTGTCTAATGCTCTTCTAGTGTAGTTTGGAAAAGTTGTTAGTGAAGAGTCAATGATTAGTTTAACTAGTACCAATTGACTATTGCATTTATATGTATATATTTGTATGCTAAAGTTTGCTTCATAGATTATAGGCAAGATCCTTTTTTTTGGTTATGCTTTATTGTTGAATTACGAGTTGGAAGTGGAGCTCTTTTGGTGATATTTAACTATTTGATTATTGCAGATAATTTGCAATGTCTTTCTTATAGAGGATACTTTGTCAAATTTTATGTAAATTGATTGAGATTGAATTAATTTTATGATATTGTTTATATACAGGGAAGTTGATGCATAAATAAGATTATGTATGTTTAAATAGACTTAGGATGTAAGATAATCATATCTTTTACTGGTCACATCCCTAGTATTAGGATGTGAGAGTGCATCCATGCTTTAATTTAGAGGAGCACCACTCAATATTCCTAGAAAACTCCTCAAGCCAATGGTTAGACATATATGTCCTTTAAAATACTTTCTCAACTAGCTAGCTAAGAGATTTTATAATATATATATATATATATATGTGGTTTTGGGGATATTTTAATTTTTGGGAAAGGGGTTATTATATAATTGAAACATTAATTATATTTTTTTTTGGTTAATTTGGTGATTAAATATAAATTATATTTAATGACATATTTATTAAGATTTAATTTTCTCATTTAAAATCACATAAATATACTTTTAAATAAATCTTGAATATAATTTTAAATGTTGTTTTTTTTTATCAAAACATGAATATTTTTTTTGCCACTATCAAAATATAAACTTAAAACTTTCACATCTCTAAAATTTATTGTACATTATCCAAGTTTGGTGGTAACCATGAGCGGGAGTTCTATAAGTGTTGACCATGAATGAACAGTAGAATAGGAAGATCTAGTTAATTGTAGCATAAAAAAATTAAGAGCGTTTGATGTGGTTGATATGATCATGAAGGAGAATACAATGAACCACGTAGAGAAGAGTAGAGATCAGTCTAGTTTGAAGACTGTAAACTTGAACCTTTTGAATACATTGGGCATTAAGGTAGGTGAAGCTTTAAAATAGGGGTGAGTGGCTATCTCTTACATGGATTCTCTCATAGGATTCAATGGCTTGAAAGAGTATGACTATGAAGAGGATGAAGATGATTAGGTTCCTAAATCTAATGAAGAAGATAAGGTTAAGATATCTAAAGAAATTAAGGCATTAATGGACATTCATCTGGTGATCCCAATCTTAGAGGAAGAGTGGAAGGCATACTGTTGTTTATGGAGGAAAAATTTGGTTTTGACCCTATTAGGAAAAAAATTAGGCTATTGCTATCTAAAGGCTAGGCTGTTCAAGCTATAGAACTTGAATGATTTTAAATTGATAGACTTAGAAAATAATTACTTTCTTGTCTAGTTTACTAATGCTTCTAACTACCAATTTGTCTTGAACAAAGGGCCTTAAGTCATCATAGAACACTATTTGGTAGTTCAACAATGGTCCTTAGCCTTTAATCTAATGCAAAATTCAATTAATAAAATTGCATTCTGGATATGTCTACCCAACCTACCAATTCCATTTTATAATAAGCATTTTTTGTGGAGACTTGACAATAGAATCAGTAAAACCTTAAAGATTGATTCTAAAACCCTTATCATAGGCCAAGGTGATGAATGCAAGATTGAAAGAGGTCAATTTTCAAGAATCAACATAAAAATAAATCTAACTAATCTCAAGATTTATTTTGAGGAACTCTATGTTCAACATTGAATATGAAGAATTAAACCTCATCTGCTTCAATTGTGGCCAATATGGTCAAAAGAATGAAGTCTGTTATAACTTGCAAAGCTTATAGAATGATATCTAGAGTGGTAGAAATCAATCAAGCATGATTGAGGAGCATTGACAAAACATAACGTCAGAGCTACAAAATATTTTAAAGGAAAAAAATTTTGATACTTGGATGCTGGTGAAGAAACCAATTCACCCAAGGTATCCTGATAGAAAATCCCATGATATCAGGGACCATACCCAGACAGAATGGGTGAGATTAAAGGGCAAAGGAGATGAGAGCTTCAAAATTTATGTTTTTATAAAAAATTTGCATCAATGAAAATTTGTCAAATCATAACCAATAATTCTTGGAGAATTCTTTACCTTTCTTACTGAGAAAAGATAACAATATTTGAAATGAGATCAACAACGACTTGGTGAATAAGGAGAACTTAGATCTTGTGGCACATGGCATGGAAAACCACATGGAGGCCTTAAACAATGGCACAAAAGAGCAAACTCAAAAAACGTTGACCTATTACCATATCTACTGGGCCAAATGTAACTATTAATGGGGCTTTAAAGGTTTCTAAAGGGAGGAATGTGAATAGGCTACACAATGTGGTACAAGGTAGCATTATGAAGAATAGTTGAAAGCAAAATTAGTTGATCGGCATATTAGACCAGCGAAAACTTGGACTAAAAAAGGGCTAATAAATAATGTTAAGGTTATGGACTTGGTGGACTTAGGGAATCTGATAGAGAAATTACTTAAGCAAACTAAAATATGACATCTTTGAAATAACCAGAATGCTAAAACATGCTCAACAAATGAGGCATGAAGATGATATGAGGAATTTGGAGGCTTGTGGAGCCACTAATGTGTTTTCAAATGAACTATAAGGCCTCTTTAGCTTTCTTTTATTTTTTAATTATCCATTAAATGCTGTGTGTTGAAATTGAAAAGATATAGGAACAAAGACATTTCCATTTCACATAAAGGACTTAATTAATATGCATAAAATCTTGATTCTTGTCTTTCTTGAACCAAGAATTAGTGGACTACATACAAATCTTGTTGTTTGCAAACTTGGATTTTCTAATTGGATTAGGGTAGAAGCCACAAGTTTTGTTAGTGGTATTTAGATGCTTTAGGACAATACATTGGTAGACATTATTTATGTCTCTTCTCAGATCAGGCTCTCCATTGAAATGTTAAAGTCCTATCCTTGGAGCTAAATTTTTTTTATCTTTAATTTATAAAGATCCCATAACTTCTAAATGTACTGATCTATGGGGAGACCTTAAGTGTCTAGCTCAAATAATCAAGGGAGCCTTGACTTGTTATTAGTGATTTCAATAGCTATCTCTCTCTAAAAGAAAAATATAGGGGTACTCAACCTAACTGGAATTCTATGGCCAATTTCTCTTTTAGTATCTCTGATTCAAAGCTTATTAATCTTTGGTTCAAATGACCTAAGTTTACTTAGGAGAAAAAGGATTTAAAATAGAGAATTGATTGGGCATTTGGCAACATATATTGGAACTTGGCTTTTCCTAAGTCTAATATCCATCATTTGGTTAAGAATAGGTTAGATCATAGGCCCATTAAAGTCTCTCTGGGTTGTGACTATGTTAAAAGAATTAAGCCTAAATTTTTTGCTTTCAAGTAGCTTGGCTTTTGGAGAATTCTTTCACAGATATGGTTTTTAGAGCTTGAAAAAGTAATGTGTGGCTTAAAAAGTTTCAAAAATTTCAAATTATGCCATTATTTGGAATTGGGAAACAATAGGGAATATTTTTATAAGAAAAAGAAAATTTTTAATTTTCTCTAGGGAATTGAAAGGAGTTTACCCAACAATTATAACCTGCATCTTAAGTGACTTGAACATAAACTCTAACAAGAGTATGAGAAGATACTTACCCAAGAGGAGCTTATTTGGTATCAAAAAGCTCGTTGCATCTAGTTAAAATGGTGTGACTATAATACTAAATTCTTCCTTGCCTTTACCATAGTTAGATAAAAGAAAAATAATATTGAAGCCATTAGAGATTAAATTGCCCATTAATGCATAGATAGAATATGATGAAAGATATGCTAGCTATCTTCTTCAGTAAACTTTATCTTAAGGAAATGAGGCACATAACTACTTACTTTATTCCTAATAAATTCCCCAAGTTGAGTTTAATGGATCTTGATTTATGCATAGAAAAATTACAAATCTAGAAATCAACGAAACTGCCTTAGTATTGGGGCCTTTAAAGCTTTAGGCCTAGATAGTCTTCAAGTTATTTTCTTTCATAGTTAATGGCATCTCGTTGGCACTTCCATTTACAAGTTTATGAGAGATATCTTTAAAAATCCATATTTGATACATAATGTGTGAATTTTACATATATAGTTCTCATTCCAAAGGTGGATAATCTAGAGACTTCTAAAGTTTTTTGCCCTATTTCTCTATGTAATATGATTTTTAAATCATAACCAAAATTGTGGCCAATTGCTTGAAAGGCTTTCTCTCCAAACTCTTTAGCCCTAATCAATGTAGCTTTACTCCAGGGAGACACAGCAATGATAACATCATCATTGCTTAAGAAGTGATTCATTTTGTGCAAATTATAAAGGAGAAAAAGGGTATGTAGCTATGAAAGTTGATCTTAAGAAAGCATATGACCAAGTGAACTAAGATTTCTTAAAAGATACTCTTATTTTTTAGGCCTTGAAAGCATTCTAGTCAATCTTATCACAATTTGTACTTCTTTTTATAAGATGTAGGTGTTTTGGAATAAGGAAGCTTTCACACGTTTTGAGCCTTTGAGGGGCATTAGACAATGTGACCTTCTTTCCCTTCACTTTTTCATGCTTTGCATGGAAAGTTTAGCCCATTTTATTGATTGGGTGATAAAAAACAAGCATTGGAAACCCATTAGGTTTTCTAGAAATGGCTTACCTATCTCTCATTTATTCTTTTTTTAGATAACTTCTTTCTTGTTTTCTAAAGCCTTCACTGATCAAATTCAAATTATGAAAGATTATATGGAGTTTTTTCATTCAATTTTTGGCAAAAAAATAAATCTTAACAAACAAAATTGTTTTGCTCTAAAAATGTCCACTTTTCTAGAGCACTTTCCCTAAATAATATCCTAAGAGTCTTTCTCACTTTTAACATAGTGAAGTATTTAGAAATTTCTCTTTTAAATAAAAAAAATTCCAAATTTACGTATAAGTTTATCCTAGATAAAGTTGAAAAGAAAATATCCTCTTGGAAAGGTAAGGTTCTAAGCTTTGCGGGCCACATGACATTCATTAAATCGATAATTACAACATTCCTTTCCTATGCCATACAAACCACGTATTTTCCAAGTAGTGCATGTGAAGATATTGAGAAGATTTGCAAAAATTTCCTTTGGGGCTCTTCTAATGTGCAAAGGAGAGCTCATCTTGTGTCTTAGAAGGAGATTTGTAAACCTAAATCCTATAGAGGTCTAGGATTAAAGAATCTTTAATGTTAGAATAAAGCTTTGTTGGGCTTTTAATATGAAGCTTTGATAGGGACTTTTGTGCAATGGAAATGACTTTTGGATACAAGTCCTATGAAGGAAGCATGGTTATGGCAATGATGTAATGCCAAAGTTAATAAAAAAGGTAAATGCTTTAAATGTTTGGAAAGGAATTATTAAAGTTTGGGACCATTTTCGGTTTGGGTTGCATTGGCATACAGGCAACAGGGCAACAAGCTTATAGAAGAATACTTAAACTTCCTTTCCTCTCAATTTGGCTCACTACTATACAATACCTATTCCTGTTAGTATGCTTAATGCAGCTGTTAACTACTTTACTTTACCTGTAAATATATATTAATAATTTATATATATATATATATATACCTATTCTTGTTAGTATGCTTAATGGTCTTGAAACCTTTATAGTCAACTTTTACATGACCAAGCCTATAATGCCATTAAGCATAATCTTGTGCAGAACCTCCATAACAAAGATGTTATTTTATGGAAATGGTCCAGTGACAGAAGTTTTTCAACCTCCTTTGCTTATAAGTATGTCTTGGGTACTAACTCCTTACAAAGGGATAATCTCTTAGTAGGCACTTGGAAATTAAAGATCTTGGAAAAAAAAAAAATCAAAACCTTTCTCTTGCTAGTGAGTCGCATACTTCACACCATGGATTTACAACATTGGAAATACATTACAGCATTGGACTTATACCCCTTTGGTTGTAATGTGCCTAAGTTGGACTTGTGTTGCTTACATGATTGTATAAGAATGAGGAGGATTTTGCAATTATTGGTTGACCACAGACATTAGGGTGAGTTTTGCACTTTAGAATTGTGTGAATGGATAGCGTAGAACATAGGAACAACATAAGAAGGAATAATCTACCTCGCGTACTATATACCAAACATTTTTATTACATGTGTCAATGATTTGGACCATAAGATGCAGCATGATCTTCAATAAGAAGGTGTACAACTTGGAAGAACTCATTAAAAAAGCATAAGAGGGCGAGAAACTTCAATGCATATTGTAGTAATTTAAACTTAGTTAAAACTCAACTAAGATTAAGAGGAAGAAAGTATATAAGAAACCAAAGAAAAATGGAAAAAGATTGATTTTCTCATAGGATAATGATCACATTAAATACATAAGTTTTGTAACAAAAAAATAAAAATAGAAATAAAAGTAACAAATTTCCTAAACTTTAACTACTAGAAGTAACAGCTAGAAAATAATAGAAAATCAAAATAAAATCTCTTAAAAACTTGGTCATGCAAGTTTAAATACTTTAACTATAACCTTAAAAAGATGTTCTTGAGCTTGCATCCTTAATATCATGTGTGTAGCCATCTTTGCTAGCCATGTTAGTGGCCATATTAACAATTTTATACCTACTAATGCATACATTCAACACTCCTTGTCACACCCGAAAATGCGACCGCATGGCGCCTTTAAAAACCAAAATCAAAATTAAATGGTTCAAACAGCTCATGAAATAAATAAGGTTCAAATAGATAGAGTTCAGGAGTCGCCACCAAAATTTATTTTTGAAAAGGCAAAACTTTGGAAAAGCCTTTTTTAGTTTGAAAAATAGTCTGCGAACCAGATTCGGATTCGGGAGTCGATTGTGAGTGGGGAAGGTGTTAGGCATCCCACTACACCCATTCCTAAGAACGGTTACCCTAAGTCAGTTGTGCAAAATCAATATGGCCTCTAATCTATTTTAATTCTCCTTAAACAATCACATACATAGATCAAAATTTTAAATTTAAGGAAATAAAATTAAAATAAAAAAAGGGAATAAAATGAAATTAAAAGAAATTAACAAAATAAAATTCAGGAAAAATATTTATTTACAAAGGCGGACTTGACCTAGGATAAAAGTCTAAGGTCTACGTATCCTTCGAAAGAGATCAAAGTCCACGTAGTTCGATTGATATTATATTTGTTGGTTGGTTTATTTCCTCTTTGTTTTATGTTTTATTTTTGTTTTTTTCTTGGGTTTTGTTTTGTTTTTATTTTTGTTTTTGTTTTTGTTTTTGTTCTTTATTTTTTTAATTTTTTGGGTTTGGGTATTGTTTTTTGTGAAAATACAAAGAAAATAAATTACTTTTTCCTTTAACAAATAAAACAAGTTTTGAAATTGATTGATGTGTTTTGATTTGCTAAAGAAAAATTTAATTTAATTTTTTCTTGCATTTTCAATTTTTCCTCTTACTTATCATTTTTTTTGTTTTTCTATCATTTTCATTTCATTTTTTGTTTATTTTTTTATTACCCTTTTTTTTTTGTCTTATTTTATTTTTATTTTTTTTTCTTTTTGTTTCTCTTTTAATTTTTGTTTTGTTTTATTTTATTTTTGAGTTTTTGTATTTTTGTTTTTTGTGTTTTCGTTTTTCATTTTTTATTGTTTTTCCTTTCATTTTTTTGGTTAATTTTTATTTTTGTGTTCTATTTTTTCTTCTTCTTTTCTTTTACAATATTTTTATTTGATTTATCAGTTCTTTTATTTTTATTATATTTTGATTTATTTATTTTTTTATAATGAAATTTTAGTTTTAATTAGATTGTTGATTTTTTATTCTTCCATTTTTTGTTGAATTTCATTTTTTAATATATATTTTTGTACCTTTTTTATTGGTATATATATATGCAAATTAAACAAGAAAATTTTTGATTTTATGAAATATATTTTTATTAAAAGAAACTTCGAAAAAAGGCCATAAAATCTCAAGAAGTTTGATTCTTACTTTTCATGTTTTTCTTTGTTTAGATTTGTCCTTTTTTATTTTTTGTTTTTCTTGATTTTCTTTTCCTTTTTTCTTATTCTTTTCACGAAATATTTTCTTTGAAAAATCATTTGCTGGGGCCGTTGAAACCCAAAACACTAAACGTACGTTCAAGGCCCAAAAGGCACCAAGGAGGCTTATTGCCACACATGGCCTTTTGGTCTATCCCTATGTGTCTAAGGGGATATGAAATCCTACACAGCAATTCTAAAGAGAAAATAAAAACTAAATTAAAGCAAAAATATTCACAGGCTTGCAACATTTGTTTTGATTGTGTGTGCTTGTGTCCAGCCAGCTAAACAACATATCGTAATACATTTCAAGAATAGGAAAACAAATTCAAACCAATTGACTCTGCTATGCTATCCGAATCCGGTTTCATCTGCTACAGCGCAACCATCTCTTTGATCTTTGCCCAAGTCTTGGTAAGTCTCCTCAATTGTTTAACATTCTCGAGCAGGGTTCATGCAAAAAAGATAAAAGGACAGGGGGGTTAAATTCTAACCAACCATTTGCTTTCTAGGAATAATCAAATCAATGTGTCAATGTGCACGCCCATATTAAACAGAAATGCCAGCATTCAAAAGAAATATCACCCAAACTGCATAAGATTCTAATAAGGAACGAGACTAAAAACAATAGGGCAGCAAGTACCAACTTCCAGCAATATGTTAATATCCCCATATATGAACAGGACCAAAATTGTGCAAGAGCAGCATACCAATTGGAAAAGCAACCTCAATTTATACAAGCCTCCCAATCCATTGCATGTACCAAGGTAGAATCAATTCAGAACCTGAGCCTATGTCTACAGCTATGTTGGGTTGCAGCAAAAGATTCGATAAAATAAATTAAAAGTAGCAAGCAAGAAACAGAGTTGGTGAAATGCAAGACCATGAACTAAATAAATCGGCCTGATTTCTCATGAACCATTCAAAGCCTAAGCAATCAATAAACATAGCAGGACAGCTGTAATTCATTACTGGGAATTTAAACTGGGCAGTTCGATGCTGGAGATAAAATCCTGAACAAAACCATTAGCAGACTTGGATTGGAATTTTTGGCTAACAGTCGAACACAGTAAGCAAAGAGGGTACATCAGAAACACAAACATCAGAAACACAGACCCAAGTCTGCGTCAGAAATAGAGTTTCAGAGCGATGAACATCAAACACAGCTATAAAGTAGAATATAGGCTAACCAATGAACCATATTTATTTTAACCATTTTCATACTCATCAAATATGAAACTTAAAAATCTGCAGAGGATTATCTGGACCAGATGCATTTGATTCAGGCAAACACATACAGATCAAGGGTAACAGCATGAGTCTTTATCTAAATCGAGCCTTTGAATCAGGTCCATTCTATATCACGCGACCCAAAGGAACTCAACTTTTAGTAGCCAACACAAATAACTCAGACCATATTCCAGACAAAAAGAAGATTTAGATTTCAGCACCCAGAGAAAAAACAACAATAACAATGGCATCAGATCATCCCTGAACCTCAGCACCCACAAACAGCATACAGATGTGGCTCTATAGTTTTAGAATTGAAAACGAAAGGAGAATACCGAATACATACCTCCCCAGCTATTATTCCAGCATTTGAAAGGCTGAATGGCCTTCTCTTCCCTTTCCTCTCTGCGTCTTTGTGTCTCTGCGTGTGCTCTTTCTCTGCCTCCTTCTCCCCCTCTGTTGCTTCTGGCCTCTCTCGTTCACGCTCTCTTTTTTTCTGAAAAAACCTTAGCCTCTGTCCGTTTGTGTCTGTCTCTCTCCGAAGCCCCTTCTCTCTAATTCGAAGCCTCACCGGCTTTCTTTCCAGACAAAAACCTTCAAGGCCCCCTCGCCTTTTCTCTTCCTCCCTCAGTCCTCTTTCCTTTCCTACTCGAATCCTCCTCCTCGTCTTTTCCTCTATTCAGTCTCTCTCTCGCTCCCGGCCTTTCTCCCCATTGATTCACTCTAATCCCCTTACTCCGAAGCTCTCTCTTTTCTCCTTTGACCCCTTTTTGTACCCAAAGGGTCTGTGTGCTTCCTCCTTCTGTGCATGCCGCGTGTGGTTTTCTTTTGGCCGCTGAGGATCGTACCACTAATGGGTCTGATGCGTTTTTCGAGTGCATCTTCCCCCTGTCGGTTCTTGTCTCCCCTCCTGCTGCCTCTTTTTTGTTTGTTTCTCCCTCTCCCCTCAGTGCGTCTGCCCCCCTTTTTTCGTTTTGTCCGTCTCCATCTCTTTTGTGCGTCTTTCCTCTGCCTCCTTTTCTCTATGTGTGTCTGCCCGAGGATAGAATCAAGGGGGGACCAACAGCCTTTAGGGTTTTCATTTTTTTTTTGGTTCTTCTTCATTTTGGGCTTCTTATTTGGGTTAGCAAGCCAGAGGGTCCAGGATTTGTGGGTTGAGCGAAATGGGCCTCCTCTCTTTGAGCTTTTTCTTTTTATTTCTGGCCCAATTCTGAGTTAGCTTTGGGTTGAACTCCTTTTTTTTTTTTTTATTTGGGCTCTCCTAAATTATGTTCCAAAATCTTAATCTCTTTTTTTTTGGCTTCCCTCCCTATTTTTTTACTGTAAATATTTTTTTATATTCTCTTTTTTTTTGTAGTACCCATTTGATAATTTTTTTTAGACTTTTATTTTTTTATTATTATCTTCTTTTACTTATTTTTTTTTCTTTTCCTAGTCTCTTTTTTTTTTTTTCAGATTTCTATTTCCCTTTTTTTTTTTAATCTTTTTGTTAGTTTAATTTTATTATTATTTTTGAAACTTGCCCGGATAAAATACGGTGTTCACACTCCTCTTTATATTAGTAGGTGAAGATTCCACGTTTCTCTTTTAGAAACTCAAACTTGCTTTTAAAAAGAGCTTTTAGTGAAGATATTTGCTTGCTAATTTTCAATCTTGCAATATTTTAAACATAACACACTATCTTTTTGAACATCTTTAAGAAAGAACAATTTTATACTAAAATGCTTAGCTTTTCCATGAAAAACTAGATTGTTGGAAATGGCTATGGCTACCTAGTTGTCTACCATCACCTTTGTACTCATCTCTTGCTTTAAGTGCAAGTCAATTAAAACTTTTCTTAGCCACAAGATCTGATCAATGACTATTATGATTGCTATAAACTTTACTTTAACTGTTGATTCTATAATATGTTTGAACAACAAGTGAATACCCCTATCTAAAGCCAAAACAATAGCTTAAGGTGCTTTTCATGTCATCTAAAGACCTTTAGTTGCTATTGGAGTAATCTTGCAATTGGCAATTTTGTAATGAATAGAACCTAATACTATAACTTAAGGTCTCCTTGACATACTTTAAAACTTTTTTTGTTGTTTTAAAATGAAATTCATTTGCATAATTCATAAATCTTCAAAGTACACTTATAACATTCAAGATATCTGGTCTTGATATTGTGAGATACATTAAGCAGTCAATTAAGCTTATGTAGAATACTTCATCTACTTGTTTTGCTCTATCATCCTTGCACAACTTCTCCTCTTGACACATTGGATTACAATATCTTTAGGATCTCCTTTGCATATTTCTTTTGATAAATGAAAATCTCATCCTTTTTTAGCTTAATCTCCATTCTTAGGAAGTAAGACATTTTTCCTAAGTTTGTCATCTTAAAGACTTGCATTATGTCTTTCTTGAATTGCTAAATAAGTTCAATATTGCTACCTATAACCAGGAGGTCATTGGCATATAAGGAGATTACAATAGCATTAGCTTGATCACCATGGATATACAAAGTGGATTCATTAAAACTTTTAACAATGTTTAGTTTCAATAAGTACTTATTAAATCTACTGTACCTCGTTCTTGGGGCCTATTTTGAACTATACAAAGCCTTCTTTATAGATAGGCCTTGTTCTCATGCCCTTCCATAGCCTTTAGGTTGCTTAACATAGTTTTCTTCATTTAAAAATCCATTTAAAAATGTTGACTTAACATTAAGTTAGTAGATTTTCCATCCCTTCTATGCTATAATGGCCAACAGCAACATGATAGTATCTACCTCTGTAATAAGAGCAACAGTATCCAAAAAATCTTTCCAAAAATTTAAGCATACCTTTTTACCACTAACTTTGCTTTACACTTGTTGATTAAACCATTGACATTTAGCTTTGTTCTAAACACCCATTTAATTCCAATTACTTTTATGTGTTTATGTCTTTCAGCTAGTTTCCAAGTCTAATATTTTTTCAATCTTGGAAAGCTCTTCCTACATTGTAACTCTCCATAACCTGTTGGTTCAAGAATAACAACATTGTATTTCTAAGAAATATCATAGAGCAAGCTAATGCCTTTTATTAGAGACTCATTAACTAATTCATCTTGATTTTGCAAAGGATAAGCAATTCATTTCTACATTATTCCGACTTCATTGCTTACTTTTCATGAAGTGCACATCTCTACTTATCAGAATTTTCCTTATGTAAGATTGGAAAACTCTGTAAGCCTTAGATATTGAGCTATATCCCATAAAAATGCTAGGTTCAGCTTTCTTGTCTAGCTTGTCTTTTTTAATCTATGACACATAAGTAAAACACAAGCATCCAAATACTTTTAAATTTTTCAATGAGGGCTTGTAACCAAACAAAGCATTAAAAAGAGTCTTTCATCTTCTACTTTAGTGGAAAATCCGTATGGCAAAAATACTATAGTATTTATAGCCTTTAATTAATACTCCTTAGGCAACCCTTTCTTATGAAGCATACATTTAACCATTTCAATTATTGTCCTATTCTTTCTTTTATTAACTTTATTCTATTAAGTAGTGTATAGAGCTATAGGTTGATGCTCAATGATTACCTCTTTACAATAAATTATTTTGAGGTGTATGCCTTGCCATTTTCATACGTCAGAAATTGGATCCTGTAACCACTTTAGTTCTCAATCCATTTTTTAGATCTTTAAAAAACATTTGCAACCTCTAACTTGTACCTAAGGAAATAAATCTAGCACATTTTAGTGAAATCATCTATAAAAGATAATGTAATATTTACTCCTTTTGAGTGAAGGAGTACTCTAAAGTCTAGCCAAATCTACATGAATTAGTTATAACATTTTAGTTGCTCTCCAAGCCACTTGTTTGAAAGGTAGTCTTGCCTACTTGTTGTATTGACAAGCCTGAAACTTGGTAATTTAGACTTTAAGTAAGGTAAGCCTTGAACTAATTATTTCCTTTACATATTCAGCATCACAGTATGATGAAAATGGCCTAGCCTCTTATGCTAGGTCTCTGTATTGCTTATAGTAATGGGATAAGCTATTTGCTCCTCTTTTATTGGATCAAGTGAGAAGCTTTTGCCTCTCATTTAGATTATAAAAACATCATTATCATTGGCAACCTTGATCAAGCATTGCTTATTTTCAAAGATGAATTTAAATCTTTTCTTAATTAATTATTCTACATTTAGCAAGTTTTGGTCAATATCAAGTATGTACAGAACATCATTAATTAATTTTTACTTATGTAACTTTTAATGGCTACAATTCCCTTTCTTTTGATAGTAATGAGTTCACCATTACTAATTCTAACTTTGGACACCTCTTATCTATCTAATTCTCTAGAAAAACTCTTGATTATAAGTCATGTGATTGGTACAACTACTATCTATTAGCTAACATTCGCTTGAGCTACTACTTGTAAAATAAGTTGTTATAAACAACAACTTTTCTTGCTCTTGTTGATTTGTAACTTGAACTTTATTCTTTTGTTGAAAGTCACTTTTGTAGATTCTCTCATGATACCCCAGCTTGTTGCGCTTATCACACTTGACATCGAGTGTTCTTCACTTGAAAAAAGGATTATTTTTTTTTACCATAATGTTTGCAAGGGGAAATTTTTTGTTTTTGTTTTTCTCTATTACTATCATTGGTGTTAGCAGTTGCTTCTTGTGCGTTGGAATTATCCATTTTTTCTTCTCTTTTTCTTGCCTTTTTCTCCTTGGTTGATTTGCAATTTAGTTTGCATTACTCTTCTATAGAACCTTCAATCCCTATTATTCTTTTCTGTTCTAAGGGCCTACAAAGCATTTAGAAGTTCTGCCAAGGTGATTCTTGATAGGTCTTTAGTATTCTCTAAGGAAGAAATAGTAGCATTAAATCTTTCAAGGATAATCACTAATATTTTCAAAACTATTATAAAATCAAAAAATTTAGAACCAATCAAACTTACCTTGTTAACAATGCTAAGAAGTTTATCAACATAATCTTTGATTATCTCTGACTCATTCATTTTCTGTATTTCAAATTCTCTAACTTGATTTAACACTTGAATTCCCTTGATCCTTTCATCTCCTTCATATTCATTCTTGAGAAAATCCCATATTTCAAATGTTGATTTCATGGTCATGATTCTGGTAAAAATTACTAGTGAGATAGCAACAAACAAATAAGTTTTTGCCTATGACTTCCTTGCTTTCTTTTCCTTATGATTTCTAAGTTAAGCCAAGGTTGGATTGTTTGCCAAAGGGTGAACTTCATGGTCTTCCACAATAGCTTCCCAAAGATCAGTTGCATTTACATGTGCCTCTATTCTAACTTTCCAGACATGATAATTGTTACCATTAAACATAGGTAGTGCTAATGTTATGAAGAGTGTTTTAGAGTCCATTTAATTGATGAATTAAAGCAAGGTGTTTGGGCTTTTTTTTTTTCCTATTTTTGTGTGATTCACTTGGTTGACTCACAAGTCCTTTTAAAAGGAGAGCTTTGATATTAATTTGTAGTAATTTAAACTTAGTCAAAACTCAACTAAGAAAAGAGGGAGAGAACATATAAATAACTAAAGAAAAATGGAAGAAAATTGATTTTTTCATCGAGTAACGATTAGTTTAAATACATAAGTTTGGTTGCCAAAAAATAGAAATAAAAACGAAACACTTCATAAACTTGGTAATAACAGTTACTAGTAGTAACAACTAGTAAATAACAAAAAATTAAAACAAAATTTTCTTAAAACTTGGTCAAAGAATATATGCTACTCATGCAACTTTGAATACTTCAATTATAAATCTAAAAATACATTCTTGAGTTTGCAGCCTTAATACCACTTGTGTAGCCATCTTTGGTAGCCATATTAGCAATTATGTAGCTTCTATGCACATATTCAACACAAATATAACAATGTTTGCTCAAAGAAAACATAGAGGTTTATTAGATGGCTTCCTCCAGATTCAGGGTGAATTTTAATTAATGTAGATGTGTAAGTTTACAGTAATGGAACTGCAACCAGTAGGGGACTACTTAGAGATGACATTGGGCATTAGATTGTTAGGTTTGCTTTTAACCGCGGAAACTATTCCATTACAAAAGCAAAATTCTAGGGTTTCTTGATAGGGATCCAACTTGCTTTGGATAGTAACTTTATGAAAGTTTGGGTTTTAGCAGACTCTTTAGTTGCTTTAACTCCCAAAGAAAAGGGTTGTCAAGCACATCACTTCTTCTATAATTTAGTGGTTGAAATTAAAGAGTATCTCCTTAGGCAGTGGCAAATTAAGGTAAGACATGAATTGAGCTAAGACGTGTATCGGGAAGCAAATCAAATAGTGGATTGGATTGCAAATTCTGCTTGCTAAGTCCTTAAATTGCCATGGTTTTCTTAATATTTTAAAGGACTTATAATATGAATATTAATTTTATTTTATGTATTTGATATATAAAATTAATAAAATTTAGTTAAGCTAATATTTGGTAAGTTTTGGTTTTATTTTTTTGATTTCGAGTTAATTTTTTGTATTAGTTAAGTATAAATAATATTTTGTATGTTTATCTAAATTTTTAGGTTGTTAAATTATTTAACTATTATTAATAGATTATAAATAATAATTAGATGAATTTTATGCTTTTGTAGGGTTAAAATTACAAAGAAACAAGTTTAGAAGTCTTGGAATGCAAAGTAATAAGAGTTGAGAAGATTTGGTAAAAAAGAATCAAAAAGAAAAAAAAAGAAGAAAATATAAAAAAAGAGAAAAAAGATGACGCTCGAAACTGTTACTAAAGAAGATGTAACGCCGCGACAATAAATTTAGGCGTCGCAACGCGGAGAGAAACAAAAGCAAAATAAGTTGAAGCATAAAATTTCACGCCACGACACAATTCGGGAAAAAGGAACACACACCATTTTTAGCCATATTTTTTGAGGGTTTTAAAGGGGTTTTAGTATCTTTTAGAAGGGGGCTGCCATTCGGAAGGTTTTGGGGAAGAGAAGGAAGGGTTTGGAACTTCATTTATCATGGAAGAAGCTTAAGTTTAAAGAAGATTTGTCAATTAAATTAGTTTTTTCTCTTTTTCCCTTACTTTTCCTTTTTTTTTTTTTGCCCATTTGTTTTATACTCTACTCTTAATGTTGCTATTTCGTATAGTTATAAGTTAAACTTGTTGATTGGGATTATGATAAACTCTAGGTTATAATATGTTATAATTACTCTGTTTATTTACAATTAATTGTATGATTTAATTATTCAATCCTTGTGTTTAATGTTTTTAAGTGTGTAGAAACTATTAAATAATTTGGATAACCCAAATGAACTTGGAAAAGGAATTTCAGGACTTAACTATGAATTAAGTAGTATGGATTTAAGAAATTTGTAATGTTGAGTAGATTGATTCGCTTGTAGGATAGGAATATATATGACCTATTTTTGATTAAGCTTATAAATTAGTTGTATAAGGAATTACGGATTGGTTAGGGGAATATCTATATGTAATTTGAAAGATGCTTATAGATAAATTAAAGTTTTCGATTATTAATGATATTAAGAACAAGATGAGAAGAGATAATTAGTTTATATGAAATATTAGGAGAAGTTATAATCTCAAATCATTTTATTTTTCAATTTCATCTATAATAATGTCTCTCATTTATTTTATTTTTATTTTTATATTTTTAATTTAATTTAATTTTATATAATTTTTTATTGTTGACTTGATTTAGATTAAAGTATACAATTTTAATATTTAATAATTATTTTAATAACAAATTCTCTTGAGAATGATATTTTATTCATGTGATATGTATATTTGCATATACGAGTTCAAAAGAGAAAAAAACAACACTGCTCACTCCCCTTAAGCTACCATGCTCTCAGTAATCCTCCCTTGCGCTATATTTGCTTCTTGCGTGTAGGTTACCGGGAAGAGGCCCCTCCCCTGAACGACCCTTGTTAGCTAGTTTTCTTCTGTACGTTATTCTACAAAAAAATTTATTGTACATTTTAAATTTAAAATTATTTATTTAACCTCATAAATATTTGTCTAATCATATACTTTCTCCGTTTCTTTTTATAAAAAATCTAAAAAAATATTTTTAGTTTCAAAATATAAAAAATATGATATATTTTTTTACTTTATTAAATAATACTTTTTTTTGCTTTTTATTTATTATTATACTAATACACTTAATAATACATAATGTTTTCTCATACAAAATAAAGATGGATAAAATATGAAAGAATTAATAAATTTTAACTTAATCAATAAATTAAATTAATATTAACTGTTTTTTTAATATTAATAAAATAATTTTTTATTTTTAATAAAAAGGATCAGATTTAGTATATAGACAACTATTTATAACAGTATTGACCAAACATTATTATTAATAAAAAAGTAATTCATAACTTTTATAATATTTTAACCAAAATGTTCTAGAATAGTTGTCGCCTACGAAACTGACAACACAAAAATAGTGAATTTCAAAGTTTCTGCTGTAAAGTTTAATAAAACAAACTTGATCATAATTACAGCGTATAACCTTACAAGCATAATTACAGCATATCTTCTGCAACAATGATTCCAAAGATGCCGCACGTCGTCTATGACGATGGTTGCCGCTTCCTTTGCCGTCGAAGTTGCCTATCGCTGATGAAGCTGCCGTCGCCATCGATCAAGTTCGGGAGAAGGGAAAGACGTGAGGTCGAAGCAACGTATTCTGGGTTTGATTGCTTTTTTTTTTTGAATTAAATGCTGAATGGTTCCAACTCTTCACATAAATTATACCCAAAAAAAAAAAAAAAAACACATGACTGTTATATCTTAAAATTGATGGATCTTAATGTCTCAACAAATTTTAATTAAAGGAATTTTTTTTAAGAGATGACTTGAAAATTTAGAAGGCTATATTGAAACACTTTAAACTCGAGAAATTATTTTAAAACAATAACTAAAGTTAAAATATTAAATTACTATTTTAGCCAATTAAAGGGAGAGAAAGTTGGGTTGGATAAGTTCAAAACCTTTCCTGGAGAGAGTTGTTTTTAATTTAGTACTGTTGAAGGATTAGGATCCATTAAATTTTTTTATAAAAATTAATATAGTCAATTTAAAAGAGAGATAAGTATAAAATATAAAAGATAAAAGTTACATTAAATATTATAAAAAATAAATTAAATGTAAATTCTTCGCACGTTATGTATTTTTCTTTCTTTTCAAATTAATTTCAAACCTTCAATAGCTTTTAAGAATCTTAATCCACTTTGGAAAAAGTTAAAATTTGGTAGCCTAATTTCGACGTACAATGTGAATCACCATTTTTAAAAAAAAAGGAATTTGAAAGCCCCTTAATTAGTTTTCTTTAATATGAGGAGACTGTGTCCCTACCATTAAAAGACATCTGAATTCTCTTTAAATAGGAAGTTTAGAAATAGGAAATGAAAATGAATAATAAATAAAAATCAAATTTAAATATGTTAAGCTTAACTCAATTTTTAAAATTTTTAAAATACTATATATCAATATATATGATGGAGATAACAGTTTCATAAGGATATTTTTTTAAAATGAGAAGTACTAATTGTTGTGACATAAGGCAACAATTTGCGGATTATTTGGGAAACTAAACAAAATCAAATTTTCTGATAATTAAAAAAAAAGAGAGAGAGAGAATGAAATTTTAACCCCTAAGGTGGCGGATTTTACCGTTTTTTATGATTGGGAGACTTAAGAGATTTAAATTTTATATGATAATAAAAGAGAGAAAATAGAGAAAGAGAGAGAATGAGCTTTTAATCCATAAGTTGACGGATTATTACCTTTTCCGTATGATTGGGAAGCTAAATAGAATCAAAGTTTATGATAATAAAAGAGAGAGAGAGAATGAGATTTTAACCCGTTCAGTTTGGCGGATTTTTATCTTGTCCGCATGATTGGGAGATTAAAGAGAATCAAATATTATGATAATAAGAGAGAAAATGAGATTTTAACCCCTAAGTTGGCGGATTATTACCTTTTTCGTATGATTGGGAGAATAAAGAGAATCAAATTTATAATAATAAAAAAGAGAAAGGGAGTGAGAATATATTTTAACCTACCCCTTTGGTATGATTGGAAAACTAAACAAAATCAAATTTTATGATGATAAAAAAGAAAAAGAGAGAGAATGAAATTATATAATAATAAAACAAAGAGAATTAATAGCGAATTATGATCTTTTCAATGAATAAGAAACTAATCAGAATCAAATTTTATGATAATAGAAAAAAGAAAATTAATAAATTTGAGTGATATAGATGGGCATTAACTTGTTACTTGTCAATTAAGTAAGATAATTTTTCTATAGAAAAAATATTTTTAAATATCGTTATTCTATATCTAATTTCTTGATGATCACTTTATCCCTTTATACAAATTTATAGGAAATTAACATTCACCTTTGTTTATCAAAGATCAGTCAAACATTAAAACTTCACAGTCCATAATATACCCATGGCATCTCCTTTTGATTATCATTTCTCTGGTCGGGAAGTTTGGAATCTTCCCGGTATTTTCAATGAAGATAACTTTGACATCCAGATTCATGTTTTTCAGCACATTATAGGGCCGCATGCAACAAGATACAATCCGGTGTTTCATGCAAGTTTTATTATTCCTTGTGAACAATTTCACGAAGAGGTTTCTAAAAGTCTCCAGAGTGCACGAAATAGTCGAAACTTGCTCAGCATCCTTTCCAATGAAGATATTCAATTATTGGTCTCAGATATTATATATTATGCTCAAACTTATAAATTAATGGTCCAATTAGATCGTCCTACTACCTTACAAACTAACCAACATCGCTTGATACGTTTTGGTGTGGATGTTATTGTTCCTACTCCATATCAAGAAGATCTAGGCACGATTACCAACCCAGTCATAGAACAATCCATCCAACAAAGGTCAACGGCTTCAAGAATGGAGAAAATTATGGCATCACTTCAGAAAGTGAAAGTAAATCGTGGCAAAGCTGAGACAGAACAGCGTAACGTTTGCCTAGAAAAATTGGAAGATAATGATGATGTTTTAGCAATTCCATGTGAACATGTCTACCACAAAAATTGCATTGTGGAGTGGTTGAAAATAAGTCATAGGTGTCCTTTGTGTCGCTTTCAAATACCAATGAACTGATTTCTTGAATTATTAGGTATGCCATATTATTAATGTTCTTACAGCAAATTTTTACAATTCTTTGATTCTATTCTTAGTGTTGACTAAGAGTCATTTGTTTTTACAAATAAATTTTAGCTTAGTGGTATTGAAGTCACTTTTAAGATTGCGGAGTTTGAGTCAAATTAATAATAAGAAAGCCATGAAATTAAGTATGGTTATTGCAAAAAAATGAATTGAAGAGTTTGTATTTCTTGATGCTACTGCATTGTACCATGACTGTATTGCGAAAATTATTTTCCTTTAAGGTTCTAAGATGAATTCAGATTGTAACCTTATATGGCCGTAGCTCTTGTAACCTTTCTGTTCTTGTTATGATTTGCTTTGTATGGCTGCTGCTATTGGTTGATTGGAATTTTCAGGTGACATGTTCACAAAGAAGCAAAATGATTTATTTGAATCAGCAGTAAAGATACTTTATGGTTTGATTCATGCCCGGTAAATTTTGACATGCAGAGGAATGGCTGTTATGCTGAGAATTTGCTGTCAGATCCACTAGACTGATTTTCGATTTGAGTAAAGGTTTCCAGGTTGTATTTGTACTATGTTTTTTATCCCTGGCCCTTACAACTTCTGAAATAGGTTCGTATTGAATTGGTATAAATAGAATGATTTATTTGTGGCGAAAGTTTCTTCTGGAATAGTTTATTAGATATGAAAATATCATATCTGCTGGTGATATTTGCATTTCAAATTTAATGAATTTACATCCTACTCCCAAGTTTACCTTTGCTTTGAATAATTAACTCCATAGCAGAAGCAGTGCAGCTTATAACTTTAGATTTATATTTTAACTCCAATATACTGACAGCATGAATAACTAACTTTTTCAAAGTTTAGAGGTGAATGTTTGGTTTTGTATCTGGAAAATTCTACCATGTTCTTTATTTACAAAGAAAATTTGTTAAAAAATATTCTTCAAGCGTCATATTTTTATTAAGATATTTTATAACAAATAATTTAAAAAATTAAATTAAATCCTCAATAATGCTCTACCTTGTTATGGATGGTTGTATTCAAATTTATCTACCCCCAAAAGAAATTTTACGTAGGGAATTAGAAAAAAAAAAAAGCAAATAGCAAAATTTTCATTCAAAATAACACGGAGTTCTTATAATATCATATTTTAAATATTATTAATTTTAGAGTAAATTGTACAAACATTTTATTTATTTTTAAAATATATACTCTAGTGTAATTTTTAATTTTTTAATCTAAAACATCTTCCATAAAAAAATAAATAAGAGTATTTTAATTTAAAAAATATGTATTTATATTAATAGATGATATTTTAATTAGTTAAAAAAAATTTAAAATTGAACTAAAATATAATATAACTTCTTATTTTAAGAGAAATTCATATATATTTTAAAAATAAAAAAATCTGTATAATTTCAATAAAATTCAAATAAAGTTTACGTATTGTACTCTTAATTTTAATAAAATACTGATTATATTATTTTTAAAATGACTTTTATTTGCCATATTATCAATAAAAATATTAAATAGCATGGAATGTTATAATTTGATGTCTTGTGTTATGATATCCAAAACCTGAAAATGTAGAATATATATCAATATATAACGAAACGACACCATGTTATACATGAATTATAATTGAAAAAATTGGAGTAACTTATTATATAATGACAAAACTAATATCCACTTTTGAATTCATGAATAGCCAGATGCGACAGAATTCAATGTACCATATTCTTTGCCTTTAACGATGGAAATGATGATGGGTTATGTTAAAGTGCGTGATGTATTTGAAATCGTAAAATTGATATCTATACATGAATGTTGCCAAATGGACATGATTCTTACCTTTTGTGCTTGTGATACGTGGATTTTTATTTTTAAACATTTATAATCCTTTTTTTTTGGGCAAAACGGAGAAAAGTAAAGAGGAATTAAAAACAACATATCGGGTTTTAAATTCCTTTAAAAAAATGGTTAGGTTATAATTCAAAAAGGGAAATAAGTGGATTTAAAAATTTGTAGAAATTAGATTATTTGTGAATAATTAAATTATTTGGTTGACACTTAATTAAACTTACAGATTTTTTTTTTTGAGAAAAAAAAGGAAAAAGGAGCCTAAGCGAGAAGAAAAAGTTGAGAAAAGTATATAATACTCATGGGAAATGAAGTCTCAACATCAGAAGCGAGAAATATAAAACTAAGAAAAAATGAAATATAATCCCAAAGATGAAAGCTTAAGTCAAGCTCGAGGCTATGTTGGCAAGAATATTAGCACATCATTAACCTCATGGAAAACATGTGAAATTCTAATGGTCTAATTCCTGGACATCAAACCTTAAATTTGCTTGATCAAAGGATTGGGAGAAGAGGAGCTCAAAAGTTGCTTCATTTTGAATTATAACTAGGTTAATATATAGAATCAATTTCAGAATAGATCTTACGGAACCCCAAATTTCAAACCAGATCGAGACCAAAAAGGACATAAAAAACCACAAATTTCAAGTTAAATACCAATAAATGCACCTCGGGCTTCAACTTGCTAATAGGAGCACCACTCAATATTCCTGAAAAAAGGTTATCAAGCTAATGGCTAGACGCATATATCTATTAAAATACCTTCGCAACTAGTTAATCAGGAGATTTTAAAATATATATTTGTGCTTCATTTGGGATATTTTAATTTTTGGGTAAGGTGTTATTATATAATGGAAATATAAATTATATTTTTTTTGGTTAATTTGGTGATTGAATATAAATTACATTTAATGACATATTCATTAAGATTTAATTTTCTCTTGTGAAAATCACACAAATATACTTTCAAATAAATCTCTAACATAATTTTAAATGTTGCTATTATATCAAAATTTGAACTTTTTTTCTGGCCACTGTCAAAATATAAATTTAAAACTTTCACATCTCTAAAATTTATTGAACATTTTAAATTTTAAATTATTTATTTCACCTCATAATATATTCGTCTAATCTTATATAGACAACCATTTATAACAATATTGACCAAATATTATTATTAATTAAAAAAAGGAATTTATAACTTTTATAACATTTTAACCAAAAAGTTGTACAATAATTGTCGCCTACGAAACTGACGACACAAAAATAGTGAATTTCAAACTTTTTGCTATAACACTTACCATGACCAATAACAGTTGATCTGAACAATAGGCAAAAATGAGTATAGGTACTAAGCCTTTTTTTTTTTTGTCTTGTGTTTTTTTTTTGGGGGGACTAACAGTCGAATGAAAATAATAATAATAATAAAAAATATATCTATATATATATATATATATATCCAACTATTATACAAATAATGTGTGTGTGTGTTTGATAGAGAGACTACCATAGAAATTAAACAAACTTGATCATTGACATCATATTTAAAAATATATTTTTAGAATATTAAATTCAAACTGTTTAGATTTTCGTCTTTGATTAACTGGACCAATCCTCTTGTCTGAATTCGATATTTAAAAAATAACACAACTTAGGTGTGCCATTTGACCATTATAAAGTCTATAACAATATCAGGGTACTCAAGAGTGCACCTTTTCTTGTTTACTTCTTTCGTTTTTAACTCTTTTTTCCGGAAGTGCACTAATATTAGGGGGCTGGACTTTCCTTGTTTCGGCTTTTAGGTATTGACTGAACCAAACATGACCGATGTAATATGGTCTTTAATGATATCATTATTGGGTCCAAAAACAGGATTAAAAGTTTGACCCAAAAGCCCATTTGTTTTTTGCAAGTGGCCCTTGAGCCCATGACAAAAAGAAACACACACATATGACAGGACAAATGTGCCTGTGGGCCTATGATGATCACGAACCGATAATGCTCAAGGTTTGGGTAGTCATGCCCTAGCATTTATGCAGCGTGTTAGAATAATACTATATATCTATATATATACACCATTTACACAAAGAATTCTACCAGACACAATAAATATAACGAAAATGTCATTTGATGTTCTGAACATTTTAAAACAAACTTGACAAATATATATATATATATATAGTTAGATGATGTTTAGGTTAGTTTTTGTATCAATTGAGACAAGATTTCATTTTGGATGAATTTAAGGGCACCTTTAATCTAGTGTATTTAGGAGAATAAATTTTTTTAAATATGAGTCCAAACAAAATTCATTAAAATTAAGATGAAAAACATTCTTCTGTAACCACGAAGTTAAAGAATTAACAAATACTTGAATACACGAATTTACGTGCATCTTATCCATTTTTTTCTTATTTTTTTAAGGCTGCCTACTTGTAATTCCACATAAAACAATAAATGTAGCTTATGTGTAACTCATATTGGCCTCCGCCTCACATTGCACATGCGGAAACTGTTGAGGTGACATGGATCTTAAATATTAGTTCAGTGTTCCAAGTCAGTTTAGGTTTTGTTCACTTATAATAAAGCAATTACTATTTTATAATTTTCATAATATTGAAAATAGTTATAATATTCAAATGGTCACCATTTTACCACGTAAACAAAGATTGAAATGGTGCTCCATTGATTTCATTTAATAACTCTCAATATCAATTTTAAATGACTTTCCTTAAACTGATATATGGCTTCAAGGATTATTCAAATAAACGGTTACTAACTCAATAATTGTAAGACGCCCCATATTATTAAATATTGTCTTCCTGTATGATGAATATTTAAACCTTCAGCCATTAGTTTTTCTCTTTAATATTCCCTTTTTTTTTAAATGCATTCCCAACATTTGCTTTAAATGCATTTTCAAGCAATTAATTCCTCTTCAGTATTTCTATTCAATGGGATTGCTTGAATTCAAATTTAAAGTGCACTCCAAGATGAGCCATTTAAGTAATTTTATTTACTGATTTATATTATGCCAATTTGTTGACTAATATTAAGGGATATTTTGTTTCCCTTGACCTATATGCATAGGAAATAAAGATACAACGCAGAAATATGTTGTTATATGACTTACTTATAGTATTCACTTACCCTCTACAGTAATCTCCGATAAAATTCTACATGACCTGACCTGATGAACTCATCATGTTTTATATTATTCCTTTGTGATCTGATCAGAACCTTCAACATGAACCTAGACAAGCCCCAAATTCTACAAGCTTTTCAAATGCTGTATTTCTTGCAAAAGGACAGGTTCAATGAGCCAAATGATGTTCTAATTGTTGCTGAAAGATACATGGAAAAGCATGGAATAAAAGCATTCAAGAGACTTATTTACAATGTAAGCATTCGAGTCCTTGAGTGGTGATATTGATTGAAAAAAATATTAAAAAAGGCAGTCAATCCTAATGGCATGTTACTGTCTGCATGTATGGACTCACTATTGATAGTGTTGGTCATTTGAGTCCGTTGCGATTATAGCAATGGAACTTATGAAATTTGCATGTTACCTCTATCTTTATATCTTGATGTCTATTAGGATACCAAAACTAATGCTCTCTTTTATTTCTTTCTCTCATATTTCATTTTTCCAATCCAAGTGGATGTTTCCAAAGGTCGCGATATCTTGACGGTAAGGTCTTGTTAATGTTTCTGGCTTTGTTTATTACGAGAACAAAGTATATATATGCTTTTGCACACTTCATTTTGCACTAAACTTTTTTTTTCCTGCTTTTTGTGGGTTGAGGCTTTGGAATGATTGAGCGAAGCCTTTTAACAATATGTCACAATAGAATTCTAAAAGAAGTCTTTTGTTTTGTCTTTTTCTATCATGAAACAATATTATTTGACTATTGCCTTCTAATTTCAGTGGCTGTTTATTATGTCTGGAAATGTACATCCTTTTCTTTGTCCTTCAGATTGTAATTTCCCTTGCTAGTAGGAATTGGTGTTGTAGTTTAAAACCAATAAATTACTGAGCTGCTCAACCATATAATTTTTAATTTTTGATGTTGCAACCATCTTATGCCACTACAAGAAAAAATGAAATTTGCAACGGAAAATTATGTCACTAAATGAGGATTAATTTGTTGCAAAATGATTAGTGATGGAATTAGTGCCGGATTATTTCTGTTGCAAATTAATTAGTGACGGAAAGGAAATTCTGTTGTTAATTAGCGATAAAATATTCCATCACTAATAAGAATTTCGTCCTGAATTGCGGGTATAGCGTATTCCAAATTTGTGACGGATCAATAATGAAATTTTTGTCACAAATTAGTAACAGATTAGTGACAAAATATTGAGTCAGAATTTAGCAATGAAATTTCTTGTCACTAATTTGTGATAGATCAGTGACAGGATATTCCGTCATTGATTAGTCACAGATTAGCGATGGAATATTCCGTCGCTAATTCGTCACAAATAAGCGATGAAATATTCTATCGTTGATCCGTCATAAATTAGTAATAGATTAGGGAGGAAAATTCCTTGCTGATTTATTTTTTAAAAAAATTAGATTATGTTTTTTTTAATATAACCTCAATATTGCTTTTGTTACTTATCCAAAAAATAAAATAATACAACAATATTCAATAAAAAGTAAGAGATAGATTAAAATGATCCTCAGTTACATGTTTATAAAACAAATCATAACAATTCTTAACTTAAAATAAAATCATAGTTATAGAGGAGGACAATCATTATGGCCTATCTTCTCAACTACTGATTCTTTCATTACAAGATTTGATGGGGCACGAGATAAATACGATTCAAATTGTTGCAACTTATTAAGTGTTTGCTGTTGCTGATTTAGCATAGATAAGATTTGTTGATTTTGCTCTTTAAGCTCTTGGTTCTCTTGTCTCAAAGGTGCTGTTTCTATTGCAATCTTCCTGCATAATTCATCTTTAAAATCTGAATAGAGTCTTGAGTTATGAATGAAACAAAAGGTCCCACGAGAACAAATAACATCAACATCATAAGCCTCAGATCCTACCCCAAAGATACAACCCTTCTTATTCTTACCACCTACAGCCTTTAACTATAAGGCAACTTCATCATCATCATTTACATCATTTGATGTTATGCCTATTGAGTCCTGAGTAGAAATTCTGGCATTCTTAAGCTTTAAATAATCAACCTATTAAAAGAAGCAAAGAAAGACAATTTTAAAATAAAGAAAACAGTGACAATTCATCGAAAAGCAAAAGTATGCACATACTTAAGCATATTTTATGTCATATAATATCAACATAAAGTGTGATCATATAATAAAGACTAAGTATCTCAAAACTACAAATATATTCAGCTATCACAATCAAATCTATCAAATATTGAAATTACATAGTTAGGTGTATAAAAAGAATATGTAATGATGTTGATAGGCACAAAGTAATAAAATAGGAAAAAACACTAAATAAAATATCAAACAATTCTAGTGACAAAGTAAAAAAATAAAGACTAAACTACAACTAGTTGGGCCTTCGGTCATCAGCATAAGTTCAGTGACAATCAAAACCAAAAATCAAGACTCACATTATAGTTAGTCAAACCTCTGACCGTCAGCACAAGTCTAATGATAATTAAAATAAAAAATAAAGAATTATACTACAACTAGTCAAGCCTCTTGCCTTTAGCACAAGTCTAGTGACAATCAAAACAAAAAATAAAGACTCACACTACAACTAGTCAAGCCTTTAATCGTTAACACATATTTAATGACAATCAAAACAAAAGATAAAAAGTCACACTACAACTATTAAGGCCTCTATTAGTCAATACAAGTTCAGTGACAATCAAAACTAAAAATAAAGATTCACACTACAATTATTCTGGCCTCTGGCCATCAATATAAGTCTATTTACAATTAAAACAAAAAATAAAGACTCACACTAAAGCCAGATAGGCCTCTGGTCATTAGTATACGTTCAATAACAATCAAAAGTAGAAGTAAAGATACACTACAACTAGTTAGGCCTTTGGACATCAGTATAAGTCCAATTATAATGAAAACCAAATATAAAGACTCGCATTAAAGCTAGTTAGGCTTTCGGCCATCAGTACAGATCCAATAACAATCAAAACCAAAAATAAAGACACACTAAAGCTAATGAGTCCTCTAGTTATTAGTATAAGTCTAATTATAATCAAAACAAAAAATAAAGACTCATATTACTACTAGTCAGGCCTCTGGCCATAAGCACAAGTCCAATTATAATCAAAACAAAAAATAATAACTCACATTATTGCTAATTAGGTCTCTGGTCATCAACACAAGTCTAGTATAATCAAAGTAAAAAATTAAGACTCACACTAAAACTAGTTAGACCTTTGGTCATCAGCACAATTCCAAGAAGAAAAGAAAAGATAAACATATACATACATAAACTTCAGCTGTCCTATGGTCTACAAATTAATTAGTTGCCTCATCACAGTGTGTATGCTTAAATAATTCAAACATTGTAGGTAGCCTTCTAAGCACTAAAATCTACAATTATTTATTAATATTAGTTATGTCACGTATTAAATAAATGATAATTACATTTGAATTTAAATGCTTATCAGCCTTTTCTTATATTCAGTTGAAGGAATGCTGTCTCCTTTATGTTGCATGCCTTATATGGTAGATGCTTGATTGTTTTTAGGTGTCTAGCATACGATTTTGTATTCTTCTGACTCCCAATAACATTTTAATTTGACTATTATATTATCTGGAATCCAATTAGGCATGATCCCCTTTTCTAAATCTAACTGGACTTTGTGCATTACATTTCGTAAAATGTCCCTACATTTTTTATTCCAGTTGCGTCTGATTAATTGATCATATTGTGGCAACCATTTATATTTCTTTTGCATAAACAAAAAAAAAGTCTCAAAACTAAGCCGAAATGAGAAAAAAAAAACAATATATGATATATATATATATATATATATATATATATATATATATATATATATATATATATAATAGGATAAGATAGATACCGCCCATTCATCAAACTACAGTTGTTTAATCTCAGAAGGCATTACTTTCCAACTGTGATATGGATGTTCAAATTTTGCTTGTATTACCAAGAGAATATCACGAACAACAATGACAACAGGATTAAACCTAATCATTTAACATTGATAATTGCAAATATTACAGTTACACTAAGTTATTAAGTAAATAATAAATAAAACAATATAAAATTTATGACTTATGTATGCTTATCAGGATACATCTATGTTCAACCATTTGTAGGGTCACGACTAAAAGGTTGGATAGAGGGCGTTGGTGTAAAACTAGTAGAAGGACCTTAAGGAGTGGGATGTGAGAATTGTGAGCCAGGAGACGGTACTAGAGGAGATGATACAGGTGATACTGAGGGTCTCCTAGATGATTTAGGTATGATTGGAGCTAATAGAGGTGTATTGGATGCGTCTGGCCCTAGAAGAGATGGCTGAGGGTGCAAAGGTAATGGTGTAGAGGTACTCCATGAGGCACGAACTCGCCTAGTGTCAGACCAGCTATCTATATATGCAATAGTAAATGACGGGCTTGTCGTGCAACCCTCAAAATAAAACTAGGTTAGTTATTAAATGCAATATAGGGTACAACTTAGGTTATCTCTCTTGGAAATGGAGTTCAATGTTCAAATGGGTTTTCTAAGTGTTTAAAGATCCTATAACTACTTAATTTGGGGGTTTTGGTTGAATTAAACTAACCTAAAACTAAATTGAAACAAATTTTTTAATTTCTACCTAATTGTGTGAATTGTGAGTAGAGAATGGTCTTGTGACTAGCTTTGGAATCGTCTCTTAGTATCCACTATCCTTATCCTAATCTAATTGTGATTAATTCTAGTCTAAGAGTTCCTAATTGTATTTATTGGCAAATGATCTTGAATAATCATTCAAGATTCAAGAAACTAGCAATTCAATATTAATTGAGACCTCAACTCTCATTAGATTACTAATTCTTGTGATTAAGATCTTTGAACACTTGAATTGATTAATTACTTGATTAATTAGCCTCTGAATCACCATCCAAAAAATATTTAATTAACCAACTAAACACCAAGGAATCCATAAATAGACAATTAGGCACATTAATTCTCATAAGTATTTCATCAAACACCTTGATTGCACCCTTGGAAAATTGTAGGAAATTAGGAAAATTCAGTACTAATTCAATCACATAATCAGTCAATCAACATCCTAATTAGTGTCTAACCAGCAACTAATTAATTACACCAATTCTCAATCCAATATTCCTTAACCAAACAAATACAAGAAAGAGAAAAAGTGCTGGAAAAATAAGAAAATCTTAGCCAAAATTTTGCATTCTTCTCCATGGATTTAAGCTTCTCCAAGAGCTTCCTCCTAGCTAGCCTTAAGGTGGATTAGAGCTTCATTGTTATGTTAAGATGGAGATGGGAGGAATGGATGAGAGTGGCTCTGGACGAAGGGGTGGATGAAGGTGTGGGATGGACGACATGATATGGGATGGATTCTGAATGGGTGTGCGAATGGCGTGATGTCTAGCCCCTCCTCGTGCTTCAATTGTCTGAAGCTCCTTTGTGTATGTGTGTATAAATGTGGGGCCCACTTTATTTTGCATCATTATAATATTCCATGTAAAATCCAGACGTAGCTCCAGCCTTTCCTTAGCTCCCCTAGCACGTAACTTCTGCTATAACTTCTTCGTGTTTTTGTTACATTTTGCCCAGCGTCTTCTTCCTTCTCTCGATGCTCATTCCTCTCAAATCCTTCCCACGTAGCTTTCTTCATATAGCTCCTCTCCATTTTCTATTTGAGTTCTCTTCTTCTTCGCCTGCAGTGTTCATTTCATTGCTTCAGATCTGCTTCAGCCAGTTGTAGCTTCTTCAACATATTCCATGTTCTGGGCAGCTCAGCTCTTGCTTCATCATTTCTTCCTCAGCCAAGCACGTTCCTGCACTTGTCTCCAGCTACTTCTTCACGTTGTTTTAGCTTATGCAAGCTCCAAACTTCCTTCTTCTCATACTCTGTTCTAGTGGCTTTCATGTAAGTGCTGCAGCTCGTGGCTTCCATCATGCAGCTTCGTCTTTCATTCGTGTTCTGCACCTTAATGAATCACACACTGCCTCCCATGTCTTTTCTTTTCTTTAGCTTACTGCGTTGGAACTCGAAGCTTCTTCCTCCAGCTCATGCATGTTTGCTTTCCTCTGTTTTGCTCACATTTCTATGTGAATTCCTTCTCCATGTTATTGCTTTGGTTCTGCCCCGTGGATTCTTCCATGTATCTTCTGCATTCATGCTTAGCTTTTTCACGTTGCTTCATTCCTCTATTTTAAGCAACGTTCAACTTCTGCTTGTGTGTGTCACTGCCCCTGCATGTATGGCTTTATTTCCCTTCTTCATTCTTCACGTTAGCTACTGTTCACTCTAGCTACTGTTTGCATGCTTCTTCTCTCAAGACGTAAGCTACTGGTTTGTGTTTTGCTTCTAGCTCCAACTCGTAGCTTTTTGTGTATGTTTCTGCTGTAACTTCTTACTTCTTTCCATGTCTTGCCTTTAACCCATGTGTCTTCTTGTATCTCTCTTCTTGACTTCTTCTCATCCCATGTGCACTTTATTTAAATTCCTTTGATTCAATCCTCAATTCTTCTCCAAATAAATTTTTCTTTTAAATTCCATTTGCTCCTTTAAAATTCTGCATAAAAGAAAAATCAAGTAGGCATATTCACAAAAATTGTTTAAGATAAAATGAGCATTGAAAACCAAATTTTTGCAAATTAACTCTTAAAAGATAGAAATGGCTATTAAAATAAAATCTTATCTAATTAAAGTGTTAAAGCCATATTTCGTTATTAAAATACCCAAGTTAGGGGATTAAAATATATAAAATATCATGGTTATCAAATTCCCCCACACTTAAACCTTTGCACTCCTGGGCAAAGCTTAAAATCCAAGATGAAAGAATGAATTGAAGCATCTGGCTAGTAGAATGGAAAGTGAAAAATGAAAATGGAAAAGGAGTGTAAGAATCACAAGCTAGAGACTAATCACAACTTTTCAACACTTCAACAATCTAAGCAAACTTTAATTGCATCAAGAATTAAGTTCCATGGCAATTTGTTTGAAAAGAATGAATTAAAATGCATAGCCTCTCACATGAATTGGTGTTTACTCTCAACTTTCAAGTGTTTATGGGCAATGTATTTTATTCAAGTTCCACCTATCAAGATTCACTACCATAAGCTTGTCAAGCTTCTAAATCTCCACCACCCATGCTAAATGTAATACACAAATCAAAGGACTTTATTAAGGGTTGTAATGGGGTTAGAGGAGATGAAATGAATGGATACAAAAATAAAAGAAAAAACTAAACAAAATGGATACCTTAGAACCTCAAGAGCACTCAATGACAATCTAGGATTGGGAAGAATGTGCATTCAAGGCCTTATTTCTAATAAGTAATAGGCAACTATAAACTCAGCTTGAAACACTTTTTTTTCTTTCTTTTGATTTTCTATGGCTTCCTTTTCTTTTCTTTTCTTCTCATCTTTTTTTTTTTCTTTTCTATCTTTTCTTTTCATTGCATTTTTTTTTTACAGTTTCCTCAACTTTGATTTACAATGGCCTAAATGATGTAAGATATACATTTACTCATCCTAAACAAGTGTGATGCTCCTTAAAATTCTTAAGGCATCTTAAAACAAGGTGGGAAAACATTTTAAATGGCTATAGGCTAACAAGAAAAGAAAATACAAGTCCAAAGTGGCTAAACAATGGATAAAGATGCATGTAGGTTGGCGTTTTGGCTATCTAGCTATAAAAGAAATGAATGCCTTATCATTTTCATGCATGCAAATGCAAATGTGGTTTCAACAAAGAATTAAGACAAGTTCTAGAGCGAAACAAAGATAGGTGAATACACACTAGAATTGAACAATTAAGGCTCAAATCATCACCAGCTAATGGCTATCAAATAATTCATTAAAATTAAATTCATTACCACTTCACTTGAATCAAGACACAAGATTCATTACTTGTCATGTCTAGGTGAATCCAAGCTATAATTATCTTAACTTGCAACTTTCATAGAAAAACTAAAAAAAAAATCAAGCTATTTTTCAAATTTTTTTTCTAAAAAATTTTTAGTTTTTTTTTAAATAAGGAAAAGATGGAATGGAAAAGAAAGATGGAATGGAATGAAATGGCTCTCCCCCTCCCACGCTTAAATGTTGCATTGTCCTCAATGTCAGCACACAATTCAATAAACAGATGAACAACACAAGATAAAAAGAGTAAAAGGAGAGAATACAACCGGATGAACTTGAAAATGGAGATCTCAATGTGGCTTAGATTTTCTTTTGTAGCTGGTTAGTAATTTATTTCCTACAAAATAGAAACAAAATAAACTGTAATACAGAAAAGAAAGAAAAACTAAATCCTAAACTACAAAGAACTTTATTAAAGACTAACTAATCATAAGTATCAAAAACAAGAATTAAAACCACTTTATTCCTCCTTAACTCAAGAAGTTTGAGTCTCACTACTTTAAAGCATTTTGATTGATCATTTAATGATGACCCATGGACTTCCTTAACCATCAGTAGTCTCAGAAAGTCATTTTCAGCATATTCAAAAGCAGGAAAAGAAGAAAAATCAAATTTTAGACAATTAAAACTAAAGAAAGAAAATTTAAAATCAAAACTTTCTAAAAATCTATCAAAACCAATAAAATCTACCCGACTCTCATCAGTAAGAGTTACTACATCCACAAAAGAATTAAATTGTAACTTCTCACAGCCTTTTGAATTCAAGGTGTCTGATAGTTGTTTTTCCTCTACTGGGAGAGTCTATGGCTTGTTGGGAGTTAGCTCACCAACTTCAAGAATTTGTTCCGAACTCTCAACAATAGAGATAGCATTTCCCTGACCAAAGAGACATCAGTGGGCTCACAAAATTCTAAACAATGATCTGCAACAGAATTCAGTCTCTCACTAGTATCAATAATAGCATAAGAATCAATAGGATTTTCAACATCAGCACTATCACTATGCATACCCTCATCAATACTAGTATGATCAGTAGAATAATTCTTATCAATCATTTTAGTGCAAGCAAAAGGTTCCATGGATTCAATAGACCTATCAGACCTCAAAAACTCATTAATCTCAGCACACACAAGACATGTATGCATATAATCACATAAGCATTTAAGAGTTAAGTCTGATTCATCAACAACAATTTGCTCAACAATTTCACTATTTATATCATTATCACATGCTGCATCTACCGTTTCATCAGCCATATCATGACATGCCAGTGAAGAATCATGTTGATCAATATATGTGAGGAACTCATTAGTCTTAATGAAAGAGTTAACCTGTGAGCATCTATCACATACAACAGATCCAGCACATATACAATCAAGAGATGCATCCAAATCAGTTATGTCACATGGTCTAGATGGCATATTGTCCCTAAATTCAGAAGATGCATCATCAACAGACTTCTCAACTAATTCCACACCAGGAACAACATGATTATCACATTCCAAGTCACCCCTACACTTATCTACTACCTTAGACTCAAGAGATTCATCAATTGATTCAGAAATAAAATTTTCACTATAGTCACAGCTAGGAGTAAACATCCCAAGTGCATTAGTACAAAAGGGTTCATGAACATCAACAAATGTATTAATTTTGCTCAATGGGCTACCACAATCAATCATATCAGGAGATTTAACAACTATTTCCTCATCAACAATATCATCATGTAATTAAGAATCAACAACATTATATGCATCAGGAATTGAAGTGCTATCATGCAAATTAGATTCAGTTCCAACAAATTGTAAAGTATTAGAAGATGGAAGGATATTACCCAATGAATACTATTCTTCCTCCTCTATACATTCCCTTCTAATTTGCTCTTTAATTGATTCAGTAGCACTTGAAGTCGGTTGATTCAATTGAATTTCCGAATCTTTCAATTGTTGGTCATAGAGTTGCAACCATTCAGCTCCTTGTTGGATTATTTGCCGCATTTGTTGGTTTTGAATTCTAAGAGCTTCCATTAGCTGCTTCATCATTTCTTCTGAACTCAGTTCCTTCTGGGGCTCTTGTTGCATGTACCCCTCATAGTAATTGTAAGGATGATAGTTTGGCTCTTGCATATGGTAATCACAGTATGGCTTTTGCATATGGAAGTTATAATATGGCTCATAATGATGGTGGTAATTTGGGTGTATCTCATATGGATGGTGGTATGGTTGGTAGTTAGGGTGAACTTCATATGAATGATGGTATGGTTGGTAGCATAGTGGTTGAAATTGTTGGTATTGTTGTGCTTGGTGATATTGTTGGGCTTGCTGTTCTTGTCTTTGTCTTTCAAGAAGACCTTAAAGCATTGACATGGCATTATCCAACTTCTGAGAAATCCTATACTCTCTACAAGAATTATAAACACCTTGATTAGAATAATAAGGATTCATTTAAAGTAAAGAAAAATGAGAAGCACAATCACTTTCAGCACAAGACAAATCACTAACAAAGTATAACTAAAATTCACTCAAAATCAAGAAAATAAAATTCAGAGAAGCTAAGATATTCCTAACAATGACAAACACTCTAACACAGAGGTTAATGATACAAAACAAACTCACAAAAAATAAAGAAATTAAATTCAGAAAAATTGAAAAATTTCTACAAAAATTCAAGAAAATATTAAAAAATTCGAAAAAGTGCCTCAAACGTTGGAATTTGGCAAAAAAAATGGTGCATCGAATAGCGTTGCTATTATTTTTACTCAAAACACCCAAAAACTTTGAAAAATAGAGTTTGAGAATTTTCTGGGCACTTCGAACAAAAATTCCAGCAACCAGGACACTTAACTCATAACACCGAAATTACCCAATTCCAAATTCAAAACAGAGCTAAAACAAAATAAAAACACTTAGAAAACTTCCTTAAACAATTGAAACTCCAATTCCCTGGCAACGGCGCCAAATTTTGACGGGCTCATTGTGCAACCCTCAAAATAAAACTAGGTTGGATATTAAATGCAATATAGAGCACAACCTAGGTCATCTCCTTTGGAAATAGAGTTCAATGTTCAAATGAGTTTTCTAAGTGTTCAAAGATCCTATAACTACCTAATTTGGGGATTTTGGTTGAATTAAACTAACCTAAAACTAAATTGAAACAAATTTTCTAATTTCTACCTAATTGTGTGAATTGTGAGTGGAGAATGGTCTTATGACTAGCTTTAGAATCGTCTCTTGGTATCCACTATCCTTATCCTAATCTAATTGTGATTAATTCTGGTCTAAGAATTTCTAATTATATTTATTGGCAAATGATCTTGAATAACCATTCAAGATTCAAGAAACTAACAATTCAATGTTAATTGAGACCTCAACTCTCATTAGATTACTAATTCTTGTAATTAAGATCTTTGAACACTTGAATTGATTGATTACTTGATTAATTAGCCTCTGAATCACCATCCAAAAAATGTTTAATTAACCAACTAAACACCAAGGAATCCACAAATAGACAATTAGGCACATCAATTCTCACAAGCATTTCATCAAACACCTTGATTGCACACTTAGAAAATTGTAGGAAATTAGGAAAATTCAGTACTAATTCAATCACATAATCAGTCAATCAATATTCTAATTAGTGTCCAACTAACCACTAATCAATTACACCAATTCTCAATCTAATATTCCTTAACTAAGCAAATACAAGAAAGAGAAAAAGTACTGAAAAAATAAAAAAATCTTAGCCAGAATTTTGCATTCTTCTCTATGGATTTAAGCTTATCCAAGAGCTTCCTCCTAACTAGCCTCAAGGTGGATTAGAGCTTAATTGTTGTGGTGAGATGGAGATGGGAGGAATGGATAAAAGTGGCTCTGGACGAAGGGGTGGATGAAGGTGCGGGATGGACGACGTGATATGGGATGGATTCTGAATGGGTGTGCAAATGGCGTGATGTCCAACCCCTTCTCGTGCTTCAATTGTCTGAAGCTCCTTTGTGTATGTGTGTATAAATGTGGGACCCACTTTATTTTGCATCATTATAATATTCCATGTAAAATCCAGACGTAGCTCCAGCCTTTCCTTAGCTCCCTTAGCATGTAACTTCTGCTGTAACTTCTTAGTGTTTTTGTTACATTTTGCCCAGCGTCTTCTTCCTTCTCTCGATGCTCATTCCTCTCAAATCCTTCCCACGTAGCTTTCTTCATACAGCTCCTCTCCATTTTCTGTTCGAGTTCTCTTCTTCTTCGCCTGCAGTGTTCATTTCATTGCTTCAGATCTGCTTCGGCTAGCTGCAGCTTCTTCAACATATTCCACGTTCTGGGCAGCTCAGCTCTTGCTTCATCATTTCTTCCTCAGCCAAGCACGTTCCTACACTTGTCTCCAGCTGCTTCTTCACGTTGTTTTAGCTCATGCAAGCTCCAAGCTTCCTTTTTCTCATACTCTGTTCTTGTGGCTTTCATGTAAGTGCTGCAGCTCGTGGCTTCCATCATGTAGCTTCGTCTTTCATTCGTGTTCTGCACCTTAATGAATCACACACTGCCTCCCACGTCTTTTCTTTTCTTCAGCTTGTAGCATTGGAACTGGAAGCTTCTTCCTCCAGCTTATCCATGTTTGCTTTCCTCTGTTTTGCTCACATTTCCATGTGAATTCCTTTTCCATGTGATTACTTTGGTTCTGCCCCATGGATTCTTCCATGTATCTTCTGCATTCATGCTTAGCTTTTTCACATTGCTTTATTCCTCTATTTTAAGCAACGTTCAACTTCTGCTTGTGTGTGTCACTGCCCCTGCATGCATGGCTTTGTTTCCCTTCTTCATTTTTCACGTTAGCTATTGTTCACTCTAGCTGCTGTTTGCATGCTTCTTTTCTCAACACGTAAGCTATTGGTTTGTGTTTTGCTTCCAGCTTCAACTCCTAGCTTTTTGTGTATGTTTCTGCTGTAGCTTCTTACTTCTTTCCATGTCTTGCCTTCAACCTATGTGTCTTCTTGTATCTCTCTTCTTGACTTCTTTTCATCCCATGTGCACTTTATTTAAATTCCTTTGATTCAATCCTCAATTCTCCTCTAAATAAATTTCTCTTTTAAATTCCATTTGCTCCCTTAAAATTCTGCACAAAAGAGTGGGAAAAATCAAGTAGGCATATTCACAAAAATTGTTTAAGATAAAATGAGCATTAAAAACCAAATTTTTGCAAATTAACTCTTAAAATATAGAAATGGCTATTAAAATAAAATCTTATCTAATTAAAGTGTTAAAGCCATATTTCGTTATTAAAATGCCCAAGTTAGGGGATCAAAATATATAAAATATCATAGTTATCAGTAAACCTTAAGTTAATATAAGTTAACAAAAAATAAAAAAAATAAAAACAAGATATATATATAACTCAATCAAAGCAGTAAAATACATTATCAAAAGAAAATCATGTTTAAATTTAAATCATACTCAATCATAATTTATGCATCATCATTATCATTGTCATTGTCATTGTCATCATCGTCATTGTTGTTATCGTCCTCCTCCTCCTCCTCCTCATCATCATCATCATCATCATCATCATCATCATCATCTTCTTCTTCTTCATAAACTATGTTAGTGGTTGACATATCTATCTCTTTATAAGAACCTTTAAGGTCTCTTAAGTTATGGAATTCGTCATTCGAGACAATTACAGGTAAGATGACTTCTAATCCATCCACCTGAAAATGCCTCTATATTTGTTTCAGATGTAGAAGTATCAATTATGCTACGGGGTCTTAATTGTGATAACAGCTAACAATTAGTCTTTTGATGGCAACTAAGATAATGCATGTAGTACACCTATGTTGCTTGTTGTGCAAATATAAATGGATCAAACTTGTTATACCTTCTTAATTCATCAACTTCAATAATCCCATATTGTCTATGAACTCTCATCCCATGATGAGGTGAAGGATCATACCATTGACAATTGAACAACACTAATTATTTCATAGGAACCCTTGTGTATTCAATCTCCATAATCTCTTTTAGAATGCCATAAAAGTCATACTTTGATTATGCAAAGTCAGTCTTCTTAATGCATACACCACTATTTATTGTTGATTTTTGATGGCTTAATGAATGTATGTGAAATCTATACCTATTGTCAAAGTAAATAGGCCAAGTTCTAATGCTTTTCTTGGTCCCCGAGCAATGTCATGTAAAAGAGGATCCAGAACCTTGTTGGCTAGGTTTTAAAACTATAGGGCATTTTTTAAATATTGTATGTGAGTTGATCGTTTGTTTTAAGACACAATTAATGTTATGCTGTTATTACTACTTACATGTTCTAGAAACCCGGAGGGGAAATTTACTTCAATTTGAGCTCATATATTAGTATTCACAATTTAAGGATTGGACAAAGTTAACTCATTAACAGATAAACTATATAACAAAGAAATATGTTAAGCATTTTACAAATAAGTGATGTGTAAACAATATCACTTACTTGATATAAGGTTGTACTTCATCACAGTTTATCAAAACATATTTTGTGGCAACTTCCACTTCTTGATCATTCAAGAAACGAGACTTGCATTCTCTAACAGGCCTTATAGGATAATTAAAAATGAAAATTACAGGTAGGCTTGGTTCTTTGCCATCATCATTTTTTGGAGGTCTCATTACTCTTGATAGCACATCATGCTCAAAGTAATGCGAGTAAAATGTTGTAATCTCCTTAATGATATAAGCTTCACGTATTGATCTTTTCACCCGAGCTTTATTCTTCACTTTTTGCTTCAAGGTATAGAGGAATCTACAAAAAGAGTAGTTGAGTAAGGATTTAATACCTTTTAAGCATATATTAATTCTAAGAATATAGTAATACACTTACCTTTCAAATGGATACATCCATTGATATTGAATAGGCCCCCTAACCTTGGCTTCATAGGAAAGGTGGATGGGCAGATGTTCTATTGAGTCAAAAAACCCAAAGGGGAAGACCTTCTCATAATGTTATGTTTTAATAATTGTAATTGAGTTATTGTTAAGGTTGTGGAACAAACTTCTCTAAAGAATTGACTAAGCTCGGTTATAGGATTCCATATAACTTTAGGTAGAGGGCTAAAGGCAATGGGTAGCAAGCGTTGCATGAACACATGACGATCATGACTCTTCACCCCATATAACTTTGCTTCCTTCATGTCAATACATCGGGCCAAATTAGATGAATACCCATCAAGGAGTCTCAGGTTCTTTACCTATTAACAAACTGCTCATTTTTGTTTTATATTTAAAGTATATTGTGCTTTGGGCTTTAGAACTTTCCCTTCCCTATTGACAAGTTCTAAATCTTTTTGTCGGCAATATTCTTCCACATCCAATTATGCTTGTGTATTATCTTTGGTCTTCCTTTTGATGTCCATAACAGTGAAAAATAAGTTATCAAACACATTTTTCTCGACATGTATGACATCAAGATTATGTTGAATGAGGTTATTAGTTTTTCAATATGGCAATTCTCAAAATATGCTTTGTTTCATCCAATGATGAGTGTCCCTATATCCTTCAATTGGTACAAGTTCTTCTCACTTAATCACTTTAGGCAAATTGCATACTATTTGCCAAACTTGCTCTCCATCTAACTGTGATAGAGGCATTGATTGCTTAACTCTGTTCTTATAAAAAGAGCTTTTATTTCTCCTAAATGCGTGGTCTAGTGGAAGAAATTGTCTATAACAATCAAAAAAAGACATTTTCCTCCCATGCTTTAATTAAAATGACTTTAAGTTCTTCATACATATAAGGCATGATAATCTCCCTACTATCATCCAACTGGACAACATGCCATAAGTTGGGAAGTTATTGATTGTCTATAATAGTGTAGCATGCATATGAAAGTTTTGTCTCAATGATGCATCGTATGTTAGTGCACCCTAAATCCATAATAATTTTGGTTTATCTATCAATGGTTGCAGATAAACATCAATTTTCCCTTTGGGATTGTTAGAACTAGGGATAATCAATGTCAAGAACATATACTCTTGCCTTATGCACATTGCTAGTGGTAAATTGTATGAAGTGACGATAACTGGCCAACAAGAATACTTTCTCCCAAATTGTTTAAATGGCGTAAAACTATCAGCACACAACCCAAGTCGAACATTTCGAGGATCATATGCAAAGTCAAGGTAGGCGTTGTCAAACAACTTCCATGCTTTTCCATTAAATGGGTGAGTAAGGATACTAAAATCTCGACAATTCTCATAATGTCATCTCATTTCCTTTGCTATTTTTTCCAAAGTATATAATCTCTGAAGTCTAGGAATTAGTGGCAAGTACCATAATTGCTTAGTTGCAATTTTCCTTTTTCTTCCTTGACACTTTCTTGCAGCATACCGTGCCTCACCATGGAACTTACATTGGGTTGCAGTCTCATCATCTTTATAATACAACATACATCTAGTTACACAGCAATCAATCTTTATATAACCAAGCCTTAATTTTGACACCAATTTCTTTATTTGATACAAGTTTATAGGCATACGTGTGTCTTTGGGTTGTGTCCTCTGTATAAGTCGTGATACTAAATTACAACCTTGTTATGACATATTATTCTTTACCTTAATGCTTAATAACTATATAGCTGCAGAAAGTTCAGATTCCTCTTCACAACCTTCCTACAAGGGTTGTTGTGCAATATGTAACATGTCATAGAATATCATTGTTCTGGATTTGGCATCTTTTCAGTACTTTCATTGTGATTATCCCTGAAACTTGGCCTGGTTGTATCTATCACCATGGTCTCATATTGTGTCAGTTGGTTCCCAAGCAATCCATGGAAGACATGTTCGACTCTTTGCATCGAACACATGGGAGAATGACGCTCAATCGATGTTTCACCATGACTGGTCCATATATAGTAGTCAAACTTGAATCTATATTTATAAATGTGTACTTTCACATCGTTAAAACTTAGATGATTCTTGCATTTACACCAAGCACATGGACACCAATTACTCTTTGAATGCAAAAAGGAAGGCAATTAGCATGTATGGACAAGAAACTCCTCGACACCTTGCTCAAACTCTATTGTAAAATGTTGACTACCTAAATCTATTATATTATACATCTATCTTCGATTTTCTGGCACCTCCATTCTATCTCCCAATCAAATAAAACAAAAAAGAGCCTATGATTAATATCTCTCAATTGAGGTGATGTTATTTGAAATTGTGAGCTAGAAAAGTAGCACAAAGCATATTGCAAGGCAATGTACAAAGTTCCCAAAAACTCGAATGTGTCATGTGTTTCATAATATATTATATGGTGGTTCCTAACTTAACAAAACATGCAAAAAAGATAGCAAAATGAATTAAAATATGAAATATAAGGTTTGGCCTAATTTCTTTATGAAAATGAGCCATAAAAAAGGAAGCCTTATGATTCAGTCAGACCATGATCTAAACTCTTAGAGTTTATCCTTTGACACGTAAGTAAGTTTAAATACTTATAGCAATTACACAGCAAAGGCTAAAGAAAATAAATTTATCTAAGTTCAAGCAATTTGCAACAAGATATATAGATGCACATTTAGGATATTGTTAGCCTAAATTACAACAAGATATATAAGAAAAGCAGTAGATTAAAGTGCAATCTAAATTTTAGGCAGAGCTATTTATTGTCTATAGGTTTATATTCAAGTCTATAAAATCTGATGACAAACTCAAGTAGAAAAAATGTAAATAGCATCAAATTTTCACTAATCTCTAGTCATAGCCATAGTGTAAAAAAAGAGATGGAAGCAATTGTGAAATTCAAAGTCAAGAAGAGTTAGAAGCAAATACATAATCCCTATGTTCTACTTATTTTTATTTTCACCTATAGCTTTATGTACATCAAATTGATTCTTTAAATATTATATTTTTTTTATTTTCACTTACAGCTTCTCAAATTCTTCATTATAATTTTCATTAAATTTTTTATCATAATAACTTAAATCAAACCATAGCAATTTCCACTTAAAAACTAAGTCAAGCCCATACACCAAGTGGTTTGCTCAACTAAGCTAGATTATACTTCAATTTGTGTGGAATTTTATAAGTAGGGGAATAAAAAACTTTAGGTAGGCTAACATAGGACTTAATTTCTATTAAATTGATTACCTTTTATGAAGAATTTTAATTTTCTAACTGATCTAGGAAAGACTTTTCTCATAGGTTAATCCATGTTTAAACAACTAGGTTAATATTACCTTGTAAAACATATAAGTAATATGAAGTATCAACAACGTAGTGCATAACAGATAACGGCAAGTCAAAAATAATAAAATTGTTATTACATTATTATTATTACAGCAAGAACTTCTTAGTTGTGGATGTGGATATATTATCCCCTAGATTCATAATTCTAATAGAGGTGCTCTTAGATATGTAGTAATCCTAAAAAAAAAATCTAGGTATAGTTATAGTGTAGTACAAATTTAGGCTAAAGTTGTTGGGCTTTATGTAGAAGAGAGTAATTAACTTAGAAATATACTAAACTACTAATAAGGCTCATATGAAGCTAGAGCCAAGCTCTAATCTTCATCCAAATCCAAACCATTTCTTAAACAATATCATGATCAAGACCTTAACCTTGATACAAAACTAATATATATTATATGAAGTCCAGATAAAATTCAAGGATACTTTCAACCATCATAATAATAATAATAATAATAATAATAATAATAATAATAATAATAATAATAATAATAATAATAATCTATGTATACATATAAATTTATGCAAAAGAATATATACTTACAAATTAATGAAACATTAAACATGTATGTTGGCTAACCAGCCACCAGTTGTTAACTCATATTATGATTGCCAGCATTTTAAATTATTTAAATCCCAGTCCAAAGAAAACAACCTTTAATAAACCTTAGGCTAATCATTTTTATATCCTTAAAGTAGCTTATCAACATCCAGTTCAAATTTCCAAATTAAGTGCACATGAGGTTAAGGACAGCTACAAGTCTCATATAATGATCAAGTTGTTCTTCTTATCATCATCAAAGTTTTCTTTGGAAGGCAGGAGTAATACCATATATATCTAACCCCATTCATGGCATTCAAGAGCTCCCTATCATTATTTTCATAAGGGTACATGGAAAATGGACCAACAATAAGAGATTTAATCGCATTGCGTTATGCTTAAAAATTTTAAATCGATGACACGCGGATTATGTAGGTTCATAACATGAATCCTCATATTTAAATATATTATTACAATCCATTTGCATCACAAAATCTTGCTCATAACTCAAGAAAATTGAAATGGAGCATGAATGGAACTCATTGAATTTCAGCCAGATTTACCACCATTCTGTCCAAAATTTTGGAAAATTATAAGTAAATATAAAAAAATTGAAATAATGTAATATTAGTCATTTTGGAAAGCTTAGGATGTCTACTTTATGCTAAAAATAGGTACAAGTCATAACATCCCACACACCGAACATTTGACACTTGAAATATTCTAGAGGTTGGACTGGGTTCTGATGGTGTCACAGTTTACTAATATAAATTTCAAAAATATCCAATTAATTCCAAAAAATTTCAAATTAAGTGAATGATACCAATTTCGAAAGCTGAGGACGTTAGCTAGAGGAAAAAAATAACTCCAGACTAGTTTAAACTCTCTTAGATCCTGAATTTTGATCAAACAATGACTAAGGTCTGGTTGGATGTCTGACACTAGACTAAATCTTTGAAAAATCGTATCTCCCTCTTTAGACAGTCAAATTAGGTGCTTCTAGTTGGATCAAGTCACTCGAAATTTCTAATTTCTCTGTATCAAATTTTGTGGTAATTGGACATCATTTGCCCTATGAGTAACAGAATTTAAATTCGGACCAATGCTATAATACCAAGGACTAAAACAAAAAAAAAATCTCAACTTCAACAATTCGCCAAATATTCCACAGACCTCCAAAAATTAGCAACTTTAGCTTCTCAAAAAGCTCTCAATAAGATCTAGATGTATGCCAAATTTTGTACCAAGAAGAGGTCATTTGGATAAAAAGTGACTTAGTCTCATGAAATGGTCATTTTTGTTTCCTATCAAGAGTCACTTTGCACCAAATGGCCTCTTCTTGAATTTGGCACCCCTTGAGCAAGTTTCAAAGCACAAATATGACTTGTAGAGACTGCCAAGTGATTCCAAATCTCATGCATCTCATTTTGGTCTCTCAACATCTATTTGTGCAGAGTTACATCAAACCATCAAGGAGCCAATTTGCATAATTCCATTACTTTTAGTGTCGTATAAAGTCTACATCATGTTTATACATCATTTTACACTTGTTCATGGTCTTATATCACAAAAACATTACATGGATCATTACTTTAATATTCAACCACTACTTAAAGTACATAATACATCAAAATAAAGATATTCAATATCCTTGGCTTGCATCTCCTTGACTTGGAACACCACTTAGACAATTCAAGGATGAAGGGGAAAGGGGAGTGAGATTCCAAGAATCTCAATAGCTCACACACCCACTCACATCACATTCAAGGCATACATACATCAAATTCATACTATGTAAGCATAAAGTGTGCAATAAATATCATTCCATGCCACATTCACATGTTAATACCACTTTTATGCTTTAGGGACTTTTGATTTAGCCTCACCCTATTTTTAGAACTTTTGAATTTGCCTCAATCTTGGCCTAGGGACTTTTGACCTAGCCTCACCCATTCAAGGGACTTTTAGCCTTGTCTCACCTATGCCATAAAACTTTTGGCATCACCTTACTTTCATCAAGGGACTTTTGGCATCACCTCACCCTTATGAGCTCTTTCCACATTCATGGTCATTCAAGACACCACATTAGTACCAATGCACAACAAGGATCAAGTGGCATGTTATCAAGCATCAAGAATGCATACAAGCACACTAAAACATACATATACACACAAGAATGCAAAGAGAATGAGGTGGAGAGCTACTTTTTAATTTATGCAAGCTTACTTTGCAATTTCCTTCCCCTTGTTAGTTTCACAAGAACGCTTAGGTGGAGTAAGGTTCTCTTGACCTAGATATCACAAATAACATACAATCACATCCTTGAAGCAAGTCGAGACATTAAACTAAAGCTTATCACATACTTAGTTCTATAATGGACATATTAGTTTCATAAACGACCTATTGAAGCAATTCATATCATTCAAGTGCTAGGCCCTACTCTCTTGTTATTTTTAGACTTCTTGGACTCATTTAAGGTCTTTGGAGCCATCATATATTCAATTGCACTATTAAAATACTAAGTTGCTTCATAAAGCACCATTATGGACACCATTGTCCCATCTCCCAATCTATGACTCCTAAATTTTTTCCTATAGTTTCTCCCATCTTCTAATATCATATAAAGTCCTAAACCAAAGTTAGAACAATTTAAAACATCCCCTAACCTAATGAACCTAGCTTAGCCGAAATATGCACCATAAGGAAGGTTCATAGATTTTGTGATTTTTCCTTGATGGGAGAGCCACTTAGGAGGCTTTCTAGAGGTCTTAGGAGCTCAAAGAAACATTCAAATAGTCAAGAAAACATTCACACAAAATTAGATTTTGCAAAACCCTAGAAAGCACTACACTTTTCTAACTTGTTTTCCTTTGGTTTTCACTTAAATTTTTTGCCATATTCTTAATCCTTACGCTCTTTTTCCTAGGTTTCTCTCTTGGTTTTGCCCAAAATCCAGCCCCTCCTATCCCATCCTATGTTGGCCGAAACATACAAGAAGAAGGGACAAGAAAAGGCTACCATAGGAATGAGATTTTACCTTGTTTTTCCTTAATTTCTTAGATGTTTCTTCCCTTGGTTGGCTTCTCTTCTCCAAACGCAAAATTTCCCTCCTTGGTCTGACCTCAAAATAGAACCAAATCATTCAAAAAATCCATAGAAAGAAAGGAGGAAGAGAGGAGAACAAGATTAGAGGAAGATGAAGCAAGAAATTCCATGGAATTACCTAGTTTTTCCTTGGCTTTTTTCCTCTTTTTCTCCTCCTTCTTGTGTGCCTAAGAGAGTTGAAGGTTTTCTGTATTTTGGGTAGAAAGGGTCGTACTTATTAAAGAGGAGAAGAAGGGAGAAAAGTGTGGAACTCTTTAGAACATTCAAGAAACCATAAATTCTAATTTTGCCCTTCTGTAATAGCAACTTCTTTCGGCTTCGTTTTAACTCTTTTTTGAGAACCATCTTTTCTATCATAAAATTTAGTTCTCAATTTAATAAAATACCTTTGAAATTACTCAATTTGGAGCTAAAACCTTACCGAATGAATCGGTCAAAGTTCAGGTTAACTAACATTGAAAAATATACATAAGAGGGGTTTCACCAGTCCCGAGGCTTCCCATAGTTTTTGGGGCCTTTGAGAACTTTGGACAACTCAAAAATTTTATTTAAAAAGCCTCCTATGTGGTTTTTCAAAAGTTACACTTATTTACAGAAATACCATTATATTTCGTCAATTTCCGTCACAAATTATTTCTTCATCCTAACTCCATTTTTTTTTTCTGTTTGAGCCTAGAAGTATCATTTTTAGGAATCTAGAACTCAACCCAAATTTTTTAGGATATTATCTAAGTTATTTCATAGGACTTACTTTTATATGACTTATTTTGTCGTTTTACGAAATTTATGTTCGTTACAGCAGGGATGAATAGATTAGTCTTTAGTATTGTCTTAATTCCCTCATTAAAGAATAATTAATATAAAGTTCACTTTGCATAGGAGAAATTACCTGCTGCCTTAAAAGGAATTGATTTTCTTGATAAAAAGAAAATCTAATTTATAGATCCTTTACATATATGCAAAGTCTTAACTGTCACTGTAGGAAAATGCTAAAAGGAAATATGGTCATTATTTGTTGCAATTATAATCTTATGCAATTGGAAAAACCACATTATTGAAACAATGCTTACATATTAAATTATTCTTAAGCTTCTGTTTCTATTTACCATGGAAATGATATATATTGTTTTCTACTTTGTTTTCCTTAAGAATTCTATTGTGCCTAAACTCAGATTGAGTTCCAAAGTCATCATATTTGGCAGTAGCATATACCTCATAAGAAAATAAAAAATAAAAAAAATACCATTTGGTGTTCCTCAAACATACATGGTTGACATTTCATTAATTTAGTGTTTATATATATCGAATTGAAGCTGAGAGAGAGCAGACACAGAGGTAGAATGAAATTTTACTCAGTGAGATGATGGAGAAAGGGAAAGAGAGAGACTAACCTTAGCTACTGGAGGAGAGAGTTTGGTTAATAAGAACTTCAACAATGACCTTCGATGGAGCTTCAGACAGCAGCGGCAACGAGTTTTGAAGGAAAAGGAGTACTGCGTGCAGGGGAGTGAGAATGGTTTAGGAAATCAAGTCATAGTAGAATACAATAGAAAAAGAAGAAAAGGATCAGCCCTAGCACACAAACTTCAATTACTTTTGAACTCTCTAATCCTTGGCTCCAATCACTTCAAAACTTTCCAAACCTTAGCACATATGCTCCCAAGCAGCCCAAAAGATGGAAGATCCCCTCGTTAGTTGAAAATGAGGGATATTTGAGCCTAACGTCTGTTCAACCTTAAAACGCAATGTTTCAGTAAACTATAGTTCACCGCGGCTAACATATAGTTAGCCGCAGCTAAGAAGCCTTGGGTTCTCTTTAGCTTCTTTATCTAAGTATTAGCTGCGGTTAACGTATTAATTGGCCGCAGCTAAAACTTCTTTGGATTGGTTCTGCTCCTTCGTGAAAGTATTGGTTACGGTTAACGTATTAATTGATTGTGGCTAAAACTTCTTTGAATTGTTCTGCTCATCCATGAAAGTATTAGCAGCAGCTAAAACTTCTCTGAATTGTTTTGCTCATCCATGAAAGTATTGGCCGCGACAAAAACTTCTTTGGACTGTTATGCTCCTTCATGAAAGTATTGGCCGCAGCTAAATATTCATTTAGCCAAGGCAAATAGTCTTCTGCTAGACAAAGCTTCCAACAAGCATCTTAACTTACCGAAAACATTCATTTACAAAAGTATAAAACTATGGATGAATCAAAAGTATCCTAAAATAGAGTTAAAACTACATAATTAATCTAAAAGTGAGATAATTAAGCTTAATTATCAAAAGGCACATTTTTCCATTTTGAGTATGATTTATATACAAAAATACACTAAAATGTATACATAACTCAAGGAAAATGTACTGAAAAAGTATGAATTAAGAGAGGTTATCAAGTTGTATATATGAATCGCGTCTTTATTTTGATTAATAAATATTTCTTACTTAAAATTTAAAATATAATTCAATCATAATTTAAAATTAAAAAAATGTGATTTTAATTATAAAAGTAGTTTTGATTAATAAATAGTGTTGTTGACTATATAATTTTTTTAGAAATTGAGTTTCTCTTACATAACTTATAACTTTAAATCAAAATAGGAGAATGATCAACATATCTTAAATTTGTTTAGTTCTTGTTTCTTTATATATGAAAAAAAAGATTATAAATATTTAAGTCATTATAGAAAGTAGAAGAAAAAACCAATTTGAAGGCTAAAAACTATATTTCCATTATGTTATAAGGCCTCCTTAACTAGCTCATTTCTTTTTAAAAAACTTTTGTGTTATTTCATTTCTTCTGCTTATCAAAAACAATGCTTTTAATACGTTTTAGGTCTCTTTATCTTATTGACCTATTATTAACTTATTCATTGAATCCTTATACTATATATGTTAGCTATTATTATTTTTAAATTATCCTTTTTAATTTCTTTAAATAAGTTTGATAATTTATCATATTTGTTTTATTTTCAATTTATAAAAAATCACAAATAAATAGTGATTTTATTTACTAGAAATACATATTCTTCTGATCAAATTGATTTATGAGTTAGTCAATTAATTTTTTTGGTGAGATGTTATTCAATTAAATTTTAGTACAAAGTATGATGGATTTTAAATTTTAAGTTTTTAGGTTTTTATTAGAAAAAAATTACTCATCCCAATAGACACAAATTAATCTTTTTTTTTTTAAGTAAAAAAAATATCTTTATTTCATAAGAAAGTAATAGTAGTTAAATTTGTTATCAAGATTGAAGAGTTATTAAATAATAAAATAATGTTAGTGCACGAATAATAACTAAGTCAATATTCATTTACTATATCAAATTCAACAACTTCCATATTATCATCTTGGCAAATTTTTTTTTTTTTTGTTAGGAGGGAAAAAATAGGCTTTCTTATCCCTTAGACTCTCATGGGTAGGAAATAAAAATTTATTGCATATGTAATTGGAAACAAATATGAACCAACAAAAATCAAATTTCAATTAAAAATGAAAGAAAATAAAAAAGGATATTAATTCTATTCTTGCATATAGTGTAATTAAAAGAGATTGAGGGGAAAAAAAGAATAGTTATAAAAATAAAATAAATTGGATATATACTCTTTTATATTACTCTTTCTTTCTAACTACATAACTATAGAATATGTATTGGATTTTAGATCATGTCCTCCACTCTTTTTTTTGATTTTCCACCTGTTGACTTTTAGTTTTTGCTTCTTTTGAGAGAATTTGAGAAATTTGAAATTTAAATGAGAGAAAGATTTAGTCTTTGGAAAAGGAAAAACTTGACACGATCACTTAAGAAAAGTGCCAACAAAAATAGAAAAATAACAAAAAGAATGTGTGAATTTAACTGAAACCATGACAAAAAGGGAAAATTGATTAGGAGTACAGAGAGGTGAGAGACAGGTGACATGATTGAAGAACAGTGGCCGAGTAGAGTCAATTTTAATATTTGTAAAATTCTAGAAAAGAGACATATTGTCATTATTTTTTTATATCATTTATCTTTTGAATTTTATTGGTGAAATATTTATTTCATTTTTATTTCTTTTGTATATTTTTAATATAATCATTCCTTGAACACAGTTGTTTAAATTATGATTTTAAATTTGCAAACTTTTTTTTATTATTTTTTGTTAATTAAATATATTTTATATTTATATTAATTTATGATTTAAAATAAATAAACTATATGTTTTCTAATATTTGAACATGAATGGAGACCTTTTATTGCTCATAGGATAATTAAGAACATTAGTATTTATCACATTTTACTATTTTGATATTGAAATTATTAAATTATTAATTTCAATTATAATATATATGTATATATACAATTAATAGTGTTTAACTAATTTTGAATAGTTTCATATATATATATATATATATATATATATATATATATTTTAATGCATTATATCATATAAATAATTGAAAAATAATATTTAAATAATTTATGATAGATTTAGTGATGGATTAGTGACGGAAACCTTTGTAACGAAAATTTTATTGCGAATTTCATCGCAAAAATTAGTGACAGAATATTCCATCACAAATTCCATCATAAAACAGGAACTGATTATCGTACTTAGTAGTGACGGATCTTTTCATCACTGAACTTTGTCACTAACTTGATTTGTGACGGATTAGCAATGAAAATATTTGTAACAAAAAATTTTTGTCATTAATTCTGTCACAAGATTTAGCAATGGAATTAGCAACGGATTCGCAATGAACTTATGATGGAAAAATATTTATTTGCTAAATTCTATCACAAATTTGCTGTTTTTTTTATAGTATGCCATTAGATAGTCTCTTTGAATTAATGGCTACCTAATTGACTAGCCTATGATCAGACCATTGAAGAGTTTGTTTGGTAGAATTTCTATATCATCTATCTATATAATATGTGTGTTCACACCCTTACAACTAATCCTTCAAGTTTATCAAGAACCTACAGGCATTATGGTAGCTAATTTTTTGACCAATAAGAGAGGAAGACATTCTACAAATTTGGTCCTCATGCACAAGAAAGTGGATAAGGTAATTAGCAAAGTCCTGTTGTTTTTCTCAAAGGAAATGCTATACCGATTGTCAAGGCCTTGACATTCTATAGGTTAGGAATATTTTCTATTGAAGTACAAAATGCTGATTTTAGTGAGCAAGCACATGTAAAGATTAGCACATATATTTTAATGCAATTTTCAAGTCATTGTTATGTTTTTTTTTTCAATCATATAACAAGTCAGTATTTGTTTGGAATTGTAATTTTGAGCCACCAACTATAAGTACTTTTAAGGCTAATTGTGACTATGGTTGCAAGTATTTATTTATCTTCCTTGGTGTAATCTCTATTCTAAGGTCATGGTGGAGAATGTTAGTACCTTTGGGTTAACATTTTGCTAATTCTGTTTAGCTTTTAGAGGAGGAAAATGTTGAGGTTCTAGTGTCCAAAGAACCAACCGAAGAAAATGCTAAGACAGACACTGATAAGGCTTCTACTAATGCTGCTGTACCACCACCAAGCTCTAATAACATTAATGTCAATGTGCAAGATGCTAAGGCAACTGCTGATGCACCTACAGTCAAAAATCAAAATCCCTAAGATAGCAGACAACCCTATGTAGATGGATATTGATACCAAGCCTATGCAAAAGCTGTTTAAGAGTTTTCATTTCGTTTAGAAGATGTTTAGGAGCACTAATAGAAAGAACTAGATTATGCTATGTATTAGCTATAATCAAATTATATCTTTTAATCAAAAGAGAAGTGCATTATTTTACATGAACTATTTTTCTAATTCAAGTTGTACCTTTTTTGTAATATGAATATACTAATTTTTAGTCTGAAAATCTATCAAAGAAATGGATATTCAAGAATTTTTTTTTTTGTTTCAACATAATAATTATCTTTTTCTTTTTTGTTAATTGTGCAATTTTAAATATGAACCAAATTTGTTAATTACTTTTAAAAATCTGTTAAGGAATTGGATATTCAAGAATTTTTTTTCAACATAAATAATTATCTTTTTTGGTTAATTGTGTAATTTAAATTTGAACCAAATTTGTCAATTATTTTTGAAATTGAGAATCCTACTCATTAGTATTTCTGCATTATATGAGTTAATTAAGTATATTAATTTGTCAATGAAAATTTAAAATTTAAAATTTTAAAAATCTCTTATCATTTCTTTAAAAAATAAAATATAGTATCCTTGTGATTTACTTATAAATATTTTCACTATTTTTAAAAGTTAAAATTTTTTAAATTTTATAAATCTAAAAGATTAAAATAATTTTAAAATTTTGAAAATCATTTCAAATGTTCGGCTATTAATTGTTTAATATTTTTAACTTTAATATGACATATATTTTCATAATTTTGATTGGCTACTCATGGTTACATATTCAATAGTGGGAACTAGCAATCTATTATTTATAGTTTCAAATTCTTCTACATTTGTTTGATTTATTGCCTTGTTTTTTGTTTCTTGCATTTATTATGCATATTGAAGCATTAAAAACACTTAAGACCATCCTTATTTGGTAACATGCAATTTAAGTTTAAATTGCTACAATTAGTCAACCTCTTTTACTAACTTTCAAATTTCAATTATATTGAAAGTTTTAAAATATTACAAATTTAAAAAATTAATATATATATATATATATATATATTATTTGTATTAAATAGAGTAAATTAAGATCATAATATATGCAGAATCCAAATAAATTGGACCATTTAATTTTCCACATTGGTTGCCAAAATTAGTTAATAAGCATTGTTTAAAAGAAATTTATTAAAATCAACTTCAAATTAGAGTTGATAATTCTTTGTTGTTTCAAAATTCACATTAGGTGAGAGAGAGAAATAAATAGAAAAAGAATGAAGGGAGAGAATTTCATGGAGAACGTTGAATTCTATCGCACTAACATTCTAATATATCTATATCAAGACTCTCTATCTTTTTCAACTCTCACTTTTCTTCTATCTTTTTCTTTCTCTCTTAAGCTGTTAATTAAAATTTAAAAATTAAAGAAAATCCTAAAATTTCTTTAAAAATAAAAATATCCATTTAAATGTATTTATAAATATTTTCATTAATTTTAAAAACTTAAAATTTTTTTATTATCATTTTATATTGATTTGAACCCCTCTCTCTCTCTCTCTCTCTCTCTCTCTCTCTCTCTCTCTCTCTCTCTTCTATCTCTTTCTCTCTCTCTTTCAAATAGTTTGAAATTTTGAATCATGTCCCTCAATTATGACTTTACCTCTTTTAATAGAATAATTAATTTCATCAAAATAAATAGTTGACTTAGTTATAATTTCTTAATTAACATTGTCATCTTATTTTCTCGACAAACCTTTTTTAATATATTTAATTAAGATAAATTAAATTTAAACAAATTTATTTATAATAATTAAGACATATAATATATATATATGTATATATTATAAAAGTTCTATACCTGTCATTAACTTTGAATCTTAAGGTTTCTTTTTTAAACACATTTAATCGAAAAGTTATCATTAAATTTCATGATAGATACAATAGAAATTAAAAGCTTCAATTGGAATATTCTAATTCATGCTTTTTTTTCCTGAACAAGTCAATTTTTAATTATCATATATATCATAGACTAAAGCAAACCTTTCAATCAATCAATGAAACTGACTTGTTGCAATTTTAGGCCTCCATCTGATGTTTTTAACGTTGAAGAATAATAACTAAATATTTGTTTAAATATTTCTCAGTTTTTTTAATGAAAATCATTTCAAATTTTTGACTATTAATTGTTTAACATCTTAACTTTTGATATCACATTTATTATTCTTCTTTCTAATTGGCTATTCGTGGTTGTATAATTAACTTTATATCTTTCTTTTAATATTTGCCTCAAATAAAGCTAACCAATAACATTATGTATCTTAGATGATTTTTGACCTCTTAAAATATTTCTGATTGCTTCTCAAAGCATTTGCCTAATCTTAGATGTTATGTTCTCATTCCTCATTTTCTTATGCATCTTTATAGCTGAGTAATTATTGTTCTTTTGAGGGCATTTTATACTGGATGCCTCATAATGATCAAGTCTTGAAGATGATTAAAAGCTTAGAATTAGTCATGTTGGTATTTTTTAGTATGTCTTTAATTTTCATTGTCAATTGTTGGGAGGAGACCAATGAAGATGGAGTCGTTTATGTTCATAGTATTAATTTATTTGTGTATCATTTGGCATTGTTGTACTCTATGTAAAATAAAATCTGTTAACAGTGCTAAAAATAAATAATTATACTTGAAAATAAAATCACTATTTTATTATTTTTACTTGTATATATTTTGATATAATATATATTTGTATATTTAAATTAATAGAGGATATTTTAGGAAAAAATTTTAAATTAAACTAAAGTATATATTTTAAAAATAAATAGAAGGTACGCATAATTTACTCTAAATTGTAAAATAAAGAATAATATAGATTAAAGTATGAAAAATCTTCTAACAGAATCAAAGGAGAAAATAGCTTTCACTATCATTAATCAAAATTCAAATTGATTGTGAATTTCAAATATGTTATTAAAAAATCTTTAATTATTTATTTTTTATGAGAAGGGTAAAGATATTTATGATTCAAAATTATTTTTCTTGATAAATATAAAATTCAAGAAAATGTACTTTCAAGATGTCCCTCAAAATTTCCCTCAATAATTTGAATTAACAATTTATTTAATTCAATTGTCTTTCAAATGTTATTGTTGTTTTTAAGATAAAGGCTTCACGACAATTTTGATATACATTGATCTTCTTATATTTGTGTCTATGTAAGTCTTTGGGCAGGTGGTGGACGGTTTTATCAGTCATGGTTGTATTACAAGTTGAAATTGTGGTTTTCTCTTTCATTATGAGATACAATGAAGACGTGATTTTGAATAAAGACTTAGTAAGGATAGCTCTAAAACTATTTTCTTATATTTCTTACTATTTTTATTTGCAGTTAGTGTAGCTAAGAAGAATACTATAATTAATTCAATACATGTTAAAAAAATGAATTATATGAAATATGATTATTGAATAAATTAAAATGAAATATTGTGATATATTTTTTATAAATATTAAATATTAAATAAATAAACATTTATGCATCATATGGGCTAAACACTAAATAATTGATAGTTGAAATATTTGATTAGTTAAGTTTTGATAACTTCGTCTAATTAACAGAATTAATGTTATGCTCACATTTGACTCTTCCTTTTTTTCTTATAATAAATAATTTCATTATTATTTAAGGTAGACAAAATTTTGGAGAGAGAGCATTGAAAGAGTGAAGATCTTATTAAAGATAAATTGAGATATTAATGAGTGAATAATAGAATTGAGATATATTTTTCAATGCTTTTGAGTGGAATGGTTCAAATGTTGGAAATAAAATCGTTATAAATCATAATGTTTATATAATTTATTTTTGAAGAGAAATGAAACATTAAGTAGATTTTAATTTATTATTAGGAAAGCAAGTAATATCATCTTTTTTTAAAAAAATTTTATCTGCTATTTTTATGATCACATATAAGTTAATTGTAAATATTATATTAAATGGTTGCACAAGTGGAATTTGTATTTAATCCTTTTATGATACAATTGAAGGCATTATTAACTAAGTTTAAAATTAATTTAACTTATTAATGAATAATTTCTATTATAATTTAGTAGTCATTAGTCATTACCATTAGCATAAAAATTCTAATTTAAAATTACCTTAAATTCATTAAGTTTGCCAATAAAAAATATATATATCTTGATTTGAAAAGATGACTTATGTTTTGTTTAGCAAATTTTTAAATCAATTCTTAATTTTATTTATTATAAACATATTAATAATATATTTATTTTTATACACAACAATTTTATAAAATATCAGTGTATTGCACGGGTTATAAGTTTTTCCTTTATTGATGGTTTAGTTTCCATATGTCTTATGATCCTTCAAGATTTTTTTACCTTTCCAGCTAAAGCGTTGATTTAATTTGATGTTTAATCATTCTAATTCAATAAAATATTTTAAATTGACTTCAAAAAATATTATGTAAAAGTTAAAATATTTATCATGTTAATTCTATGTTCAATAATTTTATTCTTATTATTTATTTTAATGTGTCGAGTGAGATAAGGTGGAAATTTAATAATAAAATCTATGCAAGTATAGATAATATAATCAAATATCATATATGAAAATTCCAAAGATAAAATTAAAAGTATAAGCTAGGAATTGACTTTAATAATTATTATTCATAAAGTTTAAATTTAAAAGTTTAAATATATACCTTTTGGAAAACTACATTTATCATGTTGAGTCATAAGAATTTTTTTTGATATATTGAGTGGGATAAGACAAGATTGGAAATAAAATCTATGAGAATTTGCAAATGGAGAAAAATGAGGATCATAGAGAGGACCAAAAGGAAACGCCACCCTATTAGAAACCTTTATAGATAATTATAAGCATAAAAAACAATAAAAATATTAAATAAATAATGTGTATAGAAAATAAGTTAAGTTATAAATATTATATTGAATAGTTGTACAAAAAGTTTGCGTTTAATCCTTTTATGGTACAATTGAAGGTGTTATTAATCAAGTTTGAAATTAATTTAAACGGTTAATGAGTAGTATTTGTTATAATTTAGTGGCTATTACTACTAATATGACAATTATAATTTAAAATTACTTTAAATTCATTAAGTTTACCAATAAAAAATATATTTCTTAATTTGAAAAGATAAAATATGTATTGATTAGCAATTTTTTAAAATCAATTCTTAAATTTTATTTATCATAAACATGTTAATAATGTATTTATTTTCATGTGAAACTATTTTATAAAATGTCGGTGCATCAAAAGATTATAAACTTTTTCCTTTATTAATTATTTAGTTGTTGTATGTATTATAGTCTTTCAAGATCTTTTACCTTTTTGGTTAAAGAGTTTAATTTAATTTGTTTTAATCTTTCTAATTCAATAAAATATTTTAAATTGACTTAAAAAAATATTATGTAAAAGTTTAAATATTTATCTTATAAAATTTATATTCATCATTTTCGATCTCATGATTTATTCTAGTGTGTTTAGTAGGATAAGGTGGAGATTCAATAATAAAAATCATGTAGGTTTAGGCAATAAAATCAAATATTATATTTGAAAATTTAAGTGATAAAATTAAAATTATAAGTTAAGAATTGACTTTAATAGTTATTATTCATAAAGTTTACATTTAAAAGTTTAAATATGTACTATAAAAAAACTACATTTTTCATTGGGTCATAGGAAAGTTTTTAATGTATTAAGTGGGATAGATGGGATTGAGAATAAAGTATATGAGGGTTTGGAAATAAAGCAATGATAAAGTGAAAACAAAAATGCTCGGGGATTATAGAAGTGATAAAAAAAGAGTCACCACGTTAGAAATTCCTTCAGATAATTATGAGCATAACAATAATAAAAATATTCAATAAATTGTGTATAGCATGTGTCAAGAATAATTTTAATTATTATTACCAAAGATTCAAAGTTAGTGTTCAAATAATGCTACTTAGAAAAATAGAGCAACTGCAAATCTCATACCTACAAGTTGAATTATTAGAGTTAGAATTAATATTTTACATTTTAGATCAAAATGTGTATATGTTTAAATGGTTACTTTATTGTTTAGCAATAAAGTACTGTGACTACGAAACTCTTGCCTACATGTTGACAAGATGCAATATGTATTGTGTAACAAATTTTTAAATCAATTCTTAAAATTTATTTATCATAAATATATTAATAATTGATTTATTTTTATATACAACTATTTTATATAATGTCAATGCATTGCATGGATTATAAAGATATCAGATCCAACAATAAAGCCAAATTTCAAATTGGTGACTTATAATGACAGTCCAACTTTGATATATTGTTAATTCAAAATTTATAGATAATTATAAAATAAAATTGTGGATTTTTGATGTTGTGACCGGTAACTCCAACTCATCATATTTAATGAAATTAATAATTATTTTTATGCTTTGGTTGATGAAATATCAAAAAATAATTATTTTATTATATATAATCATTCTACTTAAACATCCCGTGCATCGCATGTGTCTCCATTCTAGTTATTTATTAAAAAAAATTCTGAATATACTAATTATAGTCCAAAACTTTTCATGGAGAGAATTGTCCTCAATTCAGTAGTCTTGAAGGATTGGGATTCATTAAACTTTTGTATAAAAATTGATAGTCAATTTAAAAGAGAGATAAGTACAAAATTTAAAACAAAATTTAATATTACAAAAATTAAATTAAATCTGAATTCTTCACACATTATGTATTTTATTTTCTTTCAAAATTCAAACCTTCAACAATTTCTAAAAATCAAAATCCGCTTTGATAAGTTAAAATTTGGTAGCCTAATTTTCATGTTCAATGGGAATCACTATAAAAAAAAAAAAAAATCAGGCCCCCTTTATTAGTTTTTTTCAATATGAAGAGACGGGGATAACAACTCAAACTCGACTATTAAACGACATCTGAATTCTTTCTAAAAGGAAGTTTAGAAATCAGAATTGAAAATGGATAATAAATAAAAATCAAATTTAAATATCTTAACTTTGACTGGATTTTTTAAATTGCCAAAATACACTATATCAGCATGTATTATGGAAGTAACGGTTTCATGATGATAATTTTTAGAAAAAAAATGAAAATTATTAATTGTTGTGACAAATGTAACAATGGATGGATTTTTATCTTTTGCGTATGATGGGGAAACTAAAAATAAAATTTTATGATAATAAAAAAGAGAAAGAGAGAAAGAATGAGATTTTAACTCTCAAGTTAGCCGATTTCGCCCTTTTCTACAAGATTGGGAAACTAAACAGGATCAAATTTTATGATAATATAAGAGAAAATGAGAGAGAATGAGATTTTAACTGCCTAAGTTGGAGGATCATTTCCTTTTCCGTAAGAATGGAAAACTAATTAGAATCAAATTTTATGATAATAAAAATTGTTAAAATACTATATAACAACATATATGATATAAGTAACAGTTTCGTAAGGATAATTTAAATAAAAATGAAAAGTATTAATTATTGTGACATAAGGAAATAATTTACAGATTGTTACCTTTTCCGTATGATTGGTAAACTAAATAGAATCAAATTTTATAATAATAAAAGAGGGGGAGAGAAAGAGATTTTAACCCCTAAATTATACGGATTTTTACCTTTTCCGTATAGTTGGGAAACAAAAGAGAATCAAATTTGTATAATAATAAAAAGAGAAAGAGAGAGAATTAGATTTTAACCCTTAATTTGGTGGATTATTATTATTTTTTTGTATGAATGAGAAATTGAACAGAATCAAGTTTTATGATAATAAAAAAGGAAACGAATTAATGAATTTGAGTGACATGGAAATTCCCATGGGCATTAAACTGTTACTTCTCAAGTTTTCTTGATGATCACTTTATCCCTTCATATAAATTTGTACCTTATTGGGTGGAATTAAGATTAACCTTCGTTCATCAAAGATTAATCAAACCTCCAAACTTCAGAGTCCATCACATACTCATGGCATCTTCTCCTTTCGACTATGAGTTCTCTGGTCGGCGAGTTTGGATTCTTTCAGACTATTCCATCAGAGAAGATAACTTTGACATCCAGATTCATGCTTTTCAGCGCATTATCGGGCCACATGCAACAAGATACAATCCAGTGTTTCATGCAAGTTTTATTATTCCTTGTGAACAATTTCACGAAGAACTTCCTAGACGTCTTCAAAATGCACGAAACAGTCAAAATTTATTCAGCATCCTTTCCAATGACGATATTCAATTATTGGTGTCAGATATTATATCTTATGCTCAAGCTTATCGATCAGCAGCCCAATTTGATCGTCCTACTACCTTACAAACTAACAGACATCGCTTGATACCTTTTATTGTGAAAGTTATTGTTCCGACTCCATATCAAGAAGATCTAGGCATAACTACCAACCAAGTCATAGAGCAATCCATGCAACAAGGGTCAATGGTTTCAAGGGCGGAGAAAATTATGGCATCACTCAAGAAAGTGAAAGTAAATCATGATAAAGTTGAGGCAGAACAATGTAACATTTGCCTGGAAAAATTTGAAGATAATGATGATGTTTCAGCAATTCCGTGTGAACATGTCTACCATAAAAATTGCATTGTGGAGTGGTTGAAAACAAGTCATTTGTGTCCTTTGTGTCGCTGCCAAATACCAGTAAATTGATTTCCTGAATTATTAGGTATGCTATATTATTAATGTTCTTACAATAAATTTTCACAATTCTTTGATTCTATTCTTAGTAATAAGAAAACCATGATTTTTTGAACTTTATATGCCTATAGCTCTTATAACCTCTCTGTTCTAGCTATGATTTGTTTTGTTGATTGGAATTTTTAGATGACACGTTCACGAAGGGGCAAAATGAGATAATTGAATCAGCAGTAGAGATGCTTTATGGTTTGATTCATGCCCGGTACATATTGACTCGCAAAGGAATGGCTGCTATGCTGAGAATTTGCTGGCTTCCAAGTCGTATTTTTACCGTGCTTTTTTTTTTCTTTTCTTTTCCCTTTTGCCTTACAACGTTTGAAATAGGTTATTAGTATTGAATTAGTATAAATTGGATGATTTATTGGCGGTGGAAGTCTGTTTTGCAATTCAAATTGAATGAATATACATTCAACTTACAATTTTGATATTTAACCTTAGCTTTAAATAACTAATTCAGTAGCTGGAGTAATGTAGTTTATAATCTTAAAGTTCATGTTTTAACTCCAATATAATGGCAGCATGAATAACTGATTATTTTTTCTTTCAAGTTTAAAGGTGAATGTGTGGTTTTGCATTTGGAAAATTCTATGATGTTTTTTATTTACAAAGAAAATGAATAAAAATATGTTAACATCAAATATGTGTATATATATATATTGTTTAAATCTGCACAATTGACTTCGCTATTTAATGCTTCTTAGTTAATATCACTTGAATTATTTATCATCGTTCTCATTATTATCATAATCCTTTTGGCAAGGTTTAGGTACCCTACATTACCGTCTTTGCTGTTTCAAATATTGGCCTTGTTCTAATTAGTCACTCTGAGTTGTGGCCACGAAATTCCTTTCCTACTATATTACCTACAAAACTTCTTTTGCTCCTAATTAATATATTCTCAAATCCTATTCATACAATCCCACTTTTGCACTTAACATACGTGTATAGCATATTCTTCAGTACAATGCAATCTACATTACAGTATAAGGTACGCACTAGGATATATAAAGTATTTATAATATATGAGTTTCATATTTTAATTAACAACTATACTTGTACTAATTAATGTATGACAATCTATCTTTTTATTTTAAATTGGAAAAATTACTTGGTTGTAATTCGCTTAGATGTTGACAAAAAATTCAGTGGGTGTTAATAATCATTTGAAAGCATAACCACTGTTTAAATTAAATCATAAATGGAGTAGATAAGGATTATATATATATATATAGTGTCAAAAAATGTTTATTAATTAATTATTTCGAGTTGCCAATATGTTTTTTGAACCAATTCTTTCCACGTGCTCCAAAAACGAAAAGGAAAAATAGAAATTTTCTCTATTAGAACTATATTGAACATAATGTAAGACTATAAGATAGGATTTGCATTGATTTAACCATTTTTAGGCTAAGGCTTCCTAGGCTCTCCCTCCCGCTTTACATGAAAATGAATAATTAAAGCTACAAATTTAAGTAGACAATATCTTATAGTTTTTAGTAGTATAAAATATTAGCAATATGGTAATATTTTATACATTGTGACATTTCATTTAATAGCCTTTATATATATTTGACATTTTTTCATTTTTTTTATTTTTTATATCAAATCATGACTGTATAATTTAACAAAATTAGTCACATTTTAAACATTTTTGTATAATAATAATAATAATAATAATAATAATAATAATAATAATAATAATACCTCATGCATCGCATGAGTATCACAATAGTGTTGTGCATTATACAGTATACACACAAAAAATTTGATTTGATTTATTCTAACACCAAACTAAAAATTGAAATAAACTATCCAAAAATCAACAGAAAAAATATGATTAAAAAATTAGCTAGTTTTAATCAATTTTTGCTCAATTAAATTTTATTTGATTATGAGAAATAAGTTTAATCAATTTTGAGCACTTAAGCTTTTTGAGCCTAATACTACCTAAAAGAATTGAAAAATTCAAATCTTAAGGGACAAAAAAAAATTACAATGAGATATTTCACTTGTACATTTTTTCGGGAGTAAATTACATAAATTTCTTTGAATTTTATTAAAATTATATAGATCTTTTCTTTATTTTTAAAATATACAATTTAATCTTTTTTAAAAATTTTTTTACTAAAATACCCTCAATAAAAAAATGTATAAGGGTCAATGAAGCATATTTTAATAAAGAAATTTAAATTGAATTAAAGTGTATTGTAATTTTTTATTTGAAAAAAGATTTATATATATTTTGAAAATAGAGAGACAATTTATTTAATTTTAGCAAAATTCACAAGAAATTTATTGTTACTTTTTGTTTCTTGTTTAATTGATAATTGATATTTTTTCTAATGAATGTGATTAGTTTGTTTCATTATATATGTTGTTCTAACATAGAATTTTTTGGCTATTAAATAATCAATTCTAATATTTGTTATATATATATATATATTTGCAGAATTTCAATATTAAGAAATTTATTAAAATTGAGTGATGTTATAAAGTAAGGATGTACATGAGTTGAGTTGTGGCAATTTTTAATTTAAGTCGACATCTAACCTGATTTAGCATCAAACTAATATTTTAAGCATGGTATCTGACCAGGCCAACAAAGTATGGCTAGAATGTTTTCTAAAGTTAGTTAGTTTGTTAAAAAGTAAGTTAGTTGTATAAGTTAAGCTATATATATTGATGTAATATTCCCAAATGAAAGTAAGTTCTCCTTTACCATATTGTGATATAGTATCAGAGCCATTAAATCATCCTCTACTTTCGCAATTTCCTTCATTCGTCACTTTCTTTCTGATCTCAAGATTCCTTTATTCTTGAACTCTCCTTCATGGCAGTTGATTCTAGTAACATAGTAATGCCTCAGAAGATGGATTCATTGCAAGATCCACTGAATTGTTACTATATTGATCCCAACGAAAATCCCATGCTAGTGCTGGTATCTCCTATGCTGAGTGGTCCAAATTACCATCAATGGGTGCGACCTATGAAAATGACACTTTTATCCAAAAATAAATTTCAGTTCATCGATGGAAGTATATCCTTGCCAAGGGTCTATGATCCTATGTATCTTGCATGAGAATATTGCAACACTCTCGTTCTTTCCTGGATTTCATGATTTATGTTCACTACAATTGCTCATAGCATTATGTAGATAGATAAACCATATGAGGCCTGGACTAATCTCAAGGATCGATTCAACCAAGGTGAAGTGTTCAGAATCTTAGAGCTTTAAAAGGAACTATGCCAACTGAAGAAAGGAGATATCTCAGTTTCAAAATATTTTACAAAGCTAAAGATCATATGGGATGAGCTTCAGAACTTCAAACCTCTCCCTCAATGTATCCACAGTTTAGTATGTTCCTGTGGAGCTATATCTCTTTCCAAAAGCTACATGGAGCAAGATTATGTCATTCGATGTCTAAAAGGCTTGAATGAAATATTCTTAGCTGTGAAATTGTAGATCATGTTGATGGAACCACTTCCCCTGGTCAACAAAGTGTTTTCACTTGTTGTGCAATAAGAATGCAAGATGAGTTGTGAAATAGAATCTAAGATATGTTTGAATAGAGTTTCTCTAAGGGCGCCTCCTATTCAAGCTAGTCTAGACTCTTCTAAGAATAACATTGGGAGCTCCAACAAATTCTATACCTATTGTGGCAAGCCTAGGCACGCAGTGGACACGTGCTACAAGAAGCATGGTTATCCTTCTAGTTTCAAGACTCGAAGTGGAGATCATCTATAAACCAAGTAGCTCATCTAATCCTATGAAAGAAAAATCACGTATAGCTCCACTTTCAGTGCCCAATGTTGCTCTACCAATGCATTTCACCAAGGAACAGAATGAGAAATTGTTAGCTCTAGTTTAACCTTCTCCCTCCACCACTAATAACTCATCTCGACAACTGAATCATATTTCCACCAACTAATGTAGGTGAAGTCATTGTTTTTGCCAATAGGGTCATACCCACCATTGATATATGGATAATTGATAATGGTGTAACTGACCACGTTTGCTTCTCTCTATCTAGTTTCTCTTCTTTTCACCCAATCACACCAGTTAAAGCCTCACTTCCTGATGGATCAATTGTTTTTGCTAAGTAGTCTGGTACAATACATTTATCTTCCTCCCTTTTCTTTACTGATGTTCTCTATCTTCCCTAATTCAATTTTAATCTCATATCAGTTACTAAATTGACCTTAACCAGTGATTGTTGCTTACTTTTCTAATTCTACTATTGTTTCTTGTAGAACTTGAGTCCTTGGAAACTGATTGGTATAACTGAGATATATGAAGGATTATACTACCTACATAATCATATAAAACCAGCCCACAATGCCAGAGCTTTCAGCCTCTCCACCATTATTTCACCACAAGATCACTTTGACCTATGGCATTCTCGATTAGGATATGTATCTCATTTAGTTTATAATGTTCTTAAAAAACAATTTCCTTTTCTGTTTTGTAATAAAGCTGCCATTGCTTGTGATGTTTGTCACTTTGCCAAGTAAAGAAAACTTCCTTTTCCTATTAGTCATACACATTCTTCTTGTTCACTGGAATTGCTCCATGCCGACATTTGGGGTCCTTTTCATATTACCTCCATTCAAGGTCACAAATATTTTTTAACCATTGTGGATGAGTTAAGCTATATATACCGATGTAATATTCCCAAATGAAAGTAATTTCTCCTTTACAATATTGTGATACAAGCCTTATTTGATTTAGCACCAACGTGAAGGAAGAAAGAAGTAAATTCACAGCTAGTCCATAGCATAAAATTAATAGAGGCAAATTCGTAGACACCACAATAGCATATGAAGCAGCCCAAAGTCACAAAAAGGAGGATCTTGTGGTAAGCGGCATAGAGTTATACATTGTAGTTTCTTTGCTCTTAGATGCTTATTGTTGCATTCTAATCAACTTGAAGCAATTTTTAGTGTTAACCCTTGCAAGATTGGAATTTGGAAATATAATGTGAGCTCAAAATTTGAATGGAACATGTTGAAGAAATTTGTGAACTTGTAAACATGAACAAGGATAAATGGTTTGTTTTGCTTGCTTTGATTGCTTATAACTTGATGTTTTTATTTAATGGTGTATGTAGTTTTAAAACAAAAAAATTTATTAGGTGAACTTTTAAATTATATATATTTGTAAAATTTTTTTAATTTATTTTAGAGATTCAACTATTTTTTTTAATAATTCAACAATTAAATTAGTGATTCGGTAACCAAGATTCTTCAACATGTCAATGATTGATCTGAGTCCTAACACTTTGGTATTGGATCAATGTAGAGTATGCTTTTAATTTAGTTAAAAAAAATATTTAGTTTAAATAATATATATATATATATATATATATATATATATATATATATATATATATATATATATATATATATATATATCTTACAATTATATAATACTGAAGTAATAAAATATTGATATTGACAAAACTAGCAACATTGCTAGCAGCTAAATAGGGGTTATCCTCCAAATCTTGCTTGGTTGGTGGCATCCTCTTTTTTTTTTTTTTTAATGTGTGGGATGGAGAACTTTTTATTTTGAAAACAATTATCATCGAGATTCTATTTTGTTGTAGATGGTTACATGTTTCTCACTTCACGATCTACCTAGCCTCCTTTGTGGTCGTTTGCAAAACCTTTGCATAGATTTTGGAAGACTAAGGTCGAAGCGGCATATGAGTTATTTCTTAAAATTTAATATGTACAGATAACTAAAAGACTAATGTGTATAGCATCATAACACCAATTTTAGAACATATAATCAATAACTTTTTTATTATTAATAATTTAGTATAAATTTCTTTACTTTTTTTATTTACTTTTTAAATATGCCCTTTGTTATTTATTGCAAGGCAAACTCTCCAACCATTCTTTCACAGAAAAACTTTTTTTTTTTGAAAAAAAAAAAACAATGATGAGAATTGCACCTCAATTTAAACATATCTATAACTTGGGCCACAAGAAACAATTTTCTTGCGATTAGTTAAGTTAGATTCATGAGCCAAATGAGCAAAAATTAAGTTAAAAATTTTTCACATTTAACAATTTGAGTTGAATTTTCTTTCTTTTTTTTTTTTTTCTTTACCTCTAACCATTAAACAATCATATTTGTTTAAAAATAAATATTATAAAATAGAATAAACATTTTGTTACAAAACATTACAGGTTCATAATACATTTTAATATTATAAAATAGATCAAATTATGCTCAAATTAAACAAAAATTACAGTTGAAAACTTCAAATTAAAAATATTTAAGTTAAAAATTTTTAAATTTTTAAATCATTTAAAAAAAACTTAAGAACTAAAAATTTAATCTATATAGAAAAATTATAATTTAATATCTTAAGTTAACATTTTTTTATTCTTAGATCTTTAAAATAATTTTAAAATTTAAGATATTTTAATATAAGTATCTTTAATTTGAAGTCTTTATCATAATTTCCCCATGAATTAAACTAGGTCAATAAACCAATCTCAGCGGATTGGCTGTACTTGATTTGATTTATTTTAACTTAAAAAATTATTTAGTTCACGTAAATCCAACTAAGAATTTGTTTTCTCCGTTCAAAATTCGGACCAGCAAGTTGAGCCATTCTGTTTGCAATCTTCATTGTTAATGTTTTACACCTCTTATCAAAAGCCCAAAAGTTTTTTTTCTTTGTCAACTTCAAAAGCCGCCCTAAACAGAAGGGATATTTTATCTCGGCTCTTACTTTGAACCCAATATCCAAACCCGAATTGGAATAGATTTTTTTTTTAAATTGCGATCAAATTTTAAAAGATCAACATTTATATGTATATATATATATCTCTTTTCAATCTCAGACATTAAACTTTTAATTAATATTTTAACACGAAAGACTAAGCATTTTTTGGGGCATTCTGGATTAATAATTACAGTTTTTACGAGAAGTGCTGTAATGCCAACATAAACACACTTTTCTTTCTCGTGTTTGAGTCAATTGAAAAGTTGCCTTACGATTCATTTTCTGCAATAACATAGTTGATTCCTCTTGTCATCACTTTATCATGGAATAAGGAGAAAAAAAAAATCATGATTTTCTCCCAGTTTCTCAGCAACCAAACAGAGACAGTAAACAAGTAGCTATTTAGCCATGAACCGAATGTGAAAAAATGGACATGTAGAAGGATGATGCAGACCGGAGACGAGACGAGATGAAATGTTGACTTCGGTGAGTGGCTATGGCCCAAAAAGGTTTAACAAAAAAAAAACACAGAATAACAACACTGTGAACTACAATGAAGCGACGTTATGAACCAAAAAAGAGAAAAACACACACACAGACAGAAGAATTTGTATCAAAACCGACATTTATATGAAAATGAGCTAACATTTGTGCAGTATGCTTCATGATCACCATAGTTTGTCCAAGATCCAGCTTACTGGAGTTTTTAACGTCTCACTGCTTCTTATTCTTCATCTTGCTCTCCACAAGATTCATCAGTTTCTTCATCATCGTGGTTCCCAAAAAGATATTCAGTATCCAATTCATCATCTTGTTTAACAAAATATTCTCTAAAGACTTCCTCATCTTGCTGAACAAAAGAATCACAAGATTTACCACTTTCCGTCCCAATATTTTTCTTGCCAGATGAATCACAAAATTCAGTATCATCTTGCTGCGAGAAACATTATTTTGCTCAGCGCCAACAGATTCCCCTGCATTATCAGAAAGACTATTCTCTTGTATTTTCAGTAAAACCCTCATAGTATCTCGCAATTCGGATATGAATATCTTCGTTTCCTCCTCATGATCATTTTGCAGCTTCCTAACCTTTTTTTTAATCAACTCCATTCTATATAAAACAAATCCTAAATCACGATCATACTTAAGTCTGTTTGTTTCTGTAAGCTCTAAGTTCATAGGGTCGTCCAGAAAGGTTAGAACATTTTCTAAATCAGTCACAGAAGCGTAAAATTGAATTACCATGCCTTCTATTTCTTGATTCATGTTCGCACGCATGGCGTCTTCTTGTGATATTGTGCTCCCTGCCATTGGAATAAGGCTCACAAACCTGTTAGCGATGATGGATTTCCTGGCGGGATCATTCATGATTTCTTCCATTTTCGATTTTAAGAAACAAACGGTTTCTTGGTTCGATTGGAAATGGGAAAGGAAATGCACCATGACTTCTGCAACGAGAGCTGCAGTATCAATGGTCATTTTCGCAAGTTGAGCTCTAAGATTTGAATCAGAAATGGAGGCCATGGTCACAAATAGAGAAGGTATGTGGAGAGAGAATTTTCAATGTGATGATTGGAAAAGAGTGAAAGGTGAATATACATATAGAGGCAGGTTGCTTGGCTATGTTCCGTACGTGAGTGGTAGTGGAAGTTGGTTAGGATGAGGGTGAATCAAGTGCGGGCATGCTGAGCAGTGAGGGTACAGAATAAGGCGTGCGAGTAGTGTGTATATGCATTCTTCGCAAATGTCGCTATAGCCTTAACCAACCCCTACTCGCCTCTCTCTTCCATCAATTTACTAATCAACCTTTGTGTTTCAACTATATATTATCAGTACATTGCTTTCTTTCTGATTGTAGAAGTATAAAATGATTTAATTAAAACACAAGCATAATTTATCATAATAAAAATATATTAATCCAAAGAAGGAAGCCACTGTGAGGAATGAGCAGAAGCAAATATGAAGAAAGGATGCTGGCTGTGAACCTAGTGGTAGAGGAATGGGTTTTGCTGAAGGGGACCACAACCGCCCACAAAACGTTGTTAGGACGAGGGAATTTCCTCTCAAGAGAAGCCACGTGTTTGGAAATAGGGGACCAGCAAGAATATATATCGTGTTATAATATATAGTGTTTCAATAACAAGATTTTGTAAAATTAGATATATAGTGTCTTTTTTTAAAAAAACAATATATATATATTTGTAGTGTTTTAATAACAAGATTTTGTAAAATTATTTGTTGGGAGCAACGATAAAACAAAAGTTCAAACCTAAATACACTATCTATCCTCACTCCTTGTCCGACCATGCACACCCAATAATGATGACTTAATACACTATTATCTTTATTCAGCATGTTAAAGTGCCTCAAGGCATTTAATATGCTTTTGTATTGAAAATGTGTAGAGGCCGTACTACTAATATCTGGTGATGGTAACACTTCAAATAAATACCTCTTACACAATATTAATAAACACACTACTTTTTTTAAGAAAATGAAGATCAAACTTTAATACAACTTTTAGGTGTTTATTACGATTTTTTTTAATAAAATCAGGAAATTTTTTTTAATTGGACAACAATTGGTTATAAGTTTACATACAATTTAACATTACATTATTGTCTTAAAAATATTCTTCACGCATCATATTTTTATCCACATATATTATAACAAATACTTTTAAAAAAATTAAATTAAATCCTTAATAAGCTCAACCTTGTTATAGATGGTCGTATACAAATTTATCTAGCCCCGCCATTAAAACCTTTTAACTAGGGAATTACTTGAATTAATTTAGATATACACTTATATTATCTGCAAGTTGTGAGGATTATGTGAAATAAAAAGGATTATGTGAAATAAATAAAAAAAAAAGAAAATATCATTATTTTTAGACGTAATTCTTGTAATATTATATTTTAAATGTTGTTAATTTTAAAGTAAATTATACAAACATTCTATCTATTTTTAAAATATATCCTTTAGTCTAATTTTTATTTTTTTAACTAAAATAATTTCCATAAAAAAATGTAAGAGAGTATTTTGATTAAAAATATATGTATTTATATTAATGGAAGATATTTTAATAATAAACAAATTTAAAATTAAATTAAAATATGACACAATTTTTTATTTTTAAAAAAGTTTGTATATACTTTAAAAATAAAAAAATAAGTTCATATAATTTCGACAAAATTCAATCAAATTTTGTGTATTTTACCCTTACTTTTAATAAAATATGAATTATATTATTTTTAAATTACTTTCATTTGTCATATTAACAATAAAATATTACATAGCAGGGTATTTTATAATTTGATGTCTTGTATTATAATATTCAAAAGCTAAAAATTTAGAATATATAACCATACAACTCCCTAGTATACATCTAAATTATAATTGAAAAATTTTCAGTAACATATTAAATAATGACAAAACTATTATCCACTTTTGAATATATGAATAGCCAGATTTGACAGAATTCAGTTGCACCCTAGTCATTGCCTTTAAAAATGAAAACGATGATGGGTCATGTTAAAGTGTGTGATGTATTTGACGTCGTAAGGTTGATATCTATACATGAATGTTGCCAAATGGGTGTGACTCTTACTTTTTTGCTTGTGATACCTGGAATTTTGTTTTGAAACATTTATAATCCTCCTTCTTCTTCATCGTTTTTTTTTAAGGGGGGGGAATAGAAAAAAGTAAAGAGAAAGTAAAAGACAGAGTTTTAAATTCCTTTAAGAAAATGGTTAGATTACAATTGAAAAATGGAAATAAGTGGATTTAAAAATGTGTAGAAATTGGATTATTTGTGAATAATTAAATTATTTGATTGAAACTTAATTAAACTTACTGATTTTTTTGGGTAAAAAAAAAAAGGGAAAAAGAGCCCAAGTGAATAGAAAAAGTTGGGAACAGTACACAATGCTCCTGAGAAACGAAGTCCCTACCACGTAATTGAGAAATATTAAACAAAGAAAAGAAGAAATAGCATTCCAAAAATAAAAGCTTAAGTCATGCTGGAAGCTATGTTGGCAAGAATATTAGCATATCAATTAGTCTTGTGGAAAACATGTGAAATTCTAAGGTACATCAAACCTTAAATTTGCTTGCGAAAGGATTGGAATAAGAGGAGCTCAAAGTTGTTCGTTTTAAAATTATGATCAGGTTAATAGAGTTAAATTTAAAATAGACCTTATGGAACTCGAAATTTCATACCAGATTAAGACCAATGTTTAAAATCCTAACCAAACTAACAGAGTTAGGTTCAAAATGGATATACAAAACCAAAAATTTCAAGCTACATACCCGTAAGTGTACCCGTCAACTTACAAAGAAGAGCACCCCTTAATATTCCTTAAAAAGTTACCAAGCCAATGGCCAGACATATATATCCCTTAAGATACTTTCGCAACTGGCTAACCAGGAGATTTTTTAAAGTATATATTTCTGGTTCATTTGGGGATAGTTTAATTTTTGGGTGAGGTGTTATTATATAATGGAAACATTAGTTATGTTTTCTGGTTAATTTAGTGATTAAATATAAATTATATTTAATGACATATTCATTGAGATTTAATTTTTGCTTTTGAAAATCACACAAACATACTTTTAAATAAATCTCTAACATAATTGTAAATGTTGCTATTATATCAAAATTTGAACTTTTTTCCACTATTAAAATATAAATTTAAAATTTTCACATCTCTAAAATTTATCATGCATTTTAAATTTAAAATTATTTATTTAACCTCTCAAATCTAATCTTATAGATTGAAAACCATTTATAATAATATTGACCAAATATTATTATTATTATTAAAAAAGTAATTTATAACTTTTATAATATTTTTACCAAAATATTTTTAAAATATTTGTTGCCTATGAAACTCACAACACAAAAATAGTGAATTTCAAAGTTTCTGCTATAACACTGACCAACACCAATAACACTGAAGGTCCTAAGCTTTTTTAATCAAATTCAAACTGTTTAGATTTTCTTCTTTGATTAACAGGATCAATCCTCTTGGCTGGATTTGGATTTGGTATTTAAAAAATTCCAAAACTTGGATATGCCGTTTAACTATTATAAAGTTTATAATAAATCTTATCATAGGTCGAACTCATTTAAAAATGAATTAAAATTCAAAAAAATTTACAAATTTTTTATGCTTAGTACTATTTGAATAATATTAGGCCAAGCCTAAGTTCAATTAAAAATAGGTCAACCCTAGGCAGACCTATTTTTTTAAAAATAATTTTTTAATTTTTTAATTTTTCTTAAATTTTAAAGATTAAATATATTTCTTTTATTATTTATTAGACTTACTTTTTTTTATTTTAAATACCAAATAGTCTAAAAAAATATTACAAAAAATTTAAACCACTTAAAATATATATAAGATAATAAAACCTTTTAAGATGATAATTTTTCTAATAATATTATTAATTAAAAATTTATTTTATTTGAATTATGATTTATTCTTAGAATATATTATGCAATAAGTAAAAGTTAAAAAAAACAAAATAATCATATATGTTATATAATTCTTTTTTTTCACTTATATCTATAGTTATAAATAATTTTTTTAAAATATTATTTATTAATAATATATAAAAAATAATTATAACATGGGTTAGGCTCAGGCTAAATTTTAAAAAAATCCAAACCCAACTTATTTTATATTTTGGTATTTTTTAAAATGGCCCTATTTTTTATCAAACTTTTTTTTAGTTAATACCTATTTTTTTGGGGTTAGACGGGTTTTTTAGCCATGATAAGATCTAATCTGTGACAATATTAGGGTACTAAATAATGCACCTTTTCTTATTTACTTCTTTTGTTTTTAACTCTTATTTTCAGAAGTGCAACAATATTAGTGGGCTGGACTTTTTTTTTTTGGTTTTTAGGTATTGGCTGAACCAAACATGACCGATATAATATAGTCTTTAATGACATCATTATTGGGCGCACACAGATTGATTAAACGTTTGACCCAATTATTTATATAATTGGGTGAGTATATAATAACTTCTTTAATTCTTTTGTAATTATCTTAAACGTCAATTATTTATAAATGGAGTGAGTATATAATAAACTAAAGCAATTTCACTCAAAGCAATAAATGTAGCTGATGTGTCATTCATACAGGCCTCCACCACAGACTGCACATGTGAAAGCTACTTGTGTGACATGAATCTTGAATATTAGTGGTTACTATTGGTTCAATAATTACAAAACGCCCCACGTTATTAGATATTGTTTTCCTGTATGATGAATATTCAATCCTTTAGCCATTAGTTTTTCTCTTCAATATTCCCAATATTTTTTTAAAATGCATTCCCGACATTTGCTTTAAATGCATTTTCAAGCAATTAAAGAGTTTGTCTGCAAAATTTCTTTTGGTAGAATTTCTATATCATTTATTTGTAATAATCTGAAGTAGATATATATATATATATATATTTAAAAAAAAAGATAAATGAATAAATAAAATAAAATAAAATATTCTTTTCTTTTATTCCTCTTTCTTTCATTCGTCCCTCCCACCCTATTCTTCATTTTTCCATCGCGTTCAGCCTCCTTCCCCTTCGAAGCTCGCGTGTTTCCTTCCCGGAAGAGTTGCTGCCATTCCCTCCACCGTGAAGCTTCCTCCAACATTGTGCAGACCCCTCAAATTCTCCCACTGTTGATTCATGTGTTAAGGTCCCTGGTTGAAGCTGGTAACGCCGACAGACCACAGTGCGCATCTTCCTCTTCCCATTTCCATTTCCCCCATTCCTGTCCTTAATTTCTTCAATTCCTGGCTCCCTCCTTCCATTTTTAGCCCATCCTAGCTATTACAGGGAGACAAAAAAAAGTGTTGAAATCCTCCTTCTTCTTGGCTTACCATGTAGCAGCGTGGGATTTGGGTTTTCTTGGATTGAGCTTCCTAATCACGTTATACTTGCATAAATCTTCAATTTTTGATTTTTGGAAGTGATTCTTAAGCTTAGTTTATGGATTGATAACTAAATCGAAAGATTTAAGTGTGTAATTCATCGTGTGATTGAAAGGTGAGATTACGGAATGGAGATTTAATTAATTGGCTGCTATCAGGTTAAATGAATGTCAGAAATTGTTGATTTGAACTTGTGAAATAATTTAGTGAATTGTGGGTATTGTTAGGAAGCTCCGAAGACACTGGTGGTGGAAGGAATTACTCTTTTTGGGGGGGAACAAGTGTCCTTTAGCGCTCGGTATCACTGTGAGTAGATAATAGATTAGAATTCATTTATTATGTTCCTATATCATTTGTGAGTATTGGATAATGGTAGTCAAAATATCATTCCATGATTCACGCTTGTGATAGTGAAATAGACTCTTAAATTGCCTGATGTTATGTGTTTGAGCTATGAACATGACAATATGGAGGAAGCAGATGTTTAGTACCTTATGCTGACTTAACTAAGGTAAGCACTTCATGATGAGGTTTGGTGTACTATTAGATAATTCAAGGTATGACTTTTATAATTAACGTAATTATAAATTTTTACTTGAGTTTATAAACCAATAAATCATATACATATCTATAAATGAGGGTATATAATTATATATACATATACATACTGATATAATACGTTTTATTTTATTGTTGTGTATTTTTAATATAACTAGATTGGTTATTGGAGCAACTAAATTTCATTAATTATTGGCTATTATTTATTTAATTGAGCATCCCCTTGTTTCTACTTAAATAAACCCATGACTAATTAATACAAATTAAAGCATAAACACTTGACCATTGCTAATATTTTTATATGTAGTTCATTTTAGATATAAATCACTTGGTTTCGGTAGAAAAATGGACATGTGTGATGGAATCCATTATTAGAAGTGTCGTTAAAGTCCTAGGCGCCCCTAAACAAGAAATAGGAAGCCTAGGTGGAAAAAGGAGTTGCCCGTTAGGTGTAGCCATCCTTGAAAGGATAAGGAGCTGCCAACGAGGTGTAGCCGTTCCCAGGATTTTATATAAAAATCATAATATGAAGAGGAAGGCGGAAAAGGAGCTGCCCGTTAGGTGTAGCCACCTCATGAGGGTAAGGAGCTGCCAACGAGGCGTAGCCACCACCTTTATGAAAGAAAACTATCGGTCCCTATCTTGTACTCACTATTCTTGGTATTAGCATCCTTGAGACAACTTATATATATGGGTTTGTCTAAAAGGAAACTTTTGCTACTTGGTATGATAAATTGATTTCTAAAATTCTTAGCTTTTGTTGTGTCATGATTTTTGTTGTTTTCTATGTTAGTGATTTGTTATCTGCTCACTTGAGTTTTGCACTCACTCCTTAAACTTTCAATTTTTTTTTAGATAGTGGTGTTGGATCTGATCTACCTCTGTCATCTTAGAACTTAGAGGCATCTAGTGGTGAGCCTTGTCCTTGGATTGCAAGGGTGAAGAATTTTTTTATAGGAAAAATTTTGATTTGGTGATCGTAGAATACTTTAGACGAGGCTCCACTTGACACAGACAGGACCCCCTTCCCTTGTATTTCTTTTGTTCATTTAGTATATTTGACTATTGTGGTGAGAACGGAGCTTACCCTTACTATTGTTGCTGGTCATTAGTTCTTCTAAGAAATTGGGACATTCGAGTTTCAAGAGAAACTTTGCCTAAATTTTTTTTACAAAAGCTAAGGATACTTATATATATATAATAAGACAACATAATGAGGTGATAAAAAAAAAATTGTTATATGTGCTACATTATCAAGAGACCTTTTAATTTCTAGTAATGTCTATTAGGCTTACGGATTTGAGATTTAGTCTCTCTCTCCGTGCCGGTCACTCCCTCTTGTTTTGGGACGTGACAAAGTTGGTATCAGAGCTTAGGTTTTCTATGTCGTGTAGAGCAAGTGCTCTTTGGTGGAACCCCAATTATCATTATGAAACCCGGGCATAATCATAATTGAAGCATCACTAAAGATCTTATAAGATGTCTAATTTTTCTTCCCTTTTTGAGTAATTCTTTCCATACATGTAATACCCTAAGCGTACTAGTCTTTAAGTGTGCCAGGAACTTTTTGAGTGATTCTTGACCTTGCTTGAAATAAATTGTGATATTGAAATGTCAAACGTTGGTGATATTTTTGCCACATTATAGGCAAATTATTGCTGATATCCTCATGGGACGGATCAAACCATGAACTATCTATCTATTTAAGCATTGTTGATGAAACATAGTTTACTTTGAATGATAATTATGTGATGATATGTTGATTAAATGGGTGTTCATATATGATGATTTTAATTGTACGAAAAATTCGTTGCACTTTAGTTATAGGATTAATGTGCTGAGATTATGCTAGAAATGCTACAAGTTACTATATTTCCACATTGTAATTTGAAATCAAGGTCATATGAAATTATGGTTCTGATATGGTATAAATTATTGTGTTGGATAATGTTTAAATAGTGAAGAATTTTGTATAAAGTGTGGCGTCAATTATAATCTTTCCTTAAGGTCTATAGATAGGAAATCCTTTTCAACAGTCAAGAAGTTTTTATTCCAAGATTTTGGTGGAATGTAGGTATGTTTGGATACTGAATTAACTCCTTAAGTATATTATTTATCAAGAAATAATGAGTTGTCATGTTTGAATCTTTGTAAGTGATTAATAAAGTCTGGATTATATGGAAATCCTTATGATTGTAGATTGTGCTTCAGTGTGATGAATGTATAAGCCTTTTTCTTTTAGGCTAGTCTTCATTTGTTGCTTTATTTGGAGCTTTGATTTTTTTAAAAAATATATTCTATTAAATAAAACCACTAAGTTAGGCAAATTTTATATCGAGAGGGGTTGTATTTGTCATTGTGATTTTGTTATTATTTATCGAGGTATGGTAATGTTCATTAGCTGACTGTGCATGTAATTTCATCTTCTCATAGTCTCAACACAAATTGTTTATTGCTGTGGTTATTTGGAGGAAAAAAAAAGGGGCCCATGTTTGGATTTTTTTTTGTTTTTTTTTTCTCTTTTCTTCCATGTAATAAGTAATCTTTATCATATTTTTGAAGTTTGCAAATGATTGATAATTTACTATATTTCAAATCTGGTCCTAGAAGGAAAGAGAAACGTTATGATATATCATATCTGTTTAGTTCTTTGATGGAATTATAACTTTCATCGATTGTTCCATTGTTTGCATTTGTTGACTTCTTTAAGTATTTATCTATTTAATTGTTTGGAAATCAATCATTTCTATTGCTATGTTGAACAGGATAAAAAGAAAGATATCTATGGAGGGGTCATTTTCTTTTGAGTGCGTCACATCAGTAAAATTTGTGCCTTATATGTTTTGTTGAAACAACAATGATGAATAAGTAAAAGAAAATGAAATAATTATAATACTATAAAGAAAATAAAATAAAAATAGAACATTTCCATAACTAGTGTTTGTAAGTGGTTAGAAATGTCTTCACTTGGTGTTGAAATACTGCTTTTCAACGTTGTTGCTTCCATGCTGAAGCTAAGTGGAATTTCGACTTTTAATTGCTCATAATTCATGGTATGTAGTGTTCTGAGTATAATGTTATTGGAAATGCAAAGTTCTGATTGATGAATGAATATTGTTGTTACCTGGAGGTGCTCAGTGTAGAAAAGAGGTTAGAGGAGATACTATTAGTAGATTACACTGTGCCTTAATTGATTCTAGTGCTTATGTAACTTGACGTGGTTAAAACATTAATTTCTTGAATCTTGTTAATGATAGGTTGCTTGTACATAGTAATGAGATCATTGTGTGGTATGAGTGTAGTGTACAATAATATATAGCTTGGCCAAGAAAAGACCTTATAATTGTGATCTCTAAGGCTTCAAATGGTTTTTTTTAAAGAAAAAAAATTAATTAAATTAAATAATTAACTAATAATAATAATAAATTTAAGTAATTAATGAAGATTTAAAGTTTTTTTTTTATGTATTGAAAAATCATGGAACAACGACTTTAGATCTCCATTTGTAGAGATGCACTTAGATATTAATGGTCTTTCATTTATGATTTTGCTGAGCCAGTGGTACTTTAGTTGCTACGGTTTTTCTTTTTATAATACCTTAACTCCATCCTTGAGCCTAATCATAACTCTGGCATTATCCAAAGCATACAGATCATCCTAAGTTGTTTAACTAATGATAGGTTATTCAATATTTTCCAATAGTAGCATAGTGGCGGTGGAATATACCCAAAAAAAAAAATCTAATTATAACTATGAGCATAAAAGTATAATAGAACAAATGCGACGGTCTATTTCTTTTCTTCTTCCCTGGCAATCATGTATGTATGTGTACACTACTTTCTAATATCAAGATAATAATACCAATAATAATATAATTGATGCCAGATTATATATTTTATTACTTGTAATGCCTAACCTCTTGGGAATAATGTTTATATTTCTATTGTTTTTCTTTTATTTTATGCATAACCCAATTGTGTATTTTCTTTTGGTGATAATGGTTAATTGGCAACCAAAACTAGAGCCTTACAACAACTAACTAGTTCCCTGATTCGACCTTTGTATTCTTCCCTTAAGGGGATGTTTTCTTAGAAACTCATGTGGGTAATTAATGAGGACTTGTTTTCTATGGTTTTCAGCTCAAACTGTGGTCGATTCATGGCTCCAGTAATAAGGAGCTAGTTATTCATGTGGGAATTGGACTAAGCTATTATTGATACTAAACTTAAAGGAAGCATTATTTTATATGTGGCTGATTGGGGATGCTGTGCAAATTTTGTTAGTACATAATGGCTTACTCAATACTTGTATTATACACCATTAATTAGTAAATTAATTAATTAGTTATTTTGCTACATACCTTGCAGCTTATTAGAATGCACTATTGTAGTCTGCTTCATTGGTTTTCGAATTTGGGGTGAAGTTCAGAGGCATATGCAATTGTTAAATGCCTTCATTGTGTGTGAACTTTACATAAATTGAGTGCTAGGACTTATGGATGTTGTTGTTCTATGGTTTTAGCTCAGAATAAATTGAGCTTGTTTGTATTGGTACGATCTTATGGTTTAGGATTATATAATAGAAATGCAGCATCAATGTAGTGTGATTTTGAAGTATTTAATTACTTGGGACATATAGTGTGTTTTGACATGCTTCCTAAGAATAATACATAAATTTGGGGATCAACAATGTGTTCCTAATGTAGAAGACCTAAAGAGAGAAATTTTGGAATAAGCTTATCATTCGACATATACTATTCATCCGAGATGAACAAAAAATATACCAAGATTTGAAGAAATCTTATTGGTGGGATGGTATGAAGAGAAATGTAGTCGACTTTGCTTCTTATTGCCTGGTGTGTAGCAAGTAAAGGCTGAACACTAGAAACTAGTAAGGTTACATCAGTGGTTAGATACTAGAATGGAAATGGGAGAGAATTACAATGAATTTCATTACAAGCCTACCTTGTACTCGGAAGAGGTATGATTCCATTTGGGTGATCGTAGATAAATTAACTAATGTCAAGACATTTTCTTCTTGTCAAAACTACTTATAGCATGGCCAAATATGCACAATTTTATCTAAGCGAAATAATGAGATTACATGGAGTACCAGTGTCTATAATTTCTAGTAAGGGCTCTCAATTTACTTATGGTTTCTGGAAGGCTTTTGTTTTTTTTATGCTTTAGATACATGAGTGAGTCTCTGTACTTATTTTCATCTTCAAACTGATGGACAATTTGAGAGAACAATACAGATTTTAAAGCATATGTTGAGGGCATGTGTCCTTAACTTTAGAGGTAGTTGGGAAAGTCACCCACTTCTAGTAGAATTTACATACAATAGCAGTCATCAAACTAGCATCCAAATGGCACCATTTGAAGTGCTTTATGGAAAGCGTTATAGGTCTTTAATTGAAAGGTTTGAAGTCAGTGAAGCCAAATTGTTAGTTCCTAAAATAGTACAAAATGAATTAGAAAAAGTACAGGTAATCAAAGAAAGGCTATTAATAGCTTAGAGTTGGAAAAAAAAATGTATATATATCATATGTGGATCATAGATGTTGAAACCTAGAATTTGCAGTTGGGGATCTTGTCTTTTTGAAGGTGTCACATATGAAAGGCGTAATGAAGTTTGGGAAGAAAGAGAAGTGAAACTTGAGGTATATTCGGCTATATGAGGTTTTAGACAAAGTTGGTCACATTGCTTATTGTTTAGATTTATCGCTGAAATTAGTAAGAGTGCACCTAGTATTTCATTTGTCTATGATGAGTAAATATTTGCTTGACCCTTCTCATGTAATTATATCTAAGGAAATTGTGTTAGACAAGGGGTTGACATATGGAAAAGAGTTTGTTGCAATTGTGGATAGGCAGATAATGAAGCTTCACTCAAGTTTTAAATTCGGGGACCGAATTTCTTAAGGGGGAGAGATTGTAATAATCTGAAGTAGATATATATATATATATTAAAAAAAAAGATAAATGAATAAATAAAATAAAATAAAATATTCTTTTCTTTTATTCCTCTTTCTTTCATCCCTCCCTCCCACCCTATTCTTCATTGTTCCATCGCGTTCAGCCTCCTTCCCCTTCGAAGCTCGCGTGTTTCCTTCCCGGAGGAGCTGCTACCATTCCCTCCACCGTGAAGCTTCCTCCAACATTGTGCAGACCCCTCAAATTCCCCCACTGTTGATTCATGTGTTAAGGTCCCTGGTTGAAGCTGGTAATGCCGACAGACCACGGTGCGCATCTTCCTCTTCCTATTTCCATTTCCCCCATTCCTGTCCTTAATTTCTTTAATTCCTGGCTCCCTCCTTCCATTTTCAGCCCATCCTAGCTATTACAGGGAGACAAAAAAGTGTTGAAATCCTCCTTCTTCTTGGCTTACCATGTAGCAGAGTGGGATTTGGGTTTTCTTGGATTGAGCTTCCTAATCACGTTATACTTGCATAAATCTTCAATTTTTGATTTTTGGAAGTGATTCTTAAGCTTAGTTTATGGATTGATAACTGAATTGAAAGATTTAAGTGTGTAATTCATCGTGTGATTGAAAGATGAGATTACGGAATGGAGATTTAATTAATTGGCTGCTATCGGGTTAAATGAATGTCAGAAATTGTTGATTTGAACTTGTGAAATAATTTAGTGAATTGTGGGTATTGTTAGGAAGCTCCGAAGACACTGGTGGTGGAAGGAATTACTCTTTTTGGGGGGGAACAAGTGTCCTTTAGCGCTCGGTATCACTGTGAGTAGATAATAGATTAGAATTCATTTATTATGTTCCTATATCATTTGTGAGTATTGGATAATGGTAGTCAAAATATCATTCCATGATTCACGCTTGTGATAGTGAAATAGACTCTTAAATTGCCTGATGTTATGTGTTTGAGCTATGAACATGACAATATGGAGGAAGCAGATGTTTAGTACCTTATGCTGACTTAACTAAGGTAAGCACTTCATGATGAGGTTTGGTGTACTATTAGATAATTCAAGGTATGACTTTTATAATTAACGTAATTATAAATTTTTACTTGAGTTTATAAACCAATAAATCATATACATATCTATAAATGAGGGTATATAATTATATATACATATACATACTGATATAATACGTTTTATTTTATTGTTGTGTATTTTTAATATAACTAGATTGGTTATTGGAGCAACTAAATTTCATTAATTATTGGCTATTATTTATTTAATTGAGCATCCCCTTGTTTCTACTTAAATAAACCCATGACTAATTAATACAAATTAAAGCATAAACACTTGACCATTGCTAATATTTTTATATGTAGTTCATTTTAGATATAAATCACTTGGTTTCGGTAGAAAAATGGACATGTGTGATGGAATCCATTATTAGAAGTGTCGTTAAAGTCCTAGGCGCCCCTAAACAAGAAATAGGAAGCCTAGGTGGAAAAAGGAGCTGCCCGTTAGGTGTAGCCATCCTTGAAAGGATAAGGAGCTGCCAACGAGGTGTAGCCGTTCCCAGGATTTTATATAAAAATCATAATATGAAGAGGAAGGCGGAAAAGGAGCTGCCCGTTAGGTGTAGCCACCCCATGAGGGTAAGGAGCTGCCAATGAGGCGTAGCCACCACCTTTATGAAAGAAAACTATCGGTCCCTATCTTGTACTCACTATTCTTGGTATTAGCATCCTTGAGACAATTTATATATATGGGTTTGTCTAAAAGGAAACTTTTCCTACTTGGTATGATAAATTGATTTCTAAAATTCTTGGCTTTTGTTGTGTCATGATTTTTGTTGTTTTCTATGTTAGTGATTTGTTATCTGCTCACTTGAGTTTTGCACTCACTCCTTAAACTTTCAATTTTTTTTTCAGATAGTGGTGTTGGATCTGATCTACCTCTGTCATCTTAGAATTTAGAGGCATCTAGTGGTGAGCCTTGTCCTTGGATTGCAAGGGTGAAGAATTTTTTTATAGGAAAAATTTTGATTTGGTGGTCGTAGAATACTTTAGACGAGGCTCCACTTGACACAGACAGGACCCCCTTCCCTTGTATTTCTTTTGTTCATTTAGTATATTTGACTATTGCGGTGAGAACGGAGCTTACCCTTACTATTGTTGCTGGTCATTAGCTCTTCTAGGAAATTGGGACATTAGAGTTTCAAGAGAAACTTTGCCTAAATTTTTTTTACAAAAGCTAAGGATACTTATATATATATAATAAGACAACATAATGAGGTGATAAAAAAAAATTGTTATATGTGCTACATTATCAAGAGACCTTTTAATTTCTAGTAATGTCTATTAGGCTTACGAATTTGAGATTTAGTCTCTCTCTCCGTGCCGGTCACTCCCTCTTGTTTTGGGGCGTGACATTATCCCTCACAACTAATCCTCTAAGTTTATCGAGAACCTACAGGCATTATGATTTTAGTGAGCCACAAGCACATGCAAGGATTAACACATAAATTGTAAGGCAATTTTCAAGTCATTATTATTATTTTTTAAATTATAGAACAAATCAGCATTTGTTTGGAATTTAGCAACTGTAAGTATTTTTAAGGCTAATTGCGACTGTGGTTGCAATTATTTATTTTTCTTCCTTTTTGTAATTTCTATTCTAAGGTCATGGTGGAGAATGTTTATACCTTTGGGTTATCATTTTGCTAATTTTGTTTGGCTCTTGAGGGAGGAAAATGTTGAGATTCCAGTGTCCGAAGAACCGGCCAAAGAAAATGCTAAGATGGACCCTGATGAGGCTCCTACTGATGCTACTGTACTAATGTCAATATGCAAGATGCTAAGGCAACTGTTGATGCATCTGTGGTCGAAAATGGCATCCCTGAGATGGTAGACAAGCCTATGCAGGTGGATATTGACACCAAGCCAATGCAGAAGTTGTTTAGGGCTCTCATTTTGTTTAGAATGAAAAAAAAAAATCAGATTATGTTATATATGAGCCACAATTAATTATATCTGAGAAGTGCATTGTTCTATTTGAACTATTTTTCTGATTCAAGCTGTATCTTTGAATTTTTTAGTATAGATATTTTAATTTTTAGTCTAAAAATCTATGAAAGAAATAGATATTCAAGAATTTTTTTTTTTTTCGGTTTCAATATAATAATTATCTTTTTTTCGTTAATTGTGCAATTTTAAATTTGAACCAAATTTGTTAACTATTTTTGAAAATCTGTCAAGCAATTGGATATTCAAGAAATTTTTTCTTCAACATGATAATTATCTTTTTTTTTGGGTTAATTGTGTGATTTAAAATTTGAACCAAATTTGTTAATTATTTTTAAATTGAGAATCCTACTCATTAATATGTCTGCATTAAATTATCAAAATTAAAAAATTAAAAAATCTCTTATTATTTCTTTTAAAAATAAAATACAACATCCTTTTAATTTACCTATAAATATTTTCATTAATTTTAAAAATTATTTTTTTAATTTTATAAATTTAAAAAAAAAACTAATTTTAAAATTTTGAAAATCATTTCAAACGTTCAGCTATTAATTGCTTAATATTTCAACTTTAATATCGCATATATTTTTCATCATTTTGATTGGCTATTCATGGTTGCATATTCAATATTGGGAACTTGCAATCTATTATTTATAGTTTGAATTTTTTTTTTATATTTGTTTGATTCATTATTTGTTTTTTGTTTCTTGCATTTCTTATGCATATGAAGCAATTAAAAATACTAAAAACCATACTTATTTGATAACGTTCAATTTAAATTTGAGTTGCTCGTGCATTTAATATTATTATTAACTATTAGTCAACCTCTTTTACTAGCTTTCAAATTTCAATCAAATTAAATTTTCTAAAATATTAAAAATTTGAAAAAGTAATAAATATTTATATTATTTTCTTTGTATTAAGTAGAACAAATTAGGACCTTGATATGTGCACAATCCGAATAAACTGGACTGTTTAATGTTTGGCATTGGTTACCAAAATTAGTTAATAAGCACTGTTTAAAAGAAATTCAAATCAGATTTAATAATTCTTTTTTTTTTTTCAAAATTCACATTAGTTGAGAGAGAAAGAGATAAAATGAGAGTAAAAGAGAGAAAATTTTAGGGACAAAGATGAAATTCTCTCATTAATATTCTAATAAATTTGTATTAAGACCTTTTTTCTCTTTCAACTCTTACTCTCATTCTATCTTTTTATTTCTCTCTCTTAAGTTTTTAATCAAAATTTGAAAATTAAAGAAAATCCTATAATTTCCTTAAAAATAAAACGATCCATTTAAATTTATTTATAAATATTTTCATTAATTTTAAGAATTTAAAAAGTTTTTAATTATCATTTTATATTGATTTAAAACCTCTCTCTCTTTCTCTCTCTCTCTCTCTCTCTCTCTCTCTCTCTCTCTCTCTCTCTCTCTCTCTCTCTTTCTCTCTTTCCTTGAAATTCTATCTCTTTCTCCATCACTTTCAAATAATTTGAAAATTTGAACATGTCCCTTAATTATCACTTTACTTTTTTTTTATAAGATAATTAATTTCATCAAAATATTAGTTGACCTAGTTATAATTCCTTAATTCATGTTGTCAGTTGATTTTTCCAAAAAAAACTTATTTAATTGCATTTAATTAAGATAAATTATATTTAAACAAATTTATTTAGAATAAGTAAACCGTATAATATATATTATAAAAGTTCTATACTTATCATTAACTTTGAATCTTAAGGTTTCTTTTTTAAACACATTTAGTTGAAAAAGTTATCATTAAATTTCATGTTAGATACATAGGAAATTAAAAGCTTCAAATGGAATAATATTCTAATTCATGCCTTTTTTGTTGAACAAATCATCTTCTAATTATCATATATATATATATATATATAAAATAATAATAAACTAGAGCAAAGCTTTGAATCAATTAATGAAACTAACTTGTTGCAATTTTAGGCCTCTATCTCATATTTTTAATGTCAAAGAATAATAATCAAATATTTGTTCAAACATTTTTTAGTTTTTTTTTTTTAAATGAAAGTCATTTCAAATTTTCAACTATTAATTGTTTAATATCTTAACTTTTGATAGCACATTTATTATTCTTCTTTTTATCTGGCTATTCATGGTTGCATAATTAAGTTTACATCTTTATTTTTATGTTTGCCTAAAAAGTTGACCAATAATATTTGCCTTAAATAAAGCTAACAAATAACATTGTGTATTCAAGATGATTTTTTACCTCTTACAATATTGTTGAATGTTTCTCAAAGTATTTGCCTAATCTTAAATGTTATATCCTCATTCTTTATTTCCTTTTGTATCTCTAAAGCTGAGTAATTATTGTTCCTTTGAGGGACTACATGGCTTATTACGATCAAGTCTTGAAGATGATTGGAAGTTTAGAATTAGTTATGTTGTATTTTTTAGTGTTTGTCTTTAGTTTTCATTGTCAATTGTTAGAAAAGGACCCATAAAGATGGAGTTGTTTATGTTCATAGTGTCAATTTATCTATCTATAATTTGTCATTATTGTACTATGTGTTAAATAAATTTTGCTAGTAGTGCTAAAATCAAATAATTTATACTTGAAAATAAAATCACTATTTTATTACTTTTACTTGTACATATTGTGATATAATACATGTTTGTATATTTAAATTAATATAGGGTATTTTAGGAAATTTTTTCTAAAATTAGATTTAAGTATATATTTTGAAAATAGATTGAATGTTTGTATAATTTACTTTGAATTGTAAAATAAAGAATAATATAGAATAAAGTATGAAAAAAATCTTTTAATATATTCAAATTAAAGGAGAGAATAACTTTCAATATCATTAATCAAAATTCAAATTGATCGTGAATTCAATATACGTTATTGAAAAATCTTCAATTAATTATTTTTTATGAGAAGGATCAAGATATTTATGATTTAAAATTATTTTTCTTAATAAATATGAAATTCAAGAAAATTTACTTTCAAGATGCCCTTCAAAATTTCTCTCAATAATTTGAATTAACAATTTATTTAATTCAATTATCTTTCAAAAGTTATTGTTGTTTTCAAGATAAAGGCTTCACAGCAATTTTGACATACATCGATTCTCTTAGATTTATGCATATACAAGTCTTTGTACAGGTGATGGATAGTTTTGACCGGCATGATTGTATTACAAGTTGAAATTGTGGTTTTCTATGTTGGAATGAGATACAATAGACATGACTTTGAATAAGGATTTATTAGGGATAACTTAATTATTGTTAAATTCATGAGTTAACTTATAATTTTGTCAAGTTTAAGTTTTTATTTAAGAAAATCATATCAATTCGCTTATAGACTTGGATTCAATACAAATTTGGTTTAACTCATCTTTAACTCTGATAAATTCGGTTAACTCAGTATTTTTTTAATTGCATTTGATGAGTTGTCATATAAATAAATCAAATTAAGTTTAAAAAAATAAAATAATAGAACTCATATTAATGATTTTGATGGTATTTATTCTGATGATGAATAAATAATTGACGGAGGAAAAATGAAAATGATGTCAAGGAAGAAGGTGATGAGATTCTTCAACTTATTCAAGTTAATGAAAATGTTACTAATCTTATTCTTAAGCCAATGATAAAGTTAGGTAATCATTTGAGAGTTGATTTGAATGTTAATAATATAAGTGGTGATGTTGCAAATATAATTTTAAATGATAACATTGAAGAAGAACATAATGATATTGATTTTGGTGATAACGATAGTGATGAGATAGGTGAAAATATAATGATTGGACTTTTAAAAATTTTCGTTAAATTTTTATTTATATCTCTAAAATTTGGATATATTGAATAGCTATTTATGCATAAATTTGATTGGAACTTTTATATTGAGAAATATAAATTATGGAAGATAAATAATTTTTTTAAAAATTAGTATAATTTGAATTGTATGTAAATGAATTTCTTTTTATATATTATATTTTATATGTAATTATTAACAAAAGTAAACTCTTATAAGTTTAAGATACAAGTCTATATTGTAAATTTACTTTTCATTTATTAGTTTACCTAAACTTATGAATTTCACAACCTTTAATAGCTCTAAAGCTATTTTCTTACATTTCTTATTACTTTTATTTGCAGTTATTGCAACTAAGAAGAATATAATAATTAATTCAATGTATATTAAAAAATTATACGAAATATGATTATTGAATAAATTAAAATAAAATATTATAATACATATATTTCTTATAAAAATTAAATATTAAATAAATAAAAATTTATGCATCGTATGGGCTAAACACTAAATAATTTATAGTTGAAATATTTGATTAGTTAAATTTTGATAACTCTGTCTACCTGATAGAATTAATGTTATGCTCACATTTGGCTCTTCCTCTTTTCCTATAATAATTAATTTCATTATTCTTAAGCTACACAAAATTTTGGAGAGAGAGTATTGACAGAGAGAAGATCTGATTAAAGATAAATTGAGATATTAATGAGTTAATAATGGAATTGAGATACATTTTTCAATGCTTTAAGTGGAATGGCACAAATGTTGGAAATAAAATGTTTATAAATCATAACTTTTATATAATTTATTTTTGAAGAGAAATGAAATAGTTAAGTAGATTTTAAATTATTATTAGGAAAGAAAGTGATATTGTCTTTTTTGAAATCTTATCTACTACTTTTATGATCATAGAAAAGTTAATTGTAAATATTATATTAAATGGTTGCACAAGTAAAATTTGTATTTAATTCTTTTATGGTACAATTGAAGGCATCAGTAACAGAGTCTAAAGTTAATTTAAATGGTTAATGAATAATTGCTCACATAATTTAACGGTCATTATTATTAACATGATAATTATAATTTAAACTTACTTTGAATTCATTAAGTTTACCAATAAAAAATATATTTCTTGATTTGAAAAGAAAACTTATGTATTGTTTAGTAAATTTTAAATCAATTCTTAATTTTCATAAAATATTAATAATGTATTTATTTTTATACAAAACTATATTATAAAATGTTGGTGGATTGTACGGGTTTTAAAATTTTCCTTCATTAATTGTTTAGTTTTCATAAGTCTAATGGTCCTTTGAGACCTTCTACCTTTCTAGCTAAAACGTTTAATTTAATTTGTTATTTAATCATTCTAATTCAATAAAAATATTTTAAATTGACTTGAAAAAATATTATGTAAAAGTTTAGTTATTTATCATGTAAACTCTATATTCATTAATTTCAGTCTTATGATTTATTTTAATGTATTGAACGAGATTATGTGAAGACTTAATAATAAAATCCATGCAAGTATAAACAATATAATCAGATATCAGATATGAAAATTCAAGTGATAATATTAAAAGTATAAGTAAGGAATGAACTTTAATAATAATTATTATAAAGTTTAAATTTAAAAGTTTAAATATGTGCCTTAAAAAAAACTACATTTATCATGTTGAGTGATATGAATTTTTTCAATGTATTGAGTGTATTGAGTGAGACAAGACGGGATTGGGAGTAAAATTTATGAAAATTTGAAAATGGAGCAATGATAAATTGAAAAAAAAAAATGCATGGGAATCATAGAGAGGACCAGAAGTAAGAGCCACCCCATTAAACCCTTTTAGATTATGTAATTATGAGCATAAAAATAATAAAAATATAAAATAAATTGTGTGTAGTATGTGTCAAAGATAATTTTAATTATCACTTCAATATCATTTGTTGAGATTAAAGGTTGGTACTACATAATGCTATTTAGAAATATAAATATTGTGACTATGAATCTCCTAACGACATATTGTGCTATTAGAGCTAGAATTAATATTTCACTTTTTGGATCAAACTTTGTATATATTTGAATGAATACTTTTTTTGTGGTCTAAAATATATTCATTACAGTGTAAAGATCTCCAGAGATACTTGGAATTATGTACATAGTGTCAAGGATTTAATGCAAGCGTTTTATAATTAAAAAAAATTCTCCATATGTGTATATTTTATATCATCAAATTCTTATTATAGCAAGTGCAAAAAGAAATCAAAGTGTTGGAGATAAGCAACAAGGAATCAGGATAAAAGTTAAAAATTGATTTTAATAATTATTCTCATAATGAAATTAGAATATTTTAAACTAAATTTAAAATAATTTTTTTTGAAAAAATTACATATGAAATATTTAAATATGTAAATCACAAGAACTATAATCATCATATTAAATTTAAATTTTTAATTTTTTTTCACTACTTTGAGTGGGATGAGACAAATATTGGGAATAAAATCTCAATAAATTATAATTATTATCTAATTTACTTTTGAAAAGAAATGAAACAAGCAAATATATTTTAACTTATTAATGGGAAAGAAAGTGATATCATCTTTTTTTTTTAATCTTATCTACTATGTTCAATATGATCACAAATAAGTTAATTGTAAATATTATATTTATGATTGTACATAAAATTTGTGTTTAATCCTTTTATGGTTCAATTTAAGGCATTATTAATCAAGTCTAAAATTAATTTAAATGGTTAATGAATAATCTTTGTTATAATTTAGTGGCCATTACTATTAATATGGCAATTATAATTTAGAAGTACTCTAAACTTATTGAGTTTACCAATAAAAATTATATTTTTTCATTTGAAAAGATAAAATATGTATTGCTTAGCAAATTTTTAAATCAATTCTTAATTTTATTTATTATAAACATATGAATAATATATTTATTTTTATAAAAAACTATTTTATAAAATATCAGTGTATTGCACGGGTTATAAGTTTTTCCTTTATTGATTGTTTAGTTTCCATATGTCTTATGATCCTTCAAGATTTTTTTACCTTTCCAGCTAAAGCGTTGATTTAATTTGATATTTAATCATTCTAATTCAATAAAATATTTTAAATTGACTTCAAAAAATATTATGTAAAAGTTAAAATATTTATCATGTAAATTCTATGTTCAATAATTTTATTCTTTTTATTTATTTTAATGTGTCGAGTGAGATAAGGTGGAAATTTAATAATAAAATCTATGCAAGTATAGATAATATAATCAAATATCATATATGAAAATTCCAAAGATAAAATTAAAAGTATAAGCTAGGAATTGACTTTAATAATTATTATTCATAAAGTTTAAATTTAAAAGTTTAAATATATACCTTTTAGAAACCAACATTTATCATGTTGAGTCATAAGAATTTTTTTGATATATTGAGTGGGATAAGACAAGATTGGAAATAAAATCTATGAGAATTTGGAAATGAAGCAATGACAAATTAAAAAAAAAAAAGAGGATCATAGAGAGGACCAAAAGGAAACGCCACCCTATTAGAAACCTTTGTAGATAATTATAAGCATAAAAAACAGTAAAAATATTAAATAAATAATGTGTATAGAAAATAAGTTAGGTTATAAATATTATATTGAATAGTTGTACAAAAAGTTTGTGTTTAATCCTTTTATGGTACAATTGAAGGTGTTATTAATCAAGTTTAAAATTAATTTAAACGGTTAATGAGTAGTCTTTGTTATAATTTAGTGGCTATTACTACTAATATGACAATTATAATTTAAAATTACTTTAAATTCATTAAGTTTACAATAAAAAATAAATTTCTAATTTGCAAAGATAAAATATGTATTGATTAGCAATTTTTTAAAATCAATTCTTAAATTTCATTTATCATAAACATGTTAATAATGTTTTTATTTTCATAAACTATTTTATAAAATGTCGGTGCATCAAACGATTATAAACTTTTTCCTTTATTAATTATTTAGTTGTTATATGTATTAAAGTCTTTCAAGATCTTTTACCTTTTTGGTTAAAGAGTTTAATTTAATTTGTTTTAATCTTTCTAATTCAATAAAATATTTTAAATTGACTTCACAAAAATATTATGTAAAACTTTAAATATTTATCTTATAAAATTTATATTCATCATTTTCGATCTCATGATTTATTCTAGTGTGTTTAGTAGGATAAGGTGGAGATTCAATAATAAAAATCATGTAGGTTTAGGCAATAAAATCAAATATTATATTTGAAAATCTAAGTGATAAAATTAAAATTATAAGTTAAGAATTGACTTTAATAGTTATTATTCATAAAGTTTACATTTATAGTTTAAATATGTACTATAAAAAAATACATTTTTCATTGAATCATAGGAAAGTTTTTAATGTATTAAGTGGGATAGATGGGATTGAGAATAAAGTATATGAGGGTTTGGAAATAAAGCAATGATAAAGTGAAAACAAAAATGCTCGGGGATTATAGAAGTGATAAAAAAAGAGTCACCACGTTAGAAATTCCTTTAGATAATTATGAGCATAACAATAATAAAAATATTAAATAAATTGTGTATAGCATGTGTCAAGAATAATTTTAATTATTATTACCAAATTATATGTTAAGATTCAAAGTTAGTGTTCAAATAATGCTACTTAGAAACATAGAGCAACTGCAAATCTCATACCTACAAGTTGAATTATTAGAGTTAGAATTAATATTTTACATTTTAGATCAAAATGTGTATATGCTTAAATGGTTAATTTATTGTTTAGCAATAAAGTACTGTGACTACGAAACTCTTGCCTACATGTTGACAAGATGCAATATGTATTGTGTAACAAATTTTTAAATCAATTCTTAAAATTTATTTATCATAAATATATTAATAATTGATTTATTTTTATATACAACTATTTTATATAATGTCAATGCATTGCATGGATTATAAAGATATCTGATCCAACAATAAAGCTAAATTTCAAATTGGTGACTTATAATGACAGTCCAACTTTGATATATTGTTAATTCAAAATTTATAGATAATTATAAAATAAAATTGTGGATTTTTGATGTTGTGACCGGTAACTCCAACTCATCATATTTAATGAAATTAATAATTATTTTTATGCTTCGGTTGATGAAATATCAAAAAATAATTATTTTATTATATATAATCATTCTACTTAAACATCCCGTGCATCGCATGTGTCTCCATTCTAGTTATTTATTAAAAAAAATTCTGAATATACTAATTATAGTCCAAAACTTTTCGTGGAGAGAATTGTCCTCAATTCAGTAGTCTTGAAGGATTGGGATTCATTAAACTTTTGTATGAAAATTGATATAGTCAATTTAAAAGAGAGATAAGTACAAAATTTAAAACAAAATTTAATATTACAAAAATTAAATTAAACCTGAATTCTTCACACATTATGTATTTTATTTTCTTTCAAAATTCAAACCTTCAACAATTTCTAAAAATCAAAATCCGCTTTGATAAGTTAAAATTTGGTAGCCTAATTTTCATGTTCAGTGGGAATCACTATAAAAAAAAAAAAAAATCAAGCCCCCTTTATTAGTTTTTTTCAATATGAAGAGACGGGGATAACAACTCAAACTCGACTATTAAACGACATCTGAATTCTTTCTAAAAGGAAGTTTACAAATCAGAATTGAAAATGGATAATAAATAAAAATCAAATTTAAATATCTTAACTTTGACTGGATTTTTAAAATTGCCAAAATACACTATATCAACATGTATTATGGAAGTAACGGTTTCATAATGATAATTTTTAGAAAAAAATGAAAATTATTAATTGTTGTGACAAATGTAACAATGGATGGATTTTTATCTTTTGCGTATGATGGGGAAACCAAACAAAATAAAATTTTATGATAATAAAAAAGAGAAAGAGAGAAAGAATGAGATTTTAACTCTCAAGTTAGCCGATTTTGCCCTTTTCTATAAGATTGGGAAACTAAACAGGATCAGATTTTATGATAATAAAAGAGAAAATGAGAGAGAATGAGATTTTAACCGCCTAAGTTGGAGGATCATTTCCTTTTCCATAAGAATGAAAAACTAATTAGAATCAAATTTTATGATAATAAAAATTGTTAAAATACTATATAACAACATATATGATGTATGTAACAGTTTCATAAGGATAATTTAAATAAAAATGAAAAGTATTAAATATTGTGACATAAGGAAATAATTTACAGATTGTTACCTTTTCCGTATGATTGGTAAACTAAATAGAATCAAATTTTATAATAATAAAAGAGAGGGAGAGAACGAGATTTTAACCCCTAAATTATACGGATTTTTACCTTTTTCGTATAGTTGGGAAACAAAACAGAATCAAATTTTTATAATAATAAAAAGAGAAAGAGAGAGAATTAGATTTTAACCCTTAATTTGGTGGATTATTAATTTTTTTTTTTTGTATGAATGAGAAATTGAACAGAATCAAGTTTTATGATAATAAAAAAGGAAACGAATTAATGAATTTGAGTGACATGGAAACTCCTATGGGCATTAAACTGTTACTTATCAATTAAGTAAGATAATTTTTATTAAAAAAAATTATTTTTAAATATTTTTATTCTTTATCTAATTTCTTGATGATCACTTTATCCCTTCATATAAATTTGTACCTTATTGGGTGGAATTAAGATTAACCTTCGTTCATCAAAGATTAATCAAACCTCCAAACTTCAGAGTCCATCACATACTCATGGCATCTTCTCCTTTCGACTATGAGTTCTCTGGTCGGCGAGTTTGGATTCTTTCAGACTATTCCATCAGAGAAGATAACTTTGACATCCAGATTCATGCTTTTCAGCGCATTATCGGGCCACATGCAACAAGATACAATCCAGTGTTTCATTCAAGTTTTATTATTCCTTGTGAACAATTTCACGAAGAACTTCCTAGACGTCTTCAAAATGCACGAAACAGTCAAAATTTATTCAGCATCCTTTCCAATGACGATATTCAATTATTGGTGTCAGATATTATATCTTATGCTCAAGCTTATCGATCAGCAGCCCAATTTGATCGTCCTACTACCTTACAAACTAACAGACATCGCTTGATACCTTTTATTGTGAAAGTTATTGTTCCGACTCCATATCAAGAAGATCTAGGCATGATTACCAACCAAGTCATAGAGCAATCCATGCAACAAGGGTCAATGGTTTCAAGGGCGGAGAAAATTATGGCATCACTCAAGAAAGTGAAAGTAAATCATGATAAAGTTGAGGCAGAACAATGTAACATTTGCCTGGAAAAATTTGAAGATAATGATGCTGTTTCAGCAATTCCGTGTGAACATGTCTACCATAAAAATTGCATTGTGGAGTGGTTGAAAACAAGTCATTTGTGTCCTTTGTGTCGCTGCCAAATACCAGTAAATTGATTTCCTGAATTATTAGGTATGCTATATTTTTAATGTTCTTACAATAAATTTTCACAATTCTTTGATTCTATTCTTAGTGTGGATTAAGAATATTTATTTTTACAAATAAATTTTAGCTTAGTAGGATTGATCTTTAAAATGTTTGAGTCAAATTAGTAATAAGAAAACCATGATTTTTTGAACTTTATATGCCTATAGCTCTTATAACCTCTCTGTTCTAGCTATGATTTGTTTTGTTGATTGGAATTTTTAGATGACACGTTCACGAAGGGGCAAAATGAGATAATTGAATCAGCAGTAGAGATGCTTTATGGTTTGATTCATGCCCGGTACATATTGACTCGCAAAGGAATGGCTGCTATGCTGAGAATTTGCTGGCTTCCAAGTCGTATTTTTACCGTGCTTTTTTTTTTTTTTTCCCTTTTGCCTTACAACGTTTGAAATAGGTTATTAGTATTGAATTAGTATAAATTGGATGATTTATTGGCGGTGGAAGTCTGTTTTGCAATTCAAATTGAATGAATATACATTCAACTTTCAATTTTGATATTTAACCTTAGCTTTAAATAACTAATTCAGTAGCTGGAGTAATGTAGTTTATAATCTTAAAGTTCATGTTTTAACTCCAATATAATAGCAGCATGAATAACTGATTTATTTTTTCTTTCAAGTTTAAGGTGAATGTGTGGTTTTGCATTTGGAAAATTCTATGATGTTTTTTATTTACAAAGAAAATGAATAAAAATATGTTAACATCAAATATGTGTGTATATATATATATAGTTTAAATCTGCACAATTGACTTCGCTATTTAATGCTTCTTAGTTAATATCACTTGAATTATTTATCATCGTTCTCATTATTATCGATCATAATCCTTTTGGCAAGGTTTAGGTACCCTACATTACCGTCTTTGCTGTTTCAAATATTGGCCTTGTTCTAATTAGTCACTCTGAGTTGTGGCCACGAAATTCCTTTCCTACTATATTACCTGCAAAACTTCTTTTGCTCCTAATTAATATATTCTCAAATCCTATTCATACAATCCCACTTTTGCACTTAACATACGTGTATAGTATATTCTTCAGTACAATGCAATCCATATTACAGTATAAGGTACGTACTAGGATATATAAAGTATTTATGATATATGAGTTTCATATTTTAATTAACAACTATACTTGTACTAATTAATGTATGACAATCTATCTTTTTATTTTAAATTGGAAAAATTACTTGGTTGTAATTCGCTTAGATGTTGACAAAAAATTCAGTGGGTGTTAATAATCAGTTTGAAAGCATAACCACTGTTTAAATTAAATCATAAATGGAGGAGATAAGGATTATATATATATATAGTGTCAAAAAATGTTTATTAATTAATTATTTCCAGTTGCCAATATGTTTTTTGAACCAATTCTTTCCACGTGCTCCAAAAACGAAAAGAAAAAATAGAAATTTTCTCCATTAGAACTATATTGAACATATTGTAAGACTATAAGATAGGATTTGCATTGATTAACCACTTTTAGGCTAAGGCTTCCTAGGCCCTCCCTCCCTCTATACATGAAAATGAATAATTAAAGCTAAAAATTTAAGTAGACAATATCTTATAGTTTTTAGGAGTATAAAATATATCTTATACATTGTGACATTTCATTTAATAGCCTTTATATATATTTGACATTTTTTCATTTTTTATATCAAATCATGACTGTATAATTTAACAAAATTAGTCACATTTTAAACGTTTTTGTATAATAATAATAATAATAATAATAATAATAATAATAATAATAATAATAATAATAATAATACCTCATGCACCGCATGAGTATCAGACTAGTGTGTGTGTGTGTGCATTATACAGTATACACACAAAAAATTTGATTTGATTTATCCTAACACCAAAATAAAAATTGGAATAAACTATCCAAAAATCAATAGAAAAAATATGATTAAAAAATTAGCTAGTTTATCCTATTTTTTCTCAATTAAATTTAATTTGATTATGAGAAATGAGTTTAATCAATTTTGAGCACTTTTACTCAAGCTTTTGAGCCTAATACTACCTAAAAGAATTAAAAAATTCAAATCTTAAGGGACCAAAAAAAAATATTACAATGAGATATTTCACTTGAACTTTTTTTGAGAGCAAATTATGTTTTTTTTTAATTTTACTGAAATTATATAAATCTTTTTTTATTTTTATAATATACATTTTATCTAATTTTTTAAATTTTCTGTACCCTTAATAAAAAAATGTATGAGGGTCAATGGAGCATATTTTAATAAAAAAATTTAAATTGAATTAAAGTGTATTATAATTTTTTATTTCAAAAAAGATTTTTATATATTTTAAAAAATAGAGAGACAATTTGTTTAATTTTAGCAAAATTCACAAGAAATTTATTGTTACTTTTTGTTTCTTGTTTATTTGACAATTGATATTTTTTCTAATGAATGTGATTAGTTTGTTTCATTATATATGTTGTTATAACATAGAATTTTTTGGCTATTAAATAATCAATTCTAATGTTGTTATATATATATATATATATATATATATATGTATGTATGTATTTGCAGAATTTCAATATTAAGAAATTTTTTAAAATTGAATGATGTTATAAAGTAAGAATGTATATGAGTTGAGGCAGTTTTTTTACCTAAGTTGACGTCCAACTCGATTTAGCATCAAGTTAATATTTTAAGCATGCTATTTGACCAAGCTAATAGAGTATAGTCAGAATGTTTTCTAAAATTAATTAGTTTATTAAAAATAAGTTAGTTGTATAAGTTAAGCTATATATATTGATGTAATATTCCTAAATGAAACGAAGTTCTCCTTTACCATATTGTGATATGGTATCAAAGCCATTAAATCATCCTTTGCTTTCGCAATTTCCATCTTTCTTTGCTTTCTTTCTTGTCTCAAGATTCCTTCATTCTTGAACTCTCCTTCATGGCAGTTGATTCTTGTAGCACAACAATGCCTTAGAAGATGGATTCGTTGCAAGATTCATTGAATTGTTACTATATTCATCCCAATGAAAATCTCACGTTGGTGCTGGTATCTCCTGTGATGAGTGGTCCAAATTACCATCAATGGGTGCGAACCATAAAAACGACACTTCTATCCAAAAATAAATTTTGGTTCATCGATGGAAGTATATCCATGCCAATGGTTAATGATCCTATGTATCTTGCATGGGAACGTTGCAACACTTTCGTTCTTTCTTAGATTTTTTGATCTATGTCTGCTATAATTGCTCACAACATTATATGGATAGATAAAGCATATGAGACCTGGACATTATCTCAAGGATTGATTTAGACAAGGTGATGTGTTCAAAATCTTTGAGCTTTAAGAGGAACTATACCAACTGAAGCAAGGAGATATCTCAGTTTTAGAATATTTTACGAAGCTATAGATCATACGGGATGAGCTTCAGAACTTCATACCTCTTCCTCAGTGTGTCTACAATCTAGTATGTTCCTATGGAGTTGTATCTCTTTCCAGAAGCTACATAGAGAAAGATTATGTCATCCAATTTTTGAAAGGCTTGAATGAAAGATTCTCAACTATGAAATTGCAGATCATGTTGATGGAACCACTTCCCCTAATCAACAAAGCGTTTTCACTTGTCATGCAACAAGAACGTGAGATGACTTGTGAAATAGAATCCAAGATATGTTTGAATAGAGTTTCCCTAAGGGCTCCTCCTGTTCAAGCTAGTCTAAACCCTTCCAAGAATAATAGTGAGAGCTCTAACAAATTCTGTACCTGTTGTGGCAAGCCCAGGCCCACAGTGGACATATGCTACAAGAAGCACAGTTATCCCCCTAGTTTCAAGACTCAAAGTGGAGCATCATCTGTAAACCAAGTAGCTTATCTAGATCCTATGAAAGAAGAATCATGCATGGCTCCACTTTTAGTGCCCAACGTTGCTCCACTAATGTATTTCACTAAGGGACAATATGTGAAATTATTAGCTCTAGTTCAACCTTCTCCTTTCACAACTAATAACTCATCTTGATAGCTTAATGATATTTCCACCAACCTAAACATCCTATTATCCATTAATGCAAGTAAATTCAATATTTTTGAAGAATTGGGTCATACCCACCATTGATTTATGGATAATTGATAGTGGTGAAAGTGACCACGGTAGCTTCTCTTTATCTAGTTTCTCTTCTTTTCACCAAATCACACTGGTTAAAGTCTTACTTCTTGATGGATCAATTGTTTTTGCTAAGTACTCTGGCACAATACATTTATCTTCCTCTCTTTGCCTTACTGATGTTCTCTATCTTCCCCAATTCAATTTTAATCTCATATTAGTTATTAAATTGACCTTAACCAATTATTGTTACTTACTTTTTCAATCCTATTATTGTTTCTTGCAAAACTCGAGCCCTTGGAAAATGAGTGGTATAGCTGAGGTATATAAAGGATTATACTACCTACATAATCATATAAAACCAGCCTACAATGCCAAAGCTTTTAGCCTCTCCACTAATGTTTCACCACAAGATCACTTTGACTTATGACATTCTCGATTAGGACATGTATCTCATTCAGTTTTTAATGGTCTTGAAAAACAATTTCATTTTCTATCTTGTAATAAAGCTGCCATTGCTTATGATGTTTGTCACTTTGCCAAACAAAGAAAACTTCCTTTTCTTATTGGTCATACACATTCTTCTTGTTCACTTGAATTGTTCCATGCTAACATTTTGGGGTCCTTTTCATATTGCCTCTATTCAAGGTCACAGATATCTTTTAACCATTGTAGATGAGTTACTGATGTAATATTCCTAAATGAAAGTAAGTTCTCCTTTACTATATTACAATACAAGCCTTGTTTGATTTAGCACCATCGTGAAGGAAGAAAGAAGTAAAATCACAGCTAGCCTCTAGCGTAAAATAAACAGAGGCAAATTTGCAGATGTTGCAATAGAATATAAAGCAGCCCAAAGTCACAAAAGAAAGGTCTTGTGGTAAGCGGCATAAAGTTATACATTTTAGTTTCTTTGCTCTTAAATACCTATTATTGCATTCTAATCAACTTGAAGACCCTTGTAAGATTGGAATTTGCAAATATAATGTGAGCTCAAATGTGAGCTCAAACTTTGAATGGAACATGTTGAAGAAATTTGTGAACTTGTAACCATGAACGTAGATAAATGATTTGTTTTGCTTGCTTTGATTACTTATAACTTGATGTTTTTATTTAATGGTGTATGTAGTTTTAAAACCAAAAAAATTTATAAGGTAAATTTTTAAATTATATATATTTGTAAAATTTTTTAAATTTATTTTAGCAATTCAACTATTTTTTAATAGTTTAGCAATTGAATTAGTGATTTAGTAACCTAGATCCTTCAACATGTCAATGATTGTTCTGAGTCCTAGTACTTTGGTATTGGATCAATGTAGAGTATGCTTTTAATTTAGTTAAAAAAAGATTTAGTTTAAATAACAATATATATATAATCTTACAATTATATAATATTAAAGTAATAAAATATTGATATCAACAAAGCTTGCTAGGTTGTTGTCATCCATTTTTTTTTTTAATATGTGGGATGGAAAACTTTTTATTTTGAAAGCAATTATCATCAGGATATTTTCTTGCAGATGGTTATATATTTCTCACTTCACAATCTATCTAGCCTCCTTTGTGTTCGTTTGCCAAAACCTTGGCAAAGATTTTGGATGATTAAGGTTGAAGCGGCATATAAGTTATTTCTTAGGAAAAATTATATTTAAGGACCACGAAGACAAAAAATTTATTTTTAAGGACTTGTTACTATTAAGTTTAACTGTTTATTATTAAACTCAGCGATAATCATCCTAAAACAAGTGGTAATAGGTCCTTAAAGATAAATTTTTTCATTTTTTTGTCTTTTATTATAATTCTCTTTATTTCTTAACTAAGACTTATGTGTATAGCATTGTAACGCCAAATAGTACATATAATCAATAACTTTTTTATTATTAATAATTTATTATAAATTTCTTTACTTTTTCTTTTATTTACTTTTTAAATATGCCTTTTGTTATTTATTGCAAGGCAAACTCTCCAATCATTCTTTCACATAAGAACTTTTTTTTTTTTTGAAAAAACAATGATGAGAATTGCACCTCAATTTAAATATATCTATAACTGAGGCCATAAGAAACAATTTTCTTGTGATTAGTTAAGTTAGATTCATGAGCCAAATGAGCAAAAGTTAAGTTAAAAAATTTTCACATGTAACAATTTGAGATTTTTTTTTACTTCTAACCATTAAACAATCATATTTTTTAAAAAAATAAATATTATAAAATAGAACTAAAAATTTTGTTACAAAACACAACAGGTTTATAATACATTTTAATATTATAAAATAGATCAAATTATACTCAAATTAAACAAAAATTACAGTTAAAAACTTCAAATTAAAAATATTTATGTTAAAAAAATTTTTAATTTTAAAATTATTAAAAAACTTAAGAACTAAAAATTTAATCTATACAGAAAAATTATAATTTAAAATCTTCAGTTAAAATATTTTTATTCTTAGATCTTTAAAATAATTTTAAAATTTAAGATATTTTAATGTTTTATCTTTAATTTGAAGTCTTTATCATAATTTCCCCATGAATTAAACTAAGTCAATAAACCAATCTCGCGGATTGGCTGTACTTGATTTGATTTATTTTAACTTTAAAAATTATTTAGTTCATGTAAATCCAACTGACAATTTTTCTTCGTTCAAAATTCGGACCAGCAAGTTGAGCCATTCTGTTTGCAAGCTTCGTTTTTAATGTTTTACACCTCTTATCAAAAGCCCAAACGCTTTTTTCTTTTTTTTTGGTCAACTTCAAAGGCCGCCCTGAACAGAAGGGATATTTTTATATATCGGCGCTCACTTTAAACCCAATATCAAAACCCGAATTGGAATGGATTTTTTTTTTTTAAATTGCTATAAAATTTTTAAAAGATCAACATTTATGTGTGTGTGTATATATATATTTCAATCTCAGACATTAAAATTTTAATTAATATTTTAACATGAAAGACCAAGCATTTTTTTTGGGGATTCTGGATTAATAATTACAGTTTTTACAAGTACTGCTGTAATGCCTACATAAACACTTGTCTTTCTCATATGTTTGAGTCAATTGAAAAGTTGCCTTACGATTCGTTTTCTGCATTAACATAGTTGATTCTTTTTGTCATCACTTTATCATGGAATAAGGAGAAAAAAATAATCATGATTTTTTCACAGTTTCTCGGCAAGCAAACAGAGACAGTAAACAAGTAGCTATTTAAACAGGAACCAAATGTGAAAAAAAAAAAAAAAAAACATGTAGAAGGATGATGAAGATCGGAGACGAGACGAGATGATGACTTCGGTGAGTGGCTATGGCCCAAAAACATTTGAAAAAAAGAAACACAGAAGAACAACACTATGAACTACAATGAAGCGACGTTATGAACCAAAAAAGAAAAAAACACACAGAAGAATTTGCATCAAAACCGACATTCATATGAAAATGAGCTAACATTTGTGCTGTATGCTTCATGATCACCATGGTTTGTCCAAGATCCAGCTTACCGGAGTTTTTAACGGCTTACTGCTTCTTATGCTTCATCTTGCTCTCCGCAAGATTCATCAGTTTCTTCATCATCGTGGTTCCCAAAAAGATATTGACTAGCCAATTCATCATCGTGTTTAACAAAATATTCTCTAAAGACTTCCTCATCTTGCTGAACAAAAGAATCACAAAATTTACCACTTTCCGTCCCAATATTTTTCTTGCCAGATGAATCACAAAATTCAGTATCATCTTGCTGCGAGAAACATTATTTTGCTCAGCGCCAACAGATTCCCCTGCATTATCAGAAGGACTATGCTCTTGTATTTTCAGTAAAACTCTCATAGTATCTCGCAATTCAGATATGACTTTCTTCGTTTCCTCCTCATGATCATTTTGCAGCCTCCTAACCTTTTTTTTTTTTAATCAACTCCATTCTATATAAAACAAATCCCAAATCATGCTCATACTTAAGTCTGTTTGTTTCTGTAAGCTCTAAATTCATAGGGTCGTCCAGAAAGGTTAGAACATTTTCTAAATCAGTCACAGAAGCGTAAAATTGAATTACCATCTCTTCTATTTCTTGATTCATGTTCGTACGCATGACGTCTTCCTGTGATATTGTGCTCCCTGCTATTCCAATAAGTCTCACAAACTTGTCAGCGATGATGGATTTCTTGGTGGGATCATTCATGATTTCTTCTATTTTCGATTTTGAGTAGCAAACGGTTTCTTGGTTCGATTGGAAATGGGAAAGGAAATGCACTATGACTTCTGCAACAAGAGCTGTATCAGTGGCCATTTCCGCAAGTTGAGCTCTAAGGTTTGAATCAAAAATGGAGGCCATGGTTACAAATAGAGAAGGTATGTGATGAGAGAGATTTTTCAATGTGTTGATTGAGAAAGAGTGAAAGTGAATATACATGTAGAGGCCGGTTGCTTGGCTATGTTCCGTACGTGAGTGGTGAGTGAGGATGAAGCGTGGGCATGCTAAGCAGTAAGGGCACAGAATAAGGCGTGGGAGTAGAGTATATATATATATAGTAACAGCTAGCTACCTATATATGCATTCTTCGCAAATATCACTATAGCTACTAATTAACCTCTGTGATTCAACTATATATGATCAGTACATTGCTTTCTTTCTGACCTTGTAAAAATATGAAATGATTTAATTAAAACATTAGCAAAATTTATCATAATAAAAATATATTAATCCAAACAAAGAAGCCACAATGAGTAATGAGTATAAGCAAATATGGAGAATGGATGCTGGTTGTGAACGTAGAGGTAGAGGAAAGGATTTTGCTGAAGGGACCACAACCGCCCTCAAAACGTTGTTAGGACGAGGGTACTCCTCTCCTCAAGAGGAGCCACGTGTTTGGAAATAAGGGACCAGTGAGAATATAAGTCGTGTCTCCCACCTGCGTTTCAGCCCAAATCGAGGTTTGTATAGGAAAAGTCGATTTTCAACACGTTTGGATCCGCGTTGAGATGGCCGCACCAAGGTTTCAGGAGATCCGACAAGCACGTTGCGTTGAAGCAACTCGATCTTGCTTTTTGACAACGCGGACGTATTGCTATCTTCTGATCCGCTTTTCACTTCTCTGATGATGCCAAAGAGACGTTCACAATGGCTGTGGCTGGGGATGATGAGAATGCCTGTGATTTAAGTTTAGGCTAGAGAAGTGGTTTAACAAGGACGAAGGTTTAGAGGGTTAGGTGAGATCTGGTTTTGGGGATGGATGGTGGTGGCGAGAGGGGGTAGCAGCAAAGGAGGTAGTGGGTGAAGGATAGAAAGAGGAGGAGGAGGAGGATGGAGGAGCTGCTAAATTGCGCCGGTGGGTGGAGCGGTGCGCCATTTGTGAATGAAAGACAGAGAGGGAAGGGAAGGGAAGGGAAAGGAAGAGGTGCCTCTTGTTTTGTACTGTTGGGGAGAGATGATAATAGAGTGAAGAGGAGGGGAGAAAGAGAGTCAGTGGTTACTTTGGTTACTTCATAATGGACGCTTTGGAAATTGGATGAAGGGGACTAAATGCGATGAATGGTGAGATCTAATGAGTTAAAGGCCGTTGGATTCAATCATGTGCCCACCTTTGAGGACAACACAATGTGTGCGAATTGTTCATCCTTGACTTTTATCTATTTCTTCCCCAGGCTATGGGCACTTCATCTCATGTGGGTCATATGTAACTTTTATTCATTTTCAGTAATTTTACGAACACAATTTTATTTTATTTTGTTTTACCAATTTTACAATATTTTGATTATTTAATTTATTTTAAAAATTTTATACTTAAAATTTTGGACGTTGGAAATTGGATGAAGGGGACTAAATGCGATGAATGGTGAGATCTAATGAGTTAAAGGCCGTTGGATTCAATCATGTGCCCACCTTTGAGGACAACACAATGTGTGCGAATTGTTCATCCTTGACTTTTATCTATTTCTTCCCCAGGCTATGGGCACTTCATCTCATGTGGGTCATATGTAACTTTTATTCATTTTCAGTAATTTTACGAACACAATTTTATTTTATTTTGTTTTACCAATTTTACAATATTTTGATTATTTAATTTATTTTAAAAATTTTATACTTAAAAGTGATTCTGTCATATAATATCCAAACAAAATTAATTCTATCAAAATTACTTTTTACTTAAACTTTTCAAACATAAATCATGTTCATATAAACTCACTTTTACATAAAATTAATTTTACAAAACTAAAATTTAAAAAATTAATTTTACTCACCATCAATCCAAACACACAAACAATGTTTCAATAACAAGATTTTGTAAAATTATTTGTTGGGAGCAATGATAAAACAAAAGTTCGAACCTAAGTACACTATCCATCCTCACTCTTTGTTAGACCACTCCCAGTAATGATGACTTAATACACTGTTGTCTTTGTTCAACACGTTGGAGTGCCTCAAGGCATTTAATATGCTTTTGTATTGAAAATGTGTGGAAGCCGTACTACTAATATCTGATGATGGTAAGACTTCAAATAAGTACCACTTACACAATATTAATAAGCACACAACTTTTTTTAAGAAAATAAAGATCAAACTTTAATACAACTTTTAGGTGTTTATTATAATTTTTATAATAAAATAAGGAAATTTTTTTATTGGACAACAATTGGTTATAATTTTACATACAATTTAACATTACATTATTAAATTTTCTAAAAAATATTCTTCACACATCGTATTTTTATCAAGATATATTATAAAAAATACTTTAAAAAAATTAAATTAAATCCTTAATAAGCTCAACCTTGTTATAGATGGTTGTATACAAATTTATCTAGCCCCCCACTAGAACCTTTTACCCAGGGAATTACTTGAATTAATTTAGATGTTCACTCATATTATCTGAAAGTTGTGAGGATTATGTGAAAGAAAAAAAAAAAAAGCAAATAGCATTATTTTTAGATGGAATCCTGTTAATTTTAAATTCTATCTATTTTTAGAGTATATATTTTAGTCTAATTTTTATTTTTCTAACTAAAATACTTGCCATAAAAAATATGTGAGAGTATTTTGATTAAAAAATATGTATTTATATTAATGGAAGATATTTTAAAAGTAAATAAATTTAAAATTGGATCAAGATATGACACAACTTTTTATTTTATGAGAAATTCGTATATATTTTAAAAATAGAAAAGAAATTCATATAATTTTAACAAAATTCAGTTAAAGTTTGTGTATTTTGCTCTTAATTTTAATAAAATATTAATTATATTCTTTTTCAATTACTTCCATTTATCATATTAACAATAAAATATTAAATAACATGGTATTTTATAATTTGATGTCTTATATTATGATATCCAAAACGTAAAAATTTAGAATATATATCAATATATAACCAAACAACAGTATACATCTAAATTATAATTGAAAATTTCTTAGTAACATATTATATAATGACACAACTAATATCCACTTTTGACTTCATGAATAGCCAGATGCGACAGAATTCAATTGTACCATATTCATTGCCAAAGTGAAAACGATGATGGTTTATGTTAAAGTGTGTGATGTATTTGAAGTCGTAAAGTTGATATCTATACATGAATGTTGCCAGGTAGGTGTGACTCTTGCTTTTTGTGCTTTTGATACCTCGATTTTTCTTTTTAATACAATCCTCCTCCTTCTTCAGTTACTTTTTTTTTTTTTGGCAAAATAGAGAAAAGTAAAGAGGAGGTCAAAGACAAAACATATTGAGTCTTAAATTCCTTTAAGAAAATGGTTAGATTATAATTGAAAAAGGAAAATAAGTGGATTTAAAAATTTGTAAAAATTGGATTATTAGTGAATAATTAAATTATTTGGTGGACGCTTAATTAAACTTACAGATTTTTTTTTTTTTTGGAAAAGAAAAAGGGAAAAAGAGTCCAAGTGAAAAGAAAAAGTTGGGAAAAGTACACAATGCTCTTGAGTAACGAAGTCCCTACCTTATTAGTGAGAAATATTAAACAAAGAAAAGAGAGAATAGAATTCCAAAGATAAAAGCTTAAGTCAAGGTGGAGGCTATGTTGGCAAGAATATTAGCACATCGATTAGTCTTGTGGAAAACATGTGAAAATCTAAGGTACATCAAATCTTAAATTTGCTTGATTAAAGGATTGGGATAAGAGGAGCTCAAAATTGTTCCTTTTAAAATTATAACCAGGTAAATAGAGTTAAGTTCAAAATGGATCTTTTGGAATCCGAAATTTCAAACCCAATATTTAAAATCATAACCAAGCTAACAGAGTTAGGTTCAAAATGGACATCAAAACCAAAAATTTCAAGCTAGATACCAGTAAGTACCCCACACTTCAACTTGCAAAGAGCACCACTCAATATTCCTTGAAATGTTACCAAGCCAATGGCCTGACATATGTATCCCTTAACATATTTTCGCAACTAGCTAACCAGGAGATTTTATGAAATATATATTTGTGCTTCATTTGGGGATATTCTAATTTTTTGGTGAGGTGTTATTATATAATGGAAACATTAATTATGTTTTTTGGTTAATTTGGTGATTAGATATAAATTATACTTAATGACACATTCATTCAGATTTAATTGTCGCTTTTGAAAATCACACAAATATGCTTTTAAATAAATCTCTAACATAATTTTAAATGTTACTATTATATCAAAATTTGAATTCTTTTCCACAATCAAAATATAAATTTAAAATTTTCACATCTCTAAAATTTATTGTACATTTTAAATTTAAAATTATTTATTTAACCTCTCAAATATTTGTCTAATCTTACAGATAGACAACCATTTATAACAATATTGGCCAAATATTATTATTAATAAAAAGTAATTTATAACTTTTATATTATTTTTGCCAGAATATTCTAAAAATAATTGTTGCCTATGAAGCTGACAACACAAAAATAGTGAATTTCAAAGTTTCTGCTGTAACAATTACCATGACCAATAACAGTGTAGGTACTAAGCTTTTTTTGTTGGGACAGTCACTAACAGTTGAATTGAAATAAGAAAAAAAAATATATCCAACTATTATACAAAAAATATATGTGTCTGTGTGTGACTACTATAGAAATTAAACAAACTTGATCATTGACATCATATTTAAAATATTTTTTTAGAATATCAAATTCAAACTGTTTAGATTTTCTTCTTTGATTAGCCTTGGCTGAATTTGGTATTTAAAAAATTACAAAACTTAGATGTGCCATTTGACCATTATAAAGTCTATAACAATATTAGGGTAATAATACACCTTTTCTTATTTACTTCTTTTCTTTTTAACTCTTATTTTCGGAAGCGCAAGACTAGGGCTGGACTTTTATTTTTTTGGTTTTTAGGTATTGGCCGAACCAAACATGACCGATGTGATATAGTCCTTAATGATATCATTTTGGGCCCTCACAAATGGACTAAAAGTTTGAACCAAAAGCCCGTAAATTGGATTGCAAGTGGCCCTTGAGTCGATGACAAAAAGAAAACACGCAGATAACAGGACCTATGTGCCTGTGGGCCTATGACGATCAAGAACAAAAAATGCTCCAGAATTGGGTAGTCATGCCCCAGCGCTTAAGCACACTGTTAGAATAATTCCTCTCCCTCTCTCTCTCTCTCTCTCTCTCTCTCTCTCTCTCTCTCTCTCTCTCTCTATATATATATATATAAAAGATACACACACACGCCATTTACACAGAGTTATACAAATATAACAAAGATGTCATTTGATGTTATGAACATTTTAAAACAAACTTGACAATATATATATGTATATATAATTTTAGTTAGTTGATCTTTAGGTTAGTTTTGTTATCAATTGGGACAATGTTTCTTTTTGAATGAATTCAAGGCCACGTTTTCTATCTTGTGTAGTATATTTAGGAGAATAATTTTTTTAAATATAAATTCAAAAAAAATTATCAAAATTAAGATAAAGAGCATTCTTCTTTAACCACAAAGTTAAAGAATTAACAAATATTTGAATACATGAATTTACGTGCATCTCATCAGATTTTTCTTTTTTTCTTTTTAACTTTTAGGCTGCCTACTTGAGTAGCTAATAAAATTATGATTTTTCTATAGAAACTATTTGTGCAGATGACAAGAGTGATAATAAATCTGCCAACCTAATTAACACACCTATCGAGTTAACATAAACTTATTTTAACCTACACTGATGAGGATTCACTTAAGGTAAACGCCATTTATTATATATTTATTTCAATACATTATAATTTCTCCCTTAATATGAATGATGATTTTTCACTCGAAAGTTGACATCTACTCCTTCCATTTCAAAATAATTGTCATTTTAGAAGTTCAAGATAGTATTAATAAGTTTTTACTATTTTACCTTTAATGGGAGGAAAGAAAGTATTTGGATAAATGAGGAGATGATTAGAAGGATTAATTAAAAAAGAGAGACAACTTAATATTTTACATATTTCAATAAAAAGATAATTTAGCCAAATGTAGTTACAGTTTTCCACAAATTAGATTATATATAATAACTTCTTTAATCCTTATGCAATTATCTTAAATGTCAATTATTTATAAATAGAGAGAGTATATAATAGACTTAAGCAATTTAAATGTAGCTGATGTGTCATTCATATAGGCCTCCACCATAGACTGCATATGTGGAAGCTATTCATGTGACATGAATCTTGAATATTAGAAACAATTCTTACATGCAGTTGGTGCACCATGTCATTTATACACTCAACGGTCAAGATTTACTCTATGTGTGAACCCCACCTGTATTATATATGAACCCTACCTATACAATTTTAATCCTATCCATTGATTTTTTTAGGTGTACCAGAAACCTATCTATTGATTTTTTTAGGTGCACCATATTCCAGGTGCACCTTAAAAAATTTCGAATATTAATTTAGTATTCCAAGTCAGCTTAGGTTTTGCTTAGTCATGATGAAGAAATTGCTATTTTATAATTTTCGTAATATTGAAATGGTTATAATATTCATTTAATGACTCTCAATATCAATTTTAAATGACTTTCCTTAAATTAATATATTGACTCTATGGATTATTCAAATAAATGGTTACTATTGGTTCAAGAATTGCAAAACGCCCCACATTGTTAAATATTGTTTTCCTGTATGATGAATATTCAATCCTATAGCCATTAGTTTTACTTTTCAATATTCCCAATATTTTCTTAAAATGCATTCCTAAAATTTGCTTTAAATGCATTTTCAAGCAAGTAAAGAGTTTGTTTGTGTAATTTCTTCCGGCAAAATTTCTATATCATCTGTCTGTGTATGTGTTCACACCTTCACAACTAATCCTCTAAGTTTATCGAGAACCTAGATGATTTTTTGACCAATAAGAAAGCAAGATGTCTTTTACAAATCTGGTCCTAATGTACAAGAAAGTGGACCAGATAATCAACATAGTACTATTGTTTTCCTAAAGCCATATTGATTGTCATGGCCCTGACATTCTGCAGGTCAGGAACATTTTCTGTTAATGTACGGCGTGCTGATTTCAGTGAGCTACAAGCACATGCAAGGATTAGCATATATAGGTAAGGCAATTTTCACGTCATCATTATATATATATATATATATATTTAAATTACAGAACAAGTCAGTATTTGTTTGGAATTGTATTTGCTGAGTCAGCAAATGTAAGTATTTTTAAGGCTAATTGTGACTGTGCTTGCAATTATTTATTTTTCTTCCTTGTTGTAATCTCTATTCTAAGGTAATGGTGGAGATTGTTTGTACTTTGGGTTATCATTTTACTAATTTTGTTTAGCTCCAATTATTTACTGATGCTGCTTTACCACCACCAAGCTCTAATGACACTAACGTCAATATGCAAGATGCTAAGGCAACCGCTGATGCACCTGGGGTCGAAAATGGCATCCCTGATACTAAGCCTGGGCAAAAGCTGTTTAGGAGCTCTCATTTTGTTTAAAATAGACAAAAGCAGATTATGTTATATATGAGTTATAGTCAGATTATATCTTTTAATCAAAAGAGAAGTGTATTGTTCTATTTGAACTATTTTTCTGGTTCAAGTTGTAGCTCTGAATTTTTTAATATAGATATTTTAATTTTTAGTTTGATTCAAGAATTTTTTTTCTGTTTCAATATAGTAATTATCTTTTTTTCGTTAATTGTGCAATTTTAAATTTGAACCAAATTTGTTAATTACTTTTAAAAATCTGTCAAGGAATTGGATATTCAAGAAATTTTTTTTTCAATATAATAATTGTCACACCCTAAATGAAGATGTGACCAGCAAAGAATATGAGGAAATCCCATGCCCGTAGGCCTAACAACACATACACATTTAATTCCACATACAAAGTTAACAACTTCAATTTAAGGCATAATTCTATTGATCCTCTTTATTTATATCAAGTGCATGTTCCACCTTTTTGTCATAGTTCAAATTAAAGTCACACTTAGGATGTTGCACAAAAATTTTAGTAGAGTTCCCCTTAAAATTTAGGACATCCTTAATTATCTAGAGCCAATCAATCCATCAAAGAATAACAGAGAACCCACTATTATTAATAACTATGGAACATAAAATAGGGTATGGATCGTGCCTGTAATGTAGAGCTGACTTTAAATTACAAATATGTACATACACAAGAACAACTAACATCAATATCTGACAACTTAACTACTAGCTTTCTATTGAAACCACTCCTAAACTAAGCTGGAGGGGCGTTGAGATGAAATTTAACTATATGCAAAAGTAAATAATAGAATGAATCATAGTACTCAATGAGTAGAAGATAAAGCCTAATAACTAAAAGGACGAGCAAATACAAAGTTCTTTTGAAAACTTTGTTCGCATTGAGAGTCAATAAACAATGACCAATTCGTATTATATTAAATAATAATAAGAACAAAATAATTCGCAAATGATATGAAATAACAATGCCAATATACAAATGAATACTTCAAATAAAATTCTTATTATGAGATCATTTAGCAAATCAAAAGAGGAAGCATCCAGTTAAAACCAAAGTAGAACAGATGCAGAACCCATAGTTCGCAAAGGTAAGTAATTGTAGATGCAGAACATACAACTTGCGATAATAAGAACAGATCCATATGTGGTGGCTGACACACGGGGCTAGCTACATTCCTGCTAGCTGGAGTTTAGATTGAGATGCACCAAGGCTAACAAATATTGCTATTAGTTACAGGGTTCTGTACTAGATAGCTTCCTAAAGACAACCAAATTCATGTGTTCATATTTAAAACATTTAGACGGTTCAAAATCAAAATATTATCATAGTTTAAAATCATCATATTTAGGGCAGTCTTTTTTCACAATTTATCACTTAAAGTAGCATACAAATGTCAAATTCAACTTAATAACAATTATATTTTAACATAATAAAATTTAAAAGATTTAATATCCAAAATATTTGCAAGCATGAAGATACTCCCTAAGATGCCTGTCCCAAAGCCATGTAGAAACAAGCAAGAAGTAGAGAAGTAAAGAAAAAAAACTAGAGGAGGGTTTGAAAAAAAATGTATCAAACTTTATAATCTACTCATAGTGAATGCCGAGTGGTTGTAATCCTTCAACACCAAACTATCATCAAATCTTTCCCATGAGAATACTCATAATATTTCCTAAAACACAATTTACAACATTTTCCTTCGCTCTTAAGAACTTAATAGAAGTTTTTTCTATGTCCAATTTATTTATCCTAGTTAAATTTTATCCACCTTATTTAATTGATCTTGTTATCTAGTTACTTCCTATTTTGCTAAATTTAATCACTGCCTATTGAAGTTCTACCTCAATACTAACACTAGTAATGATCTATACTATTTAGTTGAATGATCCATACTACTACTACAAAGCACAATTATTAAATTTTTGCCTCGTAGGCTTCAAATTTAGGATTATCATGTAGCTCTCCAATAATTCAACTACATGACATAAGTCTATAAGAGTCCTCCAAGGGAACTCACTACTATGACCCTAATATATTGTGCAAAAAGCTACAAACATTTAACCAACTAAATTTACTACATCGTTACCATAAGGTTAATAGGAGGCAAGAAATTTACCTTAAATGTTCAATTCACGGTCTATTTCCCTCAAGTCAACTAATGAGTCACCAAAGCAACAAGGAATAGGTTCATGGCCAAAACAATTTGAGAAAATGGTAACAAGTTCAAGGAACTGCATATGAGTGAGAAAATATCATAAAGAGGTCGTTTGTAAGGGAATTGGGGAATAAGTGAAGCAAGAAGAGGTCTTATACTTCATCTACTCGTTCAGCCAAAATATAAAGGCACCTAGAAAAGGATGAGGTAAAACAATTACTTTGCATGTTAAAAAGAGAATTTAAACCAAAATAAGGGTAACAGCTAGCAAGCAGTAAAAGTTTAAAGATGGCGTGAGTAGCATCTGCACATTCACGCACCCACACCAAATCGCAAACTGTAGAACATCACTTGGTTGGAGGAAGAATATTTAAGGGAAAGCTATAATGAAAATTTTCTCTTTCTCTTTTTTTTTTTTTTTTAAAGAACATAGATGAGGGGTTAATCAAAGGAAAATCATGTTGAAGGTTTGAGAGAAGTGGACACCTTGATGCTATAACAATATAGCCTCAACCCAAGAACAAGGATGGATGGCAATTGTAGCTACACAAGAGTAAACCAATAAGAAGTGGGAACAATCAAGAAGTTTCTTTGGTTGCCAGTAGACATGAGTTAGGGGAGGAAGCAACAATCAAATGGGAGCGTGATGAGGGGAAGAAAGTCATGCCTTCACATGACAGAGAAAGAAAAAGGTGGAACAAAAAGCTAAATGATGAAACAGAGAAAGTAGATATTGAAGAGATGTCTCTAGACACTTGCTACAAGAGAATCACGTGATCTGAAGGGGGAAAATCTTGAGGGACCAATTGGCAATTACAGAAATGCATAGGCAAAAAGAAAATAAGAGAAATGGCAATGTGAGTGTTACATAAAAGCTTGCAATAATAAGAGAAAGGTAGGCAAGGAAATCGGTTCTTTAAATCCTTTTTTTTTTTAACTTTACTTAATTTATTTGAATCAATTAGTATGGCAATTGTTATTATTGTTAATAATTCTAATTATTTAAATACTTGATTATTAATGGGCATTACATCTTAATTCTTTTTTTTTCCATTTTAATTATTTATTATATATGTATATATACATTTTATTTTTAAAAAAATTTCCCCTAATTCTTTTTTTTTTCTTAGGTTATTACAATAATTATCTTTTTGTTGGTTAATTGTGTGATTTAAAATTTGAACCAAATTTGTCAATTATTTTTAAATTGAGAATCCTACTCATTAATATGTCTGCATTAAATGAATTCATTATATTAATTTGTCAATCAAAATTTAAAAATTTAAAAAATATCTTATTATTTCTTTTAAAAATAAAATATAATATCCTTTTAATTTACTTATAAATGTTTTCTTTAATTTTAAAATTTTTAAAATTATTTCAAATGTTCGGCTATTAATTGTTTAATATTTCAACTTTAATATCACATATCTTTTTCATCATTTTGATTGGATATTCATGGTTGCATATTCAATATTGGGAACTTGCAATCTATTATTTATAGTTTGAAATTGTTTTTATATCTGTTTGATTCATTGCTTTATTTTTTGTCTCTCGCATTTATTATGCATATGAAGCAATTGAAAATGCCAAAAACCATCCTTATTTGATAACATGCGATTTAAATTGGAGTTCCTCGTGAATTTAATATTTTTAACTGTTAGTCAACCTCTTTTTCTAGCTTTCAAATTTCAATCACATTAAATTTTTTTAAAATATCAAAAATTTGAAAAATTAATAAATATATATTATTTTTTTGGTATTAAATAGAATAAATTAGGACCTTGATATATTCACAATCCGATTAAGCTAGACTATTTAATGTTTGGCATTGGTTCCCAAAATTAGTTAATAAGCATTGTTTGAAAGAAATTCAAATCAGATTTAATAATTCTTTTTTGTTTCAAAATTCACATTAGTTGAGAGAGAAATAGATAAAATGAGAGTTAAAGATTCTTTTTTGCTTCAAAATTCACATTAGCCGAGAGAAAAAGAGATAGAATGAGAGTGAAAGAGAGAGAATTTCGGTGACAAGAGTTGAAATTCTCTCATTCATAGTTTAATATATTTGTACTTAGACCTTCTATCTCTTTTAGCTCTTGTTCTCATTCTATCTTTTTTTTCTCTCTCTCTCTCTTAAGTTTTTAATCAAAATTTAAAAATTAAAGAAAGTCCCATAATTTCATTAAAAATAAAAATATCCATTTAAAATTATTTATAAATGTTTTCATTAATTTTAAGAACTTAAAAATTTTTTAATTATCATTTTATATTGATTTAAAACCTCTCTCTCTTTGAAATTCTATCTATTTCTCTGTTTCTTTCAAATAATTTGAAATTCTGAACCAATGTCCCTTAATTATACTTCTTTTTCTAAAATAATTAATTTCATCAAAATATTAGTTGACCTAGTGATAATTCCTTAATTGATGTTGTCATTTAATTTTCTCAACAAACTTTGTTTAATCATATTTAATTAAGATAAATTATATTTAAACAAATTTATTTAAAATAATTAAAGCTTATAATATATATTATAAAAGTTCTATACTTACCATTAACTTTGAATCTTACGCTGTGTTTGGATGAGGGAGGAGAAAAGTGGAGGAGGGAGAAAAGTGAGAAGAAAATGGAGGAAAGTGAAAAGTGAGGAGAAAAACATTTCTTTCTTCGTGTTTGGATGGGGGAGGAGAAAAGTGGAGGGAAAGAGATTTATTAATTTTTATTAGATAATTTTGTCCTTACTGTCTGACCAAGGTTAATATTAAGTAAATGAAATTTATTTTTTAAATTAAATAAAATTTATTTTTAAAATATAATAATTATTATATTTTTATGAATATAAATACATAAATATCATATATTTATAATTATAATAAACATATATTATTATTTTAAAAATATTTATTTATATATTTATTTTATTATATTATTTTAATATAATAAATATTTTTAATTATATTTATATATTATATATAATATATTATTATATCTTATAATTATATATACACACACATATATGCGTTGACGCATATATGTGTGTATATGCAATCGGATGCTATATATATCCGACCAAATTTTGGTCGGATATACATCCAACCAATGCCATCGACGGCAATGCAGTCGGTGGTTTTTTTATTTTAAATTAATTAAAGTTTATTTTGAAAAAATATTAATTATTATATTATTATGAATATAAATACATAAATATTATATATTTATAATTATAATAAATATATGCTATTATTTTAAAAATATTTTATTTATTATATTATTTTGTTTAATAAATATTTTTAATTATATTTATATATAATATATCATTATATATATAATTATATATGAGGCAATGTGGATTCCAACCAAAATTTGGTCGTAACGCCACTGACTGCAATACAGTCGGTAGTTTTTTTTTTAATTAAAAAATATTTTAAATTAATTAAAGCTTATTTTTAAAAAATATTAATTATTATATTATTATGAATATAAATACATAAATATTATATATTTAAATTTTTATTCATTTTAAAATTTTATACATATCATTTTAATATATCTTAATTAATTTAAATTTAATATATATAAATATAGTAATTATTGTTTAATTAAATTTATTTATAATATATCATTATATATTATAATAGTATATATATTAATATATAAATATTATATATTAAAATATATATATATATATATATATCTTCTTTGTTGTGAACGTAGCTTGTTATAAGGGATAATTCAGGAAACAAAAGATAAATTACGTTAACGAAGCATTTTCTCCCCACATCTAGAGAGAAAAAAATTACGCGGAACCCACGCTCATTTTCTCCTCAGTTTTCACCTCCCTCCCTCATTTTCTCCCCATCCAAACTGGAGAAAACGCCACCCTTCTCTCCTGATTTTCTCTCCCCCCTTATTTTCTCCCCATCCAAACATAGCATTAAGGTTTTTTTTAAAACACATTTAGTTGAAAAAGTTATCATTAAATTTCATGATAGATACATTAGAAATTAAAAGTTTCAAATGGAATAATATTCTAATTTATGCCTTTTTCCTGAACAAATCATCCTTTAATTATCATATATATATAGATAGAGAGAGAGAGAGAGAGAGAGAGAGAGAGAGAGAGAGAGAGAGAGAGAGAGAGAGAGAGAGAATAGACTAGAGCAAAGCTTTGAATCAATTAATGAAATTGACTTGTCGCAATTTTAGGTCTCTATCTCATATTTTTAATGTTAAAGAGTAATAACCAAATATTTGTTCAAACATTTTTTTTTATTTTTTTCTAAATGAAAATCATTTCAAATTTTTGACTATTAATTATTTAATATCTTAACTTTTGATAGAACATTTATTATTCTTCTTTCTAACTAACTATTCATGGTTGCATAATTAAGTTTACATCTTTCTTTTAATATTTGCCTCAAATAAAGCTAACCACTAACATTGTGCATTTGAGATGATTTTTGACCTCTTACAATATTTCTGATTATTTCTCAAAATATTTGCCTAATCTTAAATATTATATCCTCATTCCTTATTTCCATTTGTATCTCTACAGCTCAGTAATTATTATTCCTTTGAGGGCATTTTATACTACATGCCTCATTACGATTAAGTCTTGAAGATCACTAGAAGCTTAGAATTAGTTATGTTGGTATTTTTTTAGTTTGTCTTCAATTTTCATTGTCAATTGTTAGAAAGAGGCCCATAAAGATAGAGTCGTTATGTTCATAGTGTCAATTTATGTATGTATAATTTGTCATTATGGTACTCTGTGTAAAATAAATTTTGTTAGTAGTGCTAAAAACAAATAGTTTATACTTGAAAATAAAATAACTGTTTTATTATTTTTACTTTACATATTGTGATATAATACATATTTGTATATTTAAATTAATAGAGGATATTTTTTAAAAAATTAAATTAGATTAAAGTGTATATTTTAAAAGTAGATAGGATGTTTGTAAAATTTACTTTAAATTGTAAAATAAAGAATAATATAGAATAAAGTATGAAACAATCTTTTAATATATTCAAAGGAGAGAATAACTTTCAATATCATTAATAAGAATTCAAATTTATGTGAATTCAAAATATGTTATTAAAAAATCTTCAATTAATTATTTTTTATGGGAAGGATAAAGATATTTTTTATTCAAAATTAGTTTTCTTGATAAATATAAAATTGAAGAAAATGTACTTTCAAGATGACCTTCAAATTTTCCTTCAATAATTTGAATTAATAATTTATTTAATTCAATTATCTTTCGTAAGTTATTGTTGTTCTCAAGATAAAGGCTTCACAACAACTTTGATATACATCGATCCTCTTATATTTATGCATATATAACTCTTTGGACAGGGGATGGGTGGTTTTGTGAGGCATGGTTGTATTACAAGTTAAAATTGTGGTTTTCTCTTTCGGTATGAGATATAATAAAGACGTGATTTTGAATAAGGATTTATTAAGGATAGCTCTAAAACTATTTTCTTATATTTTTTACTACTTTTATTTGCAGTTAGTGCAGCTAAGTAAAATATGATAATTAATTCAATACATATTAAAAAATGAATGATATGAAATATGATTATTGAATAAATTAAAATAAAATATTATAATATATGTTTGTTATAAAAATTAAATATTAAATAAATAAACATTTATGCATCATATGGGTTAAACACTAAATAACTTATAGTTGAAATATTTGATTAGTTAAGTTTTGATAACTTTTTCTAACTGATAGAATTAATGTTTTGCTCACATTTGGCTCTTCCCCTTTTCCTATAATAATTAATTTTATTATCATTTAAGATATACAAAATTTTGGAGAGAGAGCATTGATAAAGAAAAGATCTTATTAAAGATAAATTGAGATATTAATGAGTTAATAATGAAATTGAGATATATTTTTCAATGCTTTGAGTGGAATGGCACAAATGTTGGAAATAAAATCTTTATAAACCATAATTTTTATATAATTTATTTTTTAAGAGAAATGAAACAGTTAAGCAGATTTTAATTTGTTATTAGGAAAGAAAGTGACATCATCTTTTTTCAAAATCTTATCTACTATTTTTATGATCATAAATAAGTTAATTGTAAATATTATATTAAATGGTTGCACAAGCAAAATTTGTATTTAATTTTTTTATGGTACAATTGAAGGCATTAGTAATTGGGCTTAAAATTAATTTAAATTGTTAATGAATAATTTTTGTTATAATTTCATGGTCATTACTATTAACGTGATAATTATAATTTAAAATTACTTTGAATTCATTAAGCTTACCAATAAAAAATATATTTCTTGATTTGAAAAAGTAACTTACGTATTGTTGAGCAAATTTTTAAATCAATTCTCAAATTTTATATATCATAAACATATTAATAATGTATTTATTTTTGTACAAAACTATTTTATAAAATGTTGGTGTATTGTACGGATTATAAATTTTCCTTCGTTAATTGTTTAGTTTTCATGTATCTTATGGTCCTTTAAGACCTTCTACCTTTCTAGCTAAAGTGATACAATATCAGTAGACATACCCATTGGAGCACAACAAGTTCGAGAAACCCTCATCTATCAAGAACTTCAAAGAGCTCAAGTGACCCAAATTTTGCACTATGTCCAAAAATTCCAAAGAGCTCAAGATAATATCTATGTTGGACGCCGGCCCAAGTTTAGAGCCCAAGATCCATATTTGATCAATTCAAAACATGCTGAATTAGACTTTGGACATGAGATTTCCTTAAAGATGCAAAAGTGGAAGTCCAAGTGGAAGCCCAATGTTCTAAGAAGGGCCATGGAGCAATTAAAGTCAATATCCAACATATTGAAGGCCCAATGTAACTATACACATACAAGAAGAGTGCCAAGGTCCAATTGGAGTCCAATTGCAAGAGATTAAGAATCATGTGTCAATCATGTGATTTTTAATGAAGTATGAGCATCCCATGTGACAACTTAAATAAGCTAATTAGTTTTGACTAGGATTCTTTTTGAATTTTGATTTTTATTATTTTATTATCTTTTGAACTTGGTCAAAGAGCTTATCTTGGAGATCAAGTTAAAATTAGTATCTTAATCTAGTTCCTTAATTTTAAGCACCATTTAAAATATTTTTAATCAAATTTTAGAGTTTTACTAATAATACAATATCAGTAGGCATACCCATTGGAGCACAATAAGTTCGAGAAACCCTGATCTATCAAGAACTTCAAAGAGCTCAAGTGACCCAAATTGTGCACTATGTCCAAAAATTTCAAAGAGCTCAAGATAATATCTATGTTGGACGCCGGCCCAAGTTTAGAGCCCAAGATCCATATTTGATCAATTCAAAACATGTTGAATTAAACTTTGGACATGAGATTTCCTTAAAGATGCAAAAGTGGAAGTCCAAGTAGAAGCCCAATGTTCTAAGAAGGGCCATGAAGCAATTAAAGTCAATATCCAACATGTTGAAGGCTCAATGTAACTATACACATACAAGAGGAGTGACAAGGCCCAATTGGAGTCCAATTGCAAGAGATTAAAAATCATGTATCAATCATATGATTTTTAATGAAGCATGAACATCCCATGTGACAACTTAAAGAAACTAATTAGTTTTGACTAGGATTCTTTTTGAATTTTGATTTTTATTATTTTATTATTTTTTGAACTTGGTTAAAGAGCTTATCTTGGAGATCAAGTTAAAATTAGTATCCTAATCTAGTTCCTTAATTTTAGGCACCATTTAAAATATTTCTAATCAGATTTTAGAGTTTTACTTTCATTAGGACTTTAAAAATTTTATCTATAAAAGGCTTCCTATTGTACTCTATTTTGAAGGATGAATGAATAAATTTGAGTATTCTTCAATTCTTTGTGAGGCTTTTACTTCTTTGTGTTCTCTGAGAGTTCACGTGACTTATCAAAGGATTAGTCTTCCTTTATGGCATCTTAAGGCTAGGATTCTAAGAGACAAGTTCTCTTAGGGTCTTTCCTTTGACTAATATTATTATTTTCTAGCCGGTCTCGAGCAAAGTGTCATCTTGTTGAAAGTTCCTAGGACAAGGTTCCTAGAGGGTCTCTCATCATAAAACCTTTTAATTTAATTTATTATTTAATCATTTTAATTAAATAAAATATTTTAATTTGACATCAAAAAATATTATGTAAAAATTTAGTTATTTATCATCTAAACTCTATATTCATTAATTTCAATCTTGTGATTTATTTTAATGTGTTGAGTAAGATAATGTAAAGGCTTAATAATAAAATCCATGTGATTATAATCAATATAATCAAATATCAAATATGAAAATTCAAGTGATAAAATTAAAAGTATAAGTAAAGAATTGATTTTAATAATTATTATTCATAAAGTTTAAATTTAAAAGTCTAAATATATACACTTTAAAAAACTACATTTATCACATTGAGTGATATGAATTTTTTTAATGTATTGAGTGGGATAAGACGGGATTGGGAGTAAAATTTATGGAAATTTGAAAATAGAGCAATGATAAATTGAAACAAAAAAAAAAATTGCATAGGGACCACAGAGAAGATCAGAAATAAAAGCCACCCCATTAAACCCTTTTAGATTTGAAAATTATGAGCATAAAAATAATAAAAATACTAAATAAATTGTGTGTAGTATGTGTCAAGGATAATTTTAATTATCACCACCATATCATTTGTTGAGATTAAAGGTTGATACTAAATAATGCTATTTAGAAACATAAATAAAGTGTTGTGACTATGAATCTCCCATCTACATGTTGTGCTATTAGAGATAGATTTGACATTTTACTTTTTGGATCAAACTCTGTACATATTTAAACAATTTTTTTTGGTGATTTAAAATATATTCATCATAGTGTAAAAATCTTTAGAGATATTTGGAGTTATGTACATAGTGCTAAGGATTTAATGCAAGCATGTTATAATTTAAAAAAAAAAAAATCATTCTCCATATGTATATATTTTATATCATCTAAGGATCCGTTTGGTATGATGTATAGGATAAGTCCTGATAGTATAAGACCTGATAAGATAAGGTCTAATAGATCCAATCTAGCCAATGAATATTTCATAGGTGAGGGATTAAAATCGAAAAGTATTGATAAGTCTTTATACATTAAAACCTAATCAGGCCTAATCTCACCCTCCAAAACATGATTAGGTTATACATCATTTTAATGTATAAGAAAATTATAATGTATAAACTTATACAATACATTATATGCACCAAATAAGTTATAAATTCATAATGTATTGTATTAACTTATATTATTAGGTCTTATACGGTGTACCAAACATACCCTAATTATTATTGTTGCAAGTGTAAAAAGAAATCAAGCAACAAGAAATCAGGATAAAAGTTAAAAATTGATTTTAATAATTATTCTCATAATGTAATTAGAATATTTTAAACTAAATTTAAAAAATATTTTTTTAAAAAAAATTAAATGCGAAATATGTAAATCACAAGAACTATAATCATCATATTAATTTTTAATTTTTAATATTTTTTTCAATACTTTGAGTGGGATGAGACAAATATTGGGAATAAAAATCAATAAATCATAATTATTATCAAATTCACTTTTGAAAAGAAATGAAACTGGTAAATATATTTTAACTTATTAATGGGAAAGAAAGTGATATCATCTTTTTTTTTAAATCTTATTTGCTATTTTTTATATGATCACAAATAAGTTAATTGTAAATATTATATTTATGATTGTACAGAAAATTTGTGTTTAATCCTTTTATGGTTCCATTTAAGGTGTTATTAATCAAGTTTGAAATTAAGTTAAATGGTTTATGAGTAGTCTTTGTTATAATTTAATGGCCATTATTATTAATATGACAATTATAATCTAAAAGTACTCTAAATTTATTGAGTTTAGAAATAAAAAATATATTTCTTGATATGAAAAGATAAATATGTACAGTTTAGTAAATTTTTAAATCAATTTTTAAATTTTATTTATTATAAACATGTTAATAATGTATTTAATTTTATACAAAACTATTTTATGAAATGTTAGTGCATTGAAAGGCTATAAATTTTTCCTTCATTGATTATTTAGTTTTTGTATGTCTTATGGTCTTTCAAGACATTTTACCTTTCCAGCTAAAGAATTTAATTTAATTTGTTATTTAATAATTTTTAATTCAATAAACTATTTTAAATTGACTTCAAAAAATATTATGTAAAAGTTTAAATATTTATTATATAAAATTTATATGCAACAATTCTGGTCTCATGATTTATTTTAGTGTGTTGAGCGAGATAAGGTAGAGATCTAATAATAAAATCCATGCAGGTTTAGACAATAAAATTAAATATCATTTATAAAAATTTAAGTGATAAACTTAAAATTATAAGTTAAGAATTGACTTTAATAGTTATTATTCATAAAGTTTAAATATGTACTTAAAAAAACTACATTTTTCATTGAGTGGGAAGAAACTTTTTACTGTATTGAGTGGGATAGATGAGATTGGGAACAAAATATATGAGGATTTGGAAATGAAGCAATGATAAAGTTTAAAAAAAGAAAAATTGCAAGGGAATTACAGAAGGGATCAAAAGAAAAAGTCACTTTATTGGAAACTCTTTTAGATAATTATGAGCATAACAAACAATAAAAATATTAAATAAATTGTGAGTAGCAATGTGTTAAGAATAATTTTAATTATCAATACCACATCATATGTTAGGATTAAAGGTTAATGTTTGAGTAATGCTACTTAAATATAGAACGACTATGAATCTCTTATATACAAGCAGTATTATTAGAGTTAGAATTAATATTTTACCTTTTGGATCCAACTTTGTATATGTTTAAATGGTTAATGTATTGTTTAGCAATAAAATACCGTGACTACGACTCTCCTACCTACATGTTGACAAGATCAAATATATATTGTGTAACAAATTTTTAAATCAATTCTTAAATTTTATTTATCATAAGCATATTGATAATTTATTTATTTTCATATACAACTATTTTATATAATGTTAGTGCATCGCATGGATTATAAAGATACCTGATCTAGTGATAATTTAAATTTCAAATCGGTGACTTAATGCAACTTTGATATTTTTTTTATTTGGAGTTTACAGATAATTATATAATAAAATTGTGGGCTTTTGCGGTTGTGACCGGTAATTCCGATTCACGCTATTTACTGAAATTAATAATGATTTCTTTTTATGCTCTGATTGATGAGATATCAAAAAAAAAATCATTTATTATATATAATTATTTTACTTAAACATCCCGTGCATCTCATATGTCTCTATTCTAGTTATTTATAAAAGGAAAAGCTTTGAATATATACTTAATATAGTCCAAAACTTTTCATGGAGAGAGTTGTCTTCAATTCAGTAGTCTTGAAGGATTGGGGTTCATCAAACTTTTATATAAAAATTAATATAGTCAATTTAAAAGAGTGATAAGTATAAAATTTAAAATTAGATTTAATATTACAAAAAATTAAATTAAACGCGAATTATTCACACATGATGTATTTTTATTTCCTTTCAAAATTCAAACTTTAAACAATTTTTAAAAATCAAAATCCGCTTTAGGAACAGTTAAAATTTGATAGCCTAATTTTCACGTCCAATGGGAATCACTATTTGAAAAAAAAAAATTTCAATCCCCCTTTGTTAGTTTTCTTCAATATGAACAGACTGTGTAACAAACAACTCAGACTCTACTATTGAAAGACATCTGAATTCTTTTTAAAAAGGAAGTTTAGATATGAGAATTGAAAATGGATAAGTTTAACTCAATTTTTAAAATTGTTAAAATACTATATATCAGCATATATGATGGAAGTAACGGTTTCTTAATGATAGTTTGAAAAAAAAAAATGAAAAGTATTAATTGTTGTGACAAAAGATAACAATGGACGGATTTCTATCTTTTGCGTATGATGGGAAAACAAAACAAAATCAAATTTCATGATAATTAAAAAGAGAAAGAAAGAGAGAATGAGATTTTTAACTTCTAAGTTAGCCTATTTTTACTTTTTCTACATGATTGGGAAACTAAATAGAATCAGATTTTATGATAATAAAAGAGAGAAAGAGAGAGGATGTGATTTTAACCGCCTAAGTCGGTGATTATTTCCCTTATCGTATAAATGAAAAACTAAATAGAATCAAATTTTATGATAATAAAAAATTGTTAAAAATACTATATGACAATGTATATGATGGAAGCAACAGTTTCATAAGGATTTTTTTTTTCAAATGTAAAGTATTAATTATTGTGACGTAAGGTAATAATTTGTAGATTATTACCTTTTCGTATAATTGGGAAACTAAATAAAACCAAATTTTATAATCATAAAAAAAGAGAGAGAAAATGAGATTTTAACCCCTAAATTAGACGGATTTTTACCCTTTCCGCATGATTGGAAGCTAAACAGAATCAAATTTTATGATAATAAAAAAGAAAAAAAAAAAGAGAGAATTAGATTTTAACCCCTGATTTGGTGAATTATTAATTTTTTTGTATGAATGAAAAATTAAATAGGATCAAATTTTATGATAATAAAAAAGAAAGAGAATTAATGAATTTGAATGACAAAAATTCCTATGGCTATTAACTTATTACTTCTCAATTAAGTAAGATGATTTTTTTTATAGAAAAAAATTATTTTTAAATATATTTATTCTTTATCTAATTTCTTGATGATCACTTTATCTCTTCATATAAATTTATATCTTATTGGGTGGAATTAAGATTCACCTTCGTTCATCAAAGTTTGATCAAACCTCTAAACTTCGGATTCCATCGCATACTCATGGCATCTTCTCCTTTCGACTATCAGTTCTCCAGTTGGGAAGTTTGGATTCTTTCAGACTATTTCATCAGAGAAGATAACTTTGAAGTCCAGATTCATGCTTTTCAACACATTATAGGGCCACATGCAACAAGATACAATCCAGTGTTTCATGCAAGTTTTATTATTCCTTGTGAACAATTTCACGAAGAACTTCCTAAAAGTCTCCAGCGAGCACGAAACAGTCAAAATTTGTTCAGCATCCTTTCCAATGATGATATTCAATTATTGGTGTCAGATATTATATCTTATGCTCAAACTTATCAATCAATAGTTCAACTTGATCGTCCTACTACCTTGCAAAGCAACAAACATCGCTTGATACCTTTTATTGTGAAAGTTATTGTTCCTACTCCATATCAAGAAGATCTAGGCACGATTACCAACCAAGTCATAGAGCAATCCCTGCAACAAGGGTCAATGGCTTCAAGAATGGAGAAAATTATGGCATCACTCAAGAAAGTGAAAGTAAATCTTGATAAGGTTGAGGCAGAACAATGTAACATTTGCTTGGAAAAATTTGAAGATAATGATGATGTTTTAGCAATTCCATGTCAACATGTCTACCACAAAAATTGCATTGTGGAGTGGTTGGAAACAAGTGATATGTGTCCTTTGTGTCGCTTTCAAATACCAATAAATTGATTTCTTGAATTATTAGGTATGCCATATTATTAATGTTCTTACAATGAATTTTCACAATTCTTTGATTCTATTCTTAGTGTCGATTAAGAGTATTTGTTTTTACAAATAAATTTTAGCCTAGTAGGATTAATTTTTAAAATTGCAGAGTTAGAGTCAAATTAGTAATAAGAAAATCATATTTTTTATTGACTCAATCACAACAGAAACAGTATGGTTATGTAGGTATTATATCGCTTCTCAGAGAAATAGTAATTATTAATCTAGAATGGCTATGATTCGTTTTTGTATTTCTGGATGATATTGCATCCTACCATATAGGAATCTGTTGCGAAAATTATTTTCCTTTTAAGGTTCTTAGATGAATTCGGATTGTAACCTTATATGCCTATAGCTCTTATAACCTGTGTGTTCTAGCTATGATTTGTATTGCATAACTGCTGATATTGGTTGATTGGAATTTTTAGGTGGCATGTTCACAAAGGAGCAAAATGAGTCAATTGAATCAGCAGTAGAGATGCTTTATGGTTTGATTCATGCCCGGTACATATTGACACGCAAAGGAACGGCTGCTATGCTGAGAATTTGCTGCTTCCAAGTCCTTTCTTTTTTTTTTCCTTTTGCCCTTACAACGTTTGAAATAGGTTATTAGTATTGAATTAGTATAAATTGGATGATGTTCTTGTGTTGGAAGTTTGTTTTGAAATAGTTTATTAGATATGAAAATATTTGATATCTTCTGGTGATATTTGCAATTCAAATTGAATGAATATACATTCAACTTACAATTTTGATATTTAACCTTAGCTTTAAATAACTAATTCAGTAGCTGAAGTAGTGTAGTTTATAACCTTAAAATTTATGTTTTAACTCCAATATAATGGCAGCATGAATAACTGATTTATTTTTTCTTTCAAGTTTAAGGTGAATGTGTGGTTTTGCATTTGGAAAATTCTATGATGTTTTTTATTTACAAAGAAAATGAATAAAAAATGTTAACATCAAATATGTGTGTGTGTATATATATATTGTTTAAATCTGCAGAATTGACTTCACCATTTAATGCTTCTTAGTTAATATCACTTTAATTATTTATCATCGTTATCATTATTATCATAATCCTTTTCGCAAGTTTGGGGTACCCTACATTACCGTCTTTGCTGTTTCAAATATTGGCCTTGTTCTAATTAGTCACTCTGAGTTGTGGCCACGAAATTCCTTTCCTACTGTATTACCTGCAAAACTTCTTTTGTTCCTAATATATTCTCAAATCCTATTTATACAATCCCACTTTTGCACTTAACATACGTGTATAGTATATTCTTCAGTACAATGCAATCTATATTACAGTATAAGGTACGTACTGGGATATATAAGGTATCTATAATATGAGTTTCATATTTAAATTAACAACTGTACTTGTATTAATGTATGACAGTCTATCCTTTTATTTTAAATTGAAAAAATTACTTGGTTGTAATTCGTTTACATGTTGATAAAAAATTCAGTGGATGTTAATAATTAATTTGAAATCATAACCATTATTTAAATTAAATCATAAATGGAGTAGATAAGGATTATATATACATATATATTATTGTGTCAAAAACTGTTTATTAATCAATTACCGGTAATAATTATTGGTATTGAAATGAGGTAGCATGGTTATTTCCAGTTACCAACGTGTTCTTTGAACCGATTCTTTCCATATACTCTAAAAAGGAAAAGAAAGGAAATTTTCTCTATTAGAATTATATTGAATATATTGTAGGACTATAAGATAGGATCTGCATTGATTTAACCATTTTTAGGCTAAGGCCTCCAAGGCGCTCTCTCTCTATACATGAAAATTATGAATATATAATTTAACAAAATTAGTTTAGACACATTTGTAGAATAATACCTTATACATTTGTATAATAATGCCTTATACATCACATGAGTATGACACTAGTGTGTGTGCACTATATAGTCAACACACACACAATTCGATTTGATTTATTCTAACACCAAAATAAAAACTGAAATAAACTATCAAAACATCAAAAGATAGAAACTGATTAAAATAAAAAAAAATTAGCTAGTTTTCATCAATTTTTGCTCAACTAAATTTCACTTGGTTATGAGAAATGAGTTTAATCAATTTCGAGCACTCTTACTCAAGCTTTTTGAGCCTAATACTATCCCAGAAAAAATTAAAAAATTCTGATCATAATGGACAAAAAATATTATAGTGAGATATTTCACTTGTACTTTTTTTTTTGAAAAAAATTACTTGAATTTTCCTTGAGTTTCACTAAAATTACATAGACCCCCACTCTATTTTTAAAATATACACTTTAATCTAATTTTTAATTTTTTATTAAAATACCCTCAATAAAAAAATGTAAGAGAGTTAGTGGAGGGTATTTTAGTAAAAAAATTTTAAATTGAACTAAAATATATTATGACTTTTCTTAAAAAAAAATGTGTGTATATATTTTGAAAATAGAAAAAAAAAATTCATTTAGTTTTAGTAAAATTCACAAGAAATTTATGTGATGTAGTTTTTTTTTTTTATTTGGAGTAACTCACCTTCAATACGAGGCTAAGTTATCTTTTTTATTTTATAAAAGCAAAAATAATCTTGCTCTTACAATGAGTAAAATATTTATGGATATTGTAACCAATACAATAATTATGTTTGGAATAATATACATAGATGGTGATTGATATACTATTGGAGAACAACAATAACATTACAGTGATTTTAAATAAGTTTAAAAAATGGAGATTGACAGCAAAGACAACACTGGCATGCACATTGATGTAGAAGGTTAATTATCAAGAAGCATGAAGAAGGCTAAAGGCAATATGGTAATGGAGACATCTATGGAGGATGTGATAGCTAGGGAGGTTACCAAGGGAAGCCTTGTGGCAGTGTTTGGAAGTCAAACTGCTAATCAGGGAGAGATTGTTAATAACACTAGTAAGGTAGACCCTCCCCTTTCTTACAAAGATCTCTTGATGAGGATCAATGGGCAAGGTGATATTAAGAGCAATGATGAAGAATTTCCTCAAGAGGAAGATGAGTTTTTTTTAATGATGAAGAGATTTTAAATACAGACATGCATCCCTTGTGTCTATGTTTTGGTGTTGAGGGAACTGTGGAAAATAGCATTACGAGTGAAAATCTTAGAGTGAAAGGTAGGAAACCAATTCCTTATCATCTAACTCCAAAAACTTTGGAATCTAACAACCATGTTCAAACCCATAAATCTCCAAAGTGATCACTATTTGGTCCATTTCTCTCTTTTTAGGGATTATTCCTTTGCATTGCACTGAGGTCCTTAGATGATTGCAGGTTACTATCTAGTGATGCAAAGATGGAAACTAAAGTTTTTCCCTTTAGAAGATCTTTTTCAAAGGCAAGCTATTTGGATCAAGGTATTGGAGCTCCTAATTGAGTACTATGATAAGCATTTTATTTTTAAGAATTGGTAATGCAGTAGGAAGATCCTTAAAAGTAGACATTCATACATTGAGCAAAGATGAGGGAAATGGTGATGTAGGAGGTACCAAGCAAGGTTAATATGCATGTATCTGTATCAAGGTCAATCTAAGAAAGACTTTGGCCTTAAAGGTCAAGATCAGAAAGCAAATTTATGGAATTAAGTATAAGGCACTTAATCTTATCTGTTTTGGATGTGGAAGGTATGGGCATTATCAAGATTAATGTGACATGTTAGAAATAGTGGGAAACCATGAACCAAAGGTTAATGCTGAGCACATGACAACTCTAAGTACAAATGAAGTGCATGATGATTGAAATATAGGGACAGACCTCACTACTTACAACTTTGGTCTAGGGATTATTATAAAGTGCAATCTTAAGATGGCCAGTAGGTTGAAGGCACCAAATGATGGGTTGCGTTTCTTGGTTCTTAATGCTACAATGGGTCATGATAGTTGTTGGAGGAGAATCAAGAAGGTAGGGTGCAAGGGTCAACCAAGAAGGATATGGTTACTAATATAGAAGGACGAGTATTGATAAAGAAAGTGAATCCTAATAAGTACTCGACGTCACTTACTATAGAAACTACAACTAATAATTTTGAAGGCCTTGATGGTGGGCCTTAAAATATGACTATGGAGAATGGGCCTATTATAGGCTAGGAAAACAACGAGAAGGACCAACACGTAAGCATATTATGAAGAGTGGATCCAACAATGTAATTGGTGAAGGTTCTGCAATGGAAGCTTCAAGCATGCAAAACAAGTCTAATTCTAAATCTTCTAATTCCAAGGAGAAGAGAGCTAGGATTAGGCCTTTAAAACCAATAACTAATCTTTTGTTTAAGTAGAAAATGTAACACCCTTGTAGTCTGCAATATAGTCTAACCAAAAACATCATCACATCAAAGCAAACAGCACTGAGGCACTGAAGCTTAGGGATGAGGTTGATAAAGCAAAGCCCTTTCACCCAAATGATATACTATGACGAAAGTGAATATTAGAGAAAAATATTCTAGCATTAATAGTGGATCCCTTGCAAGCTCAAATGTTATAAAGATCTACCATGGTCTCTTGTAAGGTCATTTTCTAGACTCCATTCTATCTGTTCATTGTTACGAATTTCTTAGCTTGGAATGCTAGAGGGGTAGCAGGCAAGACCTTCCTACTTTTAAGCAAAAAAATGCTTATTCACCACGATATAGGACTTGTCTTCCTTGCAAAACCTTGTATTAGTGGAACGTAAGCTGAGGAGTTAAAGAAGAGGATTAGGTTAGATGGGTATTTTTGTATGGAAGTTCCAAGTTTTGTTAGAGGAATTTGAGTTTCATGGAATTCTTCTTGTTTGAGGGTTAGCATTATTTCTCATCACCTTTAAGTTATCAATATCAAGGCTTCAATAGCTAAGGGGAACTATTTCTACATGTCAATGGTGTATGGGAGTCTGATGTACAATAAGAAGAAAGATTTTTGGTGTCATCTTGGTTCTTTCTCAAAATTTGTTGGCAGTGAACCTTGGGTTTGCATTGGCAACTTCAATGCCTTGGCTTCAAGTGAAGAAAAAATTGGAGGTGTTCTATCTAACTTTAGAAGTATAAATGATTTTAAGAATTGTATTAAAAAGTGTAGCTTGATTGACCTTGGGTATTGTAGGCCAATATATACCTAGGGAAATGAGAAACTTCAGGAAAGTTTTGATCACTATTTAAGGAACTTATCTTGGTTAAAAGATAACTATAAGGATTTTGTCTTACATTTGAACTTTTTAAAATTTGACCATCACTCGATCTTGGTTTGTATATGTCAAAGTCACATGAAAAATAGGATTCAGGAGAAATATTTTAAATTCATGACTACTTAGCTTACTTATAATGGGTTTGTTTAGGTTGTGAAGGATGCCTAGCGAGTCAACAATGATTGGCTTCATGCTAGGCAACATTTCATAGATGATGTGTTAGATTAGAATCTTAATGTTTTTAGGAGAATTGCTAGATGTAAGAGAAGGTTCCTAAATAGGATTAAAGGAATTAATAAGTGGATTGCCCAAAACATGATCACTATCTCAGAGATTTGCAAAAAGATCTCTTTAAGAAGTATGAGGAAAAGCTTTTTCAAGAAGAGCTTACCAAGTTTTAGAAGTTTACATGTACTTAGCTATAGTTTAGGGACAAGAGTACTAAGTTCTTTCATGCCTCTACTATGGTGCAATATAGGTGTAATCGTATTAATGGCCTAAGGAATAAGGAAGGTAATCTTATTACATATGAGAGTGTTATGATTAAAATGGTAGTTGATTTCTTTAAAAGTTTATATAGCACTAATTTTCAACCTTTTGAATCCCCTTTACATGGCTTCTTCTTAAAATTTAGTACTCAAGCCCTTGCTAAAGTTAAGGCTAAATTCACTAATAAGGAAATTAACTAAGCAATCTTCAATATGGGTCCCTACAAGGCCCTTAAATCAGATAGGCTTCATGCTATTTTTTTTAAAGCCAATAAGGGGTGGTTGGTCATTCAATATGTGATTTCATCAAGAATTACTATAATAATCCATCCTTAATCATGAAGGTTAATGAAACATTTTTTGTTTTTATTCTCGAAGTTGAGAACCTAGAGTATTTGAAATAGTTGCCTCCCATTTCTTTATTTAATATGATTTATGAGATTATTAAAAAGATCATAGCTACCATATTTAAGTGCTATATGGATTTTCTTATGGCACGTAACCAATGTAGTTTTGTAATTGGTAGGCATAGCTCTAATAGCAACATAATTGCGTAGGAGGTTATTCATTCTATATAGACTAGAAAAGGAAAAAAAGTTTGATTTTGATCAAAGTTAACATGGAAAAGGTAGATGATAAAGTTAATTAGAGATTCCTTAAATATACTTTATGCGAAATTGGTCTCTCAACTTTTTTCACTGGCTTTATCATGTCTTGTATTTCCATAAGCACTATGAGAATCATTTTTTATAAGAAAACTATAGAAAACTTTCACATGGCTAGGGGGATCCACAAAGGAGACTTTTTGTCACCATATTTATTTGCTCTTTGCATTGAAAGGCTTAGGCACTTAGTTAAAAAGGTGGTTAGACATAAATGTTAGAAATGTATTTCTTTAGCTCATGGTGGCCCACCCATTTCCCGCCCTTTTTTCATTGATGATCTAATCCTTTTTAGTGAAGCTTCAAGATGCAAGTAGAGGTTATGCTATGTTGTATGAATATTTTTGTTGCTAGTTCGGGTGAAAGTAAGGAAAAAAACTAAGCCTTTTGGTTCTACGAATGTGAATCACACAATGGCAAATTAACTTAGTGAGATATTAGGTTTTTCCTTGGCTTATGATTTAGGGAAATACCTTAAGCTCCCATTCCACCATGGTCGTGTCACCTATGGTATGTGTACTTTTCTCATTGAAAAAATCCATTCTAAGCTTAATTCATAGAAAACAAGAAGACTATTCTTGGCAAGTAGAATCATTTTAACCCGAGCAAAGTTAAATGTCATTCTTACTTATTATATGCAAACTTTTGTTGTAAGGAAATGGAGAAAGTAAGTCATAATTTCTTATAGGGGTCTACTTGTGAGTCTAAAAAACAACATCTTGTTGCATGGGAATAGGTATGTAGGCCAAAAGTAGAAAAAGGTTTAGGTGTACAAAACTTTAGCTATCAGCTATGAACTCAACTATGTTAATGTAAATGTAAATAGAATGGGGTATGACAGAACGAAAGAATAACCTTTAGGCTAAAGTTTTAAGGGCTAAATATAAGCATGGTGAGGACCTCATACATATAGTTTGACATCATCACTAGGTGTCTAATCTTTGGCATGGAATTTGTAGTATATGGAATTATGTGCAAGACAATGTTAGCTAGAATGTGGGCATGGGTGGGTTCTATTTTGGCATGACAAATGGGTGCTAGGTGTTGGTGTCTTGCAGCAATGTGCAATACAATCTCTTTACAATAATATTATTGATCTTTCTATTAACAAGTTTACATGGAATGATGATTGGGATTAAATGTGCCCAGTGATATTTGGTCATGGATTGCATTAATTTTACCTCCGTCATCAACTAGCAGCAAAGACTCTCTCATTTGGTTACACTTGAAGGATCATATTTTTAGTGAGAAAATTATGTATATGGCACTTTGCCCATCGAACACTTCAAATGTTAGGTTCATATGGGATTATATATGGGAATTGCCACGCCTTTAATAAGTGCATTCTTTTCTTTAGCTTATTGTGCATAGCAAGCTTATGACTAATGCCTATTAAACTCATTGCAACCTTACTACCTTAGACATATGCCTACAATACTGAATGCATTTTACACACATTAAAGGATTGCTCTTACTTAAAGAGATTTTAAATGGCTTGCATTGCGCTAAGTTTTAGACTACATTTTTCAACTCCAATTTACTAGACTAGGTGACTTTTGATCTTCAAAATTGTTGGGAATTCAGGGACACGCAATGAAAAATTAAAATCTCGAATCCCTTCCCATGAATCCGTCAATGTTGTTTAAATCGAGTAGATCTAAAAATAGTTACTTTTTTCTGTCGGATTTTAAGAACTAATCTATAAATATGCTCCTTCTATCGGTATCCACTTGAACGGATGCTCAACTTTAACGACGTGCTAGCACCTCTGACCAACGTCTATACACGTTCTTAGTAGAAAAGACGCTTTCCTCTTTCTCTCTCTCTAGGTGGCCATACAATGTTCGTACGCTTTCTCTCTTTAGGGTTTTTGTTATTCTATTGTTCTCGAAAACCCAAGCCTCCTTCTTTTTTTTATTATAAAGATATCTCCTTAGGGTTTCAAATATGTTTGATTGATTTAAAATACATTATTTTAAATCAAATTTTAATTAAATATATTAGTTTAAATTTAAGTCTATCTAATAGATTAAATTTAACCAATTATTTAATCTAAATCTAGAACTAAATTCAAATTTAATTTATTTCATAAATTAAATTTAAATTATCATATTAGTTTAAATTTAAATCTATCACATAGATTTGAATTTAAAACTAATTGATTTAAATTAATTAAAGGATATATATATATATTGAAAATAAATATATATACATATATATATTTCAAATTTTATAAATTATATATATATATCAAATATATATTTATTTATTTATTTATAAAAATTCTTTCGCTTTAGATTGAACGTGATATTCATTAAATCCAGACACGATTTTAGATTCAATGAATTTGGACATTCTAGCTCGAGTTGATTCGTTCTTGTGTATAACCTTGTAGACCCATATGATGTTGGCAGTGGGCTAATGATACTATTTGGCCCACAAGTCACAAGTAGCCTCTAGCAAGACATTGTGACTACCCAAATCATATAAAGATCAGTGATTCGATGCAACTTGTCATATAACCCTATCACATCTCTTTTATCACACGATATCTAGATAAAGTATGAGGTATAGAAATATTATCTTCATCTTACTTGATTGTTACTTTTTCGATCTACGTGCAGACTGACAGTACAAATGGAAACACTTCCATTCTAGCATGGTCATACATTTCTCAATCTTACTTATCGAGGAGCCCAGAGATATCTCTCTATTAATCAGAGGGACAAATCTTATCTTAACAACTCATCTTCTTCTACACGAATTTGATTATGTCCGATCATAACTTTTATAATCACCCAGTTAAATATAACTTTTGACTATGCCAAAAATAGTTTTTTTTTTATGTTGAAAACTATGGTGATCTCAAGTCTAAGGACTCGATGACATAGTTATACATAAAATACAATTATGACTTAATTCATGTAGCTATCTCATAATAGGTCAATCTAGTATTTTGTTCTCTAACAAGTGCCTATGATTTTGATTCATATCTATATACATGATTAACACGTAATCATTAATCAAAATTATACTAGTCTTAGTTCATCATCATTTCCATAATGATGATTAGCTAAGTATATTTAGGATAATCAACATGATTTATCCAAGGATATTATTATATAGAACATGTAAAAAATATAATAATGTAATAAAAGAAAACTCTTATTTCTTAATAAAGTACAATGCTTGTAATATAATGATTGGTCTAGGGCACAATCTCCAATAACAATAGCCTTGGCAATGAGAAAAACTTGAAATGGGAGACTTGTTTTAGCATAGGTGTATGGCAAATATAGACCCAACGCAATCAAATAATCTTTAACTAAGAGATAAGGGATATTGTAAAGCTTCTTAGTAATGGGTATAGAGGTACAAGAAAATTGGAAGAAATCCAACTATTGCACCCTTATCTTTAATGTGTGAGGCGTGAGATATTCATAAGATAGAAATGCCCAAATTGGTGATTAGGTCAAATGTAATATAGATGGCTCAATTAGGAATTGAGGCCTTAAAAGTAATGGCAAAAAGGTGTTAAGAGACATGTCTGGAAGCTAGGTGCATAGGTTCATTCGCAATACTGACACTGGTGGCATGATCTATGTAAAGCTTTCAAGAATAATCTCTGGTATTAACCTTACTTAGAGCCTTGGAATAAATAAGCTATGGATTGAAGTGGATCTTTTAGTTGTGTTAAATGTAACATCCCAAAATTTATTTGATTAAGATTATTTAGAATAAAAAGGAAAATGAGAGTTTTTAAGGAAAAATTATTTATTTGAGAATTATTGAGAAAAATAAATTTAATTATGGGTTTTTAAATTAACTATATGGAAATTCATAAGTAACCCTAAGAAAATTAATTAGGGCTTAATTAATTCTTAAGATTTAACAAAAATATGAATAGAGGAACCTAAAATTGGAAAATAAATAAAGGCCTAGCTAAAATAGAGTCAAAAAGCCTGGACCCATGACCCAAATCCACTATCTACAACCCATTTAACTTAGAACATTAGCCTTAGCCTCACACACTCCCTATTTTTGTTCAAATAGCCAAAAAAAAAAAGAAGATAAAAGACAGAGAAGAGGAGAAACACTAAAGGGAGAAAAATGGTGGTTCAAGGCTTTGAAGTTCCAATTCAGTAAAAAGGAAGTATTTTTTACTTAAGTAAGTGTCAAGAAAAATGATTTTTTTCCTTTTATTCTTTCTTTTGAATGTAATAACTCTTGATCTGGTGAAGATTTTTGTGGATTATTGGTGGAAAAGTGAAGTTATGACCATGTTCCTATATATGCATATGTGTTGTGACCATACACTAAGCCATGACTATCCTCTTATTTATACATCCAAGCCATGACCATGCTCCTAAGGGATAAGTTACTATGACTGTGCCTTTTCCTATGTTATTGGCCAATAACTAGTATGATTATATAATTGTTAGTCTAGAATAGTAATCATTTGTAGTCAAACTTGCTTATTTGATACATGCAAGTATTGCTTTTTATGATCTCCTTTTATGTAAGGCATTATATTGGTCAATCTATATCATATGGTTGGAGTTTTACCTTTAATTATTGAGATTATATATCTCACCCCAGTTGTTGACTAACTTTCTAGGTGAAGGATCCTCTTGTAATGGTAAGAAGAAGTGATTGAAAAGCCGTTTGTAGTTCATAGCCCTGAGTAGGCTTAATACTTCTATTTTATTTTGTGTTAGTTGTAAATGACAAGGATATTGTAAGCAAGATTGACTTTTGTATATCATCTTGTTGCATCATGACTTGTCAAGTATAAGATCTTTTTATTGTGTGTATTTGGGGTTCATCTTCCCCTTAGGATGATCTTTCGCGTATTTTGACATAGTGTATCTCTTTATGCACATGGCTTATTTATGTAATGAAATTGGGTATATGGATAACTATGTGGATTTACTTTTTCTAATTTTTGTGCTTGTTTATTATGGAATTGATATTGTGTTATGGTTAAATCTTGAAATTTATTGCAGTGGTTTTATTGTCAAATGGATTATTTTACTATCATAAGTGTCTTGATAGGTTCAATCTTGAGTTTGGCAAGTGGTTGGACTGTCTACAAACCATATTATAGAGTAGTGAAATTTTTAGGTGTGCCTAGAGTGGGTTCCAAGAGCCTATTTTTGCTATTAATTTTAAAATAGTATTTGGGAGTGTATATTTGAGGCTTGGCCTACCCATTTTTAGGATCCTTTACTTAAGTTAGGTCCTAGAGGTTTAGACTTATGTAAATAGGTGAATTACACTTGTTGGAAGTGGTTTGAGGCAAATTCACAAAGAAATGGCAAATTTGGGTGAGTCATTTGTTAGTTAAAGTTACTCTTTTTGCTGTCATAGCATAGGCATTTTCTAGTCTTCATATTTTAGAGCAATCTTCTGCAATTTTCTTAAGCTTAAGAATAAGCCATTAGTTTGATCATAGAAGCCTTTTTTACCTCTAATTTAACCTCATTCCTTGACTTCATATCTTGATTTTAAGACGTAAGGTGAAAGGTGGATGCTTTAAGTTTATTTTTGCAGCAGATTTACGTCAAAATGGAACTACAACATCTAGGTCTACAGCCTTGATACTACAAGTTCTGTTTTAAGGTGTTTTAGTGGCTAGAGTTGCAACCTTAATTGTGCCAACATAGAAAACTCTTGTTTTTAGTCCTAAAATTTAGGTTTTGGCTAGGGAATGTCCCAAGAATGTACATTTGAGTTTTTCTCAAGCTTTTAAAGGTATTTCCTTAGGGTGTTATAAGTGTGATTAAAGAGCTAACCTTAATGGGAACTAATTTAGCTTTTGGAGAGTTTAATGTTATTAGTCAACTTCATATTAGATATAGTCAACTCCATCTAAGTTGTAGTTAACTCCAAGTCCTAAGATTTCAAATAATTATGTTAAAAAATTTTAATTGGCTCATATTTTCCACCAATCTATAGTGATTGATTTGTAATATAAGAAGACTCTTGGCCTTATATATTTAGTAAACCTTACCTATCTAGTTGCTATGTTATATAAGGTGTTAAATTAAGCCTTGTCTCAAAAGGGTGTGCTTTGTCTCATCTCGTGAACTAGTTGGTGAATCGGATTAGAGGAGCCATGGATAGGATTGGCAAGTTGAATTGAGCTATACTTATCAAGAAGGGAATAGATTAGTTGACTAGCTAACCAGTCAAACACATGCAATGAGTGTTAGATGCTATTTTTTTAGTAACCCTCCTATTGGGTGTTATCAGATTTTACTTGATGATGCATTTAGGGTTTTGTTTCCTTATTTTGTTGAGATTGAGGCTATGTTAGCCTCCTATTATTTCTAAAAGAAAAGATGTTAACATTTTCTAACATCAAAATAAAAACTAAAATCAACTATCAAAAAAATAAAAAGATACAAATTGATTAAAATAACCTAACATTTTATTATTGGGTCTTTTAAAAAAAATTCTCTATGTCTTATATTTCATTGAAAAAATATTATAACATATACCAAAAAATTTTACTTAAATCATCAATACTATTCAACGTTGTTATAGATAGTTGTATATAATTTATCTAACCCTACTATAATGTTTTACTTATAGAATTACTTGAACTAACATATAACACAATGATGTATGTTACCTTAATTGAATCATCCTCTATTCTACTACTTAAACTTTGCTCTACCCATCAATGAATTCAAATTATAATATTTAATGTTTGAAATTGATCATTACATAGTTCTAATAAAAAAGGAAACTAAATTGTTTTGACAAAAGAGCATGTTAGAAATACATGATTTATAGATTCCTTTATATGCTGATGTTGTAAGTGATTACAATGTCCAATGATTGTAATTTGATCACCTTTAAGTTCATGAATAGCTAAATGAAATGGAATTCAATTGTGCCATACTCATTTTCTTTTGGTAAGGGATTATGCCATATTCATTACCTTTAAAGATGGCAATGATGATGGGTTATGTTTCAACTTTAAAGTGCAAAAATATGTGTGATGAATTTTTCTTTCTCATACAAGCTAAGTATTGAATACCTTTTCTTTTCTTTTCTTTTCTTTTTGCAAATCAGAGAGAAGTAGAGAGGAAGTAAACATAAAACATATTAAGTTTTAAATTCCATAAAGAAAATGGTTAGAGTAGAATTCAAGAAAAGGGGAAAAAGTGAATTTAAAAATTTGTAGAAAATGGGTATTTGTGAATAATTACTTGGTCGACACTTAATAAAGACTTAAAGATTTTATAATATATAATGTGCATTTAGGGATATTTTAATTTATGGATAAGGTGCTATTATATAATAAAAATAAAAATATATTATATTTTTTGGTTAATTTGGTGATTAAATATAAATTCTATTTAATGACATATTTATTAGGATTTAATTTTCTCTTTTGAAAATCACATAAATACTTTTAAATAAATCTCTAAGGCATATTTAATAGGCTAGAAAGACACTTCACAAAATGGGATAGTAAGTGGGAATGAGGTATTTGCATGGTTGGTAGGCTAGTGTAGTGCAACCCAAAGGAGAGGGGTAAAAAACCTCCAAACTCTCAAAGGAAAGATCACACTTGCTTTAAAGAGCCATAAGAAAAGACTATCTTGCCCTTGATATTTCTTTGCATGTTCGATAGCTTGAGCTTTAGTTAAACACCCATCTTTTTTATTTTTTATTTTTCTTCCATTTCCATTCAAACCTCTATCTTTTCCCTTTGTTGCTAATCGATTCTTGCATGAAAGGCATCAACAATTTCTCATCAGCTTCCTCCTTCTCCAATATTAGGTGTACATACTTTTTTAATCTTTCTTCTATTTCTGTTCTTCGCAAAGTGTAACACTCCAAAATTAATTAAGAATAATCATAATGAATTAAGGGATTAACATGGGGAATTTAGGAAGATTAAGGAAATAAGGATTTTTTTTAAAAGAAATGGATTTATTTTAGACTTTTCAAGGCAATAATCATTTTTGGTCATTTTTCAATGAAGATATATTAATTATGATTATAGATTTAATTAGTGAAATTAATTAAGGGAAGATGGACATTTGATAGGCCTTATAATTAGCTTAATTATGCCATGAGCCCATTATAAAAGCCTACTCTTAAGTATAAAAAGGTCCAATTCCATTTTTCTAGAGGCCCAACTATAATATTGTACAGACCCAATTCAAATAAATCCATTTAGCCTGATCAAATAAAAAAAATTTTGAACCCATTTGGATAATGGGCTTTTGGGTCAGCCCAAACCCATCTAAAACCCTAAGTGTAAGTTACCCTTATTATTTTGGTGTGTTAAAGTGAGTGTTAACTGTAGAACATAAGAGCATTTTTGTACCTTTAAAGGAAGCTTAAGGTTCTTCAACATATTTCCACCATTTCTCACTTCTAGAGGAAGATTTGGATAAGGTAATTTATACAAAACTTGTTCCTCTCATTCTCCTTTACAATTTGGTCTAAATAGTTTTTGGTTTAATGAATTTTTCTCCATCATCCAAATATGAAACTTGCTCTTTTGGTAATTTTCTTGTTAATTTTCAAAGCTTGGAGCTAGTGGGATTATTAGGTAAGTATTCTGTCTTCATTTTGATGCACTCTCTGCTAAATAATGGCCCAAATAGCTAACTTATATAATGGGCCTTAATTGTGTCTGAAAATACCCAAAATTTGGGGAGAAATCTTGAGGTTTCTGGTGTGTGAATGCTTACATCCGAATTTGAGTTTTATTAGAATATAAATAAGTGCCTCTTAAATGTTCAAGGTGCTAGAAATGCTATGTATTTGACTTATGTTAGAATTAGTATCTAAAATATACTTTGATTTAACCTAAGATCCCCTAGAGTGTGGAAACTTATCCTAACTTCAAAATTTGATGCGATTGAGTGAGGTAATCGGGGCTTGATTTAATTCCTTGCATATGTGCTTTGCTAATATGATAATTGCTGCTTAATGTATATTTGCTTTGCTAAATGATTGCTTGGCTACATAATTATCAGTTTTAGACCCTGAGTGAGTCTTTGGAGAAGCTATGGTGCGGTTGCCACCTGTGCATTGTACTTTAATCGGGCACGGAACTATGATCAGACTCATAAATACATTGAACCCAGGTTGTGCTCAATAAGGAGTCGATGCTACGGATGGGCATTTCCCTGTGTTATTTGCCATTAGCATGATATATGCTATTCTAGTATGAGATAGTAGTCATTAGTAGCTGAACTAGTTTATTTGCTGATATGATAGATGATTATAGTGTTTATTTGATTAAAAGGCATTTATGTTGATAGAATTGTACACATATTTGGAATTATCTCTTGGTTACTAAGATTCATATCTCACCCTATTTTATGGACTAATGAATTTCAGGTGAAAGTTCATCGGATAAAGAAAAGGGGAAACAAGTAGATGAGTATCTCTGATTTGGAGACCATATGTGGGCTCCATACACTTGGATCATTTTGTTTTAGAATAGATGCTATTATTTTTGTAATTCATTTTGTATAGCATCATAATGCATCCATATTACCAAGTAGGCTTTTGATATTCTGTAACTAAGATTGAATCCAATAGGAGGCTAGACCTTGTAGTACTTGGAATCTGATGTATGTACTTAATTATTATCTTATATGGATTATTGTCAATGAAGAAATATCACTTAATCACTTGAGATTGTGATCATGCCATGCAATGAACAGTTATCCCAAATAGTGTTATATGGTAGCTCAGTTGGAATGTATGTATATATATATATATATGTATATAAATGATGTTGTTAATGGCCTTGGTTACCAATTGCTATCATAATATGTTCATGTGCTAATATGTATGGTAGTACTCAATTATTATGAATTTTCCTTAATCTTATGAACAATGTGGAGTATTAATTATGATATTTGGGAGCTAAAAGGTCTAGGAAACCATGTGTGATAGTTAGGGAGGCTTTAGTATTCACTTAGAATTAGTGGTATATGACTAGGAAGTGAGAAAGTGAGAAAATAGGATTAAAGAAGGATAAAGTCAAGGCCAAAACCGCTTAAGTCACGGCTAGAAGTCACCTAGAGGTGAGAAGGGCCACGATGCAAAGGGTTAAGTCACAGTGCAACATGAGAATTTTAAATTTAGAGGGTACCCAAAAGCAATCTTGCCTCGACACTAGGGGAGCTCACTGCAATAAGCGTCAAGTGAAATACTTAGGAGAGTTCTAAGAAGCTCTCTTGCTGTGGTGCCATGTAGACTCACCGAGATGAGACTCGGGAGAATTTCCCCTCAAAGTTCTAGAGAGGCACCTTGTCACGATGTGAAAGGCTTAAGTTATGGTGAGGATCGTGTTTTTAGGAACAGTTAGTTCCTGAGAGCAAGTTTGCGATAGCGTGGAAGGACATGGACGTGGTGAAAAGCGAGTATTTTAGTTTTTAAGCTCTAGTGGCCATTTAAGTTGCAATGTACATATACCAAGTCGCAGTGAAAGTCTAAAAACTTAGTTTTTTTAGGTTCTAGTAACTAACTTAGCCTCAACGAAGATGTCCAAGTTATGGCCTAAATACCCAATTCTTACTTTTAGCCTCTAGAACTTAGTTTTTAGGATGTTAATAGTATGTAATGACTTGAGAGCAACTATAAAAGGGTTGGCAAGTGTAGAATCAATGGTAACATGAATTAAAGGACTTAATTGATAACTTAAATCTCTTATAGGCTTAAGTTATTTTATTTTTGAATTAATAAAGCCCAAGAATAATATGGTTCAAATTTCTTCTGTATTTCTACTTCTAACAAATTATTAATAATATTTCACTCAAAGTATAAGAGATTAAGAGTTAACTACAATCAATTAAGGTGTTTAGAAGTTAGGGATGTCACACAAAGGGCCCTAATGATTTCTCATTAGTTTCTTCCTTCTACAATATTATGTCTTCTTTAGGTTTTAATTCCTCTTTGACCCAATGGTTTGCAAGCAAGATTGGCTAGAAATTTGTTCATTCTAACTAGATTTTGACCTCTACAAACATGCTTCCATCACGTAGGGGACAAATCTTCCATTTTCCCTTTTCAATTTAGGGCATAGATAAGGATTGGTAGAATTTCAGGATTATTCCAATTACAATTAAATAATATTTTATAAATTTTTTACTTAAGAGCATTTTGGACATTTTTCCATCCTTCTTTTTCATTCATACCTTATTTTATCCAATTAAATATAAAAAAGCAAAAGCACTCATATCTTTTTTATGTCATACTAAATATGATTATGGGTCTCCTTTTCATTCCTAATCATATTTCTCATGAAATATTAGATATAATTTTGCCAAACTTTGGAAGAAATTAATATTATTTATTCGAGGCAATGTGAATAATATAATATGTATATTAATGAAGTAAACTTTAGGCTTGTTTGATTTGCTCACTATGATATAGTCCACAATATAATATTTTTTCGCAATATCTATTATGTTTTTGTAATCAAAACTTAATAGTATTTATCCATTTTTATTAATTTTTCAAAAGTAAAGGTATGAGTATTATTTCTTATCCTACCTATTTACCTTTTACATTCCCTTTTCTTTTAAATACCTAACATCGATCCAACCAAATAGGCTCTAAGTCAATGAACCAATTTTGCAGATAGGTTGAACTTGAATTTGTTTTCTTTGTTCAAAATTTAGACCAACACATTGATCCATTCTATTTGCAATCTTCAATTTCAATGTTTTACATCTTTTATCAAAAGCCCAAAATTTTTTTATCTTTGTCAAATTCAAAAGCTGCCTAAACCAAAGTGAAAGATTTATAAATTGGCCTTTACTTTGAGCCTAAAATCCAAACCTAAATCTTGATCATTTTGCATTATGTTAGATGTTTTTTAAAAGAAAATGGCTATTCAATTTTAAAAGGTCAACATTTATTCATTTATTTTTCAATTTGTGACATTAAATATTTGATTAATATTTAGTATGAAAGACTAGCATTTTTCACGCTATTCTACATTAATAATCACTATTTCTATGAGAAGTGCCATTACCTAAATAACCATAATTTTCTTTTTGATGTGTTTGAGTTAATTGAAAAGTTGCCTTCCAATTCCTTTCTAATAACCACACTTGATTTATTTTGTCATCACTTAGTCATGGAATAAAATGAAAGAAAGGGAAAAAAAATCATGATTTTCCCACAATTTCTCAGCAATTAATAGAGGTAGTGAACAAGTAGTTAAACATTAACCAAATGTAAAAAAAAAAAAAAAAGAGCAAGTAAAAGGACAACATAAATTGAAGACAATGATGTCAATGAGGAGATAAAACTTGATAACATTTTAAAAAAATAGAAAAATGATGCTATGAACTATAATGAACAATGCTATGAACTAAAAAAACAACACACAAAAGAATTTGTGTTAAAACCAACATTTATATGAAAATGAACTGACATTTGAGCTCTATACTTCATGATCACCACAGTTTGCCTAATATCCAGCTAACTGGAGTTTTTGAGGTCCTACTGCTTCTTATTCCTCACCTTGCTCTTTGCAAGACTTACTAATTTCTTCATCATCTTGCTTCCTAAAAAGATATTCACTAGCTAATTCATCATCCTATTTAACAAAATATTCTCTAAAGATTTCCCCATCTTACTGAATAAAAGAATCACAAAATTTGTTATCATCTTACTACAAGAAACATTATCTTGCTTAACTAAGGATTTCCTTACATTATCAAAAGCATTAACCACTTGTTTTTTCCAATGAAAACATTCATATTCTTTTCCAATTCAAATATGGCTTTCTTTATTTATGTCTCATGAACATTTTACTACTTCTTAACCTTTTTCCTAATGAGCTTCATTCAATGTGAAACAAACCCTAAAGTATACTCATATTCAAGTATTTCTATTTTTATGAGCTATAATTTCATAGGCTAGTTCAAAAAGAATTAAACATTTTTACAATCAATCACAGAATCATAAAATTGAATTACCATCTTTTATATTTCTTGATTCGAGGTTGCACATTTATGTGATATTATGCCCCTTGCTACTAATTTGGTAAAAAGCATAAACTTGTTAGCAACGATGGAGTTGGTGGGATCATTCATGATTGCCTCTTGTTAGCCTAAGGTTAAGTAGGCATTTAAATCTCACATGGCCTATGACTTTAATGATAACAAAAGTCAAAATTATTTGTATATATAAAAGCCTATTTCTTTTAGCCCATTTTAACCATTGACTTGTCTATGTCTGAAAGAAAAACATTGATAAAGATAAAACAAAACCAATTTTCTATTTTTGATCAAGCAATTAGAACATGTATAAATATGTTATTCTTTATGTTTCTTTCTTCTACAACTATCTCTTTTATGAGAAAAAGTGAAAACCTTTATCTAACCTATGAAGTAAGTATTTAATAGCATTTATAAAGATTAGACAGAATGGTTTACTTTAGAATAACACTTTAAGCTGCTACTTGCCATTGAAGAGGAAGCTTATGAATGTTAAAGACATATTCCTTTTATTTCAGTCAAAAAGCTAATGCATTCTATCTTCAACAGTTAGAAGTTGGTAAAGATATATAAATACTTGAAAGGTTTAAGTGCAAATCATTGAAAAAATTATTTAAGTATTTAAAAAGCATTTATTTATCTACAAAAATATTTCAAGTTTCTAATGTATTAACTTTTGAGAAGCAATTATTGAGTTTAGTGAAATCCTTAGGTAAAAGGTGTGTATTCTTCCTGTATTATAATTTGTAACTCTCTCAGTGTGAGAATAAGTTAAGGGTGAATTGTAAAAACCCCAAATAGAAAGTTTAAGGTAAGCTTGTAAAACTTGTATTAACAGTTAGCATGTAAAACCAACAAGTTGTAATTATTATTTATTAAAGGAAAATTCCTTAAGTTTTTAATAGAACTGGACATAGGCTTAAGGTATTGAATCAAGATAAAGTTAGTATTGTATTTTTCTTTCTGTTTATCTTTTTTTTATTAGTTACATATCTAGCCAACTCCACTTTTGGAGAATACTCCATTTACATGTACTAGTTTGCTTCACTTTCTTGATATAGCTTGCTCTACTTGCATATAGGAGTTTGCTCCATTTGTTTATAATAGCTCACTCCACTTGCATATAGTAACTCGCTCTATTTGCTATTTGCTCGTTATATGTTGTGCCTCACTTACTTTTATATTTGCAAAATTTTATATTATTTAATTTTCTACATACCACATTTATTCATTTCCCTCTAAGGGTGATTAACACTTTTATCTTGGATTTCAAGTGCCAAATGATTTATTGGTTTAGTTGGAAATGGAAAAGAAAAGCATCATGACCTTTGTAATGAAAGTTGTAGTATAAATGGTTTTTTCCACAAGTTAAGTTCCAAATTTTTTGTTAGGGTTTGAATCAAAAATGGAGGCCATGGTTACAAATACAAAAGCCTTTAATAGCATTTATGAATATTAGACAGAATGGGTTGCTTTGGAAAAACACTCTAAGCTGTTAGTTGTTGCTGAAAGGAAGCTTGTGAACATTAAAGACATGTTCCCTCTATTTCAACTAAAAAACTACTATTATTATTGTTCTATCTCTAATTGCTAAAAGGGTGAAGATATATAAATGTGTGGAAGGCTTATGTGCAAATCATTGAAAAAATTATTCAAGTGTTTAAAGAGTATTTATTCCTCTGAAAAAATATTTTAAGTTTATGGTGTATTAGCTTTTAAGAAGCAATTATTGAGCTTAGCAAAATCCCTAGGTAAAAGGTGAATATTCTTTCTATATTATAATTTGTAACTTTATGGGTATGAAAGTGAATTGAGGGTGAACTATAGAAAGTTCCACGTAAAAAGTTCAAGGTAAGCTTGTAAAACATGTGTTAATGATGAGCACATAAATACAGAAAGTTATAATTATTGTTGATTGCAAGAAAATTCCTTAAATTTTTAAAGAGATTGGACATAAACTTGAGGGGCTAAACTACAATAAAGGTAGTATTATATTTCTCTTTCTCTTTATCTTTTTTTATTAGTTGCATATTTAATTAACTTCACTTTTGGAGGATTCGCCACTTGTATACAATAGCTTGCTCCACTTTCTTGTTATAGCTTACTCCACTTGTATATAGTAGCTTGCTCCATTTGTTTGTAGTAGCTCACTCCATTTATTGTTCACTCATTATATATTATGCCTCCCCCACTTTTATATTTCCCAAATTTTATATTGCACTTGCATATAATAACTCACTTCATTTAATGCTCACTTGTTATATGTTGTGACTCCTCCACTTTTATATTTGCAAAATTTTATATTATTTAATTTTTTACCTATCACATTTATTCATTCTCCTCTGGCATGATTATCACTTCTGTCTTGGATTTCAAATGCCAAAAGGTTTATTGGTTTAATTGGAAATGGAAAAAAAAAAAAGCACCATGACTTCGAAAATGAGACTTGCAATATGAATGGTTCTTTACACAAGTTAAGTTCTAAATTTTTGGTTAAGATTTGAATCAAAAATGGAAGCCATGGTTACAAATATAGAAGGTATGCGAGGGAGTGAGATTTTTTTAGTGTGATATTGAAAAAGAGTGAAAAATGAATATGCATATAGCGGGAGTTGGTTAGGGTAAGGAAGAATTAGTATGAGCATGTTCATAAATGAATAAGGCATAGGATATGGGAATGCGAAGGTTTTGGTGTGTGGTGGCACCTAGTAATTTTGCAATAACTTCCTATGCATTATAGGCCATTATCATTATATAATATTCCAAGTTGTAACCAATCTTACGTCCATCTTTAATTATTGTCCTTTTTACTTCCATCAATTTACTAATTAACCTATTTTAACTATATATATATGTAGATCACTCCTTTGCTTTCTTTTTGACCTTGCAAAAAATAATTTAAAACATAAGCAAAATGTATTGTAATAAAAATGTTAATCCAAACAAATTAAGATGCCATAATAAAGAATGAGCAGAAGCAGATATGGTGAATAGATTAATGCTGATTGTGAACGTTGAGGTATAGGAAAAGGTTTTGCTGGAGTGGACCACAATCACCCTGAAGCCATTTTGTTTTGCTTTGCTTTATTAGGAGGAGGGTAGAGGAGCTACCTATTTGGAAATATGGGACCGCCAAAAAGGAATTATAAGAGTTGCTTCCCGATCTCTTTGCAAAGAAGCCCATTCAACCTCTGTTTAAATGTAAAACATTAAATATATAAATTTGAAATTTATTACACTCATATTACCTGGCAGTTGTGAGGATATATTTTGTGAAAAAAGGAGAGCAATTAGCATTATTGAGATTATGGATCAAAAATCAATTTAAATTTCTTGCAAAATAGGCTTGCAATATCTCTTTCTGAATCAAAGTAGATTTTCTAGAATTTTTTATGGATGCTGCTGCAAAAATGAAAAGAAAAAAAAAATAGAGCAAGTGAAAGGAGGGAGGAAGGAGTGAGAGAAAATTAAAGGTTAAAGAAAATGATGATTAAGATGTTGACTAGGGAATCATAATGCTTCCATGTAAGCTTTTAATGTGCCAACTTGGTGCAATGTATCAGGTCAACATTATTGTTAAAAGTTAAGACTAGACTTAAGTATATTTTCTTATATTTTTGTTATTAATTTTTTTTAATTAAAAATGATAAAAGTATGATTTTCTAATAATAATAAAATAAATGTACACTTTTTGCAAACAAATATAAATATATAGTTTAATTGAAAATTTTAATACCAAAGATATAAAGAATTATATATAAATTATTTCCTAAAATTTAATATAGACACATAACTAAAAGACTAATGCGCATAGCATCATAACACCAAATACTACATATATATAATCTATAACGTTTTTCATGATTAATATTTTAATATAAATTCTTTTACTTTTACTTTTACTTTTATTTTTTTTTAAGTATGCCCTCTGTTACTTATTGCAGGGCAAACTCTTCATCCATGAACTTCTTTTCTTTATTTTTGAAAAACAAGTATGAGAATTGTACCTCAATTCAAACATATGTATAAGTAGGGCCACAAAAAAGAATTGATTAGTTAAGTTAGATTCATGAGCCAAAGGGGCACAAGTTAAATATTTCACACTTTTTACAATTTGCGTTAATTTTTTTTTTTTTTTTTTACTTCTCACCCTTAAACAATCAGATTTTTAAAAAAATATTATAAAATAAAACTAAAAATTTTGTTATAACATATCACATGTTTATAATACAATTGTTATAACATTTCACTAACTTCTCTTAAGATTTGGCTAAATTACACTTGATATCCCTTTTGTTTTAAGAATTACACTCAACTCTCTTCTAATTTATTTTCTGTTAATCAAGTTTACTTTCTACATAATATACATTTTTTCAAAGTAAAATTACATAATTGTCTTTAATATCATATTAAGAATAAATTTATAATCTCACATTAGAACTTAACATCAACTTAATTACTTTTACTATTATATTAAAATTAAAATTAAAATCTCATATTGTGCATAGAGTTAACTTCTTAGACCAAAAAAAAAATAGAGGAGAGTTTCTGCAGCATATATCAAAATGTGCAGGGAGCCTAAACTAATTTCTGAAATAAGAGAAATATTAGATAGTTTAGCCAAACTTTGGAGGAAATTAACATTAATTATTCCATGAAATATGAATAATATAATATGTTTGGTAATGAATTAAACTTTAGGGCTTGTTTAGTTCATTCATTGTGATGTAATCTATGATGTAATTTTTTTTGTAATATATAATATGTTCTTGTAATTATTATTTAATCGTACATGTATTTTTTATTATTTTTAAAAAATAAATATAAATGTCCTTTTTTATCCTATCTATCTATTCTTTATTTTTTTACATACCTAACATTCAGCGAACCAATAATTTTACGGATGGGCTAAACTTCAATTTGTTTTCTTTGTTCAAATTTCAGACCAGAAAGTTGAGGCCATCTGTTTGCAATCTTCAGTTTTAATGTTTTACATATCTTATCAAAAGCCCAGAAGTTTTTGTCTTTGTCAAATTCAAAAGCCGTCATCCCCAAAGTGTAAGTTTTATATATCGGCCTTTACCTTGAGTCCAAAATCCAAACCTAAATCCTAATCAGTTTAGGTTGGATTTTATTTTTATTAAAAAAAACATATTGCTATCAAATTTTAAAAGATCAACATTTATTTATTTATATTTTCAATTTTCGATATTAAATATTTAATTAAAACTATAGCATGAAAGATTAAGCATTTTTTGGGCCATTCTAGATTAATAATTGCTATTTCTATGAGAAGTGTTATAATACCTAAATAACCACACTTTTCTTTCTGATGCGTTTGAGTCAATTGAAAAGTTAGTCCTACAATTCCTTTTTTGCAATAAGTGCCCTTTGTCATCACTTGGCCATGAAATAAGGAGAAGAAAAGAAAAAAAGATCATGATTTTCTCACAGTTTTTCGTCAACCAAACAGAGGCAACAAGTAGTTAAACATTAAACAAATGTTTGAAAAAAAAAAAAAAAGAAGCATGGAGAAGGATGAGGCAGATTTGAGGCAATGACATCGATAAGTAGCTATGGCTTGACAACATTTGAAAATGCCATAGCACACTTATTCGATGTGAAACAAATCTTAAAGCACACTCATACTCAAGTCCCTTTGTTTCTGTGGGCTCTAAGTTCATAGGCTAGTTCAAAAAGGATTGAACATTTTCTAAATCAGTCACAGAATCGTAAAAATGAATTACCATGTTTTGTATTTCTTGATTCAAGCTTGCACATTTCTGTGATTTTGCGCCTCCTATTGATCCAATAAGAACACAAATTTGTCAGCGATGATGGAGTTGATGGGATCATTCACAATTTCTTCTATCTTGGATTTCAAGTGCCAAATAGTTTCTTAGTTGGATTGGAAATGAAAAAAAAAACACCACAACTTCTACAACGAGAGTTGCAGTTTGAATGGTCCTTTCTGCCAGTTGAGTTCTAAATTTTTGGTTGAGATTTGAATCAGAACTAGATTCCATGGTTACGAACAAAGTAGCTATACGAGGGAGTGAGATTTTTCATTGTGATATTGAGAAAGAGTGAAAAGTGAATATACATATAATGGGAGTTGATTAGGGTGAGGAAGAATCTAGTGGGAGCATGCTATGGAGGAGCCACTTGTTTGGAAATATGTGACCACCAAAAAGGAATTATAACAGTTGCTTCCCAATCTCTCTCCAAATAAGCCCATTCAATCTCAGTCTAAATTATAACATTATTTATATGAATTTGAAATTTATTACTTGAAAATTAAAAAATAGACCTTCGAACACGTTCTTTTAGGTGTTGGATCAATTCAAATACCCGCACCATATTTAATGTTTTAATCTCAATATTTCATAAAATTATTATTGGGAGCAATGATAAAACAAGAGTTTGAATCTAAATACACTATCTGTCCTCGCTGCTTGTTAGACCACACCCGATAATAATGACTTAATACACTATTATCTTTGTTCAGCATGTTAAATATGCCTGAAGGCATTTAATATGCTTTTGTATTGAAAATGTGTAGAGGCATGTTGATGGTGACATTTCAAATACGTATCACTTACACAATATTAATAAACACACAACCTTTTTTTTTTTAAAATAAAGATAAAACTTGATTATAACTTTTAGGTGTTTATTATAACATTTTTTTAATAAAATGAGGGCATGTTTTTTATTGGACAACATTTTGTTATAATTTTATATACAATTTAACATTACATTATTGAATCTTTTAAAAAATATTCTTCCCACATCATATTTTTATCAAAATATATCATAACAAATACTTAAAAATTTTAATTAAATCCTTAATAATGCTCAACGTTGTTACAGATGGTAGTATACAAATTTTATCTAGCCCCCTACTAAAACATTTTATCTAGGGGATTACTTGAATTAATATAGATATACATTCATTTTATCTGGCCTGCGTTGTGAGGATATATTATGTGAAAAACACAAAACAAGAGCAACTGGCATTATTTTCTCTCAAAATAACACCAAGTTGATATAAGATTTTATTTTAAATATTGTTAATTTTAGAGTAAATTATATGGACTTTCTCTCTATTTTTAAAATATATACTTTAGTTCAATTTTAAATTTGTTAACTAAAATATCTTTCATAAAAAATATGTAAAAGAGTGTTTCAATTAATATATATATATATATATATATATATTAATGAAGGTATTTAATTTAATAAAAAATTTTAAAATTAGAATAAAATATAACATAACTTTTTGTTTAAAGAGAAATCTGTATATATTTTGAAAATAAAAAAAAATCCATATAATTTCAATAAAACTTAAGAAATGTCTATGTAATTTACTCTTAATTTTAATAATTATTTTTATTTTTTAAATAACTTTGATTTATCATATTAACAATAAAATATTGAATAGCATGGTATTTTATAATTTGATGTCTTATATTATAATATCCAAAACCTAAAAATTTAGAATATACATCAATATATAACCAAACAATTCCATAGTATGTACCTCAATTATAGTTGAAAAGTTTTTAGTAACATATCATATAATGACAAAACTAATATCCACTTTTGAGTTCATGAATAGTGATAAGTCATTAAATTGTCATAATTTTCTTAATATTTTAAAGAACTTATCAAATGAATATTGCTTTAAATTTATATTTTTAATATATAAAATAAATAAAATTTAGTTAGGCTAATATTTGGTAAGTTTTGGTTTTATTTCTTTAATTTTAAGTTAATTTTTATATTACTTAACTATAGATTATATTTTTATCTAAATTTTTGGATTGTTAATTTTTTTAACATTTGTTAGTAACTTATAAATAGTAATTAGATGAATTTTATATTTTTGTAAAGTTAAAATTACAAAGAAACAAGTTTAGAAGTCTTGGAATACAAAATAACAAGAGTTGAAAAGATGTGTGGAAAGAGGATTGAAAAAAGAGAGAGAGAAAAAAAAAGAAAAAAATGAGAAAAAAATAATGCTAAAAAATGCTACTAAAAAAATGCAGCACTGTGACGACAAATTTAAGTCTCACAGTGCATAGAGAAACAAAAGCAGAATAAGTCGCGGCATAAAATTTCGCACCATAGTGCTTTTAACCACTACATATAAAAATTCAGCTATGCCATGGTGCTTTTGAGCGCCACTGCAATACAAGTTGAAAAAAAAAATGTAAATGTACTATTTTTAATTGCATTTTTTAAGGTTTTCAACACTTCTTCGAGGGAAGGCTATCATTCTGAAAGTTTTAGGGAAGAAAAAGAAGGTTTTGGAGTTTCATTTGCCATGGGAGAAGTTTGGATTTGAGGAAGATTCATCAATTAAATCAATTTTTCTCTTTTTCTCTTACTTTTCTTTATATTTCTTTGCCCATTTGGTTTATTCTCTGCTCTTAATGTTGTTATTTCTTGTAGTTATAAGCTAAATTTGTTGATTTGAAATTGTGATAAACTCTAACTTGTAATATATTATAATTACTCTATTTATATGCAATTAATGGTGTAATTTAATTACTCAATCATTGTGTTTCATGCTTCTAAATGTGAGGAAACCATTAGATAATTTAGATAACCTAAATGAACTTGGAAAAGGGATTTTAGGACTTGACCATGGATTGGCTAGTATAGGTTCATAAAATTTGCCATGTTGAGTGTATTGATTTGCTTGTAGGATAGAAATATACTTACCGACTTCACATAGCCATATTAAGACCTATTCTTGATTAAGCTTCTAAATTAATTACATAAGAAATTATAGATTGGTTAGGGAATGCCTATATATAATTCGGAAGATGCTTGTAATTAAATTAGAGTCCTAAACTATTAATGACATTAAGAGCAAGATGAATAGAGGTAATTAGTTAATATGAAATGCTAGAAGAAGTCATAATCCAAAATCATTTTACTATCTAATTTCATCTAAAATGGTGTCTCTCTTTTATTTTTTTTATTTTTTTATATCTTTAGTTTAGTTTAATTTCATATCATCTTTTATTGTTAGCTTGATTTATATTATGATGCACAATTTTAGTATTTAGCAATTATCTTAGTGACAAATTCTCACGGGAACGATACTCTATTTATCACTTTATTGATATTGCAATACATATACTTGCGTGCACACTTTCAAAAAAAAAAAAAACAATAAGTTCTTGGAGCCTTTGTTGAGAATTTGTTCATTAAGTCCTTGCTAATATTAATACCAAGCTCACTTAATCTACATTCAAGCTTTGTTCATTGTGTTTTTTGTTGTTTTTGTTTTAAGTCTTTTAGTTTGTATTTTGTTTTTGTGTTGGAGTTGTTAATACTTGTGTTCACTTTTTGTTTTTATTATTTTTGTCTTTAATTATGGATTACCTTTGGATAACAAATAGGGCAATTAGTGAGTATAAATTTGACATTATGACTAAATTGATAGCTCAAATGGCAGAACTTGATAAGAGGTTTGATAACTTTGATTTGAACACTAGTTATACTATCCATGTTAGTGATTCTCAATGCTTGTACATGACTTGTGATAATTGTAGGGAAGGTCACTATAAAGAGTATAGCCCATATTCTATAGAAAATGCACGGATGAAGAATGATTTCAATGGGAATCTAAATAACTTTTGTGATAACACATATATTCCTAGTTGGAATCATGAACAAAATTATTCTTAGAATTCTTCATCATATGCAAAATACCATTCCCAACCTTTTAATTGCCAATTGCAAGATGAAATTTATGTTCAAGAGCATAATCCTAACTTGGAAGAAATGATTAAGTACTATATAGATAAGCAAGATGCTCGTATAGCTAGGCAAGATGCCTACCTAGCCAAGCAAGATAGCACAATTAGAAACTTGAAAATTCAAATAGGCAAACTAGATAATGTCATCTATAATGGTTCGCAAGAGAGTATTCTAAGTGATATGATAACTACTCCTCGAATAAAAGATGAAGAAAATTATAATGGAATTCATTTGAGTGAAGAAGAGTTGCTAGAGTGTTATATACAATTTAAGGAAAATTGTAAGCAACAAGTAGAAAAAGGGAAGAATATTGTAAGGCTAGAAGACTAAGAGGTAACCTTCTAAATGGCCATGGTAGAGGATCCTTTTGATAAATTAGAAAAATGTTGCAATAAGAAGAAAGTAGAAAATGTCATTCCAGGCAATCTTTTAATGAGTCCTCCACTAAAGTCCTTGGTTCTTACTGAAGAGAGCTAAGGGGATTTTATAGGATATTTGAAGTATTTAAAAGCTCACAAATTGTCAAAGAAAAATTAAATTCTAAATTTCCTATTATGTCAACCAAAGCATGTTTTCTTATGAAATCATTAAGTGAGGAACTACATGTTATCTATTGGAAAGAACATCCATTCCTATTGAAACCCACTTACCTAAAGAAGAAAGGAAGCAAGGCAACTATAGTTTTTGACACCTATGATTAGGTTTTAATGTAAAGTCAGGCTAAAGACTATAAAACAAGCGTTTCTTAGGAGCCAACTCATGCATAATTAAATAACATATATACATATGAGTAAAATAAATAAATAAATTTATTTTTGTTATTTTTATAATCCCTAACTTTCTTTCTTTCAAAGCCCGCTAGCATTGAATCCTTGAAATTGTTGTTAGTTAAAATAAGGAAAAAGAGTTGATGAGCTAAAGCATGCAATTCAAGGAATGATTTCAAATCAATTTTGTATTCCTTTTATGGGTTTATAATTGTGTTTGATATGCTTACATATTGAATATTATTTCCTTTGTATGCTCTTCTTTCTTATTTTTTTTTCCCTATACTATTGTGAATGAATATGATTATTGTAACATGACTTGAAAAATTTATTAGGAGCAATCAACTTTAAATTTTGTTATGAATTTTATTTGTATATTTGTTTGGATGTCTTGTCTTAGGCATAAAAATTTTAAAGCTAATTGAATTCATTTGCTATATAAATTTCACATGTTTTTAGTAAGTGTTTTATGCTATTGTATATGTTTGTGACATGATTTTACAGATTTACTAGGAATACATCTAATTGAATTTTTGCATAAAATTTAATCAAAATTTTACTTTGCTTGTCTAGTTTCTCAAAAAATTTGGTTTATATGATTTGGACTTCATATGAGTTATTTGTTTTCATTTGAATACACACTACTCTATTTTGACAAGCTACTAAAATTTGCTATATGGTATATCACTATCACTTGCTGAATTTTATGGGACTATTGTGTGGCTATTTGTCACACCCGAAAATGTGACCGCGTGGCGCCTTAATTAAAAGAAATCAAAATTGAAAATAAAAATCCCTTGAAATAAATAGGATTCAAGAGTCGCCACCAAAATTTTTCTTTTTGAAAAGGCAAAACTTTGGAAAAACTTTTTTAATTTAAAAAAAAATAGTCTGCAAACCAGATTCGGATTTGGGAGTTAATTATGAGTGGAGAGAGTGTTAAGCACCCCACTACACCCGCTCCTAAGAACGGTTACCCTAAGTTAGTTGTGCAAAATTAATATAGCCTCTATTCTATTTTAATTCTCCCTAACCAAACACATGCAAATAATAGAAGAAAAGAATTTAAGGAAATAAAATTAAAGAGAAGAAAGAAGATTAAAAACAAAACAAAAAGAAATTTAAAGAATAAAGAAAAGGGAATAAAATAAAAGTAAAAGAAATTAGAGAAATAAAATTAAGAGAAAAATGTTTATTTACAAGGACAAACTTGACCTAGGATAAAAGCCTAGGGCCTACATACCCTCTGAAAGGGATCAAAATCCACGTAGTTCGTTTGGAGATTATATTTGTTGGTTTGTTTTATTTTTTGTTTTTGGTCTTTTCTCCTTTTTTCCCTTTTTTTTATGTTCTTTATTTTTAATTTTTTTTAATTAAGTTTTTTTTTTTGTTTGGGTATGGTTTTTTCGCAAAGAGATAAAGAAAATGAACTACTTTTTCCTTTAACAAATAAAACAAGTTTTAAAATTGGTTGATGTGTTTTGATTTGCTAAAAGAAATTTTAATTTAATTTTTCTTGTATTTTCAATTTTTCCTCTTACTTATCATTTTTTTATTTTTCTATCATTTTCATTTCACTTTTTGTTTGTTTTTTATTACCCTTTTTTTTGTTTTTTTTGGTCTTATTTTGTTTTTGTTTTTGTTTTTATTTTGTTTTTTTTTCCTTTTTGTTGTTACTTTTTTTGGTTTTCTTTTTTTTTTTTTTTTCATTTCTTTTTAGTTTTTCTTTTTGGTTTTGTTATCGTTTTTTTTTTTATTTTTGTTTGATTTTTTTTTTGATTTTTTTTTTTTTACTTGATTTGTTTTTGTTTTGTTTTCGTTTTACTCTTTTTGCTTTTATTCTTATCCCTTTTCTTTGTTCTCGCCTTTACTTTAATATGTATTTTTTACTTTCTTCGGTTGTTTGTTTACTTTTATTTTTTATTCTTTGTTTCATTTTCTCTTGTTTTGTTTTCGTTTTTTTCATTGTTTGTTTTTTTTTATATTCGTATTATTATTATTTTGTGTGTGTGTGTGTGTGTGTTTTTTTTTTGTTAACCTTCATTTTTGGTTTCATTATTTATTTATTACTTCTCTTTTTTCATTAATTTTTATTTTGTCCTTCTTCTTTTTATGTTCTTTGTTTGATTATTTTTGTGTATTTTTACTCATTTTTTCCGTTTTTTTGTTGCTATTTGTTTCTATTTTTTATTAATCTTTGTTATTGTTGTTTTTTCCTATTTTCCTTTTTATGTTCTATTATTTTGTTTTATTTCTTTTTGTTTTTGCCCCCCTTTTTTGTCATAATTTCTTTGTTTTTTTTTTTTCCTTATTTTTCTTTCTTTTTGTTTTTTTGTTTTCTTTTGTTGTTTAGTTTTGTTAATTTGTTTTTGCAGTGTTTGTCTTTTCTTTTTCTTTTTTTTTTTTTCTTTGTTTTGTTTTGTTTTTTTTGTTTTGTTTGGTTTTGTTAATTTGTTTTTGCTATGTTTGTTTTTTCTTTTTTTTTTTTTTTTGGTTTGGTTTTGTTAATTTGTTTTTGCTATGTTTGTTTTTTCTTCTTTTTTTCTTTTTTTTTTTTTGGTTTGGTTTTGTTAATTTGTTTTTGCTATGTTTGTTTTTTCTTCTTTTCTTTTTTTTTTTTTTGGTTGTTGTTATCTTTTGTTTTTGTTTTGGCTTTGTTTTACTTTTTTTTTTTATTTATTATTTTTCATTTCCTTTTCGATTCACCTTTTTCCCTTTTTCTAGTTGTTTTTTTTTTTTAAACTTTTGATTGATTTTATTGGTCTATTTTGTGGATGAAAAGAAAGTGTGCGCATAGATATTTTAATTCTTTAATATTATTATTTTTATTTTGTTTTGCTTTGTTATTTGAAATTGTGATTATTCAAATGCTTTTGTATTTTTATATTTTTATTATTATTTAAGCCTCTTTTGCTTTCCTTATTTTTTTTGTTTTTATTTTATTTTTTATTTTATTTTTTTTATTTTCATTTATTTATTTTTCTTAAGAAAAAGACCAACTCTAGAAGAGAGAAGTATAAAAAAATGCTTTTAGACTTTTGCAATGAGATTTTTTTTTTCAATTTTCTAAGAAACCCTTTTCAAGACAAATCCTTAAAACTCTGGATAGTAATAGTAATTTTTTTTTTGTAAAAAAAAAAAAGAATAATTGATCCTCTCCTATTTTCTATTTTTTTTATTTTTCTTTTTAAAAAAAACTTTTGAATGGGGCCATTGAAGCCCAAAAACATGAAAATGTAAATTTGCGACCCAAAAGGTATCCAGGAGGCTTATTGCCATACATGGCCTTTTGGTTTATTCTTATGGGTCCAAGAGGATATAAAATCCCACACGGCCACACTAATAACTTGGAGAATGAATAAAATAGATAACAATAAAGTAAAAATAATTAAAAAAAAGTAAAAGAAAATAAAAAAAACAAATAAAAACAAATACCTTATATTTGTGAGGGTGGGTGCTCAGTGTTCAGTATCCAACATCACTATTAGGCAGATTTACAAAGATCATAAAAAAAAGAAATAAAATAAAATAAAATAAAAAGTATGTGAATTACAATTGGATCCTCCAACATCAGCCCTTTTCTGGCGAGACCAATATGGTCATCCCTGGGACAGATCCTCCATTTGGCTCCATCGACGTGCTCGTGTTACCCAAAATGAGCAACATACTCCACAGAAACACAATGAAAACCAAAGGAAAAGAAACATTCGCAAGAACAGAAAATTTGGTAGAGTTTCATCACATCAATAATTCGAATTTAAACTAAAACAATAAGATCCCTGGTATACAAACAATCAAGATGATATAGGACTATAATTCGAGTTTATGCATCGTAAGATTCTAAGCCCCTGAACATTAACGAGATAATCTCTAATTGTGCATACCACAAAATCGAAGTAATCTCTGCATTCTAAATCGAAATTTTATGATCAAGAATTTAAGCCATTCCACTGGACTTCACTCAGACATTATATCAATCATACAATAAGCATTTTCAGGAGCATACAGAGAACTAGATTTCACTCTAACCTCAACCCAAGGCAGAACACACATAACATTATTTGCAAAATCCCACCAGGGTAAAAACCAGCAATCAGATTATGCATCTCAAGAACAGCATTGAATTAATTGAAACAGTAATTCCAATCCCCAATATTAAGCTACTGAAACGGATCCATAACTTCAACTTTAATAAGGAATAGGAGAGAAAAGAACCATACCTTTTGAGATTTCCTCCTTCAGATTGATCACAGCTACTGTCAGCTAATTCGGTGCTGCTAAGGATTGCTCTTCTTCTCTCGGAAGTCAGCAATCGATGAACCTAATTCAGGACAGCACTAGATATCCAAAGAAGTCCCTTCCAGAATATTACTTAGAAAATCTTCCAACTCGAAAATTTCTCGTCACTCTCCCGAGAGAATCTCCTTTTATCTTTTAATCGACTGATGAGTTTCTCTCGGTCTCTCTCCCCCTTGAAATCGATTTCTCCAAAAGAATCCCTTCTTCCCCGATTTCCTTTGCTTCCTCTCTGACCTGAAAGACTCCTCTAGAAACCCGTAGAAGCCTTCCTTCCTCCCTCTGGTTCTCGAACTCCTTACTAGCCACCAAAGAGAAAAAAACCTAAGAATCCCCGCTGCACTCACTCAGCCTCTCTGCTATATTGAATCTCTCTCTCAAAAAATTCCCCTTTCATCCGAATAGCCTCCCCTATTTATAATGAATCCGAGAGTAGTCTCCACTCTCGCTCGCACGTCTCGCCCTTCTGCCCCTCGTACGGGTTCGTCGTGCTTCTCTGCTCCACCCATTTGCAGTGCCAGCATTCCTTCCGTACCATTCCATCCCTTCACCTTTGAAAACACTCACGGGAGAGGGTCAGAGCAAAGGAAAAGGGGGGACCAGCTATTTAGGGTTTCCTTCTTTCGTCCGTAGCGCTTCCTTTCATTTTTTCATTTAAGGCTTCTCGTCCAGGTTAGCGAGGTGGAGGGTCCGGGGCTGAACGAAAATGGGTCTCCCTTTCTTTAACCGGTTCTTCCAAAATGGGCTTCTATTCTTTGGGCCTCTCTCCCCTTCTTTTCTCTTTTTTTTTTTGGCCCAATTCTGAGTTAGCTTTGGGTTGGACTCTTTCTCTCTCTTTTTTTTTAGTTTTTCTTTTCCTAACCCTTTTTTTTATTTCTATTATTCCTTCTCTGATTTTCTTTTTATTCTTAATTTTAAGATTAATGGGCCTTTATTTTGTTTTTATTTTTACTTTTATGGTTTTATTTTTATTTTGACTTTCTTTTTTTTTTTTATTTGATTTGATTTTTTTTATTAGTTTTAGCTTCTTCTTCTTTTTTAATTAGTTTTTTATGATATATTATTTTTTGTTTTCTTTTAGACAAATGTAACTTCGAATTTTCTTTTTCTCCATTTATTTATCATTATATTTTTTCTCTTTACTTTTATTAGCTTTGGGTTTTTATATTATTTTAAAATATATCTGGATAAAATATGGTGTTCACAGTTGCCCCTCTTTATTTGTTTCTTAGGCAAAGAGATTGAAAATATAATTTTCAATGTTTTTGCATAAGGAATAAGTAAAGATAAGAACATGTATTTTGTCTAAAATGATTTGATTATCTCCTGATATTAAGGGATAGTAAACAAAAGGGCAAAAGCAACATAAACAAAACATGGTGTTTCCAAGTTGCCCTCTTTGCTTATTCTTTAAGCGAGGAGATCAGAAATGCAATATTTGATATCCTTAGCTTAAGAATAAGTAAAGATGGAAACGTATGTTTTGTTTGGGGAGCTAGCAAGTTAAAGGTAGTTAACTTACATAGGAGTGAATGGACTTGATAAAAGGCACTTGCAAGTACAAGATTTTTGAACGTGTGCCTGGTTTGTACAAGGCTTTTCTAGTGTCTGGTTTGGCAGGGTTTTGGTGCCTATTCTGGTAGGGCTTTTGGATGCCTATTCTGGTAGGACTTTGATGCCTGTTCTGGCAGGAATTTTATTTGTTTCTATTCTGGTAAGACTTTTAGTGCCTGTTCTGATAGGACTTTTAGTGCCTGTTCTGGCAAGACTTTTGGATGCCTATTTTGGTAGGACTTTTAGGTGCCTATTATGATAGGATTTTGGTTTGTACCTATTTTGGTAGGACTTTTAGGTGCCTATTCTGGTAGGACTTTTAGGTGCCTATTTTGGCAGGACTTTTGGTGTCTGTTCTGGCAGGACTTTTGAGTGCCTATTCTGGTAAGACTTTGATGCCTGTTCTGGCAGGACTTTTGGATGCCTATTCTGGTAGGACTTTGATGCCTATTCTGACAGGACTTTTATTTGCCTATTCTGGTAGGACTTTTAGTGCCTGTTCTAGCAGGACTTTTGGATGCCTATTCTGGTAGGACTTTGATACCTGTTCTGGCAGGACTTTTATTTGTGCCTATTCTGATAGGACTTTTGGTGCCTGTTCTGGCAAGACTTTTAATTGCCTATTCTGGTAGGACTTTTAAGTGCCTATTCTGGTAGGACTTTGATATCTGTTCTGGCAGGACTTTTGGATGCCTATTCTGGCAGGACTTTTGAGTGCCTATTCTAGTAGGACTTTGATGCCTGTTCTGGCAAGACTTTTGGATGCCTATTCTAGCAGGACTTTCGGTGCTTGTTCTGGCAAGACTTTTAGACCCAATGTTTGAGTAATGCATATGTATATGCAGGATGCATGATATATGAATGAAGCCTTATGGGGAATGTAACCAAAGGGTTCGGTGGAGGAATGTAATTTTGCGAGCAGGAAATATAAGACAGGTGGATGTTGCCCCTGATTTGATTTCAGCTTCTTGGGCAAAGAAGGAAGAATATATAGGATGCTTTATTTAATATTTACTTGCCTTAATATGAAAGCATGTATTATTATTTTATGTACTTTTCTCTTTTTTCCATTTTGTTCTTCTTTTTTCCCTTCCCCCTTTTTTTTATTTATTTTATCATTATTATTATTTCTTATTGTTTCTTTAATTGTTTTGTTTTGTTTTTGTCTTCTTCCTTTTTTTTTTCATAAAAATGCTAATTTAAAGGCATTATCAAGTGTTGAACTTTTAACTGACCAACTATAGGGACAAGGCATATTGTCCTCTCGAATCACTACCCATTTAACCAGACTCTTGGCATTTTGGCTTGCATCCAATTGGGAATCCTTGACATTCCACCAACAGAGGATTTTGTGCATTATCTTTGAAGCCACGGTTGACCCTTTCATTTATTTTCTTGGGAAGAAAAGTCATTGTACATGTCATTCATAAATGTCTTGATGACTGAGTCTGAGATGAAGATGGCATTTTAATGAGAGACATTGGAGATTTGGTCCTGATCTATCCTTCCAGTAATGATTAAGATAATTGGTCCAAAGAGGGTCTCAATGATGTGTCAAGTATTTGCTTTGATAAATGTTATTCCTTAATTGTTAATTTATTTATAAAAAGCATGAATGCAGTGGTTGCAATATGAATGAACAAAAATTACTAAAAGAATAATCTCCGATTAGAAGCTTTATTAAGCATATAAGAGTTTAGACAATAGGTAATTTGAAACATAGAAAAGATAAAAGAACTATAATCAAAAAGTTCTTTCGAAGAATGTCCTCTACACTTGGCCCTGTCTACCCCTACAAGGTGATCCTTTGCATTATACAAGACATGCAATTTGTCGAACCTAATTTGAAACCTTTTTCTCCCATACTTTGACCCAACTTTGGACCTCAGATTTTGCCCCACCTTGTGCCTAGGCATTTTCCCATACTCCCTAGCTAACTTTTCTTTCCTTTCCTTTCCTCCCTTTCTTTTCCTTTCTCCTTTGCTTTTGCTTCTTTGTCTCTTTTTTTTTTTTTTTGGTTCTTTTTTTTTTTTTTGCTCTAATTTTTGCCTAAGTCACCCTTTCGGATTTTCAGCCTAGCGAGCTATTATTTATGCTCTAACTTTTGCCTAGCTCACCCATCTGGGTTTTCAACCTAGCGAGCTTTTTCTCTTATGCAAAATATTTTTTTACTGCATCTGAATTGAAGGGCTTAGTCAATTCATGGCCATCCATATCCGTCAAAACTAATGCCTCTCTTGAGAAAGCATGCTTCACAATGTAAGGCCCCTCATAGGTAGGAGCCTATTTGCCCCGAGCATCATTCTGATTGGGCAAGATTCTTTTAAGAACTAGGTCACCAGCCTTGAACTCTCTAGGATGAAGCTTTTTGTCGAAAGCTCGTGCCACCCTCTTTTGATACAATTGCCCATGGCATATAGTGGTGAGTCTTCGCTCTTCAATCATATTCAACTGTTCATACCGAGCCTTCATCCAATCATTTTCATCTAAATTGGATTCAATTAATACCCACAAGGTTGGGATTTCAACCTCGATTGGCGTGACAGCTTCCATTCCATAAACTAAAGAATACAGAGTCACTCCAATGGAGGTACGCACAGTTGTGTGATAACCATACAATGCGTATGGGAGCATGTCATGCCAATCCTTGTAGGTAATTGTCATTTTAGCAATGATCTTCTTTATGTTCTTATTTGCTGCCTCTACTGCCCCATTCATTTGTGGTCGATAGGGTGCTGAATTATGATACTTGATCTTAAACTGTTCATAAAGTTTAGAGACTTCTGTTCCATTCAGGTTTATAGCATTATCTGTAATGATCCTTTTAGGTAGCCCATATCGATAAATGATGTTCGTTTTGAGAAACTTGCAGAAAGCCTTTTGAGTGACACTGGCAAAGGAACTAGCTTCTATCCACTTAGTGAAATAATCAATGGCAACCAGAATGAAACGATGTCCATTTGAAGCCTTTGGATTTATTAGGTTGATTACATCAATGCCCCACATGGAGAATGGCCAAGGTGCCACCAGATTGTGTAACGAAACTGGTGGTGCATTGATTTTGTCCGTATATATCTGGCATTTGTGGCACTTTCGAATATACTCAATGTAATCTTTCTCCATTGTTAACCAAAAATACCTACATCTTTAGATTTGTTTGGCCAACATGAGACTATTTGTATGTGTACCACATATTCCTTCGTGCACTTTCGTGACTATCTTTTGGGCCTCCCTCGCATCCACACACCGTAACAATGTGCTATCGTGACTTCTCTTGTACAGGATCCCATTGCTGATGAAGAAATTCATAGCTAAACGCTGGATAGCCTTTTTATCACCTTTGGTGGCCTCAATTGGGTATTCCCTACTTGTCATATACATTTTAATGTCATGATACCAAGGTCATACTTCATGCTCTTCTTCTATGTTCAAGCAATATGCTAGTAAATCTCTGGCCTCTACTCGGAGCAGCTGGACTTGGACTCCATAGTCGAGTCGAATCATTACTACCAAGGTGGCTAAAGTATCAGCAAATTGGTTCTTATCTTGAGTGACATGATGAAAATTGATTTCTTCAAGTTGTTCGATTAATTAAGCCAAAAATTTCTGATATAGAATCAGTTTTGAATCTTTAGTTTGCCATTCCCCAGTCACTTGATGAATTATAAAAGCTGAATCACCAAAAACTTCGAGGCTTTTTATACCAAGAGTTACTGCAACATTTAACCCATTAATGCAAGCTTCATATTCAGCTACATTGTTGGTGCATTCAAACTCCAATTTAATGGCCACGGGGAATTGTTTTCCTTCGAGGGATATAATTACAGCGCCTATACCATAGCCGTGCATGTTTGCGACTCTATCAAAATACATCTTCCACCGTCCATCCTTGTCATTTCCATCATCTTCATCATCCTCTACGGCTAAGACATCCTCATCAGGGAAATGAAAATCCAATGGTTGGTATTCATCTAAAGGATTCTCAGCCAAGTAATCTGCTATGATACTCCCTTTTATAAACTTTTGCATCATATACTTGACATCATACTCAGATAGAATCACTTGCCATTTAGAAACTCTACCAGAAACGTGTAGGCTTTCAAAAATATATTTGATAGGATCCATTTAAGAGATTAACCAAGTAGTAAAATAAAGCATGTATTGCCGCAAACGTCTAATGGTCCATGCTAACCCATAACAAGTCTTCTCAATCAGCAGGTAGCGAGCTTCACATTCGTTAAATTTCTTACTTAGGTAATAAATTACTTATTCCTTCTTTCTGGATGTGTCATGTTGCCCTAGTACGGCCCCCATCGATCTTGGCAAGATGGTTAAATAGAGGATCAAAGGTCGTCCCTGTGTGGGAGGAACCAAAATTAAGGGATTTAACAAATAATCTGTAATTTTGTCAAAAGCTTGCTGACAGTTACTATCCCATCTTCCAGTGTAATTCTTTTTTAACAATTTAAAAATTGGCTTGCAGGTTGCAATTAAGTTGGCAATGAATCTTGCTATATAATTTAGTCGACCCAGAAAACTTCGCACCTCCCTTTCAGTTTGGGGAGATGGCATTTCCCCGAATCGCTTTTACTTTGTTAGGATCCACTTCTATTCCCTTTTGACTCACCATGAAGCCCAATAACTTTCTAGTTAAAGCCCTAAAGATACACTTGTTGGGGTTTAAGCGAAGTGTATTCACGCAATCTTTTAAACAATTTTCTCAAAACTGCCACATGGCTCTCCCCTTCTCCAGATTTAGCAACCATATCATCGACATACACTTCAACCTCCTTATGCATCATATGAAAAAGTGCCATCATGGCCCGTTGATAAGTAGCTTCTGCATTCTTTAACCCGAATGACATCACTCTGTAACAATAAATTCCCCATGGTGTAATGAATGTAGTCTTCTCTTTATGGTCCTTGTGCATAGGGATTTGATTGTACCCCGAGTAACCGTCCATGAAGGAATATCGATGAGCTCAGGCTGTATTATTGACTAAAATATCAATATGAGGCAGCGAAAAATCATCCTTAGGGCTTGCCTTATTCAAATCCCTGTAATCAACACACATGCGAATCCTTCCATCTTTTTTAGGGACTGGTACAATGTTTGCTACCCATTGAGGGTATGTGGACACTTGGAGGAACCCTACTTCTAACTATTTCATGATCTCTTCTTTTATTTCAAAGACATGCCAGGGCTCATTCTTCTCAACTTTTGCTTTTTTGGCCCGACATTTAGGAATAAAGGAATCTCATGAGAAGCAATCTCTGGATTGAGTCCAGGCATGTCTTGATAAGACCATGCAAAGACGTCTATGTATTCCCTAAAGAGTTAAACCATCTCCTTTTTTCTGGATTATCTACTATTTTAATCTCCCTTTTATCTTCCTCTGTCCCTAAGTTAATGTTTTCAACTATTTCTTCATGTGGGCATATCCCTTTACCTTCAGAATCGAGCATTTTTTCAAAGATTTGGGTTAATTCTTCATTGTCAGATTCGGAATCATGCATATCTGTAGTAACACAAGAATCACTCAACAGGGGCTCGGGGACCTCTACATTGGGCATGAGTCCCGAGAAAAATGATTTCTTGGAGGAGGAAATAAAAGGAAAATAAACGAGTAAAAAGAATGAAAGGAAAGCGTGATATTCAAGGACTTTGATTTTGTTAACAAAAATACCACTATCATTCATAAAGTACTGAGTGAAATTGTAAAGTAAAATGTCTTAAACAAATTAAAACAAAGGAACAACACAATCATAACAATTACTCTAGAGTTACGACATCAGTGATATCCTCAATTTCCCAATTATCCAATCTGTCTCTGAAATCGTCGACCAGAATCCTAGATTTAACTCTTCGCGTGGCTCCATTATCAACCATTGAAATACTTAACCGGCCCATAACCTTTGAGGGAGTCAAAAAAGTTTCCCTAATATGGGAGACTTTCTGCTTCTCTTGCTCTTTACTTCCCTTTGCGCTTAGTTGTGCCCTTAGTTGATTTGACAGCAAAGGTTCATACCATAATCCTTGACGCTTGGGATTTTCTAGGAGACTAATAGGCCGTTCAATTCCTTGAAGCTGTATCCCCAGTCCCTTTCCAGATTTGAACCCATTTCTTTCTAACATTTTCATCATATTCTGGTTAATATTCTCGACGACATGCTTGGGTCCATCCATCTCTAAACTTTGAAGCAGCGTTTCAATCTCTTATTCAGCGGCTTCGATGTATGGCAAGGAATTAGGCTTGCTCAACATTAACTCCTCTTCTCCTTTAATAGTGATTATCCTTCCCTCGTCAATAAACTTAACCCTTTGGTGAAAGGTGGAAGGCACGGCACCGATGGAATGAATCCAAGGCCTACCCAATAGCATTATGTAGGATAGATCAATATTCATAACTTGAAAGTCCACCACGAATGTTTTTGGCCCGATCTCCAAGGACAAATGAGTATTGCCAATTACTACTCGTTTAGAGCCATCAAATGCTCTAACCACCATGTCACTTTTTTCAATGAGTGATGCCTCAACTGCTAGTTACTCAAATGTGACTAGTGGTAGTACATTAAGCGCTGATCCTCCATCAATCAAGACCTTGGCAATTACAAAGCTATTGCATTTCAATGTAATATGTAAAGCCTTAGGTTGATTGGCAGATGTCCTCATGATCTCTTCCTCGAAAAATGATATAGCAGATGTGGACTTGACAACATTCATCACATTAGCAATCTTTTCTGAGGTAACATCGGGTCGCACATATGCTTCCTCCAATACTTTTTGCAAGGCTCGACAATGCACCTCTGAGCTCATGACTAAAGACCACATTAAAATTCGAGTTGGAGTTTTCTTCATTTGTTCTACCATGTCATATCCGCTCTACTTCATGATTCGTAAGAACTCATCGTCAGCGCTTTCTTTTCTTCCTTTTTGTTCCTCTTTTTGACTGTTATTATCAACCTCTTTTCCCTTTAGATGTTTATCCATACTTGTAGGAAGATAAACCCTACCACTTCGAGTGACTCCCCTGGTCTCGGCTATGTTTGTGATAGGCTCTCCTTCTGCCTTAGCGATCACTATATGATTCAGGGGATATTCAATAATTTCCTCATTTCTCCAGGGTACAGCATGATTGCTTTCATATGGGAAAGGTGCTGGCATGTTAACAATTATTGGTGAGGGCTTCAGAGTAAAAGAGGCCGCCATTAAAAATGGCTCATTAACAATTAGAGTAACTATTTTCAGTTGCCTAGCAAGAATGACAATATCAACACTTTCTTATCTATTACACAAACTTCCTTCTCAAACTTCCCTACAACCACAACTCCCAATGTCATTAATTCCTTCAATATTTTCTGGAACAGCGCGCAACCCTCAACATTATGGTCTGTATCTTATTGATGGTAATCACAAAATGTTGCTTGTGACTCAGCAACAGTTTTAATAGACTCTTCTGGTGTTAATTCCAACATGTACCCAGTTGATCGAAGATTAACCAAAAAAATCTTCATGGGGAACCCAATAGTATCAGGGCTCTTGGAAAAATTTGATTCATTTTCAATAGCATTCACTTGTTATCCGTGACTGGGTAGAGGATTGGTGGTGATTGTTGAAACCTCCCTGGGCTTAAGTTAGATGTGATTAGACTCTATTAGATCCAACACATTCCTCCTAAATGTGATATAGTTCTCAATTGAATGCCCCGAGGCTCCCGTATGATACTCACAGGAGACGTTGGGGTTGTACCAGGCTGGGTACAGTGGTTGCATCCCCTTCACGTACCGTGGCCCTATGAGTTTTGCCTCCAACAATTTTTGGTACAGTTCTGCATTTGTAGAATTGAAATTAGGCCATGGATGGTTGTCCCTTGGTAGTACATTAGCTCCCCTATCCTGCTGTCCCGATCCATTCAGTGTCGGCCTATGCTGGTTTTAACCTTCGCTTCCCCTACCGATCTGATAAGACATCGGTTGTCACAAGAATGGTTTTGAGGGTTGAATGTAACTTATCTCCCCTTCTTTCTTCTTTATACCTTGCCCCTTCCTAAATCCACCCTCTGTCAGAGGAGATACAAGCTTCCATCTCGAATGTCTGCATCAATCCTCTCTCCAACCTCAATTAAATTAACAAAATCAATAACATGAGTTCCCAACATGATTTTGTAGAAAGGATCGAATAAGGTCCGAATAAAGTATGAACAAAATTCAGATCCGATCATTAGGGGCTAAACTTAGGAGGCCATTAATCTCCACCTTTGAGCATATTCTTTGAACGACTCAGTTGGTTTCTTATTCATTCTCTTCAGTTATTCCCTAGTTGGGGCTGTGTCGAGATTGAACTTGTATTGTTTCATGAAAGCATTTGTGAGATCTCTCCACTTACGAATCTTAAAATGGTCTAATTGCATAAACCATAATAAGGCAGATCCAATCAGACTCTTTGGGAAGAAATTTATCACGAACTTTTCATCCCTTGACCAAACAGTCATCTTCGTGTAATATGACTTAAGATGAAAAATTGGGTTACCAGAACCATCGTACTTGTCGAAATCTGGAACTTTAAACTTTTTCGGAATTGATACTTCAGGGGTTAAGCACAACTCTTCTATATCCAATGACCCCCATGTGGTTAGTCCTTGTAGATCACGCAATTGGTCCTTAACTTCCCCTAATTCTCTTTCTCAGTCCTCCTTAGCATTATTATTTTTCCCTTTGCTATCCACAGTTAGGATCTAGAATGTATACGTAGCATTATATCCGGGAAAGTCTTGTATATCTTTTGCTTCATCGCGAGGAACTAGCTTATTAGCCGCCATCACAGGAGGATCTTGTGTATTCTTCTGTTGTAGCACAGGGTCAGGTACTCAAATAGAATGTTCCTCAGTTATAACTACTCCGGGTAAGCTTCTTCCCATGTGTGCAGTGACAGGTGGATGACTAGATGCGCTGAGTGAATTATCAACGCCTTTTCCTTTAAAAGTTTCCAACAACATCTTCATCATGTCGCTCATTTGAGCCATCTAGTTCTCCATAGTTGTGATGCGGTTATTTAGTGTGACTATGTCTTCCTCAATTCTCTGACTACCTTTCCCTTGATGTTCCTCCATGAGCTTGGCTCTTGAACCCGTGTCGTAGATCCTAGTGAGATGTATCTGGTTAAATGGGACGCATTTCGGAGACGCAATATTGTCTTCTTTTTATTTGACCCTTTCTATTTTTTTCTCTGAAAAGAGAAAGCAAATTTAGTGATATTGAAAAGTGTTTCTCTTACTTTATCATTATTATTATTATTATTATTATTATTATTATTATTATTATTATTATTATTATTATTATTATATACACATTTTTTAATTCAGGTTATTCGTTTTGGCATAATGGCAAAAGAACATCAGGCCCTCTGATTCTTAAAGGATTTCATTAACCCATGTAAGAATATCAAAGTTGACACTTGACGCAAGAGGGAATTAAAAACCCCTACATGATCAAGTCTTTGTATTCATCTGAGCTATTTCCCTTTCATCAAGCATAAGGATCATACAACTTTCGTTTCTTCAAACCAAGATACTAAGTGATACATTACATCGGAATTCTTTGGAACTTAATAACTATTAAGATATTTCAACTCATTTACAATGTCATTACACAACATAAAAAACTCTGTCATTTCCTTTGGTGTACTCCATGGGTTAGCCAAACCCTCAGCTGCTTTCAATGTGCTCGTGAAACTAGGGAGAATCTCGTCAGCTAAGAGTAACAATTTCCTGAACCAGGACATAAACCTTTCCTTTTCTGTGGCTCGCTCCGCATGAAGTACCTTCCACGTCTCAATCATCTCAGCTTGCTGGTTAAGCTGTTCCACCAAGTTTTGTACTACCGCAGCATTATCACTTCTGATGACGGATATTTCATGCATTTTCTGCTCCAATTCCCTTGCCAGCATATCAATTTCATGTTGAATCCCACTAGATTCAAGCTTCCGCACTTGTCTTTCTAGTACATCTTTTTCCTTAAAGACCTTCATCAACCGGGTTCTACTTATACGCATCTTCTTTTCATTTTCGGTTACCCGCTGTTGAGATTTCTCTATGGTATCCCTCAATCTTATATTTTCTTCATTCATCCTTTTCATCTCAACATTCCCCATACTTCCTTTATGTCTCTTTGCCCTATCCGCTTTTGCTCGCAACACTGCACATTCACTTCTCATTTGGTTCAAACTCCTCAAGTGTTCTTGCCTTTTTTCTTCTAAACCTTTCAATTCTTTTTTTTTTCTCTTCCACTTGCCTTGTTAGTTGTTTGTCAATTACCTGCATGTCATTGCCAAGCATGGGGTCAATTGGTCTGAAGGAAGGGTTAGCCTTTTTTGTCCTTTCCTTTAGCCATTCTCGATATTCCTTGGTTGTGGCTACGATTCGCTTGCCCAGTTTGCATCTCCCTTTGCATATCACTTGGCTCCATGCGCCTTTTATTTTTTGGCAAAGCATCTTGGCTTCTGGATTATTATGATAAAAATGAACCAGTTGTATTGCTTCCTTAGATGGAACATCTTGTTTATATGCAAACTATTGATGAACAATCGATGGGTTGTAATTAATGCAGCCTCGAGGGCTTATCAGAGGTACATTCAAGAATTCTCCGCAATAATACACTATTTCTTCACTTTCCCACCAAGCCAGCTTTTACCATACTATGTTCTCGTCTAATTGACTGAGTGTTCAAGCCCAATCATCCCAAGTTTTCTTTGAAGACAATAGAATAGCACATTTACGATTAAGGAAGTCCTTAATAGGGTGGTGTATAGTGTCATGTTGTCGACCCAATTGATATTGCATTCCATAAATATGATTGAAAATCCAAACTATGAGGAGTTGTAGGCAACACTTCAATTTCCCTCCATTTTCTTGTTGACAAAAGCTTAAGGTCAAGAACGTTTCTGCCAAAACCGCAGGTGTGGGATTTACATGATGATTTTCCACTATCCATAAAACGTTCACAGCAGCCAAATCAATTATCCCCACTGTTGAAGAAAACAACACTAATCCATATATGGCTAGAGCAAGGACCCTCTTAAAAGTCACCCAATCTCTCTTTTTAGCTAAGATCCCCAAACGCCTTTCTACGTACTTCATCAAAAGGCCTTCAGTCTGTCCTCTCTGATGTAATTAAATTCTATTAGGATCTTCCTCTAAAATTTGAGCCACTGTACGCTTTGATGGCAAATGTCCAGAAGAGTAGTAAACTAAAACATCCTTTCCCACAAGTGTATTCATGAAACTCCTATACTCCTCTAAAGTAGGTGTAATCTGGAATGTGGAGAATGTAAAACACCTTAGTGAATTATCCCAATACTAGGCCAAGGCTGAAAGTGCTTCTGGCTGGACCGGTATTCGCAACAAGTCCAGAATATCCCTATAATTCCTTTGAAAATCTTGGATATGCCTTCCATTCAATTTCTCACTTAAGACAATCAAACTCTCTACCGATTCAGCTTCTGACTTGATTTTAAGCTTCGTTCCCGTCGCAACTAGGCTAGTTTGTCTTAAGCTCAGATATCGTCCATTGCCCAAAGGTTCCATTACCACTTTCGTGCCAATTAACCCAAATGACTGTTCACTATTTCAAAATATCAAAACTTATTGGTTAGTGTATCATTATCGTTAGCTTGACAATTCTGCCCAACTCTCAAGGAATTTATTATTCCATAAAGAATAAAGGTACGAGGATCAATTTAAGAAAGAATAGCTCTCTACATAATTGACACTAATATGTTCAGCAAGCTAATATAATGATGTACTAACATTCATGCTATGATATTAGATATAATGCCTTGGCATGGGAAATGATAAAAAAACTTTGCACTCCTCCTTGAAAGGTCTATTGCTCCATGGGAGAAAAGAGTCGACAATTAAATCGAAAGAAATAAGTCTTTCTACACGATTCAACATCTTAAAAAGATTTAATTCTCTAACTGAGACATCACATCTGTTCATTGATGATATAAAACTATCGAATTTTATAATTTCCAAGATTTTAGGAAACATTCATTTTCTATTAGAAATTAATTATTTCGTAGGGTAGAGTATATTATGCGGTGTTCATTATTTTAACTCATATCTATTTCTTTTATGCTTTATTTTATGCATGAATGTATGCTAAAAAGTTTCCCTTTCGAGGAACCGTAAGGAATGCGATTATGGCCTTTTCAGGGTTAAAAACCCACTAGGAAAGGGCTAGTTTAACTAATACGTACTTTCATCATAGTTAACGTTATGTCTAATTGGCATCATGACAACCCGTTAACTACTCCAGTAATCAGTGGCGAAGTGTCACTTTTCCTATGGATATCATTGGATGTAATGCATGAACAATTAAAGGTGCTCTCCTTTGTCCTAATATGGATAGATCCTAGGTTGTGATCGCTGATCTATAGAAGTATGGCTCTACTAATTTAAGAGGCATCTATGGCTTAGCTATCAGTGCAAATTTCTATGGCAGATCTATGACTCCAAATCATTGGTCCCTAAATTACCCCTATCGTAAGATGAGGATCTCATTATATGAATTCAACCCTGAAAGGAAAAAGATCCTACATGGGTCCAGTCCATATAACAAGGTACAATTTAGATGAGGTCTTCATGATAGCCTCAGGAAGCATAAGGCTTCACAGGGAAATCAATATAAACCTCTACTAACCTAAGGAACACTCAGACCCGGGTATAAGGCCCATAACGTGTGTGATATATTTATGTATCAGTGATGTATGTGAGGAGAGCATTTACCTTTTCACCCTATGGACTATCCAATCCTCATCTGCTAGACAGATTGGCAGAATAAAAGGCAGAGAGATATATACAAATATAAATAGGAAGTAACATATACAAGTATAGTCGTCTACCCTAAGGTTTTATTCCACATGTTATCTATCCTATCATATATTATATGCACAATCTATGAAACAAAGCAAATAAAGAAAGCATGTGAATGGCATATTATTTACCTCTAGTCATGTGAGACAAACAACAAACAAAAGGAGAATCAAAATAAATGAAGGCCATAGTATTTTGCACAGCTAACTTAACTCGGGCATGACTCTCTAATGATCCCCAGCGAAATCGCCAAACTGTCACACCTGAAAATGTAACCGCGTGGCGCCTTAACCGAAAGAAATCAAAATTGAAAATAAAAATCCCTTGAAATAAATAGGGTTCAGAAGTCGCCACCAAAATTTTTTTTTGAAAAGGAAAAACTTTGGAAAAGCCTTTTTAATTTGAAAAAAAATAATCTGCAAACCAAATTCGGATTCGGGAGTCGATTGTGAATAGGGAAGGTGTTAGGCACCCCACTACACCCATTTCTAAGAATGATTACCCTAAGTCAGTTGTGCAAAATTAATATGGCTTCTATTCTATTTTAATTCTCCCTAACCAAACACATGCAAAGAATAGAAGAAAAGAATTTAAGGAAATAAAATTAAAGAGAAGAAAGAAGATTAAAACAAAACAAAAAGAAATTCAAAGAATAAAGAAAAGGGAATAAAATAAAAGTAAAAGAAATTAGAGAAAAATAATTAAGAGAAAAATGTTTATTCATAAGGACGGACTTGACTTAGGGTAAAAGCCTAAGGCCTACGTACCCTCTGAAAGGGATCAAAGTCCACGTAGTTCGCTTGGAGATTATATTTGTTGGTTTGTTTTATTTTTTGTTTTTGGTCTTTTCTCCTTTTTTCCCTTTTTTTTATGTTCTTTATTTTTTAATTATTTTATTTTTTTTTTTTTTGGTATGGTTTTTTCGCGAAAAGACAAAGAAAATAAACTACTTTTTCCTTTAAGAAATAAAACAAGTTTTGAAATTGGTTGATGTGTTTTGATTTGTTAAAGAAAAATTTAATTTAATTTCTCTTGCATTTTCAAATTTTCCTCTTACTTATCATTTTTTTTGTTTTTCTATCATTTTCATTTCACTTTTTGTTTGTTTTTTATTACACTTTTTTTGTTTTTTTTCGTCTTATTTTGTTTTTGTTTTTGTTTTTATTTTTTTTCTTTTTATGGTTATTTTTTTTTGTTTTTTGTTTTTTTTAATTTTCATTTCTTTTTGGTTGTTCTTTTTGGTTTTGTTATCATTTTTTTTTGGTTATTTTTGTTTGATTTTTTTTTTTACTTGATTTGTTTTTTTTTTGTTTTTTTTTTACCCTTTTTGCTTTTATTCTTATCCCTTTTCTTTGTTCTCGTCTTTACTTTAATATGTATTTTTTACTTTCTTCGGTTGTTTGTTTACTTTTATTTTTTATTATTTGTTTCATTTTCTCTTGTTTTTTTTTCGCTGTTTTTTTTATATTCGTATTATTATTATTTTGTGTGTGTGTTTTTTTGTTGTTGTTAACCTTCATTTTTGGTTTCATTATTTATTTATTACTTCTCTTTTTTCGTTAATTTTTATTTTGTCCTTCTTCTTTTTATGTTCTTTGTTTGATTGTTTTTGTGTATTTTTACTCATTTTTTTCGTTTTGTTGTTTCTATTTGTTTCTATTTTTTATTAATCTTTGTTATTGTTGTTTTTTCCTATTTTCCTTTTTTTTGTGTTCTATTATTTTGTCTTATTTCTTTTTGTTTTTGTCCCCCTTTTTTTGTCATAATTTCTTTGTTTGTTTTTTCCTTGTTTTTCTTTCTTTTTGTTTTTTTTTTTTTTGGTTTAGTTTTGTTAATTTGTTTTTGCTGTGTTTGTTTTTTCTTTTTTCTTTTTTTTCTTTGTCTTTTTTTTTGTTGTTTGGTTTTGTTAATTTGTTTTTGCTATGTTTGTTTTTTCTTCTTTTTTTTTTTTTTTTTTTTGTTTGGTTGTTGTTATCTTTTGTTTTTTTTTTTGGCTTTGTTTTACTTTATTTCTTTATTTATTTGTTTTTATTTATTTTTATTTATTATTTTTCATTTTCTTTTCAATTCACCTTTTCCCCTTTTTCCAGTTGTTTTTTTTTTTTACTTTTGATTGATTTTATTGGTCTATTTTGTGGATGAAAAAAAAAGTGTGTGCATAGATATTTTAATTCTTTAATATTATTATTTTTATTTTGTTTTGCTTTGTTTTGTTCTTTTTTTTTTTTTTTTTTTTTTTGCTTTGTTATTTGAAATTGTGATTATTCGAATGCTTTTGTATTTTTATATTTTTATTATTATTTAAGCCTCTTTTGCTTTCCTTATTTTTTTGTTTTGTTTATTTTACTTTTATTTTTATTTTTATTTATTTATTTTTCTTAAGAAAAAGACCAACTCTAGAAGAGAGAAGAATACAAAAATGCTTTTAGACTTTTGCAATGAGATTTTTTTTTTCAATTTTCTAAGAAACCCTTTTCAAGACAAATCCTTAAAACTCCGGATAGTAATAGTAATTTTTTTGTAAAAAAAAAAAGAATAATTGATCCTCTCCTATTTTATGTTTTTTTTTTTAATTTTTCTTTTTAAAAAAAAAATTTCGAATGGGGCCATTGAAGCCCAAAAACATAACAATGTAAATTCGCGACCCAAAAGGTATCTAGGAGGCTTATTGTCATACATGGCCTTTTGGTTTATTCTTATGGGTCCAAGGGGATATAAAATCCCACACGATCACACTAATAACTTGGAGAATGAATAAAATAGATAACAGTAAAGTAAAAATAATAAAAAAAAGTGAAAGAAAATAAAATAAATAAATAAAAACAAATACCTTATATTTGTGAGGGTGGGTGCTCAATGTTCAATATCCAACATCTCTATTAGGCAAGTTTACAAAGATCATAAAAAAAAGAAATAAAATAAAATAAAATAAAAAGTATGTGAATTACAATTGGATCCTCCAACATCAGCCCTTTTTCCGGCGAGACCAATATGGTCATCCCTGGGACAGTGCAGTCAGGTTCCTCCATTTGGCTCCATTGATGTGCTCGTGTTACCCAAAATGAACAACATACTCCACAGAAACACAATGAAAACCAAAGGAAAAGAAACATTCGCAAGAACAAAAAATTTGGTAGAGTTTCATCACATCAATAATTCGAATTTAAACTAAAACAATAGGATCCCTGGTATACAAACAATCAAGATGATATAGGACTGTAATTCGAGTTTATGCATCATAAGATTCTAAGCCCTGAACATTAACGAGATAATCTCTAATCCTGCATACCACAGAATCAGAGTAATCTCTGCATTCTATATCGAAATTTTATGATCAAGAATTTAAGCCATTCCACTGGACTTCACTCAGACATTATATCAATCATACAATAGGCATTTTCAGGAGCATACAAAAAACCAAATTCCACTCCAACCTCAACCCAAGGCAGAACACACATAACATTATTTGCAAAATCTCACCATGGTAAAGCCTAGCAATCAGACTATGCATCTCAAGAACAGCCTTGAATTAATTAAAACAGCATTTCCAATCCCCAATATTAAGCTACTGAAACGAATCCATAACTTCAACCTTAATAAGGAATAAAAGAGAAAAGAACCATACTTTTCGAGATTTCCTCTTTCAGATTGATCACAGCCACTGTCAGCTAATTCGGTGCTGCTAGGGATTACTCTTCTTCTCTCGGAAGTCAGCAATCGATGAACCTCATCCAGGATAGCACCAGATATCCAAAGAAGTCCCCTTCAGAATATTACTTAGAAAATCTTCCAACTCAAAAATTTCTTGTCACTCTCCCGGGAGAATCTCCTTTTATCTTTTAATCGACTGATGAGTTTCTCTCGGTCTCTCTCCCACTTGAAATCGATTTCCCCAAAAGAATCCCTTCTTCCCCGATTTCCTTCGCTTCCTTTCTGACCTAAAATTACTCCTTTAGAAACCCCTAGAAGCCTTCCTTCCTCCCTCTGGTTCTCGGACTCCTTACTAGCCACCAAAGAGAAAAAAACCTAAGAATCCCTGCTGCACTCACTCAGCCTCTCTGCTATATCGAATCTCTCTCTCAAAAAATCCCACTTTTATTCGAATAGCCTCCCCTATTTATAACGAATCCGAGAGTAGTCTCCACTCTCGCTCGGGCGTCTCGCCCTTCTGCCCCTCGTACAGGTTCGTCGTGCTTCTCTGCTCCACCCATTTGCAGTGCCAGCATTCCTCCCATACCATTCCATCCCTTCGCCTCCGAAAACACTCATGGAAGAGGGTCAGAGCAGAGGAAAAGGGGGGACCAGCTATCTAGGGTTTCCTCTTTCGTCCGTAGTGCTTCCTTTCGTTTTTTCATATGAGGCTTCTCGTCCGGGTTAGTGAGGTGGAGGGTCCAGGGCTGAACGAAAATAGGCCTCGCTTTCTTTAATTGGTTCCTCCAAAATGGGCTTCTATTCTTTGGGCCTCTCTCCCCTTCTTTTCTCTTTTTTTTTTTTTTTTTTTGCCCAATTCTAAGTTAGCTTTGGGTTAGACTCTTTCTCTCTCTTTTTTTTTAGTTTTTCTTTTCCTAACCCTTTTTTTTATTTCTATTATTCCTTCTCTGATTTTCCTTTTGTTCTTAATTTTAGGATTAATAGGCCTTTATTTTGTTTTTATTTTTACTTTAATGGTTTTATTTTTATTTTGACTTTTTTTTTCTTTGATTTGATTTTTTTTATTAGTTTTAGCTTCTTCTTCTTTTTTAATTAGTTTTTTATGATATATTATTTTTTGTTTTCTTTTGGACAAATGAAACTTCGAATTTTATTTTTCTCCATTTATTTATCATTATATTTTTTCTCTTTACTTTTATTAGCTTTGGGTTTTTATATTATTTTAAAATATATTTGGACAAAATACGGTGTTCACACTGTCAACATACAAATTTAGCTTGATCACATTTATTTGTGTGTTAAGATATTCCCAAAATTTGTTTGGTGAGGTTAATTAGATGCTCATTGGGTGGATTCCACCATAATGTTATTACAACACTGTTTTAGTACAAATTTTGCACTTGCCTTGTTTAACAATGTTTCGGTGCTATGCTAGTTGAGTTATACAATATTAATTTTGGTTATATTGTCAGATTGAGATTGAAAGAATCATTCCATAAGGATGTGCTTTATTGTTATTGCCTTTTAATTTGGAGGATTTTGAAGTAAACAAATAGCAAAACATATTAAGGGAGTTTTCTTGATCCCTTACTACTTTATGTTGTATGATATTTTGAACATTGAGGATAATGTTTATTTTTAGTTTAGGGGTAGGGAATCCAAATAGGAAATGTGAATTCTATTGCTTTTATTGTTTATATTTTTATCCAAAAATTTAGATTATGCTAGCTGAATTATATATTTCTAACCCTCTTCTAAAGATGAGACTCTTACTGAGATTTCATATTCGTTGTTATTAGTTTGTTTTATACATTGTAGCAAATGAATTTTTTCAATATGCTTATTGTTGCATCCCTTTAGCCTTTCTTCCTTCGAGTGTGAAGAAGTAAATTCTTCATTTTCCTAAGCTCCTTTAATTTTTCTTGAACTGATAATTATTTTGACTGATTATTTTTCACTTATGTTGATTTGATTTGATTAGTGGAATTTTTTTGGTTTGATTAATGAAATTATGAAGGAAAGCATAACTACTAATTCTGATTTGATTAATGAAGTTTGTTTAAAAGCTAATGATATTTGTTGTAACATTGACAATAAATGACTAATAAGCTAAATGACTAATAAGCTACTAATATTTCTAAAAGCTTCATGCTAGTGAACCTCTCCTTACTATTCAATTGGTTGAGCTAAATATGGTTTGATGTTCTACTTATGAACTAAAAGATTTTGCTTGTTTAAAAGCCTTGTTGTTGCTCCTCCATTATAGGTATCATGGCCACTAGAAGTTTTAGTTCTGCTAGTAATCTTAAGCCCATTGCTTCTGCTGAATATTGTTCTAGTAATATTCTCCAAAAACAAGGAACTCCTTTGTGGGCTTATGTAATTTTGATTGTTGGAAGCAGGGAGGGAGAAATTGCAAATCCCAGTGGAAACAAGTATTGGAAGTATAATTATTGTAACCGTAAATTTCAAAAATCTTATTTTAGAGTTAAATAGCATTTGCTCAGGGTATCTAGTAAAAGAATTTATGTGTCCTAAAGTTAATGCTCATTGTCTAGCAGAGATGAACAATTTGCAAAAAGAGGTTGAGAATATATTAAAACCAAAAGAAGTGTTATTACCACTACCAGCTAGAGGCTTATCTCCTTTAAGTGTTGAAAGTGAGTACAATTAAGGAAAAAAGAAGGCTGTTGGCACTTTGGAAAAAGCCTTCAACCAAATAGTTAGAGAAAATTTGCGTGAAAAAATTGCTAAGATATTTTATTCAAGTGATTTATCTTTTAATTTGGCACGTAATCCATATTACATTAGCTCTTATCAATATGCTACAAACAATGTGATTTTTTATTTTAAACCTCCTGGTTATAATGCATTAAAAGGCTTTTTTGTTGTAATAAGAAAGGGCAAATGTTGAGAGGTCACTTGAACTAATAAAAGGGACTTGCAGTGAAAGGGAAATGAATATAGTGGCAAATGGCTGGATTAACACACAACAAAAGCCATTAATTAATTTTATAGTTGTATCTAATAGAGGTTGATGAAATAGGCAATTGGACACCATATGTTGTCCATACTAACGATGGGACTAAAAAATATAAAGACAAATTATCCATAGCTGAGTTGATGAAATAGGCAATTGAAAAGGTAAAATCTCAAAATGTGGTTCAAATTATTACTGACAATGCTTTTATTTGTAAAGCTGCAAGTAAGATTATTAAGGCTAAGTATCTTCATATTTTTTGGACATCATGTGTTGTCCATATACTCAATCTCATGTTGAAAAACATATGTATAGTTAAAAATATTGAGGCAAATGAATTAATATATGAAGAATGCCATTGGATTACTTAAATGAGGGATGATATAATTTTTATTAAGACTTTCATCATGAATCATTCCATGAGATCGGCCATTTCAATAAATTTGTGCTCTTGAAATTGTTTACCATTGCTGAAACTAGATTTACTTCAACCATTATGATGCTAAAGAGGCTTAAACTCATAAAAATGTCTCTTTGCACAATGATAATTAGTGATGAATGGAATACAAATAAAGAGGATGATGCTAGAAAAGCTAATACTATTAAAGAGTTAATTCTTGATGACTCTTGGTGGGATAAGATCAATTATATCATCTCTTTCATAAAGCCTATTTATAATATGTTTAGATTTTATGATAAGGATAAGCATACACTTCACTTAATTTATTATATATGGGATTTAATGATAGAAAAAGTGAAGGTATCAATATATAAGCATGAGAAAAAGGAACGTTCTGAGTATTCCACATTTTATGAAGTTGTGTATGGAATTATAATTAATCGTTGGACAAAGAGTTGCACACCATTTCATTGCTTTACTCATTTATTGAATCTTAGGTAAGCTATACTAATATTCTATACTTATGTTGTTCATATTCTTTCAACATTTAATTTTATGCTAAATAATTCCAATTGTCATTGTTTTTATTGCATACTACATAGATATTATATTCCTCAATAGCTTGACGTGGCACCAAATAGAGTTCCTCCTCATCTTAATGCTAAAATTTCAATCGAGATGGCCAAATGCTTTAATATGTACTTTAGAGATCTTAGGGAGAGAAAATTGATCCTTCAAGAGTTTTTAATATTTTGCAGAGTTTCAAATACATATTCATTATTTGATTCCTTATAAGATAGGTGGAATTTGGAGCCTAAAGATTGGTGGTTAAATTATGTTTCTTCAATCCCAATGCTCTAATAGCTTGCATTAAAGCTTCTTCGTTAACCGTGCTCATCATCTTGTTGCGAAAGAAATTGGAGCACTTACTCTTTTATTCACTCACTAAAAAAGAACAAGTTGAATCCAAAAAGGGCTGAAATTTTGGTTTATATTCATACCAATCTTTGTCTTCTCTCAAGAAAGAGTAAAAAGTATTCTAGTGGAGTGACTAGGACGTGGAATATTAATGGAGATCATTTGGAGTCATTTGATAGGGTTGGAGGTCTTAAAGTTGCAAATTTGTCTCTAGATGAACCAAATTTGAAACAAGAGCTCATAGGGAATATTACTAATGTGGATGTGGATAAAAATGAAGATTAGTTTGAATTAATAATTCTAGTATTAATACTTATAGGGAATGTAATTTGTTATGGATATCTTATTTATGTTTGTAAATTGTTTTATCATTCATGCTATTGTAACTTATTTATGATTTAATTTAGTTTTTGATGCATATATATATATTCTAGTACCCATAACTTAAAATTTTAGAAATTGCTATATCCCACATATCATATCGTATTGTACTTGATAGGTGTATTCATATCGATACTTCTTAGTTCTCAACAAATGTAAATGTTTGCCTACAAATTCAAGATAAAGTTATAAACACACACACACACACACATATATATATAAGGAACTCCCACTACATACATTTCAGCTCCATATTAACAACACCACACAGTGTCAAATTTAATGACCACAATATCTTTTTCAGAATGATGATGCTTTCAAAGACTATAGTCAACCATAATAATCATTTTCATTTTTTATGAAAATACCTTGAATTCATTAATCCTTAGTCATAAAAAAAATAAGGAAACAAGGAAATATAGATGCATTAATCAAAAACAAGAGGAAAGAAAACATTAACCATATATAGCCTACCCCTATGATGCAACTTACAAAGTGTTTAAGGTCATTATTTTAGCAAATGCAATGAAGTAGACTCACAGTTTTTCAATTTTGGTCCAGTTCCCAATAAAACTTGGTATCTTTCCTGATAAAACACTCCCATGGAAATAGATTCTCTCCCTTGAACTCCCTCCATTACTCTCTCATATAAAATCTAGGCCATCTAAATTTTAATCTTGACAGTCTAGATTTAAATTTTATTTTTTTAAGGTTAAGCATTACTTTTATTTAAAGTTACAGTTACAAAATTATTTTTATTATGTGTTCTATTCTATTTAAAAAAAATTTTATCCTTAAATCTTACAAAAAAATAATAGATTTAGACTGTCCAAATTAATTTGGACAGTTTAAATTTGGTAAAAGAGAGAGCAATGGAGAGGATCCATATTTGCACTCCCATCTATCCTACAATAGAAAATGTTAGCAGGGATCATAGTATTCAACAGAACAAAGAAAAACTAAATATAACTAAGAAAATCAATATGAAATGATTAATAGTAGAGCAAAGCAAGGTGGTTACCAGTTGGTATAGTAGGCTGAAAGTTGAAAAGCCCAAACTGAAATTAAAAGTCCATTGAAGAGAGAAGAAGAAGAAGAAGAAGAAGAGAGGACTCATCACGGAGTTTGCCATCTCAATAATTTTGAACCATATAAACTACTAAAATTATAAGTGCATAACTCGTTTCTTACTAATGCAAACTTGATTGGCTAATACCTTAACACCTGACATAAATAAAGTAGAATTGAAACATTATTCTCTTTCTGAGCATATACCTACATTAAAAGGATAATAATATGAACAAAAAATAAATGTCCTCCCTAAAATTCCATTCATGCAATAGAATAAAGGAGAATGAATAACCATTAAAAAATCAACCTTAGAAGTTTCAACAGTAGCGTAGTGGAATAAGCCAAGAAGCTAGCAAACCATGAAAAGATACATAAATACCTACACAAAAATGGATAATTGAGTGACATTACCATGAAGAGAAAGAATCACATATCTTAATAAAACCCTCTTGACCTTGGACCTCTCGCTTAAGTTCATATTCCAATCCATGACTCTAGCTAGCAAAAGAATAAAGGAAAATGAACAAGGAGATGGAGAATGAGAGATTCAATAAATAAAGCTAAAAGCAATGTAAGAGGCCAAATGAAAATCTAAACTTCGGATATAGATACCAAATGAAGATCTAAACGTCGAATATAGATTAAAAGGAAACCACCTTCATCTAGCATAATTTCATTTGCCTCATCCTCAGAAAATGTCCAGCCACCAGATCACCTGGTGCCTTTATTGCTAGAAGAGGCTACATCATTCAAAGCAGTGCAAATGAGGGGGATAATGCATAAAAATGAAAGGAAATATACCCAACGAACTCAAAAAGAAAAAGAAATGGGTACAGCTTTTAGGGCTTTCTCCGCAACACTTCTTGTGGGGCGGCAGACGATGAGTCTTGCTGTCAGCGACAACCTTCTCGAGGCGACAGCTTCTGAGTTGAAGCATCTAGGTTCGCTGAGGAAAACGATGATGAAGCATCATAGAAGGCAAGGATTGTGGCGTCCATAGCCCCTGCAGCGAAATTGTAAAAAAAATCTGAGGGAGAGAAAATATTAACGCAGATTAGGGGTAGACTGTGTGCATTAAATTTAAAACTGTAGATAAAAAGTTAGGATGGAAATAGAAATAAAAAATAAAAAAATAATTTTATAAATAAAAAATATTTATGATAGGTTTATTTTTAATAATTAAATAATTATTATTAAAAAATATTAAATAATAATTATAAAGATATATTTATAATTTTCTCCATCTTTCTTTTACCTTTTCCTTTTCCTCTCTTTTTTCCACGTAAAGCGAATAGGGCGTTAAATGCTTCAGATTTTATGAAATTTTTTTAAATTTTTATATATAATATCATTTTTTATAGTTAATAAATATAACATTATTTTTATTTTATATTCTATACTTTTAAAGTAATAGAAATTTTAAAATTAAAATATATATGTGTGTGTATATATATATATATAAAATCTGGACAGATAAGATGCTGGAGAAAAATATGTGATTCGAAGGCTTAAAATTTGAATCCAAACTCGCCAAGCTTCCTCAGCAGGAAGATTAGAGATTTGGTTGTATAGGAAAAAAAAAACGCAAAAAGAGAGCACGCAACCCAAGAAAGGCACCAAACGGCTTATGAACTGTTGGACGTCTTCCAGAGTTATAATATAGATGTAGATATAGATATAGATATAGTAGTATAGATGTAAAAAATATAGGGTATAGATTGCTCAAAAAAGAGTAATTAACTCAGATTGCCCCGGTCAATCCTCCCAAAAGTCCATTCACAGTCCAAGTTTTTAATGTTAGCAGCAATGATGAATGAGAAATAGAAAACACAACTCCTCAAATAAGTTAGGAAGTCTGATTTATACTATTTGAAATTTGAGATATTAATATTGGTCAAATGTCACTGTCCAATGTTGGAAGGGTTAAGTCTCCTAAATATGATTGATTAGTATATTTGATTATGGGTTAAGCTAGTGTAAAATAGAGCTGGCCTAGCAATAAAAAATTTGCTGAAAAGTAAGGCTTAAGTCTGATATGATACTATTTATTTAAGCATATTCGGGGCAAGGCACGATTAAAAAAAAAAAAAGGATTTGATTGAAAAAAAAGAAAAGTTAAAACTAAACTTCGTGTTTTGAAGAGGAAAAGTATAATATATCACATAATATTAATTTAAATTTAATTTTTTAAAAAATATTAATTTAAAGTCTTTTTTTTTTATTAGATGTTGTGATTTTTTTGTATTGTGTAATATATTATTTTTCATTAATTTACTTTTTATTCAAATATTAGTAATTTTTATCATATAATATTTTATTTTATTTTTTACTTATACATTTAAATATTATTACTTCAATACTTGAAAGGAAAAAGAATGATAGAAATTAAGAAAGTAAAAAAATGTATATAAAAAAATATAGATTAGTTATTAAAAAAAATTAGCTGGATTTTGGACCGAACTTAAAAAAAAGTCTCAATTTGACTTGTATTTTATTAGAGCTTTTCAAAAATAGGTCTTTTTTTTTTTTAATTTATGTCCATTTTAAGTAGATTTTTTAACTTATAATTGGGCCTATTGATTAGTACTTGTTTGAGTTTTAAAACCTTTCAAGTGAAATATTTTTTGTTTTTACCTTAAAAAGTTTATAAAAAAAATAAATATTAGGAAATAATTATTATAAAGACATAAAAAATATTATTAAAAAATTGTCTTATAAATGCTAAGGAGCACATCCAAATTTGCTATAAAGATTTGGGGATAAAATGTTGGATTTTATAATTCTAAATCTATTCCGTGATTAAACTTGAGAGAGGTTAGATTGGTTCATTTGGGTGTTCTGAGTTTTGATCTGATATGAGGATTCTAATTCGCCTACTGTGTGATCAAAGGGTCGAAGTAATCTCTGTTAATGGTTGAATTATTATTCAGTATGTAAATGGGAAACAATTTGAATGAATATGGGTTGCCGTTTGCATTGGGGTTAGGGATCTCCATCATGATGCCTCTCTTAATTGTTTTGGGAAAGTTCAACTCACTACTGTTTTTCTCTCGCTGGGTATAATAACTTAGCCTGATTGTTGAATGGTTTGTCTATCTTGAGTTAACCTTAAAATATGCGTATAGATTTATAGCAGAATCAAAAAACCCATTTGCCGAATCAATGCATTTTACCCTAGGTCGCATGAAAGGAGTTCAAGAAAAACTAGGCTTCAATGACTTTATTTTACCCAAGAAAGAAATATATTTCAAAGTTTTAAAAATTAGTTTTTCTTAATTCAATAAGTCTCTTTATTTCTCAAGAATTTTTTTTAGGAGCTTTTCTTTTAAAAAATTATTAAAATATATATATTCAGAAAATTCAACGACTAAAGTTAATTTTTAAAAGTAAAATAAATCCTCCTTTCATTCACTTAGAAACTTTTCTCAAATTCTATTTTAACAAAATTATTAAAAAAAATTGCTTAAAAAATCCAAAAATTTCCTCTTAAAACTCAAATAAAATCTTTATTTTTAAAAATCCAATAAAAAGAAAATGAAAAGTGTAAAAAAAAAATGGGATTAATTTATCCTTTCCAAATTAAAACACATTAAAAAATTTTTAAAATATTTTATTTGCAAAAAATAAATTTAATTTCTATTATCTTTTTCTTTTCACTAAAAAGATAAAAATTATCAGCCAACACAAACAAATTTCTACCTAATTTTATTATATGAACTTTTTTTTTTTGGTTTGCACCAAAGATATCCCCCAACCGACAACTAGATACTAATCCCTTTCAAGGCTACGGGAGATCATCGAAATGGGCAGGCCTCTCCCAACAAAATATTTTCCATACACATGGCCTGGAATCGAACCTTGGACAACAGGCTTAAGGGACCCACCTATCTGCCAACTATGTTAGGCTTTGTTGGTTTTATTATATAGATTTTGATCCCATCTATAAAATATATAAATGTTAGATTCTTATTTTAAGTTAAATTTGTTATTGTAAATAATTTTTTTTAATTTTATTTTCTTGATTTCTTTTTATTTCTTCATTATTTTATTCACATTTGATTGATAAAAAGTAATTAAATTAATATTAAATTAATTTTACACAATTAAATAAAAGTAATTATTTCTAAAAGCAAATGTTGTGAGATATTTAACATCCTTTCTATGTGCAATAGACTCCTAAACTTCTCTTTAATTTATAGACTATTTGTTTTTAAAAAAAAAAAAAGAAGTTTTTTCAAAAAAAAAATTTTATAATTAAAATTTTGATAGAAAATTCATATCTTTTAATTATTGTTTTCAAAAAATCAATTTTTCATTTTTCATATCTTGTGGTCACATTTCAAGTGTGACATTCATATTATCTAGTCATTTGCAAGAATCATGTGAAAAAAAAATAGCATTATTTTCATTCAAAATAACAAAGAGTTCTTATAATATTATATTTTAAATATTGATAGTTTTAAAATAAATTATATAAAATTTTTATCTATTTTTAAAATATATATTTTACTCTAATTTTAAATTTTTTATCACAATGCCTTTCCAAAAAAATTTGTAAAAGAGTATTTTGATTGAAAATATATATATTTAAACTAATTAAGGGTATTTTAATTAGTTAAACAAATTTAAAATTAAATAAAATTATAGCCAACTTTTGTTTTAAAAAGAATCCATATATATTTTGAAAACAAAAGATAATTTCTACAAAATTTTTTTAAAAAAAGTGTGTGTAATTTATTATTAATTTTAATAAAATATTGATTACATTGTTCTCTGAATTACTTTCATTTGTCATATTAACAATAAAATATTAATTAACATGGCATTTTATAATTTGATGTCTTCTATTATAATATCCAAAACCTAAAATTTTAGAATATATATCAAAGCCAATGGCCAGATATATATATATCCCTTAAAATACCTTTTTCAACTAGCTAACCAGAAGATTTCACAATATATATTTGTGCTTCATTTGGGGATATTTTAAATTTTGGTTAAGGTGCTATTATATAATGGAAAGATTAATTATGTTTTCTGGTTAATTTGGTGATTAAATATAAATTATATTTAATGACATGTTCATTAACATTTAATTTTCTCTTTTGAAAATCACACATATACTTTTAAATAAATCTCTAACATAATTTTAAATGTTGCTATTATATCAAAATTTGAATTTTTTTTTTGCCACTATCAAAATATAAACTTAAAACTTTCACACCTCTATAATATTTCTACCAAAATGTTCTAAAATAATTGTCGCCTATGAAATTGACAACACAAAAATAATGAATTTCAAAGTTTCTATGGTAACGTTTTACACGAGCAGTATCAGTTGAATTAAACAACAAGCATAAATGAGATCTCAACGTAAGTGTAGTATTCAGGTCTCATTTGTTATTCAGAATCCTCTTTAATAAGAAAGAAAAGATAATATTAAATGAAATACAAAAAAGGAAAAAAAAAAAAAAAAGGATATTTTTCTTTTATTTGTTTAGTATAGAAATTGTGATGGAATGAAAAGTAAGTAATAATAAATTATCAAAATACTCTTAAATTGAAAAAGTAATATAAGAATAAACTTTTATATATAAAATTATAATTAATATATATTATATATAAATATAATTAATTTATTATTTTTATATAATTATTTATTTTTATAAATTTATATCTTAATATAGTAAAATTTACTATTTATTTTTAATATTTTACATTTATTCTTTATATTTATTAATTTATTAATATATTTAAACATACTATATATATATATATAATAAAATGCAAATAAATTATATATAAAGCAATGCATATAAGGGCATTGCATTGTTGCAATGCATTTATATTGTCCGACTGACAAATGATTAGGTCAATTTTAACTTCAATTAATTAGTATTTTAATTTTATTTATTATTTATATAATTTATTATTTTTAATATTAAATTTTATTTTTTCTTTTTCTTTTTAATTTTAGATTAAATTTGTTATCCCAAGTGAAATTTAATTTTTATATTTTAATCAAAATTTAATATTTAGAATGACACTATTTTTAAAGTTATGTTTAAAATGATACTATTTTTAAAGTTATGTAAATTTGAAATTTGTAAAAAGTGAATTTTTTTTTTTTGGTATGAAGAAGTAAAAATTGGAGAACATATCCTACCATAAGTCACACGATTTAAGTATCTTGGATCCATCATTCAACATAACGAGGAAATAGAAGAAGATGTAAAGCATAGGATTCAAGCGGGGTGGATGAAATGGAGGAGTGTTTCGAGTGTTATTTGTGATAAAAGAGTACCACTCAAACTTAAGGGTAAATTCTACTGCACAGTATAAGATCTGCAATGTTGTATGGAACTTAGTGTTGGGCAATAAAAAGTCAACAAAAAAATAAGTTTAATGTTGCAGAGATGAGAATGTTGTGGTAGATGAGTGGACACACTAGACGAGATAGGATTAGAAATGAATGCATTAGAAAGAAAGTGAAAGTTGCACCTATTGTAGAAAAGATTGTAGAATCGAGATTTAGGTGGTTTGGTCATGTGGGGAGGAGACCTATAGAAGCCCCAGTTAGGAGAGTAGATGAGATGGAGAATAGTCCAATAATTAGAGGTAGAGGAAGATCAAGAAAAACTATAGGAGAAATTATTAAGAGAGATTTAGATTTAAATGGTTTGTCTAAAAATATAATTTATGATATAGGTTTATAGCGTCGATTGATCCATGTAGCTGACTCCACTTAGTGGGAAAAGGCTTTGTTGTTGTTGTTGTTGTATGAAGAAAATAGATACATCATTTTAAATTTTAAATTAAATCATTTAATTATTTTTAATTATTTCTTTTCAACATATAATTACCCAAAGGAAAAGAGAATAAGAATATTAATAATAAATGAATACATAAATAATAAAAAATATGATCAAAAAGGAAGAAAATTTAAATACTATAAATTATCTTTAAGACTAAAACAATTATAATAACAATAATTAATTAATTAATTATGACTAAATTTTTAAAATCTAAAAATTGTTTGATAGACTCACTTGAATATCTATTTTACACGCACTAAGATTTTTATATCTCAAAGTTTTTTAGATAAATTATTATTATTATTATTATTATTATTATTATTATTATTATTATTATATTTAAATCCTTATAAGACTTTTATTCCACTTCTTAAACTAAAAAAATAATTTTTTTATACCTTACTTATCAGAGAAATCTTAAATTTTTCTCTTTTTATTTTTTTGTTTCTTTTGTCTTATTTCTCTTATTCCCTTTTTCTTCCCCAAGTTGTAATGTCTATGACATTGTAATTGCCCTACCTTCCCCTTCTTCTTCTTTTTTTCATTGAGTTCCACCTTCCATCAACCGTGCTTCATCCTACTGTGCAGCCACCGAATCACTTGAATCACGCATGGATCCTGAAATGTGAATCTTTGCAATATTGTATTCAGTCAATAAAAGTTTGATAGAGAAGGGCAATATTGATATTTAACCATTTTGGCTGTGTGACGGTTGAAATCCATTTTCCATTAAACTTTTTTGAGTTGTTTCTTTTTTGAACCAAACACGAATGGACATTAAATTCTATTTCCTTTTCAATTTCTCTTAACATACCAAACTGGCCTCAGTTTTTTTGGTGGGAAAGTCACTACCAGTTGAATTGAAATAATAAAAAACATATATCAAGCTATATATATAACTACTATCAAACTCAAACTGTTTAGATTTTTCTTTTACCAATTGGACTAATCCTCTTAGCCGAATTCAAACCTAAATTTAAAAAATAACACAAGTTAGATTTGTGATTTGACAGTGATAAAGGCTGTAACAATATTAGGGCACTCAATAATGCCCCTTTTCTTATTTACTTATTTTTTGTTTTTGGCTATTATTTTGAAAGTGTAAGTGGGCTGGCCTTTTCATTTTTATTTTGTTTCTAGGTCTTAACTGGACCCAAGATGACCAATTTAGTATAGTCTTCAGTGACATCATTATTGGGCCCCCACAAATAGATTGAAAGTTTGACCCAAAAGCCCACTAGTTGGATTGCAAGTAAGCCTTGAGTCTATGACAAAGAGAAAGAAACACACAAACAACAAGACATACATCCGTGTGGGCCCATGATGATCATAGACTGTGTTGTGAGTTTGGGAGGTCATGCCCATGGCACCTTGCGGAGTGCTAGCATAATACTACACACACACACACACACACGCGTATCATTTAATCATAAAGTTTTACCAAATATTATAAATATTAACAAAAATGTCATTTGAGGTTCTCAACATTTTTAATACAAACTTGAGAAATATTCATTTTTTCCTTTTTCAAGTTGGCTGATCTTTAAGTTAGTTTTTGTATTAACTGAGACAGATTTTCTTTTTGAATGAATTTAAAAGCACACTTTTCAGTTTAATCTGGTGTATTTAGAAGAACGGATTTTGTTTAATATTAACTCAAAAATATTTATTAAAATTAAGATAAAAAGCATTTTTCTTCTACGAAGAAGTTTAAGAATTAACTAATATTTAAATACGAGAATTGACATACATCTCCTCAGTTTTTTTTTTTTTTAAGGCTGTCTACTTGAATGGCTAATAAAAATTTTACTTTTCTATAGAAACTGTTTGTACAAATAACCAACCTAATTAACACAGCTATCAGTGTTGATTCTAAAGTTCGAGTTGACATAACCTTTTATTTTAAACTGCACTAACTAGAATCCCCTTGAGGTAAACACAATATATTATATATTTATTTCAATACATTATAATTTCTCACTTAATATCAATCATATTTTTTAGTTAGAAAGTTGACATTACTTATAAAAATAAAGGTCTAAATATACTAAATATAGTCATCGAATCAATAGGAGACAAAGCTGGGCTGGATAAGCCTAAATCATTTTATGGAGAGAGTTGGTTTCAATTCAGAACGCTTGAAGGATTGGGATCTATTAAATCTTTTTATAAAAGTTAATATTGTAAATTTAAAAGAGAGATACAAATAAAATATAAAAATATAAAATAAATATTAAAAAATTAAATTAAATGCGGCTTCTTCACGCATTATGTATTTTTCTTTCCTTTCAAAATTCAAACCTTAAACAATTTTTAAAAATCAAAATCCGGTTTAGAAAAAATTAAAATTTCGTAGCCTAATTTCCACGTACGATGGGAATCACTATTTTAAAAAAAAAAAAAAAAGACTTCAAAGCCCCTCTATTAGTTTTCTTCAGTATAAGGAGACTCTGTAACAACTCAAATTCTACCATTAAAAGAGATCTGAATTCTTTTTGTATAGGAAGTTTAGAAATGATAATTGAAAATGGATAATAAATAAAAATCATTTTTTTGACCAAAAATAAAAATTAAATTTAAATATGTTAAGTTTAACTCAATTTTTAAAATTGTTAAAATACTATATAGGAAAATTTTATGTGTAATTTTTTATATATTTGCTATTAAGTATTCTAATTATAATATAACAAATATATGACTTTTGCAAATAATTGTACTATTCTTCAATTAAATTATATATTTGTCATAGTATTACTAGATAATTATATATTTGTTATTTTTTAATCAGAAAATCTAATAAAAAAGTTATAAGAAATTACATCTAAATTTAATTCTATTATATATGAACATATATAGTAAAAAAGTATTAATTGTTGTGACAAAAGGTATCAGGTAGATTATTACTTTTCTTATATAACTGAAAATTAAACATAATCAAACTTTACGATAATAGAAAAGGGAGAGTGAGATTTTAATACCTATGTTGGTAAATTCTTACCTTTTCTATAATTGAAAAAGTAATGAGAATTAAATTTTATGATAATTAAAAAAAATTACTGAATTTGAGTCACAGAGAAATTTCTAAAAACGTTAACTCATTACTTCTCAATTAAGTAAGATAATTTTTCATTAAAAAATGTATTTTTAAATATCTTTATTTTTTATGTAATTTCTTGATGATCACTTCGTCCCTTCCTATAAATTTATAGGAGATTAACATTCCCCCTCGTTTATCAAAGATCGATCAAACCTCTAAACTACGAAGTTCATAGTATACTCATGGCATCTCCTTTCGACCATAAATTCTCCAGTCGGCATGGTTGGATTGTTTCCGACTATTACATTGTTAGTGTTCTTCCAATTAATTTTCACAACTTCATTATATATATTTATTCCGTACATATATTCTTCGGTTCCATTCTATTCTGAGTGTCGATTAATATTGAAGTCTTTCCTAGGATTGCAGAGCTTGAGTCAAATTAATAAGAAGAAAAAGAATTAGTTGTTTTTTGTCTACCTAATTAGATAGAATTGAACAACAATGCAAAACATAACTAGGAATATAAAATTATCCAAAAATATCTTTTTAGATAAGTTATAATGTTGTTCAAGATTATCTTATTGGATTTGCGTTCATTTAATTAACAAAATATAAATAACTAAAACTTATATTTACTTTTGCATCTTATTTAATTGATCATTGATTTTTTTTCCCCGAACAAATCTGATTTGTTTGTTTGATTAGGTGCGTCGTTATAACTTTCAATCTTTTGCCTATTCAATAATTAATTTATAGTATTTGTTATATATATATATATATATATATATATATATATATATATATATTTGCAAGGATCTCAACGTTAAAAAAAATATCATAATTGAGCAATGCTATAAAGTAGGGATGCACACAGGATTTGAAAATGATGATGTTTTAGCAATTTCGTATGAATATATCTACCACAAAAATTGCATTGCCGATTGGTTGAAAACAAGTTATATGTATTTATTGTGTCGCTTCTAAATACTTGTACACTGATTTCTTGAATTATTAGATATGTTATATTGTTAATGTTCTTAATTACAATAAATTTTCACAACTTCATTATATATTTATTCCATACATGTGTTCTTCGATTTTATTCTTAGTGTCAATTAGGAATAATTTGTTTTTGTAGACAAATTTTGGTATAGTGGTATTGAAGTCGTTTCTAAAATTGCAAAATATGAGATTAAATTTTAATTTGAGTCAAATCAATAATAAAAATAAATAACTAGTTGTTTTATATAACTAATTAGATAGAGTTGAACTGCTACGCAAAATATATGTAGAAATACAAAATTCTGCAAAATAATTATCCTCGTATAAATTATAACGCTGTTCAAGAATATCTTACTAAACTCATTAAATGTTTTTAAGAAAAATAAACTTAAAATTAATTGGGCTAATCTTTGTAACTAAATTCAAAATCTAATTTTTTTAAAAATAACACAAGATTTGCGATTTGACAATGATATAGTCCATAACAAAATTAGGGTGCTTAATAATGCACCTTTTTTAATTCACTTCTTTTTTGGGTCTTTAACTCTTATTATTGGAAGTGTTATTTGATTTTTGGGTCTTGGCTGGATTAAACATGGCCAATGTAGTATGGTCTTTGATGATCATATCAAGTATTGGGCCCACTCAAATGGATTGAAAGTTTGAGATGAAAGCCCATTAGTTGAATTACAAGTGCAGCATGTAGAAGAAAACATCATGCGGGTATGGGGCCTACTGTTATGACTACATATAAATTACGCCAATTCAAAACTAATTTAGCTTAATAAGCCTAAAAAAATACCTTCATTTTACCATGATAAAACTAAGAAAATCTTAAAATTTACATTACACTTTCAAAACGTATAATTTATTTTACAAAGTCACTTAAAGTAGCTTAAAATTTAACAAACTTCTCTTATAATATGAATACTTTACAATACATACAAATAATTTTAATCCAATAATTAACTCTTTTTTTGCAATAAAAAAGAATAAAAATAAAATAAACAACTTAGATAGATTATAATCTCCACACTACACTTTTCAACCTGATACTTAGTAGCATGATATTACGGAATTTTACATCACCATTATATGGTGAGGAATCTACCCAACGTGTCTAGGAAGACATATTAATCTCCAAAATACTTTGTTTGATTACTTGCTGATTAAAAAAAAAAAGAAGTGGAATGATTTTACCACTAACTTAATAAGTGTATAAACAATAAGGTGCATAAAAAGAAAAAGTAAGTGTACTTGAGTTTTTTATAATCGAATATCTTTAATAAAATAAAATAAAATATCAATTTATAATAATAATAATAAATAAATAAATAAATAAATAAATAAATGCTTTCTTTTCAATTTGTAACAAGTTACTAAAAAAAATAAAATTTAAAGTCAAATAAATAAAAACTTATTGGATAAATATAATAGGAGAGAGTATATTATGTTATTATTTTACAGTACTACTGCACTTACTCATTTCACATTTTAATATTATCACACTTTATTTATTTCACATCTCAAAATCACTACATTTTATTTATTTCACATTTTAGTGTCACTGTATTTTATTTCATAAACTTCTTTTTTAGTGCTATTGCACTTTATTTTATAAATTTCTAATGCTACCACTCTGTTTGCCATATTCATAATTGATCTAAGCCTTTCATCACATTTCAATTTAATTAAATATATCTTGTCTGTTACCTTTATTAACGGTTATAGAATTCATATTATATCTCAATCAATATTTTTTTAAATATATAGTATAGATTAATAATAAGACTTAAATGTGTAGATGAGTTATTCTTAAAAGCACTATCAAAGAGGAAAAAATGTCTCCATAAGTTCCACACCAAACATCTTATACTACTCCATAGGAGACTTGGGTTTTCAAAATTCATAAATAATATACTAAGCATCCCATGCTATTTAATATGAGACTTAAATTTTTATAGTACAATGAAGGAGGAAGAAATACTAAGTGCCACACCAAGCATGAATAATTTTAAAAAATTATTATAGAAATCCAAATTTAATTAAAAAATAATTTAAAGATATATTAAATAAAAAACATAATTTAATTTATATAAATAAATCTCTTTATAGGAATAAAGATACTTTAGTAGAAATATAAGACAACAAAATAATGATTCTCATCACTTTATTTATAAAAACTTTATTACTTTTTAAATAATGTAAATAAATACTATATCATAAATAATAATATTATTGTTGTTAAAAATAAAAATAATTCAAAGATATATATATTATGATTACCAATTAATTAGAAACAAATTAATTTTAAGAAAGTTATATAAGAAATTTTTGAATAAGATTAATACTATATATAATAAATAAATAAAGATTATATAAAATAATTAATAAAATTTAAAATAAAGATAATTCAAATATATATTATAACTACTAATTAATTAAGAATAAATCAACTTTAAGAAAAATTATATAAAAAAATATTGTATAAAATAAGTAAATGAGACATTCCAAATAAAAGTTCACAATATAATATATATATATATCAAAAATTTTACCATCACCTATACTTTGCATTTATGTGAATATTTTCATATCATATATCCCCTTATTTATTATATATTTTAAAACCTAGTATCATTAGACATGAAATAAATATAATTTAATTAATGATTGGTATAGGAAGCAAGACATGGAAGAAATATGATTTAATTAATGATTGGTAGAGGAAGCAGGCAGTTGGAGTAAGGCTAAAAGTTTCTCATGTTGGTCTTTAGTAAACTATGGTGAAGGAGATGGAAGAATGCCTTTAGAAGTGGGCGATACATCTTTAGCAATAGGAATATCTAAAGAAGCAACATTGTTAATAGAAGTGATGGAGTTTTGGAATTTAAAACCAAGAAGATATCTATGCTTCTTATAACATGTCTCCAATGGTGTGCCTATACTTGCCATAGTGAGTGCAAAACTTAGTTGACCTCTATTGGACAAAGTGTAACCTCTAGATTGATTGGAAACTGATTGAGGAAGCTGAGGTTTGATAGCATCTTCAGTGAAATAGACTTTGGACTCCAGCCCGCAAGTTAGTTCACATTCTTGTTGAACCATAAGAGAAAAAACATGATTAATGGAAGGAAGAGGATCCAACAACATAATCTGAGACTTAATATAAGAGAATCGATCATTTAAGCCCTTAAGAAACTGAATAACATAATCTTGTTGTTGGTAGGTTCTTGCAAGTGTGATTGCACCACATGAACAAGCTAGAGTGCAAGAACATGTGGGAACTGGGTGAAAATTAAGCAATTTATCCCATACGATTTTAAATTTGGTAAAATGCTCTGTGACAGAGAGATCACTTTGCTTGAAACGATACAACTCTTCTTGTAGTTCTAAAATTCTAAAAATATCACTTTAACTGAATCTATCTTTCAGATCATTCAATACATCATAAGCCTTGTCAATCCATATGGTACTCTGAGAAATTCTTGGAAACAAAGAACAGGTAAAGCACAAGCTTTAAGACTATGCTTCAAAAGCCAAACTAAATGGCTAAACAACTCTCATTTATAGATTGGAAGAGCTAAAGTAATGGTTCATTGGGGCAGCCCAACTAATAGCATTAAGATGGAATAGAATAGGCTTGCTAATATGCCTAATTTGTTGCAATATGATGAGAGGCTCTTCCTCTCTCTTGGTATAGCTTATTTGAGGAGGACTTTGATTCTCCCTGAGGCTTGGGAATTCATTAGCCTTAGAGGTACTAGAGTCCTTTGGGGGTGCCTTAGCACTAAGGGTCATTCCCATGACAAAACCATTGTGTTGCATCTTTACCATGCAAAATATATAGGATCCTTAGTACTTGGAGTAGAAATGGTGCCATCAACAAATTAAAGCTTATTCTTAAAAGGAAGAGTCGTCTTCATGGCTTCAGTCTAGGGATGATAGTTCAAACCAGTTAAAACCAATGAAACAATAACAAGTGTTGGGTTCTTGTTAAGGGGTAGATAGTAGCAATTTGAAGTATCTTGTAATGGATCTTGAGATTGAGGTGTTACAGTAGTTTGGTTTTCAAAAGAAATTGGACTAATTGAAGTATCCATGAAAGCAAACGAAGTAGAGAAACAAACAAGGGATTTAGTCAAAAGAAATTAGAAGGAAGAAGAGAAGAGTATAATGCTCTGTTATGATGATACAATGTATGTGAAGAGAAAATCCACAATATTCTCATTGATTAGAAAAGAGTCGAATATATACAAAGTTGGCAAGAAGAAAAGAAAAACAAACTTAGTAACAAACTAATGGAAAAATAAAAGGAAGCCAACTTCTATAAATAATGTTAGAAAAAAAATGTTTATCCCTTTTCATTTTTTAATTCTATTAATCTTATCTATCCTTAATTTCCTTTTACTTCTTGCAAAGATGTCAGCTTCCTCTTTAGTTCTTGGAGAGAGACCAGAGCATCCTTCAATTGCCATCTCTTTCACACTATTATGTTTCCTTCTCACAAGTATATCAAATTTACTATTAATAAACATGTAAATATATCAAACATTTTTTTGGTAAAATTTAATTTTTATATTATAATATATTTTTTATGATAAACTTAATCTTATTATGGCTGGGAGATTGAAGCCGCCACTTTCATCAATTCCCTTACCTTCAAACTATGGTGTTTAGCTTATGTTCTATGATAGGTTAAGAAAATAGAATTACGCCATGGCTAATAATGATCTGAGTGACATTATAGGTTCAAATTCCAAAGGTGTAGCTAATAGTTAAAATTTTTTGCTTATTTATAAGCATCGGATCCTAACAATTATTTTCTATGAATCACATATATCTAAAAATTACTTAAAAGGTGTTTGGTATACTCATATCTCAAACACTATAATATCTTACATACTTGTATGAGATGTCATCATATAAGATATCATGGTATTTATGACACTTCTATTTCCACAGTAATTAGTGATATTTTACATCTGAGAAATATATAAGATACTTATTTTTGGTTGTGTGCATCAATGTTATTTATTCTTTGAATTTTCAAGTATACTCTTTTAAGTTTCAATAAATTACATCTTATAAATTTATACTATTTGTGAATAGAAATATAATTAAAAAATAACCAAAAGTTTATGAGTAATTTATTCACTCTTTATTCATATAAAAAAATGAAGTTCTGTGTAACTTTTTCAAAATTTTTGTATTATATTTTACATGTTCTATATAATTGTTTATAGAGTAAAATTTGTTGCAGAGTTGATTGTTACAAAAAGTTAAGGATAAAATTGGTAATGTACAAAAGAAAAAGAAAAGAAAAATAACACACTCTATTCTGTAATGTAAGATAAAATATTTTTACTGTCATCAAATAATAACGTACCGACTGGATGATCTAATTTTAGTATCTAAAATATTATAACATATGAAATAACAAGGTTAAACTAAAACCACACTATTACAGACTATAACAAGTTTCTGCCTTGAGGCGGGTTGGAGTTGCAGTAGGAGAATTAGTCTCTTTCGCCTATTCCTCACACTACCCCACTGGAGTCGAATACTTTTTCTATTTCGGTCTGACGACTTGGCGCTGTGGGGAGCATATAAATGTGAAGGGCCAGAAGGACCAATAGAAGCCCAGATTTTCGATGATTGGGCCATGAGCTTGGAAGGGTGAAATGGATCCAGTTCACTGTTTCCACTATGCAGGTATTATTTGTAGATTTGCGTTTTCTTTAATTAAGCAACACTACAATATTTGCTTTCTTCATCACCAACGCCTGGGGTCCCCAACTCATATACTTTTAATTATTCTCAGTTCTGCATTAGGCATTTTATCACTTACCATTATCATTTTAAGTCTGGGTTTGGCTAATTGTATAAGGTGTAACCGTCTAAGCTTATACAATGCAGTTTACTTTAATCTTGTGTTTGGTATTAGCCGCACTATGTTATGATATGATACTTTCACATGAAAAGATTCAGATATTGTAACATGTTATCTTTATATATTTTAGGTAATATGAAATATTGTTTAAAATCGTATATTTTGTAATCCTAATATGTGGGACGTCTTAAATAAAATCAATATACCTAGTGTAAATTACATTCCTTTTATGTAAGAGATGTTACTACTATCTGAAGAGAGAGATAAATATAAACTCCATAAAATTCTTTTACTTTGTGCTGTCCATTATTTAAATGAGACTCACAATTCAAATAAAACCACTTATACTTTATGGTTATTTCTTTTTTAACAGCACATCACATGACAATGTCATAATATTTATTCATATAAGAGGGTTTTAATCCGTAAATTACACCAACTTTTTATAAAATTTAACTACATTACACATAATACTTTTTTATTTCAAAATTATTATTTAACTTTTGTAATATTTGATATGTATATGCTTAGATTCACTTAAAGATGCACACAAAATGAGCTAATTTATCAGGCTGGCTAGGTGGCCCTGTTTTATGGTTGATAAAAATTATAAATAATGTCTAAAAATATAAATTTTTTATATAAGTCGTAAAATAATATTTTATCTTTAAAAAATAAAACTTTTATATAAGTTTTCTTTAATGAATAGAATTGAGTTACATTGAGTCACCAAAAAAATTTTTTTTTTTACTCAAATTGAGCACTCCAATCAAGTTTTGTGCACCTTTAAATTCAATAGTAGTTTCGGTTGATTTGTCAAGAGAAAGTGGTGAAAACACAAAATAAATAAAATGAGAAATAAAAAGGGATTGATGACTCATTTGATATGCAAAAAATTAAAAATATAAATATAAATATAATAATAATTTTATAAATAAAAATATTTATAATATTTTTATTTTTAATAATTGATAAATAATATTAAAAAATAATTATAAAAATAAAAATAATTTTTTTTTTCCTCATGTCCAACCAAACAAGCCGTGGAAGTCGGTAAAAAGGGTGAGTGAGGGAATTCTGATGGAGATTACCATAAAAAGGATGGTTCAATGCTAAAATGCAGGCCTCTCTCTGTCAATAGCGACTTTCTCGATAAAGCCACACTCCAAAGCGGCAGAGGCTTTTCGTACATGGCACATCGTTATTAGATGGCGTACGAGAGGGCACTCTGGTCATTTCAACACACGTCCAGGTCATCTCGTTTGAGAAGCCAAGATTCGTGGACGCAGATCCGCATGGGGATTTGAGAGACATGTGTACGGATAACCCTGGAATCTCCGAATCGTCCTCACCAAATGCCTTTCGAAGTTACGTAATGCCCCTTCATACAACCGTATAATACCCATTTATTTAGTCCTTTCCAACCTTCTTGAGTTTTTCAAGACTCCTGAAATTTTTTTTTTTCACAAAAGACAAGAGTACAGTTTTTAGAGAGAGAGAGAGAGAGAGAGAGAGAGAGAGAGAGAAATTGCTTTTTGAATAAATTTGTGTGTGCATAAAAAGAATTGATCTTAACTTTTTGAGCCAATAAAGTTATAATTATTTGAGAAAAAGAATTTGGTATACATTTATAAGAAAAAAGAATCTAGTATAATTTAATTATTAAAAAAAGAATTTATTTACGTAGTTGAAATATAAAATTTTAAAAAATTTATGTTACAATAATTTATATAAATAATAATTGATGATCAAGTAAAACATTAACAAGATGGATTCGTCAAATATTATCTATGAAATATGATCGAGTAATAAAATAGTTGAAATATGGTAAATTTAATTTTTGTTTTTACATATAAAAGTTTTAATTTAAAATTCTCTTGTTATTCATCTCTTAAATAGTAAATTTGTAAAGTTTGAACTATTTCAATTTGTGAAAAAAAAATAGTTATTTTGAACAAATTATAACCATCTACATCATCTAAAAAAATTTATTTGTTTTTCTAAATTTAATTCAATTATTTCTCAAATGATATAAATGATAAAAATTTATTTAAAATGACTTCTTTTTCTTTTATAAATTAAGACAATTTATACTCTAGTTGAGTAACTATTAGATCGCACTTTTTTCCTCTAACTCTAAATTTAATGACTTATTAATTTAATTTTTTAAGTAAGTTTTTTTTTTTTTTGACATTATTCGTTAACCCCTTTGAACCTCATCATAAAACTGGATTTCAAATTTACATGGCTAAAGTAAAGGCTATGGTGATGCCTTAAAGGATCGATACAAGAAACACTGGCAATGATAAACCAAATAAGTAAATAATAATAATCGTAAGATAATATGTTTTAATTTTAAAAAAATTAATAGAGGAAAAAAGTTGTAACCTATTGCTAGAATAGGCATATTTGATTTCTTTTTTTTTTTTTGGGAAAAAAGGTATATATATTGAATTTTCTGCAATTCAAAAAGAAATTAATATTGTATAATTGAAAAGAGATAGGCTAAAAATATAGAATTAATATTAAAAAATTGTTTTCAACATTGAAAATTCTTCTTTTTTTTCTTTTCTTCTTTAATTACATCCTTTGCAGAAAATCCATTTAAAGAATATATCTTATCGGGAGCACGCTATTTTGACACGTGACACCCACCAAAAACTTGGCTTGCTTTATCCCTATGGTGTTAACACTGTGACAGCTATTCCGTTGCAATTATTGAATTGACATGTCTACTTTTGTGAATGATGACCATATATATTCATCAAATATCAAATCATAAAAGATTTCATAATTTTTTTGTATTTTCAGAAACATCATATTTTAAAATGATTGCAATGAAGGACTCAATTGAGATATAATTTTGACAAAGGATTAAATTAAAAATTATTTTATCTATGTAAAATCAAAATAATATTTTAGTTCATATTTAAATTCAAAGTTTGGCAACATTTTATATAAAATAAAATCGCTCACTATAAAAAATAAGTCATCTCAATTACTTTTGTATTAGTGATTTTTTAAGAAAAAATCAAATTCAATAATTCATATTTTATAAAATTTACAACAAAAGATCATAAAAATTTAAATTATTCATAAGACATAAGTTAAAAGATGCTTTTTACTTTATAAAACTTATAATAAAAGATCTTAAAATCTTAAAATATTCTTAAATCTTAAATTACAAGGGATTTTTTTTAAAATTAGGTTATAATAATCTTAATAATCCTTTATAATTTGGGCCTTATGAATAATTTAAATTTTTAATATTTTTATTGTAAATCTTATAAATTGAGTCCTTAAATTTAATTTTTCCTTTTTTTAGTACAAATTTTACCTTTTTTAAATTTAGTTTGTTGAGGGTCACCATTGTAGAGTGTGGACCAGTCTGAACTCCAAGCCTCCTGACATAACAAGAAGCCCACTACCCACATAAAATATATGTATTATAAACTGTTCATCAGAAAGGTCCTTAGGTTTTAATCTTGCCTGCAAAACACCACTCACAAGGGTTTCACTTCTATTTTCAAATCCTTTTCTTTCATTCCCACATGCAACAACAAATGATCTGTGTGAAGGAAACTTGAAAATAAAATTTTTCATTGAAGATAGTCCTGAAACAGTTTGTTAAATCTAAGTTATTTGATGCCTTTTTATTGATATTTGAATTAATCTAAGATATTGTTAAAAAAAATTATATATCAAATGCCTCATTGAGATCAGTTTCTGAAAGTTGAGGGAGCCTTGCTTTTATAGAACCATTAACACCACCAATTATTTAGTCATAGCTAAGAAGTTAAACCCATTGAAAGGGAAAGAAAAAGATAACTTTATGGAGAGCGAAATGATTCGCGAGAAATCTGGAGCTTTTCTTCTGTGGATGAATTTTAAGTTCTTCTATTTTGACTTTTAAATTATCGAAAATGAGAATTTTGAAATATTCTCATATTAACAAATATTTATTGGCAAATATTCAGTCAAACCTTTAAATAAAAATATAAAGATGCTCTTTTAATTTAGTCATTTATAAATATTTTATTCAATTTTAAATATAAATTTTTATCCGATAAACTTTGATTTGACACCTTACTCCATTTCCTATATACATCGTTTTCCATCCTACATAAAATGCTTCTATTGGTCTAAAAATAATTAAGTGAACAATGAAGGTGGAACACGAATCTTTTTCATTTAGGGCTTATGTCGGGAGGATTAATTTATGAAAATAATAATAAAAGATGATAGAGAGGCAAGTGAGATCTATTCAAATGAATCTCATACATAATGTGAAATGGTGTATTTATGATTAGAAAATGTACATTGCAAACTGAAAAAGTTTTAAATCTCGAAATGCGAAAATTTAGAACAATACATTTTTATTTTAAAATTAAAGGATCTAATAGTAAAATAGTATACTTACATGTTTAATCATTAAGTTGTGATCACATAAAATATTTGAACTCACATAAAAGATATTATTTTGTTGAAAGGGTACAAATTAATGGTTATGGAATATTTGTTGGATTTGAGTTTGGATTGTTTTAGGTGTGAAGTCCTTGAAATTTTTTTAAAGTGAGAGAAAATGTAACACAAAAAAATAGGAGTGTTGTAGGATTTATTTTCTTTATTTTCACTCACTCACTCACTCTTTTCTTTTTTTTATTTTTATCTTTCACTTATTTTAAAAGTACTTTATATGTTTTATATTTTAAGTATTATAATCTTCTACAGTAATATATTGTATTTATAGTAGAAAATAATATAAAAGTAATTTGAATTCTCTAAGTATAAATTCAATAAAATGTCTTTAAAATAAAAAGAAAGTAACATAATTAGTGTGAACATGTATAAGGCTCACTTACTTTATTTTCGTTAATTTTTTATTTTCTTTCTATCTTTCTCCACTTCAAAAACACTTTACAATTTTTACATTACAAAAGATTCAAATTCAATAATAAGAAAAGTGAAAATACATATAGAATCTACTTTTTTCTTTTTTTATCTACTCTCTATTTTTTCTTTATCTCTTAAAAGATCCAATCCATATTCTAAATTTAAATCTTCTTAATTTCTTTAGCATTAATTTTAGAGAAAAAACAAACAGAGTGTATAAATTTCAGTCAAATAGTAAATCCTACACACTTTATATCTGATTCTGTTCAAAATTAATTTGAAAAAAGAATTGACAGCTTCAGTTTCCCTGTGTGTTGTAAGAATGATGAAGGGTCTAAAAGATAGAGATGCTTTTTGTGAATGCAAACCACAATGATTTGGAATGCTGGTTGGCCTTTAGGGGAGGCAGGAGGCACATATAGCCTTAACTCTTCCCACTTTTTGGTCTCCCTACACTCTGCTTTTCACATATTTTGCGCAAAAGCCTTTCATCCACTCCAATTAATTCCCATTCAACTCAACATACCCCCCCCCCCCCCCTCTCTTTTTCATAATGCACAATATTCTCTCATTTCTTAATCCCTCACCATTCAAATCATACATAAAAAGTTGATAATTGGTTTTAAGGAAAATAGTAATTCTTTTTCTTTAACTTTTATTCATTTACATACATCTCATTTATTTTTAAAAACTAAAAACTAATTTTGTTGAATATCAATTTTTTGGATTTAAATTATTTACTATTTTTTTGGGTTGACTTCGTTAATGATATGCCACATCAAATTGTGTCATTTATGACAAAACATACTGATTATTATGAAATTTGATGCACCATCTCGAATTTCATAGCAGTAGATATAAAAATTTAAATTCCGAAGAATAGTGTTGGAAAAGATACTTTTTGATTTTAAAAGTTGAGGGAAGATGTAAAAATAGCTTAAAGTCAAAGAAGAATATTTATTTTTTTCTTAATTTTATTAACAAATTTTCTCATATGATTTTTTTAACAATAAAAGTATCATTGAACTAACTTGAACATTAACAACAATAACAATCAAATCTTTTTTTATTATGTGGAATTGGTTATATACATCAAATGATACCATAAAATTTTATCATGAATCATTGCTAGAAACAAATTATTTAAGTGTAAATTTTTATTAATAATTTTACTTATAATTTTTTTTAGTTTATCATTAAACTAACTTGAGCATTAATTGAATTTTTTTTAAGACAATCTTATGTATATACTCTCTATATTAGCAGGAGAACGAACTTCTAGACACTGATATCCTAATATTTGAAACTCAGATAATTAAAATATATAATAAATCTTCTTAACTAATAAACCAATTCGTTCAAGTAAAAGTGATTTTGAGTTAAAAGTGTGAATAAAGAATAAATTTGTCAAGAAATTGAACAGAGTAAGAATGAAAATTTTAAACTTTTGAGAAGAGAGACTTTGATACTCCACAATTACTGTTTCATTTTCAAAAGTATGAAGGGAGAGATTAAGGCTCATGCATTAGATTTACACATTTTTTATAACAAAGTTTCCCACCACAGAAAATCAAAGGTTGAATGTAACCAAACTTACCCAGTATGTTTAAATTAAAGGCCAATGTAACAAATTTGTTAAGAAAATTAAATTCTCTATGCTTCTTTTAATTACCGCTTGAAAAGCTTAAAATTTGAAGGAATAGCTTCATGCCATTGATGGTGGAATAATAATTACTGCAACTCAAAACTTGATCCCTTTACTGTTTGGCATCGAATCCATGTCCTTTACTTTGTTAGCCATGGTCAAATCATGCATGGAGCGTCACAAAAAGATTGCGCCTAAAGTTGCTTATTCAAATTATCATTTTTTTTTTGTTTGGATGATATATAATAAGAAATTTAATTTTGTAAGTATTTAAAAATTTGTTTATAAATTATTTGAATGCGATATATAAATTTTAAAATTTACATAATGCATATATGGTAAATAATACATGGATAATAATTTTTTTCATATATCAAGTTTAAATTTTTTGCAAATAAATTTGTAAACACTTGAAAGATTAAGATATCTACTTATAAAACATCACCCAAAAGCTGTGCAATGAATTTTAACGATATCAATCAAGAATTGAACAGAATTTTTTTTTTCTTTTTTCGGATTTCTGTCCAGATCACATCATTAAAGGTAAGAGAGTAATAAAACAAGAGGCATCGAGACAAGGTTAGATTTCTGAATCTCCTTCTCACTATGAGAAAGGTTTTATTTGTATTGTTTTAAAAAGTAAGTCAATGATAAAGTTTAGATCAAGTGGTTTAGTAAGGTGGTAGAGGTCGCTTAACGAATTGTCTTATGGTGCAAAGCTAATCTAATTAGTTAGACTGTTTAAAACGAGTTTCTGTATTAATACACTATATGAAACTTATAAATTTAAAGTTAATAATTTTTACTAGAGTTTAACAACATGAATTGAGCTGTTCTTAGCTTGTAAAATTCTTATGTTTATGATTAGGAGTTAAATTGTTTTAGGTGTAGAGTAGAGTATACCAATGACGGATGATGGAGACAGCCTTGTGGAACAGAAAACGCCATTATTAACAGTGTGAAGCAGATTTAAGCTTATATTGATGTGGCCTTTCATTGCTAGTCCTCATGTCACGTAGATTCAGGGGAAAAACAACTTTCAACGTTTACGAACACTCCTGAAAAGTAAATGAGGGAAGTGCGTAATTATTGTACTGCATTAAGTTTTTGTTATTATCTATTGAGTATAAATTTCATCTTATATATATATATATATATAGAGACACACACACAATCATTTTGTTTTATTAGAATGTAAATATTTATTGACTGTCATTTTGCTACCGTTGCTTTTGTAATCTGACAGTGAACGGATTAGACTAGAACGGGGATTTAAAAAGGTAAAAAAAAAAAAAGAAAAAAGGAAGGCCAATGATCGTATGGTCAGTGCGAAAAAGTTTAGAAAAAATTATAATTTAAATTTTAAATTAAAAATATGTATATTAAAGGACCTTAAATTTTATAATTATTTTAAAAGATCTTATAATAAAAAATTTTAATCAGGATATTGAATTATAAATTTTTTATACAATTTAATTTTTTTTATCTTAAAATTATTTATAATAATTTAAAATTTTAAGATCTTTTAATATAATTATCTTTGATTTAAAGTCTTGAATTTTTATTTAAAAAAATCTAGAAATATGAGAAAAAATGGTATTCATTTATTCAATTATCAATATGAAAATATAGTTTTCCAAAATATATATATGAAAATTGTAATTGCTTATTAAAATAATATGTTGCGATTACTTACAGGTTTTTATTTCTTTAGAAGATGGAATTTTTAATTTTTCTTTTCTGTTTGATGAACATGAGATTTAAACTCAAGTCTTTACGTGCACTGCAAAGGACTTAGCCGACTCCACTGGATCGAAGCCATTGAAGAAATTACTTACCTACAAGGCATTATGTTCTTAGTAATCAGGTGGTTGGATTTCAACTTCATCAATAGATGAAGAAATCTGTTACTTTATTTTTTAAATGATTTTATAAAAAATTAAACTAAAAATTTATTGAGAATTAAGAATAATTATAGGGTAGAATATGAATAAAATACTATAGTTTCTGCTTTTGAATTTATATTTAACAATTAAAGAATTTTTATTTTTAATTAAGTTCTTGAATTTTCAAATAAAGACTCAAACTCATTTATTTGGAAAAAAATAAAATATAATTCTTTTAATATTTAGATTGATTTATGTGAAAAAAATATTTAAAATTACAGAAAAATACAATATTATAAATAATTATTAACATAATTTACATTTTATAAAATTACATTTAAATACTTTTTAAACTTTTTATAGCATATTATATTAATTAATATATGTACACCCTATGGATCTGACATCTACACCCTTTAAAAATATTTTAAAAAGTGTTATTACTAAATTCAAGTAGATTAATATCACTAATATCTACAAAAATGTATATATTTTGTCCATTCCAATTATCTAAACTTAAACATAATAAAAACCTTATTATTAATTCACGGATCCTAGTTGATGAGCAGCTGTCCCATCATATTGATGGAATGGGTCGATTGGTAGCACATTACATCAAATCCTCAATTTTTCTATCATCCGAAGTCTCATGATTTTCTGCAGTTGGAAATTACTTTAATAACCACATTTCAAAATCTCTTGGAATATCACTCAGTTGTACCGATGAGGAATTTTCTTAATTTCTTTTTCGTTACGATGTTGTGAAATTTAAAATATGCACATTACTAGAATACTTTCATTAACCCCAATAACCATAATAAAAACAGATGGATCTTTAGCTTTAAAAGTAAAATAAAAGCTAACTTATAAGAGAAAACTCTAGTAATATCTCTCGTTCTTAAAATTGCTCATCATTGTATATTGGAGGCTTCCCCTTCTCCAAGAGTGGAAAGGGTTTGCACCTCTAATATTCTTTAAACCAAATAATATATTTTGATTGGTCTAAGATTTCTCATATCTCTTTTGTCAAAAGTCATAACATCAACACCAACAATAATTTTAAAATATCTATTTTATTTTAACTTTAACAATAAAAGTGCAGTTATTTAATTTTTGTAAATGGGCCCAGCTTGAAATTTTAATTCTTCAGTGAAAGGTTGTAAGATTCGTTGTTTGAAATTTGATCATGAATTTGAAGAAAGCAATACTAACTTTCTTGAAAATTTTTTTCTCGCAAAATCTAAAAATCTTCAGAACAAATGGAAGAAATTGGATTTTTTTTTCTTTATTGGGTAAAGTTAATTGATGTGCAACGTGCTGTCCTTGTGTTTATTGTACTTTTAAAATTTCACACCAAAAATCAATTAAAAACATAAAAAGTGAAAAATCATTTACAAAGAAAAAGAAGGAATTAATTATTATATTTTAAAAGGGAATAATTAAAGTATTTTCATATTGAATTCAAACTGAGTAAAAGTATATCTGAACCACGTAAATGGACCCATATATAACTTTTGAAAAAAGTTTTTTTTTTTGGGGGGGGGGGGTAATTTTCTGTGCCAAGGTTAAGATTAAATAATAAATAACCATGGTGGGGTTGCTCTTATAATGAACAACACATGAAGCAAGTATCACAAATGTTCATGAATATGGTAGCATCAGATCTCGTTATAATTGAGTGCATTTTGTGGCCAAAAAGATTAATAATATAAAAAAGTTTAATTATTGTAATCCATCGTGCTTTTTATGGTCCCCATCATTTATTTATTATTTATTTTAAATATTCATCGTCAAATTAATTCTGATAGTATGTCAAATTTCAAATTTTATTTTTATAAAATAGTTATCAAATTTTAAGTTTATATAAGTTAATAAATTTACTCAAATTTTAATTTAGTTTATAAAATTTGTTCTTAGATTCTTATAATTTTAATAAACATTAATTTAGCCCTTGCCATTGAATTATTATTAATATGTTATTAAATTATATTAATATAACTAATCATATATCATCTTAATAATCTAATTATATACAATTCAAGTCAAATCATCTAAATCATTTAACATGAGTTAATTTTATTTTATTATATATTTTTATGTTTTTTATTAACATAAATATTATATATTTAAAATATTAAGATAATACATAATTGGTTATATTAATAAAATTTAATAATATATTGATAGACAAAAGTAAAGGTTTAAAAACGATAAATATTCAATTTAAAATTTTATCCCATAAAAACAAAATTAAAAGTTAAATAAAATTTTAACAACAAAGAAAATAGCCATAAACGTAATACTCAAAACATAATCAACAAATTGTATACTATCCCATGAAATTATGAATCAAGCTCTTTTATTAAAAGTTGAGATGAAAATAAATCAAGAAGACAACAAAAAATTGAACAAATACACTTTGTCTAGTAAAATTGTCCCCCCCAAAAAAAAAAGGTATCAAGTCAATGAAACGCATGTGTGGGGCCCTTCACATCTAGTTTGCCAAATCTTCCACTAGTTGGGGACTTTAGAAAGCTTCACTCATTTTCCATGAAAGTGACAATGGCAAGAAACTGAGGGACCACAAATCAAAACCATTTTTCTATTTATAAATTACATATCTATCTGGATTCATTATAACCCCTTTTCTTAATTGACTCGCAACCCATCTTTTTATTCAACTTATCATTAGTCATATCACAAATTTAGCTTTTATATTTACTTTTTAAAATCATGTGAATTTAAAATTCAATAAAATCAATTTTTGGTTAATAAAATTATAATAAAAATAAACTATTTTAATATTATCATCACATACAAATGACATGGAAGAAATTTATATATACCAAAAAAATTATACAATTCATTATATTTTAATATTAGCAATGCATAGTAATGACGTAGAGAGAATTTATTTCAACCCTATTTAAAAGACTTTAACACCAAACGATTTTTGCGCAAATAAAGATAAATTAGTAATATAAACTTTTTATACTAAGAAAAAGCCGAGTTTATACAACATAAATAGTCTATAAATTCTCTCCACTTTAAGAAAAGCATGAAGATCTGAATGAGGTGGGTCCCACCTTTATTTTTATCATATATAATTTTTTTTTTTTGAGAGAATCCATGTCTACATAAATGACAATAAAATTTTAATTTAATTCTTTTTAAAAGATGAATCAACATTCACTTTAAGTCTACAAAACAAACTGAGGATGAAACAATGGGCGATATGTGTCTAATCCTTTACCGTAAGCTGTAAAACACGTGCAACAAGCACATACATATATTCAAACACGAGAACCCCAAACGAAGAAAATAAGAAAACGAAATTGGACAAAACTGTCTAAGAAAGAACATGTGTATATTATGCTACCTCAGAAGATACATTTGATGTATGCCAAGTTGCGTGGCCAAGTGTCAACCATGTCCTATGATTCATCAATCCTTTATATCCAACCCATTGATGCGATAGAGCCAATGAACTTCAGTCGAAATTACATAAGAATAATAGTTTAATCATTATTATTAATACATAAACAGATTAAAAGTACGAGGTAAGATTAATATGACTATTTAATCTTTATATACTTCGTGTTTATACTGTGTTGTGTTCGAGATAAAATTTTTTTCTTCAAAAAATATAATTTTATATGTAGTTATTCAAGACGAATAATTATTTTTAAATAAAATTAAATATATTTTTGTGAAATGAAGAAGGAAGTTAAAAAAAGTAGAATTTTTTTATAAAAATAAAAATTAATATTTTGACAAAAAACCATCATTGAAATAAAAACTTGCACTAAAATTTTAGGGATAAGTGAAATAGAAGTTTTTAGGCATAAGATAAGCGCAGTTTCTCCAAGAATTTTAAGGCCAAGTGCAAGTGCAAGTTTTTTTCTTTTAAAAGTACTTGTCAAAACATTTGAATATATATATATATATATATATATATATGTATGTATAATGACAAAAATATCCCTTGTTGATTGATGGTGATATATTTTTGTCTATTTGATGAGTGTGTGCTTGGAGAAAGTGATAATTCAACGACCAGCGTACTCATTATTAAATTGGGAGATGACATAGGTTCACAACTTGTTTTTTTCTTCTTTTTTTTTTCAAAGATATTGTTAGTGCAATACTAATATTAGAGTGGGGTCCTGCATAAATATACAGGGATTTATGCTAATTAATCAAATTTTAAAAAAATAAGTCATAAAAGAATAACATAAATAATATTTATGAGCAACGTTTCAGTATAAAAATGATATATATAAATTAGTTAATTAAAAATCGTGTCTGATGAAATGTACAAAGAATGACGAATATCATTCTAATACATATTGAAAACATCGCAATGTGTGTATGTGTATTGGAAACCAATATTTATATCATAGGAATTAAATTTTAGGTCTTTAATCAGATTTAAATTATTAAAATTAAATTATAATCAATTGGTCGAACTATAATTATATTTGAATATCTATTTGAATTCCAACTCACAAAATTAAAACTAATTTTAAATTTTGACCCAGATTTACTCATATGCTTCCTTACCTTCAAATTTGAATGATTTAATGTTGGACATTTTAAGAAGAGTCTTTTCCTCTACTTAAATAATAATACTTATGGAAATCTCATATTTTATATTTGGTGAAATCTTGTGCTATTAAGTTTTCTTTTGTTCTTCGAATACATACTTGATTGATTAGATGTTGCTTCACTCAAATTATACACTTCGGAGACCAAAAGAAGATGCTACCAAAATTTTGTCAAGTGATATGAAGTTTTTATAGTTGCTATTAACTTGGAGTTGAGAAAGTGACTTCTAAAAGGAGATATCGTCATACTTGGTTATGACGGAGATGAGGAGGTTGTGTATGATGAATTGTTTATAAAAAGTTTTTAAACATGAGCTAAATTGATTGTCAACTACTATGAGACTCCATTGAAGTTACATATTACAGAGAAGGGATTAAATTGATTATTTAACTATGAAATTCAAAGATAAGATTGATGATTTCCTTATGTTTGTCATAGAAACCTTGATGTAGTCGATTATTTAGGTCTTCTTCCTTATACTTGTGCAAGATGTAAGAATTTAATTAGGATGAGACCGTTATTTGTAAAACAACACTTAACATACTCATGAATGCATGAAAAGGGTACATTAATTGGACATTGTCACAATGAGAAATGTTGGAAAAATAATAGTTCAATGTTGAATATTATGAACAACGATGCAGAGGTTAGGAAAACTCTATGTAAACATGGTTATAAATGCAATGAGTGATGGTATAAACCATATGGTAGGAATTTGAAGGAATCCATTGGCGTCAAAGTTATTTTGAATTGCTATGGAAAAACTAACACGATGATATTTGCAGCCTCTACTTTTAGTAGACATTGAATCATTTGAGATACCATCAGAGGATCAAGGAGAGGATGCAAACTTGGATAAGGATAGTTAATTAGTTATATGATATGATAATATTACTGTATATATAACTTGTTTGTTAAGTTTCTCTAGAATTTAATTCTTAGTGTATGTATATATAGCTTTTAAAAATATCGGTTGCTATTACTTTTGGTATTGTTTTGTATGGTTGTTTTTTTTTTTTTGTAGGTTAAAAATATGGGAAATGTAGAAAACAAACAAATAAATAATATATGGCACTCAATAACGAGAGAACAGGAAAGGAATAGCAAGGGATTTCGAAGCAAATAACGAAAGACTTAAGAGTGATTGTTGAGAGAATATCAACCAGTGTTCTTACATTTTTATTTACTTATTTTTTTTTATAAGGGATTTGTAAATCTAGTGAGGGAATATCGAGACATCAACAAAGTTTTTCTTGCTAGTCTCTAGTCAAAATAATGAGAAATTATTTGTCAAGAAAATTTTTTTTACTAATTTGCTAAGGAATGCTAGTGAGAGAACAATCTCTCATTGTTCCCTTGCTATCCCTTTGTGGAGGGTATTTCCCTCACTAAATTTTTCATTTTTTTTAAATTAAAAAGTGAGTAGAAAAGATTAGTATCCTATCTTATTAACACAAGTTTCATTTTTCTAATGAGCATTGATCTTTGAATAAAATAATGAATGCTCAAAGCCAATGTCCCATAAGATTTTTTGAGGAATAAATTTAACTAGACAAAATTCAAGAATATTCTAGCAGTAGAAACAGAAACAAAAATTCTAGAATTTTCAAATTACATTTCTTTTCATTTTAAATAAATTTTCAACCATCTTATGCTAAATTAGAGAGGCTTCATTGATAACATTTGAAAACTAAGTACTATAAGTGATGGGTAATTTTTTAATTTTCATAAAATATTGATATTATTGTTAATTGATAATTTTAGGGTAAATATAAATGCAATTTAATAATCCATGAAAGTGTTATTGATACATTATAAATAGTAAATACTATTATTTTTTAAAATTACATATACCTATTTAGTATTCTAATATTGTAACTAATTAAAATCATGTTGATGGAAAAGCTTCTTAAGAAAGATCTCACGTTGACTCATTTTAATTAGTGGGGGTTGCCTTCTACATATTATATATGTGATTCTCTTGAAGGGGCAATATTTTAAAGCTATTAATTTAATTGAAAGCTCTCATTGCATCTCTCTCTCTTTTCACAAAAGAAAACAAAAGTTTTAAAGAAAAAAGTGCTTAAAATTAAATCAAAGTAAAAAGTAAAAGGCAAAGATACATGATGATTTAGTATATTTAATAAAACTTGAATAAAGAACATGTCGAGGTTTCACATGTTACATTTAATGATAGAGAGCAATATTCATATATTATGAAACAGGTAACTAATTAGTAAATCAGTAATTTTAGATAAATAGTACATCATAACAAGTATTTATATATTAATTAAACTCAGAAAGTTACGAAAAATTCAAATGATCATAGCCAAATATAACAATTATAGAAGCACAACCCTTATGGTAGTTTAACAATTATAAAATATATATTATGCTACCATATGTAAATGGTTGCACCATTTTTATGATAAATGCAACGTTATTATTTGTAATACTAAATAATTTAATTCCATATGTAAATTAATTTAGAAACCACTTGTTTATTTATTTTTAATTATAAATGAGGTATAACATATTGGGAATAAAAAGTAGAAAAAAAAAGATAGAGATAAACTCTTTGTGCACCAAAATTTTCAAACATTAATGTCAAAAGAAGGTGTTACTTAAGTTAAAACTTTTAGATGAAACAACTTGTTCATAATAAAAACAAAAAATGAAAAATTTAAATAAATTACAGCATATTTTAAATTTATTTTCTATGTCGTTATATATATATATATATAACTAAAAAAATTAATAATGATTCATTGCAGGCCACCACAAGCATAATGTCACCTAGTTTGGCATAGAGGGGAATTTTATATATTACGGTGATTGCGCTTGAAATCATACAGATACCATCTCTGTTATTGATTTTTTTTTGGTTTTTGTTTGACACCGTTATTGATTCCTATCTAAGATGATCATGAAAACTTAATGATTATATTAAGACTTTCGGTCTTAATTATGATAATGAATAATCCTAGCCATTGCCAATGTAAATTATTTTCCGTTGTATTTTACTTTCTTGGAACCCTAAATTAAAGGGTAATTTAATGTGGGTTTTCCCTGTAATTATTTCCTGAAGACGAAAAAAACAATGGATTTAACCCAAAAGGTAAAAGATTCTCCAGGAGAGACAAGAAATTGCGTTGCATTAGATTGGATCGACTTTCTAAAACTGTATTGTTATAGTTTAAATCATGAAAATTTAGCTTAAAAGTCTTAGTCCAAATGAAATTTCCTTCGAGTATACGTTTTTTTTTTTAAAAAAAAAAATTATCCTTTGTTTCTTTTGTAATAAAAAGTATGAAATTTTATAATTTTCATAAATCATGATGTATCAGTTCATTGATTAGTCAATAATAATATATTTGATTAAATATTTAATTGTAATATTAGTTATTAGATAATAATATTTTAAATTAATCTAATAATTACTAATTAAATAAAGTATCGATTTTTTTTTTGTTATTCTAATGAAAATTTTGAATTTTATTCAAACTCATTTTTTCTTCAAACAATTTTAAAGACACAGTTAATACATTTAAAATTATATTCTCATTGTTCCCAAAAGTGGTAAATGGTGGTCCTTTTAGCAATGAAGTGCAATCCAATATATTAGCGACAAATTTTGGCTTATATATACCAATCAATTACCTAAGTTGTCTTGTTGTAGTTCTTGGTGGATATATTTTGCTTAGAAAATAAAATTTCCCCCCCCCCCCCCCTTTAAACCATTTCTTAGTTGTAATTGTATCACTATTATAGTTGACTTAATTTTTGGTTATATTTCATATGAGTTATATTTTCTTTGACCTATCTTAGATTTTTCTGGTTAATTTAACTAACTTTAATTTGAATACTTTAATTTTAAAAATTGCTTTAATATTATAAAGTCAAAGCTTATTAATACTTATCTTGAAATTTAATTTAGGTATATACTTTTAAGTTTAGTCATGCAATTTTTTATATTTTTATATGGAATAAAAATTGTCCTAAAAAAAAAGAAAAAAAAAAAAGGACAATGGCGGTTGTTTGCGGGCGAGGGTCATAAATGGATTTGACCTTTTCCTGGGGAGCCAATATATTCAATATATGGGAATCGTTAGACATGTTGACGTTATTTTATACCAAAATTCAATCTGCTCCAGAATATTAGTTTTTCTTGGGAAGAGTTGATATTTGAATAACTTCCTTTCCCCGCCCTCAATTATTAATAATCAAAATTTTGAACTAATTATTCTGATTAAATTTTTTTTGTCTTTTTAAAAAATTATCTCAATATTAAATAGCTTTCTAAAAAAATTTTGCATCAATCAAAAATTCAAAAAATTTATTTTATTTCAATTTTATAAAACATTTAATAATCAAAAGATTATATAATATTGTCTTAATATTTTTAAAAATAAAATTTAAATAAATTACATTTATGGGATTCAAAATAATACAAAAATAACTGAACTTTAATGTCCTTTTAAAGGAAATAGAAGAAAAAAAAAATCTATTAGATAATTTCGTTTAGTATATATTTTGCAAGATTAGAAAAAAATTATTTTAATTTTATAATCATAAAAATTGAGAATAATCATTATATCTAATTTATATAAATTTCTTTTTATTTTTATGTCTAATAATTTCATATATCAAATAGGAAATAGGAGATAAGGTATTGGGGCATGTAATTATTGAAAGTGACTCAAAACCTTGATTGCCCTCCTTAATAGCATTGGTTCAAGACAAGTTAGTCAAAACCACTTGATCAACAGAATTTACAAATGAATATATTAATAAAAAAATTGGTTCATCGTGCACACTTTTGGAGAAGCAAACTAATACGCTACCTGATTAACGAATGAAAGTTTCACCCTTCTCACAAGTTTGCAAATTACTAAACAATTTCCTTCGAAGTTGGGGGTCACTTTAGTCTTTTAATTTTTAAATGTTTTGCTTTATTTTTATTTCTTACCTTTTAATTCCTTTTTCTCAGAAGAGAGAGAGAGAGAGAGAGAGAGAGAGAGAGAGAATTAATTAATTAATATTAAAATTACTTTACTCAATTAAAACGAGTATGAGGCAGATGGTTCAATAAGAAGTAGCCACGTGGAAGGGTCAAAAATCATTTTGCATAAGGAGGTACAGTAATAAGTACTGGGAGAGTAGCATGGGGGGCAGAGGATCCTTCCATAATCCCCCAATCACAAAAAAGGTTTGAACATCCAAAGAACGTACCCCAAACAGTAACAACAGACGAAAGCAAAGCACCTCCTCAATCCCATTTTCGTAATTCTCTGTAGCCACCAGGGCATTTCCCAGACTTCTCTGGGCCCCACTTTCTTGTCTCCCGCATCACCCAATTGAACCCTCCCCTTTAATGGCAACTTTTCTAATGCTCCCAATATATACTTTAATTAATTAAAATGACACTAATTAATTAGTCTTAAACAACTAGCTTAGAAAGATAGTTTTGTCAAGTTTGTTGTGCCTGCTGTTGAAGCAACCCAGGCTCTTCTATAGTTTTTTCCCCCCCTAATTTTGTGATTAGATTATAATTGTATCAGCCTGTACTTTGTATGCATTTCAATTTTATTTTTTAAAATATATTTTTGAATAAACATAAATTAAAATTCATAAAATTTTTGTAATACTCAGTGAAGTAACATGTAATTTTCTAAATTAAATGATCAAATATTTTAGCAGTTTCCATTACCTTATAAATTAACGTTAGTTATTTTTTATTTATTATGATAAGAGTATTTTTGAATTTTGGCTCAAGGCTAAGTTTATTTTTGAATTATCTTGTGGGCCCACTTTAAGATATCAACTTAATGCGTTTAAATTTTTTTAAAGAGTTTTTCATGAAAAAATAGAACTTAAATTTAAAACTAGAAATACTACTTTTTATTTTGTTTTGATATTACAGATATAAATATCCGAATATAATCTTTACATAATACAATTAAAATAAGAAATTTCAGTTTCTTTTAAATTGCCATATCTTCTATGACATCAATTAAAATTTGAACAATATTATCTAGACATAATTATATTTAAAATTAAACTTATGTATAATTCTTTATGTTCTTATTATCAAATTATCTAATCAAAATATTATAAGTACATGGCTTAATTGAGAATTATATTATTATTTGTAAAAATTATATACTTATCATATTTTAATTAAAAAATTTAACCATTAAAATATAAGAATTACATATAAATTTTTTCTTCATACTTATATGAGTAATTATATCGAATTTATGTTAATGTATTATTTTTTAAATATGGTGATTTAATTATTAATAAGTTACCAACAAAAGAAGATACTATTGTCCATTTCACCACGTATACGTATTGATGAGATTTTCTGTTACATTTAAGAATATATTTGATATTTGTATCAAAAGGCAAGGAAGGAGGAGAGAAATCAGAGAATCTAGAAATGCCCATTTTCCCTTGGAAGAAATAATAAATTCGTTTATATAAATGGGAAGGGAAATAGGAGAGAGAAGTGAAGAAAAAGCAGAGAATAAAAAGAGACCGGATGTTGACAAATTTCATGTCACTGTTCTTAGAAGGTCGTTTGTTTGTGTGAAGATTTCTTATCTGGGATCTCTCTCTCTTTGTAATTTCTTCTTTCTCTCTCTAAAAAGAAAAATTAAAAACCTTTAATTCTCTAGCTTCCTCTTTGTTGTGTGTGTGTGTGTGTGAGAAAGAGAGAGAGGGGGAAAGGAGTGGCCCAGTAGATCGAAATCTCCTTCTATTCTTCTAACCTGTGAGGATCTAAGCTTCATTCAATGGAGTTCCAAAAACACCCACCACTTCGTTATTTGTTCTATAATTATCGGTTTTAGCTTTTTTTTTTTTCTTTGCTTCGGATAGTGCGAGTGTTGGACTCAATTTTTTTTCTGATGTGGTGGTTTCGTTAATGGCAGAATCCTTGACGGATTCTTGAGGGGAGGTGATATGAGGATGTGGGTCTGAGGTAATTTTACATATATTCTCTGACTAATTTAATTATTTTTTTTATTATTGACGGATGATTTGATTTTGCTAAATTTGGTTTTTAGTTGTTTTATTATTATACCTAGTTCTTCTTCCTGGAGTGCGATGAAATTCTTGGTTCATAATTGCCTGCGGTTTAATTTCACTGAGCTTCTGAGGTTAACTGTTTCTCTTATTTAGCTTTCGGAATTTTTTTAGCTGGAATTTTTTTTGTTTGATTTTGGCTATTTGAAATGCTTCCTTTATTTGTTAGTATCTGCTATTATGTTGTTTCAGATGATTGTTTTATTGGATCTGTTTCATTAAATTTTGTAATTCATTTGAGTGCTCTTTAATCCTGACCGAACACTTTTTATTTTTCCTACATTAATTCATGGGACTTCAATACTATTGGCGTTTCCTGCGTATTTCAGTTTCAGCTGGGGGTTTTGTCTATTTGATTGCTTTATGGCTATACATTGATTCTATCTGTTAATATCTTACTATAGCATCCCCCTTTCTTTCCTGGTGCTTATGGGGGCGAGGTTTTGTTTTAATTTCTCTGAGAAGGAGTTACATGCGTAACCAGGAATAAAAGGCAAAATTCGTCGTTGCTTTATTTAGTCCTTCATTCTTTTGACCTTGTAGTTCACTTTGTTAGGGATATGTTTATGGTGCCTGGTTTATAACTACTTCAGACATCTTTCATTGTAATGATGAGCTTGTGATGTCTAATTAGATGTATAATCTTTAAACTTTGCGGCTCTTAAATTTTACAAAGATTTTGGAAATTCCCTGTGCTGAGTAATTAATAGGTAAATTAAGATGAGAATAACTGCATTTTGAAAGCATAGGTAAGTCTTCCATTTTAGAAAGTCATCTACATTTTGAAAATTTTTTGGAATCACTTGTATGGCAGTCTACTGCTTACTTTAGGAGTTTATTGAAAGTTTTGAATTCTTATTCTCTGTCCTGCATTAATTTGATTTTGGTTCTATGGCGGTGGTTATTACTTTCATTATATGGTAAGTCACTGGCATACAAGTACTGCTTGTTTTTCTTGAAATCAATTGGTAACAGGCAGTGGACTATCAGATACGGCTAGTGATATTCTTGTCTAAGTTCTCAAGCACAAAAACATTGGATTATGCCAAAAGCATTTTTCAGGGTTGGATTTTGCTCAAAGATTAGTTTTCTCGTGTCTTAATGCCAATTTGTATGATTTGATTAGTGCCTTAAGCACAATGGTTATTGCTGCATCTTTAGCAGGTTCTTGGACATTTAAGTCTTGTAGAGAAATACATATTTCCCATTTTTTTAACTCATCTTCAACTCCAAAGTTTGGGTAAATCTAGTGATCTATTTGCTTGCGTTTTTAAATTTTGTTGATATATCTTAAGACAAATAGAATTGTCACATATGTAACGTGTTACTAATGAACATTGGAGTCATGAATTTTTGTTGGTAGTTGATGTGGTTTTGGCTTTTGAAAGTTACAATTTAAGATAATTGATGGGGACATATGTTGGGTTGCCTTGCGCATAAATTTTTCACGAACAGATGTTTTGGCTCTTCCAGTTCTCTAGAGTTCGGTGTTGTAGCACTCTCTCTCCGTATCTTTGACACTTTGAATTTGTTTTGTATTCTCTCTGTAGTTCAGCATTCCAGTTGATGTTTCTGACTTTAGTCAACGCTATTAAATGCTCCTAATGATGTCCTTCAGGATGAAGGAATTGGCTAAACCTAGCAACTGGTTGTTCCCTATTTGTGTCTGGTATGGAAATTCATATTTCCAATTGACTGTTAAGTGCACGCTGTTCCATTCCTGCATCTGTTAAAGTGCATCTACATACTTTCAAGATAAAAAAGGAAGTCTAGAGTTGAAAAGCAGGGAATAATACTAGATTCATCTTGTGGTGAGGTCTTTGTTATCATGCATTTTGGGACTTTACGTATGACCTTGGTAAATTGGTGCTGTAACTGTAAATTATGTGTTGCATAAACTGTGTGGGCCAAACTGAAATTTGAACGTTATATCTTTTGATTTTTGTTCTTTTCTAAAATAGTTGTCCTTTTCATGTTGTTCATATGAATTATGGAGGGATATGGTTCAATGGGACACAAGGAGGGAGGGAAGAAGGGGGAAAAAGTTGTCTGTTGACCTCCTTGTTCTATATTTATTTTCTTAGCGTTATAACTTTCATGGTTTTGCTTGCACCAGTTGTTTCTTTAATAAAATAAATTTTGGAAAAGCTCAACTACTCATGGAAAAAATAAGGGACAGTTTACTTATATGGCTCTTTATTCGTGCCAGATTCAGTTATAAAGAAACTGAGTCAAAGTATAAAAATTTTATTTTATTGATTGTATTTGTAAGTCTACTTGAAACAAGGTAATGAAAATCTAATTCCTCTAGTATATTTGCTTTTGTACTCGGAAAAGTTCCCTCAATTGTTCAAGCAATTTTAGTGTAAAATTTGAGAAAAACTGAAATGTTCTGGATATGTTATGATCTGTGCTTAAAAGTTGCATGCCATGTCTTTCAATTATTTGACTTTGTTTAGATTGTATTTGATCTGGTGCAACATTAGGAATGTGATTAAAACGGATACTTGCTGTATGGGTCTGAAGTCACTGCACGAATTGGGATGTTATTGGTTTGGAATGGGGAGCTATGCATCAGTTAATGCTTGCTAAAAAAACTTATTTTCTTGTAATTTTTTTTTCAGGAATGGGAACGAAAGTGCAGAACCTGCCAGGATACTACTCAATGAGGGATCTTAACGAGGAATCCAGCAGTTGTGGCTGGCCACTATTTTATGGAGATAAAACACTGGCAAATGGGCAGTATTATAATAATTATCTGTCAAGTACTACTGCAGATGCATGTTCAGCATATGATAAGGATGTTGTGAAGCAGACTATGCTTGAGCATGAGGCCGAATTTCAGAGTCAGGTACGAAGGTTCTAGGATCTACTTGCCCTTAGCATGTAGCTTAAGCGGTATGCTTGGGGTGTTTTGTGATTGAGCATAATGAACTAAATAAAAGAAATTAGCTTTTTCATATTGTGAATAAGCTTTTTTATAGTGTGAAGTTTGATTTGTCATGCTTCTTCGGAGCTACTTGTCTTATAATATTTGCCTAGTACACTATCAACTCTATTTTGTTGCTAGATTCAGTTTGCTCATTGTTGGATGTAGGGTTTTCTTCTAAAATGGTTTAACTGAATGTATTTTTCAGATTAAATTCTTTGTTTAGTCTATGACTGGTGGATCTATTGATATGCCTAAACTATGTGTAATCAATCAGGTCTGTGAACTTCATCGTCTGTACAGAATACAAAGGGATTTGATGGATGAAGTAAAGAGGAAAGAGTTGCACAGAAACAAGATACCTGTTGAGTCATCATTTTCAACAGGTCCCTTGGCATCTCAAATTACATCTGAAGATGGCCAAAAATGGCATATCCCTGGCTTTCCTTTAGCGACTTCTGTTGGTGCTAGACTGTCTATTTCAGGTGTTGAGGGCATTCATTCTCCTTTGGGTTCTATCAAAGGAAACAGTAAGCAAGCTGGTCTGTTTCCATCCCCAAATGGGAGCAGCTCAAAAGATGTTGAGGTGCTGGAGTGCAGGCCCTCAAAAGTGAGGAGAAAAATGTTTGACCTCCAACTCCCAGCCAATGAGTATATTGATACTGAGGAAAGTGAAAAGTTTAGTGATGAAAAGATAAGTGGTACAACAGTATATCTTCCTGATAGAGATTTTAAACTTAAAAGGGAGGGTGATATGAAGCTTCCTTGTGGGAAGCCTGGTAGCCCGGAAGACACTTCAAGATGTGAACAGTCTCTAAGGAGCAGAAATGGTTTGGCCGACTTAAATGAACCTGTTCAGGTGGAAGAATCAAATGCTTCTGCATATTTTCACCCTCTGAGCCATAATCTCTGTCAAGGGGCAACTGAATGCTCTGATCTCTCTGCCAAAGAAAAGTCACATCCTTTTGGTTTGTCCAGGGAAGGTTTACTTAACACACATCATGCAAATGATGGTCGGCCTCATAACAATGGATATATGGAGAACAATAGGAGCGGAAAGTTGTGGATTCCATCAGTGCTCGAAGAAGCAGGTAAGATTACTTAGTGAATTGCCCTGGAATTTTAATTTTCCAGCCCGAACCTCTTCCACCCAAAAGTTATATTGAGCTCTGCAGCTGGGCATTTGACATTTAAGTGAAAATTCAGCAAAATTAATAATTTAATAGAACATTTTATAATTTGAAGTTAGTTTTACTTGACCTGTTAAAGAAAGCTGATAAATGGGACAGAAAGAATCGTGTAACTTAAATTCTAGTTCCTAGAGCAGGGATTTTTTTACCGGTAAATTGTAAAATTTTGGACAAACATAAATTGAGCAAATTATTGAGAAATACATTTTCTTTCATATCTGGTTTCTTGGGCTACCCTTTCTTTTTTGTATTTGGCAGCAATGAAGTATTGATAACTGATGATATTGTGCCATAACAATTATTTCTGCGATGTTTACAGGGCAAGCCAAAAGCAACCTCAAACCCATTCCTCAAGTTCTCAAACAAGAGAAGTCACTTTCGTCTTCCCATACAATGCAAGATGCACTCAGCAAAGCCCATGAAACTCCATCTGACTATCTAAGTAATCGAAGAAAGGCTGATATGTGGAGGGATAAGACAGTTTATGATTTAGAAATCTGTGAAAGAAGACATGAAATCTCCACTAATAAGCATCCGGAGTCTGCTGTATCTTCACATACATCTAGTCTCTTTGCTGTTGCCCCTTCCTCTAATTTGGCAAAGTCTTGGTCTCATTCAGCTTCTTCTTGGGAAATGGCAAATTGTATCTCTAGCCAGAAGTTGGTGTCTGTTCAGACGCCCCCATGTCTAACTGCATCTGGTGCCCTGCGTAAGAGTTCTCAGTCAGGCCAGAACAATGTTATTTTGGCAGATAGTTGGTCCCTCAATGTCGATTCCAGGTATAGCCCTGGTTTTCGATGTGAGGCACGTGTACAGAATGGATTTCACACTGGATCTTCATCAGGGTCCAAGGAACCATCTGCGAATGTCTCTTCAGTTAGCTATGACTATCTCAACCGTAATAATAATTGTAAGGGAGCTCCTGAACACTTTAACCTTAGTTCAGCAAAATACTGCAATGGTTTAAATTGTAATGAGATGAGGTCTGGAAAAGATATAAACTTGAATGTGATGCTTTCAAGCGATTCGTCCAACAACCTAGTATCCCAGTCAGGTCTTGGGATCAAGGATAAAGAACAGAAGCATGAGGAGCATCTTCCAGTGTTGCCTTGGCTTAGAGCCAAGACGGCATGTAAGAATGAGGTACAAAATGCTGGTAGAGAGCTAAGTTTCTCGCAAGCTGCTTCAACGTCTGACAAAAATGAAACTGGAAAAGGCCCTAATGGAAACTTTATGCACAATGTAACTTCAGTTTTGTATTCCATTGGCGTTGAGCCTAGGAGGACAGAGATTGGTGACAGAACTAGTAATAAGAAGATTCTTGGCGTTCCCATATTTGATATGCCACATATTTCTCCTGAAAAGGAGTCTTCTACATCCACTTCTCTCTCTCTGCCAATTCCTAACTTATCTGACATTGAAGCTGAGGAAAATAATGGGAAAAAGCGGGTACTTGATATTAACTTGCCCTGTGATGCTGCAGTTATTGAGTTGGACAAAGAGGCTGACATAGAAACTATTGCTGGTAAGAAAGGATCTCCTACAACAGAATCCAACTGTAGAAATCTAATTGATCTGAACTTGAGTATGAGTGAGGACGAAGCATCTTTGACAACTATTCCTAGTACCAATGTAAGAATGGTGGCAGAAATAGATCTAGAAGCCCCTGCTGTTCCTGAGACGGAGGAGGATGTCATTCCTGAAGAAAAGCTGCTTGAAACCCCTCTAATATCAGCACAAGGCCTGCAAGACAAAGTTGAACAGCCACAGGATGAACTTATGATGCATGCAGCAGAGGCGATAGTTGCCATATCATCTGATTTCTGCAATCAGGTGGTTGACGTGATCAGCAGTCCACCAGAGAGTCCAATGGGTGACCCTCTTAGTTGGTTTGCGGAAGTAGTTTCCTCATGTATAGATGATCTTGAGGCTAAGCTTAATACTTCTGGGGAAAAAGATGGTGAGAATAATGGAGAATCTTCCTCAGAAGGAATGGATTACTTTGAGTCCATGACATTGAAACTAGCAGAGACCAAGGAAGAAGATTACATGCCTAAGCCTCTTGTTCCAGAAAACATCATATTGGAAGAAACTGGAACAACTGTGCTACCTACTCGGACACGAAGGGGCCCAGCAAGGAGAGGAAGGCAGCGGAGGGATTTCCAAAGGGATATCCTGCCAGGCCTTGCCTCTTTATCAAGGCATGAAGTAACAGAGGATCTTCAGACATTTGGAGGGCTTATGAGAGCAACAGGTCATTCATGGCATTCGGGATTAACTAGGAGAAGCTCTTCCAGGAATGGGTGTGGCAGGGGCAGGCGGCGGTTGCTGGTTGCCCCGTCTCCTCCTCCCCCACCTCCAATTCTATCCCCACCCCCTGTGGCAACCAATGAAACTTGTGCCACATTGATGCATCAGCTTAATAACATTGAAGTGGGATTGGAGGATAGAAGCCTCGCAGGTTGGGGCAAGACAACGAGACGACCCCGTAGACAGAGGTGCCCGGCTGGCAATCCTTCACCGATCCCTTTAACCTAATCACCGTAAGACAGGCTATTAAAGTTTTTAGATGAGGATTTATAGAGGTTAAGCAAGTTCATTTCTATATTGATGGAACACACGTCCCTCCATCTCAGCCATCTGGTTTTCTGTTGTAAATTTCTTCAACCCGTATTTGGGTGTATGCTTGTTGTCGGTCGTCTTCCGGTGATACCAACTTGTATTATTTTTAAATAATGTTGCACGATTTCTTTCAGGTTATCTCTTTAAAGAACTTGAAATATATAGGAGTGTCCTCCAACTCTGTGCCTTCCCGCATTTTTTGTAAATCTTAGGAGGTGAATTTCTTGGTTATACTTGCACGTTAGTCTCGAGGCTGCAGGCTGCTGCCTGTGAATTGCCCTCCTTTGAAAAGGGAAATTTTTTTAGGTGCATTTAGAACATAGTTCATTTAAAAAAATCAAAAGCTAAAATTGAATTTGTATATGTGGGGTTTATATATAATATAAGTGAGGTTTACGTGTAAAATAACTATTAAGCGTTATGTATAAATGACGTGGTGTATTATATGTACATAAGAATTACTGTTAAAAAAGATTTTGTTTAGTTTAAATTAAGGGTAAATTATTCTTTTTTTTCTTAAAAAAAATTTAAATTACATGAAAAGATATATATATTTATTATCCTAAAATTAAAATATAATTAAAACACCTTTAATAATGATATTGATATATTTTATTGAAAATATTTTTTAAATTTTATTTCAATATTATTTATTCTGTGTTAGCATTTATAAATTTATTTTATTTTAAAGTTTTATTAAATTTATAGTAATGCTTGTGTTTATTATATTTTATTTAAGGAAAATTTTATTCTTAAAATTAAATCAAATATATATTTGATATTTATTATATTATATAATTAATAGATATAAAGATATTTTGGTTAAAATAAATATAATTATAGTTTTTTTATGACACAAGAATAACATGTTTTTTGATTTAAAGAGAAATAAATGCATTTTTAAAATTAAAAAATTATATAATTTAAACATTTATCAAAAGAGGAGAAAATAATTTATCTTAAATGAAACAGCTTGCTATGGATATTTATAGGGAGATTGTTGTTCTCAACATTCTCCATTCCAAAGTGTTTTGTAATTAAAGATTTTTTATGGTCTTTTTTAATTATCATTTATATATGGCAATTTCCTACTCTAATAGGGGTCTTATAAGATGGTAAGGGTGTGTACAGGCCGAAATGAATCGGGAATTGCTTCAGCCCACGTCTTGCCCTAATTTTAAACTTGAGACAATTTTTAGCAGGGCTAAAACTTGGGACAAAATTTGTCCTGGGCTTGGCCTGGTTATTATCAAGTTAGACTTGGTTAAGGATAGGTCAATTAGGCTAATCAGGCCATTTTTTTTTAAGAAAAATTTTAAAATTTATATATTTATATTTACTCAATTATTTTGGGAATATAATCACTCTTTTTTATATGTTTTTTCAAAATTTATGCAATGGACATAAAAAAATATAAGTTCAAAGGATCAAATAAGAAAAAAAAATACAAATATGATAGTTAAAGTTTAAAAAAATATGTATTTTTTAATTTTAATTTATTTTATATGAATGTGATAATTATACTTAGAAAAGCTCTAGCATAAATTTTAACTCCTGTAATTATTTATAATTTATAAAATATGTTTAAAAATTTTTGGCTAAGATTATTAAATTAATCCCTATCTTTATATATATATATATATATATATCTCTCTCTCGAGTTGGGTGGGACTTAATAGTGCTAGAAAATTAGCTTGAGACACGTTTTGACCTAATGTGTTGTCTCAACTCGACCTTGTTTCAATTTTTTTTTTTTTAACTTTTTGACTCGTCCTAATTCAATAGTGGTTGGACTAAGCCAATTAAGTTAGATAGACCTTGTACACCCCTATAAGATGATGCAATATCGGGCCAAACTACACCGGGCGGGCCTTGCACACCCTTATAGGATTGGCGCAAGAATAAATGATTGAGAAGTGAAGGATATGAGGCAGCATTGAGATGCATGCTTCTCTCTTTGCAGCAATTTGAGAAATTTGCTCTCTAGTGTGGTAAGTGACGCGGGCGGAATCTCTGTGGAACACGGGTGGGCACACATACCCATTCTCAAAATACACTGTTTTGAGGATGGATTTGCGATCACCTGGCAAAATGAGTGGAAAACAATTCAGGGCCAAATCAGATAATTTCATCCCATAAATCTACAATTCCTAACTAAAAATTGTAAGGAGGCAACGAAATTAGGGAAAACCCACCACGTCATTTTAAAAAACGCCTCACATTCTCACATTGCTATTGCACTTCAACTTCATGCCAACGATGATGAAAAGAGAGAACGATTGAAGAAGAAGAAGGGTGTACACTGCATTGAGATTCAGCTTGAAAAATGGACAGACAAGATTCAGCGTGATGCAACAAATATAACTCGTCAAAATGCACTGTTCTATTAATGCCAAAATGGTGTGTTTTGACTTTGTATGGGATGTGGTGTTGTTCCGTTTATTGGATTGAACAAACATTGCAGATTCATTGACCGTGTACCTAGTTGGGTAGAGAATTTGCATGCATAAGTGACCAATTAAATGCATGTTTGGAAGGAAATGCTCAAAATATCAATGCAAATAGAACATTTGTTTTTGCTTATTGTGATTATTTAGGTAACACTTATATTAAATGTTTTATCTTCTAATATTTGGTTTTCAAAAAAAGACTTTTATAATTAAGATTAATTTTTAAGTACATCACACACCTTTCAATTGAGATGCTGAAATCACACAAAATTTTTAGTATAAAAATATATACAATTTTTTTCTAAAATTAAAACATGATCTAAGTAGTCTCAAGAATAATATTAATTTTTTATTTATTAAATATATTTTTAAAAATTTTTATTTTAATATTATTTATTATGTCAAAAATACAAATTTCATTTATTTTTAATTTAAAAAATTAATAATTTTTTATATTAAATAAATGCATATTTAATACTTATTATATTATATAAGTAATAGATATACAGATATTTTAATCAATATAAGTATAATTATATCTTATCTCAATGTAACGAATATTTTAATTTTAAAAGAAAAAATATAAATTTTTAAAATAAAAGAATATATTATAATTTAAACATCTCTTCAGTTAAAAACATGTAGCTTAATTTTAACTTGTTTTTGTTTGGGTTTTCTGAGCCCTACGAATCAGTTTTTTACAAGGCCCAAAACTGCCATCCATATCCTATTGTGCCATTAACTGCTTAGGTTTCGTAACTTAAGATATATTTTTAATTACCAAAAGACTTAAAATATGAGAATTATAATTAGAGCCATGTACAGACTTTAGGTAAGATTATTGCAAAAATTGGTACAGAGTAAGTAATCTAACAAATAAGAACTATATTTTTTATGTGTGAAGACATAAAGCCATGCTTTGTAAATTGTAAGCATTGACTCGTATGACATAACAATTCAGTTATTACCAAAATATAATAGAAAAGAATGAAATAATAGTAAATGGTCAAAATTTTGATACAATTTTAAAATATTTATTATCAAATTTGTTAATAAAAATTTGACATATGATCCATTTAAATGCTATTTTTTTCCAACATCGATACCACCACAAGATGACCCCATTTGGTAGAGTGAGAGAGAGGAAAATAGAAAATGAAAATTTTATATAATATTTATTTAATACTATTTATTAATTATTATTTAATCTTTTAAAATAGAGCCATTAAAACTATTTTTTATCTCCCAAATCAGTTTATTTTTATTTTTATTTTTGTCAAATTATGTTATTATTTCTTTCACTTCCTACTCCTAAAGTTATCTTTATTGTGATAAAAAAATTGATATACAAATATTTTAACAATGGAATACTATACGACTAATTTTTTAACAAAAAAATTGTTTACATGTTAAATTTTTATTGAGAAGCTTAATAATAAATTCTATGAATAAGAGGGGGAGGAAAATCACGAGAGGTGTGGGCGCGTGGGATAGAGGGAGTGCTGGAGCCACGAGTGAAGATGCGACGGCGTAGGCGTGTCGGTTTTCAGAACTTACAACTTTCACGTCACCTCCTTTTATTTATTTTTGGAACTTTCTCTCTCTTGATGTTTCCGATGATTGGTACCAAAAACAAAAAGGTCATAATCTCTCTCTCTTTCTCTCTCTCTCTCCTTTTCTAGCCATCCAATCACATTTGAGGAAAGGTCCTCGGCCTTTTATCTTTTTCTTCTTTCGTCATTTCATGTACCTCACTTTGCTTCTGTTCCCCCCTCACCTCACCTGCATCAAGATTCGATGTACATCATCATCTCCTACTACGAGGAAATAATTATATAAAGAAAGAAAGAAATAGTAAATTCAGAGCTTATAAGGCTTATATATTTTGTAAAATTTACACATCTTATATTTGTTTATCTTCTCATAAAAAATAAAATTAAAAAAAATAATATGAAGAGGGATAAAATGTGCTCCACCATCGCTCCACCATCATTTAAGAGACAAGATGTATTGCTTCATTTTATGGATGTGCAAGGTTTGGTTCAACTTGAGTTGAACGACGCTAAAAAAGAATTATAGAGTTAGGCTTTAAGTTGGCTATATTAGTCAGTAGAGTTTGGCTTGATTCAATATCCTTAATTTAAAAAAAATTATTTGATAAATATTTATATATAAATTTTACTTTTAAGAAAAAAAATATTATTTTACCAAAATTTATATAAAAAATTTTTAAGATTTATTTTGTACTTGTAAACTAAAGTTTTTTCTTTCAAGAAAAAGCCCAACTAGCCCAAGACACCAACCCAACTCAATGCAAAACCTTATCAGACACGGGCTAGGTTAACGTTGGACCCAAGATTTGTGTAGCCCTACATCATTTATATAATTTCAACTTTTTAACCTTTTTCTTAGTGTTTATTAAATCTGACCTATAAAACAATTTTTAAGGAGGGCACCTATCCCTATTCCCATTCATGTGGGTTACCAATATATATATATATATATATATATATATATATATATATATATATATATATATATATATTTATATGTGTGTGTGTGTGTGTGTGTGAGAGAGAGAGAGAGAGAGTTCCATTCAAATAAAACGCATATATAAATTCTACTTCCTCTCTCTCCCTCTTTCCAACTATGGCAGTAATTAAAGAAGATTCAAACTCTCATTCACCCATTTCACTATTTTTTTGGGCTTTTTTATCTTTTTTATTCCCATAGATAAATGGGGTTAGACTTTAATACAATTACTTATATTTTTATTATTAAATTTTTTTAATAAAAACAAAACAAATGTATAATTATCTAATAATATTATGAAAAGTGTATTATTTAACTAGGGAACTATAAAATTATCTGTAAAAATAATAAATTTTTTACAGTATTATTGCATAATTATATACTTATTATATTTTAATTGGAGAACTTAATAACAAAAATACAAGTAACTATATGTAATTTTTTTTCAAATAAATAACATACAATACTTATATTTTATACCACTCTTATATTTAGACTACTTTTAAATGGCTTACTTTTTCAATGTAACTTTAATTTTTTAATTAAGAATATTTATATTCATATAACAAAAAATTAATGAATGCAATATATATACATTAAGCTAATAATAAATAAATATGAGATAATTTTTTATTTTAAGATTTTATTTACAGATGAATTTGTCACTCAAATTTTTTTAAAAAATTATTATATTAAAATTATATATTTTATTAATAACTGACGCCCATAAATAATGTAATTAGCATAAACATCATCAAATATATATTTTTTCTCATTATTAACTCAATGCATGCACACCATATATTTATCTAATCTAAAATTCTTATTATTTTTTTAAACAATCTCAACTCTCCCATATATAAAAATACTCTTTATTAAATTTTACTAAATCATGTCTCTCTCTCTCTCTCTCTCTCTCTCTCTCTCTCTCTCTCTCTCTCTCTCTATATATATATATTCACCCTTTTATCTTTTTTTTTTCCTTCTAAATATTGTTCATGGTTTTTATGGCTTATTACTTGCTTTAAGCATATCTTTAGTGATCCATGATTCTTGTTAATATTTATCTTATCAATTTAGTCCAAAAAATTATTTATCCTATCAATAATCTAATATATATATATATTTACAATAATGCAGGTTATTTATTGGGCTGTGTGTTCTTTTTATATATATTTTTTTCTTGTACACCCTTTTGAAAAAAAAAATTGCTATTATTATTTTGTGAGACCCACGGACATTTTAAACTGTTCCGCATTTGTGGGGATAGCCATCCGGTGATATGTATTTGATGATTTGATAATATTAAAATTGCAAAAATTAGACCCAATATTTAGTCAAATTGGTAAGAAACCCAATTGTCATCCTCAACAATGGATTATATGTATGAACGCATATTATCTGTTTATTTGAAAAGCATAAGATAGCTCACACCATATCATTTCTCCGATAGTTTATTTAAATACTACTCTTTACTTTTTTTTTTTTTTAACTGTGAATGGTTATTTGGCTAGTATGATTTAAAAAAAAAAAAAAGATAAAAGTGTCCAAAGTTTTAGTTCAAGTAGTATTTTCACTTAATATAAGTGTCTAGTAATTTCGATGTATGTGAATTTGATACTTACCCTGTCTCTTTTCTCATTCTATATTTTGAAGGTGTTATGCTTTCTTTATTAAAAAAGAAAAAAGAAAAATATGAGGAAAAAAACTTGAAAGATAGGACAAAAGTGAGGAATTAATATTTATATATGGAGATTTGAATTAGGATAGGTTAAGTTTCACAATGATTTTAGTACTTCTGAAAAATGAGAAACGTGAATAAAACTATGTCAAGTCATATAATTGATAAAGGAACAAGATAGACTTGAGATGGGAAAAAATGCTAGAATTATTATTATTATTATTCAACGATTTTTGTTGATAATTAACAAATTATTTTTTTTAAAAAAATTTTGAACACGTATAGTTAGCTAAAACATGATAATCTTCTCAAATATAATTTCTTCATCTTAATTATCTATGATTTTTTTCTTGGTTTTTGGATAAAGTAATATAGCGTCCTAGTCATCATCGGTTGGAAAAGGAACTGAATGGGCTTGTGATGGGAAAAAACTTAGAATTATTATTATTCAACGTATTTTGTTGAAAATAAAAACGGGAAACATATATTTTTTAATTTGAACGCCCATGATAATCTTATCAAATATATAATTTCTTCATCTTAATTATCTATGCTTTTTTTTTTTTGTGGATACTTCCTAGTCATAATAATATGTTGATAGAGGAACTCAGTGACCTTGAGATGGAAAAAAATCTAGAATCATTATTACTATTAATTATTATTATTATTATTATTATTATTATTATTATTATTATTATTCAATGTATTTCGTTGAAAATAAAAAAGATAATTTTTTTTATTTGAACACGTACGGTTAACTAGCTAGCACTGGATAGTCTTATCAAATATATAATCTTCATCTTAAATGTTGAGAGCTATCCTGGATCTTATCATGTTATCAATTAATACCTCTATATAATGAAATTTACTCAGTAGGTTATTTTTCATCAGTAGGTTATTTTCACCTTCCTCGCCTCTGACATTGATCTCTCTACAGTACGATGAAGGTGAAAGCAAGCAAGGGCACTACCAGTGCACTTTTGTTGCTATGTCTGGGTTTGATTAGCTTAGCCATGAATGCATATGCAACTGAGGTTTCACATGATGGAAGAGCCATGACCATCGATGGTACCAGAAGAATCTTAATCTCTGGCTCCATCCATTATCCTCGCAGCACTGTTGAAGTCGGTATTCTTATATATATATATGCCATCTCAATTTCTTACTTCTTTCTACTAGGTTTTATGTGTCAAATCTCTTTATATTATCAACCGGTGATCCATATATGAATTTTTTGTCTTCCTTATTTTTCTTTTTATTTTTTATTTTTTATTATGAGATCGAAGCATGATAAAATTCTCACTTTGAGAATGTTTAAGTGCATACAAGGATGGGAAAGTTCTAGATTTATAAAAGAGTAAAGGGTTAAATATATTTTCGATCTTTTAGTTTTATGAAAGGTTTAATTTAGTCCTCCTAATTTAAACTTAGACAATGTTATTTCTTATTTTTTAAAATGATGAATTTTACTTTTTTATTTTATAATTCATCAAAATTTAATACCAAATTTAACAATATATTAACTTGGACTTTAAATCTAAGTGTGACTTGATAATATATCAAATAAATAAATAACCTCTAAATCAATGAACTTAATTTTGTATGAATTATTAGACAAAAATATTTTTAAATCAGAAGAACTAAATTAAAACTTTTATAAGATTATAGGAAGACACATTTAAGTAAACAGTAAATTGTACTAGCGCTTATGAGATTTGACTGAAATATATTTATATTCTTTTTATTTCAAAAATATTATTTTACTCCCCTTGTATTTAATATATATTGTATAAAGTATAATTTAACAAAATCTCATTAAAATTAGTGTACTTTGCTCTTTATAACATAACTCGTTTAGGCTTGCCAAACTACAAAATTTGAAGCTGATTCTTCAACCAGATCAATGAGATATGATGAATATGTTTTTATATATTCACCAAGATTCATAGTTTTTTTTTTTTAACTTTTATTTTTCAAAATCTCAATTATTGACAGATATGAATGCATTTTTGTCACAGATGTGGCCATCTTTGATTAGGAAATCAAAAGAAGGTGGGCTTAATGTAATTGAGACATACGTTTTCTGGAATGCCCATGAGCCCCAACGTCGCCAGGTTTTTATCTTTATTTTTGACTCCTAAATTTCACTAAAATATATTAAAACCATTAAATTTCACTAAAATATATTATATTTTGGCAATGACTTGAATTTTTTTTTTAATTTATGCAGTATGATTTTTCTGGAAATCTTGATCTTGTAAGATTCATTAAAACCATTCAAAGTGAAGGGCTTTACGCTTTCCTTCGAATTGGTCCATATGTTTGTGCAGAATGGAATTACGGGTAATTAATTCAGTTAAAATTAATTATATTTCCTTTATTAGAATTATTATTGACATAATGTAATATAACACCTATTTTATTTTCTGTGATCAGAGGATTTCCAGTGTGGTTGCATAACATTCCAAACATTGAGTTTAGGACATTAAATCAAGTATACTTGGTAAGTATTATTGATTTGGTATTTTTTTTATTATTAAATTCTCCTGAATAATTCAATTTTACAATTTTTCCTAATTAATTAAATTTTATTAAATTATTTAGGATGAGATGAAAAACTTTACAACCCTGATAGTGGACTTGATGAGACAAGAGAAGCTCTTTGCCTCACAAGGAGGACCTATTATTTCTGCCCAGGTTCATTATTTTAAATTATTTTAACTAATTTTTTTAATTGTCAATAAATTTTATTGTGAATTGAATTATTTAAATAAAATTAACAAAATTAAACTCACATTTATTGAGAATTTTAGATTATTATTATTATAAGCTATAATTTAAATTTTTTAAAATTATTAACCATAATTGGTTTTGATTTTGTAAATTTAAAAGATTGAAAATGAGTATGGGAATATTATGAGTTCATATGGTGATGCTGGGAAAGAATATATCAAGTGGTGTGCTCAACTAGCAGACTCCTATCAAATTGGTGTGCCTTGGGTCATGTGCCAACAATCTGATGCTCCACAGCCTATGGTAAAATTTGAAATTAAATTATTTTATTATTCATTTTTAATTATATATGTTTCAAGGGCTAATTTTTTTTGGGTTTAATTTAATTTCTAAATTAGATTAACACATGCAATGGTTATTATTGTGATCAATTTTATCCCAACAACAACAATACACCCAAGGTGTGGACTGAGAACTGGAGTGGCTGGTTAGTTCTTAATTTTTGGATTTATGTATTTAATTATATAAAAATATTAATTTTCATCTAATTAATTCTATGTGCTTGAATTTTTAGGTATAAGAATTGGGGTGGACAGGATCCTCATAGAACTGCTGAGGATCTTGCTTTTGCTGTTGCAAGGTTTTTCCAATATGGTGGCACTTTCCAAAACTACTATATGGTAATTAAATTAATAAATTAATTATTTTCAAACTTTGATACTAAAATTATTTTTCGTAGAAAAATATATTTATTAATGATCTTATTAATATTGTGTGTTCTGTGTTTTTATAGTACCACGGTGGTACCAATTTTGGTCGAACTGCAGGAGGACCATATATCACCACTTCCTATGATTATGATGGTCCTTTGGATGAATATGGTAAACTTTTTTTTTTTTAATTTTTTATCTAATGGTATTGTAATTTTAATTTTATTTACAAAATTTTATTCTTTAGGCAATTTGAATCAACCCAAGTGGGGTCACCTTAACGAACTCCATCGTCTTCTTCTATCAATGGAGACAACGTTGACTTATGGCACATCAACAACCGTTGAGTATGGAAATATGGTGACAGTAAGTATTTTTTTATTGATTTTAAATTTTCCTATTACAAAGTCTACGTATAATTAATAATATTAATTTTGTGTGTGTATATATATATTTTTTAGGGCACAATATATGAACACGAGGGAAATTTTGCTTGCTTCCTTGGAAATGCAAATGCTTCCTATGATGCCACATTTAACTTTCAAAATAGCACTTACACCATCCCAGCTTGGTCAGTATCCATCCTTCCAGATTGTTCTACAGAAGCTTACAACACTGCAAAGGTGAGAGTTATTCATATAATAATAATATAAACTTCCTTTAATTTTTTTTTTGAAATTATACAAAATTTTTAAAATATATATAAATTTTCTTTGGAATAAAGAGTATTTCTTAAATTTTTATAAAATTAAAAAGAGTTTCTTTTTATTTTTAAGAGAGGTTTGTTTATATTTTGAAAATAAAGAGAAAGAGTTGTATAATTTTAATAAAACTAAAATAAAAATGTATAATTTGTTATAGTAATAATATTATTATTAGTATTAGTGAAAATTTAAACTCAACTTTTTGTTAATGTACTATGCCACTTGTCACAGGTGAATACTCAAACAACTGTATTGACCAAAAAAGAAGAACCATATCCGTTGAAATGGCAATGGATTCCTGAGCCATCCCAAGAAAGGTTTGACATTGCTCTGAGAGCTTCACAACTTTTGGATCAAAAGGTTGTCACCAATGACTCCAGTGATTACTTGTGGTACACCACAAGTGTTGATGTCCAAGAAAGTGACCCTATTTGGGGCAAAGACCTTAAGATCAGAGTCAACACTTCTGGGCACCTTCTTCATGTATTTATCAATGGATTACATGTTGGTAAGTTTATCACTGCAAATTTTCTTAACCCTCTAACCTTAATATATAGCTCATAGCAGATTGTGCTAATTGTTTTGATAATTAATTAGTTTTCACTAGAAATTGTCTTACCCCACAAACCTTAATAACTCATAGCATATTATGCTAAGTTTTCAAAAGTTTCCACCAGAATTTTTTTTCTTACACCACAAAACCCTAATAGCTCATGGTAGATTCTGTTAAGTTCTCATAAGTTGTCACTCGAATTTCTTTTTGCCCCACAAACCCCAATTATAGCCCATCGCAGATTTTGCCAAGTTCTGAATTTTCTTTCTTATTAATTATATATCATCTGGCTCACAGGTTCCCAATATGCTGAAAATGGACACTACAAGTTTGTGCACGAGTCCAAGATCAATCTGAATCTTGGAAGGAATGAGATTGCTTTGCTTAGTGGCACTGTTGGATTACCAGTAAGTAATAATTAAAAAAAAAAATCAACACTTTCATTCACACACACACACACACACACACACAAACACACACTAAGCATACAAAGGTCTTGATGATTCTACAGATATAATTTGACACTATCTCTTGTCTGAATCATAAATAGAACTATGGTGCGTACTTTGATAATGTGAATGTTGGAATCCTCGGTCCCGTTGAGCTGGTTGCAATGGATGGTGTTGATGAGCTCATACTTGATCTCTCCAAAAATGAATGGATTTACAAAGTGGGATTGCAGGGTGAGCATGATAAAGTCTATAGCCTTCCAAAAGCTCTCAAACCGTGGTTAACTCTTGGCCTTCCAACAGACAGAATATTGGTTTGGTACAAGGTAAAAATGGTTCCATTCATGCTCACGCAAAACTTAGTGCAGTCCCTAGACATTCAGATTCTTCAATAAAAACATAATATGCAGAATAACTTTCAAAATCTCGATAGTAGACACCTATATATCTTAAATATTATATGTAAGTTATCTTTATTCTTATCAGTTTCTCTATTAGTTATAAGTTGTGTGTTTGTGTTAAATAGACGTTCTTCAAAGCTCCATATGGAAAAGATGCAGTTGTGGTGGATTTGAATGGGCTAGGAAAAGGTGAGGCTTGGGTGAATGGGAATAGCATAGGTAGATATTGGTCAAGCTACAACGCAGGTGAGAGTGGCTGCTCAGATACCTGTGATTACCGTGGAGCCTATTCAGCTGATAAATGTAGGACCAACTGTGGCAAGCCTTCTCAAAGATGGTAACCAAAATTATCTCATCTTCTTGTGAATTGCTTCGTTATGCAATTTTTATCATTAATCCTAGTCTCTGGGGTTCAGTCTTAGATATTTAGGCCATTAATGAACATAAATTCAAGTAATACAACTTATTTATTGTTAAAAGTGGTGTTTATGGATTGGACCTAGCGATGGTTACAGTTGGTCCAAACTAATAAATGGGCTTATGTTTGGTCTTATGATAAGCTTAAATTCAAACATAAGAATTAGACTAAATACAACTTGTTTATCATTAGTAGCTTATTTTATGGGTTAGGTGGACTCATAAATATATTTGGCCCAACTTAGTTAGTGGGTTTAGAACTAGACTTAACATTTGGGCCAATAACTTAAATTTAAACTAAAACATTAGTCTCTTTTTTCACAAAAAAAATAACATTAGTCTCATTCAGACTTGTTTATAATGAACAAAAAAAAAATATTTTAAAAAAACTGATTTATTTGTCATCAACAGAGGTGTTCATGGTTGAAGCCAACCTGGGGATGGAATCAGAAAAAATAGCATGAGAGGATGAAATATGCTACGCAATTTTTTTTTTTTGGGGTATAGTGAAATATACTACATCATCTCTGCAGTTTCAACTTTTTTTGGTTTTTTAGAGTAGTGAAATGCGCAATATTATTTTTACAATTTCAACTTCTTTTAGTGTTAATTGAATCAAACCTATAATTTTTCTTTCTTCCTGGTACAGCTGCTCTTAAAACATCCCAATGAAGTTAAATTCAAGATTTAGACTTGGTTTAACACTTGTGCCGATGAGTTTAAATTCAAGCACAAATATTAGACTTTTACAGCTTTAAGGTTGAGTAAGTTGAGTAAACTAGTGCACTAACAATATGTTCTTCAAGGTACCATGTTCCTCGCTCTTTTATGAATGAAGGTTATAACACATTGGTTGTGTTTGAGGAGAAAGGAGGCAGCCCTTATGAAGTTAAGTTTGGGACTGTCACAATTGAGAAAGTTTGTGCAAATGCTTATGAAAACCACAATTTGGAGCTAGCTTGCTATGAAGACCAAGTTATATCTGAAATCAAGTTTGCCAGCTTTGGCCAGCCAAACGGCGCTTGTGGATCCTTTGAGAAAGGATCTTGCGAATCTCCTCAAGCTTTATTAGCCATCAGAAAGGTAAAATAGCAGTTGACCATAGAAATCAATGACAATTGGGTATTAATTCAATTCATAATTTATCTGTGTTTTTCAGATTTGTCTTGGCCAGCAAAAGTGTGCTTTTGATGTTACTGAGAGTGTGCTTGGATCTACTGGATGCAGCAAAGACAATGAGAATAGGTTGGCTGTTGAAGCAATTTGCGAGAGAAAATAGGATTTTTTTTTGTTTTGTTTTTGGGGTCTAGATTCTAGTTCTTTGCAACTTGAGGAGTTTTATTTTTATTTTTATTTTTGATTTTAGTTTCTAAGATCGAGAAACTAAGTAAATTTTATTGTACTACGTCATTTGGACACAGTCTAATAATATTAAGTCGGTTTATTTAAATTCACATATCATTTGTGCTCATAACACAACATTTCTCATAAAAAAACAGAACCACACGTAGGACATAATAATTCTAATCATGAATTTCCTACAAATAAAACTACATGATAATCTTATACAGCTTTAATTGAGATTATCCCAAACTTGATTTCATGATTACAATTCTGTGAAGAGCAAGTTTGTGTTTGTAGTGTTCAACGACGTCGAAACGTGAGGCTAAATGGGAAGGGATGAGGACACTTGACCACTAGTCGGGCCATCTTGGGTCGTTCTCGTAGTCGTAACGCAATCGCCACTATCCTCTTCAGCTTTTGTGGATATTTTCTGTCTTCTCCCATTTTCAATCTTGTCAGGAAAACCTTGGTCAATCTATAAAAGAAATACATCATACACTGTCTAAAGTTCGCGATGTATTTAAACTAAAATCGATATTTTTTAAACCACTCAATCAAATAACAGAATGTTAGAATATTTTTTTTATTTTATTAATATTGGAATAGTGGTAATTAGCATTTAGGTTTTTGATAACGTTATCTGATAAATTTAAATAAAGGCATTTTATTTTATTGACAATATTTTTTTTAATAATTTCACATATTATGGGTTTTCAAGTTACCTTGATTTTGAAGTTCATGGACATTTCTTACAATAAAAAAATTATATTTTTCGAATGATTTAAACTATTGTTGGTTTCTGTCCTTGTGCATATAATTTTGGTCCGAGTGCCTATTCTAAAAGTTCATACATTGTTTGACGCCTTGCACCCAATTAACACGGTGTATATATATTGGCCAAAAAAAAAAACACCGTATATATAATTTTTTAAAAGGAAGTGCGTATTTGGAAGCTTTTAGAAAAAACTACTTTATATTACCTAAAATTTTCATCACTACAAGAGGAAAAGGAACATTACAATAAAATTTTTGGTCATATAAATATTAAAAATCAAACTGGAAAATTTAAATGATTGCTTGAAAAAAAAAAACTCATCGTATAAAAGAATAATTACACATTTTTATAACTTTTTTTAATTATACGAATCGAATAAAAGTAATTCTTAGATCGTGAAACAACTTCAATTACCTTAAGGGCATGTTTGACATATAAGAAATCCAAAAGAAGGGAGAGGGAAAGAAGATATAAACATGATTGGTACACATGAATTACTTTCTCTAAGGAAAAACTTTTCCATTAACAGGAATAAGTGAAGATTCTTTGGATGGCTAATAGAAAGAGCAATTTGCCAATGAAATTATGTATAAAATATCAATCTTGTTCTCGGCAGCATTTAAACAATTTTGTATTTTAATGATATTGTGGTCTTTTGCAAACTTTTCTTACCATGTCTTTATTTATTTTCATTCCATTAAATATACAAATAAAAAAATATTTTTATTATTTTTTATATTATACTAAACATAATTTTAGGTTATAAAATTTTATTTTATTTTCATTTTACTTCCTTTAAAAATATTTTCACTTTACCAACGTTAAAGCTAAATCAGATTAGATGTTGTTGTCTTGTATCTACCAATAAATTCCCCGCCCTTTTTGACCACAAATGCGTTAAATGATGCTTTTATAATGTTTATTTTGGGTTCTTATGACTAGAAAATAAAATATTTTGTGTATTAATAAATGTTATTATTTTACAAAAAAGAAAAGTTTTTTTTTTTAATAATATGGGTATACACAGATAAACAAACGAGATATCAATAAACTCATTATTTTTTTAAACAAATTATATCCATCCATATTTATATGAAATATTAGAATAAATTACACCAACTTTCTTGAATGTTTCCTTAAATTATATTTAATATTTCTTTTATTGTAAAAATTATATTTGAGTTATTTAACATTTGATATTGCAAAAATATGACTTCTAATTTATTTTTTGCCAATAATTTTATGCATAGTATATGTTTATTTTAAAAATAAAATTACTTAATTATTTTTATTATTATAAATGATATCATAATTTTATGTTAGGATGTGACATAAATTTAGCTTCTCTTATTATTATATTAAAAGCCAAGAGAAATTTTTATATACTTTTAGACTGTTACATTATTTTATACTCATTTCAATAAAAAAAAAAGTCCAAATCAAAGAAAATGAAACTCATATACTAATAAAATAATACAAAGTTATATAATTAGGTTCTATATTTTATTATCACTAGAGGTGTATATAGGATGTAGTAACTTGGAAACCTAGTTTGTTTTTCTTTTTTAAAGCAGAACTCAAATTAAGTTGGGGGATCAAGCAATATTAGATGTTGAGCTGGTTGTCTTAGCCAGTTTGGCTTGACTCGCCTTCTATTATTAACAAAAAAAAAGAAGAAAATCTAAGGATTAAACTGAATTTTTTAAAAAATTATTTTATGCTTTTAGAAAATAATATTTAAATATATTTGAATTATAAATAGTTAAACAAGTTAAAGCTCTTGCCAAGTCTCTTTTAATTATAATTATTATATTTAAATAAAAGAAAAATAAGATAAAAAATATATATTTTTTAATTCAAAAAAAAAAAAAAACATTAATTTGAGACAACAAATATCATTTGGAGAAAAATAACCAAATAACTCCCCTTTGGTAAGTTGGGTTGGTTCTGTCTCAAAAAAGCATTCACAATTAAAAAAAATAGTATTACTAAAGTCTAAGTTATTATAATTTAAAGTTTTAATATTTAAATTTGTATTTTCTTTTTTTTGAATTTACATTTTTTTATTTTAATTGTGTAAGTCTTAAAAAAGTATTAAATTAAGTAATTATATTCTCAAAATAGTTGAATAGATATAAAAATATAAGTTTTCAAAACTTTAAAATTTGTTTAAAAGGAAAAATCTATGACAAGGCTATTGGGTTTAAAATTTTAAGTTTGACATAAATTGCGTTAGGTTTAGAGTTAGGGTGAAATTTAACTCAATTTGGCTCACATGCATCTTTAATTATTATATAAATAGAGAGTTGTATAAAACTTATATTCCATTATTTATTGCATAAATGTTGTGCAAAGCCTATTATATAATTTGATTTGATTTTATTAATTAATATATTGATAACTATGATACATCTAATATATATATAAATCTTTTAAAAGTAAATTAAATTTTCATGTTAAATATAATTTTATTGGCAAAAATAAACTACAAAAATTTTATAACATATATTAACAAATTAAAAAATTAAATAAAATTTCTAAGATAAAAATTGTTAAATATAATTTAACCAAAATTTGAAAACTCTAAATATTATTTGCCGTGTCTCAAACGCAGAAAAAGACAAAAAGCAAGCACATCTTTAGATATTTTCTTATCGTCATCACCCGGTAATGAGTTGTATTTCTGAGTCATCCAAACGCAGAAAATTTTGCGGGAAAAAGTAAGCGGAATTATTTTCCCACGCCCAGAATGCAATTGCAGGTAGTTTTTTGGGTTTGCGTCAAATAAATTTTTGTTTTTGTGTTCATATATCTGAGTTTTTCGTTTTCATTTCTACGAAGAAATTCTCAGGTCAGGGTTCTGATTCAAACTAATTATCCCTTAAATGTTCGTAATGCAATTGTAAGATCTGCGTCTGCTTTTGTTTCTGATTTAATCTTGGAAATTGTAATTAAAGTATGTAAGGCATAGTTCTGTTTGGTTTTGGTGCAATGTAATCGGAATTTCAGATTCGTAATTTTTTTCCCCTGCTTTTTCGTGGCTGCCAAACAAGGATAATTTGAGTTGGGGGAACCTTAAAGGTATTGTCTGAAATCTTCATTTATGGTGGTTATTTTGAATGGAGAATTCTTGTTGGTTAAGTTGTGGTAATTTTATGGGTTGACAGATTTTCAGTATGGCTAATAGAACCTCCTGGTTGAGTTCTTTTCTAGTCTTTGCCTCTAATCCCAGGATAGCTGCATTTTACTTGTAGTTTATCATGAGAAGATATTCACGTGTCAGTTGAACTCTAAATTTCTAAATATTGTTGTTATAGTTTTCGTGGCACTGAATTGGCAACCTCAAGAAGGATGGTGCTGTAAATAGGAGTCACGCAAATGTACCGTCCTGTGGTGTCAGCCACACCCCGAGGTGGATCGCCAACTGATAGTGGGGATTCTGTTGTAACCTTAGATCAAATTCCACGATGGAGTGATGCGGAGCATAGGTCTTCCTTGGAGTATGACAATGGAGATCCATCATTTTCTTGTTCAAACTTTCCTGACCCTTTAACATATCCATCGGGAACGGATGGTGGTGGCATTGGGTTAGTGGCGAGGTTTCCTGTTGATCATGAAATTAATTCAAAGATATATTTGTGGAGGGGAAATCCCTGGAATCTTGAGGTGGATGCTGTGGTAAATTCAACAAATGAGGTAAGTTATATATGTGTGTGTGTATATATATATATATATATATATTCGTTTTAGTCTTATGCACGTTAAGTTTTCCTTGGTAAAATTATCTGATTTGAATTTTCTATATTTGATAATTGCAAATTCTAGGTGTTATGATCATGTTTTCCATTCTTTTTTTTTTTTGAAAGAATATTATAGACTACAAAACAAGACAATACAATCACATAATGGAACTTATGCTTGTTTATAGCTTTATATGGTACTGCTATAGAAGAGAATCTATGATAAATTATAGATCCATTTTTGTTTTCCACGTGGTGAAAGCTGAAGCTCAAATCCGTGAGATTGACTTTTGTTGCAGTGTGATGAGTGATTCAGTTCACACCAGAGAGATTAAATATTCCTTTTGTTTTACTCTTTTTCCTTTCTTTATTTTTTTTTGTGGGATAATGACCCTTAAAGAATCCTGGGAAACGTGTTGGGACTTGGGACAAAAAGGACACCAATGCTTTTATTCTGTTATATAAAGCAATTATTGTGTTCATAAACATATTCACAGTAATTAAAATTTTTTTGAGTACCTTCGGTTCAAATTTGTTTATTGATGGCATCCTTTATTTTTGTAGGGGTTTTAATGAGAGACCCACCTACTGAGAACTTTAATATATATATATATATATATTGTCTGAGTCAGTTATATGTTAGAGGCGCCTGATTTCTGTTCTCTTTTGCCTAGAGTTAACTAGTTATTTTTAGAGTTACTTGTTTTGTTAATTATGTTTTGCCTTAAGTTCAAAAGTCTGGTAATATTACACTGTTTGGTATCTGAATGCAGTGAAACTTTTGCATAAGTATGATTCTGTTGCTGAATAAAGCATACAACAGTGAACCCTAATGAGAGTTGGTTTGTATAAATCTCTTTATATGTTTAATACAAATGACAAAACACTGATTTTTTTTCCCTGAACTGTGTGTAACACTTAATGCCACAAGCTATTTTGTGTCCGCTTGCTAGCTTGGGAATTACATTACGTTGGAAATTCTTTTACCCTTATCATGAGTCCTGTTAACATTCTTATGGTTGAACTTTTTAAATCCTGCACCTCAGATTGGTGCCATTATGTAGTATAAGGAAACTATTAAGCAGGGTGGTCTGGTTGGATCCATATTCTGGACTTGGGGGCAAATGCCTCCAGTAACTTTGGGAAATTTCTATTATAGGTATATATATGTTGATTTTCTTATTGCCCCTCCTATACATCTTGAATGGCCCCCATTGCCACTTATTAGTCTGCAAATTGTGTGGCTAGAAATTAGAAAGACAGTGCATAGATTTCTTTGACATGACAGCTATGAAGATAGAGAAAATTACTTTATTTGTTTGAACCCCATTAGCCATGAAAAATTAATTTCACTTACATCATCATCCCTCTATTTCTTATTATAAAATTTTTATAAAATATTTAAATGATAACTTTTATATGTATGTATTTCTTGTTCCCACTGACTAAAATATCTGTATCTGTCACTGCTATTAAGCATGTTGAACTGAACCTTTATTAAATAAAATGGAGCTAACTATGCCTTATTTTTTACCTGTTATTTTCATGGTCAACAGAACTTGGATGAAGCACATAGCAGCCCTGGGTTGCATGCTGCAGCTGGACCTGGTCTTGCAGAAGAATCTATGACACTGGTATAGTTAATTATATGTTCTTTTTAGTTGCTTCAGAAAAATTATTCTGTTATGTGCTTAATGTTGATTATATGTGAGCTTGGGGCATTAGTTATGAGTTTAATACTTTATACTGTGATAGTACAGAGTTCTTGGAGAAATTGGTTTTCAACTACACCAGTGAGTTCTTATTCATCATACATCCAATTACGAACTCTCGCTAATCCTTATTGATAATCTATAAGGACCAGGAGTTGTTGTTACAGTTGCCTACTGACCACTTCAAACTTAATTTAACAACTTCTTCCTCTGTATGACTAACTCTATCCATTTTAACATTTAACAACTACTTCCCCCTCCTAAAAGAATCCTTGTACTGAAGGATTGTTAGGTGCAATGGCAGAGAATTCTGGGAACTGCTCTTGAATAGCAGCTAATGACTCCCAGGTTGCATGGAGAAAACTTGCGGGATTGGCAGATTATTCCTTTTAACTACTATCCTGGATAATATCTTCTCTAGCTCCATAGAGAAATATCCTTGATTGTCCACTTCAGGAAGTTTTGGGCTGGCTGGAACTCCTTCCCCTTTGTGTTTCTTCAAGAGAGATACATGAAAAACCGGGTATTGTTGCATGTGCTTTAATAATAATAACTGTGATAGTATATGGTTAGTAGAATAATAGAATTGGTTTCAGGTAGGTGGATCTACCTGAGTTAGTTGCTTTGCTTACTTTGCTCTTATGGTCTATAAATAAGAGAGGGTCTTGTAGCTGAGTTGATTTTGGATGAAATAATAGGTCTCATACCTTTTTTCTCTCACGTCTTCGTCATCTTTGGTGCAACTAGCACCATTTCTGGCATTAGAGCATTGATCTAGTGAAGTGATGGCTCTAGAAACGTGAGCTCAAGATCATGATTCTCAAAATCAGGATCAATTTTCTGAAATTGATCACCATTTAGATTGAACAGATCATAACGTTGATGAGCTCAAGCAATCAGTAGCTTGTATCGAGAATTTAGTCACAGACATGGCAATTAAGTTCACATAGTTGACTCCAAACAATGGCAGTGACAGACATGGTGGAGCTTCAAGCACAAATGGCCATTGCATAGCAAACATTTGTCTGTGGTTTGGTTTGTATAACAGTGCTCAATCCTCCAACTACTAGTTTTCGACAAAAATGGTGCATATCAAATTTCCACGATTTGATGGTAATGACTTCCTAGGTTGGTTCTATCGCTTGAAGCAATTCTTTGAGATTGATGATATGCTTGACACTTAGAAGCTTTGGTAAGTGTGCATTTGGAAGGCAAGGCACTTCAATGGCATCTTGGCTTTTTGAAGAAAAGGAGATTGATGGAGATCAACTTGGAAGAATATCTAAAAAATATGTCCGCTAGGTTTAATGATGTGACAAAGGTGGATGCCTTGGTTGAGATAAAAAATCTTCAATAAGAAGAAACAGTCATGATGTATCAAGAAAAATTCGAGGAGTTGCTATTAGAAATTGACTTGCCAGAACCTTTAGCTATTAGTTTATTTCTTGGAGGCTTAAGATCTAATATTCAAGCTACAATAAGGTTATTCAAACTCAGTACCTTAGCCAATGCCATGTATTTGGCTTGCCTCTACGAGCATTCAGTCCAAGCCTTACACAAACGTGCTCCAACCTCTAGTAAAAGGTCTTACACTACCTATTCCACTACTTCCAGAACATCATATAGTAGCTAGAACCTACCACTATACCATTGCCTCTTCTAGTAGGCCTTCCCTTTCCATTGATAAACCTGACACCTCTATTAGCTTAATTCCTTTACCACTAGTAAACAATCCCTGCAACTCTCGAAGAAAGAGATGGATGAGAAAAGGAAGAAGGTCCTTTATTATTGGTGCCTTGAGGAGTTCACACTTGATCACAAATGTTTCAATTCACAGCTGTATATGGTTGTGGTGCATGAAGGAGAAGAAGATGAATTTCAAGATGCTTATGGACCAAAAGAAGAGTTACATGCCACTGTATCAGGAAGATGTCCCGTTGTTTCTCATTGTATATGTACAACAAAAATTTTTCTAGTAGTTGAAAACTTAGTGAAGATAGTATGATTAGCTTAAACTTGAGTTTACCCTTGGCTTTTGTTATAGAATAACAAAGATTTCCATAAATTGGAAAGATTTCTATAGAATAGAGATATTACTGTAAATATATTGTAATTAATACACGTAATCATTGAGATTGTAATCATAGGGATTAGATTTTCCTTTTTTCAGAGGCATATGATGTATATAAATGGATGTATTGTCTATGAATAAAATATATAGTTTCAGCCAAAGTTACATGGTATCAGAGCACAAATTTGTTGGTACATCTGAATCTCTTATATAGGTTGCTCATTAGGTTACACTGCCCACCCTAGGAGACTTAGAACCCTCCAATCGGCCTCTTCCCAGAATCTAGCGACCAACATTGGCATGTGTGGGTGTCACGCCCAACTTTCTAGTTTTGATGTTTGCTCACGTGCTGATGTGTGAGGGCGTGTGAAGCGGATTCTTGAACTTCAATCTCCTTCACTAGTGACGACTCCTCTGTTCCAGTGTTTTATCTCTGGTTCCTAGGTGTGGGTGTTCCATTTGGTCCTTTGCCTAGTTGATTTTGGCTTCCTCTTTTGGTATTTGGGTGTAGAAGCTGATTGGCTTCTTGTTTAGATGCTCTTATTGTTTTTCGTGCAACATATGTGATCCTATTTCAATACTCTTTTGGTTGTTCGGTGTTTTGCTTCTTTAATGGTAGAAAGTAAACCCACTGTCATGGTTGATGTGATTCCTGTGTTGACAAAGATTACAGAACACAAACTTAATAGCTCCAACTACTTGAGGTGTACTTACGAAGTATTGAAAAAGATGGTCATCTTTCCAATGATTCTCATACAGATAATATGAGGCAAGCCTGATTGAGAGATGATGCAAGGTTGTTTTAACAGATTTGAAATTCCATTGATAATGAGATAATTGGCTTGATTAACTATTGTGAGTCTGTTAAGGGATTGATGGATTATTTGGACTTCTTATACTATGATAAAGGGAATATCACTCGTATCTATGATGTATGTAAAACTTTTTATCATACAAAGAAGCAAGATAGACCCCTTACAGCTTATTTTATGGATTTTAAAAGAATTTATGAAGAACTTAATGTATTGTTACTTTTTAGTTTTGATATGAAGGTTCAATGGGAGAAAATGGCTATTATGAGTTTCTTTACTAGTTTCCTCCTAGAATTTGAGACTGTCAAATCTCAAATTCTCTTTGGATTTGAGATTTCTTCTCTGCAGAATAACTTTGCTGGAGCTCTTTGTACAAAGAGCCTCCAGACAATCAGCCTACTAATAACAATGGTGCCCTTGTAAGTTGCAGTGGTTAGAATGACCGAGGTGGTAACAAGACAAGTGAAATAAACAATCACAACAAAAGTGTTGATAGTTGCGATCAGGAGTCAAGAGGAATTGTGTACTATTATTGCTATAAGCCAGGTCACACGAAGCGTAATTGTAGAAAACTTCAGAATCAAAATCAGAGAACTTAGTTGGCAAACGTTGCATTTTCTTTTGAAAAGACCATTTTGGTTTTCACTGATGAGTTTGTCCAATTCTCTCAATATCAAGAATCAGTGAAATTTATTGCTCCTTCTATCATTGTAATTGCTAAGTTAGGTAAATCCAATAAGTGCCTTATCTCTTCATCATCCAAATGGGTCATTGACTCTAGTGCCACAGATCACATGCTCAGGTCTTTTCTCCACTTTCCAATCATATTCTACCTCCTCTCATGTTACTTTAATAGATGGGTCCACTTTTTGTGTTCTTGGGTCTGAAACTGTTAATCCAACCTCGTCATTTACCTTATTCTCAGTGTTTAGTTTACCTAATTTTTTCTTTAATCTCATATTTGTTAGTAAATTCACTCGTTCCTTGAATTGTTATATCTTATTTTTTCCTGATCATTGTTTATTTTAGGATCTTACGACGAAACAGATTATTGGTAAAAGTCATGAATCGAGAGGTCTTGACATCCTTGATACACAAGTGCCGAGGTCTACTGCCTGTTCCAGTACTTTGTCTTTCTTTAAAGTGCATTGTCGGTTGGGCCATCCCTTTCTAACTTCTCTTGAGAAACTTTGTCCTCAATTTAAACATTTGTCATCTTTGAATTGTGAGTTGTGTCAGTTTGCCAAACATCATTGTCTTCCCTCAATGTCTAAAGTCAATAAATGAGCTCTGTTCCCATTTGAGTTAATTCATTCTGATGTTTGGGGTCCTTGTCAAATTATGTCTAAATTTGGTTTTAAATATTTTGTTACATTTGTCGATGTTGTTCTCGTGTTATTTGGATATATTTAATGAAAAGCTGTTTTGAATTATTCTCTCAGTTCTGTGCATTTTGTGTTGAAATAAAAACTCAATTCAATACTTTTCATTATACTTTATGAAGTGATAATGCCAAAGAATATCTTTCAGATCCTTTTCAGTCTTACATGGCTCAATATGGCATTCTTCACCAGTCTTCTTATGTTTATACACTGTGTCAGAATAGGATTGTTGAATGAAAAAATAGACATTTACCTGAAGTTGTAAGAGCTTTTTTATTTCAAATGAAAGTTCCTAAACAATTTTGGGCTGATGTTATCTCTATAGCTTGTTTCTTGATTAATCAAATGCTTTCATCCATTCTTGACGACAATATTCTATATGATATTCTCTTTCCTTCCAAGTCTTTGTTTCCAATTGAACCCAGAATATTTGAGAGTACTTGTTTTGTTTGAGATGTTCGTCCCCACGTTACCAAATTAGATCTGAAGCCATTTAAATGTGTTTTTCTTGGTTACTCTCGTCTTCATAAGGGATATAAATGTTTTTCTCCTACTCTTAACTATTATCTTGTATCTACATATGTCATTTTTCATGAGAATGTCCCCTTCTTTTCCTTATCTTCTATGTATAATAGTTAGGGGGAGGAAGATGACCTATTGATTTATACTGTGACCCGTTCTAATAGTTTTCTAGATATTCCTACACTTGCTTTAGAGTCTTGTTGACCACCGATTGTCCATGTCTATTCTAGATGTCAACAGGAGCCTATTGTTTCTAGTCTAGACTCATGCCTTTCACCATCTTCTTTGTCGATGGATTTGGTCTCAAGTGATTTTGACCCTAATCTTGATCTTCCTATTACACTCCTGAAAGGTAAATGCCATTATACTTATCCTATTTCATCATTTGTCTCATATAATCATTTGTCTCCTTTTTCCAGCTCTTTTATTGCATCCATCGATATTGTTTCGCTTCATAAAATTGTTTATGAAGCTTTGTTTCGCCTTGGTTGATGTGCTGCTATAATGAAAGAAATGATTGCTCTCGATGATAATGGCACTTGGAAGTTAGTAGATTTGCCTATTGACAAGAAGGCTACTGGATGCAAATGGGTGTTTGTGGTTAAAGTGAATGTAATGGCTTGATGACTCATCTTGAAACCCGTCTTGTTGCTAAATGAAATGCTTAACCTTACGGTTTTGATTATTCAGATATTTTTTCTCCCGTTGCCAAGCTTACCTCTATTCCGCTGTTCATGTCCATGATAGCCACCTATAATTGGCCTTTACACTAGTTAAATATAGAAAATGCTTTTCTACACGACAACCTTTAAGAGAAAGTATATGTGGAGCAACCACCTAAATTTGTTGCTCAGGGAGAGTGTGGGAAAGTATTTCATTTTCGAAAATCCTTATATGATTTGAAACAAAGTCGTCGCACTTGGTTTGGTAGATTTAGTGAAATAATTCTAAAATGTGGGGTGAATAAGAGCAAGTGTGATCACTCAGTATTTTATAAACAGTTTGAGGCTAGCATCATCTTACTTGTTGTGTACATTGATGATATTGTGATTGTTGGGAGTGACACTTCAGGTATTTCATCCTTTCTTCCCCTCAATTTCAGACAAAGGACTTGGTGTCGTTATAATATTTCTTAGGCATTGAGGTCATGAGGAGTAAGAAAGGTATCTTCTTGTCTCAAAAAAAAAAAAAAAATCCTTGACTTGTTGACAGAAATAGAAAAATTGGAAGCTAAATAATGTGGCACACCAATGACTCCTAACTTACGACTTGCAAAAGACAATGGTGAGCTATTTGAAGACCTTGAGAAGTATAGAATATTAGTTGAAAAATTGAATTATCTTACAGTGACCTATCCAGATATTGCATACTTCTTTAGTGTTGTCAATTAGTTTATGTTTTCTCTGAAGGTCAAGCATTGGGCACTTTTAGAACAAATTTGTTGCTACTTGAAAGGAGCTCTAGGACATGGTCTATTGTATGGGAATCATGGCACACCAATATTGAATTTTTTTTTTATACAGATTCGGTAGGATCTAAGATTTATAGGAGATCTATTATAGGATTCTGTGTTTTTGTTGAAAGAACTTGGTTTCATGGATAAGTAAAAAATAAAATGTAGTATCTCAATCTAGTGCATAGTTAAAGTATAGAGCTATGGCACAATCAGTATATGAGATTGTATGGATATATCAATTATTGAGTGAAGTTGGTCTCAAGTCCTCATTGCTAGCAAAGTTATGGTGTGACAACCAAGCTGCTCTTTATATTGCCTTTAATCCTGTGTTTTTTTGAGCGAACTAGGCATATTGAGATCGATTGTTATTTCGTTCATGAAAAGATCCAAAAAAAATTTATTTCTATAGGATACGTCAAAACAGGAGATCAATTAGGAGATATCTTCATAAAGGTTTTAAATGGGGCCCAAATTGATTACATTTGTAACAAGTTGGGCATGATTGACATCTATGCTCTAACTTAAGGGGGAGTGTTATAGAATAGGGAAGATTTCTGTGTATATAATACGAAAGATTTTTATAGAATAGATATATTACCGTAAATATATTGTAATTAATACATGTAATCATTGAGATTAATTTAGCACAATCATAGGGATTAGATTTTCCTTTTTTCAGAGGCATATGATGTATATAAATAGGTGTATTGTTTATGAATAAAATATATAGTTTCAGCCAAAGTTATAGGTTTTAACAGCTATACTGAATTTCTCAAATGATGCTTTAGGAGATTGTTTAAGGTCATAGAGAAATTTTTAAGTTTACATACTTTACCCTTGTTTTCAGTGTTAAAACCAGGGAGTATAGTTATGTAGACATCTTTTTCCAAGTCATCATTTAGGAAGGCATTTTTAACATTAAGTTGGTATAAAGGCCAATCAAGGTTAGTAGCAAGAGATAATATCTTTATGGAATTAAATTTGGCCACGTGAACAAAAATTTCTTGGCAATCAATCTCATAGGTTTGAGTGAACCTTTTTACTATCAATCTGCCCTTATACCTCTTTATGCTATTATCAGCATTGTATTTGATGTTAAAAATCTATTTGCACCCTACCATTTTCTTATCCTTTGGGAGGTCCACAATGTCAAGTGCCATTCTTTTGAAGGACATTCATTTCCTCATTGACAGCCATTTTCCACGCCTTTTGTTTGAGAGCTTTATAGATAGTTTGAGGTATGTTTTCATTGGAAATCTTAGCAACAAAAGCTTGGTAAGATGATGAGAGGTTATTACATGCAATAAAATTTCCAACGGGGTGGTTAGTGCAGGTTTTTACACCATTTCTCCAAGCAATAGGGATATCTAAATCATAATCCAAATACCTGTACCTTGACTTGTGTCTATATTCTTATTTGGACTAGCATTAGAGGAAGTACTTTGCTGAAGGTTTGGAAGGGTCTCAATCTTAGGGGCTTTCTTGGTGATAATATCCTTTTGATTCTCCTCATTTTGACCAGTAACAGTTTCAAGTTCCTCAAGAATGGTATTGGGACTATTAGGACGGTCATTTATGTCACAGTCACTTCTATCCTCCTCTGTTGCAGTACCAGTAACAGTGGTACGGATGGTATCAATGGCAGAAATAGTAACAGGATCTTAAGGTTGAATGTGAAAATCAATAGAGAGGCTCCATTCCTTATGACAATTCATGTTCTCCTCTTGAATGGAGATAATAGAAAAATAGGGTTGATTTGAAAAAAAAAATGACATCTTTGGAGACAAACATTTTCCTTAAGACAGGAGAAAAACACTTGGTACTCTTTCTGATTTGGAGAATAACCTACGAAGACACATTTGACAGCTCTTGGGTCAAGTTTGTTAGTGTTGTGCATATGGACAAAAGTAGTGCACCCAAACACTTTGATGGGTAAGGAATTGATAATTTGAGTGTGTGGACACACTTCGAGAAGGGTAGTGCAAGGTACTTGGTAGTTTAAAGCTTTAGTGGGCATCCTATTAATTAGCTAGGCTGAGGTTAAAATAGCTTCGCTCCATAAAATTTTAGGAGCATGGGTTGTGAACATAAGAAATCTAGGCACCTCAAGTAGGTGCCTATTTTTTCTCTTAGCAAGGCCATTTTGCTAAGGGGTATAAATGCAAGAACTTTGATGTTGAATACCATTTTTAGTCAAATACGTACCAAGATAGTTATTAAAATATTCCTTGCCATTTTTTGAGCGAAGGATTTTAATAGGAGTTTGAAATTGAGTTTCTATAAAATGGTAGAAATTTTTGAAAACTTTTGGTACCTTAGATTTTTCTTTCATTAGGTATACCCACATTACTCTTGTATGATCATCCACAAACGTAATAAGCCATCTGACCCCTGAATGTCCTTGGGCTTTTGTGGGAATCCAAACATCACTATAAATGAGTTGGAAGGGTTAAGTAGGTTTATAGCTTTGTGGCTGATAATTAGATTTGGTATGCTTAGCAAATTGACGGATTTCACACTCAACGTTAGTGGATTCTTTATTGAAAGGTTCAAGATACAAATGTTTCATGTATTGCACATTAGGATGTCCTAGGCGATAATGCCATAGGAGTAAATCAATACACTTATTAACTCTATACCCTGTTTTATTATGAGGTCTTATGCCCATAAGATAGAGATCGTCACCTTCCTTAGCATTGCCAATTGTCCTCTTAGGATGCTAAGTGTTGAAAAGTGCATTCACCATCTATAAAATTAGCAACACAATTGTTATCTTTTAGAGCTTTACTAACGGATGGTAAATTATATTGAAGACTTGGAACTAAAAGCACATTTTTGAGGACTAATTGATCTGATATCTTAACTGTACCAACACCTAAGACATGTGCATGTGTTCCATCATCTATTTCTACTTCTAATGGTTTGGTACATGGGTAAATATGATCAAATAAGGATGAGTAATGAGTCATATGATTTGATGCTCTTGAATCCACTGCCCAAGTATGATTATTTAGCATGCAAGTGTTCAAGGTAAATAGTTTATTGACTATTCTCGGAGTAGCGACTTGTTTTAGAAGTTCACTAGAGGTGGTATTTTGGCTAACAAACAATATTTGAAGCAGATCAAACTGCTCTCGGCTGAAGAGAGAAAGATCGCTTAATGAGGCAGTTTCAGCAGTAGTATTGTACCTTTTAGTTTCGCTTTTATGCAGTGATTTCAGATTTGAAGGGCTTATCATGAAGCTTCCAGCACTTTTCTTTAGTATGCCTTGATTTTTGACAGTGTTCACACCATGGCTTGCTGTCCCCTTTCTGTTTATAGTTAAAATTTTGTCTTGGAGGGCCACGGACAACTAAGCCAATGTGCTCAACACTGTTCTGTGCTTGTAAGTCCCATGAAGCAATTTCTTACGGCTTTCTTCCCTCCTAATCTCTGAAATTGCTTCATGAAAGGTAGGAAAAGGTTTGATTCTCATGAGCCTACCATGTGCCTCTTCATATTTGTCATGAAGGCCAAATAGGAACTTGAAAGTCCTTTTTGTCTCAACAATTTGTCTACAATTAGTAGCAGGATCATTACAATTCGAGTGCTTGTGTTAAAAACATCTAGTTGTTGCTAATGTTTATTGAGAACAGGTTAATTCCCCTTGTCTCAAGTCATGAAGCACTCCTTCAATTTCAAATAACTCCACGGTATTTTCACTTGTGGAGTAGGTTTCACAGGTTGCTTCCCAAATATCTTTGGTGGCTTTTAAGAGGATGAAATTTTCATCAATATCGAGTGTCATGGAATTAATTAACCAGGATATCACCATACTATTCTCTGCATCCCAGACCAAGAATTTTGGACCAGAGGAGCTAGGTTGAGGTGTGGCTCTAGTGAAGTAGTCATATTTTCTTTTATCCTTTACATACATGAGGACACTAGAAGACCACTGTATGTAATTATTTCCATCAAGTCTATGTCCAGTAATTATCATTGGTGACTTGTTGGAGTTGGGATTGGAAGGCTACACACCACTGGCGAAATCCCCAGCCGTATTAGGGTTGCCAATGGTGGTGCTTGAATTATAGGTGTTTTGCTGATCACTGGTTTCAGCATTTAGGGCCCTCATTCAACCAAATACGGTAGGATTGGACATGGCTTTGACACCATGAAGAAAAGAGAGAACAATAACACTGAATAATACTTTTTCTTGTTATTATTTGCAAGAGAGAGGTACAAAATAAATAGTTTTAGAGCAAGCAAGCTTCTGCCCATTACAATCAGCACTAGAAAAGGAAAAAGACACAATTAAATACAATAAAACATTAAGGGAAAGACCAAAATGAAATAAGAAATAAAGGGGAAATAAATGGTTGACCTTAATCCCTCAAATCAAGGAATTAAAGACAGTCCAAGAAGGAAATAAAAATTACAAACATGAAAGGGAGCAACATTCAGAATAATTAAGGCAAATAATCACCCATTAAGGCAATAATAATCATCCATTAAGTCAATAATAATCACCGATTTACCAACAACTTCATGCTCTCTTCTTGATAATGCGTCCACAGTTGCATTGTCTTTCCCTTTACTCTAGCTCCTAAAGCCTGTGAACCCCATTTATATTGCTCCGGTGCGACAACGTTATGTTCCAACAAGAATTTGAAGGGTTTGTGATCTGTTTTATTAATAAAACGCTGGCTGGCCATATAAGTAGGGCCTTCACTGCTTGACAGTGAATATAATTTGCTGTTAATTCCTTCTCGTATGCTAAGAGACCCTTCTTGGTTGGGCAAAGTGCTTGGTTGACATAAGCTACTGGGTGTCCCTCGTGCAACAAAACAGCACCAATGCCTATATTGGAAGCATCAATCTCTATTGTAAATGGCTGTGAGAAGTCCAGAAGTGCTAAAACTGGAGTTGATGGCATAGCCTTTTTGAGTTGATGAAAAGCTTTTTCTGCTTCTTCATTCCATGAAAATCCCCCTTTCTTTAAAAGGTCTGTCAATGGTTTACTTATTGAACTGTAGTGCTTCACAAATCTGATATAAAACCTTGTAAGGCTGAGAAAACCTCTTAGGGATTTGATATCTGTTGGAATGGGCCACGAATTCATTGCCTCAATTTTTTTCTGGTCTGTTGTGACTCCTTTTTCAGAGATCATGTGGCCTAGGTAGTCAATTTGAGTAGTTGCAAATGTACATTTGCTCCTCTTTGCAAACAAGGGGTGTGCCTCATTGTTTGCAATGTGGTTCTAGGGTGATTTAAGTGTTGTTCCCATGATGTACTGCAGACTAATATGTCGTAAAAAAATACAAAGATATGTTTTCTGAGAAAAAGTTTGAATATTGAATTCATCAATTGTTAGAAAGTAGCGGAAGTATTTGTTAGCCCAAAGGGCATAACTAGGAATTTAGAGACCCTTGTGCAATTTGAAGGCAATTTTATGTATATCCTTAGGGTGCATTCGAATTTGGTGATAGGCCACTCGAAAATCAAGCCTGGAGAAGTACTTAGAGTCATGTAATTCATCTGATAAGTCCTTAATTACGGGAATAGCAAACTTATTAGCTTTTGATAGTCTACACAGAACCTCCATTTGCCATCTTTCTTCCTTACTAAGAACATGGTGGAGGTAAACGAGCTGCTACTAGGTCATATAACTCCATTGTTTAATATCTCTTGTACAAGTTCCTCCATGGCAATCTTTTGGATTAGTCCATATTTGTAGGACCTCAAGCTGATTGGTTGCTATTCTTTAAGGGGAATGTTGTGATCAAAATTTCTTAAAGGGGGTATGGACTTAGGCTCTGGAAAGATGTCTTCAAATTCTTTTAACAATGAATTATGGCCTTCTTTTTTATGCTGGTCCTAGAGTTTCTTCCTGAAGTTTAAGGTTGGAAGATGCATCTCTTTGTGGCTGAACTTGCACCAAATAAAATTGATTGTTAACCTGTTGTTTATCCGCATTACCTCATCCTTCAATACTACTTTGGATTGCTTAGCCACAAATTTCATACACTCCGCCATTGGGCATAAAGTTCATGATCTGTTGCTTGAGGTCCCATGAAATTCTCCCTAGTGTTGATAACTACTGTGCATCAAGCTCTATATCATAACCTCCTAACGCCATCACCAGAAAATCAATTTTAAATTTCTCTCCCTTTGTGGCCCACTCTAGTTGTAAGCACTTGGCATTTACAATGATTTATTGGCCATTAGCTATACAGACCTTCATCCTTGGTGTGAGCTGAAGTTTGAGTCTTAACTTCTCAAGGTGATGTCTAAGAAGTTATTTGTGCTCCCAGTATCCAAGAGGATTGCTACTAGTTGTTTCTTTACTAGTCTTTCTACTTTCATGGTGGAATATCTTGATAAGCCAATGATGGCATTCGAGGATATTATGGGTTGTTGCTTATTTGTGCAGCCACTTATCTCTCCTTGTGTTTCTTCTGTGAATTATCCCTTTTGCAATTCTTCTTCCTCATTTCCAACTAATATCATGAATATCTGGGAACTTTTGCGTCTCTGATCTCTACTAATTGAGCCCTTTTTTTCCTTCTTTTGTCCATCTTCCTTTTAGTTAATTGCTTGATGGTTTTGGTGTTTTTTCGGGGTTGGGTGGAATTCTTATCATGGGTGCTAGTGGAGGTATTTTTCTGGGTATAGAATTGGTTTTCTAGAAGATTGTTGGTTGTATTGGTTGTGTTTCTTGAGGTTAGGAGTGATGAATTGGTGCTCTGGGAAGAATTGCTTCTCTTGAAGAAGCCATCAGATTGGTTTTGTAATGCTTGGACGAATACCTCTTGTAATCTTGAGAGGTAGGTACGTGGCATTGGATAGGGTGTTTGTCTTGAACATATGCAACAATGCTTCAATCTCCTTTGAACCCCCTAAGAAGCAACTAATAGCTAAGTCTTCAGGTAAATCAATGTCAAATAGCAAATCTTCGAATTCCCTTGGCAGTCAACCATAGTACTGTCTTGCTTCAAGTTCTTTAGTTCAGACATTGGGTCCACCTTCAAGACTTCACCACAATGATTCTCCAAGGACTTCATGTACTCCAACCATCTTAACTCTTCTGTCTCCTTGCTTTTCATGAATGTCTGATGCCATTGCAGTGCCTTCCTTTCTAAGTATACACTGATCAACTAGGTTCTTTGATTTGTAGGTGTCTCATCGATGTCGAAGAATTGACGGCAATGGAACCACCAACCTTTAAAATTGTTCCCATCAAACTCGGGGAACTCCACCCTCATGAATCCTTTTGGAAACATGTACCCTCTTGCATGCAAGCCTTGGAATGATCTGAATTGGGGGTACCCATTTGGTGATTGCCCTCCATAAATACTAGTTGCAACTCTATTGGTGTCCTCATTCTGGGTCAAGCCTATCTGAACAAGCTTTGTGGCTATCACTATCGAGATTCTCCATTTTCAACATGGAGCTTCTCAATTTGGTGACTTTTGCCTCCAGTTCACAAAACTTGTCTGGTGATGAGTCTTTTTGGCCAACAATGCATAGATTGTTGGCTCTAATACCAATTGGTACAGAGTTCTTGGAGAAATTGGTATTATACCAGTGAGTTCTTATTCATCATACATCCAATTACAATCTCTCACTGATCCTTATTTATATTCTGTAAGGACTACGAGTTGTTATTACAATTGCCTACTAGCCACTTCTAACTGAATCTAACAACTTCTGTGTAACTAACTCTACCCATTTTAAAATGTAACACGTAGCTTATATTTTTTGAATTCTTTTGTGAGTTTAAGGCTTTGGTTGGTATGTTAAACCATGTTTTTGTTAGCATTGCATAGATTATAGTGATCCAGTATTTAATAGGTTTCTAGTGAACAGCTCCTGATAAATTGTCTTGTCCCAGTGGCGTGACTGGTGAGCAGTTTCTGGAAATGATATGTTTATTGCCAACATATACTGATTTTGTACCCTTATTCTTGACAGGGTGGATGTCGAACAGGGATGGCTAAAGTTACCAATGCGTATGACCTCCCTGCAAGGTTGGTATTTGCCTATTTGGCCCTCTTTCTTTCACTTGCCCTTGAAGAAGAAATAACAGTCTAGGTTGAAAGACCATTCCACTACGCAAACATGGCTTACTGGTTTTTTTCTGTCTGGGAGGATGGACACTGAGAATTCATTTTTCAGTCAGTGTTGTTGCATTGATTAAAAGATGCTTTCTCTAACTGATTTTGTGTCTCTTTTGGATGTTGGTTGGTGGGTGTGGGATTTGTATTGTAGCATGTTCAAGAGTGGATGCATTTCTGAAAATGCTAAACAACATACTTTTTCTTTTCCTGTAGTTTGGATCTGAGATCATTAATCATATCATGCTGCACTAATTATGCCAATGCATTCTACCCCTTTGTCAGTGACCTATAATTCTTCTTTAGTTACATGCAATTTTCTCAGCAAGAAACTGGATTTCTTGTATACCATGTTTTATTCATTCTGTAAATTTTTTAGGAGAGTTATCCATACCGTTGGTCCTAAGTATGCTGTAAAGTACCATACTGCAGCAGAAAATGCTTTAAGTCATTGCTATCGTTCTTGCCTGGAGCTGCTGATCGAAAATGGTCTTTGCAGGTTTATGTTTAAAATTTCATATCATTTCTTCCTTGCAGCAGTTTTGGTTTTGGTGGATCTCCTATGTTGTTTCATAAGATCTGCAACTTACTCTGTCTTTGACATAAATTTATGCAGCATAGCTATGGGTTGTATTTATACGGAGGCAAAGAACTATCCCCGTGAAGCAGCTGCACATGTAGCTATAAGTGAGATATTTATCCTTCATGATGTTGCTGTTTCTAATATGATTCCTGTGACATTTTGATAGAATGCAACTATTGTATGTTTATTTATATTATGATGAGGTTATCCTTCTCATCAGGAAGAGAAAGTGATAACCATTACAAGGGCTGAATAGAAGGGTTATACTGAAGAAAAACAAAACAGAAAGATAAGATTTCCCCTGGTATTTGAGAGATTAGGACCTCTCCACACTTCTCACACTTTCTCCACACCCCCTCTCCATCCCACTCCCTGCCCTATAATCATATCCCTGATACTCTCTCTCTCTCTCTCTCCACACTTCAGCCACTACCTGACAAAGGTAGTTAGCCAACTGATTCTCTAATTTATCCCCTTCTACTGCCACCTTATCATTTCCTCCCTCTCGGGTCTGTTTGGCCCATTTACGCACATACACCTGATCCCCCTTGGTATTCTTTGGCCCCTTATTTTTCTTCCTGATATATACTTTACCCCATAGACCCCGAGGCTCATCACATTTATCCTCCCTTATAAATTATGTAGGATACCTATGGCAATCTTAGGGAATCAAATTGCCCCACTTTTCTTAGGGATGTGTTATAACTATTTCATCACGTTGTTTTCCATATGGAAAATAGCAGCTGTAAAGGATAAATATCTGAAAAAATAATATGCTGGCTTTATAATTCAATCTGACCAAGTGGTGCCTAGATTTATAGTCAAGGGGGTGACAAGGTGCATTATCTGTAGGAAAACAGAATGCACATTATGTGCATCTTTTTGTGCATAATAGTATCGAAATGCACAATTCTTGAATGCATCTGATATATAGTGCATGCTTCCTCGATTGTTAAGCTGGCAATTGATTTCAGATGGTTGAATAATAATGGATAAATCTTTGGTTTCTTAACTTAGTTTCTTTTCTTTTCCTTTCCTATAAATGTCCCTTATGCAGGGACTGTGCGGCGGTTTCTTGAGAAGCAGAAAGACAACATAACAGCTGTTGTCTTTTGCACTACCAGCACCACTGATACTGAAATATATAAAAGGTATTTTCAAGTATTGAGGTTTTCAATACCTGCACTGTTTTGAGTGACACTAGCTTCCTGAGTCCTGACAGTTACCCAATTTTGGTTGACTTGTTTTTCAACCTTGCTTTTGGATACTGTATTCCCTATCAACTTATACATTTTGAATCATTTCCATGTAGGTTGCTTCCACTTTATTTTCCTCGTGATAAACATGAAGAGGAGGTGGCTTTGACAAAGCTTCCTGCAGATGTTGGAGATGAGAATGGTGAGAGCATCATTGATGAGCGTAAAATCAGAATTAAACCTCTGCCTAAACAGAATGTTTTAAAACCTCCCAAAGCTCCAGTTGATCTTCCTGTCAGCGATGTTGGCTTGTTGCGCAGGTTAGTTAAGGTTTCAAGATTTGTACGACTTTTGCTTATATCTTAATTGGTTTCTAAATTGCTTTCTCTCTCTCTATACACACACATATGTATGTGTGTATGTATGTACTTATATATATATATAGGGCATCCAGTCAAGAGGTGAGATTTATTTTGTAGGCAGTAGGCATTGACCCTCCTGAGCTTTTAGCTTACAAGAATACTGTGCTCTGTAATTGTCATCTAAGCTAAAAGGACTATGAGCCCCAAAGAACTGAGAGCACGATTGTTCTTGCAAGCTAAAAGTTTAGAGGGTCAATGGCTACATAGTTTTTACTGCTATTTGAGGATTACTTCCTAAACGAACAATCCTCATTAGGTAATAGGCTGCCATTGCAAAACCTGACAAGTCAAACTAGCTAAAGAAGTCACAGTATGAATTTCTACATTAATGCGGGCAGTGCCACACCTACCCAAATTAACCTTTAGACAAAAAATCATTTAAAAAACCTGAAGAGTAGAAAGAAAATTGATGAAGCTGTTGCATTCAATCCCCCCCTCCCAAAAACACACACAAAAAAAGAAAAAGAAAAAGAAAAAAGAGTCATGCGTGCAAGCTGCAAGGGATATACACCATTGTTTGATCAGAACCTATTTTATTGCTTTTTTTGAAACTTCCATCAACAGTCTCTACTACAAAGTATGAATCTCCAGCACCAAATTAAAATAGAAAGGAGATAAAGTGTCTTGCCTAACTCCCCTCTGACCTTGATACCAAGTTTAATGTCCAACATTTTCAACAACAGAAAAAGTGATTGTTGAAAGGCAGCCTGAAATCTACTCTCTCCATCTTGAGCCAGACCCTTTTCTAGCAAGAACCTTATCTAGATAGCCCAAACTAACTGAGCAATATGCTTTCTCAAAATCTAGCTCAAAAACTAGACCATTACTATTATCATTCACAAGAGCAGCATCCTGGATTTGTCTACCTGCAATAAAAGCACTTTGAGGTATGGAATGCATGTCAGTATTAATTGCCATTGGTTTTATTTGCTTAATGTATTTGAGTTGTACTTGTTTGTGATGGAGTGTTCCTGATCTGTGTGGCTTGTATAGGACTTCGTCATATTTAGGTTCGTTTCTGGATCCTGCCTTTATGTCCTTAATGAAAGATCCTGATCAAAGACGTCAGGAGCAGTGGGAGAAAACTGCTGATGCACAAAGAGGCTGGAATTTTGGCAAAATGCTTGGATTTGGTGCTCTTGTTGAGCCTCCATTATCTGCTGCTGAGGAATATTCTCTTCACTCTAGATACCTTTCTAAAGCAAATTCTCTAAGTCTTTCTGAAATTGCGGAGATGAAAATTATGTAAGTATCCATCTGTTTTATCTTAACCTTTGCACACATCCTCAGTTCCAATCTCTATATCTACTTCATTATTAGGATTGATGAGTCGTTCTAGTTGGTGGTCTTTGCATAATTTCCTGTTGGAGAATGATCTGGCATCTTGACAACAAGAGAAAATTTGAAACTCTGGCGTTGTGAAATTGTTTGAGTCTTTTTTGGCTTCTTCATCAACTGCCTTGAAGACATTTTTTGCAATGCATTTAACAGTAATAGTTTTTTCAGTGTAAGTGAAGAGCAAAATGATGATGCTGGATAATATGTAACTCTTCTTAATAATAATGTTTCATGCTCTTCAAAATTTCTGACAATCTTGTTTATTTTAACCAATCACTGTGAATGTTTCATGCAAATTTTCAGATTAATCTTTGCATGTCATGATCAATGTATTTTTATTTTCCAGTTATCGTGGTGGAGTAGACAGTGAAGGTCATCCTGTTATGGTTGTTGTGGGGGCGCACTTTTTGCTCAGATGTCTTGATCTGGAGCGATTTGTGCTCTACGTGGTAAAGGTAACTTGCTTATACCCTACATCTTGACATTTTTTCTGTGGTTGAGCATAACCTTGGTGATTATAAAATTTCATTTTCTGGATGTTGGCAATGCATATTGTTGAAATTTGTTGTTAAAACATAGATACATTGAATGGGAAGATGTAACTATTTGCACACTTAAACACGTTGGTGGCCGTCTCCCCTTATACCCTTGTAATTTGTAACACATCCTACAATGATTGATAAGTCTTCTATGCATACTTCTCTTTCTGAAACTGATTTATATCTATAAGTTGTAATCTTTATCTTGCTTCTGTTTACTTTTCAAATATAATGAAAAATCATCCTCGCGTTAAATTTCAGGAGTTCGAGCCTTTAATACAGAAGCCTTATACTATTGTTTACTTCCACTCTGCTGCATCTCTGCAGATGTAAGTGTTATATGATAAAATTCTAGAATGCACAGATTAGTAATTTCTTTTATCCAAATAGAGGTATTTTGCTATTCTAAGGGTTGACCTTGTTGAAAAATTTGTCAGTATGTATTGGGGGAATGGACTAACTACAGAGCTTCGTTTGCTAACGAGCTGTTATTGTTTGAATTGTATGACTACCTAGAATATATCAAAACACTTCAGTGGCCAAAATCAAGGTAATTAACTGATCTTTTTTAATTAGAAAAAAGGAATCAGAAATTCAACCATCAAGATGTGGTAAATATGGTTTAACAAATATATGTGAGTTTGTATAAACCTGTAAGTATTCCAGTCACCAAACATCTTGCATCATATCCATACTCCATAGTACTTTGCATGATTGCTGGAAACATTTACTTGACTATTGTCTTGGTCCATGTTTTGGATCTTGAATTCACTTAACTATATGTGCCTTTGTTGAGAGTGGTTGCGCAGTATTTTAAACCTGTTAACATTATCAATAATACATAGCTTCATGTTAAAATCAGGCAATACTTTGATCCATTGCTGGTTAATTATGTGCTTCTTTGTTGAAGATGGTTTTGCTGTTAAGTTTAAATCCATTGTTTTTCTGAGGGCAAATCTGCCTCTTAAAGTGGTAGAGTTTTATGAGACAAACCTTAAGGTAGGCAAGGTGACAGTTTTTGGGTAAATTCTTTTAAAATTAATTGAAGTCATGCCACTGGAGTGAAGCATTTAGCTTATTGAACCAAAGAAAAATGGAGAAGATACACAGGAAGAGAAGAATGTTTTGAAGGTCGGTGAACAATATTTTACATAAGTAGTTGCTGTGTGAACTTTGTGTGTATAAGTAACTCTTAACATTGGTTGCTCCACATTTATGTTTGATGCTTTTTACTGTTTGTTTGTTAATAAAACTGATGTTTTCACTTCTCTCCACCCTGCTGTTGGAATAAATAGGCAACCGGACCTGGGTTGGATGAAAAGACTACAACAGATACTTGGTCAGAAGCACCGGCAGAACCTGCATGTATGCACTATACATACTGTCCTAAGGCATTACACCTTTACAGTCTTTATTCTGATCTTGCTATCTAATGTGTGTAGGCAATATATGTTCTTCACCCAACTTTTGGACTAAAAGCAGCAATATTTGCACTTCGGTTTTTAGTGGACAATGTGGTATGTTAGAAATTGCATTTTATGGGTGGAAGTTAAACCTCTTTGAGGATCACATTTATATAATTATCATTTACAATAAACTTTTAGGTATGGAAGAAAGTGGTATATGTTGATCGACTTCTGCAGCTCTTCAGATACGTACCTCGTGAGCAGTTGACCATCCCAGATTTTGTGTTTCAGTTGAGTTTCTCTGTTTTCTTGCATTGCCATAAACATTTGTTCTCATATTGTGCCGTGTACGGTGCCTCACTTTCAACTTAAGACTTCTGAAAGTACTAGGGTTTTGAGCAGTTCTTGCATATTAGGGTGCCCTTCCATTTGCTTAGTAAAGGGGTATCCTTGCTGGTAGATGAGAGGGAAGCTGATACAGGAATCCTTCCCTTTCTTGTCTATACTGCTACTTGATCTTCTTGCAACTCCTATTTCCTTGTAGTAAATATTAGCACTGTCAAAATGGACTTGGTCCAGTGGATCAGCCTGTTTAACCTGTCCATTGGGTGGGTTTGAACATTTAATTTAGGCCCATGTAACCCATGGGCCAAAACAGGTTGTTATTGGCTTAACCCAAAAATTGGAGTTTTATTTGTATACTATATAATCTTATTTTCTTAATCACATGTACACATTGTTGTACTTATATTCTTTTCTTTGAAATGTTTATTATTGTTCAATAGGACAGTTTTTTTAACGAAATTTAAAAATAAGAAAATCAAATGGACCGATTTTAGTGCTAACCTGTCACAGGATGGGTTGGGCCGGTCAAGAGTGCTCAACGTAGTTCTCTAATTTGTTTTGTTTATGCAGGCATGACTTAGAAGTGAATGGAGGAAAGGGTGTTCTTGTGGATCCCAGAACAAAATATGTATATCAAAGACCATGAGCTTCATATGCAATTCTTCCATTAGTTAATAAAAGAGGATCAATGGCTTCAGTTTCCCCATCACTTGTCCCCGCTATTCTCACTGGTAAGTCTATGAGGGTCTGTATGTGTTTGAAATGTGTAAGAATCCTACATCTCTCTCTCTCACTCCTATTTTCTATTTTTTTTTTTTTTAAGCATTGATTTGTTTCTCTGTAGGTGAAATAACATTCTTTTCTTTTGTAATCTCCTAAGTGAGTTTTAGCTAATAAAATTCAACGTGATTTTGGTCTCTGTTGAATCTGGAAGGTTGACTTTGTGAAGTATCTTGTACATTCAACGGGGAAGACTTGAATAAAATCAGGCTTTGAAGATTTTCATTTATCTTTTCTTCCATCCTTCAAATACACAAACTGTTCACTGTGGTTGCTACTTTCCATTTTAATTGCTTGATTATCCTTAGCTTTAACACCCTATGTAAATTTGTGTAATGATATTATGCATGAACTATTTTACTGTTTAATTCATCAGAAACTTGAATCATCAACGATCAATCAAATACAATGCTATGATAGAAACAAAAATTTGTTAGAGAAATGAAATTATGCAAGATTACTGGACTTATCTAGATCTATAGGAGAAAGAAATTACGAAAAATACTATACTTTTCTTCTAGTAATAATGGACAAAATCCATCTCGTCACTCATGATGTGAAATTGGGGTTTATCAATTTTTTGTCTTTCATTTGGTGATTCATTATATAGAGAAATTCATAGGTGGATTCATTTTACACCACATTACTAATTATTAATAGATATATAAGTATATTAATATATTGTTTAGTTGGATTCAGTTTTGATATTGTTACATTGTTCATAATTGATTTAGTTTATCAATTTTTTTTCTTTTATGGTAAACCGGGTCAGCTTAGAAACTTCATTATATAAACAGGTTGAAGTTGTCAACTGCAGCTCAGTCAAATAATGGAAAATTTGCCAAGGGAAATTGACGGTTAGCTATGTCAGTTATTCTGTGTCTGATGGTGTAATCCCTTGTAATCAGTACCAATCCTTATACATAAGTTTGATTAAATACCAAAAGCCCTTCTGGAAATTTCAGAAACACAAACTGAAAGCTCTATCTCCAAGGGATTGTCTGCTAAGATCCTTTATATATGCATGTTCATGTAAAAAAGTAATGTTTTAAAAACTAGACAGTGAGTGGTTTATAGTTTAGTAGTCAAATTGGTTTAATCAATCTATTTAAAAATATATTTAGCATAATTTTAAAATATTAAAATTTAAAATTCTTTATTAATATATAAATATATGTATTTTTTGAGTTATATTTTTGTAAAAGTTTGAAGTTCATAAGTAAACAAGACGCCAGGAAAAGCTCACTTTTATGCTCAAGGCCCCAAGTTGGAATCTTATGTTGCTAGTTTTGTTAAAATAAAATTTTCAGAAATTAATTTGGAAAAACTAACGTTGGCTAATTCAGCACTTGAACCGGCACTGGTTCATATGTATAATCGCTCAATTGAACTTGGTTTTAACTAGTTTTTGACTAGTTTTGACCGGTTTTCTTAACATTGGTTTACAAGGCATGTCCAAGCTGAATAAGTCGGAGGATCGATTTTTTGGTTAGATCAGCCAATCTGGCTTAATCTTGTAATCCTTGTAGAAAATAGAAATATTTGATCAAATTCTTCCCAGTTTACATTTTTTTTTACAGCTGCCACTCTGACTTGTGGTGGAAAAAAGGAGGGAAAAGATATGAATTTTCTGTTTGCGTGCAAATAATATTTCAGCATGCAAATTGTAGATGACGCTTACCTCTTGCTTGTTTCTTCTGTGTCTACAACAGAAAGCATGCAAACAAAATTGGACTTTTCTATGGAGAGTTCGAGTTTTATACTGTCTGATCATCTCGAGATTTGGACTGTTATTTTAAAATTTGTGATAGAAAGTATGACCAAACGGTGAGAAGCTCAAACTCTCTATATTCAAACCCAATTGAAATGACAAATTGGGCAAATATGCCAAGGATATTGTCGAGAATCCTTTAAACCCAATTTTAAGTTCATATATTTTGTGCTAAAACTTAATTCTAATTTAAGAGAACTGGATGTGGTAAGGATCGAATTTTATACCTTTGGTAAGGAAAAAAAAAATTGATATAATGTGACTCTTTTACCTTGAAAGTTTAGATTATTACCTAATTATTAATGAATTTAGGCCAAAAAAAATCAGTGAAATATATATAATTTTTAACCAATATTACAATTAACACTCTATACTTTAGATACTAATATGTGATGATCATTACTAAATTCTCGGATTAAAGACCTTTTGCACTTTATAAAAGCCATTCTCTGATAGCAAGATTTGGCACAGAAACAGCATAAATTTGTCAAAGAGAACGATTAAGCTGATTTAATTGGAGTGCATTTTCGGTATCCGCAAAGTTTTAAGCTTTATTATCCTTCATATATTATCACGTAATCCAATTTTTTTGGTCAAAATCATATTATATAATTTTAAATTATAATTGAATTGTATTTTAAATTTTAGACAAGAATTATTTATTTTGCCAAAATATAAATAATAATACTGCATTTTTCAATATTATAAGAAAACAATAAACATTTCCATTCAATCTGGAAGTTCATAAATGAAACATGCCGTGTGTAAAAGACAAATGATTTAGTAAATAGTTAAAAAAAACACAAATAAATATATTAGACATACTCTTTAATAGAACATGCTCCAAGCATGTTTAAAATTCTTTTTATAATTAATCAATTCTACTTATTTTTTATAAAATTAATTTAGCAATGAATTTCTCAATTCCTAGGTTACATGTTAATCAGATTCCATCACTACACTTGGAATGGCTTTGGAGACATTATTCATCAGGTGAAAAATAAATTTATGAGACCAAATATACATTACTAGACTTGACATAGTTGTATTAGTACAATTTTATTGATTTTATTTGCTCATCTTCGGTGTAAGAACAATTTGCTAAGAAATTTTCCTTGAGTTTGAAGTTACTTCTAATTTCATGTGTGTGTGTATATATATATATATCAACTTTATCTTATATGAATATAAAAATTATCAATGGCCTTTTAATTTAGGCTACTATACACATAATTTTTTTGAATTTTTGGTCATATATAGATAATTTTGTTTAATTTTTAAAATTTGACAATAGATTTTTTAAACTTTTAAATTTGTATAAATAATTCTATTATTAATAAACCTATTAATTTACTAATAAAATGATGACATGTTATGTTTCGATTAGTGAAATAATAAATTAATGATAAGAGATTATTTACACATAATCTTAAATTTTAAGATCCCTCATCAAGTTTTAAATATTAAAAGAATTATTTATATATAACTTAAAATGCATAAAGTTTTGTATGTTTTAACCTTTAATTTATTAATGTCGTCAAATTATTAACACAATTAGTTGATCAATCAAACATCTAGTCATTGGAGAATGCAAATGTGGATATTACATTATTAATATGGATATCAGGCCTAATAGCTCATGTGATATACCCAAAATTATGTCCTTTGTTATTTTCAAATACTAGCCTTGCTTTTCCAACTTAAAGATTGTTAGATGAGATATTATGCCTGATATTCATGTTGGTAGTGTAATATTCGTGGTTGGATCTTATAATGACTACATGATTAATAAAGTGCTAATTTGTCAACAATTTAGATCGTATTAGTAAATTAGTAAAATATTAAAAACTTTTAATTGATTAAGGAAAAAAATACGTGGAATAAATTTGAAACTTAAAGCAAACTTGAGACAAAAAATATACGTTATTTTTTATATTATTTTTTAAAAATATCATTCAACTTTTTTAATATTTGACATATATTATAAAAACTTCTCATTTAATTTAATTTTTGTCAATAAAATTAATTTTTTTTTTTGCACAATAAACTAAAACTAAAATTACTTAGATTTTTTAATATTAATAATAAAACTGTAATTTTATATTATAACCTAACATCAATTTAACTATATTTACTGTTATATTAACAGTAAAATTTTAATTTCATACGATGTTAAAACAATAATTTCATACATTAAAAGTAAACTGATATGAAAATTTTTATCATATATGCCATATGAAATGATTTTTTTAAGATAAAAAAAATTAAGACTAACTAAGGTAAATTTCAAAAAAAGTTAACGCAATCCGTTCTTACATTAAAAGATATCTTCTTATTTAACTTACAAAATCAAGCTTCTCTTCGTCTTATAATTTTTGAACCTCAATTCCTGAAAAACGCAACTTTCTCCTTGTAATTTTGGCAAAGTACATGTCTTTTGGCCATTTTTTGATTGTGCGAGTGAGTTGGGTTACATTGGCGGAAACGGTGCGAGTGTAAAAGATTTTCGCTCCTTCGACTTCAAGCAACCATTCTGTGACTGTGAGGCCATAAACGCTTTCGGAATCCTCCATCTCTAGTTTGTATTTTACCTAACTTCGTTTCACTTGTTTTTGATTTTAAATCATCGATTGGTAATGTTTCTGTTTGTTTCCCGGGAAAATAAAAACTTTTGGTCCAAGTGGTTATAATGCAAATTTATCCACTGTCTGGCTCCGGCGAACAAGAACCTCAACTCAACCACTGTATTGTTGCTCTCGAAGCCAACATGAGACCCATATCTTCTACTTTCATTTATGATCCTCTATATTTCTAATTTACTCGGAAAAAAATGGTAAACTCTAAATTTGAGCGATATTTTGCTACTTTTGGGGGAAAACGTTTTCCCTTTTTTTTTTTCCAACTGAGCATGTAAATTATGGTTTTGAAACTTCATAGTCTCTGACATAAGATTTATTGGAAACATTAACATACATGTATTGACATTAATAAAGGCGAGTAATTATTTGATTCTGTTTTACCTTTTCTAGGTGAGGAATTATTAGTTGGCTCTAAAACATGGTGGAAGGTGTGCCACTGAGCACTCTGGTAACATGTGGAAAGAGCAGGCTCTGTGGATCATCCGCATCATGGAGGACACGTTTCAAACCATTTAAGAAATCCCAAATAACCTCTGTTTATGACAGACACTGGATCTGGAATCAAAGTGTGCAGAGGTTGTTCTTAATAGGTGACCCCTATACATCAAGGCACAGTGATTTTAAGGTGGAAGCAGGATGGATGTTTAGGGGGGGAGAGCAGGGTTTGGATGCAAGTGTAGAGCGTAGTGAAAGTGCTAATGAAAATATTTTGATCTTCTTTTTCCAGCTAGACTTAGCCACTCGAGTACAGGTCTGGCTGTATTTAATTTTTACTCTTTTACAAACAGTTAGATAGTGTTTGTCTTGTACTATCACAAATTTATACTAAAACCTCAATCCTTCTTTTTTTTTTTGAACTTATGTGTGTCAGTATGCTTTAAATATGGAGCAGTATGACATTGCACAGGAACTGAGAAACAAACTTACAGAGGTTAGATAGCTGAACTGCTAATCCTGTTTTTGTATCACATACCATATTGCATGAGTTAAAATGTTTTCGAGGTGTTGAATCAATATTTTTGTTGTTTAATTTTCCGACAGCAATTTCCTTTTCTTGTCTAAACTATGTCTTCGTGTTATCTAAATTTTAGTGTAACGATTTTGGACGTGTATGTGTTGTCTAAATATATGTCTTCAGGTTATGTAAATTTTCTTCAAGTGGAGCATTAAATGACTTGCAGCATGCTTGATAAATATTATTTTTGGAAGGTTGAATTAGAGATTGTTAGGCAGCAAGATGCTAAAAGGGGATTGTCTTCAAAAAGTGAAGCTCAAGATATGGCTCTGCGAATAATATCTCTTCAGTAAGTATTGCATCTTAGTGTCCTGCTAACTACATGATCTCCATGATTAACTGGTTTCCTTTTTATTTTTCTTTGTATAGTCTGTAACTGTGTAAGTCTACTTGATCAATGATAATAACTGATTATGTTTTCCTTCCAGGTCAGATCTCCAGAATGCAATCAAGAGTGAAGATTATGGCTTGGCTGCTGAATTACGTGATGAAATTTCCAAACTTGAAGCAGAGTCTCTGGAGGCATCAGCTAAAGCTTTAGCATATGAAAATGTGCAATATGCATTCCGTTTGGGGCAGAAAGTGAAGCATAGAATATTTGGTACATAGTTGTCATGCCTTCCATTGTATGTGACAGATTTCATTGGGTGCATTTTAAATCTGCACTAATGCACTGCGATTATCAGCTATTTTAATAGTGCTTGTAGGCTGTAAATAGTAAAGATATAGAAGTGATGATTCTGTTGCTTTAATTTCCAAATCCAATTGTCTTGGAAATTTCATATTTCTGGATTGCAAAAAGTCCGTTAATGCTTAGGAAGCATCTAGTAAATTGTACTCTTCAAGACCCACCTAGATCAGTTGAGTATCATAGTTGCAGCTGTCAGTATGATTCCCTTCCCCCCTCTCAGCCATTTAATTTCTCAATCTATTTTTCAGGCTATCGAGCTGTGATCTGTGGAATGGATCCAGTATGCTGCGAATCAAGTTCATGGATGGAAACTGCACAGGTTAAGAAGTTGTCTCGTGGTTCTACTCAGCCATTTTATCAGGTTTGATTTATTATATCACTTAAATTACATAATCGTTTCTATTTCTGTTAGGATCAATTTAATTTTTATCCTTTGGTTGTGACCTTTCTAAGCAGTTGATTCTTGTACTTTTCATATTTTATTTATTGTCATTTGTTAATAAACCTGCATAAATAAACCAGTCAACAAAGATCAGGTTAAAGCACCATAGATCTTGTCATACAACAACTGCATAGTAAATAAACTACCGCATAATGTGAAAGATGGCATGGCAAGAGAATTCACAGCCAGTTGTGTTTTATATATATATATATATATATATATTAGCATGAAGTTGTCCCTGATGGTTTCTGTTACCATGTGATGGGAAGAAAGTGTGCTTTGTTAAATTGTTTTTATTCTTATTAAGCAGCCATTTTGGATATAAAATGGCCTTTTTTTCTTTTAATTCCCTCGATGACTAGAATGCAAGATAACATGATTGGAGAGGTGCTGTTCATTGATTTAGTGCCAGATCAATTTGTCTTATTTTATTAAGGAAAACATGCAAATACCTTCCTTCAACTTTGAGCCATTTGCAAACTATTTCCTCAAGTTTGAAATCTGTAAAACACCTCCCTCAACTATTACCCTTTAAGATTTAAATCCTTCTATCCATTTTTCTGTTACCCAGATAATAGATATTCCACCGAATTTGATCCCTTGTTGTTTCTAGACAAATGTGAGTATGTCACGTAACAAATGATGGAGTTTGAGGTGGCATTTCCATTAACAAGGTCAATGGAAAAATGGATAGAGGGTATTAAATCCTAAAGGGTGGGGGTATTTTCTAATTTCCAAAGTTGAGAGGGGGATTTGCATTTTTCCCTTTCATTAATATTTAGATTGGCGTTTATTAAGAGTTGTTTTGGTCTTTTGATCAATTCTTATTTCCTTTTGTTGTTGTCCAGGTTCTAGTTGACGTACATGCTAATCCAAACATACTGGTGGCATATGGTACATGTGGATTACTTAATTCCTTTTGTATGCATGTATTAATTTTAATGGTTTTTATTGTCTGCCCTTTCCTGTTAATGTTAACAAGTAGTTATTTTCTGTTTCTTATCTGCACATTTCACTGACCATTGGACAAATTTCATAAGCACTTTGATATGCATTTTCTGCAGTGTGAATTGTTATATGTTCTTGTTTGCTTGCTGATGACAATGACTTGCATAATAATTCTCCTTTTTTTTTTTTCGCAGTTCCTGAGGAGAACCTTTTAGCCCCTCACCAACCAGACAAGGTTAGTGGATTTGTAGTTTGACATACATGCATTATGCTATTAACTTCATCACTTCATTGGTTCTTTTAACTCTGTCCAGGGCAGTTTTGATCATCCCTATATCTCCTTTCTGTTCTATGGGATGGATACAGCTGGAGATTTCATCCCAATCAAGCAACTGCGCGAGAAGTACAATAGACCACGACATGAGGTACCTCCAAATGATGAGGATGGAGGCGAAGCTTAAATTACTGACTATTGTAAAAACCTTGCGACAGGTTTTGTCTTCTTCCCATGAGTAGGATACTTATCGAAGGAATTGTCTGATCGGCTTCGGAGGACACTCATTGAGGTAAAAGCATCTCTATTGTTGCTTGTACAAGGATGCTTGCCTGTATATAGGATCATTCACACATATTTCATATAATTTCTCATTTTTCCTACCTTTATGGCGGACATACTAGTCCTGGGAATGGATTTACCTAAGATGTTTTGTACATGTAGGAGGTATTTCTTTTCCCCCATTTTGAAATGATGGAAATCCTGCTTGTACTCCTACATATGCTTTGCCATATACAATTCAACTTATTTTGGATGTTTGTCTTGCACTCTTATTTGAGTTCAACTCCCTGAATTATGATGGTCCATATTTCTTCAGTGCTTCCAGTTGAAGAAAAATAGTTACACAATTTAAGCATTCTCTCCCGTCCAATTAGAAACTGAAATGGAGTCAATTGTATAATTACGCAGAGTTGTTAATATATTATAACAAGTGGTGGTTTGGTGGGCCCCACTATTCAAAAAAAGCGGAAAAGAGACAACTATTACATCAGCTACAGTTCAATAACAATATTAAAAAAATTTACTTTTATATATATTTTGGTATTGATGTTGATGTTATTTTTAAGTCTTTAGGTTTGCTACTTGTATTAAAAATAAAAATGCAGAGTTGCAAATAAAGAGTTGTATATGTACTAGGTAGCATTGTTGAAATAAGAAATTAAAAAAAAAAAAAAATCCTGGTGCAGTTTTAAGTATCTATTATTAGCTCCTTCCATGGAAGCATATCAAATGAAGAAACTTTTATTTAGATAGTTTCGTTAACAATTATTTTCATGTTAGATATTTATTGAAAAGTTTAATAACAAATACTTAAAAACTTATTCAAGATACAAAATATAAAACCTCCTATTAGGGTTATGCAAAATCGACTCTATCTAATTCCAATCAAACCATTCCAAATCCATCAAATTAAAATCAAAGTTAACCTTTTGATCGGATTATCCTATGAAAGTTTATGCAAAACTAATCTAATCAATTCAGTTATTGGATGTCCACTTCGTAACTTCAATTCTCATAGAATCAAGTTGATCTTTTTATTAATAATTTAAATATTACATTATATATAACAAATATGATTTCTTATTAATTTTTTTATTTCATTAGTATTTTTCAACCATTTCTCTATCTTTTATGAGTTATTTTTTTGGTGATGTAAATTTTGAAATGGTTATTTTCATAATTAAAATTGAATAAATTTGAATTTAAAATTTCAAAATATTTTGCAAGAATTTATTTTTTCTTTTCTATCAAACTGACAGTTCAATCCAATCTAAACTAAGGTTGAATTGGGTTGATTTGGTTGTAATTATTTTATAAGTCTCCTCCTATTGTCCTTGTGTAAATTTCACAACAGATCCATGTTTCAAGTGATGAATGACTCCTAGTCTATCTGGAAATTTTGAAGGTTGAAGATAGAATAAACTAATGTTTTTAAAATCAGACTGGTCATTGAATCGGTGGAGGTACTGATTTACAGTTCATTGGTTGAACCGTGATCGAACAGTTAATAATTAAATATATTATTTAAAAAAATTTTATGTATTAAAATTTTAATATAACAAATAAATATTAGTAAATTTTAAATATTTGATTACTAATTCAATATTTTTTAAGATATTATAAAAATTAATGTTTGGTTTAAAATAAAAATTATCTATGATTAAAAGTTAAGAATATTTAATATTAAATTTTTAGAATTTTTAAATTATATTAAGATTCTACTTATTATTAAAAAATAAAATAATAAATAATAATTTTAGCTAAGTATCTTGATATTTGGGAGAAATGTTATTAGGAAATTGAATATAATAAAAAGTAAGTATAAAAAATAATTAATTAATTATGCATATTTTATTTCTCTTATATTCTCTTTCTTTTTAAAAAAAAAAAATTATATTTCAACTCCCTCATCTTTTTTATTATCTTCTATTTTTAATTTGTCAAATTTATTTAAAATGAATTATTCTATTATATAAGAAAAAATTAAAAAAAAAAATTATTTCAGACCGATTCAAACCGATTTTTCCAATATAGTTTTCACTGGTTTTAACCGGTTTTTAACTGGTTTGATTGGTTTGACTGGTTCTTGATTGATTTTTTGATTGTCTGATTTTCCAACTCAACCGAACTGGACCAGGGACCGGTTCCTGGTCGAATCGATCGAATCGACCGGTTCGGTCTAATTTTGAAATCCATGGAATAAACTACGAAATGATGAGTATAAGGAAGAAAAATAATTGATCCAACAATATAGAAAGGGGCCTTTAAACGAAATATAGATCCTTTTGTGGCAAAATAGGAAATTTAAATGAGCAAAATTGAACATTATGATTTTTCTAATTTTTTTTTAAAATAAGGCAAAAGTGCTATTTTCTTTCTTTAAATGTGGGTTGATTTTAGTCGCCCAAAAAAAAAATTGGGTTGAGTTTTAATTTTGTCTTTAATATTTTATTTGTGTCAATTTCATTTTACATCTTTTCCTAATGGTGAAATAGTTAATCAGAAAATGCTGACTTAACTTAAATGCCACATCAATTTTTTTTTTATCACGTTAGTTATTTTTGGTTAATTATTTGAACGTTGTTAGTCATTAAAAAATAATAATTTTTTTTAAAAAAATGTAGAATGAAACTCACATAAATAAAATATTTGGGATAAAATTAAAACTTATCCTTAATTTAAGGAATGAAAAGAGTACGTTTGCCATAAATAAAATGGAGTAAAATGAATGTCATAGGCTCTAGACAACAATTTTTTTTGTGCTCCATTATGTCTTTATCAATTTAATATTCAACAAGATTTTTGCATCACTTTAGTATATGAGATTATGAATTTGTCTCAATCTTATCAAATGTTTACCATGGATTTCAAAACTGGACCGGACCAGCTGGTTCCTGGTCTGGTTCGGTTAAGTTGGAAAATCGAACAATCAAAGAACCGGTCAAGAACCAGTCAAGAACCAATGACAATTGGTGAAAAACAGACTGGAAAAATCGGTTTGAACCGGTCTGAAGCAGTTTTCTTTCTTTTTTAATTTTTTCTCATATAATAGAATAATTCATTTTAAATAAATTTGACAAATTAAAAATAGAAGATAATAAAAAAGATGAGGGAGTTGAAATATAATTTTTTTTTAAAAAAAGAAAGAGAATATAAGAGAAATAAAATATGCATAATTAATTAATTATTTTTTATACTTGCTTTTTATTATATTCAATTTCCTAATAATATTTCTCTCAAATATCAAGATACTTAACTAAAATTATTATTTATTATTTTATTTTTAATAATAAGTAGAATCTTAATATAATTTAAAAATTCTAAAAATTTAATATTAAATATTCTTAACTTTTAATCATAGATAATTTTTATTTTAAATTAAATATTAATTTATGTAATATCTTAAGAAATATTGAATTAGTAATCAAATATTTAAAATTTACTAATACTTATTTGTTATATTAAAATTTTAATACATAAAATTTTTTTAAATAATATATTTAATTATTACCGGTTCGACCACGATTCGACCAATGAACTGTGAACCAGTACCTCCAGCGGTTCAATGACCAATCCGGTTTTAAAAATATTGATGTTTACTCATTAAAAAAATTATATAATATTATTCTAGTATCTTTAAAAGAGTGAACTTAAAAAAATATACCTTTAAATATTAAAATCATAAAATAAATTTGTTGAGTATCATATTGATAATTACACTTTCAAAAACTAGAATAAGGTTTTACTTAAGATTTTTTCACCTGCCTTGCACATTTTATTAAACTTTTGTTTCATTCATAGAAAGATTACATAAACTAGAGACAATGAATTCAAATTAAGAAATAATAAAATTAATAAGTGTGGTCTAATGGTGAAGAATGTGGATAGTTAATCAAAGATCTTGAAATTAAATTTTTGCTCCATCGTGTTAAATAAAAAAGGGGATGACATCTTATTAATTTATCATATATTCTAAACACATAATTAACCTTTTGAATGTTGTCTTCAATTTTTCATATGAAAAGCAATTTAGAGCCTCCATATCAGGTGCAAAATCTAATGTTATGACAATGTTGAATTATATCCACAAAATATTCATACAATTACATTTTAAAAAAAAATAAAAAAATTAAAGATTAGAGAAGATCATATATTGACTTTAAGAAATTGATAAAATTTAAAGCCAGGATGATTTTAACAGAAATTAAAAAAATGTGTCTTTTTTTAAAAAAGCACTAAAAGTAACCTTTTTTTTTTCCACACCTTAATTGTGTCTAGGTGGCATATTTTTAATGGGCACACAGCAACACATGATTGGACACTAGTAATGCATTAACCATTTTTCTTCTAAAACTCTGATATCGTATTCTTATTCCATGCTAATGAAATGACATACTGCATGGACAAAAATAACAAGGAAATAAAATTCTTTTAGAATTTGGTTTCAGTTGATGTATAAATTCGGATCATTCAATTTTGAATACAACTCTAATAATATTACATAAAATTTCATTCGTCTGGCATTCATTTGATAACGTAAGAAAAAGTAATTAAAATAGAACTTCTTGTACAAATATTTGTTTTCGTTTGACTATAACATAAAATTTTTTTGTTATTTTGAAAAAGGGGGAAATGGTATCATATTTTTATTTTTTTTCCCTTTCTTTCTTTTACATTAAAATAAAAGGATATTGATAGTATTTTAATTATTTGTGAAAAAAACTACATTTTACTCCTTTGAATTAAGGTTTGATTATAAGAAATAATATATGAACTTTAAAACATAACAAAACACAATCTAAATTTTAGATTGAAATAAAAATGTCAAGCCCTTGTTAAAAATATGGGCAAAAGGCCATATGATTTTATCAATGACGACAATGCTTGGCTTAACTCAACATAAGGAAGAGGAAAAGTGATGGGTAGAGAATTAAACCCACTTGCATTAGAATCTTGTAACATTTATTTCCCAAAATCTTATGCCAAGGGTGTAGGGCACATTTATAAGATTTACTTTAGAACAAAAGATGCCCTGTGAGATTTACTCTTCCTTATGTTACCTCAAATAATTCCATAACAGTGCTTCAAAATAACACCGGATTGAAAAGTAAAATCTCATGAAACACTGTTATGAAATATAGTGTCTCCAAAGACAAATAATAACAATTAACTTGAAAGTATATTTTTACCAATATCTACAAATAACATTACCCTTTGTCAAAAATAACTCATAATCGTCATTGACCACAATTTTGAGGCGATATATTAGTGCAATCCATACTATCTTTAACCATAACTTCATGGATCTTTTGGAGAACTTAACCTATAAAGCCAAGCTTGCTGATGCTGTAGAAAATCTTCCAGATGGCGCAAATAAATATGGAAAATTAGAATAGAAGGGCTATGGTGAGTACATTGACCAGGCTCAGAGTTATAAGAAAGCTATGTCACATGGTGATGATCAGTATGAAGATGCGGATGATGAAGATCCCTCAAGAAATGAGTGTAAGGGCAAAAGAAGGCGAATTCAAACACTATTGACAAACATCAAAACCACTGTCACGTAGATGAGGATCATGATGACTCGAGAAATATGTCTAAGGATAACAAGAAACCACTATCGTGATGATTAGTCTGGAGACGACGATGAAGATGGCTCAAGAAAGATGCCTAATGGCAACAAGAAACCGAATTCAAAGACTGTTTCACAAACAGTAAAACCATTATCACGTGATGATGATCAATATGGAGATGATGACACGAGAAAGATGTCTAAGGGCAACATGAAATCAAATTCAAAGACGGCTTCATGAACATCAAAATCATTGTCACATGATGATTGTTAATCCAAAAATGAGGATGATAAAAATAATTGAAAGATGCCTAAGAACACAAAAAAAGGAAGGAAAAAAAAAAAACAATTTGATGGCAACTTCACGTGCACCAAAATTACAATCACGTGATGATAATAATTCCACAGATGAAGATGTCTAAGAACACCAAAAGATCAAATTCGACGACTGCTTCACATTCACCAAAACCACAATCACGTGATAAAAATAATTCTCCATATGATGATAAAGATGACTCATCTATAATTGTATGTGATGTTATATATAAAACTACTCACATCTACACTATGACTGTACGCTACACAAGTGACTCATTTAATTAATTAATATTATTTTTTAGGGGCGTTGGATCCTAAGCACAGAAGAGTCCAAAACAACACAAGGGAACAACATAAAAAATCCCACTTTTAAAGGGGGGAGTGGATAGCTTCATTCATAGGAGATAATAATAAAATGCACAGAGCTTCATCTGTATTAAAGGACAAAATATCATCCTCTTTCCTTAAAGATGATTTAGTTACACGATTTTTTTTTTTAGATTATGAAAGTTTACATATATTTTGAAATTAAAAAAATGCATTACAACTAAATATATTTTATTAAAGATATTTGAATTGCAATGATTGGTAGGTTTAAGAAATGATTAATGTTACTAGGCAGAACTACCAGAGGATTTGATGGCCATTGTTGGTGTTCAATTTCACAATACAGCAATGAATTTAGATAAAGAGTTATTTCTTTTCTAGGAACATAACCAGATGTAATATAACCATAAGGACAGGAGGAACAAGTGAACCTGACAAAAAATAAGTTAAGATATGCCCCCCCCCCCCCCCCCCCCAAAAAACAAAAAACAAAAAAAAAAAAGAGAAAAAAAGAGGATCTATCCTGGGAAGAAGAAAAGCTGATACATGAGGTCCTCCTTTCTCAATTATGCATAGGATAAGTTTGAAGCTCCCCAAGAAGTATAGTATTACCTAGTGTGAATAATACAAGGCAAACTTGTGTGTTGGAAAATTTTCATCATTTTACTTTTCTGCAGCCTTCTGCTTCAACATGGCTATGAATTTGTCCCTTTCATCTGGAGACATTCCTTCTGCTGAACAATCCCCAACTCCCCATTCTGCCCCACGTATGCAGTACTTGTCTTGAATTTCTTGACGGTTCCTTCAGGTAAAACAAATGATGCACCATTAATATTTAGCATTACAAATGTCATTACAAAAATGCAGTTTATATATATTCAACCAAATCACATTAATGTATTTGATCTGTCTTTCAAAATAGCACTTCAAAGTCAATATATATAATTAAAAAAAAAACAATAAAATTGAATAATATTTGTAGTTTTTTATTTTGAGTGAATGTGTTTTGGTCTAAAAGAAAATTAATTTATCCTTTTGATTCTGCTTCAAAAGAAGAGTTTTAATTTGGTGCTTCCCTTTCAGAGTAAGAAAATAGATTATGCTTTTATTGAAAGATAGTTGGACAGTGCCTACTACACCATCATAGGCACTAAAAACTTTAATATAATGAAGCTCCTGAATCATATGTGGCACTTGCAATGCTCACCCAATAACCTCTAATAAACAAAACAGGCCCTTTGTAAGTCATTTGAAGCAGCCTTAAGACACTGACTATGCAAAAAACACAGAAATAATAAAGAAATTACTTTTCTTTGTTCAACTTGGATTGCTCTAGCAGCTTCTTCAGCAAGGGAGATGACTTAAATCTTTCATCAAACTCAGCATATTTCTTCTGGTTTTCTTCTGTAAGATAATTGCAGACCCAATTTTAGTTTCATCAGATTAAGCTTCACAGAATCACAGCGTGGCTCACAATGTCACCATAAGACAGCTAGTTTCAAACCATTTAGGCGATTGAGAAAGTCAATCTGAGGTAGCTGAGGACCAGGAACAGATTCTATTCCAGAGAATCCTGACATAAACCCGGCATGTGCTGTCATAATAGCAAACACTTCAGCCATTAATGAAGCTTTGGCTAACACCACAAGAAAATGAAGTGTATTCTACTGAAAAATGAAAAATTCTTAAATAGACATATTGTATGTCAAACTAAGTTAATCATGAATAGACATATAATTAATATGAACATTTGGGAGAACTAACCCAAAAAGTTTACTCATGAGGTTGAGAAGTTCAAGATCCATATAGACCCTATATAAGAATCTTATATTTACAACATGGGACTCCAGTTCCGTCCCTTGCAATTGGGTCATAAAATTCTGCCACGCTCTGCTATTATGCATCTCATACAGCACGGGAGAGGAAGTGAGAGAGGGTGGAGTCAGTGAAAGGCTACGATATTATTGATATGAACTTTTAAAAGAATCACAAACCTTTTAATTCATTATATTGGAGAGCCCCCCAATATTTACACAAGTCGCACATTAGAATCCCATCATAGTGCACAAATCCAATTGCAAAGTATGAGACTTAAGGCTCCTATTGAAACTTGGAATTATGACATTTCCAAGATGAAACTTATATGAATCTAGGGTCTCTATGATCCTCTCAATGTGTCATATCAGAGACATTTTGCAATAAAATCTATATCTCACATACTTAAATATAATATGATTGACTTTATGCATAACTTTTTTATAAATCCAATGTACCTAACAATCAATACGTGGAAACAAACATATCCAGAGAAACAGCAAAAATGCAAAAGTACCAGGGCTTGAGCAGAGAAGGATAGCAATTGAAGCAGCTAAAGGAACGGACTTGTGAAGAATTCCGCGAGAAGGCGAAGAAGAAGACCAAGAACAATCAATGGATTTTCTTCTGGGTATCCCGATAAGAAATTTGCTTGGAGGGTTGGTGCGATTTTGGGAAATGGCTAAGTTTGTGGATGATGAAATCTGAAAGAAAGATGATAGCGAAGAGGAACCCATGATTGGCCTCTCCCCTACCTCTTCCTCTAACCCTGTTTTATGCACGGAATAAAAAAGTCGGAGAGATGGAGGAGATAAGAGAGAGCAGAGACAGACACGGCTCACACTGAGCCACTGAAATATGGTATCATGTCAACTTTGGATTGGTACTACCGTCTTCCAAGCGTTATCGGCGATGGGTCACAAGGACAATGTTATGAGAATTCGATTTTTTTTTTCTCCAGAGATTTACGTAAAATAGTAGTTTTTTGGGGTGATTTGGTGCCCAATAAAAAATTAACATACAGATGCAATGAGAAATGATTTTTCAAATGTGTTAATATTCTTCATTTAGTAACTAACATCTTGAACAATCATTAAGTCGTTACTAATTGCACTTTTAAGATATCAATAAGTACATATTGTTATTCTTGCTTTAAAAAAATCACATATTATTATTATTATTAATTTATTAAGTCCAGCACTTTAACAAAACGTGCGTGATACATTTCAAAGTTGTTACCAGTAGACTGAAAGCTTTTATTAATATAAAATTTGTCTTTTTTATTATCATATATATCAATTTTAAGATGATCTAACAATGAATATCCCAAGCTCTCCACATCATAACCTTACATGTAAATTATGGGTAGTGATGTGGTATGCTAGAAGTAAACCAATGATTACGATATATAAAAGTAAATTAAAAATAAATTTAATTAAAATATACATCTTACATAGTTCTATATTATTTTATAATTATTTTGGTTTGTTTATTTTTTATTTTCCAAATAATTACGCATGAATAGCTGGTCAGCAATTGTTACGATAATTGGGTAATTACCATCTCACTTCAATAATACCCAAAAGAAAAAAACCTAGCCACTGCAATGTAGATGCAGTTACCCTTCAGAAAGTCGTAATCGTTCCATTCTTGGCACTATATTTGACATGAGTAACACTAGCCACACTACTTTTTGAGTCCTACACATGGTTACTTTCGAGAGATTAACCAAAAACGAGAAAAAGAAATGAAAAGCTCCAAGAATATTTGGTTTATAAATCGCCAGAATTTAGTTTAGTTCATTGATGCGTCCTTTTCGGGGTTATGGCAGAGAGTACCGAATAACGTTATTTTCATGAACTTAGCGTCCCATAATTTCTACAAATACTTTCAAGTCAGCGAAGATTGTCAACAACTTTTTGATTGGCACTTTCATGTTGAAACGGAGCGCCATGCGTAGTATGCAGGTTACCACTAGCTTTATTCTAGACCATTTCTCTTCTTGTTTATGTTCCACCGAAACACTAGCAATTAGAGGAATAGAAGACCAAGAAAAATCACAATAAAAGACCCATGAGCTCGTGCATTTTCCTTTTTGATAGTCAGAAGTATAAAAACCCATTTATCCATTCAGAAGCTCATAAATTTATCAACATTATGAACACTTCTCTGTTCTGTTTCCAGGATTTATATGTAGAACTTGTCCCCAGGAAAACCAGTCTTCAACAAAATCCTCTTCATTCACACTACTCTCCTCTCCTTCCAAGTTCCCACTAACTACATTCAAAGTTTTATCCCTCAAGCATGGTCTTGGCAGCATCTACCAGTATTGGTCTGAACTCATTGGTGGTTCTACCGAGCACCGTGTACCCTTCCTTGTCCTGTGCATCTACATCTGCTCCATGTCTTATCAGAAGGAGAGCTACCTGGAAACCAAGCACAGATCATATATTTAAACCATTGCAATTATGAGACTCTAAACAATCTACTCTCTCTATATAGACTCCAAGCTCAGATAAATACATTTGCAAATACCATGAACAATCAACATAGAATCCCTCAAGGAAGGTTCACATGCAAGAAAAGTCAAACAAGATTCAAACATTATGAAGTCACTGGAAATATTGCAAAAAGTCACATGCACTTACTTAGTACAGATGTATATGGGAATGTTGCAAACGAATTCATTAACCTTATCAAAGGACCGGGGTGAGCATGTTAAATATAAAAAATGTTACACAGATTACAAATTTCTTAGAAGATAATGAGAGGATTGTGAGCCATTATTGGTAATGATCAAATCTTAATTAGCAGAATCTTCACAGGCATCTGAGGATCTGAAATTATTAATGCAAAATTCTTGCATGGAAAAATTTATAGTTAATAGGGACTACCGATCATGCTAGTATATACATTAACTGCAATGGGTTGTTGAAGTTAACCCTTCTAATACAATTTTTTTATGACGTCAAGTAGTTTATCTTATGTACTCTACACCAGTACACCATATTAACAAAAAAAGAGAAAGACACTAAACAGAGCTATATTCCAATTGAAAAAAAAAAAAAAAAGAGGAATATCCAAGACAAATTCCAGGTCACTCTTATTATTATTACTAGTACTCATAATTAAATTAGTTAACAAGCATACCTCTTTATTTTGGCAAATCACAGCATTCATTAAGGGAGTTTGACCAGCTCCGTCAACAGCATCAACCTCTGCTCCTTCCTCAATTAAAAGTTCACACAGTTCTGAATTTCCATTGCTGGCTGCCCGATGTAATGGGGTCCAACCAACCTGATCACAGTTAAACCATGCAAGAAGTCACTAATATGAGTGATCCTGGCCAATGTGCTTATGAAGATAGAACAAATACTAAAAATCCACAAATATATCAAGGCTGTCATTCTTATAACCTTGTCCTTAACATTGATCTTAGCACCATGGGAGATGAGAATTTCAGCAATCTTCAGCCAACCCTTGCTGGCAGCATAGTGAAGAGCAGTACGACCCCCAACATTTGGCAAATTAACATCAGCTCCTGTTGAAAATTAAGATCTAAAACATTTGAAATAATTTAAAAATATTTTCCACTTGGTAAAAGAAATATGTTGAAACCTATGATAAGTCTTAGAAAGTAAAAGGGAGCGTTAAGAGATATTTAAAATTTAGGAAATTTTAGTAGTTAAGATAGGTCAATTATAAAGTTACTTATATTGTAATGCACCCAAACTAAGTGTCTTTGTGGGGTTATTGTGTTACTATAAATATAGGTCCTTCGATAATTTATTTTGATTGATGCCCTTTCCTTTTCTCCCACATGTTTGCTCTCCCCATCATCTCAACAAAATGTTATCATGATTCATGAAAGACATAGGCCAATGGTACTGCATTATATTACTTAAACAATATCAGCAGTTAGCTCATGCTCTAAATAGCCTACAGATTCTTAAACTCTAGAAACTATTTACATATTCAATGGAGATTAATTTTTTTTAAAATTCAGGGGGCAGCTTTAATGTTATGTCCATGGAGAATATATGTTTCAACTCTTGTTCATATAAAGAGTAATTTAAAATAAACCCATCGATTATCTCCCTAATATAGCAAGACAATATACAGTGACATGAACGATTCAAAATTTGCCAATAATAAATTGTGAAGCTTGACAGAAGAAACAAATATCAAACATTTATGAAAAAATTACCTTTGTCCAACAATGTCTCCACTATTTCCAAATTCCCAATGCTAGCCGCAGAATGAATTGGTGCCCACCCTTCTTCATCGGCACTATTTATCACACTTGTCGATTCATCAGGAGATGCTAGTATCTTCACCACCTAATTTCACAGATATAAAAAAAAAAAAGATAAAATATAATTGCCGAACATGATCACCAATAGAGCGAGGATCTAGGGCTGCTACGAAGCCAACAGCCACAAGGACCCAATTTCTCAAACTGAAAGCAGACCCTTGTCAATAGGGTTCAGCACCAGTAATTTCAATCAGCAAAGAGAGAATAGGCTAATTGAGAATACGACGAAAGAAAGACCTGAGAGTGACCGGAGGAAGCGGAGACGTGAAGAAGGGAACGTTCGTCCTCATTTCGGAGAAATAGAGCCTTCGAGAGATTCTCCGGAGAGAGAGCTTGGAAGGTCGAGACGTCGCCGTTCTCGGCGGCTTTGAAGAGGTCTCCTTCTTTGACTTCTCGCTGCTCTGGTTTTCGAGTATCTACTTCCATGTCCCTTCGTCGCTATCAAACGCATTACGTGTATCTATTTCAGGATTTTAGCATTTCAGAGATTTATGGCCTCATCGAAGCACGGGATCTTTTATAGGGGGCAAAATTGGAATTTTATTTTGGATTCGTAAGTTCTGGAAGAGGCGAATTTAAAACAGAATTATACTCTTATATATTAAAATCATAAAATCAAATTTTGATATGCAATTGATAATCAAACTTTTTTTTTCAAAAAACTAAAATTTAAAACCTATTTAGTTCATCATAAGGTAAATATAATATATTTATATAATTTATATAATGTATATTATATTTTTGTACTTATTATTTTATTTATTAAATTATTATTTTAACAATTAAATTATTTTTAAAAAAATAGAAGAACACAAATCATTTCCTATCTTATTTATTTATTTTTTACACTCCCTTATCATTTAAATCATTTAACCAAATAGGCTCTTAATAACCATTTTCCATCTTTGTACGAAATAATTTATAAAATAAAAAAAATATTCAAATTAAGGAATGATACTTGATTATATATTATAAAAAAATAATTAATATTATGGTTACCTTCACTGTTTCATATGAACAATAATTTAGAGCTAGAAAATATAATGCTAAGACAATGTTGAATTAAATTGCAAAACATTCACACAATTTCATTTTAAAACATATAAAGTTATTAAAGAGTAGAGAACATTGGACAATTTGAATTCGTAACCGTATTTATAATTTTGCTCTTGACATTTGGGCAATAGACCTGATCACAAGTTAAGGGTCGTAAAATTTGCCAAAAATTTGGATTTAGATTTGACTTGGTTAACAAGAAGTTGAACCCAATCCAGTATAGCCTTTTTTGTTTTTCTAATATATATTATTACAGTTATGAATCTGTCAATTCATTATGCTTTATAAATATGATATAGATTTATGAAAATATGTTATTTGGATATTAATGTTTTAGTATAACTCTGCATCCAAAGAAAAAATGATTATATATCACCTTCAAGTAATTTCTTTCAAGTGGCGTGAATCATATGATAATTAATATATATATATATATATATATATATATATATATAATTAATGCTATTAATTTGACAATAAGTTTAACAATAGATATAGTTTTATGTCATATTTTAAAATGCACTTTTTTAATCAATATAACCTTTTTTAAATCAATTTTTTTTTCTTTGATAATGGGTAATTCCTATATATCGCATTCATGTCAAAAGTATTTATACCGTTTTATATGTTGAAGAAAATAGCATTGAAGAATCTTATATTTAACTAATGCAATAGGTAAAAACTTCAACTATAAATAAATCTCTATTGATATCTGTAATTCTCTATGGAATTTTAATTTTATCATTTAAAAAGTAAATTTTATTTATATTGAATCAAAAAAATAAAAAAATAAAAATTCAAGTAATATATTGTTATTGATTAATAACATATATATATATATATATATATATGTTATTATACTTGTCAGGCTTGAGTTGGCTTGAAAAAAAATATTGAGTCTAATCCAATTTCTATTTGATTTTTTTTTAAGTGGGTCTCTTTTTTTTAACTTTTATCTATTTTTTTTAAGCTAGATGGATTTGTTCGACCTATGATTAGATTTACTAGGCAAGTGATGAATAAAATTGATGGCTATAGTGCCTTTTAGAAAAAGCCTTTTGCGAAAATAATTGTTTGACCTTCATAGAAACATGGAAATAGTATCATGATTTTCATTTTTTTTTTCTTTCGCTCTTTGCATAAGAAAACAAAAAGACATGCATAACATGATAACATTTTAATTAATGATGGACACTAGATTTTATTTTACACAAGCTATGTATATACTTGTGATCCAATGATGAACTGGATCACTAGTGTAAAATTATTTCAATCATGAACTTGTCTCCAACTTATTTGCATATTGAATAATCAAAAATTATTTGAGATCTAAACAAATACTTTTACTTATACTTAATGTTTTAAAAATTAAACTAATCATTAAATTAAAATAGTTCACAATTTAATAGTTTAACTGGATCAAATCATTGTTCAACCAATTTAATTAACTTACTTAAAAGTATATTTAAAATAATTTTAATAAAATGTTTATATGAATTTTATCTCCATTTTTCAAGGTATTATATTAAAACTTTGCATATCTTATTATCTCAACATAAGGTGGCTTAATGGTAAAAGGCTTGACAAACTCTTTCAAAGCCTTCGGTTTGATCTAATTTTCTGCCAAATTTTGTTAGCCAAGGTGGTTTTCAAATATAATTAACTGAAATTAGAATAAGTTAACTAAAACAAAAACATAAAAGAGAGAAAGGGACACCAACAATTATTTTAATTTGGATTATCAAGCCTACATCCAATCTCTTTAAAATATCAGAGGATTTTTTTCAATAACACTTAAGAACAAAATTATACTTGGATGGTTTTGCACCATGTTCACCACTTATAGAAGATTTTGGCTCACCTCAAAATTTTCTTATAAAATTTTTACTCTCATCTTACCTTAAATTTACTCCTTCACACTTAAGAGAGGTTTAATAAAGAAATGAAGAATTTAAGAATCCTTATAAACAAAGGGTTACATAAACAACTTTGTAAATGCTCTCATAGCAAGATGAACCAGACACGAAGCTTGTAATAAATTTTGAAGGAGTAAATGAACAATGGAAATTGCTAGTCAATGCTTCTCTACCACTTCCTTCTACTTGTACACTTTTATAAACGATGGAGCTCAAATAGCCATTGGGAGATGGAGCCTTCTCTTGTTGTTGAGGTCTAATTTTGGAACCTCAAGACCTTTGTAAGATTAGGTAAGATTTAAGCTTGCTTTTAATATGTCTAGAGAAAAGGGCGCTTCTAACATTTAAAAAAAAAAAATTCCCTCTTGCTTTCTTTTTGTAAAACGCCAATCATAGTGTCTTGGGGAGGAGTTAAGTTTTTCTTATCTCATTTATTGCTCATTTAATATTTTATTTAGCTATTTGAACAAGAGCCAACAATTAAAGGAATATTTTATTATTTTGTTTACTTGATTGATAGGGCAAAGTACCACATAATGTATTTTGTTTAAAAGCTTTTGATTTTATGAGATATAATTACATCAAGAAAAATAATCAGTATTATATTTTTAAAAAAATTATGTTTAAGGATCAAGAAATAAAAAAATTTATTCTTAAGGACCTATTACCATTAAGTTTGATTGTTTATTGTTAAATTCAGTGATAACTATCCTAAAATAAGTAATAACAGGTTATTAAAAATAATTTTTTTTAATTTTTTAATTCTTTATCATAATTCTCCTTATTTTTTTGTTGTAACTAGTCTAGTTTCTTAACAAGTGGAAAAGACAATATGTTACACGTGTCTTTTATATATATTAAATACTTAAAGCTTTCAATTTTATTTTATTTTGTTATATTCAAATTATCGTGGGTTTTATTGTAAAACCCATTTTGGTTGTGGTTTGATGTTTGAGTCTGTCTCTTTTGTGGTATTAGGTTTGTCATCGATTTACTAGTAGGTTGTTGAGTTTGTGGCTTACTAAGGCTAGAAATACTCCGTTGTATGAGACACCGAAGCAGCAAGATGAGGAGGAGGAGAAGCTTAAAACTTTGAACATGATTAAAAAAGGAAATATTCATATCTTTCTGTTAACAATTATTATTATCATTATTTGTTTCCCAAATTATATTGCTCATTCTTCCAGGTACCATGGCAGGGCAAAGGTATGAACATAATTAGGTTTTTCATTCTGAAGCTTTTTGATGACAATAAAATACTCATCTTGGAAATAAATGCATATTATGTGGTGATGCCTAACTTTTCACTTCGGTGTGAGGGATGAAAACTGAAATCAGTATCTTGAGTTCCTAACTTTCAAATTTCACTTTAACTAATTAAGTTAAGGTTTGACTATTATATAAATAATTTGACAAACTTAAAGAAATACTGAGTAAATTCTTTTTTATTCTTGAAAAGTATTAATTAGTTTTTTAATATGTCCTAAACTCTTTAAAAATTACTGCTCTTATATATGTTTAAGTAGGGAAATATCAAATTGAAGTGAGCAAAAATCTTAACGTAAACAAGCAAAGGAGAAAATAAAAATTTAAAAACGAGAAAACTTAAACAAAGAAACTAAATTAAGAAATATTACATTTTTGGTAGACCAATATGATATTAACTCGAAAACATTGTGCTGCAATAATAGTATTTTGGCATTTAGAATTAAAATCAAATAAAGCAATAATTATTAGATTCTCTTTCGATTTGCAATGTTTTTTCATATTTAATATCTTATATAAAAATACACAAAAAAAATATAAAGCTTCTTTCTTTTTTTTAGATGGAATTGATAAAATGAGTAGCCCTGCTTACAAAAGTACTTTTAAGAGGAGTAGTAAATTGGGGGGAAATCATTTATTAATTATAAAGATTAAAACAAAATAATCAATATAAATATTAAAAGAATATTTATTATATATGTATAATAGTTTTTTATTAAATTTTTATATTAATTTTAAATATTATTTTATAATATAATAATAAATAATTTATTATAAAATAATATAGTTGTATTGATATTAATACTTCAAAAAAATCTGATCAATTCTCATATAAATAATGTAAACCCTATATATTTTTAGAGGATAAAGATCAATATAATAATTTAGGTACCTATTATACATATGTTATTGTGATTTATGTATTAGATATTTAATAAAAACATGAATTTAATATGCAAAGCATAAAATGCGAATGATTAAGAATTATTTTCTGATTTTTACTTTTTTTTTTCGGGGCTATATTAACAATTTTTACATGAATCCCTCATCCTAAAATTAACCCCAAACATGCGTTGAGCAATTGCGACATGGCATCGCGCAGGCGCCTTGGTCGTCGTGGAGAGAGAGAGAGAGAGAGGGAACTGATCTCCCTCTATCAATCTCTCCTTTCCTCTTCCTATATTTGAAGTATATTCTGATTGGCTCGGAAATTCAGATTAAAACCACATTAGATTGGGTTTCAAACCCATCTACTGTTGACATTTAGAGGTAGGATTTTTCCCCTTGGTTTGTTTTTGGTCTATAAATTCTGTACTGATGGTTCCATACTTTTCTTTTCTTCTTTTCTGGTTGCCTTATTTGGTCAGTTTAAGCGGAAGAAGAAGCGAATTGAATTGGTTTTTGTTTTCTTTTGTCATTTGATCTGCGTTTAAAACCAATTATAATTTCGTTTATTGATATCAAGATTTCTTTACACTGGTCATTGTTATCAGTTTTAACTTATGTGGAGTTGCTGATGATGTTATGTCGAGGTTTCATTTGATTCCATTACTGGCATTCACTTCGGCAGAATGATAGTTAAGCTAGGCTCACTCTTTGAGTTGTAATATTATAGATAGTGCTGTCGCTGAGTTAAAGAGCTGTTAACCAAATCTTGAAGAAGCAAAGTCGTTTTTCCAATGTAGTAAGTATCAGATATTTGGCTTTTCAGGTTTTGATGGGCTGTGTTTTACATTAACATGGTACAATATGATGCTCTTTTCATAACTAGGCAACTTTTGCTCAGAACTTTCGTCTGGATTGTAAGAATTTCATAATACATCTCATTATCTGTTTTCTTACAGAGGATGCATTGTAAAAATGGTTTAGATTACAGTCACTAAGTGCATCAGCATATATATTTTTCCCTACAATTTATATTTCCTGTTTAATAATGCACTTTAGAATCTATATTAATTTGTCGCCCATTTATTTTCAAACTGAATCTTCATGTTATATCAATAGTTCTACATGCCTTGGATGTCAAAACGCGATGCTTAATATGCTGTTTCTATTAGATGGCCTGTTTAAAATTTCAAATCTACGCTGACAGTGGCTAGAGAATAATTTGTAGGTCATTCTATCTGATACTATATCTTCAGGTCGCCTTGATTGAAAAGGCTTGATTGTAAACAGCGCAAGACTGATTGCCAATACTTAGTTTCATGACGAAGTGATCATCAGAGAATGACTTATATACTGATATTTTAGTCATCACTGCCCTTAGCAAATTTGCTTGTCTTTTATAATGTGGAGTTTTGCTGCAAGTCCATTGGCAAATATTAGAGTGAAAGGAAACCCTCGAGAGGCAAGCCAAACTTGTTCAGAATGCTCAGATGATGAGGTCTGTTCTAATGCCAGCAAAGATGAAGGGCTGGAATGCCCAATATGCTGGGAATCTTTCAATATAGTTGAGAATGTGCCTTATGTCTTATGGTGTGGACACACCCTCTGCAAAAATTGCATTCTGGGACTTCAGTGGGCGGTTTTGAAACTTCCCACCCAACAAATCAAGATCCCACTCTTCATTTCTTGTCCATGGTGCCACCGGTTATCATTCCGATTGGTTTATAAAGGAAATCTGAAGTTTCCTTGCAAGAACTTCTTCCTTCTTTGGATGGTTGAAAGCCGGAATGGTGATAGGTACAAGCTTGTTTCCTCCAGTGCAGACAGCCAACCAGTATGCTCTCCCTTGAGCAACTTTCTTCAGGGCAATCAAGCTTCTAATTGTAACCTTAGAAGGCCTTCAATAAATCTTGGTTCTGGGCAAAGGGAGCCTGACGGTAATGAGGGTGGTAGGGATGGAAATAGACGCCTTTTTTCCCTTCATAAATCTCTGGATTTCTTAATTCATGTAATATCCAAGTTCCCATTGGTTGCCATTTTTCTTCTGATTGCCTTTTTTGCAGTTCCGGTCAGTGCTGTTGTTTTATCCGTTTACTTGTTAGTCACTATTATTTTTGCTATCCCTTCATTCCTTGTATTGTACTTTGCATACCCTACTCTGGGGAGGCTGGTCAGAGAAATCATTTCTTGAGATATAGCTTCACTTTATTATTATTTCTTTTCATTTGAAGGTTTTTGTATTCTTATGTTTTTTTTTTGGTACTGTTCTTTTGAAATCAACTTTGAGTGAATGTTCTGTGAGCAACTCACTTTTGTTGAACTTGCAAATTGATTGTGATTCCTGTTACCAGCAGAGGACGATTAGCTAATGCACATTACGAATTTCAAGTGATGAAAATTTTTATGTGCCAAAGAATTGTAACTATGAAGTCCAGAATTTTGTTTCATATCTTATGCGTATTGCAAGTCTGACGTAAACGTGAGATTGAGGGTCTATGCTGTATTGGTTTCCACCTCCCCCCCCCCCCCCCCCCCCCCGGGGGTGGGTCCGCTTCTTCCCCTCTCCTTTCCCATGATGTTATGAAAAATTGTTAGATGTTTCTTCCTGTGGCTTGAATTCTTAAGCTTTGGATTGGCCGTTTTTTGTGGCATTTCTTATCATGGCCTTGCTATTACACCATTTTTTGAAAAATTCTTTGGAATACTTTATGAAAAATTTATAGGTATGCCTAAAAGGTATGAGAAGCTAATGAAAATTTATCAGAGTGAGTATTTTAGGTGGTAAGGTCCACTAACATTCATTTTTGTGAATTTCTATTAGCTTCTTGCATTGAAAATGACTGCAAAGAATGTATTGAAGAATTTCTCTTATTTTAATATATGACACTAATGACGTCTTTTTATAGAGATTATATCAGGTATGAATAACTTTTGTTCATTTTCACACTTGCCTCTAAATTTTTTTCCTTTGCACCTTAGAGGCGTGGTGATGATAGTGAAAGGTAATATAGTCTAACTTACTACTTAACAAAAGATCTCACAGAAACAAGGGCTCTTAGTTTTTGAACATCTTCAGTAGTTTCCAATAGCAGCTTCTTTCTTTGGAACCATAGCAACCTCGAATATATTTTTGTATAAAATGTGTGGATTTGATGTAGGTTAGTCCCATCCATGGTTTTCTTAAAAGAAAGGAGGGGGGGGGGGGGGGTGGAATAGATACAATTATTGAAAGGACTATTTATAGATGGCCCCAGGCCCATAGATATTATATAATTGGTTATCTTAGAAACAGGAGTATGTCCCGGGAAGCCTTCCTGTTGTTCTGATTCTATTTGCCTTTTCTTTCGCTTTAAGCTCTTCTTTCCTTTGTCTTTCATCTGCTTGTTCTCTCGCTCCCCTTACAACCTGATCAATAGTTGTCATGTCAACTCGAAATTTGTCCAAGGCTTTCAACCTTCTTTGCTCCAGCTCACTCTGATGTTTCAGAAAGCTCATAAGCACGCACTACACAATATCTATGTTAAGCATAAAGAACGAATGAGCAAAACCTCTTGCATATTCAGCCTGCGTTTTGCTTTCTTCCTCTTGTTGTTTTCCCAGGAATCTATTGTCTCTTTCAACTTGTTGTACCTGACAATTATTTTCATTAGAGTATGAAATATTAAAATCCAGAAAATGCATGAAGCAAGGGATTTGCAGTGTATATTCAAGGAACTCCAATGTGATACTACTGCCAAGTACTTTTTTCTTATCTTTTCGAGCTTAGCTATCTCCCAGGCATCTGCTTCTGTTTCTCTGGTGGCAGGTTTTGATGAAGTCTGCCTGATTGGTGGAAGAATTTCTGGTGCTGTGGTATCAGATTTTGTTTTTGAGAGCTCCCTAAAACTTGATGTCTTTTTCTTTGATGGCAGACGGGCAATGGCCTCTTCATCTCTAGCAGGGAACGTTGGCTCCTTCTTCCCTTGGCCATCTGTGAATTTGAATGAACCTGCATTTGATTCTAACTTCTTAATCTAATTTATTTTTCTTCCAAAGGGTACAAGGGTAAGAGTGGGCATAATCATTGTTGTCTGTTCATGTCTATTACCTGAGAATCGCTTGGATCCACCAGGTCGGGAAATTGGAGATTTTGTGCCATCCGGTTTGCTTCTGGTCTTGGTCAATGATCTCTCAGGAGCCTCACTTGTCTTCTTCTCTTGTGAGCTGATTGCAAAGGCAGCAGCTGCTACGGCAGTGGCATGTTCTAAGTCTCTAGATTCGTAGTCATGACTCATTTTCCTTATAAACTGTCTCTGCAACCAATTCTGAGCCTTTTTCTTCTCTGCCAAAATTCCCCACTAGAGTATGTGAAAATTAGCCTCACTGATTTTTCAGGCAAAAAAAGAAAATAGAATAACCCCACCATTTTCTTTTTGTTGTCAAATGGAAAATTTTCTATCTTGTGATGAGTACAAACAATTTCTTCCCCTTCTTTTTAGTCCCTTGTCCTCGTTAAAGGATATGAAAAATTCTCTGTTCGTTTCTTTTTCGGTTCCAACAGTGATACTATTATTTTCCTAATACAAATAATTAAGCTTATAGAGGTAAAAAATTTGCATCACCTTTGAAAGATTGAGTTCTCTGATCTCTGCTGCTACCTGGATCGCCTTTTTTCTCCGGCTCTGAACCAGCAAATTTTATCCTAACCAAAGTGTCCAGCATAAATAGATGATAATTATGATTCTCATATTAGTGCTAGTTTTCCACTATATTAACCCCATTTTTGTTGAATTTATGTCACTTCTGTTGGCAACTGGGAATGATATTCTTGATCAGAAATCTGAGTGGAAAACTAACCTTGATAACACAGATTATGCAATCTTATTGGCATAGTCACTTGGTAAAATTATGTAAAAAAAACAGAAGTCTTTTTCTTAACTGAGGTTTCTGTGTGCTAGAAAATCATGCAGACTAGAGTACTTTGGGGGGATAAGGCCAGAATTACTAACCTCGTTAGATTCATCAAAGTTTCCATTATTCTACACCAAGAACTTGTTCTGAGGTTTCAAACCCTTTTGTGATCAATGGCTTTGTAATAAACTAGAAGGTGTTTATGAGAAGAAACCTAGGAAAGGTGAAACCTTGTTTAGGTATTGTCATAGACTGTGATTTGAGAGGACGGCAAGCAAGGTTAGATATATACTTTGCATGTATTGTCTGGTTTTGAAACTCAAAGAAAGTGCCTTTTGGTTGAAGATAGGTATTTTTATTTCCTTTCTTTGGACGCATACCCTTTCAATATAGGATATTACTGGACCTGCTTTACCACATTTTCTAATGAAGAAGGAATCTTTACATTGAGAATAAAAATATGGCAATTTTTTTTCTTCTTTTTTGTTGGCTTTAAGAATTCAACTATTAAACTGTGTGAAGATTCTATGATACCCTGAACCAAAGATGGAATAAAATAAAGGCATAGAACTTAGCATATTTTTTTAAAAAAAGGTTTTCTTGATGTCTTGAGCATCTATCTTCAATGGTGACTGTTTTTTTTTTTTTTTAAACCCACATCAAATATAACAATTAAACGATGTGTCTTGATCAGACCAAAGGGAAAAACGTGGAAAAGGCTTAAAGACGGAAAAGTAATAAGCTAACATCATAATGACGTAAAAGCAGCAGAAAGAAGATTATTTACGGAAAGATAATAAAGGTGTGAAATTCAGATGCACAGTAATCGAATTTTCGGAATGATGACAACCGAATTTGGTGAAATAATTTTTTTTAAACAAATGGGGACAATTCGAATTTCTTTTAAGTTATTTTTTTTATCTTGTTAATTAAAAAAATTGGATTAAAAATAAGTAAATGAAAAAAAAATACTTATTAATTTAAGTAATCTGAGTTATTAAAATATTAATAAATATAATAATTATTATATAAAATTGAAGAAGCGATGTATGTATAAATAAATTATTTTGATTTAATTAAAAATCTAAGAAGTAATATCAAAAGTTTTAAATATTAAAAAAGAATTGAAAAATAAAATATTGATTAAAGAATAATAAACATTTCAAGTTAAATGGGGTGATGATGCAATTTTCAATTCAAATTTAATGTAATGTGAAAGGATGTTGACGGAAAAGTAATACATTAATATGGGAATGTCAAAAAAGCAATAAGAGAATGATTAAATATTAAGAAATAATAAATATTGAAATTCGGACACTGTGTATCCGAATTTGGCAGTAGATAAACTCAATTTTAGAAGCATGATTTCGGATGCTATGCATCTGAATTTCAAGTAAAAAAAATGATTTTTTTTTAAATTTCATAGAATTTGGAAACGTGGCTTCCGAATTTTATGAAATTAAATTTTTTTAAAATTTAATAAAATGTTGGATTGGTACACATTGAATTTTTATTAAACTTTTTATTTTATTAATAAAAAATATTTGATTAAAAATAAATTAATTAAAGGAAATATTTATTTAAACAATTTTATTTATTAAAATATTAATAAATATAATAATTATTATATAAAATAAAAAAAATAAATTAGTTTGATTTCATTAAATATCTAAGAAATAACATCGGAAACTTTAAGTATTAAAAAAGAAATAAGAAGTAAAATATTGATTAAAGAGTAATAAATATTTGAAGTTAAATTGGATAATGATGTAATTTTTTTAAATGGAAAAATTAGTTTGCTTTAATTTTAATTTAATATAATATTTTAATTTAAATTAAATTTCATAATATAAAATATTTGTCTATATTTTTAAATTTATTTTATTTAAATAAGATAAAAGATTAAGCCAAATACCTTTAGAATTACAGTATATTATATTTTATAATTTTATTTCAATAGTTAGTTAAAAAAGATACGTATTTATTTAAATAATCTAATCTATTGAAATATTAATAAATATAACAATAATTATATAAAATGAAGGGTGTGAGGTATGTGAAAATAAATTATTTTAATGTAAGTAAAAATAAAAAAAGTAATATCAGAAGCTTTAAATAAACAAAAATAAGAAAAAAATAATTAATGAGTAAAAAATATTTAAAGTTAAATTGAGTTATGCTTGTTTAAGTAAATAAAAAAATTTGCTTTAATTTCATTCGAATTTAATGTAATATTTTTAATTAAAGTGAATGTGATTATGAAGAATATTGATAAATTTTGTTGAATCCATTTTATTTGAATAAGATAAAAAGTTTAGCCAAATTGTTTATTAATATAATCTGAAAAAAAAAATTAAGCCAAATATATTTACGTTTATTCTATTTGAGTAAGATGAAATATTATTTGTTAATATAATTAATAATTTTAGTATAATTTATTCGAAGGTAATAGAATAGCATAATGTATATGTATTATTTGTTAAAAAATATTTGTCTAATAAATTTTTTTGACATTGAATATTTATTTTTTGTTAAATGGTTTGATTAAAATAACAATAAAATTTCAATAAAATTTGCATAAAATTTTATCAATTTTCTTTTCCACTTTTAAAATTATTTAATAATTGTTGACATAGGAAAATTTTTTTAAAGAAAATTAATAGTACGTTGGGATTAAATTATATTATTGTAAATATTCTAAATACATTTATAGCAAATGACTTCCGGTGCCACAACGAGGCCTTCTTCTTTCACGTCGTGGTCGTTGTTGCCCTGATTGTTCTAGTTGTTGGTGCTCTTGTACTGTGAGATTTGTGTTTAAATCTATGGATGGAGACTGAGCTGGAGGAATCAGTTCATGTGGTGTCATAAATCCTGATTGCGATGATCCTCCTGACTCAAAGGAGTAACTAGTATACATAGCATTAAACGCGGATGTATCAAAAAGAATCTGCCCGAATGATCCAAAAGAGGGAGACAACTGCTGAGGGGTGTTAGAGGAAGGCGAAGGTGATGGCTGCATGCATGAAGAGGGCCCAATTCCACCAACGTCATCAAACTGGTCAGGTAACACTGAATAAGAAGGACCAGGACTAGGTATACTAATCTGTTCTTGGACGACCAGCAGGAATATGAGGTCTAAGAAGATCTGGCGCCTGGTCAGCTGGCTGAGAAAATAGTGACAATCGCTGCTCACCAAGAGCACGTAATATATTGCTAGAGTCTCGACCAACAATATCACGAAAATTGGCAGGTAAAGGATCCTGTAAGTGCAGCTTATAAAGTCCCTCTGCTAAATCAGCTTAACGAAACAAAAGTGATAAGTTAGATATTCACATGTAAGAAGATAAGAAAAAAATAATGATAAAGTTAATGAGTAAGAAAACATTGTACTGCATATCCAGTAGCAGCACTCGACTTCTGGATCCATCGACGCGTGCGTTGCCAATACCATCGCATGTACTCAGACGTCCGATCAAATGGCTCTTCAGTTACAGGAGACTGAGTTATCGTATCTCGCCATCCATACCATTGGTTTGAGTTCTGCCCCAAAGTTGTAAATTATGGAGCGAGTCTAACTTGACTGGTTCTTGAGAAATAGGTTGATGACAACCAAATTGTCGTAGAACACGATCTGGATGGTGCTACTCTATGATCCAGAAGCATATGAGTGGCATAGATGCTATCTAAATGTCTGGAGAAGCCAAACAGTACTCTGGAATCAATTCTTGCACTGCCTGTGGCTGGTATGGACACCATATAATCTGAGAAAAATATTAGATAAAGTAGTAAGTAAATATCAAATAGGTAATTAAAAAAAAATTATGCAAACCGAAGACCAAAAATCCAATACACACCTCATCATCTCTCATAGCATCTAGTAAAGCTCTATATAATCGCAGAGCTCTGACACTCGGGCGCGGAGGGCATCCAACATTTTTCTATCTGTTACAATGAATAAATATTTTAGTTAAATAATAGGTAATTACTAGAGTATTCCTCAATGAACAAATAGGATAGTTCAAACCTGAAACCAAGAGATGGGAGTACAGGGTATTCCTCAATGAGAGGGTCAGGGAAAGGTGGTATCTCAGGTGCAAGCATAGGAAATCGATCCCATGCCCACAAATGTAGCAATGTTAAGCATCCAACAATGCCACAATCACCCTTATAGGTTGCATTACACAGCTCCCGATAGAGATAAGCTAACATTGCAGAGCCCCAACTGCAACGGCCAGTTTGCTCAAAGTCATCCAACAAGGGTAGATACATCAAGTAAACTCTATAGCTAGATCTATCTGGCATTAACCACCCCCCAATCATACGAAGAATGTAAGCACGAGTGAATTGGCGAATCATCTCATCATCTGCATCTTCTAGTAGATGTGCAAAGTTCTGTGCCAACCAAGCGATAGAAAGTCGTTGTCCATCGATCTGATCAGCTGGTGGTGTGGTTCCTAAAAGCCACTGGCATACCTCCGACCAATTGAAACTTGTCCCACTCACGACTGGGTCCCCCTCAACCGGCAGGCCCAATTGCACTGCTACGTCCTCGAGGGTAATCGTACACTCTCCTCGAGTGGTATGAAATGTATGCGTCTCAGGCCGCCACCTTTCTACTAATGCACTCACGAGTGAGGTATCATACTCAAATTGCCCAATTCGTGCAATACCATAAAAACCAGACTGCCTCAAATACTCAACAATTGCTAAGGGTGGATCACCTAAACGATCGTCATGTAGAACTTGACGAGGGCAAAGTATTCGATCATCCTACAAATAGGAATAAATTATATATCAGAATAATTAAATGGAGTAGAATATAACAATTAATATTTCATTCTACCTCGCCATCCCAAATAGCCTGCGATATGTGTCGCTCTTGTAGGTATAGAAGTGAAGCGTCCTCTGGGCCTGGATGAATAGGCTGGTCATCTCCAGCCATAACAACTATAGGACAAAAAAATATAATAAACTTATATGCATCGAACATAAACGTAAATAGTTAAAGTAGAATAACATATCACATAAAAGGCAATGCGTTCTAATATGTCATACAATTTTTTTTTTTAACTTATACATATAGAAAATAAGTAATATAACATATTTGTAAACAATTACAATATTTTTATCCACTAATGAGGGGCAGAATGGTGGTGTGAGCAGGAGGAACGATTATGACCGACTTGTCTACATAAGCTGCACCTACTTGATTGTGTCGAGGTCCTAAAATCCATTTCATTTCTATAACGCGTTGAACGAGGTCGACCTCGCTCACGAAGCATTGACTGATCGGGGATTAACTTTGGATCATCCAGTTGTGGCCAATTTTCTTGCCCTCCAATAGGGTGAAACATGTTACTGTATGCATTTTGCATTGTATCTAGTCGAAATACAGGATCTACAAACTGAAATGGCTCAAGAGCTTGCGATCCACATGCTGCTAAAGCATGTTGGCATGGGTACTTCTCCACTTGGAATTCACCACAATCACAGGTTCGTTCAGTCAAATTCACCCTACAGCAACGACTGTATTGGCGGTTCATTTGATCATACGGCTCTTCAACTTCGAACAATGCAGCTTCTCGATTGAACATCCGCACAACACATGAATGGGATCACTGAACATTTACTGATATCCTCTTTATCAAGGTCTGTGAGTAAACTTGACCTGCATTAAGTTGAGCATTTATCTGCTGGACACGCTGCACAAAATATTGGTTAACTCGATAATATGTAGCCTTTGCTATTCCTGAAATGGGTAAGGACCTGACCCCTTTCAAAATACCATTCATGCACTCTGCTAAATTCGTAGTCATGTAGCCGTATTGTTGACCCTCAACATCATATGCACGGGTCCACTGCTCTTTGGGAATAGCAGTAATCCACCTACCTGCCTCCTCATTTATAACCGCTATCTCATCTAGTTTCTCATCAACATAGCGGCGCTCATATGCATAACCTGTGTGACATGGTTGATAACTTTGCTATTACTTTCAAATCAACTAAAAAAATAAAAAATTAATGTAAAAGGGAGAGACATACCAATGTTCTTTAACTTTTGCTTTAAATCTGATGACTTATAGTGAGTATGGAAGTTACTTGCTACATGACGAAGACAAAAAACATGATAACCATACAGTGGCTGCCAACCATTTTGCTGCTCACCAACAGCTGACAGAATGGACGGATATCTATCTGATATTAAACAAATACCTCGTCGTCCAGGTACCACTCGCCTGCGTAGATTACTTAAGAACCATGTCCACACTGATTGTGTCTTTCCTTCCACAATAGCAAAGGCGAGGGGAACAATATGTCGGTCGCCATCTTGTGACATTGCCATCAACAGTGTCCCCTTATATTTTTCATACAGAAATGTTCCATCGACTTGGATCATCGGCTTCAGATACTCAAATGTGTGTATACAAGGCTTGAATGCCCAAAATATGCGTTTAAACACAGAAATTGGCTTACTACTAGAGGTACTATGGGGAGATTGTTTTGTCACAAACTCAACATATGAGCCAGGCATGAAATGTTGTATTGCAGCCATCCACCCAGGCAATGCCGCGTACGAGCTCTCCCAGTTACCAAAAGCAACAGCTGCAGCTTTATGCTTTGCTCTCTATGCCTTTCTATAAGATATAGTGTATCCGAACAAACTTCTCATTCGCTCAATTATTTGGTTTATTGGAACATCAGGTGTTGTTGTTACCATTGCAACGATGCATGATGAGATAACATCAGAGTCCAATTTCGGATGATCTTGCAATATTGTGGCAGACAAACGTGTATGTGGACCCCCATATCTTGTTATTTGCCAAAATGATCCCCTTTCACTACCTTTTTTACATGCTTGTACACTTCATCTACAACTTTTGCCATAATGCACACACCGACATTCTTCATACCTTTTGCTCGTCAAAATCTTCTTAAACGCCTTCTGATTCGAATATTGTGCTCCTACATATAACTCTTGATTATTCATTTATACCTCATTTCTCCCCTCCTCGAACTCATCACCCTGTGCTAAAGCCAAATTAACTTGTTGGAAGAATACAGCAGCAGAGTCAACAAACTGGGACACTGGTTCAACATCAAAGGCATCATCATCACCACCCTCATACTTACTATCATATGCATCATCATCGTCATCACCAGTTTCATTGTCATCGTCTTCTTCATTATTGTCATAATCAGGATCAAGTTCTGCGTCATACTCATCTTCATTTTCAAAGTCTTCTAATACATTTTCTTCTGATCCAAGGGGAGAATGAGGATCATTATAGCCAATCATTTGATGAGAGGAACTCGGTTGTGAGCTACCCTTTATTGGCGTCATTTCATATTGTTGAGTAAATCTAGGCAGATGCTACAACGGATCATGTGAAGGCAACACATCATTGGTTGGATTTGCCTGGTATTCAATACTCAATTGTTGGTTAGTATTTGAGACATTCGCATACACCTCAACCGCATTCAACTGTGATGGGAAGCGTGAGTGTGATTGCCACATCCTCTGCACATCATGGTCATCTTCAAGTATAGTTGCTTGGTACCATGTTAGATTTATTGTTGTTGGAAGTCTATATATCAAATCAGATATAACATGAGTATGGGGAAGCGTAACTTTTAACCAATTGCTTGCTTTAATTCTTCCAAAATACTGTCAGTGCTCACTGTTATGTATCTTGACATTGCACATTGAAATGTCGTACCCTGAGTATTTTCATAAATTTTGCCATTTGTATAAATGCAAACAATTTCATTCCTCCTAGCCATTTTTTTCCTCCAAATATCCTAATCACAGACATGTTTCAGATAATTACTTTAATCATTTCTTACATTTATAATAATTACCTTCTTACTTAAGTAAACAAAATTTACTTCAATTATTTTTTAATTATCTAAATTTTTTTTTCTCTATTTACTCCACCCATCCTTAACTACATTTCTTCACTAACTATATCATTTTGACCTTATTTATTATAAATACAAAAACTTTTAAACTTATTTTTCGAGTACCAAATAGTTTTATTATTTCCAATATTTCTCAAACAAAAAAATGTCTCTCATTGCCCTTATTTTAAATAATGTCTATAACATATTTTAAAACTTTTTCCTAACATATTTCTGAAAAATACTATAATTATTACATACTTCATCCTTTTTTCTACATTTTTATTTACTTCTTTCATTATAAATTTATTTTTTCCCATTGCAAATAAAGAAGGCCAAAGTTTTTTTCATTCTTTACAATTACCAACAATTAAATTAACTTCATAATTTTTTTTATTTTGTATTTTTACTCATTTTTCAAATTTCAAAAGTATTCCTCTATTTCAATTTTTTTAAAGCATTTTTTCCTCAAATTCCTTGTTTTAACTATTTTTTACACTTTTTCCCTCCTTTCTTTTTTCTCATTTTTTCCATTATTTCCTTATTTTACCAATTTCTAATACATTCATCTTGTTTTTTCCTTCTCACTTATTACCTTAATTATTTCAATAATTATATTTCTTTTATCTTTCTCTTATTTTAGCCATTCCTTTTTCTTCATTATTCCCCTTTTCTTTTATTTCAGTTACTTTAAACTAATGCCCTTTTGTTATCTCTAATATTCCTCAAGTATTCTTTTATTTTTTTTCCAAATTCATAAATTCTATTTCTTATTTCTTTCATGTCTTAAGCTTTTTCTTTCATTACCCTTATTTTTAAATAATATTTGCAACATTTTTTTTCACTTTTTTCTAATATATTTCTGAAGTATATCTTAATTAATTTTTTTCTTCATTATAAACATACATATTTTGTATATATATATATATATACATATTTTTTCTTTATTTTCATAACTATCAATTATTTGCTTTTCCTTTATACCCTGTGCAATTTGTTTTCTTTATTTTTATTAACTTTTTTCACATATTATACATTTTTTCCTCCAATTTTATTTTATTTTCTTTTACTTTAATCATATTTATCTTCATTAATTATTTTTTTCCTCCATTACAAACATACATATATTGTAAATATATATATATATATATATATATTTATATTTTATATAACTATCAATTGTTTGCTTTTCCTTTATGCCATGTGCAATTTATTTTTCTTATTTTTATTAACTTTTTTCGCATATTATACATTTTTTTCTCGAACCAACCTTTTCTTCTTTTTTACTTGAATCATATTTACCTTCATTAATTATTTTTTCCCTTCAGATTATTTACCCTATTTAACAACAAATTATATTCACCTCTATTTTTATTATACTATTTAAATATTACAATTTTTTTATTTTATTTCTATTTTATTTCAACTACAAATTTTGATTCTATTTCTTTTGTTCTTCCTTCATTTGTTTTTGCCTCATAATATATTTAAACTAATACAACAAAATCATTTAAATATTAAATATTTTTTATTTTATTTCTATTTTATTTCAACTACAAATTTTGCTTCTATTTCTTTTGTTCTTCCTTCATTTGTTTTTGCTTCAGATTTTATTTAAACTAATACAACAAAATCATTTAAATATTAAATTTTTTTTATTTTATTTCTATTTTATTTCAACTACAAAATTTGGTTCTGTTTCTTTTGTTCTTCCTTCATTTGTTTTTGCCTCATAATATATTTAAACTAATACAACAAAATCATTATTACCTACACAAATCCATTAATAACTCCTTCTTTTTCTTCTCAAGTGTATTTCGTAAATATAAACTAAATTCTACATCAACCATATGATAAATATAAATATAAATATATATATATGATATCAAATAATTCTATCAGCATTATTTTTATCTGAATATTTCAAACTATATATGATAATTATAATAAATATTAAAATCAGAAGTAATAAAATATTTTACATACCTAATATAAAATGCAACAAATATTTGCTCCTTTGTAGTCTTTCACCTCAAATCTTTAAATTTCACCGGCAACAGATAAAAGGGGAGATAGATAAGTTTTACTGAGAGCTGAGGGAGAAGAGCTGAGGGAGAGGAGCTGAGGGAGAGGAGTTGAGAGAGTGTAGCTTCAGAAATGAAGGAAAATGTGAGCTGCGTCCATGGAAATCAGTATATATAGGAGGAGTAAATTTTTTTTTATTTGATGATTTATCAACAATTTTTTGCAACCAATAAGATGCCTCCGTAATATTCATCATCCTCTTATATAGTGCCACGTGGCATTTTTAAAACTGGCTGACCGGTCAAAATAGTACCGGTCAACGTGCACCAAGCCTGGCTAGGCTCAGCCTAGCCAGCAGGACTGAATTCGGAGTCTTTGACTCCGAATTCAAACTTGCCACGCTAGGCTGGCAGCGTGCCAGGCTAGCTGTTGCTTCGAATTCAAATGAATTCGGAGCCTCTGGCTCCGAATTCAAATGCAATTTCGAAGCCAGAGGCTTCGAATTTCCGAAGTTTATTGCCTTTCCATAATTTTTTTTCCTCTTGTTATCCTTTATGCAATTTTTCTTTTTTTTATTTCTTCTCATTCAAAATTATCGAAAAACGTGTCTTGAGAAAGTATTAAAAGTAGAGAACAAAATCTATCTGATACCCAAAAAAGAAGAAAAAAGATCTATCGTATCTTATAATGAAAGACAGACGTTATAAAAATCGTTTCAAGGGAGGCATATTCACGGCGGAACAAGGTGAGGCAAGCGGAACAGGGCTCCATGTCGATGAAGAGGATCAATTGCTTTGTAGAACTAAGAAAGTAAAGGCCAACGATGCTCAGACAGATCAGACGGAAGTGACAATGATGACAGACGGGAATTTGGCTAATGACGGTGGCCATATTCAGGCTAGTAAACAATCCTCGCCGACATCGTACAAAGACCTTCTATTAGGTGTTAATGGGAAGGGGGATTAGATGGTAGTAATTTTGAATGGGACGAGGATGACATTTCTGAAGATAAGGAGAATATGGAGGAGGAGGGGAACAAGGATATATTCTGTCCCTGTATTCTAATGGCAAGAGAGGAGAGGATCAATCTATCCTAACCTTGGAAACGTGCCCTTCTTGTGAAAGTATCAGTGATGATCACATCTAGAAAGAGGGGTGGATATATGTGATATACAGAAAATTAAATAATACAAAATTTTACAAATATAAAAATAGAGGAAGTACAAAATGGAATGAGCAATCAGTAAGAAGATGGAATGAACTAATACAAATAGATGAAGCAAACTATTATATGCAAGTGTAGTGAGTTACATGGAAGTGGAGAAAGCTAGATACATCATTAATTTAACAAAAAAAAGGACACACAAGCATTGGAGTAAATTAATACAAATTTAGAGCATTTTTTAGATAAAAAAGTAGAGTAATCTTAAAAACAAAGCAATAAAAGGAGAGTTAAAGAAAGAGAAATATCTTCAAATTTATTTCGATTTAACCTTCAGCTTATGTTGGATTCCTTTAAATTCTAAAATATGTTTTAAAATCAATTTTTAGATTACAATAAAGATAATTTTACTGTACTCATTGCCAACACAAAATTTGTTTAGCTAACTTTAAACTAATATAACACTTGAATCTTATGCAAGTTTATCTAAAACTTATTCTCTTCAAAAATTTTTTTATTAAACTCATCCTAAACTTGATTTATAGATAAATTTGGAACCCTTATTAAAAAAGGGATTACAATAACTTTACTTCTTATAAAACTCTATTAAGTTAGATAACACCTTAAACTTAGCTCAAATAAAATAAAGATAATAAAAAGAGAATGTAATATTGGCTTTTCTTTTTCTTCTTCAATCCATTGTGTTCTTTTATTCATTTTCTTACATCTATATGGAAGTTCAAAATATTTTTGTTAGAGAGCAACTTTTAAAATAGTTATTTCTAAAATAAACGTCAAGTGAATTTTTATCAAGGAACTTGCAGGATATATAAAGACAATGTTTTTCAGCTCCTCAAACTTAACTCTTCTTTTTTCTTTCTTGTTTTTGTATGCGTAGGGCAAAAGAAGAGAGAATGATGCTTTGCTTTACTTTTGCATAATAAATGTTTTAAACAAATTAAACAAAAGCTACTTTTTATATAATATGATATAGTATAATATAATACTTTTTATATATGAAAAAGAACAAAACTTTTGTAAAAATTTAGAAACAATTTTGACTTTGGGAGAAGGACAAATGTATTTCAATGCCTTGGTTTTCTTGCTCAATTCCAAACTTTCTCTCTTACCTCATATAACTATTTTGTCTTTTTATGAAGACATGATATGAGCTTTTTCTTTATCTGTATAAAGCACAAAAGTTAATGTTATCATATTTACTTTTGAGAAAGCTAATATATTAAAATAAAATATTATATCCAAAACCCTTTGTTGCATGACAACTATACTATATTCATTGTATCATATTTAATTGATTTTTCAACAAACTATATTTTGATTCCATTTGGTGTGCTGTAAGTAAATGAAAGGCAATCTCTCGATACATATAATATATTATATTATATAAAGATATCAAATAATTACAATGCTTTATCCAAATGTGGGAACAAAGATGCGATGACATATTTAAAAGAATTATTTTCTTTATTTTTCTATAGATGCATTGGAAAGCAAATATATTAAAATAAATATAGAAAATGCTATCATGTGTAAAAGATTATTAATATAAGATGTTCTTTTAGATTTCTTCAATAATTTGTATTATGATTGCTATAATTTAAAGTTTTATTAGAATATTATTAACATGATGCTCTTTCTTAATATAATTAGCACAAAGTTCTATTTTTCTATATTTTATTTTTCTTTCAATTATTATTGCCTACTAAAAATAATTTTGATGACTTCTAATGTAATAAAGGAATAAAAAATATTTAATTATTTTTAACTTAATGCTTATATAAATTTAACTTAAAAATTTTGTTATCACCAAAATAATTTAAGGTCATATCAAAACCTTAAAGTCAATAATTTCTTCCTTTTTGATGTTGTTAAGGGTATTATGTTTAAGGTTAATCTTATGCAAACACATGGTGTTTGTTGAACATAAAAATTCATGCATAATTTCTTTTCTTGAATGTCCCTATTCTATGTTGTGAAATTCATGTATATTCATTTGATGAATTCCTTAATGTATTTGTACCTTATTGTCTTTTGAGTTGGCATTGTGGTCATGTGCGATAAATTTGATTTTCATTAGATGTTTAGACATTGCCTAAAGCACTATATTATGCATACTTAGATTTCATGTTGCCACAAAAGTTTGGGCATAATTTTTTATTATTTTCATCATGTATATTCCTTTGAATTGCTTGTAGCTTTTGTGAGATTTTTGGGCATAGTTATGGACTTTAATGATTTCTCTTTTACGTAGGGTGTTTGTCGGATTAGTGAGGTGTTCATTTTATTTTATCATTTTTGGGAAGCCAATATGTGTCATAGAATTTAATTCCTTGTTTTTTTTTTTTATCTCTTTTTGCATTTGAGTTCTACTTAGGAAGAGTGAAAAACTTAAGGAGGCTTATCAAAAACTGAGCAAAAACCAAAGAGAAATGAAGCATGGTTTAGTTTTCTTTTTCTACCATTCTTGCATATAATGTATATAAGTTTTGTACGAGATATGCATGAATAATATACTGGATTGTACACAAGCACACACAATCATAAAAATATTACATGCTTATAAATATTTCATTTTTTGTTTTATTTTTAGAGTTGTCGTGTTGGATTACGTGTCTCTTCAAGCATATAAGGTATCAATCGAAAAAAATTATGTGTGACAATAAGTCCCTTTAGATTTTATCAAGTGTTAGTTTGGTCATGCAATTTTGTTTAAATCAAAATAAAAAATAAAAAGTAATTTAAAAATAAAAAAAATCTTCTTTTAGGAATGTTACTTTTAAATATAAATAACAATTATTTTTAACAACCTAAAAAAAAAGGAAAGTAGAAAATAAAGAGACTAAGAGAGTGAGATTCGTCTAGTTTTCACATATCAATCAATCTCAAATTTATTTTTGTAAAATTAGATCAAACTCTGTTGTCTAACTCTTTTCAAAAAATAAAATAAAATACAATACAATAAGATAAAATTCACTTTTTATGGACATACACTTATGTTTTCAGCTCAAATAAAAATCTTATTTTCAAAAATTAAAAAGGGAAAAAGTTTTCCATTTACCTACTTTAGAATTTTCTTCACATGTTTCGTTTGATAAAATTACAAAAATTCAAACATCAATTTAAAAACTTAACAAGACTTTTTAAGACAAATAAAAATCTTATTTTCAAAAATTCCAAAAAGAAAACAAAAATGAAAAGAGTAAAGAAGTAGGATTAATTTGGCTTTTGTGAATTAAAACATACTAACTAACCTCAAAGTTGTTTTGTTTGCAAAAATAAATTAATTATGTTTTTCTTTCCTATAGGGTGACTTAATTTCCACTGTCATATTAGACTCAATTTGACAGACATTGTTTGACTAAACTAGATAGTGTAACTAAATTGGACTTAACATTATAGACCCACCTAAACTATGCTAGACTTGGCTTAATGGACTTTGACACAACTAAACTTGTTGGATTCAATCTAGAAAACCCTAACATGATTGGACTATATTAGACTTAAAGACTTTATTGAATTAAGGTAGGGTTTTCATTTTAATTAAATTAAAATAAGAGCTTTGCAATTGAAGAAACGAAAGAGAGGAAAGTTTGTTCTTGTTTTAGGCTTGCAATGTATGAGGGAGACCATAGACATAAAAGCATGAGAATGGACAACATGCCACAGGGCTTAAAGATTGAGTGAAGGATTTGCTTTGATTCCACAAGATCTATTTGTTGGGATAAAGATGAGAAATTAAGTGATTGAGAAGGGAGGGACAGAGAAAGACAGAGCAAAAACCTAATAGAAAATTGGGAATTCAAATAGAGGAGCCAATAAGGAGAAAGAGATACTAGATTGTAAAGAAAAATGGAGCGTGAGAGATGGAGGTAAGTGAGCCAAATTAAGAGGAAGAAGAGGATCGGGAGACAAAAGCTCTTAAGCTTAAGTTGCTAAAATAGGTAAAATTTCTCTCTAGTTATATGTTCATCCCATATGCTACAAGTTTGATGACTTTCTTATTGGAAATGAGATGTTGCATTCCAAAATCCTTAATCTATTTTAAATGCATTTAGATTGGTTTATTTGTTAGGTTCTGAGTTTGATATGATATAAGGTTATATTTGCTTATTGTGGCTGCTACATCTTTTTAGTTTATGTTATTCGATGTAACCCCTATGGTATATAACAAGTGATCTTTGTTGAAAGAATTGGATAAATGAAAAAAAAAAAATTTGAATGAAAACAAGTCTTAATTGTTTTGGATTACTTTTGAAGTTGATTTAATGACTTGAAAATCCATAACTACATCTTTGTTTATGATTAAGAATTGACCTTATTATCTCGAGAGTGTATGTTAAGTAGTTTGTATACTTTGTTTTAATATGAAAACATGCGAGTCAGATGGGAGTGTGATCGTAAACTCTGTTCAACTCTTTGAAGGGTACGTTAAAGCATAACAATTTTTGCCTAATCTCCCATTAGTTGTTTATGTTTTAGCATGAATCTCTATGGAAATTGTCCTATGGCCTTATGAAGTCTTTTGTACATTTTTTGGGGTTCACCAATATGTTTTGCTTACCTTTTGGTACTATTTTGAAATTATGACTTGATTCCATGACATATTTAAAAGTTGTTGAGGATACTATGTCTGAAGTTGATCTTCTGCATACTCATGGTGTTGGTTGAACATAAAAATTCATGCATAATCTCTTTTCTTGAATATCTCTATTTTTGGAATGGAAAGTTTGATACAATTTTTGTTGAATGACACTTGTTATGTTGTGAAATTCCTATATATTCATCTGATGAATTCCTTAATGTTTTTGCTACCTTAATGTCTTATGAGTTAGCATTAAAGTTGTGTGCAATAAATTCAATTTTCATTAAATGTTTAGACATTCCTTAAAGCATCATATTATGTATACTTGGATTTCATGTTGCTACAAAAAGTTTGGGCATAATTTCTTACTATTTTCACCATGTATATTCCTTTAAATTACTTGTAGTTTTTGTGTGATTTCTGGGCACAGTTATGAACTTTAATGATTTCTCTTTAACAGAGGGTGTTTGTTTGATTAGTGAGCGTTCATTTCATTTTATCATTTTTAGGAAGCCAATATGTGTCATAATAATGTTTTTAAAACTGGATTGGTCATTAATATCATATCTTAACCTGAAGAAACTCATATCATAGCATTCAAGCAATAAAAACTCATACTTGCAGTGTAGCATATGGATCGAAATCTAGGAAACAAATCCACACAGTTCAATCTCACTTTGGTTTAATCATTTTCATCTATATAATATCCATACAACATCCATTCAAAGCAAGAATATCATTTCATGGGCTCTTGAGGTTCATTTAACACTACTTGAACTTTTCACACAATTTACTTGCACATACAACACATAGAAATGAGAAGCACACTACGAAGAACTTCTAACTCAGGATTAAATCACTTTCAAAACCCATAAATTGATCTTCAACTCACCGTAAACCATAACATATTAAAAAATATCAGATTCATAGCCATTTAGGTCAACAAACTCGGGTTTGAAGGTTTGGAATACATATCAGAATTTTTGCCATCAATTTGCTATCCAGTTTTTTAACAAAAATTTTCAAAAATTATAATTAAATTTTAAAAAATTGAAATTAAGCTCATGATACCATTCTAGAAAGCTGTAGATGTTGACTTTATGGGAAAACTAACTTTAGATCATGTTAAGCTCATTTAGGAACTAAATTATAATGAAACAATACACAAGGTCAACTAACATTACTATTTCTGATGCAAAGCTTCAAAAATTCATTTCTCTCTCTACAAACCTTCAAATGAGGTGCTTCTAGTTGTTACAAATCACTGTGAATATTTAGTTTCTCCATGTAAAATTTTAGAATCATTAGACCTCGTTTGACTATTGGATGATACATAAATACAATTTGCTCAAGTGAACAGTGCTTAGACCAAAACTAACTTCTGATATAAACTTTGAAAAATCATAATAAATTCTATAGACCTCCAAATAATGTGGTTTATAGATCAGCAAAATTTCTATATGAGATCTATATGTGTGCAAAATCTCAGCCTCAAAATCACTCATTTGGTCAGGTTGAGATTTAGCTCACAAAATAGGTCATTTTTTGTCCTAAAATGAGTCAAAATGGTACCAATTCACTTCTAACACTTCTTAGGCTAACTTGGGCACATCCCAAAGCTTAAATGAGACATAAAACAAATTTTGAAATGGACTAGAAAATCATATAACTCAAAGTCACTCCTTAGGTCGCATTTATACACAATTTCACACATGCATCACAAAGGCAATTTTGCACTGTAAACCACAAATGGTCTTAAATCTCATACATACATATCAAATACAACCATTTACATTTATTCATAATTTTGCATCCTCTAAATATATCATACAAGTCTCAATATACAAGAGTGACATTTATACATAAAAGCTAGGTCTCAAAACCAAAACTAAAGCTTCAAGTGTCCCCTAATTAGCCTCCTTGCTTCCTTGAGTTCCCCTAGGCATAAGCAAATGAAAAGAAGGGAGAATGAGATTCAAAGAATCTCAATAGCCCTTTACGCTTTCAATCATATATGATGGATGCATTTTTATGCAAATGGATGCCATGCATGGTCTATGAACTATATATGCATATCAAGAATATAATTTCCATTTCATAAAGTTTCAAACACATCAAAGTAGATTCTCAAGACCTCAGTTAGCCTTACCCACCTCTCTTAGAACTTTTAGACTTGCCTCGCCTATTTTACTTTGGAACTTTTGACTAAGCCTTATTCCTCTTAATACTTTTGGCTTGTCTCACCCATGCTAAGGGACATTTGGCTCATCTTTACCCTTATCAAAGGACGTTTGGCATTATCAAGTCTATTCAAGTCTTATACACATATAAAAGTAATTTAAGACACATAACTGATACTACACATGTCCCTACTAGCTAAGTGCACTTTTTATGGTTCAAATACACACATAAGCACCCAAAGCAATAAAGCTTCCACACACATACATGAGAGAAATGTTAAAAGGTTACCTTGTAGTGAATCATAACACTTTTCTCTTAGAATTTCTTTCCCTTTCTCGGTCACACACTTGCAAGGAGGTAGGACTTGTTTCTCTTCGGAATGGTTTTAAAATCTTTTTTAGTAATTCCAAAGGCAATTCTTATGGTTAAGAGCCTAAAGAATATGATGGAAAAGACAGATTTCAAAAAGGAAGTGCTTTGAGCGAAAATGATAAAAGTGAAGAAAAGGGACTAAAATACAAAGTTTAAAAATTTGTTAAAATTGCTTTTCTTAAAAAGGCATTCCAACTTTTCCCTTTTCTAGACCAGATTGGCTTCATTTCTAAATTAGAGGAGAGACCAACTTGAAGGGCATCTAAGAAGAAAAGGAAGGGAAGGGAGGAAATAAAAAAAAATGGTAAGAAAACTTTGAAATTTCTTGCACCTTCCTTTTTTAAAGTTATTCCTCTCCTTCTCCTCCATCTTTTTATGGTTCTAATGTTTGGTTTGGTGCTGATTTGTGCTTGGTCTAGCAGGGGGAAATCTAAGATTGATGGAGAAGGAGTTAGCTTATGAAAGAGTCTTGAAGAAAGCTTGAAAAACTAAGGTAAATGCCCTTTGTTATTTCTTCTTCTTGCTTGGCTCTTTCTTGAACATTTCATCCAACTCATGACCCATTCTCTAGGAGAATGATTCTGGTCATCTTGAGGAAGAATTAAAGGCCTTAGGGTGTGAGATTAAGGAAGACACAAGTTAGAAATAATGAAAAGCCTTAAAGAACAAAGAAACATGTATGGAGGGTTTGTGAAGAAGCTAGAAGTCTGAACCTTTCTAAGATATTCTAAGAATGTTTAAGCGTTGGTTTGAGGTCTTGAGATGTCAAAGGAGTTTTACAAGTGCCAACTCCCTAAAGAAAAGAAACAAAACTTCCATAGGTGTTTTGTATGGTCATGTCTCAGCTTAGAGCATAAGAAGCATCGAGGAAAAGTCTAAAATTGTTCTAAAGCTAGAAATAGACTAATTATGAGTAAGAAACATTAAAGAAATCCTTGGAATGAATTTAGGAGGCTTGTAGGAGAATATGGACTTGTAGGTTCCATATTAGAGCACAAATAAGTAACGGGAGTCTAGAACCTTTGGATTTGAGTTGTGATGACTCCAAAGAGTTTAATTTATGTCAAGAGATCTAGAATGATCAAGAAATGAGAGCCAAGAGCAAGAAATCTATGTATTGCTTCATTGTGTGCATTATGGAACCACACCATTCAATTAAAGTTTTAGTCAACCTTTTACCTAACTTGTTTATTGGAGGAGTTTCAACTACTTTGGGGGTTCCCATGATTTTCAGAGCCTCTGAAAACCCCAAAAAGCTCAAATTTCTCATTTAAAAAGTGCTCCTATGAGTTTTTAAAATTTTTCAGAAATTGCAATAATGCTCTTACTTTTTTTAGCAAATTTTCTGAGCTCCTCTGGCTCTGGTTTTTGGATATCTTAAGCCTCAAATTCTCATTTTTCATTATTTATAATTTTATCCTAATTTTTGTTGGCATCAAACTTCTCTATCCAGGGGACTTCTCATTTTCGTTGTTTTTCTAAAATCGGACATTACAATTAAATCGATGAAAGCATTTGTTTGCAGTTCATTGGTTGAATTGTAGTTGAATCGTAGTTGAAATAGTAATAATTATATATTTATTTATTTAAAATTTTATATGTTAAAATTTTAATATAACAAAAAAATTTTAAATATTTGATTATTAATTTAATATTTCTTAAATTGTTTGAGAAATCATTTTTAATTGAAAAAAAAAAGTTATTTATAATTAAAAGTTAAGGGTATCTAATATTTAATTTTTGGAGTTTTTAAATTATATTAAGATTTTATTTATCATTAAAAAATAACAATTTTAGCCAAACATTTTTAAATTTGAGAGAAATGTTACTAGGAGATGAGATATAATGAAAAGAAAGCACTGAAAATAACCAAATATATATCTTTCATTTCTTTTATATATATTTTTTAAATTTTTCTATATTTTATCCCTCTCTTTCTTCTAATATTTTTTATTTTTAATTTATCAAATTTATTTAAGATAAACTATCCTAATATATAAGAAAATTTAAAAAAAAAATTTGTATTGACCGGTTTAAACTAGTTTTTGGCTAGTCCATTTTCATTGGTTTAACTGATTTTCAATCAGTTTGACTAGTCTTTGATTGACCAATTTGCTAGGCCAATCAAATTGAACCAAGAATTGATTCCTTATCCAACCAATCAAATCGGTTGATCTGGTCTAATTTTTTTTTTTTTTAATTATTGTCATAGATTTTGATTCCTTTGTTAATCCCTTTTTGCATATGAACTCTATTTGGGAAGAGTGAAAGACTAGAGGAGGCTTACAAAAAGCTAAGCAAAACCAAAAAGAAAGGAAGCATGGTTTAGTTTTCTTTTTTCACCATTCTTGTATAAAATGTAGATAAGTTTTGTATGGGATGTACATGAATGATATACTGGGCTGTACATAAGCACGCACAATCATAAAAATACTGCATGATTGTCAATATTTCATTATTTTATTTTATTATTAGAGTTGATATGTGGTATCTTATGTCTCTTCAAGCATATAAGATGTTAATTGGTAAAAATCATGTATAACAATAAGTTTCTTCAGGTTTTATTGAGTGTCAGTTTGCTCATGAAATTTTGTTTAAATCAAAATTAAAAAAAATGAAAAAGCAATTGAAAAATCCAAAAATATCTTTTTTTTGGGAAATGTCACTTTCAAATATAAATAATAATTATTTTCAAAAGCCTAGAAAAAAAAAAAGAGGAAATGAAGAGATAAAGAGAGTGAGATTCATTTAGTTTTCACATATCAATCAATCTTAAATTCTTTTTTGTAAAATTGGATCAAACTCTATTGTTTTACTCTTTTTAAAAAATGAAAAATAAAATAAAATAAAAGTTTGTTTCTATGAGGCATACACTTTTGTTTTTGATTCAAATAAAAATCTTATTTTTAAAAATTAAAAAGAATTTTTTTTTTCATTTACTTAGTTTAGAATTTTCTTAAAATTTTTCTTTTTATAAAATTACAAAATTTCAAAAATCAATTTAAAAACTTAAAAATATTTTTTAGGACAAATGGAAATTTTATTTTCAAAATTTAAAAAAAATGAAGAGAGTAAATAAGTGAGATTAATTTGGCTTTTGCGAATTATAATATGCCTACCAACTTTAAAGTCATTTTGTTTGCAAAAACAAATTAAAAATCACCAACCAATAGACATGGATGTCTACTAGTTGAATTATGTGGAATTTGATCTTTTCTATAAGGTATATAGGGCATAGGTTCTTATTCTAAGTTAAATTCACTCTTGTAAATAAATTTTTTTCCCTTTTACTTTCTTTTCTTAATCTATTTTATTTGTATGTGATTGATAAAGGATAATTAGAACAAGATTAAGGCTATATTCTTTTGTACAATTAATTTAAAGTAACTACTTCTAAGAACAGGTGCTGTAAGATGTCTAATATCTTTTCTATGCACAATCAACTCCTTAACTTATTTTTGGTTCATAAACCATCTTCCTTTCCATAAAAAGGTTTTTTTCCCCAAATTTTTGCCTTTTATAATTAAAATTTTGCTTGTGACTTCATTTCATTTGGTTTTTATTTTCAAAAATAATTTTTTTCCTTTTTTTGTGCCTTGCGATCACAATTTGGGTGTGACATAATATTTGAACAAGCTTTTGGGGATATTGGACAACTCCTTTCATGGATCAAATTGACTTTGAGAGATTCTTCAAGTCACCACTATATTTTTATCTCTTAAAAGCTAAAGATATGAGAAGTTTTTAGGTTGACAATTCTTAATCAGTAATTAGATTAAATGTAGCATTGATAGGCTTAGTTAAAGATAATGGTCTCTGATATGGTTATGGCAATGTACTAGATGCGTTTGGTAATTGGATTTGTGGGTTCACTCATTTCATAGGTACGAGGGGTGTGCTCTGTGTAGAGTCATAGGGTGTTCTTACTAGTATAAAGATGGCCTAGCATAAATGAAATCAATTCCTCTAGGTTGAAACTAACTCCATGACTATTGTAAACCTAGTGAAGAAAGGTTACTCTCAAGCCCACCTAATGGCTAACATGGCTAAGCTTATTTGTACTCCTACTTGAAGGAACTGGATTGTCAAACTCAATCCACTTACAAGGAAGGGAATAGATTGGCCAATTGGCTTACTAACTATGTTAAAATATGAGTGATTAAAATTGACATGGTACCTAATATAATATGATAGTCTATGAACATGAGTCACTGTAAAGAAAATAGCAACACATAAAGATAGATAAAAGGGTAGGGATTATAACCCACAGTACCTAAGTAGATTCAAATGGTAGGTTAGAGTTGCATCACACCTTAAAACCTAACTTTAGCTAGCATAAATAGGGTAGCTAGCTCTAAATGAGTTGTAAGTTAGGTTATTGATCCCTAAATGGATTTATGAATAGCTTATTTATTAGAGCCTATCCATAATTTACCAAGAAAATTAATTTATTTACACAATGATTATTACTAAATTAATTATTTTGATATTAATATAATTATAATTTATTAATTTATTAATAATTAATTAATGCTAATCTATAATTAATTTTTTTTCAAGAATCTCTCACTTAGGTATTATTAAACAATTGTTAGATGAAACAAGAATAGATCAATGCATAAAGAAATATTAATAATATCAAATAATTAATATACACACTGTGATAAAAAATTTAGAAATGAAATGGCACGAATGAAGAACATTGAATCTGATAGAGAAAACAATGTTAAAATGCCAATAAGGTTCCATAACTGAATTAAATGGAATAGCAAAAGAAATATGTCCAGGACACTTAGCTTACATCAAAGTGTTCGTGAAAAAACACAACTTAAACTCTCATTAAAAGCATAAAAAATTTTCACAAACTTAAAGAGTCACATACTTCTTAACAGGAGTTCAATAGATAAGCCTATGGTTAATGAATCAATTTAGTATTTTATCTATGAAACATATATAATTTAAGTTTGAGATTCAAGAATCGTCTCTCCAATAAAATAGGAACTTGATATCAAATTTAATGCAACTAAAATTTTTGTGATTTTAAGATAAGCATATAGCAAAATCATTATCACTACTAAATGGTTCAAATCCAAAATATGCATTCAACTATACAAATAACATAAATTAATTTCCTTGACAATATAGCCAAAATGGCTTCACAACAAGTGACATATTTTGCAATCAAAATAGAGGTAGCCATAAGCTCCTCTAAATATCATGAGATGTATATAGAAGTTGAGGTAACTGTTAGTGTGAACACCGTATTTTGTCCGGACCGATTATAAATAATAAAATTAACAAAATCAATTAAAAGCTTTAAGAAGTAATAAAATTTTTGGAAAGAAGGAAGAGAAAACATAAAAATCAAACGAAAAACTAACAAAAAATAAAAATTCGAGAAATATAAAAAAAAAAAGAGAGTTAAGAAAAAAGAAAGAAAAACCTATAATAATTAAAAGGGAGAAGAAAAGAAAGAAAAAAATAAGATTTTAATTAAAAGGCTTTAAAAAAAAATGAAGGTATAAGCCCAAGTTCTGAAACCCAAGTCAATTCTCCTTCTTTTGCAATGGGCCATCGGGCCATGAGCTGATCCAACCGGTTTTACCCATACCCATTTCTTTGCTCTACTTTCCTTTGGTCCACGGTTCGGCAGAGGCAGAACATGGTCACTCACACACATAAGGCGACACACAGAAGAGGCAAAACGCTGAACAACTCCAGGAAAAACGCTGAACATAGATAGAGCAGGAAGGGAAGAGCAGAAGGGTATAGGAGAAGGTTCAGGCGGCGAGGGGCTCAAGGAGTTGACTCCCTCCTCATGTCGCCTTCACCATTAAACCGGAGAGGGGGAAGCCAGAAAAAAGAAGAGACAGAGACGAGAGAGCGAGGGGGGAGAGAGGTCGAAAGGAGTTTTTTCGGCGATAAAAAGGAGGAAGCTCGAAATCAGAAAAAAAGAAGAGACAGAGACGAGAGAGCGAGGGGGGAGAGAAACTCGAAATCAGAAGGGAAGAAGAGACAGCGAGGGGGAGAGAGGTTCGAAATCAGGGGCAGCGAAGTTCGAAGTCGGAGAGAAGAGGAGTTGGAAACCGAAAAATTCTGGAGGTATTGGGGAAGGATAAAATCGGGAGAGACAGAACAGAGAAAGCGAGAGAGAAGGAAAGGCTGGAAATCAGAGGAAGAGAGGAGTTTGGAGAACAAAACGAATAGGGGAAGACCGGAAAGTTGGAGGCAGAGGGGACCGAAAAACAAAGGGTTTCTGCGATTTCTTGCCGTCGCCCCAGGTGAGCTACTCGAAATCCTCACTAATCTCTGTTGAATGCTAATTGGAGTTGCTGGAGATTTGTAATGAAAATGGTAGACTGGAAATCGAAATGATGTGAACATTGTATGTTTGGAGTGTGCACACTAGGTGCTTGGCGAAATGCCTGAGAGAAAACCCCCAAGTCATGGATTTTATACTGACGCTTATAGCTGTGCTGAATCTGTTTAATTGTTTTCCCTGATGTAAATTGGTGATAAAGGTTGATATGTTTAAGAAAAAAACTGTATGAAGGTTAGGCTAACTTTAAGAAATTCTGGTTCATATATATGAATTGGCACATAATTTCATGTTGGCATTCCCTTTCGATAAAGACAAATTATTGGATTCTTTACTGAGCATATGGATTTCGTGCGAATTCGAGCTTCGGGGACGTTTTTTTGTATTAATGGTTTATGATTCATAGGGCGAACACTGTGTTTTTTTTTACCTTGCTTTGTGAGGTCGATGACGTGATTCAGTGAGGTTGTATGTTAGTGCAGTTATATTAGGAATTCAGTGGTTGCTCAGGATAGAAGCTTCGTCCCTTTATTCCACTTTGTTTTGTGATACCTGAACTTGATGCCTGAGGAACTTTAGAAAATGATGATAAAAATGAACTGATACACAAACATAACACACTATCATAAGTCATTCTGTGCTAGTAAATGTTTCAATTTTATTTCCATTTTTGTTTCCTTTCAAGAACAGTCGTGTAGGATTGTTTATCTCATCAGGCCCATACGAATCCACCTAAGGATCATGTGTAGCAATAAGCTTCCTTGTTATCCAATAGATTTCAAATTTACGCTCTAAATAAATTTGGGTTTCAACGACTCATGCCAAATTAATTTTCTTTAAAGGGTATGTTTCAAAACTCTAGTAGAGATAAAAAAAAAAAAGGATGTTGGTTCTTTTGGAGCTCTTGTCAAGAAAAATTAGTGATGATCCCCGCAAGAAAAAATTGATAAAAAAAAAAAATCAAATCAAGAACAAAAATCAAACCTGATAAAAGAGTAAAAAAAGAGGAAAGAAAAACTTGTTTTCACTTAAAAGAAAAGTAGAGCTAAAAAATTTTAAAAAAAATATATACAAAAACCAAAAATTGAGAAAACAATAATAAAAAAAAGAGGATAAGTAAATTAATTAAAAAAAAACTAAAAAAATAGGAGTTTCTTTTATATAAATAAGAAAAGTTTTCAAAGTTAAAATGAAGTTTTCCTTTTCTTGAAAAGTTTGCTAAAAAAGATTGATTAAAAAAAAAGACAAACAAACAAATAAAAAAAAGATCAGAAATAAAAAGATTGATAGAAAAAAAATAAAAATCTCAAGATGGAAGGAAATTTATTTTATCCATGACCCATAGATGACATGTAAAGTGTAATTCAAAATCATCAATTATTATGGGCCTTAAAGATATGTTATATTATATTATTTTAGAGTTGCCGTGTGTGATCTGGTATCTCCTCGGGCGTTTAGGAATGACTTAGGGCTGTGTGTGACAATAAGTCCCCTCAGCCACTTCGTTAGATTGTCAAATATTTTCATATTAATTTCGAGTTTCAATAATTAATATAAAAAGGAGCAAATTTTCAAAAAAAAAAAAAGAATTTCAGAATAAAATAAAATGAATTTCTTTTAAAAGTAAGTTGTATTTTTTCTTAATAAAAGGAGAGTGCAAGAATTAACAAAACATATAATCTTTGAAAAATCAAATAATTTATTTTTACAAATCAAACCAAAAAAAAGAAGAAGAAAAAGGAAAAGGAAAAGCAGAACAAAAAGAAAGTAACTCTCAGAAGTTAAAAAAAAGAACAAAAAAAAAGAGAAAAAAAAATGAAATTGACTCTGTCTTTTGCAAACAAAATATTTCAACCAATTTCAAATTTATTATGTTTGTAAAAGTTAAAATGATTTTTACTCTTTTGTCTCTAAAAAAAAATAAAAAAAAAACCAAAACATAATAAAACAAAATAAAAACATAAATAAAAACAAAAACCAAATAAAAAAAAACAAATAAAAACAGGAAAAAAAAAAAACAAAACCCAACCAAAATCTATTTTTCAACCGATCGAACTACGTGGACTTTGATCCCTCTCAGAGGGTACGTAGACTCTAGACTTTCATCCTAGGTCAAGTCCGCCCTTGTAAATAAATTTTCTTTTCAATTTTTACTTTCTTAATTTGTCTTATTTTGTTTTTCTAATTTTGTTTGTTTAATTTCTTTCTTCCTTTTTCTTTTAACTTTATTTCCTTCATTTCTGTTTCTTATCTTGCATAGGATTTGTTAGGAGAATTAAAATATATCAAAGGCCATATTGATTTTTGCACAACTAACTTTGGGTAACCGTTCTTAGCAACGGGTGTTGTGGGGTGCCTAACACCTTCCCCACTCACAATCAACTCCCGAACCTATTTTCTGATTCGTAGACCATTTTTCTTATTTTTCAAATAAAAGGTTTTTCCAAAGTTTTGCCTTTTCAAAAATTAAAATTTTGGTGGCGACTCTACTACTCATTTTGATTTTGATTTCAGTCTTCATTTTCTTTGGAGATTGAATCAAAATTTCTTTTTAGAAATTTTCTTTTTAAAAGCGCCACGCGGTCGTATTTTCGGGTGTGACAGTTAGTGTTTGCATGACACTTTTTACAAAACAACTCCTTCGAAACATAAAAAAATGTATATAGAAGTACATTTTAAGGCATTTATACAAATTACATAATCTAAATCCAATATGGCCAATAATCACAAGTAAATGTCTACTTTAATTCAAGTTGCAATCTTAAATACCTTGTAGGTACCAAGTGATTTTTTCTAAGTAGCTTCTGGAAAAAAAAATTCCAAAAAAGGAATACTCTATTATTTACCAAGTACATTGACAGCAATAGTTATGTCTAGAAGAAGGCACACTTGAGTAAACATAAAGCTGCCAATAACGGAAGCACGAAATGGAATACTTTCTATTTTGGTACTTTCTAAGATACTAAGATTTAGATAACCTCTCAACTCTTTTAATAAATATACCATAAAAGGAGCAAGAATGCAATTGAATTTCTTAGATACTTAATCAACTAAAGTTTCTTGAGACAAAATCAAGATGTCATGAGACCTATTTTAGTGAATCTATATCCCAATAACATAAGTAGTTTCAATGAGATTTTCATGTCAAAAGTGGCAAGAAAACAGGCTAAAAGTATGTCACCAATATACATTACAAGAATAAGGAGGTATATCTAATCTCTTAAAGATATATTGATTTGAAGTGTTCATAGCAAAATCAAGAAAGCCTACAACCTCGTCATACTTTCGATGGTTATTTCTATAAGCTTGTTTCAGTCCATAGATGAATAATTTGATTTACATATTAAGTGCTCTTTCTATGATTCTACAAAACCATCTTGCTGAACCTCAGACAAGTTTTAATATAAAAGGCAATTTAGACATCCATATAGTAGGGTCCTAAAATGAAATCCAATTAATGTTATAATCTTTGCAAAAGTGTCTTTAATGGATAATGGTGAGAAGTCACATATAACCAAATCCTTCACCTGATTATGGTTATTTCAATCAATTTGATATTAAATTTTATAATATCTCTTATAACCTCACAATAGGTCTTAAAGACCTACTTATAGCCAATAGGTTTATAGCTAATTATTCAACATTAAGGGCATTAAAAAATTGTTAAGTCTTTATCCCTTTTTAAGAAGAGACATAGTAGTATAAAAGTGAGGGTAAAAACTTCATTCACATGAAGTTCTATCAAACATAAGGTTTATAAGACAAGCTTGGAACAAAAGAAGTTCTATCACAATGGATCTACACATTTAAACTTGAAAGGACACCATAGGATCCTAGTTCACACAAAAAAAAAAAAAAATTGCTCCCGCTTACCTTTATTAAGAAAAAAAGAAATTCAACTATTTCACTAAACTAAAGGAATATATCAAAACAACAAAAATTATTTATCATATTAAAATACTTCATTGCTTTTATAACTCTTCACCATTGGTCTTACTCAAGGTTTTCATAAATAATAATTGCATAGGCATTGTAGCTAGAATGACAGCAACATAAGAAAACATGAATCATGTATACAACATAATCATAAACAAGAATTCCATTTAAGATCCAACTAATGCAATTATACATACAAAATTGTTGTTTATCATAATCTTGCCTAAAGATTTTGGATCATAATAAATAAGAGAACTCAATAGGCATCTCAAGGATAATAAAAAACTACTATCTCTAATACTTTTGTATTGATAAAGTACAAGAAATACTAAGATATAAAGTGAAATATATCATAGTACCAACAAATAGATTGGCAATGTCATAGATTAAAATATCTTTGATACAAAAGCCTCACACAATCAATTTTGTGATATTTAAAAAATTTCTCATTTATCATAATCCATATATTATCAAATTATACCAAATAATATCATACCAATAGTATATGTCCATTACTTGTATAATATATCCTATGTAATCTAATAGCCAAAGTTATAAAAAAAATTAGATTTTACATAACAAATTTTGTGACTACCTCCATGATATGTGGATGTATAGTTATTTAAAATATAGAATTACTATAATTGGATTACCATTATTATCATAAGTGACACATTCATTCTCATATTCAAGTGACACATAACAATTCAAAAGGTATACATCTAACCATATGATGTTACCAATCATAAATGTCTCCAAAACTAGACGATATAAGAATCTTTTTTTCTTAAATATCATCTAAGAATATTTTAAGAAATAGGATTAAGTATATTTTAAAAATAATTATAATCCTTAAGTATTTATTATAGACAAGTTATTAACAAGATAAAATATCTCTTGCCACAAAAAAAAAAAAAATCTTCTTAGCTATAGATTTCAAAATTGTAGAACTTTCAACATTAAAGATAAATATTTATTACTGAGAGTTAAACATAATTTACATGATCTATTAAAAAGGAATATATCTTTGCTGTAAATGATTTATGTGTTTTTTTACAAAATTTTACAATTTCATTGTGAACTAAAATATTATGATATACTTAATACCAAAAATTACACAATTATAATTGTATAAATATGTCCTTAATTTTTAAAAAAAATAAACAAAGGACTCCTTATAATAATAGATTACATTGAATGCTACATTTATATAATATATTCATTGTCAATGTAATTTACCAACCACTAGAGGCATTATCATATGTATGTAAACATATAAGTATCAATTAAAATAAAATGACTTGAACAAATTAACCAAAAAAACAACTTTATGATTAGTCTCATGATAGATGAGAATACAATCACAAAGTGTTAATAGCCAAAATTATCTATAGGCAAATAAAAGACATGTTATCATACTCAAGAAAATTGATACTTTTAATATCTTAAAGCAATAGTGCACAAGAGATGGATATGCAATTTGGATGATATGGTGTACTACATATGTTATTGTTAAATTATAAAATCAAACCATGCTTTAATAACAAAGTTAAGGAGAGTAACTAATTATCAATCAAATTATGTCTAAAGCATCCATTTATAATTTTATTATACATTATAAGTGTTACTGCCATATGCTAATTTTATAATATCTTCCTTCAATGTGGCAATTATTAAAATATTACACCAATTCCAAGAATTTCTTCACTTTTATTTGCAAAAGGCATGTTTCATAAGAAATATCAAAAGAATGAATTATTAATATAACTCTCATGAGTTAAACCAAGTAAATAAAATGAAATAATTGTGAAGAACAATATGAAGTTGAATATATGAAGGCATGAGTAATTCTATGAGCGGTTCACTATCAAAAAACATTTACTTTCATTGTTAAAAACTCCTTAGGATTAAAATAATTGCTCACAAAAAATTTCTTTTCTATTAAAATATTTTTCTTATAGATTCATCGCAAAAAACTCTATGAAATGTTGCACAAAAATAATTTTTCATGGATAAGGAAAAATTAAAATGGTACCAAAATAAATTTTTATAAAATTTTGGACCAAACAACTTGCTCAAGGCTATTAAAATTTACAAAAGGTCCAAATCAAATTCTCTTTAAGGCCAAAAAAAAAAAACTTGTCAAAAATTCAAAAATGGTACATGATCAAATTTTTTTTAAATGCCCAAAAATAGATCTTTTTTTTTTAGCAAAATATTTGTCCAAAACTAATAGAAAATGGCCAATATTTATTACACAAAAAATTCTCACCCAAATGAGCTTGGAAAGGCAAAATACTCAGTGTTTAACATAATAAATCATAATTGCTTTTTTGTACCCAAAAAAATCTAAAATGCCTAGAAATTAGCTTATATTATTTAACCAAAATGTTCATCTAAGACTAGCCCTACATAGATTTGGAATTTTTTTAGAGTTCATTCCTTTGTTTTTTTTTTTAAAATGTGAAACTCCATCTCCTTTTATGAGTTCTAAATTTGATATAGATCTAGTGCTCTAAGCTTTTCAAGATGGAGAGAAGAAAGTCAATAAAATCAAATATCAAAATGTGTGTTTTAAATTGCTACAAAGATTAGATACATATATGAGTTCAAAATTTTATTCTTAAAAATCCAGTACAATGGAACTAAGAACTATGAAATAAATTAGATTACAGTATGAGAAAAAAAGATTAAAATTCTAGATTAATTTACATAAATTCAAAGAACTAGCCATACCTAGATTTGGATTTTAAAGTTTTAAATCTCTTTTTTTTTTCAAATTATTTTGGTACAAAAAAATTTAGTAATAGATAAAATTAAACCCTTAGATGTATGAACAATGAGAATCATAGAAACAAAAATTCAAATAAACTATGTCACACATATATGAACAATAGCAAATTTTTAAACTCAAGCTTCTTTCAATACAGGTTGAGCTTGTATCAAGATTCAAAACCCAAATCATCATACATATAATGAATCAGAAGTGAAACAAATTTCACACAAAATAACATTAGAACCTTTAGCTTTAATAACAATTGTTAAAATATAAGAGACTAAAATTTAGATAGTACCTAATATAATGCGGTATCTAGTAAGGATGTTCATATGATTGGTTTGGTTTAGTTTTTGGCTAAAATCAAACCGAATCAAGCTTGTCGATTTAGCATTACATTGGATCTTATCAGTTTTGACTTTTAATTAGTTTGGTTTGATTTTTATTTGATTTGGTTTGATTTAATTCATTTTTTGGATCCAAAAATGATTAATTTTTTTTTTAAGATTTTGCTTCTTATAATATATAAAATTTAACTTCTAATATTATGCATCTTTTAACATTTTGACAAATAATAGTGTTAGAATAATTTATTATTATTTATTATTTTTCTCTTCTATGAAAAAATATTCCTTATAATTATGTTTAAATATTCTAAAATTATAAATGAATGTTATATGTAAAGATAAAATAAATAATAATATTTTCAAGATATCTTATTTGATAAGCTCATTTAAACATAAGTAAAGAAAAAAAATATTACTAATATTTTTATTAATAAAAGACTTATGCATGAGTTGAGCTTAACTGATGGAAAGGGGAAAAAAATTATTAATACAGTTTGGTTTGGTTTGATAGAACTAAGAACCTAACCAAACCGATTGATTCTCTAATGTCCAAAATTGATTTTAGCTTTATTTTAATTGGTTTAGTTCAATTTTTATTGGTTTGACTTGGTTAGGTTCAATTTAATTGATTTGGATTGGTTTTAAACACTCCTAATATCCATGAATATGAATCTTTACAAAGAAAATAATAATACATAGATATAAAATGGATCAATAGAGATTACACACCACAATATCTAAGTAGATTCGGAAGATAGATCAAGTTGTATCACATCTTAAAATTTAACCCTATTATAAATAAGATAACTAGTTCTATGTGGACTACAAGTTAGATTCCTATTCTCTAAATAGGTTTATAGGTAACTCACCTATTACAAGCTATTTATAATTTATCAAAAGAACTAATTTTTTTACATAGTAATTGTTACAAAATTGATCATTGTGATATTAATATAGTATTATCTATCATTTAATTTAATAATTAATTAATACTAATTCATAATTAAATTAAATTTTTCAACAAACTACTCACATTAGTTCCCGATGGGCATCCACCTTCGTGATTACCCACCTAATGGGTGCTACTTTTGTAACGACCTTAACTTCTAATCATCATAATTAAGGTTAAGTATGTGATTAATAGCCATAAAATTTAAATTAGAACGTTGAAAGTCATCACAACTATTTGAAAGATGTTGGAAAATTTGAACCTTAATGTTATTAGGGTCATTAATTAAAGAACCACAATTATTCAAATGTGCAAGTGAATTTAATCATTAATAAAGAGCCTTTGATTCTCCCATCCATTAATTCCAACTCATAAAAACCTCTTATAAGTGTTTCTAAATCATTTCTTATTATTACCATAAAAGAAACTAAGGTTTCTAGGTGAATATGAGAAATTGAGCACTTTCGCCGCGGCTAAATTCTCCTTCGCTGCGGCCAATTACTCTCGGATTCAACTCCTTACGCTTTCATAAATTTTACACATTTCGCCGCGGCCAAATACCCTTTGAAACACCCCTAAATCTACCTTTCAGACTTAGCCACGGCTAACTTCGCTGTTCGTCGCGGCCAATTTCTCTCTGTTTTCTTCCCTGGCAGGTTCGCCATATTTAGCCGAGGCCAATTAAATGTTGGTCGCGGCCAATTATTCTCTGTTACCATTTGGCCGAGGCTAATTAAATGTTGGTCGCGGCCAATTCCCTGTTGGTCACGGCCAATTCCCTTTTATTCTTATAACTCCCAAAATTTCACTCATGCTCTCTAATTCCCCCTCTAGCAACCCTCTAGGCCATTTTAACTTAGTTTGTGAAGATTTAATGTCTTTCTTTTACCTAATCTACTTAGCACATCTATCATTACACATTTAAAACCTAAATGTGGATTTTTAACCCTCTAACCACCCTAAACCAGTGAATTTATAGATCAATGACAACAAGTGTATTCTAGTCACAAGGTGCATGGGGTTAATACTTAATGTTCATATAAGATCAAATCATTTATCCATTATTAGCCAATTACAATCAAAATGTTCAATCCTATGGTAATTAAATTACATATACAATCCCTATACTTGACAACTCATGATGCAATACAGCAATGATACAAAACTAGCAATCTAAGTATAATACAATTTAACAAGGCTCCCAAACTTATGTGCTACCAAACTATTTAATAAGCTTCCATTAATTTTCTCCTTGCCACTAAGAGGTTTGGTCCCTGAAAATGTTAGCCCACAACGGGGTGAGATATATAATCTCAATAACAAAAGGCAATTTCCATATATATGTACAAGTCAATCAATCTAATGCAATTTCATGTCATTAATACCAGAATCATCAATTTAATTCGCAAATGAACTAGTTGAGCTACCAATGACTACTGTCTCATACTAGTAATCATACACAATATGTTAATGGCCAATAACATCAGGAGAGGTCCGTCCACAGCACCTACTCCATAATGAGCACAACCAGGGCTCAGTGCATTTGGGGTTTGATCACAACCCGGTGCTCGATCGAAGAACATGCACAGGTGGCAGCCATACCACAGCTCCACCATGGACTCACAAGGTCCAATTACAATAACAATCAAGTAGTCAACCAGTCATTTAGCATTTCAAAGTCAAGCATGTGTAACAAATAGCAGATTAATATGAGCATATACATGGAATTAGGAAAATAACCCCAATTACCTCAATGAAGCCAATTACTCTTCCCCTAACTACCATAATAATCCAAATACACATCAAGCCTATAACAAGCATAATTATCATCATTTCTAATTAACAAATTAGATATCCAAAGAGTTGAACTGCTAATGACAGCCTAGAGGTTACTCACCTAATTACCAAGAGATTTAATTTCAGGTTCCAACTTTCTCACACCAAAAACTGCCATAGTTCACTCTAATTTCTGGGTAATTTCACATGAAATCAAAGCCTATATCATAAGTCAACTATAGGGGTCTCAAAACTAACAGAAAATGTATCAAAATGGGAAGAAGATACTCACTTAACAATACCCATAGCCTCAACCTCCAAAAATCCACCATGGGAAATTCCAAAATTTACATTTCAATCATCAAACCCAGAAAATTCAGTTTTCCACCATTAACTCCTTGTAATTTTGCATAATAACAGAACTCATTATGATAATCCATCCTTAGGGGTATTTTCCAGCAAAGTAATACACAAAATGGAAGGGAAATGCTTACCTAATCATCCCTCTAACCTCCAACTCTGAAAATCTTACAAGGAATCACCCAACACCAAGTTTCAAATTTGAGAAGAAGATAAAAATGCTTAAAACCAGAAATTAATCAGACTAAAATGAAGATGAGGATGAGAGGGTCAAGTTATATATAACTCACCTTAGCTAAATCATCCTCTAGGAGTCAAAAATGGAGCTTCCATATTGGTAGAACCCTAGCCTCCCTTAAACCTCCGAATTTCCTCTCTTGACTTTCAGCAAAATGAGGAAGAGGCTGAAGAGTTAGGGTTTTAGTTGGGTTTAAGTTGGGTCTAAGATGGGTCATGGGTTGCTCCAAGGTCCAACTCCAAATGGGCTTCAGATTTTTTCTTTGTTGGGCAAGCTCTTATGTATCAGGCTGCTGAATTTTAATCAAGTTTGGACCAAATTTGAAGAGTTCAAGGATTTAGGTCTGTACAAGGGTTATTGGGCCACTTATGAGAGCCTATACAAGGTGGATCTTGGGCCTCTATCACATTAAATTGGATTGGATCTGCACTTAACTCATTGGGCCTCCATTAGCCTCTTCTCATGATCTCCTACATTAATTTAGGTCTAGATATAGTTTCTGTCCTAATTAATTCTCAACTCATATTATTGATTTATTTCTCAAAATTACCATTCACTTAACTTGCCCACTTATCCCATATTAATTATTCCTAATTAATCTAAATCTATGATTAATACCTTAATTAATTTTAAAGTGTTACAACCTTATTTTGGTTGATGATAGTATTAAAAGTTTCCTTTCCTTGGTTCTTAGGCTTGTTTAGCCTCCTCTATTTTTTCAAAAAAAAAAAAAACGATTAGCGTTACTTGAAATGGACTCCCGCAAATAGATGAATTTACCCAACGAAACATGGCATGTATATTAATGTGTGATTATCAATCAAATATTGACAATTTACATAAGAGTGCTTATCGGTTTGGTCAATTTTTGAAGTTAAATCAAAATCACACTTAATTAACAGATTTGTTAAAATATACATTCTATTTGATTTATTTGAAGTGACTCAACTAAAACAAAATATTTAATTTTTTTAAATTTAAGTTAATTGATCCAAATTATAAATAATTTAAGCTAAATTTGATGAAATTTAATTTTATAAATCAAAATTTAAAAAATGTAATTATTCAATTTAAAACTTAACGTGTGTATCTATTTATATATAATATAATTCAATATAATATAAGAGGGATGAATTGACATCGTATATGACATTCTTATTTAATATTGTGTTGGTCTTCCATTCTAAATTTTATAACAATCATAAAATTAACATTTTTTTACATCTAAAAGGTACATTAAAGGTTAATTTATAGACTTATGATGGGACATAAAATAATTTTGGATTAATGTCTAATTTTATGAGGATAATATTCATTATGAAACTTTTTATCCAATAGTGAATTTTATTAAAAAAATAATTCTTATAAAATATTATTTAATGATGTAAGAATAATTTTAATTGATTTTGGTATCAATTATCCCTCCTCATATATAAACTACAAATAGAGTTAAATATTATAACCTAAAGAAAGAACAATCACTTAAATTATTGATTTTAAAAATATTCAATTCCATGAAGATGCAATGTTTACTTATTGTGAAACTAGGAAAAACATTCTTAAAGAAATCCTAAACAAATGAAACAACATGAATTAGAAAAGAACAATAGAACTAGGCACAAGCGAGAGCATCTAAGCTCTTGAGATGTGTAAAGACAATGGAATCAATAGCCACTTTAATCGGAGAAGAAGGATCCACAAGTAGTGGTTCCATGTTAGGAATATATAAAGATTGAGTTAGGTTTAGAGGATTTCCATTCAGCAATACAACGTCGCTCTGGATATTCCTATCTTTGGGGGTTAAATGGTACTCCTCCCTTTTCTTTGAGTCTGAAACTTGGTTTGGGTATAGATTCATGTCCATATTAACAGACACGTTGAAGGAGGTAGAATTTGACATGTTTATGAGCAACATACTCACACCAGCTTGAAAATCCAATATCAAAGCATAAGTTCTTTTTATATATGAAGCATGCATACCTCAAATTTCAATAATGTTACGTGGATTCCTACTTGAATAGATTGTTATGATTGAGATCTAAGAAAGAAAAACAAAAAAGTAAATATTCAAAATGAAGCATCTCACCCTATTTTTAGCACAATGAGCATATGCACGCAGATATAAGGAGACTTCATGAGAAACTGAGAGAACCCTACTTCCTATAAGCCGATGCCATAAAAGGGCTCTATTCAATAATCACGTGCATTGAACATTTTAGAGACTTACTTATAGAAACAAAATTGTGATTAAGCTCTGAGAGAGAAAAATATTTATTATGCATCATATTTTTTGTAATGTATATTATATCTTTATTATTATTACTTAACAAAATCTCTCCATTATTATTATTATTTTTTAAGTAGGGGCATGAGAGTTATTCCTCATATACAAACTCATATTTTTCGTTTTATTTTTTTTTCATTTTATGTACCAAACAAGGCCACTTACTTTTGAGAATAAAATTTTGATGTAATATTTAAGATATTTTTTCAATCAAATTCTTTAATAAAAACATGATATATGAATATGTCACTTTTACTATGAGAGAGCTTATCTGTTGAAATTGAAGAGAAATTACTTTTCTTTGAATAAAAAAACTCAACATAAAAAATTATGAATATTACTTAATTAGTTTAAAATATGTCCTCCTTACAAATTGATAGAATCATTTATTAGGTAGTTTGAGTAAAAACTTGTACTTATTGGAGAATTTTTGAGAAAGTGATTTATTAAAAAAAAAAGTAAATTAGTTTCTCTTCTATTGAGAGATATTTAAATTGCACAACTTCTTCTTCTTCTTATTAATAATAATAATAATAATAATAATAATAATAATAATAATAATAATAATAATATTATTATTATTATTATTATTATTATTATTATTATTATTATTATTATTATTATATATACAAATCCTCATGAAGTAAAAAATTGACCAATACTTTTAAGAATAATATTGATTTTTTTACTAAAAATACAACTTATTAAAAAATATATTTTTAAAATTTTATTTCAATGCTAATTATTTTATATTGAAAACTAAAAACTTAGTATATTGTAAATTTAGAAAATTAAATATTTTTATATTAGTCAAATACATATTTAATATTTATTATATTATATAAATAATAAATATAAGAATATTTTAGTCAAAATAAGTTTAATTATAACTCACCTTTTGTACACCTCTAAAAAAAATGTTAATTGCTCATAAAATAAAAATTAAAAAGCATACCCAAATAAAAACTTATACTAGCTTGAATCATAAGTCATACCTATAATAATCCCGGTTAGGGATGAATGATGTAGTGTTAAGCAGAGCATAGTTTCCTCCAATTAGGGTCTATCTGCAATAAACCTTATGGTTGAAGGTTGATGTCATGCTTAGTTGATCCAAAATGGTTGCCTAAATATGATTTTTATATTGGGTTTAAGGTTTAAGGTGTAGGATGTAATATTTGGTTTCTCTGTAAATGTACGAAATTTATCATATATAAAAGAAAGTCCCCCGAATAGAATGATTTAAGGCCAAATAAAACTAATAGAAAATTTAAAATAATAAAAAATAAGGATCCAAGGTCCAAGGTGCCCTAAAACCCAAGCTAGAGAAGTTAAGAAAATTGAGAAAATAAATTGGGGCATTTTCATAATTTCTAAAACATTTGAAAAACTCACATAAGGGCTTTTTAAATAAAAATTTGAGTTTTTAGGGATTCTTAGAAGCCCTGAAAATCATGTGAAGCCCTATAATAATTAAAACTTTTTTGGTGAATAATTTCGACAAAGGGTTAACTAAAATTTTAACCAAATTGTTTGGAATGGTTTCAAATCCAATTTAGGTGAAACTAAAGGCATTTTATAAGTTAGAGGACCTGAATTTTATGATGGAAAAGACAATTCTCGAAAAGGAATTGAAATGAGGCCAAATGGACAAATCATAGTTTAAGGACGAAAATGAAAAGCTAAACAAGTGGATAACTTTACCTTTTTGATTCATAAATCATGTCCAGCCACTTTTCCTTCATTTTCCATGACCTGAAGCAGCTCCAAAAAAAATCTGAAATGGCATCCAAAAGGGGGAGGAGAGAGAAAAAGAAAGAAGGCAAAATAAGTATGAAATTTACAAAATTTCATGGTTCTTCTTTCACAAATATTGTTCCTCTCCACCTTCTCCTCCTTTCTATAGTTTTCATGACTCATATAGGGCTGTTTTGGAACTGGTCCAGAGGAGAGAACTTAGAATTTGAAGCAATGGAAAGAATTCTTGAAAAGGGCTTGAATACAAGGTAATTTCATAGCCTTTCATGCTTCTTTTATTTGTTCTCCTTCCTTGAAGGTTCGGTCAACCTTGAGCCCACTCTCTAGGGGATGAATTCTGAACATATCAAGGGAAGAACAAGTGTTTTAGGGTATGGGAATTTAGAATAGGCAAATGGAATAAAAAAGAAAAGCAAGAAATTCAAGTTGGCACAACTTTAGGTTTTGAAAGAAATGATAAAATCTGATTTTTCCTAGAGATATTATAGCTTATGTGAGACATGGTATGAGTTCCTTAGACTTATAAGAAGCTTTACATGAGTCATTCCCTTCAAGAAAAATTGCAAAACTCCATGGGCTCTTTCCTTTAGGTGTGTCTCAGCCCAACCAAGATAAAGCACCTAGGGAGTGTTTTAAATGGTTCTAAGCCTAGAATGGGACTAGATATGATAGAGAAAAATTAAAGGAAGTCTTGAAAAAAATTTAGAAGTCTTGATTTGTGAGATGGACGTGTAGGCTCCATAATGAGATATAAAGAGCAACTTATAACTAGGTTCCTTAAAATAAATTTGTGATAACTCCAAGAAGTCTAAATAGAGTCAAGAAACTTATATTGAAAGAGAAAATGAAGCTAAGATCATGAATTTCAATAGTTGCTTCATTATGCTTTGTATGGAGACATATTGGAGCCATATGAGAAAGTAGCATACATAGAGTTGTAAGAAGCTTAAGCTTGTTCCTATGAATGATTCATGTCTTATTTGATGTGTTTAGGCTAAAAGAATCAAGTGCCACCTAATTCTATGAGCTTAGCCAAAAAGGGAAAGATAAGTTCAAGGCAAAAGTGTGATGTTCTTACTTCAAAGTAGCTTTCTAACCTTTCTCACTTAAATGGTTTGGATGTGTACTTGTCTTTTAGTGCTTGTGTGTATGTTTGAACTATGAAATATGTTTTTAGCTATTGCCTACTTGTTATGGCACCATTATGCATCTTAAAATGAATTTATGAATGTGTTTTGGCTTGAATAGGGATGGTTAAGCCAAAAGTCCTTTAACATGGGTGAAGATGAGCCAAAAGTATCTAAGATTAGATGAGACAAAGCCAAAAGTCTCAAGAAGAATGAAGCTTAGTCAAAAGTTCCTTGAAAGTAGGTGAGACAAATCCAAAAGTCCTTAAAAAGTTAGGTGAGACTAAACCAATGCCCTTGAAAGCTTATGTTTGATAGGTATGAGCTCACATGACATGACCAAGAAAATGGTTTATGTATGTTTATAAGAAATTTATATGACATGCATGCATTCTTTAACATGTTTTAGCATTCATTATGTATATTGGAAATGGTAAACAATTATTGAGATTATTTGAATCTCACTCTTCCCCTCCGTATGCCTAATTATGTCTAGGTGAGTTAAGTGGACTAAAAAATAGAGGCCAAGATCTTGAAGTATGGCACTTTGACAAAAGAGTAAAACAATAAACAATTTTATAGCATAATGATGTTAATAATTGTATCCATGTGATGTATATGAGATGTAACCATTTGAACAAGTTTAAATGTATACAAATATGATATATGTATCAATATGGAAGTCAAATGAATGAGAATGTGAGTTTTTGCCGCTCATTTGCCTTTATGTTCATATGTATAAATGCAAGTGACAAAGTGAAAATGAGCTTTATGATGATTTGGATCATTTGACATGCTTTTATATGTTGTAAATATGCTTTTGGATGTGCCCAAGTGGCTATGGGATAAGAAGAAAGTTTTTGGTGCCTTGAGATATCAAATTAGACTTCAAAAGTGACCATTATGTATCCTGAATCAATGTCTGACTAAATAAATTATTTTTTTCATGAACTTTGACTAGCAAGTAGGTCTCATCTAAAAATTTTCATAGAGCTAAGGAGCACTTAATTTAGAGCTTTAAAGAATTTATTATAATTTTTTAAAATTAGTCAAATTATGCAAAAATGGTATGTATATTGTTCAAAGTTAGTTTGTTTCTTTATATCACATGTGGGCCAAATAAAGTCCAATGCTTATAAAGCACAAACTAGACATTATAAGCTTTCCATAACCATTGAAAGCACCTCATTTGGAGCTTTGTAGAGGGAGAACCGAATTTTTAAAATTGCATGATAGTACCAGTAATGCAGCTCGACCTTTGGTACTGTTCCATCAATTTTGGTGGGTTAAATGCCATTGCATTGGTTTAGAACATTTTTACCTATTAGTCAACATCTAAAGCTTTCCAAAAAGTATCATATGCATGATTTTTATATTTTCTAAAATTAGTTATAAATTTTCAAAGTTTTTATCAGAAATCTAGACATGTCAATCCAAGAGCAAAACTTGATAATTCTTATATATGGTTTCAAACTCGAGATATATGAGATAAATTGTGATGTTTATGACTTGAATCGATATGTTATTAATGGAAAATGATATTGATGAGTTTACATAGTCCCCAAAGTCATGAATCATGTATATGGCTTTTCAACTAGGCAAATAAGTTCGGATAAAAATGCATGCTCCCTTGCAAATGCATAGCCACATGCCTAGTATATGTTAAGATAACCTAGGTGGCAATTATCTAAGGGCAAAGAGGTTAAGGTATTATATAGGACTTATGTTTGCATTTATTTTTTTTATTTATGTATTATGAAATACATTTGCAAAAAAATTAATAAACTTTGTAGTGGTGACTATTAATTTTAAAATTAATATTTGCCAAAAAAAAAATTTAAAAACCTTTAGCAGCAACCATTGTCACCACTGAAAATCCCATTTTAGTAGTGACCTTTATCAAAGCCAAATGAGGGAGCTTATCTTATGAGATTGAAGAGAGATTAGTTTTATTTTGCTACTATTTTTTTGAGCACTTTTGAGAAAGCAATTATATAAACAAACAAAATTTTAATAAAACACACGTAAATAAGAACTTAAACTAGTTTGGATCGTTAGTCATACCTAATTTTAGGTTAAGGATGAATGACGTGGCGTTGAGTAAATCATAGTTTATGTAATAACCAAAAAAAGAATGAAAATAATATAATATAATATTTCTTATTATTATTTTTCTTTATCTTTCTTCATTTTCTCCTCTCTACAACCTTCCTTCTGTTCTTCCTATTGGTTTTGCCTAACACCCCCTTCCCTCTGAGCTTCAGCCATAACAAGCCACCCAGCCGTCGTTCGCCAGAGACACAACGCTAGTTGTGACAGAGAACATTGACGAGCCTTCCCAATGCTTAACTATTGCATGGTGGTCCGAGAAGAAGACTGGAGGTTGCTGCCAGTTACGATGAGCTTTATATTACCTTGTTTCCATTTTTTTTTCTTCCATTTTGTTGCCAATTCCTTTAATATTTGCCTTTCCTTCTCATTTTTGCCCTATCCCAGCTCCCACTTGGTCAACACATTGCAACTCCCTTCTTCCCTCTCAAGATGGCTAAATATAGGCTCTAGAAATTGGAATTTGTTAGTGGGAACTTTCCAATCATGAAACTTATGCTTCAATCTTCAATTTGTGGCATTTTAAAGTAATCTTTAAACTCAATTTATGGATTAATAATTAAATAGGAAGGTTTAGGTTTATGGTCGAATATATAGATGAAAAATAAGGTTACAAAATAAGGCTTTAGTCAATTAGCTATTGTTGAATCATATGAGTCTTAGGAGTTGCTAGTTTAAGCCATATAATAATTCGATAAATTTTGGTGTTGTTAGGAAGCCTTGCAAGCACCGACAAGGAAAGAAATCAGTATTGCAAGAAGGATAAGTGTTATCTTAGTATTCAGCATTGTTGATGAGTAGATAACAATTACAATGTGTTATATGGGATTTCTTATGATTGTAAGTATATTGTGATAATTGTTTGAATCTTGATCTAATTAATTTAAGTAAACCCCAGTAAGATAGGCCTTTATTTGCATGATTATGGTATGTTGGCATGAAATGAGTTAAAGTAAGGAATAACTCCATGTGTTAATCTAAATATGGTAAATGTTCTTGTTTGTTTTATCGAGGCATTATATTGAAATCTATATATTGTATAGGTTGACAACAATATGAGAAACTTGAATAAATATAGGGAATTGTTGTGTTTGTCAGTTAGAATAAATATTGTGCAATAAGAATTACAACTGTGATTCCATAATGCGAGTTCCATGCTAGTCATATATTCCTCAAATTAAACTAACCTTAATCCTATCATTTAGAAATCGATTTTATTTTTTTCATTTATAAGTTAAATTTCTTAATGTGTTTATTCTAGTAGGTTTAAATTGAATTATTATTACTACTTTTTTATTATGTATTTATTTATTTACTTATTACCTTAATTATTCAATTACTAATTAATTACTCACCTACCTTCTTACTTAATTATTTGGTTTTATTTATTAATAAATTGCTTATTTAGTTACTTTAATAAATTTGTGTTAGATTAATTATTATAAGCATACAATATGTAACTTATTTGTTGATGTTCTCTGCCTAGCTTTCATTGCTCTATACAGATTCATGATGGATTCAGTAAATACTAACTGAGACTATTGTAACAACCAGAAAAAGAAAAGGAAAAAAAAGAAGAAAGCTGAAAATTTTCGAAATTCAAAAATTTTTCTAAATCTTCTTGCAATAGTGAGATATAGCCTAGCTATAGCGAATGTACCTATTCGCTATAGCGAGAAATGGTCTAGCTATAGCGAGAGTAGCTGTTCGCTATAACGAAAATGCTTCTAGCTATAGCGAGTGTGGGTATTCCATACAAAAACTAGGGAGCTGCTCGCCGTAGCATATGCCATAGTGAAAGTGGGGGTCTGGAACTGATACGTGCTCGCCGTAGCGAAGGTTACACCTCGCCATAGCGAAGGAAACTGATACGAGCTCGCCGTAGCGAAGGTTAATTTTCGCTATAGCGAGGGTCAGTTCGGAAAAGAGTAAAAAGCGAGATTTTGACTTCTTGAAGCATCCCAACCCATTCTTTCTCTTCTATTTGCCCTAGACTTCGACCTAAGGAGAGAAAAGAGGTGTGGAGAGTGAGAGAGACCAAAAAAAGGAGGAAGAACAAAGGAAAGGTAAGCAAGCTTCTCTCTTTTTTTCTTAGCATCTTGATCTCCTCTCTTTGCCCTCTCTTTCTATGGTTTTGCTTGTGAAATTAGTAGGGTTCTAGGCATGGGTCAGAAGAGGGAAAGTGGAAAACATTCTTGAACTTTTTTGTTTTCCTTGAATATGTTGATTCTACTACCATGAGAGCTTGAGAGAAAGGAAGAGTTGGTGACAATCTAGAGAGAGAGAGAACCCCTAGGTTCTTATATGTTAGCAAGGGTTGCTCTGAAGAACTCCTAAGAGTTGTTGAGTTATGAGAGAGTAATTTCATGTTTTTGTTGTGTCTAAGCTCAAGAGAAGCACATCCATCAAGGTGTGAGTGTGAAACCAAGAAGGGAGAAGAGGAATTGAAAGGAAAAGCTTGTATTGACTCATAAGGTAGCTCTCTCTCCACTCTTTCTTATTGCATTCTTGGATGTAATGGTCATTGTATGCTTGTGTATATGCTTATTGTGTGAGATATGCCATATGTTATTGCTTTGATGCATTGGTACCAATGTACTTGTGTATTGGATTGTGAGAATTGCTCGGGTGAGGTAGTGCCGAAAGTCCCTTGAGATGGGTGAGGTAGAGCCGAAAGTCCCTCGATATGGGTGAGACAAGGCCAAAAGTCTCATAACTGAGTGAGGCCAAGTTAAAAGTCCCTAAACTCGGGTGAGATTAGACCAAAAGTCCCTAAAGCTTACTTGTGGCATTGTTGTGATTTTCATGGCATGTACAACATGTATTATATGATTGAGAATGGTTAGATACTTATTTACATGCTTTGACTTGTTATATGCCTTGATTGCTCCCTCGAATGAGTGTATGAGCTACTGAGATTCCATGAATCTCACCCCATTCCCTCCCATCTTAATATGCTAAGTGGAGTTGAAGGAGAACCAAGTACACACCAAGGAGCCTAGGAGAATGTTAGATGAATTTCAGTTTGTTTGACTCTTTTGATGTAAAGTGGTGCCAAAATGAATATGCACTTTCTATTTTTAAGATGTAAATGTTGTAGCAAATGTAAATGTAAAGAAATATGATGTATAAACTATGTAGATAGCTAAAGTAATGCAAATGTGGGTTTTGCCCTTTTTGTGGATGATATGTGATAGTGTATTTTGACCTGTAGCATAGTGAGTTTGAAATGTATGATGATTTGGACCACTTGTACATGTTATATAGACTATTTTCATGCTTTTAAACTTGTCCATGAGGTGTGAGAACATGTGGGAGGCCATTTGGAGCCACTTTGATCATTTTGGGTGCCAAAACCGTCAAGTTAGTGAGTTCCATCAAAGTATGACCAGATGAACTCTTCTTGCCATGAAATTTGGCATGCCTCTAGATTTTGTAGAAAGCTTCTTGGGAAGCTAAAGTTGATAATATTTGGAGGTCTAGGGAATATTTGGTAAATTGTTGAAATTGGGAAAATTTGATAGTTTGGTCATGGTACTGTGTCATTAGCCCGAAAAGAAATCCATGTCATTCATAGACCAAACGGTAGCCAAATGTCATGAAATTTTATAGACATAAACTAGACAACTACAGTGACCTATACCAACTAGAATCACCTAAATCAGAGGTCTGTAGAGAGAGAATGAACCTTCTGAAGTTCTGTATCAGTATCAGGGAAGCCATCTGACCTCCATTACTGTTCCATCAGTTTTCGAGGTCTAAGGGCTACTGAACTGATCTGGACTTATTTTTCTCCTCTAGTAGACATCCGTAGCTTTCCAAATTGGTATATTTTTCCCAGATTTGATTTTTATGGATTTAGTTCTGAATTTTCGAAGTTCATGACAGTAAGCTGCGCCAGAAACAGGGATAGCCGGACCTCTGTCTCATTTTCGATGTCAAACATAGTCCAAACATTGAGATTGTAGTTGGGAATTATTTTTATCGTAAATTTAACACCTAAAGCTTTCCAGAAAGCTATAGTTTGCTAGATTCTCAATTTTCTATAATTTGTTATGATTTTTCAAAGTTAGAGCCAAAAATCTGACTTTTGGGTCCATTTAAGGAAATGCACTTTCTTGGTTTTTGGCTTCATATCCATGGCTTATGGCTTGTTTTATGCTATGTATGAGTTGTATAAATGGAATTTGAGTAGAGAAGGTGAATGATGGGTGCACGGGACCCACGGGGCAATAGAAAAGTGTTTGAAATCCCGTTTTATAGTATGAAAATACCACGGTTTGTACTTGTTATTTGGAAATCATATGGAATCAAGCCCAGAGGGAGGCTAGATAAAGTTAATATATTATGGTATTACAACTATAACCTAAACACACCTAGATAAGTGAAAGTAGGTCTATATGGAAAAGGAGGTGCCTATTAGGTGAAGCCACCCTTTATAGGGTAAGAAGCTGCTAACGAGGTAAAGCTACCTCCAAGAACACAATGTGTAAATGATAGGTGAAAAAGGAGCTGTTCGTTAGGTGTAGCCACTTGTTATATGATAAGAAGCTACCAATGAGACGTAGCCACCATTAATAGGAGTTAACTTAATTTTTTCCACATGGTTTCCATGTCAAAATGATTAATTAAGGATTCATGTCATGTGTGTGCAATTATAGTATTTAGTTTTATCTTGGTCATCACTAACCATTTTCAGTTATCATAACATATTAATTGCTCACTAAGTTTTCAACTCATTCCTTTAATTTCAACTTTTTAGATAGTGGTGTTGGATCCAACTCGCCTTCATCATCCTAAGTTTAAAGGTGTGTAGTGGTGAGCCCTGTCTCTAAACTACAAGGGTGAAAATTTTTTTTTCTTGTAAAGAATTTTGATTTAATGATTGTAAAATATTATAGATGTAACTCCACTTGATACAAGCAAGATCATCCCCTTCCCTTGAATTTTGTTTTTTGATATTTTGATTGTTGGTGGTTGAGAGCAAAAACCTCCCTCCCTATTATTATTGGTTTTTAGCTATTGTAAAAATTTAGGATGTGCAAATTTTAGGAAAAATTCTATTGAAATGTCTACAAAAAGCTAAAGATACTTATTTTAATGTAATAAGACAACATGATAATTTGGATGAAGTGATATATGTGTTATATCGTCAAAAGACATTTTCATCTATGGTAGTATCTGTAAGACTTAAAGACTTGAGCTTATCTTGCTTCCCGTGCTGGTCACCTCTTTTTTCTTAGGGCGTGACAATTTCCTCCATTCAAAGTCTGCCTACAATAAACGATATTGTTGAAGGTTGATGTCATGCCCAATTGATCCCAGTACCTATTGTTCATTAAAAAAAAAAAAGAGAAGTTGAAAAATGAAATTTCTTCAAATAAAGAGTTGAAATTACCTAAGAGAATAATTAGAGTGTGACCAAAATCTATCAACAAAGGTATGTGACACATCCTTGCCTCCACTGTTATAGGCTCCCTTGGATTCTCCAACCCACAGTTAAGCCTATGATACTAATTTGTTAACTAATGTCAATACATCCATAAATGTTTAAGTAACTTGGTCTACGAAAATGGGTTTTGTACCTTGTTTATTAGAGTTTTATCAACACCTGCAATTATGGGTTATAATAGTTTTTCTTATAAACCAAACACCTACAGGTATTTTTAAATCTTGAGACTACTTTATTAGCTCTTTTAAAAAAAGTCTTTCCTTCCCATGTTGTGTTTTCATTTAAGAACTTAATGACAAAAACTTGAAAAACTTTAATTTCATATAAGAGAAGAAACATACTTACCAACACTAAGGTAATAAGTCTGGTGGGTGATTCCCTCAAGGACACCAAGCATAATGTGTTGTAAGAAGCTATAGAACCTTTCCTTGCCCTAGAAACCAACAACACCTAATACTTTTGGTCTTGTAGTGGCATTTAGGTAAATAATGTTAACTAATTGTCTTAGCTAAGTGATATATTTGGTGTATATTGCACACTTTTTATTCTTGCAAAAACCTTGATCAACACATAGCACATTTCTTGATCAAGATTAATTAAACCTCATAATGCATTAAAACTAAGCTCACACTACCAAAAGGAAAAAAAAGAAACCCTGGCTATAACTTTTTTAAGGTTTAGTCCCAATTTAGATTATGGAAAAAGGGTTTAGCTATGGTTCTACAAACCATCCATAAAGACTATTTTAACTACAATTTAGGGTAACCACAAGTACTACTATAGCTAAACTATAGTTTAGCTATATTTTGCTAACTGTAGTTGATGTTGAATAATTGTAGCTAAACAACTGGTTTAGCTATAGGACTCATAACTAAACTTTTGTTTAGTTGCTATTTGGAATAATTGCATCTAGGTTTTGCAAGATGTTTTAGTAGCTATTTAAACTACTACTAAATTATAAATGAAGGACAAGTTAACTTAATATACACGTTCAGCCCTAAAAAGTCACTGACGGTCCACATCACAAATGCATGCATATTGAAAACTTCATTGGTGTAAGAATCAAAAGTATCAATCTTCACATTCTATAAATCTATTAACTCTTTGATTAGAGGTTGCAAATAGATATCCATATCATTCCCTGGTGCTTTCCTTCCTAGAATTATCATTGAAAGAAAGATTGAACTTTATTTCATATATATCAAATTATAAATGAAGGGCAAGCTAACTTAATATTCACATTCCAACCAAACAATATTCCAAGCCCTAGAAAATCACTAATGGTCCACATCACAAATGCATGCATATTGAAAACTTCATTGGTGTAGGAATCAAAAGTATCAATCCCCACATTCCACAAATCTATTAACTCTCTTTCCTAAAATTATCATTAAAAGAAAGAGTAAACTTTATTTCATATACATCAAAAGAGCGATGTTGTAAGACATAAGAACTAATAACCAGATGTCGTAACTTGTACTCAAGTTGCAAAATAGATTAAAACTATCAATACCTAAGTCTAAGCATACATTCTAAGGATTTAAAGCAAATTGAAGATTAATTGTATCAAATCTCCTCCATGCCTATGAATTTCTTAGATGCCTCATCATGTTATTATTATTCCTAATCAAAGCACAATGAAAGCTACATAAGATGACATGTTATGGATATATGTAATTTTATAAATCAAATTTATAAAAAAAATGTAAATATTCAATTCAAAACTTAATCTGTATGTTTATTTGTGTATAATATAATATGATATGATATAATAGAAGAGGGATGAGTTGACATCCTATAAAATTTGATATGGTTATTTAACATTGTGTTGGTCTTCTATACTAAATTTTATAAAAATTGAATAACTATAAATATGCAATTATAAAGTTACTAATTTTTTAGATTTGAAGGTAAGTTAAGGGTTAACTTTTAGACTTATTGATGGTACATAAAATAATTTTAGATTAACTTATAATTTTATATGGATAATATTCATGATGAAAACTTTTAATCCTTTGGTGAATTTTATTTAAAAATCTCATAAAATATTATTTAATATTGTAAGAATAATTTTAATTGACTTTGATATCAATTATTCTTCCTCAAGTATAAATTGCAAATAGAGCCAAATATTATAACCTAAAGGAAGAATAAACACTTAAATTATTGATTCTAAACAAATATAATTATGTGAAGATACAATGTTTATTGTTTGTGAAACTAGGAAAAACATTATTAAAAAAATCCTAAAAAAAAGAAAACAAATGAACAGCATGAATCAAAAAAGAACAATAGGACTAAGTACAAGCGGGTGCGTCTAAGTTCTTAAGATGTGCAAAGACAATAGAATCAGTAGCCACATTGATGGGAGAAGAAGGATCCACAAGCAGTGGTTCCATGTTAGGAATATCTAGAGACGGAGTCAAGTTCAGAGGATTTCCATTTAACAATATGACGTCACTCTGGATATTCCCATCCTTGGGGGTCAAATGGTACTCCTCCCTCTTCTGTGAGTCTGAAACATAGTCTGGGTATAGATTCATGTCCATATTAACAAATACATTGAAGGAGGTAGAATTTGACATGTTTATTAGTAACACACTCACTCCAGCCTGAAAATCCAAAATCAAAGCATAAGTTTTTTATATATGAAGCATGCGTACCTCAAATCTCAATGGTGTTACGTGGATTCCTACTTGAATAAATTGTTACAAATGAGATCTAAGAAAGAAAAAGCAAAAAGTGAAGATTTGAAATGAAGCAGCTCACCCCATTTTTAGCACAATGAGCATATGCTCGCAAATATGGAGAGCTTTCATGAGAAACAAAAAGAACCTTACTTCCCATGAGCCGATGCCATAAAAGGGCTCTGCTCAATAATCACATACAACAAACACTTAGAGACTTACTTCTAGCAACAAAATTAAGACTTAGCTTGAAGAGAGAAAAGGTTACTTCCTTTTAAAAATAAAATTTAGATGTAATATTTTAAATATTTTTTTTATCAAATTCTTTAATAAAAAGATGACATACAAATATGTCACTTTTACTATGAGAGAGCTTATTCTTTGAAATTGAAGAAAAATTACTTTTCTTTCAATAAAAAGACTCAACATTAAGAATTATGAATATTACTTAATTATTTTAAAATATGTCCTTTTTACTAATTGAATCATTTATTAGGAAGTTGAAGCAAAGACCTAGTACTTCTTTTTTGGATTATTTTTGAGAAAGTGATTTATAAAATAAAAGTAAATTAATTTTGTTGAGAGATGTTTAAATTACAAAATTTTCTTCTTTTTTATAAAATTATACACAAATCCTCATAAATTTAAAATTTGACCAAAATACCCTTAAAACTAATATTTATTTTTTATTTAAAATACAATTTATTAATAAATATATACTAAAAATTTTATTTCAATAATATATATATATATATATTTTTTTTTGTTAAAAACTAAAAATATAGTATATTGTAAATTTAGAAAATTAAATATTTTTATATTGGTCAAATACATGTTTAATACTTGTTATATTATATATATAAGAGTATTTTGGTTAAAAGAGATTTAATCATAACTCACCTTTTGCAAATCTCAAAGAAAAGAAAAATGTAATTTAATGATGAAATAAACAAAATTTAATAGCATGCCCAAATAAGAACTTAGACTAGCTTGAATCATAAGTGATACCCATAATAATCTGGGTTTGGGATGAATGATGTAGAGTTGAGCAAAGCATAATTTCCTCCAATCAGGGTCTGTCTGCAGTAAACCTTGTGGTTGAAGGTTGATGTCATGCCTAGTTGATCCAAGTACCTATTGTTCATTAAAAGAAGTAAAAAATGAACACTTTCCGAAAAGATCATAAAAGGAACAAGAAAGAAGTTGAAATTGCATGAGAATAATTAGAGTGTGACCAGAAGCCATTGACAAAGGTATGTGACACATCTTTGCCTCCACTATTATAGGCTCCCCCAGATTCCCCAACCCATGGTTGAGCCCATGGTGCAAACTCTTTGACTCCTGTTGATACATCCTTGAATGTTTGAGCAACCTGGCTCAGGAAAAATGGGTCTTGAACCTTGTCGATCAGAGTTTTATCAACACCTGCAGTTATGGATTGTGAAAGTTTTTTTCTCAGGAATCAAACAAACACAAATTAGGTGTTTTCTTCCCCCTCTTCCCCCCCCCCCCCCCCCCTCTCTCCCAACAAAAAAACAGCTTGCAGGAATGCCTTAGAGGGAGAGAGAAACAAGATGAAAAGTCAGTTTATTCATATATATCTTTGCAGTATTAAAAAGTCAATTTATTCATATTTTTTAAAGCATAGTACTAGATACTATGCTCTTTTCAAAAAGTTGTCACATAGTATTTATTGGAAAACTCAATAGCAAAACACATAATCCACTGGTACTCACCAGCACCAAGGTTGTAAATGTGGTGGGTGACTCCATCAACGACACCAGGTGCAGTGTGCTGCAAGAAGCTATCGAACCATTCCTTGGTGTAGAAACCAGCAGGACCTAACACCTTTGGTCTTGTAGTGGCAAAGGGGTACATACGGTTCACTAGTTTTCTAAGCTTAGTGATATCCTTAGCATATTGCACACTTTCGATTCTTGCACCAATTCCATCACCACATAGCTCATTTCCTGACAAAGATTAAACACCATAAATCATAATGCATCAACAGCCTTTGGACCTTAAAGCAGAAAAGTCTGCGTTACCTAATTCATATGAATCAATTTTGTATCCTTTTGAAACAGTGTAAGCCATGAAGGCGGCAGCATTTCGTGGGTTCCAATCACCTTCCCACAGAACCTTGTCCTTCTTGGATCTCCTCTTGCCGTAGAGAGCATTCAATCCAAATGTGAGTTTGACTCTGCACCAACATCAACAAAATAAAAGCATATATGTGAGACTTATACATATGTATAGTTGCTGACATACTTAAAGATCATGTCGTAAATTGGAATGTGAAGAGCCTTAATAGAATTAGATGTATACCCAGTTCTGTTGAACAAATCATTGATTTGGTCCCATCTGGTGTTGTTAAGGCAACCCAAGCTGAAACCAAACAAGCCATCCTCCATCTTTGTGAACTGGGGGCATTTCTTTGTGTGCCCAAATTGATACACCACCTGATCTTCTAATGACCCTCCTAATCTGATTCTCAGAGGGTTAAATGCTGCACCCAAAATATATATATATATATATATATATCAACAATTAGACCTTTCAATGATAAGTAGATAGTGTGATAGCTGTTATTGGGAGGAGAAGAAAAGAGAAGAAATTTAATTAGAAAAAAAAATGGAAGATTAATTAATAATCCTTCAATTTCTTTCATCTCCCTCTCCCCCCCCCCCCCCCCCCCCCCCCCCCACAAAAAAAAAAAAACGGAAAACAAAAAGCACAACTTACAGAAATGGATAGGTCCGTTTCTATCCTTTCTCCTTCATTACTTTCAATTCAAGTGAGGAATGAGGACTACATGTACACATGCATTAAGGAAGAAAACTTCACCAGAAAAAAAAAAAAAGAAATCCTTCCTAATGACTAAGCATCGAGGATGAAACTTTCTAGGCTATGGGTTTTCCTTGAGAAAGAAAAGGTCTTACCCTTCATAGCATTTGCCAGAATCTTGTTATTCAAATCCTGCCAACATTGAATGAACAGGACATAAGATTTTTATCTTTTATAAATAATAATAATAATAACTAACGAACTTCAACTCAATGATACTGAAATTGTCTTCGACTAAAAAATTCCTTCAAATTTCAGTCAAAACCAAATTATTCCCAAAAAAAAACAATGATAATAATGAACCAGCTGAATTGTAAATAATTGTATACCAGATTGAGAATGCCTGCTTGTCCCCAAGGGCATTGACCATAATCACACTTACTGGAAGGCCACCAATCCAAAGTTGCACAGATGAAGTTTTCATCTGTGTTGGCTATTGATGTCACCACTTTCACATTAAGTTTCACATCTTCTGAGGAAGATAGGTTAAATAATGAAAGAAGAATACACAAGAAAGCTACTTTCACATCCATGATGGAAATTAATTAAAGATGGAAGAAAAGAAGCACGAGGAAAATTAAGCAATGTTTCTTACATTTATAAGGTTAATTGGGTGATAAAATTCTTCTTTCTTTCCTAGTCAGACGGATCAGATTGAGAGATTCTGTTCCAACTAGGCTTCTTTTTTATTTGTACATTTTTCTTAAAACAATATAACAAATCATTATTGACTACTAAAATAAACCAAAGAATATAACAATATTGTCTCTTTTATTAGGTAGAAGTTTATAGTTTAGCTGTCTTACTTGATGAAAACAAAAACAAGAATATAACAAAAAGGGTTAGAAAGCCCCAGGATTCTCTCCCGTCCAACTGTTCCAAATTGGAAAAGAAAATTGCCTCTCATTAATTTTAAAATTGAGTTTCGGTATTAATTACGAAAATTACACATCATCATATTCATTCCCCCATACTCTTCCTACTCGGCATCCAGATACTCGAGAAATTATTGCTTACACCGAATATATTTAAACCCAAGGTACATTAGGATGATAATTCTCTGTTGTTAAGATTTCTGAAGGAACTACCATGGCCATGTGGACTTTTATTAAAATTACTAAAATGTTGTTCAGTGTATATCTATCATGTCAAATAATGGGTATTTTAACATAATTTATTTATGTATCCCTTAACATTATAAATTGTATAATAATTAATAGACTGTTAAATTATCGATTCCAAAATATTCAATTCCATAAAAATACAATGTTTGCCGATTGTTGAAACTAGGAAGAACATTCATAAAATACCCAAAAAAAAAAAAAGCACAAAACAATGCGAATCAATACAGAATAATAGGACTAAGCACAAGCGGGTGCATCTAAGTTCTTGAGATGTGCAAAGACAATAGAATCAGCGGCCACATTGATCGGAGATGAAGGATCTACAAGCAGTGGTTCCATGTTAGGAATATCCAAAGACTCAGTCAAGTTCAAAAGATTTCCATTCAGCAATACGATGTCACTTTGAATATTCCCATCTTTGGGAGTCAAATGGTACTCCTCCCTTATCTTTGAGTCAGAAACTTGGTCTGGATACAGGTTCATGTCCATATTAACAGACACGTTGAAGGAGGTAGAATTCGACATGTTTATGAGTAGCACAGTCACACCACCCTGAAATCCAACATCAAAAAGTATGAATTTTTATGAATGGGATATGAAAATGAAGGATAAATGCGTTGTTTCTAGAATGAATGAATGGATCTTACCCCATTTTTGGAACAATGAGCATACGCACGTAGATATGGAGAGCCTTCGTGATTTACAGAGAGAACTTTGCTTCCCATAAGCCGATGCCATAACAGGGCTCTATTCCCAAAAAGAAAAAAAAAATCACATACAATGACTAACTTTTAATAGCAAAATATTCTAAATATTTTTTTATCAAATTTTTAATAAAAACATGATACACCGATATTGCATTTTCTACCATGAGGGAGCTTGTCTTTGGAAATTGAAGAGAAATTAGTTTTCTTTTGCTACTACTTTGTTAGAGTGTTTTTGAGAAAGTGATTTATATAAATAAACAAGATTTTAATAAAGCATACCCAAATAATTAGAACTTAAACTAGCTTGAATCTTAAGTCATACCCATAATAATCAGGGTTAGGGATGAACGATGTAGTGTTGAGCAAACCATAGTTTCCTCCAATTAGAGTCTGTCTACAATAAACCCCGTGGTTGAATGTTGATGTCATGCCCAATTGATCCAAATACCTATTGTTAATTTTAAAAAATAAATAAATAAGAGAAGTTACGAAATGAAATTTTTCCCCAAAAAAAAAAAGGAGCTGAGATTGAATGAGAAAATAATTAGAGTGTGACCAGAAGCCATTGACAAAAGTATGTGACACATCTTTGCCTCCACTGTTATAGGCTCCCCCAGATTCTCCAACCCACGGTTGAGCCCATGGTGCAAAGTTTTTAACTGCTGTTGATACACCCTTGAATGTTTGAGCTACCTGGTCCAGGAAAAATGGGTCTTGTACCTTGTCTATCAGAGTTTTATCAACACCTGCAGTTTTGGGTTGTGAGAATTTTTCTCAGGAACCAAACACCAGCAGCTATTTCTATACCTCGAGACTACATGCTATTTTCTCAAGAACAAAGACCTGAAAACCTTTTGGGAATTTTCTGGGAGAGAAGAACCATACTTACCAGCACCAAGGTTATAAATATGGTGGGTGACTCCATCAAGGACACCAGGTGCAGTGTGCTGCAAGAAGGTATCGAACCATTCCTTGCCGTAGAAACCAGCAGGGCCAAGCACCTTTGGTCTTGTAGTGGCATTCGGGTAAATAATGTTGACTAATTGTCTGAGTGTAGTCATATCCTTTGCATATTGCACACTTTCTATTCTTGCAGAAACCCCTTCAGCACATAGCTCGTTTCCTGATCAAGATTAATACATTAAAACTAGGCTCACTAAATTGATTCTAACACCTTTAATGAATATGAAAGCTTTAAAGCTTAAATGTTAGTGTTACCTAACTCATATGAATCAATTTTGTATCCTTTAGAGGCTGTGTAGGCCATGAGACTAGCAGCATTATGTGGGTTCCAATCACCTTCCCAGAGAATCTTGTCTTCCTTGGATCTCGTCTTCCCAAAGAGAGCATTCAATCCAAATGTGAGTTTGACTCTGCATGCAACATCAACAAATAAAAACAATTATATTGAGAAAAAAGAATTATGTGAAGATGGAGCATTAATAGAATTAGATGTATACGTACCCAGTTTTGTTGAAGAAGTCATTGACTTGGTCCCATCTGGTCTTGTTGAGGCAACCCAAGCTGAAACCAAACAAGCCATCCTCTCTCTTTGTGAATTGGGGGCATATCTTCATGAGCCCAAATTGGTACACAACCTGATCTTGTATTGACCCTCCTAATCTAATTCTCAGAGGATTAAATGCTGCCAAAAAAACAAGACTTCTGAATGATGAGTAGCTTGTGTGGCGGAATGCAGCTATTTTATTCTATAGGGGAATTATTAAAATAATTAATTGTAATAGTTTAGTTTATTGATATTGTAATTTAAAATTTTTTTATTAAAAAATATTTAATTAGTAGTTTCTACTCTAAAATTTTTCAATTTTGAAGAATTTAAAAACATTAAAAGTCAAAAATCTTGGAAGATAAGTCAATAATTTTTCAATCTCTTTTTTTTTCTTTTTTATATAGAAAAAGCTCTTAAAAGAGATTTTTTTTTCCTCTTTCATTATTCTCAATTAAATATTTGAGAAGGGTGAGGATTACAGATAATACATGTATAATTAAGAATTTAAACTTTGAAATTCCTTCCTATTATATCTAGAAAGACTAGAAACATCAAAAATGAAACTTTTTAGGCTAGGGATGGCAATCCAAGCAGGGGCTGTCCTCTCTCCGTCCCTGGAACTCAAATTTTAATAAAATAGAAAAAATTATATAATTGAATATTTTATTTTAAATTAATATAAATATAAATAAAACATAAAATGACTAAATAAATCAAAGTTGATAATACATGTATATACAAATTTTAAGGGTATTTATATAAAATTGACATGGATGAGAACCGCAAATACCCTTAAAATTTGTATTTAAGGGGATTAACACTGTATCCCCGTCCTTTAAAAAAAAAAAAAATCTGTAAAAATAGGCTCTCATAAAAATCCCTAAATTTGAGAAATATTTTTCATCCCCAATCTAGGCTACGATTTTGCTTGATAAAAATAAAGTCTTACCCTTTACAGCATTTGATAAAATCTTGTTATTCAAATCCTACAAACGTGAAAGAACAAAACATTAGATACTAATCTTTTATTTTTAAAAGACAATAATAATAATAATAATAATAATAATAATAATAATAATAATAATAATAATAATTAGAACGTGAAAATAAATAGCCATGAACTAATGAGATTTGGTTCAATAGTACTGGAAGGACTAAAAAATTTGAACTTGCATTCTAGTCAAAACCAAAATCCCCCCCCCCCCCCCCCACCCCAAAAAAAAAAAAAAAAAGCCTTGAAAGCTAATGGTAAATATATATACCAGATTGAGAATGCCTGCTCGTCCCCATGGACATTGATCGTAATCACACTTATCAGAAGGCCACCAATCCAAAGTTGCACAGATGAAGTTTTCATCTGTGTTGGCTATTGATGTCACCACTTTCACATTAAGCTTCACATCTTCAGAATAAGAGAGGCAAAACAATGAAACAAGAATACACAAGAAAGCTACTCTCGCATCCATGATTTAAACAAAATTGGTAAAAGATTAGAAGTACGAAGAAAACTAAACAAATTTCTTATATTTATAGGGTTAATTGGGTGAAAGGATTCTTCTTAACTTTCTAATCAGATAAGGATTAATTAAGAGATTCAGTCCTTCTTAAATTGCAATAGGATATTATATATCTTTACATCTTTTTTGAGTAAGAATAATCATTAATGACTATTAAAATAAATCAAAGAATATAACTAAAAAACAGAATTTAACAAAATGGGGTGGAAAACAAGATAAATACATGCAAATAATCATTAAAAAAGTAATAATAAACTAACTAAATTATGTTTATATTATAAAAATTCTTTGTAGAAAGATATCGTTTTATCTCATAATTAAACTACTAAAATCTATCTTTTTAATTAAAATTTAATTATTCAAATGCATGTTTTTACTTATCTGTTTATCATTAGTTTGTTTCTACTTTGAAAAGTTTTTATTTATCTATTTTAATTATCTTTAATTCATTTATATTTTTATTTATCTATTTACATTTTCTAATTTTTTATTTCCTATTTTATTTTAAAATTATTCAAATTTTTTAATAAATATCTTTTTATTTATATTTTTTCCTTTTTTATTCAAGTATCTTTTTAGTAATTGTCTTTTGTTTATTTTTATATAAATTAATAACTATATTCATATTTATTAAAAATGTTATATAGCAATATAATTGATGATTCAACTCAAATTTATAATAGTTCAATTTATCTTTTATTATTATTATTATTATTATTATTATTATTATATAATTAATACTGAACTTTTGCAACGATTTTGCTATCTAAATTTTAAATATTTTTAATACATATCTAAGTCATAAACAAACGGGTCTGAGTGCGCACATTGGTAGTTGAATTGGGGGTTTCCTCTTTTTTCTCTTTGTTAAACTGTAAACATATTCCATAACAAATTCCATAACAAACGGGTCAAGGAAAAGATGTAAAAGCGATTTAAGTTAATAGTTTCCAAAACTTAAATAAAAGCAATAAGATTTAATTTAATTTAATATTTTATTTAAAATACATATATATCAATTATTAATATTTTTTTAATACGTTATCTTTTAACTAACTGTACAATATTCATATGAGTTTTACAGATGTTAATTGTGCTCTATAAACTTTCAACATTGAAATAAGTTTTACTTAAATTCCACTTTTATCCTTTATAAAATTTTATATAAAAAAACTAGTGCAATTTTTTTATATAAAATGCATATTAATATAACAAGATAGTTGTCATCTGTAACTCATAAAAATTAATAGAGGTATTTTACGAAAAATGGTCAAATTATCAAAATTCTCGAGGTTGATCCAAACACAATAGGCAATCACAAAAACACTTTTAGAAATTCCAACTAATATTTTCGTGAACCTTTCAAGAAAACAAAACAAATTTTCCCATCTCAGCGTTCTTGAGAACGGCGTTTCCAAAAATTTTAGGCGTTTTTTTTGGAAGGGGGGGGGGGGGGGGGGGAAGAACCAGGTAAAAATCTTAGGTTGAAACCTGTGACGTTGGATGTACCAAAACACAAAAAAAAAAAAAGACTGAAATTTACTTAATTTTTATTAAAATTATATATATATTATTTTTAAAATATACATAAGTCTCTTTTAAATTTTGTTAAAATATCTTTTTTTATTTTCAAAATATAACCAAACATCGTATAAAACAAAAAATAAATTATATAAAATTTTTTTGAATTTTATTGAAATTATACATATTTTTTCTCTATTTTTAAAATATACAAAAACCTTGTTTTAAAAATAGATGGAAAGTATAAGTAATTTCAGAAAAATTCATAGAAGGAAGTCTGCGTAATTTTAAAATAATTGATGAAAAATCTATATAATTTATTCTTTGTTTTAAAAAAATAGAAAAAAATTCATATAATTTCAATAAAATTTAAGAAAAATTTATATAATTTAAGCAAAATAAAATCAAAACCCGCCCTTGAATCACTTTCTCTTCAATGTTAAAAAAAAGTATGACGTGGAAGACAAACAAAAGTGAGTTCAGCATTTGTCAAAAACTAATTTGAAATGTGATAAAATTGCAGAGAGCCAGCAATCACCCCCATGAAAACGAGATAGAGATGTTATGGAATTTAGTAATTGGATGTAATTCCCATGTCAAGTTGCAGCAAAAGATGTCTTTCACTCTTGGAGAAATGCAAGAACATGAAGCACATAAGGCAAGCTCATGCCCAAGTAATCACTTGTGGACTTGAAAACAACGGCTTTGCTCTAAGCAGAATTTTAGCTTTCTTCGCCTTAAACCCACATCACAACAGCCTCAGCTACGCCTGGAAAATTTTTGAACGCATTCACCTACCCACAATTTGCATCTGCAATACCATCATCAAAGCCTTCCTGCTCAACAATAAATTCACCCACACCATTTATATGTTCAGTAAGATGCTATACAATGACTTAATTCCTGATAACTACACCATCCCTTATGCACTAAAGGCTTGTGCAGGCCTGAAAAGTTATCCTCTCGGAAAATCAATTCATGGGTATAGCTTGAAACTGGGTGTTGTGTTTGATATTTTTGTGGGTAATTCTTTGATGGCCATGTACTGTGTGTACGGTGATATGGAAGCTGCACGACAGGTGTTTGACGAAATGCCTAGCCTAAGTTCTGTGTCTTGGACTGTGATGATATCAGGATACGCAAAAGTGGGTGAGGTTGAAACAGCTAGATTTTTCTTTGATGAAGCATCTGAGAAGGATAAGGGAATATGGGGAGCTATGATTTCTGGGTATGTGCAGAACAATTGCTTCAAAGAAGGTCTATATTTGTTTCGTTTGATGCAGATGACTGATATAGCCCCTGATGAGTCTATATTTGTTAGCATTCTTCCTGCTTGTGCACATCTTGGAGCTTTAGATGTTGGCGTTTGGATCCATAGATACTTGAATCAAACAAGGATGCCTTTGAGTATTCGCGTGAGCACAAGTTTATTAGACATGTATGCAAAGTGTGGGCATTTGGACTCAGCCAAAAGACTATTTAATTCCATATCAGAGAGAGACACAATATGCTATAATGCTATGATATCAGGGATGGCAATGCATGGAGAAGGGGAAAATGCACTTAAGCTGTTTTCAGATATGGAGAGGGCTAGGATCAAGCCTGATGATATAACATTCCTTGCTGTTTTCACTGCTTGTAGTTATGCAGGAATGGCACAAGAAGGTGTGAAATTTTTGGATAAAATGAGTAATGTGTACAATATTGATCCTAAAGTTGAGCATTATGGGTGTCTAGTGGACTTACTTAGCAGAGCAGGGCTCTTTGAAGAAGCCAAAGTTATGATAAGAAGAATAAGCCATTCTTCAATCAATGGCTCTGAAGAAGAGGCAATGGCTTGGAGAGCATTTCTGAGTGCTTGCTGCAATCATGGACAAGCTCAAATGGCTGAAGCAGCCGCTGAAAGACTCATTTTGTTGGAGAATCACAATCCAACAAGCTCTGGCTCAGTGGTATTAAAGTTATCTCCAAAATTGAAAGATCCGAATTTGAATCTCGGCCAGAGCCACATTAACCAAAAAATGTTGGAGAATCAAAGTGGTGTGTATGTTTTGCTTTCTAATTTATATGCAGCAGCTGGGAAGACTAGTGATGCCAGAAGAGTGAGGGAGATGATGAGAAACAAAGGGGCATACAAGGCACCTGGTTGCAGCTCAGTAGAGATTGATGGGGTGGTTAATGAGTTTATTGCTTGTGAGAAAATACACCCACAAATGGAAGAAATACACTCAGTTTTGAAGAAAATGCATATACACTTTGATTAGATTGTTCAGAGCTCAAAGCCTCAAACCCCCTTTTCTAGGTGGTTGACAAATGTATTACAACCATTTGTGTGGTTGTTTAGTAGAAACACACAAAGAAAATGGTTACTTCTTTCAAAGAAATTGGCTCAATAATAAAAGAGGATAGTATCTTATTTTATTAAGTTTGATTCTTTTAGAGAAAATTTTTTAATTAAAATTTTAAATATACATCAAACTCATGTGAAGGAGTGCGCTTTTTAAAGAATAATAATAGAATTTAACTATAACAAAGTATGAATATACTTATAATTGTATAAACATAAAAGGCCATTATATGAAATTTTTTTACTTATTTAAAAGTTGAGTTATTATAAGATGTAATTTAAAATTTTCACATTATTAAATAAATAATTAGAGTAAAATTTTTAAAGTTCGAAGAAAAAATTCATTCATTTAAAAAATAAAATTCTTTGTTAAATTGTTCAAAAGAAAAGATAAATGCCAAACCTAATGAAACTAGAAATATTCAATTTGAAAATTAACATATCAAAGTTTCTTGTACACCACAACTTTTACATTGAATTTACAACCTCCGTGTATATTTGATTCCATCATAATTTACATATCCTCACATAATGCACACTGCTTTGAATTAATTCTTCTTCGCTAGATATATAATATACAAAATTTGAGCTTGTACAAATTAATACATTTCTTATCAACCCAAGCCAATAACGCTACCTTCCATCTTTTAGCCAACCCTGCTTTTCTCCAAAATCTCTTCGCTAGCGATAAAGGTAAGCATTCAAAAGTTTTAAAAAAGCAATAATTTTGCTTGTCTGCATTATTCCATAAAATTTCAATTTTAATAAACTAAACCATCATAATTAATAAATCTATCAAAAGATAAGATAATAACATAGAAACCTAAATTGTTAAATATATTTAATTCCTAAATTGTTAAATATATTTAATTTTGACATTTAAAAACTAATAAACATACAAATTAATTTCTAAAAATAACAAATTTGTTGCATATTAATTTTTAAAAAGTTTCCAGATCACCTAATAAAAGAATCAGTGCAAGAAAATCATGATTGTTAAAGACTAACTTCTGTATTCATTAATTTTTAAGCATTAATACTGATCGAGACTATGAAATAAATTATTAAGTTGATCAATAACAATTAATCAATTTTTCAATTAACCAATTTTTTTTTGTGCGTCCATTATACAAAACTAAGAAAAAAAAATACATTATTTAGCCATTGGTTACCTTTCCTTTTAAGCCCCTTCTTTTATTATTGTTTTTTCTTTTTTCTTCTCAACTTACAAACATACATAGCATACGATTCGGTGCTGGAGGGTTGTAGTTTTCATTCCTATATAACATTTTGTGTAAAATTATTTGATAGTTCCACAAGTCAATACCGAAACCATCTAAAGCACAGTCAACTTCTTAGAGACATGATATGTTTATCCATATAAAAATAAATATGCATTGTTGAAGACACAGATTAGACCAAAATTGAATAACCTAACTTACATTTTCATTGGGATTATAAGATGATCTACTGTTTCAATAATTATACAAGCAAACTTCCTGGAAAAAATAAATATTTTGTATTCATCAAACAAGGAAATCAGCATCAGAAACTTCAAGGACTTTGTGCACACCAATGGGGTTCACACCAGGTCGGAATGCATTTCCTTCAATATACCTGTGAAGAGCACATAATTACTCAGTTCAAAGAATAACAGATAAGGGATCATTTCCCTCCGAGAAATTCTAGGTAGACTTTTCAATCAAACCCACTTTTAACATGCTTGTATGCCTACCCATAATTAGTTTGATTTACTAATTTTTTCGTATATGGCATCTACATAAAAATTTCTTATTTCCCTAACTCTGCTAGTGATGGAAACTCACATTTCTTTCAAGAATGGATGTTTATAGAAGGCATCGGGAATTCTCCCAGAAAACTGGTTATGATCCAAGTACCTGAAATCAAGAATTAAAAGAAAAAATGTTAACATATTCACAAATCTTTCTTGATTGTGTATAGGAATATTTTGATAGCCAATTAGGAAAAGGCAAGGAAAATAGCTAAATCCCATCTCTACTGTCCACATCAAAAGGTAACTATGAACAGAAGTAATAGTGCATTGAAGCTCATAATGCACAATAAGACCTTAGTTTATCAGTGTAAGCCGCAATTGTAGAGTCTCAAGACTTCAGTAGGTTGAAACTCAAATCAAATTCTATTTAACCCCTCTCAAAGCCTTAAAAATCTCAGCAATAACTGATAATAATCAGCACACCCATGCCTCCCAAAAAAAAATTGTTTTATAAAACAAAGAAACTGCATCACTATAATATAAACGAAATGCAAGATAAAAATCAGAACAGGTATAGCGAAACAATAAATAATTCTGTGTTTCATTAAAAGCTGGCTATAGACAATCCAGACTCCTGACTCCTGGTTGCTGTTAAAGAAGAAAGACATGCTAATTAACTGCTATTCTACTGAAAACCAGTCTAGCATAACTACAAAGAATTACAACATCAAAAAACAAACTTACAAGTAAGTCAATTTAGGTATATGACCAAGGCTTGATGGTATAACTCCTGACATTTTGTTGTAGGACAGGAACCTGTCTCAACAAACAGTCAAAAAAATTAATGGAAATTCTCCAAGGAATGCAAGCCAAACAATTAGACAGCAGCATTAAGTTTACAGGAGCATGAAAAGCATTACTTTCAAAAAGGTAAGAGAGAGGTGGTGGGAGGAGGGAGAGAAACAGGGAAGTATGAAAGGGAAAGAAGCAAAGGCAATACTCACAAGATTTCAAGATTGGTCAAGTTAGCAAGTTGTGCGGGTATTCCTCCAGTGAAGTAGTTATTGTTTAGATATCTGGGTATCAAAACACAAATTTACAATTTAGACCAGAGCATCATACTTAAGACTAAAGGCAACATTAGAATGAAAATAACTCGTGCTAGAAATAACTCACAGATTGCGAAGCGCTGGAAAGCAACCTTCAATGCGAATGAGTTCCCTTATGGTACCCACCAAATGATTGTTGCCAACATCCCTATCAACAAAACATTATTACCACGAGGCACTTGAAGTACAAGATTCCCCCAAGAAAAGAAAATAATACACTGCAGTAACAGATCCTTAAAATATATATATATATATATATATGAATATTACAGGTGCCGAAGATTTTGTAGAGTGCCCAATTCTGGTGGAATCCTTCCAGTAAGACGGTTTTCATGAATATAAAGGTAACGAAGCTCCGGAAGATTTGCTAGTTCCCTGGGGATTTCTCCCTTGAAATTATTGAAGCTCAGGTATCTGCAAAAGGATACAAAGTCTTATTTGCAAATATAAATAAAATAATGTGAAGAAAAGAAAAATCCAAAGTTACCAAAAAGATCAAGTTACTCACAGATGTGTTAAACTTTTAAGCTCACCAATTTCTGGAGGAATTGCATCTTGGAGTTTGTTCCACCTCAAATTTCTGGAAGGAAACAAGGGTCGGTCATGGAACAAAGCTTTAAAGAATTGAACCAAAATAGTTCAAAGATTAATTATTGCTTGCTCAACAGCATTGTAAAAAGGATACTCTCCATAAAACAACACTGGTTATTAACATATAGTCTTTCTGATCCCACTTTATAAGCTGATATGAGAATTTATAAATAATGAAGTGAGACATTCTTATGCATGATGTAAAAGTTTATTAGAACAAAATGAAGAGAGCAATCAAAATTGAAGAGGGAGCAGATAATAATACAATATTTTAAGCCGCTTCAGTCGTCCAATTTGAGGAGGAATAGGCCCTGTCAACTTGTTATTATGAAGATCCCTGCCATAAGCACACAGTCATGCAATCCATAAAGTCTTAGAAGGGAGTGGCAAAAATGGAGGTATTTTAATGTCACCCATTGTGTAATATAAAATAAACAATAGAGGATCAACATATGATTCCAGCATGTGTTTGGCTTTCATCACTTACAAACCAATGCAGAAATAAATCACAATTATATATTCACAGTAACTATAACAGGAATCTTCTACTGGTGCATATATTCTCTGTCTATCTTCTAATTACATAATTCGCAGTTATACATGCACATTATAAATCAGCATAAAAAAGTACACAAACTTCATAAATCGTTTGGTCATGGTTAATCACAATGATGATTTCAATATGCTATCTTACAATATGAATATTATTTTCCATCATATCATTTACCGACCCATTAAAAGTCCTGTAATTCTGGAGAACTACTTGAACATGTATAGCTTTTCATATTATTCGGCCCATCCGCCAATGAACACAATGATAAGTGATACCAACAACACATATTTCTGAAGAGATTTTGAGAATCAAGGTTCAAGATAAGAAAAAGATGCTTACAGCCGTGTAAGATCCAGCAAGCTGGTTACAGCAGTAGGAAAAGGTCCCACAATAGACACAGCATAGACCTCGCTGCAAAAGAAAGAAAGCAATTCCATTTAACGGAAGCCATGTTTGTCAATTCATCCAGAAAATACGAATTTCAATTGAACCCCCGTGAAAACTTGAAATTCATCCAGAAACTTCGAATTTCAATTCCACCAAGGATTGCAACTCTTTGGGATAGCATAAAAAGCTCAAAAGGGAGTAACTGAATTAGTCCCTGGAAATCAATTGAAAAGCTTCAATGTACGATGCTTACAGTTCTGTAACTACTCGATAATCACCGACAGTGGAGCAGGTGACACCAGACCATGGAGGCAGATCGCCATCTCCACAGGGATCGTCTCCAACCCACGCATACACAACCCTCCAACCAAGAGACGCCTTGATCTCGTTCAAAGCTTTTACTGAAAATTGCAAAAACCACAAACCCGTCAAATACGAACCCTTCACGCATTAAACGAAAACCCCACGAGTTAAATCAGAGAAAGCCACAAAGCAAAAAGATCTGGGTGTTACCGTCACGCTTAAGGGTTTTGCAGCGTGCAAGGTGGAACGTCGATAGAGTGAAAATGAGGATTAGAGAGAGTGGAGTCAAGGGTATCCGCGCCATTTTGAGGGCGACCCAGAGATCCTCGTCTCGCAGTCACTCCCTATAAAGACTTGCAAATTGGTAGTCTTCTTATACCTGTAGTGTTATTGCTGAGATGTCTCTCTCTCTCTCTCTCTCTCTCTCTGATCTTAGAATTAAACACTCTTTGCCTCTGAGATTTGGATTTGGTAATATGGCATTTGAGAGAGGAAAGCAGTGGAAATTATTATTAACGGAAGTCGCGCTTCAGCGGACGCGGCACCAACGTTGAAAATCTCCTCACTTCGTCGGCACTGAAATTATATATATATATATATATATATGCTGTATTTTTTTTTACAGGTTAAAATAATATTATAGAATCTTAATTTTAAACTTGTCGTATGACAACAAAGATATATATTTAAAATTTAAAGAGTTATTTTAAAATATTTTAAATTTTAAAAAAAACTAATTTATAATAACAAATAAAAATAAAAGATTAAAAATATTATTTTAACTTTTTTTTTCCTCCCTCTTCCCTCTTTCTTAACCTTGTCAGCCATGTTTTTTTAGCTATAAGAAATCCTATCAAACCCAAACCTACTTAGATTTTTAAAAAACTGAGAATTATCCCATAAAAGCCTGATTGGAGAGAATTATAAAACTCAAAATGTGTCATTGTATTAATTATTTTAAATGCCTAGAGGTTATTTCGAAGGGCTATGAAAGGTTTGATAACTTTCTATTACAGAGTGTAATTCTTAACACGGCCTAAGCGTATTAATTGTTAGGTTGAGTATTTATTATTAAAATAAAAATTATAATTATAAATTATACTACAACTCTTTCTATTAAATCATACTTAATTCATGTGTCATGTTTTTACTACAATTCAACCATATGCCTCTGTCATGGACAATTGTTATCACATCCATAGCCAACAAAATGACCAATGGTTATTCTAATTGCTCTGATCTCATTTTATGATGTTTTCCTAAAAAGTTTGACTCTTTTTTAGTTTTTAGAAAAATTTTGTGAAGATAAACTCTGGTTATAAGCAATTCGGTTCCCCATGAGTGGGGAGGCCTGGTGTATCCATTGAATAAAGCATTGGATGGTAAGATTCAGAGTTGGAGCGATGATCGATAGGGACTGGTGTTTGAGTGTCAAAAAAGAAAGCCAGATGGTGAGTGTCATATTCCTTCTTTTTTCCATGAGAACAAATGAATGGTTTTTGTAGCTAAGATTAAATTGGAACAAAATAAAATTATTAGATAAAAAATAAAATATAAGAAAAAGTTAAATGATCAAAGTGAAATTTAAAGTAAAATTAAGAAATGAAAATAAAATTTAAGAATGTCTCAAAACCAAAAATTAATCAAAAAGAATGTCTGAAAAGCAGGCAAAAGAGATATTCTTTTGTAATTTTTTGTATGGAGGGCAGCTCCAGTTCGCTTCCAATGTCCCAAGTTTCCAACAGTGGTGGTTTTGAGCCGTGCCATGCTCTGTTACTGCATAGGTCACATGCAGCATTTGTGAAAAAGTTCATTTATGCTCTACAAATGTTGTCTTCTTTTATAGCCAGCATAACTGTTTTCGTCTATAAGTTTGCCTAAAATAACTTACAAATTGGAAGTGATCGTAGTTTTCTTTTGACATGCATATTTTGACCATCTCGTGGAATCAGTCATATTAAACATGAGAATTAATATGTCAAAACTAGTAAGTTAAATTATTTCAAATCGCTATATTCCATATAAGGGAAAAACAGAAGCCTTGGTATTCCCTCTTATTCATCTCACAGCGTTGTGTTCCTATAACTATTTGCTGACGAAAAAAAAAAAAAATGGGAAAGGTATGTATGTACGGATGGAGGAGATATACGTTGCAACTGGCCCCATATAACGTATGAAAGAGTGCATCTTTCAAATTGTCCCACGAATAAATTTAACAAGAATAAAGTTCAAATTTTGAGAAAATTTCATGACAATTAAAAAAAAAAAAAGGGATCCACTTAGTTTGCAGCATTTTACAACCTACAATTAGGGTTGCACACAAACTCAATTGGTCTAGTTATATCAAATGAGGTTGGATCAAATAAAATTTAAAAAAAAAAAAAATTGTTTTGACAAGGCTAAGCCAGATTTCGAACCAAATATATTAGTCAGTTTAGTTCAATTTGATCTATATATATATATTTTTTTAAAAAAAATATATTTTTAAGGATTTACATAAATGTTTTATTATTTTTTTAAGAGTAATATATAATTTTATGAAAATTTATATAAAAATTTTATTTTATTTATAGAAATAATATATAATTTTATAAAAATTTATATAAAAATTTTATTTTTTAAAACAAATTTTTAATTTTTATAAAAGAAAAACACGAGTTGGCATATTTGACTTTGTCCAATTTGGCTTAATCACAAATTGAGACCTTTTAAATTACGCACTTGGTCTATTAGGCCAAGTTACAAACTTGGCCAAGCCTCAAGCTGAACAAATAATTAAATGCAAACCTACCAAAAATTGACATTAGAAATGACTATAACAAAACAAATACACTTAAGTAGACATGGCTACTTCTAAAATATACCTTGTACATTTTTTAATGAAAAAAAAAATATGCCTCATACTTTAAAAAATAAAGAATAAGTAGCTAATAGTTGATGAAAAAAAATTTTTCAATTATTTTTGCATATGAGTAATCAATTTTTATTTTATAAAAATTTGAACCATTAGTTTTTTTTTTATTAACAATTACTCGCTTGTATTTAATTTTCTAAGTTGCAGTTTGCATCGCACTTAACCACCGCGTTCAAAAGAGGGGCAAGTCACCTATTTGCAATTGTTGGAATGGCAATGAACACACACTTCAATTTAACAAGGAATACATAGCTCACTATAAATTTTCAAAAAAAAGAATAGTAACTCATACACATTACTTCAAATACCAACTATAAAAGAGTATAAAATTATTAAAAGGAAGAGGAAGAAGAAGAAGTTCTTGCTGACCCAAACGGCACCAAGAATAGCCCAGTTTGACCTTTAAAACGCGCCAGAAAAGGATGCATACTTGTCCTGCGATGTGGCTGGCTCCATATTAATGAAACTCATGGGGTCCTCTTGAACTCCTCCTCCATTCTCTTCAAACCTGTCCCAAAAAGCACTATAGGAGGATTTTAGAAGCAAAATTCTTAAAGATCATTCGAGAACAAAAACAAAAAAACAAAATTAGACTTAGGCAAAATACAGTGACATCCCTAACCATTTCCATACTTGTTTCAGATTCTTCTCTTGATCCTACAAAATTTTCCTACCCTCTCACGCTGCAAGACAGAAAACAGAAAAATAAACATGGAAATGGCAATTTCATATGACTAAAAGGAAAAGAAAAGGTTCAAACTCAACAGCATAAAGGAACAGTAGAAAAACAGATTAGACCACATAAAGGAAGACAAGAAAGAAGGAACCGTAAAAATGGTTATTTTAAGAAGATACCAAATGGAAGGGAATAGGAAGAATCAGTTATGAAGAGGGTTTGGTCCAGAAGGAACCACTCTCTTCTCTACAACATGAACTTGGCTGTTGTTCATTCTTTCAAGCTGAATACACAGAGAACGTGGCTTTTCATTGGAGAAAGAATCACAGTGAAGGTTCTGGCTCAAGGGTGAGTTCTTTGAAGAAGAAGAAGAAGATGGCGAAGTGGGGTTGGGAAGTAAGAAGAAGAGAAAGAGGAGGAACAAGAGAGAGATCTTCATTTCTGAATCAGAGGAAGAACACAGGAAAGAAGAATGCAAGAAAGAAAGAAGATGAAGTGAGAAACGCATTAATGCGACGCCAACAAGAGACACATGACATGAGCTGATATAATTGCCGAGAAAAAGGAGAGGGCCTTGCTCAATTAAATGCAACTTTTGTTTTATTTTCTCAGTTTATTTGACTTCATCTTTTTTGCTACTATGTTTAACCGTTTATTTGAATGTGAAAGTAAAACTTCATAAATAAACAAAATAAAAAAGAACGCAAGAAACAGACTGAAATATATTTATTTGAGTAAATTGTATAAATATTTTTGAAATTGTGTTGAAATTACATATATTTCTTTTTATTTTAAAAACATATTAAATTTTTTCTAGAGTAAAAAGTTATGTTGTATTTTAGTTTAATTTTAAATTTTTTGATAAAAATATTCTTTATTAACCACTTTTATATATTTTTTAAGGAAGTTATTTTAGTGAAAAAAGTTAAAAATTGAATTAAAATATATATTTTGAAAATATAAAAAAATATCTATATAGTTTCAATACAAAATTAAAAGAATTTTGTGTAATTTACTTTATTTATTTTCACTTTCTTTAAGAGTTGCACTAAAAGTGAACCAAAAGATGAGAATTATACATATTAAATTATAATGTAATATTTTATACGGATATATTAAGATAAGAGGATTTATATTATTAGTGAATTATCTTGAAAACATATATGAAATTATCAATTTTTATCAAAACTTATTGTTTTAAATTTGATTTTTTTAATCAAAATCTATTGTTTTGAATTGACTTAAAAAAAAAAACTTAACGAAATTCTTAAACTGACAACTAATTTCATAAGCAACTCCTTGAGTAGAGATGCAAACTAGGATATGACTTGAGGCTTTAAAATTTTAGTTTCAAGCTAAGCAAACTCTTGTTACATAATGGCCCGGACAATCTAAACCGGCTTTATAGGCCTGGTACTAAATCTTAAGGCCAAAAATTAATAAGTTATTTAAAAAATAAAATTGTTAGGCGTTTAATGCTTTGCCTCATGCTCTACGCAATCATTAGTTTTTTTTTTAATAAAAAAAATAAGATTCTAAAAGCTAGTTTAGTTCATCAAATGAATTTAGATTCTCTAAACTTCTTCTTGCACAATTGAAGATGAAAAGAAATAGATACAAATATGAGTTGACATTTTAAAGAATACTAGTTAGAAACTTTATGTTTATCTCTCTTTCACTTTAAATAAAAATTTACACATTCGAACTTCATGTGGGTCCAAAGTGATTTTAAGTCCTAAGGAAAAGTTAATAAAACATTTTTTTTTTTCAAAAAAGGAACACTATTTCATTAATTTCACTTACAATTTGATTGCAGTTGAATGGATTGTTTTATTTTAACACCTCTACTTATTTTGATTTCACGTGAGCAAATAATATGTCACATTAGGCAGACCTTTTCTTTTGGAAGTAAATTAGACACTTTTCAAAAATTGACTCGTGTAAAAGTGAAAATTCAAGAATGCAAATATCTTTTAAAAAAATACTGCATTTACTCGAGATATAAGTAACTAATTTGAGCTTGCATTGGTGTAAAAACGCTGTACATTACAAACTAGAGATGCATTTTGGATTAACTCCGGTTAAGGTGTTTGCTTTAGAGAAAGAGATATGTCCTGCAGGGCATGCACACTTCAATGGCGTATCTCCTAACAAATTTTTGAGTATTCAGCTCGAGAAAGATATAAAATTCAAATAATATCTAAATAAACAGGTTTTTTTATTTGTATTTTTCATTTTGTAATTTTATCATCTTAATTCTTAAAAGATCCCAATCCAGTGAAAATTACCCGAAAAATACAAACCCCCTCAAAAAATGACACATAAGAATATGAAGAAAATGACTAGCAGAATTCCAAGAACATGCCTTGAGCCTTTTGTACGGATCCTTCGGCCCTATCATCTCGGAATGCAAAAACATCGATTCCTTTTCACTTATACCATTCCATCTCTACCGTCCGCCCTTCCCTTCCATGTGATCCCTGACTGATACTGTGTAAAGGCATGGTTCCTCTTACAGTACTTTTCCTCTTCGTCTTCATCTTCTTCAACCGCTCCATCCAATCCCAGGTCTCCATCTCCCTCAACTCAACCACCCTTTCCAAATCCGGCGACTCCGTCGTCATCCATTGGTCCGGCATCGACTCCCCCTCCGACCTCGACTGGCTTGGCATATACTCCCCTCCCGACTCTCCCGACGATCACTTCATCGGCTACGTCTTCCTCTCCAAATCACCCACATGGAAATCCGGGTCCGGCTCCATTTCCCTCCCTCTCGTCAACCTCCGATCCAGCTACTCCTTCCGGATCTTCCGTTGGACCCGCTCCGAGATCAACCCAAAGCGCCAGGACGAAGACCACAACCCCTTGCCCGGCACGGCGCACCTTCTGGCCTCATCCGAGGTGGTCTCATTTCAGTCGGGTCGTGGGCCAGAGCAGATTCATTTGGCCTTCACGGACAATGAAGATGAGATGCGGGTCGTGTACGTCACGGAGGATCCGAGGGAGACGTATGTGAGGTATGGGGAGAGAGAGAGGAAGTTGGATGGTGTGGCGGTGGCGCGTGTGAGGAGGTACGAGAGGGAGCAAATGTGCGACGCGCCGGCCAACGGAAGCATTGGTTGGCGGGATCCTGGGTATATACATGATGGGATTATGACGAATTTGAAGAAAGGAGTGATATATTATTACAAGGTAATTACCATGATGCATTTGTTGAATTGGGTCCATGTTTTTCTAAGGATTTTGATTTTGCATTCACTGTATTTACAGGTTACCATTGTTCTTAGTTCTATTTATTAAAGAATGATGTTTACTTTACATATTCTTTGGTTTTGCAAATGGGTTGATAACTGCTGTATCATGATCTGATTGTCAAATCCCAATGATTGTGGAGTAGAGTGATGCCTTCTGATGTTGATTACTTTAATAAACTTGTTCATTCTTCTTACTTCGTTGTTCTGTTTATGTTTAATTTGTGGTTATTGCACGTGATACTGTAAAGCTGCTATTTTGAGCTTTACTTTGTCTTAACTACCTATTTACAATTTACTTCCTCTCCTAAACGAGCCTCATTCTTTTTGTAAAGTTTCCTCTTTCCTTTTATTACTATTATTTTTTTTTCCAAGGGAATTCCTGAACAGTACATGTTTTATTATATGCTAAATTGGTTATTTCTTATTGAGAAGTAGAGTGACACTTCTTGTTGATTACTTTGATGGACTGATTGATTTGCACTTGGCTGTGGTGCTTCGGTGGTGGCTCTTGAACTTCATATTGCAAAGCTGCTGTATTTGAGCTTTAATTCCTCTTATTTTTTATTTTTTTATCTGTTAACTTTTTCCTTGGTTGCAAAGTAGATTGATACTTCTTCTAGTTGGTTACTTTGAAAATAGACTCATTCATTGACACTTGGCTGTGATTTTTCAATGGTGGCTTTCGAACATGATACTGCAAAGCTGCTATGTTTGAGCTTTATTTCCTCGTATTATTGTTATACTTGTAAACCTTGTTCCATTAACTCATCAATAAAGTAGTTTTCCGTAAATATCTGGAATACATGTATGCTTTCTGGTCTCTTGTGCAAGTTTCCCATTTTTGAAGTATTTTCAAAAATTGCACTGATCTATTCATTGCTGATTCTCCTTCTGTAGATTTACTTCTGTGATACATTATTAATTTGCCTGATGTTTCTTTCAGTTTTGAAGGCAAATATTTGAAATCGTGCTCAGAATTAGTTTAATAACATACATAGTATGGCATTGACCTAATGTAGGTAGAAGCCTTTTTCATTTACTCTTGAAGTCATAATCTGCTCTTTAACAGGTTGGAAATGATTATGGGGGTTGGAGTGAAACTTACAGCTTTGTGTCAAGGAATGGTGACTCAGAAGAAACAATAGCTTTCCTCTTTGGTGACATGGGAACTGCTACTCCATACACAACATTTCTGCGAACACAAGAGGAAAGCATATCAACAATGAAGTGGATCCTCCGTGACATTGAAGCTCTAGGTGAAAAGCCAGCGTTCATCTCCCACATTGGAGACATTAGCTATGCCAGAGGATACGCATGGTTGTGGGACCATTTTTTCACTCAGATTGAACCTGTTGCAGCGAAAGTGGCATACCATGTTTGCATTGGTAATCATGAGTATAACTGGCCCTTGCAGCCATGGAAACCTGATTGGGCTAGTTATGGAACAGATGGGGGTGGTGAGTGTGGTGTACCTTACAGTTTAAGGTTCAATATGCCTGGAAACTCTGAGGAACCCACTGGAACTGAAGCACCAGCAACTCGGAACCTTTATTACTCATTTGATATGGGAGCAGTACATTTTGTGTACATCTCAACTGAGACCAATTTCCTTAGTGGAAGCAGTCAGTATAACTTTCTAAAGCATAATTTGGAATCAGTTGATAGGAACAAGACTCCTTTTGTAGTAGTTCAAGGGCACCGACCCATGTACACAACAAGTAACGAATATAGAGATGCTGGATTAAGGCAAAAGATGCTTGAGCACTTGGAACCTTTGTTGGTGAAAAACAATGTGACCCTAGCTTTATGGGGTCATGTTCATCGATATGAGAGATTTTGTCCACTAAATAACTTCACTTGTAATATTAGTGTGGGTCAGAAAGGGGAGGACACAGAAGCATATACAGTTCATCTTGTGATTGGCATGGCAGGGCAGGACTGGCAACCCATCTGGGAACCCAGACCAGACCACCCTAATGACCCAATCTATCCCCAACCAAAACGGTCTCTGTACCGCGGGGGTGAGTTTGGGTACACCAGACTGGTTGCTACGAAGGAGAAGCTTGTGCTTTCGTATGTTGGGAACCATGATGGCGAGGTGCATGATATGGTGGAAGTTCTAGCATCTGGAGAAGTTGTCAATGGCGGTGACAAAGCTGGAGGTGAATCAACATTTTCATTGTACGTTAAGGGAGGAAGTGTGTTGGTGCTTGGGGCCCTTGCGGGCTACATTCTTGGTTGCATGTCAAATGCCAGGAAAAAGTCTGAGCCCAAAGGTAATTGGACTCTTGTGAAGACTGAAGAACCATAGAAAGGTGCATTACTATACGATGAGAAATTCTAAGGTAGACCCACCTTACAAAAATTGATAAACCGAACCAATCATAAATAGATATATAAGCAGGTCATAAGTGAGTTTTGTAAACCTGGTCTATCGAAGAATTTCTCCTGTATAGTGTTTTTAAACAGGGCATGCAGGTTTGGATTTGTGAGATGATGCTTTCCTGGTGTTTGTTTAAGCAAAATTTCCTTTGTAAATAAGCAAATTTTCTTACAGAACTTAAGCTAATTGTGGCATTCCTTTGAGGGATTTATGTTGTTGCGCCATATGTAATTTACATTCATTGCTTTATACTGTTGTCAGATACAAGTTTCAGAGGCATCAGATGACATGATACTTACGCTAACAAAATGTACTAAATAAACGATGCTGATGTAAATATAATGTTAGATTAAGAGCAGGCCCCTATTTTTCTTGAAATAGCCTAATGGTCTTGATTCAGCACCTTCAGTTCTTTGGTTTCTTATTGCATATACTTCAAATGTTAATATCACCGAAGCTAGCAGAATGTAGTATTACATAAAACCATTCCGCAGGTATTAGGATTGCATGTTGCATGCACAAGATTTACATCAGTCTCATTATGTTATCACGATTTTTAGTTGAAAATGTAACATGTGAGTTTTTTCTTTCTCTTCTTTTTTCTGTTTTTTTCAGGTCAGCACATAACATCATTAACTCGCTCAAAAGAGCTTTTTCACATGCTATAAAGGTAATTGAAGAGTCTTGTAAACACAAAAGAATATCATCAAATTTTTTTAACAGCATAATTGCAAACAGAAAATGGCAAGATGCCACTGTATTGGTATCATAGGTCACTAAAGTGGGTGGTACTGGGTGAACGTGTTACATACATAATTCCAAAAAGGAGGGGAAAAATACATTCTGTTGGGATATAAAAGAATCTGGAGGGACGGCAAATTAAATATCAAAGACGAAATTACGATCAATAGAGGGAAAAAACAGAAAACACCATTGCAAGGGCAAAAGAAATTTCAAAAGCTTCTTCAGAAGGGAAGGCCAGGGCTTGGAGAGCCTATTCATCAACTTTCACTATCCTACCAGTTTACGTGCACGCTGGTTGGCACCTTTAACTCGAGAATTCAGCTCATCCACATCATCACCAAGATGATCAAGAGCTTTATTTTGCCTGCAATAACCATTCAGTGTATAAAGCATCAATGATACAAATGGGAGCTCTTACACTCCAAAAGTTACTAGGACAGAAAGGAATCATTTAAGAATAATTTGTCAAGCACTCAAAAAGGTCAAGTTTTTCTAATGATTAATTTTATTAATATTTCTATCAGACTAACACACCCACTTCCCCCAAATAATATAATTTTTAATATAATTTTTTAGGACATTAAGGATGGCCCTTACTTGCTTAATTATGGGAATAGAAAAGGTTAGGGACCGGTCGGGCCTAAGTTCAATGATAATGCATATTTTTAAAGTGTAATCCCGTTATAAACTCAATATGAGCCAAAATCCAATCCAACTTGATCTTATTTAATTATAATTATTTTTTAAAAAATAAAAATTCAAACAGTTTAATATTTAAAAACTATATTGAAAATCTCTAATAAATCAATAGATAATTAAAAATATTTTATGATTATATATTATATATTTTATATAATATATTATTATTTGTATATTGTATTTTAAAATACTTACCTGTATTTAAGCATGACCACACCAATTTGAAAAACAAAAGCCGTTTTAAAATTGGGCCTATTTTTTGTCCAAGTCTAACCATTGGACTTAAAATAGAAAAGTCCAAATTAAACATGGTTGGGCCTGGATAATCCAACAAACCAGATCCTAGACACTCATCCCAAAACGTTGGTACTACTTTAATAACCGTTTCAATTCAAAACCTAAACTGTTAAGTTGCAGTCCATAATTAATTTTATTTATATTTCTAACATAACTCAATTCGTTGACAACAAACAGTCTCAAATGCTGGGGACTGCTCAATAACTAGGCACTAAGCAACATAGCAGTATAACACAGTTTTTACCTGTCAAGTTCAGTTCCCATGTCGATTGCTATACCCTTCAAATCGCCCAGGATATTACTCAGACCTGAGAGTGCATCATCTTGTTTGTTCCTCTCTAACTGTATAAAAATTACTTCATGAGATAATCCAAAAGAAAATGTTGCTTCACAAATTACAACCAATATGTTATAGACATAATGAGGAACACATACCTCAATTTTCTGATAGGCATTTGTCGGTTCAGGAGGAGGTGTTTTAGAAGCTGACTTTCCTTTACCATCAGTTAGGCCTAACTTTTCCCTTTCTTCCTTATGCTGCTTATCATTTGTCTTGGATGGCTTGTCTGTTCAGACACGAGACATTAATTTTCATTATCTTGTCATGTTTTTAACAGAGTCCCATAACAACAGAAAGATTAGATACTCTCGTGTGGATATCACATGACATTGTCACTTTTAAGTACATCTTACTATTTACTTTCAATTAAAAGTTAATCAATGGCTAAAGATATTTTTCATTAACTGAAAATAAAATATTCAATACTGCTTGTAAAAATTTAAAATCTACTTGATAAAACAGTTAGTGTTGGTGATTGTATTTGTCATCTTTTGCAACATATTTTTAATCTTTAATTTACTTTTAATTAAAAATAAACAGTGAGATATAACTAACATTACAGTGTTACGTGAGAGAATCCGAATTCATAGCTGAGATATTGGAACAACGAGATACACTGAAGAAATTAGCATGAAAGCTTAGAAGAAAACCTGCTGTAATTACAGGGCCTTTAATTTCCCTGGTCTTCTTTGGCTTCCAGGGCATAGTGAATATGCCTCCAAGATTGTTTAGCAGTTTTTCACCCTAGTGACCAGAATGTAATTTTAAATAATTCTAAAAGCTATTGAAAAGAAAGCCAGGAAATAAAAGGAGCAACACGTACTAAATTTTAGAAGTTCTATGGCAAGTTAACACATCAAAAAACCTTTTCCTAAACTTGGAGTAATCACTCTAAATCATCCAAAGCTTGCACAAAATAAATATATAAAGAACAAAATTTAGATATTGTAAATACTTATTATCAGCTTTTCGTTAACAACATAATATGATAATAATATTTTCAACTCAACACCATATCCCTAACTCCTTAAAAACACTTCTTCATATAACGTAATAACATGTAAATAATAGCATACTTTCTTATCGTTTGGCTCAAAATCAATATTTTTCTGTGGTTTCATACGTGTTATTCAACTTCCTTATAGCTTGTTATATTATTATTTAATTTTCAGCTCAACACCATATCTCTAACTCCCTAAAAACACTTCTTCATATGACATAATATAACATGTAAATAATAGCATACTTTCTTATTGTTTAGCTTAAAATCAATATTTTTCTGTGGTTTCATACGTGTTATTCAACTTCCTTATAGTTTGTTATATTATTATTTAACCACTATGATATTTTCCATCCAAATTTGAACAGAAAAAAATCACACAAATATAATATAATGAACTATTTTATTATTAAGAATATGTTTCACTTGTATTTTAAACAATTCAACAGTGTTCTAGGACTAACAAATTCAATTCCCGATTATCATCTTAGTGATTTATTGAAACAAACTCTAAAAATACTGCATATAAATTTTGTCAATAAATAAACAAAATACCCGACTCAAATCCTTCTCGGTATCAACAATCATATTGTGGGTCCTGGTGATTTGCTCACCCTGCTGGTGCAGCATGTCAAGGGTCTTTGTGGCATCCCCTCTGATGTCCTCAGCAATCCTCAGACAATTGTTAACATCCTTTGTTGTCTCTTCAGACTTGTATACAGCATAGTTCTCCAGCTCTTGGACACTCTGGTTCTCTAGGCCCCCAGAGTCCTGGAAATTATTCTTGTACCTATTTTTAGCAGCAGCCGATGAAGATGATGAAGAAGTAGAAGCCTTTCTTCCTCTTCCCCAGTCGTCGTCGTCATCATCATCAAAGTAGTTTCCTTTGGATTTGGGTGCTGGTAGGACAGGTTCTGAAGTGGTTCTTCTATCTGGCTTAAGGGTTGTCTCAGAAGAAGCTGAAGATCCTGAGCCAGCAGAGTTCTCCTCCTTTGGGGGTGCTTTCCTAAACCCAAACATTTCCACACACAGTAACAGAACAAAAAAATTCTCCTTTGAAAACCTGAAAATGAACATTTTTTTAAGATACCACCAAAATGATATCATTCTACGCAATCTGATATCTTGGATAATATCAGGTATATTCGATATCAATGTATAATACATGGAAAAAATTTCTAACTATATATAATGTCCTGCAATATAATAAACCAATGAAAATTCATGTACTTCGAGTGCTAGGAACATATCTACTTTAGTGATTTTCTATTACTCTCTTAGTTTAATCAGTGACAGACCCAAATTCTTTACAATAACTGTAATGATATTTAGGAAAGAAATAAAAGAAAAGTAGAGTCCACGCAATTAGTTCCTGCCTCCCTCTTTCTTCTCAATTTAGTTGATTTTTGGAACTTGTGTCTATTAGTGTTAAATTTTACCTTAAATAACTACAAAGTCATTCAAGGGAGAGACAGAAAGGCGGAAGTAGGGCCCATACAAGTAGGTCCCACCAGACTCTATCTCCTCTTCTTTTTTTCATTCTAATTGAATCTCTTACAATAGTGTAAGAAATCCAATGAATTTTATTGGAACTTATCTCTCCCTCTTTTTTTTTTTTCACTTGATCTCTTATAGTATTTGAATAAAATCCATGTCCATTAGTAATAGACCTAGATATTTTATGATTCTAAAAAGATTTTCAAACATTTTAAATACCTTGATACCCAAGTTACTAAGATGGTGGTGTACTATAAGGCTCATGAATCATTATCTCCAGTCTATTTTGGGAGAGACCCAGAACACCCCATGATAACAATCAGATAAAAAATCAGTAGCAGGAGAGATGAAGTAAAATTGAAAAAATCGGATCCAAATTTTGGTTCTAGAAATTGGTCCTTTGATTGCTAAGAAAGTCAAGGGTAGATGAGAAAAATGTAGATAAACTCCTCAACTTTAATATTCTGAGTTTATATGCAACGAAATCAAAATGCACATGTTTATTGAATCAGACCAAGTAAGAACAATGAAATAAACGAAACACATAATTCAGAAACATATCAGACAATGTTAACAGTCAAAGCCATAGAACGAGATGCAATTGAGAATCTTACGAACAAAAATGTAGGGCAAGAAGTTGTGGGTGGATTACCTGAAATCTGAAGGGAACAAGGAAAAGAGCAAGTATAAATTGGCTATATCGAACACAAACCCAGGACCAATGATAGGTTTGTGTGCGAGAGTAACGAGACAGATTAAGCAACAAGAAAAAAAAAAATCAAGAATAGAAGGGATTGAGCATTGTCCATCCTTCATAAAAAAGAAAAAATAAATAAGAAGATAGAAGACGCCGCGGAAAATTTTCCAAACCATTCCTATAAAATTGTACTCTGACAAATTAAGTAAGACCGTTTGGAACACCTGTCTTTTCTGGAAGTAAAATTTTTTTTTCTTTTGTTAGAAATTGATTAATATGATACTTATAATAATTAATAAAAAATACTTACAATAATTTTTACTTTTTTTATTTTTTTCAATAAAAAATTACCTTACACTCTCCTTTGAAAGATGCCCATATTTGAGGACTCTTTTCACAAATAAAATATATTAATTTCTTTGAAAAAATACAACTTATTAAAAATGTATTTTAAATTTTTCTTTTAATATTTTTAATTGTGTGCTAAAAAAATAAATTTAATTCATTCTAAAATTATTTTAAATTTATAACAATGCTTGTATTCATTAATTATATATATATATATATACAAATGTTATAGTTGAAATTAGATCTCATCAGTAATTATTTTTAAATTTGTTAATCGTTTAATATTGATAAGTGAATATGTTTTTGGTTTTTTATAATTATTTATTATTTTATCAATTAATTTTATAACTTTTTAAATTTAGAAAGGTTATTATTTTATATTGGTAAAAAACATAATATGAAGGACGGAACCCAAAAAAAATATGGGAGCGAAAATATATACTTAACACAAATACTAATAATTACTAAAAATGTAATTTTAAGTATCTATTGAATTAATGTAATGATAAAATTTTCTAAAATTAAAAACCAGAGATGCATAAGAATAATAAAAAAATTAGAGAAGCATAATAACACTAAAATAAATATAATTGCTTTAATATAAAGAAAGCATATACTTAAAGCGATGCAATATGTACTAGTCATTAGAATTATATTTTCCAATTCTTAATTGAATATAATTCATTTATAATATCCTCTATAATAAAATTCTTTCCAATCTCCTTTTCAATATAAATCATTAAATTATATAAAAAAATCATTTTTCATTTTATTACGAAATCGTGTTTTTACAAATTTCATTATTGATAAAGTATACTTTGTAGATGTAATGGAAATTGAAGTGTCAAAACAAGAAGGACTATCTCATGAAATCAAATGATAACTTTTTTATTTTCCTCAAACTAATAGAGCTTTACATAACTTATAAGTAGTTGAAAGATTTTGAAATTCAAGTAATTTATAATGCTATAATTAAATCCTCAAATAAATTTTCTTTTACTCACTAAAATATTTTTGATAGTATTTTTCAACTAAATTGCATAAATCATCAATCTTGAAAGATTTGTCAACTTCTTTAGGATTTAAAATAGAGTTAAAAAGAAGCAATTCTAAAGTTTGATCATAAAATCTACTATTTAACTTTTACAACTAGAAGTCTATTATAGTTATAAATATGTCATATTTGAATCTATAGTAACAAAATTGTTAGCATTTTGATGATGAGACTTACCTCAACTATTGAGTATCTAGCATTCAAATCAATAATATCAATGTTATAACTAGCATAAAATGTTTGTACATTCTTAAGTAATAGCTCTCATCCATTATCCTTCAACTTTTGGACAAGGGGCTTTGTTGTTGATACTAAATGCATAACATTTACAATATCTTATGATTGTTATTGCAAAGCTTGACATGAAATATCAATTATTTTCATAATACTTTTTCATTAACTGCAATGCAAAAACAAACTCAAATGATATTAATACTTAGTAAATTACCTTTGTGTAACCCCTTAACTTATTTATAGTATAATACATGATTATTATGTGTTGCAAAAGTACAAGAACAACTAAAAGCACAATATCATAATAAAAAAATTAAATGTAATAACCCAAATTAATATACATATATAATTAATAAAAAATAAAGTAAAGTAAAAATATAAGAATAAATAAATGAAATAATAATAACGATAATGAAATTAATTATATACATAATATAAATATAGGTAAATAAAATTAGTAAATAAATAAGTTAAGCACCTTAGAAGTTTTTTTAGTAAAAATAAGCTCAAAAGATTATCTCGAGGAGCAACGATAGTGCAAAGGAAGTTTTTTAAACTTTTACACAATTAAATATTTTTTTCACATCCCATTTTAAACTTAGTAAGAGAAATTACCATCACCCACTTTATATCCCTTATTCTTCTTCTTCTTTTTCTTTTTTTTTTCCTTTTTTTTTTCTTTCTTTCTTTTCTTTCCTCTCTTCCCTTCTTCTCCAGCAAGCTCAGTTCCTTCATTCTCGTTCCCGTGTGTTTCTTCTCCTATGGTTTTACCGTCACTTTTCACCATCATGAACCATCATTGATATTGTGTTGACTTTCCCAAGCCTCCTTATCATCTATCCATTGTGTGGAGGTCTAAGGAAAGAGGCCAAAGGGCGCCATCAGTTTGCAGTGAGTTCTTCATTATCTCACTTCCATCTTCTTCCATTTCTATTGCCAATTTTCTTGAGTTTTGCCTTTCCCCTCCCATTTTCAGTCTATCCCACCTTTGATAAGGTAACAATAATGTTGGCTTTTCCTTTTTAGTTGGCTGAATATGAGTTTTAAGGTTGGGGATTTTTTATGAGAGCCTCCTAACCATGTTACCCATATATAAATCTTCAATTTTTGACTCCTTCAAGTAATCTTTAAGCTTAAATTATGGATTAATAACTAAATAGAAAGACCTAAGTTCATGGTTAGTTGTATCAATGAAGAATAAGGTTATTGAGTGAGATTTTTGTTAATTAATCAGCTATTATTGAGTTAGATGGATGTTAGGAATCGATAGTTTGAACTTATGTAATAATTCAATAAATTATGGGTGTGGTTAGGAAGCTTTGTGAACACCAATAGCAAAAGGAGTTAGTCTTGTGAAGAGAAACAAGGGCCACTTTAACATTCAACATCATTTGTGAATAGATAATAACTTACAACATGTTTTATGAGTTTCTTCATTGTTGTAAGCTTATGGTAACCATAGTTTGAATTATGATTCAATCAACTTGTGCAAAATCCTAGTAAGATAGGCCTTTACGTGCATGATCGTTTTATGTTTGGCTGAGTAATATGATATAATCAGTTAAAGTAATAGTTTAGCCCTATATATTAACTTAATTATGGTAAGTATTTTCTTAAATGATTTATGAGGCATTATTTTGAAATTTAAATGCGATATGGATTAATGACAACAGAGGAAACACGAATGATTATACGAGAATCATTATGTTGATCGATTATAACGAATTATGTTACAATATGAATTACAAGTATGACTTTTTAACCTAAATCATATACTAGTCATGCCTCCCTTAAGTTTAATTAATTGTAGTCACATCCTTTAAAATTGATTTTCTCATTTCAAAATTTTGTACTTCTTGCTGTCTCTATTCTAATGTATTGGAAATGATTTTCTTTAACAAATAATTCACCAATAAATTACTCATTTATTTTTCTGATTATTTATTTAGTTCCATTTAGTAATAGATCCCTTATTTAATCACTTCAATAAAAGTACATTAACTTAAATATTATTAGCATACTATATGTAACCTATTTGTTGTTATATGCCACTTGACCTTCATAGTAAGATGTGAATTTATGATGGAATTTTGTAATTGTAAGTAGAGATTATGGTCTAAGTGCACCTAGATAAGTGAGAGAAGGTCTAGGTGGAAAAGGAAATATCTATTAGGTGAAGCCACCTGTGATAGGATAAAAAGCTGCCAATAAGGTATAGTTACTCCTAAAGATATATGTCATGACATGCTAATGGTAAGTGGAAAAGAAACTACTTGTTAGGTGTAATTACCCATGATAAGGCAAAGAGTTGTCAATGAGGCGGAACCACCACCAATGGGAGTGAACCTAGTTTTTCCATATGATTTCCATGTCAAAAGATTTAATATAATGAAGATTACTTTATGTATATACTTATGTATTACTTAGTTTTGCCTTTGTTATAACTAACTATTTTCAGTTATTGTAATTTGTTATCTATCGATTAAGTTTTCAACTCATTTCTTAAATTTCAATATTTCAAATGGTGGTATTGGTTCTGAATCACCTCCGTCATCTTAGGTCCAAAAACATTAAAGTGGTGAGCCCCCTAATAAACAGTGAAGGTGTAACTATTATTTTTGAAATTGAATTTTAATTTGATTTTATAAAGTATTCTAGATGTAGCTTCATTTGAAATAGGCAAAACTCCCCTTTCTTTTTTGTTTTTTTGACATTTTGGTTGTTGAGAGCGGAGCTTTCCCTTGTTATTGTTACTAGTTTCTAATTGTTTGTAAAAATTTGGGAAGTTCAAATTTTAGGAGAGACTTTGTTGAAATTTTTACAAAAAGCTAAGAACATTTGTATTAAAGTAACGAGCAAAGTGATTTGTTAGATAAGTTAGTGTTATGTATACAACCTTCAGAAGACTATTCAGAAGACTATCTTTAATCGTGGGTTGTGCTTGTTAGGTTTATAGATATGAACCTTACCTTATTCTCCATGCCAATCACATCCTTTCTTGAGATGTGACATTACACACATCCATAAAACTATAGCTTTTACTTATAGATATTTCTTATTACATTATCAAAAATTTCATGAGTTAGGCTTATAAATATTAGTCTACATAGTGTTCTAGTAATCAAAATATTTATTTTGTTAAATCATGGAACCTATATTTACAAATATATACAACAAAAGGCATTCCATGATTACTACATTAGCCAACAAGCTTTTTAAGCCATGCATATCAGGCCTTCTAGACTTGGCCTTCCTCATTAACTATTATTGTCTTTATGATGATGATAATTTGAACTTGCCTCATTCTTGGGACATCTACATACATCCATTGTATCTCTACTATCTATCAGAAGACAAGATGATCTTTACTTGAATTTGAACACATTATCCCAAAAGCGAGAATTTGATCATTCTTAGTAAAACATAATAACATTTTAAAGACAATTAATGGTTTAGTTTTCGTATATGCAAGAACTTTTTTTTTATTTGATCCTTTGTCTAATTAAGAAACAATGAGAAAATAAATCAAATAACTGCATATATGTATTGCATTAATAGCATATATATATATATATATATATTGTAACAACCGGGAAAAAGAAAAGAAAAGGGAAAAGAAAAAAAGTGAAATCTGGAAATTTTCGGAATCCAGAATTTCTGCCAAGTCTTCTCGCAATAGCGAGAAACGGTCTCGCTACAGCGAGAAAGCTAGTTCGCAATAGCGAAGGCGATTCTAGCTATAGCGAGTGCTGGCAGCAGCCCATACAAAAACCAGGGAGTTGCCCGCTGTAGCGGCGCCATAGCGAGAGTGAGGTCTGGAACTAACGCGATTTCGCCATAGCGAGTGGTAAATCTCGCCATAGCGAAGGGAACTGGCACGAGCTCGCCGTAGCGAAGGTTACACCTCGCCATAGCGAAGCCAGATTATACGAGCTCGCTATAGCGAAGGTTAGTTTTCGCCGTAGCGAGAGTCGGTCCGGAAGAGAGTAAATAGCAAGATTTAGACTTCATTAAATGCCCAAACTCATTTCTTCTCTCATATCTGCCCTAAGCTTCGACCCAAAGAGAGAAAAGAGGCGTGGAGAGTGTGAGAGATCAAGAGAAGGAAGAAGATCAAGGGAAAGGTAAGGTCACTTCTCCCATTTCTCTTTAGAACTCTGATCCCCTCCCTTTGCCCTCTCTTTCTGCGGTTTTAATTGTGAAAATGGACGGATTTTGGGTATGGGTCAGAAGAGGGAAAGTGGAAAACTCTTTTGAATCTTTGAGTTCTCTTTGAAAATGAGGTTTTCCACTACCATGGGAGCTTGAGAGAGAGAAATGGGTAATGGCATTCTAGAGAGAGAACCCTAGGTTGTATGTGATATAAGGGTTGCTCTAAATTAAATTACAAGAGAGTAATTGCATGCTTTTGGTGTGTTTAGGCTCAAGTGAAATACTTACATCAAGGTGTGTTTGTGAACCTAAGGAGGGAAAGGAGACATTGAAAGGAAAAGCTTGTGTTGGCTTTGGCTCCAAAGGTAGCTCTCTCTTTCACTCTTTCTTGTTGCATTCTTGGTTGTAATAGTCATTGTATGATATGTATATGCTGAATGTGTGGAATATGCCATATGCTATTGTTTTGATGCATTGAATGTCAATATGCTTGTGTGATGAGTTGTGAGAATTGCTCGGGTGCGGTAGTGCCGAAAGTCCCTTGAGATGGGTGAGGTGAAGCCGAAAGTCCCTTGAGATAGGTGAGACAAGGCCAAAAGTCTCAAATGAGTGAAGCCAAGTCAAAAGTCCTTAAACTCGGGTGAGGCCATCCAAAAGTCCCTAGACTCGGGTGAGGCTAGACCAAAAGTCCCTAGAGCTTAATTTTGGCATTGTTGAGATTTCCATAGCATGTACATTGTGTGTTGGTTGATTGAGAATGGCTAAGTGCTTACTCATATGCTTTGACTTGTTATATGCCTTGATTGCTTACATGATTGAGTGCATGAGCTATTGAGATTCCCTGAATCTCACCCCTTTCCCCTCCCAACTAATATGCTAGGTGGAGCTCAAGGAGAACCGAGCACCCACCAAGGAGCCTAGGAGCATGCATAGTTAGGGATATTACTTTCTTTTGATATTTTGATGTAAATATGATGTAAAGTGGTGCCAAATGGAGATGTGCCCACTATTTTTGAGATGTAAAGTTTGTAACACATATAAATGTATGAAAGGATATTGTATGACCTATGTTTATAGCCAAATGAATGGAAATGTGGGTTTTTACCCCTTTGATGCATGAATGAAATAGTGTATATTTGGCCGTAGCATAGCGAGATTTGGATATATGATGATTTGGATCATATGGACATGTTAGATATACTAGTTTTGTGCTTTTAAACTTGTCCATGTGGAGTGAGAATGTGAGAGAGGCTATTTGGACTCGTTTTGGACCTTTGGGGTGCCAAAACCGGTATTTTTGAGAGCTCCGTCAAAGTATGACCGGATGAGCTCCGTTTGCCATGAAATTTGGCGTGCCTCTAGAGTTTGTGGAAAGCTTCTTGAGAAGCTAAAGTGGGTAATATTCGGAGTATTATAGAATATTTGGAGAATTGTTGAATTTGGGAGAATTTAGTGGATTAGTTATGTACTGTTCATCTAAACCAGAAAATGAAATCTGTGGTACTTTTAGACCAAATGGATTCAAAATGTGGTGCAATTTTATACACATAAACTAGAAAACCAAAGTGACTTGTAGGAACTGGAATCACCCAAATCGGAGGTCTGTAGAGAGAGATTGAACCGACTGAAGTTCTGTATCAGCATCAGTGAGCTTATCTGACCCCCATCACTATTCCATCAGTTTTCGGGGTATAGGAGCTACTGAACTAATCTGGACTTATTTTTTTCCTCTAGTAGACATCCGTATCTTTCCAAATTGGTATAATGCGCCCAGATTGGATTTTTTTGGATTTAGTTATGAATTTTCGAAAGTCATGACAGAAAGCTGCACCAGAAACAGTGACAGCTGGACCTTCCTCCCATTTTCGATGTCAAACTTGGTCCAAACGATGTGTTTGTGGTTGGGAATGATTTTTAGTGTAAAGTTGACACTTAGAGCTTTCTAGAAAGCTAAAGTTTGCTGTATTCCCATTTTTCTACAATTTCTTATGATTTTCCAAACTTAGAGCCAAAATATGACTCTCGGGCCTAAGTGAGAAAATATAATTTTTATGGTTTTCAACTCTATACCCGTGGCCTATGGTTTGTTTCATATTATGTATGAGTCGTATATATGGAGTATGAGTTGAGAAGTTGAATGATGGGTTCACAGGACCCACGGGGTGAAAGATGAGTATAGGAAACCCCGGTTCATAGCATGTAAATGCCACGAAAGAGTAGTGATCCTTTGGAAATCATATGAAACCGAGCCTATTGAGAGGCTAGGTAGTGATAGTAGATTGAGGTGTCACATATATAACAAAGTAACCTACTTAATGAGCATAAATATAGAACAGTGTCGCACATAAGTCAACTAGCCTATACACATAATGGCAATTTATCAAGCAATTAGTTTAAGGAGCCATAGTTAAATATATCTTAAAAATGCTGGTTAAGAGAAGAAAATTTACATAGGTACTCTATACTACCTAACATAGACCTGGGATTTTAAATTCAAAGGCATAACATCTAGTATCCCATACTATCTAATACAAAACTTAGGTTTTTAACATTTTTCATAATAAAAAATTACTTTCATTATTTCTGCATATCACAAAATATGGTAATATGATCAATAGTTATAGCTAAGCATATCATAATTGCAAACTAGAACATCCCTTGGTGTGGATTCGCATACTAGCAATCTAAGGTCAACATCTCAAGACTCTAACTCATTAAGGACTTTAACTCTTATGACTATCTTGTAAAGCTTAATATTGAAAGTAAATAACTATAACCTTTTATACCATACTAACATGAGGAGTTAAGTATTTTTTATTATCATTGCCCAATACAATAGTTCATAAAGTAATTTTCATCTATGAACATAATCTCGAGAGCTATAAATAACAATAATAGTATCAATGATTCATAAATGCAATATCTCAAACAATTTATGACAATAACCAATAATATGCCTAAATAAATTCCAATAGAACCCATTTTTTATTAATGTGTCTTTAGTAGCTTTCAATGTCTTAATATTACAAGATATTACATTCCCAAACCATAGTCATTTATACATAAGCATAGTCAAGATTTTAGTTATCCATGTATAGGAATATTGGTTCAGGTATGCCATTTGCTATAGTCTTCCATGCATAAGCAAAGTTTGTGCTTTATACATTTATGGATAAAGTCTAAGAAAACATCCTTCCTCAAAGAATTAGTGACACAATTATCTAAATCAAGTTTGTTGGGTTTCAAGATAATTTATAAAAACAAATCACTATTCTTATATAAACATCAAATAGTTATACAATGATTCTACTTGATAAATAGCATAAGACTTACTAATTTCATTTTCTAGCAATTCACATGGCCTATATGAAGGTGCACAATTGGATTAGATAACTTTAGACGTAAATACAAAAGTAAACAGTTAGGAAATGCATGGCCCTATGTCTTTTTTACACATGGAGGTCATGCACTCCTCTGGTGCCAGGCTGTGTTTCAACATACAGCCTGAGCATGTGAAGATGGGTTTTGTGCACAACCCCATGCACTATTACATGACCAAGCATGTAATAGTCTTTTGTCTCATGTTTCACATTGCAATCCACTAAATCTCAAGCTTTTCTTCTACCCAACTTACTCTATACATCCAATCCCTTAAACAAGCAAAAAAGTTAGGTTATTTCTAGCTTAAAATAATGGTTATATAATCCAAAGTTTCTTTTAAAGATTAACACCCCACAGCTATAATTTTTAACCATAACAAGCTTCAGAAAAGATAATAATGGAGGAAGAGTTCTAATTACACTTAATTCACATTTTTGAGCTACGTATAACTATCCTTAATACTTTAAAAATCATCTTAATTCACAAGTTCATATCCAATTGGTTCCTACTAGTTCAATCAACTCACCTACATGATGTAAAGGGAAAAGGAAGAGATGAAGATGATAGGATAAAAAAAGGGAATCATGGCCTAGAAATTCTTACCATATCGTTTGGCTAGAAATTCTACTTCTTATCTTTTCTCTTATGCAGCTTTCTCTTGTAGCTCTTATATTTTCTCACTCTTACTTTTCTTCTTCTCTTGATTGCAAAGTAACAAAGTATGGGTGTTTGTGTTTTAAGGCATAGGAACAAATGAAGAAGGGGGTGTATTTATAGAAATGCTTCCTTTAAATGATTTTTCCTTTCTCTTTCACTTCATCTTTTAAGAGTCAAGATACTTTAACTCTATTTTTAGATATAGTTTAATCATATTTATTCAATACTATATATAAAAAAGGTTGCTAATAATTAGATTACGTATCCGAAAATGTCAAGCTCATTTATTCATTTAGAACTTAAAAGTGTATCCCAGAGAAAATTAAGCTTTAACCTTGGAAAAAATTATAATTTGGCCCTTGCTAAAATTGCATTTTGGTCCCACATAAAATTACACTTTGAACCATAAACTTTTATTAATTGTATTTTGACCTCAAATCTCACTAAATATTTTCATTTTTCAAATAATTTTATTATATTTTTAAGGATCTAATGGTCCAAAAATTTTCCCAAACTTTCACTCATAATATTTATTCATTAATATTTCATAAATTAGTTTTAATTACAAGTAGTTCCTTAAAATTTTTAAAAATTTCTATTAAATTTCTAATAGCTCCCAAAAAAAATTTAGTTTCATTCCCAAAATTTTTATATCAATGCCTAATTTTATTAATTTAGTAGCCTTTGAATTAGTTAATTTAATCAAAATTTTGTAATTAAATTTGATTTTAAGGAGGATATTACGCTTTGTATCACCTTTTTTAGAATAATTTGCTCCTCTTTTAGAGAAAAAATTAATATCAAAGCAAATTGCTATATACATTATTAACAAATTGCATATTGATTGAAAATGAAGACCTTATCAAGTATCTCTAGCTTTTTCCAAGGTACCAATCCAATTTACTCCTTTTCCAATCTTAATTTCATTTTTAGAAATCAAATTTTTAATTTGCATTGCTTAGAGATCTTCTAGCTAATCATTTCATTTAAAAGATCTAACAATAATATTTATAACTAATGTTAAATTAGTAAAAAAAAAATTGATGAATAGATTTAACCTATAACCAAAGCTAGTTGAAATTTATGAGCTATGCAATGAACATATTAAACATAAGGGTATTCTTGAAGAAAGAGATATTATAGTCCATTCTACTCACCACGCATATCACTAGCACCATGATATCTTTGTCCTTAAATGTTTTCCACATGAAGACCATAACAAGAAAGGACAAAACATACTTAATGGTTTCTTGTTCTCAAATATTTTTTAAAGAAATAAGGCTATGATTTCCTTAACATGTACAACATGAAATAAAAATGCTATTTAATGAAGCCATATTGATCAACAAATCTCAAAATGATAGCCATTTGATCTCCTTTTGCCTCATTCTAAACTTCATCAATAATAAAGCAAAATTTGGAACCATTAATTTCTTCCCTAATGGCATTTCTCACTCTACTTGTAATGATTTGTAAAAACTCCTTTTAAATGATATGTATGTGGCATTCTATGGAATATTTTCCAACACAAGATTAGCAACTTTTTCTTTATAAGCTGCCAAAAGCTTTGTGAATTCAATAAAATTACCTCTATTCTTTGAATCAAAACTTTCATCATTTCTTCTAAAAGCATATACTTGAAAGGCTAACCAACAAACATTATCAATTATAGCCTTGAGTTATTGTGGATTGTTTTCTAATTCCTTTTATGCTTGTTCTTGAAACAATTTCTGAAGATGTTAAGATTGCTTCTTTGAGATCCTTACTACACTTTATAGCCTTTCTATTTGATGATTAGGACTTTTTTTTCCCACATATGGCCTAATAAAGGATAATTTACTCCATCATTAAATTTCATCCATTTTTGAAAATCATGAACTACAAATGCATCTAAATGTCCAAACTCATTCTTGACAAACAACATATAGTATCATTCTCAGGTGAATGCTTTAACCAATATGAATATGCATCAAACCAACAAGCTTGAAATCAACAACGAATGTTTCCCTTTCTAGAGAAAAGATACTTCATATTCCTGGACAAACATGGACTAGCTTTGAAATAAGCAGATCATTTATCATCTTATTGATTAAAAGGAAATTGCCATAATTGTGAACATAACATAGAATCACGCTTTATATTAATAACACCACTTTCTTCCGGATGAATTCTCTACATTTAGAGGGGCGTTTATCAAATTTAGAATTTGTTGGAGAATCATTTATGGTTGAAAAAGAGAAAACATTTGAAGGAAAAAGGTGTACCAAGTTAAGAGTCACTAACATCTTGCTTCTGGAAGATGGAAGAAAAAGATTTTTGTGTTGTCATATTTTAATTGTACAACAAAATCTCATTTAAGAAAGCTAAAAATAAGAAATGAAAATGAGTTATGTTTCAATTGGGCAACCAAGATAAATAAATAAACAGAAATCAAATTAAATGATAAAGTGGCCAATTTAAACCTTATTGCATTAATGTATGTGTTTTTTAAATATTTGCTATTAAATTTTAATAAAAAAATGTCAAATATAACTTCATCATTGCTTCATTTATAACCTGATGACAAGAACGTTGGTGATTTCATTTGAGAAAGTGCATAACCTTGAGGAGGCAACAATATTGCACAGTTTAGTAATTGGCTCTTAGTTTCTTACATCCAGGGTGAACTTCGCTTGCTTGTAGTCTTCGCAATTGAGTGATCCCCCTTCTATTTTGCTTTTTCCAAACAAGAGATCTAATGCAAATTACAAATAAGACAAAGCAACAGCCAAGCTCGAGTGACTTGCCAAAATCCAAATTACCAATGAATCAGATTTGTCTGTATAATATATATGCATTTTTCCCACTCGTCTTCTACTATTTTTTCTAGAGAAACAAACAAATTATAGGCAGATTAAAATATTTTAGGGGAACAATAATATTATCTATATATATAATATCTATAAATTGTTTTTAAGGGGGCAGTTGCCTCTAAAATGCATATTATTGATTCGTCCTTGCATATTATATTATATAAATAATTAATTAAATGTATTTTAGTTGAAATAATTGTAATTGTAATTTACTTTGTTGTAATAAAAGAGATAAACGTAATGCCTATTTCAATTTTAGGGGAAGCGAGTATAATTTTTTTGAAATAAACCATATGGTCATTTAATTTAGATATCTTGAGAAGCAGAAAGAGTAATTTATTATTATGATTTTTAATCATGATGTAAGAAAAGGAAAACCAACCAACTAATTTGTTTTATTTTTTTTAATATGAGTTGAGTTTTGTTTGCCTATTTTATCACAATTTTATTGAAACTATGTGGTGCTGTAAAATATATTCACTTGACATTATTTTATTATGAAATCTGATAATAAGCACGTAAAAAATATACTTGAATTTTGTCCAAAATTTAATACATGCTATTTGTTTTCTCTTATTTCTCTTTTTTGTTGAAATCCATTGGTTTTCCTTTGGATCAAGGAAAGTAACGCAGGAGAACAATGGTGATCCACCCAAGCTAAGCTCATGGGTCGAGCCCAAGACCAAGTAAGATTATCTTCTGGATTTAATTTCCTCAAACAATGTCTTGCCCGTTACCGCTATATGACTTATTTCAGGCCCATTTTCGTATTATTTAATGATACAAAATGTAGTACAATTAAACATAAGCAGCTGGCCCAAAAAATTAAAAAAAAAAAAATAGAAGCGTTCCTTCCTTTCTTGATCTCCTTCAATGCATTTATGTAAATGTTATTTATAATATTTTGAATATTTACAAACACTTAATAAGAGTTATAGAGTAACATTTATATTTCTAACTATGACTAGCTTATCTATACACTTGTTATAAATAGCCTAATTAAAAATATCTCCTAAATAAAGTTCTTAGCTAATTGCTATTTAAGTGATTTCACTCAATAAAAAAAATGTCAGTCTAGTCCATAAATAAAGTGGTAGACACTACATAATATGTGTATAAATATATATATATTTCTTATGAAGTGTTAGTTAAAAAAAAAAAAAAAAAAAAACTCAACCTACAGTGTTGAACTTTTCATCCTTGAGAATCTTTTTTCAGAGATGAGTGTTATTTTATCTAGCAATTAAAAATTTTTAGACAAACAAATATTTAAAGATAAAAATATCACTTTTTGAAAAGTCAAAGTTTTCAAAACAACAATCTTCTAAAAATTTATCTCAATTATATGTTATCTTAATCGTGGAGAACGTTGTCCATACAATTGATTAGTTGAGGTGGTAAGCAGTCTAATACTTTAAGAAGAAGCTAAAAGGCTCGAATCCTATAAATCGTCATTGTAAAAAGGGTGAATAACTATAATGATTATCTCCATTATCTGAAATTGCGAGAACAGTATTTTCAACAAATGTATATTTCCATCTTTTATTTTTGAGATAGAGGTGTCCTTGATGACAAAATTTTGATCCGTGTCATAACTCAATGATACACAATAGAAACAAGACACGAGGCACTACATGAAATTGTACCATAAATTAAAGTGTTAGCTTCCATAATTGACCAATCCATATATATTCTTTTCAACTCTTAATTACGTTGAATCTCATTTATGGCTTTCTCTCTCCTTTCCTTTTCCTACTATCAATTTCTTTCAACTTAAGCCTTGTCTGGATTGTTGCAATAGCCAAAAAAATTATTTTCAAATTGTATATAATATTTATTATATTTTTTAATCATTATTTAATATTACATGTCTTTTTTATTTTTTAAATAATAATGCAAAAGTCATTTTTTATTTTACTTATTTATCTTTTATATTTTTTCATTTTATATCATCTGACTAAATAAAACTCTAATTGTTACTTATTTATTTTTTATATTTCTTTTTCACGTCATCTAACTAAATAAACCCTTAATTGTTAGCTAACCATCCAAATTCTCCTAATTACTCAAAGCCAAATTACTTCTCTCTATCTGTGCGCGCGCGCGTGTATTTATAAATGTATAACTTTCTTTCATCATTTATCAAATGGTAGAATTGTTATATTTGCATTAAAAAAAAAAAAAGAAGAGATTTAATTATTTACATGAATAAATTTTTCATCTGCAACCTAAAAGGTTTTATAAGTGAAGATTCACAAATCCCATAATAAATATGCCAATATATCTGCCACATTAATATTCCTACGAGAGATGCTATGAAAGAACACTTTGGAATTGGAATTCAATTCTACTTTTTTTCTTTTTTCTCTTTCAAAAAGTTACTATCAAAACTATATTCATTAATATATCTTTCACAAGTGTCACCTTTGACATGAACAACTCAACTATCGCCTAGCTAGGGTACCCTCTAAAGTCACTCTCTAGAGTCTACACTCAACAAATTAAAACCCCACTTTCAAAGCTTAGATTATTGTCACTTTCGTGGATTCTAATGGGTATCTAGACCACTTGCCTGCAAGCTAGATTTTATATGTATACATATATATATAGCTGCATAGGCGTGGCCCATAGTTTGGTCTATTTGCACTACAACCAACTAAGCAGTATTGAACAAAGGGAAACAGATACAGAAGCAATGAACTCAAAAGTTGATGTTGAACATACAAAAGCTTTGGTATCATTGCAGCCTATATTGTGCTCAAGAAACAAAGGCATCCATCAATACATACCTCAAATCAAAACTTTTTTTTTTCAATGTATAAAGAAATGACATGACCTTTATAGGTAGTTAATATGCGTGTTGTGGAAAATATAATTTGTTTTTTTTTCTATTTTATTTTACATGAAAACTTATTAGGCATGTTTGGAAAAGATTCCATCAAGAATTCCATTGATTTTTAAGCAATGAGTTCGATTGATGAATTCTTCTAGTTAATTAATTTTTTTGTTTGAAATAAATCTCATATTTGGTGTAATTTAATTGAATTTTATTATGTGGACTATTACATATTAAAATAATAGAAATTCAATTACATTGTAAATTTGACGAAGAAATCCCTTACTAGTGTTATATCAAAGAAAAATTAATGAAGGGTAAATAAGTCCTTTTGTCACAAAGTGGATTCTTGATAGTGAAGTCTTATCAATTTTACAACCTATTTGATTAAAGGATTCTTTAGTTCTTTTTTCTTTTATAAACAGTTATTATATTATTGGAATTATTATTCAATAATTTTTATCTCTTATTATTATTATTTTTAAAGTAAAGGTACAAGAGTTATTTTTTATTCTTAAAATTACTTTTTTCATTTTATTTCCCTTTCTATTCTAGAACCATCAAAAGGGTTATTAATAAGGTTTGAAAATTATAGTTAAATCCACAATTTAAAAAAAAACCCACTTTATATTCCAAACAAGCTACATTAAAAAAAATGATAATAAAGTTAAGTTCAATTGAATTTTCAAATTTTGAATGTTACAAATACATTAAGTTCTGGGTTTAATTCTTTATAAAAAACTGATAAAAGTCCAATTTGAAATCTGATTCATGATATATTTAATATTTGTTTGGCCATTTAGTGGAAGAGGAATACACATATTGTAGATCTAATCTATCTCGGATTTTTGAGTTTTTCTATAGAAAAATTTATTTAGTTTTGAATTTGAACATTTTTAAATTTGATAAAAATCAAACTGAACTCAAAGCAAAGCTTAGTTAAGAAGATCTAAATTATTTAAAACTAGAATAATTTGTAGAAAAAGATACTTTTTAATATCCCTTTATGGAGTAAAAACGTATGCCAAGGGGGGATATTGGTGTGGGAATATTGTTCAGAGAATGGTGGGATGATATATACCTTGACTTTGAGTCTTAGTATACCTTTATATATATGTATTTGGTTTTAATCTAAAACCAATCAATAGATAAATGTATAAATTTTATAATTTAATATTATAATTAAAATTTTTAAAAATTTGTACACATATTATAATTTTATTAAAAAATTAATAACAAAAATGTGAACTACATAAGTCTAGTACTATATTTAAATTCCAAACCCTGATAACTTTCTAATAAGCACAAATGGTATTGGCATTTGAAATAAATAAAACTAGCTAGTGGGTAATGAATCTGCAAGTGCTAGTGTTCCCATAGGAACTTATCCTAATTTGCAACAAAAAGCCTTGCACCTTGTCTATCCTTAAAAAAAAATAAATCCTAAAATATATTTCAAAAGAATATGTAAAAGACAAATTGATATGCTAAAGTATATCTATCACACTCTCTTTAAGAAGATATTTGTCCCATATTATATTTGTCATAAAGTATATGGCAAATCACCCTTAAAATTTATCGCAAGTATTCAAAGATTAGCAAACACTGTCTTTTAAAATCTTTTTTATAGAATTATTTGAAGTTTTTGAAGTAAGAATTTTAAGAGAAGAAATATAATAATTGTTTTATGCTTTTTTAATTTGCCAAACTTTTATTTATAATAAAAATTTGTATTGCCTCAACCTTTTATGAAGAGTTGTATTTTTTTGAATTCATATTTGTCTGAAATTTTAAATGAATAATAATTTTTTTTTGTAAATTATATTTGTTTAAAATTTAAATGAAGTTAAATTTAAAAAATATATTAAAAGAGAGTTGTTGGATATGTTTCAATCCAACATACACATTCCTGCTAAGTGATAAGTGCATTTTAAATATAAATGTTATTTAATATGTATTAACCATACTAATCACATTAGATTTTTCTTTTAAATTGTTAATTAACATGTGTAAATTTTCTTTTATATAAGTTTTAAAGGCTTTTAAGACTATAAAATGTGAGACTTCAAAATACACCTTCATACCCACACAATCTTAATTTAATTTTTCAAACTAATTATTATCTCTAACAAAATATGCTACCTTCAAAGCAATGTTACTTCAATTGTTAATTAAATATGTAATGTATTGTCACATAGTTAAGTTACTTAATTTATCTAATAAGAAAAAATTTAGCACAAAAAAAACATTTTTATAAAAAAAAAAATGCAAAGTCCAACAATAATTAAAATCAAAATGGCATATTTAATATATATAATTTTTTGTTGAAATAAAAATAAATAAAATTTTATTAATTATTTAAACTGCATCTTTAAAATATACTACCTTCAGTCTTATATATAAAAAATAAATAATTAACTCACGAGAATTAAAAAAATTGATTAAAAGTAATTATTTTTTAATTTTGTCCCAAATAAAAATTATTTTTAAAAAATGATCCTATTTAATATGTGTATTTTTTTTATGAAATTAATGATAGTTACTGTTTATAATTTAGAAAACTCATTTAACGAATAGTATAATTGAAATAATATAATTAATATATCAAACATTATCAATTTATTTTTTATATTTTAAATTAAATTAAATTTTAAAAAAAATATCTTTTATATATATAAAGAAAGTCATCGTTGTTATCAACGATGCTGTAGCAAGATAACTCTGTATATCCACGTGTTGGTTCAAATACTATAACTTCAACAACATCAAAGATTTTTAGACTAAATAAAAAAAAAACTAAAAATACTCTAATTAGACAAAGACATAAACGTTAACCTGAACCGAAGTGAGACAAAACAATTTTCTAATATACTAAAAAAGGTATATCAAAAAATTAAAAACTTTTGAGATTTGTGAAGAAAAGCAAATCAAAAAACACTTTTCAAACCCAAATGGGGGATTGAACTATAAACCATTCAACTTAAGTTTGAGGAGCCAGCGCAACATTGCAAGTTTGAGTCCTGGAAAGACTCTTGGGGACTAACACCATATGGCCTTGTAATATGAAAGAGAATTAGTTTTCGTCTAAATCATAAAACGGATAGGTGGGAGATACCTCACGGTTTACAGAAACTCTAAAAAAAAAAAAATCAAATCTCTTATTAAAAATATATTTTTAAAAGATTTATTTATCCAAAAAAAAAGAGACTAATAAGAAAAGAGAAAAGAAGAGAAAGAAGCCACTGCCCATAGCTACTAAAAATTTAAATTTAAACTAAAATATAACGTAATATTTTGTTTTAAAAAATATTTATATGTATTTTAAAAATAAAAATATTCATAAAACTGTGATAAAACTAAAAAAAACTTATGTAATTTACTTAAAAAATCAATTTAAGAAGATTTATTAAAAAAAAAAGGAGAAAAGAAGAGAAAAAAGCTACTGGCTATAGCTACTAAAGATATTTGTAAATGGGGAAAATTGTATTTAAAAACTCAAATTTTTTAAAATTTATAATAAAAAATCTTAAAATTTGAATTATTTTCAAAGACCAAAAATATTATCACTTACTAATAAAGTTTAGGAAAGTTATTATTATGTTTTATAAAAATTACCACCAAAATTATTTAAATTATAACTTTTCTAAGATCTAATAGTAATTTTTTTAAAATTCAAAAATAAGTGTCTTAAGATTTACTAATTTTGATCTTTAAAAATAATTTTAATTTTTCATATCTTTTATTGTAAATAAATCTTTAAATATAATTTTTTACAACTAATATTTGAAAAAAAAAAAAGGTGCCGACTTCTTTGTTTAAAAAAAAAAAAATGTTGCCAAGACTTGACAACATTTAGTTTTGTTGGTAAATGATGAGCATATGCATTTCACCTTAATAAGAAATGTGGGGGATGCATGCCTGTGGTGCAGTGTACAAACATCTCTTTCTAACAGCTATTGTCATATACACATAGGCCTTCCACAAAGGGAACAAGATGGTCGTTCAAGATTCTTGACCTCTTCTATGTCTGTAATCATTACACACACACACACACACACACACACAAATATATATATATTTTACTAATAGCAGAAATTTATAATGATGATTTTATCAAGGTTCAATGTTTCGGTTCATTATATACTAAAATTATATATTGATTGTGGTATCCTTTGAGGCAACCTGACCCACTTGTATATTATTATTATTATTACTGTAACTATTTAGTCGGTGTCGGTTTAGTGCTTTCTTGCTCAGTCCTAATTGTTATGCAATTCATTCGTACATCACTATTTTATCTGAGTTAATATAAAATTGTATAGGAAGTTTGAACTTGATTTCTAATACATACATCTGGGGGGGGGGGGGGGGGGGGGGGAATGTTTGTTGTGATAGTTAACTTTATGTTTATATTGAGGATATCGCAAAATACAAGTGAAAAATCTTAATTTAATGAGAAAAAAATAAATTATACAGATTCTTTTGAAATTTATTAAAATTATATAAACATTCATTTTATTTTAAAAATATACAGAGATTTTTTATTAAATAAAAAGTGACCTTACACTTTAGTGTAATTTTAATTTTTGATTAAAATATCATTTATTAATATAAATATATGTTTTTTAAAACTAAAAAGAAATTTAAATGAAAGATATATTGGTTAAAAAATTTAAAATTAGATTAAAGTGTATGATAATTTTTTATTTTAAAAAAATTGTGTAAATTTTATAAATAAGAGGCTTGTGTAATTTACTAAAAAAAAAATATTATTTATAACGTATTTAAGGTACAAATTCTTTTTTCTATGAGTTAAAAGAAAAGAGAGACGGTCTAATGTACACTAATCTTTTTAACAAAGTAACGAATTCTGATGATGAATGCTACCAGAATAATCAAGCCTCATATTTCTTTTATATTTAAGCATTTATTCTAGTTGTTATGATTGTTCTAGTAATAATGGCGTTAACAATATAGGTTAAATCATTTTAAATTTATGAAGATATTAGATCTGTAAAACATTTATAGCATCTTAAATAATTGATAACTACAACTGTACGCCAAAAATAATATCAAAAGTTGATTGTTCGTGTAATTTTCCCAAAATAAAAAATATTTGAGATTATATGATATTTTTAACCTTGTATTCTTTTTTATGATTCTTTAAATAAAAATAACACAGAGGCAGCTGGTTGGGTCTCAATGGTACAAAATATCAGACAATGGCTTCTACGTTGGGACAAAATTATCCCCAACATTTTTGTGATCGGCATTAATAATCCATTCAAATTAATTAACTCACCATATGGGAAAAGTAAATTAATTGAAATATATTTAGATATACTTTGATTACAATACTAAAAAAATTATCAATATAAGTACATATATGTACCAAAATAGTTTGTTATATATATATAATACAATAATATGAGTTCTTGTTTTATTACAAAGGAGACACAAAATTCTTAAGAATAAGAAGTAAATAAAAAAGTAAAAATAAGGATTGAACCCTTGATTTCACGTTTACTTAAAGCTTAAATTATAAAATTTAGTATCATGTAAATTATTAATTAGCTTAGTAGTTGAATTCCAAAAAACAATTTACCTAGAAAGGTGCATAATACAAAATTAGTGTAATTATTAGTCATTATCTCTAAATAAATAAATAAATATATATATTGCAGTTCACCATCAAATTAAGGATTTGATATAAACATAAACTAATAAGAAAATGGAACGAACAGGTGTAAAGGAACGTATTTACAAATGTTTGAAGTCTTAATTAGCCAATTATCATTTATTCTTTTTATTGCAATAAAACCTTGGGCGAAAATTAAGAGAGGAGAAGGGATAGATAAAAATCGAACTCAAATACATCAGGCTCATCTAAAATTTTAGTATAGAGGATGTGCCACTTGAATCAAAACTCTTAGGTTATTACTAATTGTATTTTGAAACACAGGTTAGGGCATTATTAATTTATGTTACCATGAGACTACTTTTTGAGTAGTTAGCATTTTTATTGGATATTAACTATTTGACATGAGGATTCGACCATATAGGTATCAATACATTTATTGACCAATTAGCATCAAAAAATGACAACAACCAACTAATAAAAATCAAGATTAAAAATAAACTTTTTCCTCCGATTTTAAAAGCCTTTGATCGATTTAAGTTCATTTGGCAATATGTATATATATTATTGCAAAATCTCAACTTGTTCTTTAAATAATAATAATAATAATAATAATAATAATAATAATAATAATAATAATAATAAAATATTCTGCATATATTTGTGGCTCAATGTATGAAGAATCAAACAAAAATAATCCATACCTAAGGAAGAAGTCAAAGGTTAATGCTCATATTAATTAATTAATGAAGTGTCTAAGAGCCACCAATTATAATTATAACATTGTAATAACCTTTAAAAATATAATAATAATAATAATAATTTTTTTTTTCTCTTCCTTCTTCTTCTCTTGTTATTTTCTTTTCTTCTTTCCATTCACGCTACAGCTCGATCCCCTTCATCCTTGTTTCTATGCATTCCTTTCCTAGTGGCCTTGTCATTGTTTTCCTCCACTACGAAGCCACTACTAGCATTGTGCTGACCTCCCTAAGCCTCTCTACCATGGGTTTGTTTCTCCATTTTCGGCCCATACCAACTTCTATAAAATGACAAGAACATTGCAAATCCCTCCTCCCCCTTAGTTAGCCAAATAGGAGCCCTAAGGTTAGGGTTTTGGGGTGAGAATACCAATGTATAAATCTTCAATTTTTAACACCTTAAGGTAATCTTTGAATTCAAATTATGGATCATTAACTAAATGAGAAGGCCTAAGTTCACGAGTAATTGTAGGAATAAAGGATAAGGTAATAGAGTGGGTTTCTTGTTAGTTAGCCATAATTGAGTTAGATGGATGTGAGGAATTGCTAGTTTGAGCCTATGTATTAATTTGGAAAATTATAGGTGTTGCAAGGAAGCCTTGTAAACATTGACGATGAAAGGAATTAGTCTTACAAAAAGGAACAAATGCCACCTTAGCATTTAGCATCACCTGTGAGTATAATAGTTACAATGAGTTATATGAGTTTCTTCATTGTTGTAAACATATGGAAACAATGTTTTGAATCCTAATCAAATCAATTTGTGCAAAGTCCTAGTGAGATAGGCTGAATAATGTGATAAATGGGCTAATGTCAGGTTTAACTATATGTATTAACATAAATATGGTAAGTATTCCTTTCTATGTTGGTGAGGCATTATATTGAAACATAAATATTATTCAGACTAATAACAATATAAGAAACATGATTGATTATAGGGAATCATTATGTCAACCGATTGGAATAAATTGTGTGAAATATAAATTAAAACTATGACTTTATAACCTGAATCATATGTTAGTCATACCTCCCTTAGGTTAAATTAATTATAGACATATCCTCTAAAACCAATTTTTTTCCATTTCCAAATTGTACTTTTTGTTGTGTTCATTCTAGGGTATTTGAATTGAATTTTTCTATTATTTATTAATTAATTAATTACTTACTTACTTTCATGATTATTTACTTGGTTCCATTTATTAATAAATCCCTTGTTCACTTACTTCAATAAAAGTACACTAACTTAATTATTATTATTATCATACTATATGTAATTCATGTGTTAGTATACTTCACTTGACTTTCATAGTAAGATACAAATTTATTATGGGATTCTGTAATAGTCGGCAGAGATTATGGTCTAGGTATACCTATATAAGTGAAAGAGGGTCTGGGTATAAAAGTAATTGCCTATTAGGTGAAGCCACCCATAATAAGGTAAGGAGTTACCAACGCGATAAAGTTGCCCTCAAAGATATATGTCATGATGTACTAATGATAGGTGGAAAGATACTAGTCATTAAGTGTAGCCACTCGTAATAGGGCAAGGAGTTGCCAATAAAGCGTAATTGATGATAAACCTAGTTTTCCCATATGATTTCCATGTTAAGGACTTAATATAATAAAGATTATTTCATGCATATACTTCTATATTATTTAGTTTTACTTTGGTCATTCTAGCCCTCTTCAATCATTGTAACCTATTATCTATTCATTGAGTCTTTAACTTACTTTTTAAATTTCAATATTTTAGATAATAGTGTTGGTTCTAAATCGCCTCTATTGTCTTAGGTTTAGAAGATTGGAGTGGTGAACCCTGATATTGTAAAGAATTCTAGCTGTAACTCCACTTGACATGGATAGATTTTCCTTTCCCTCTTATCATTCTTTTGATATTTTGGTAGTTGATAGTTGAGAGTGGAACTCTCTTGTGCTATTGAAATTGGTTTCTAATTGTTTGTAAAAATTTGAAATGTCCAAATTTTAGGAGAGACTTCACAAAAAGCTAAGAACATTTGTATTGAGATAATGAGACAATGGGATTGTTAGATGAATTAATATTATGTATAGAATTTTCAAAGGATTCTCTTCAATCATAGATTATGTTTGTTAGGCTTACTGATATGAACATTGTTGTGTTCTCTACGTCAATCACCTCTTTTATTTAGGGTGTGACCAAGTTGGTATCAGAGCTTAAGTTTCTTATGGCCTGTGGAGTGAGTACCCTCTAATGACAACTTAGTCATCATTATAAACCCAAGTATAATCATAAAATCATAACTAAGGTATAATAAAAGGCTTTATAAGATGTTAATGACCTCTCTTTTTTTATGGAATTCCTTAGGATGCATTTATGTGTGTGAATATATACGAATGATTAGTTTATGTTCTAAATTTGTGCTTTGGTTTATATAGAGCAATGATGCTAACGAGATCTAGTGCGATTGTTAGAGAAGTTGTAAAGGAAAATATAGATGAACCTTCTATTGGGTTTCCAACCTTAACTATAGTCCTAGCCTCTAGGGGTTATGGTAGAGACACTAGTAGAAGTCGAGGTAGGTATGGCAAGCGTAATGGGCAAGGTAGGGTTGCTTCGCCCCTAATAGAGAATGTAATAAGAGAAAGAGCTGTGCCTCCTCAACCATAGTTAGAATCATTGAATACATTAATAACCAAGCTATAGAAAACTTTGGAGGCATTAGCAAATGTAGTGTAAGGTAGGGTCGCTTCACCCCCAATAGAGAATGTAACAAGAGAAAGAGTTGTGCCTCCTCAACTATAATTAGGATCATTGAATGCATTAATAACCATGCTATAAAGAATTGTGGAGGCAATAGTAAATGTAATGCAAGCACAGGAGGCTAAAATTGATCAATTAATAGGCCTTATAGTCCTGTAGGCCAAAGCTTACGTTTAGCCTACTTAAGTAGTGTAGCTAATACAAAATGAAAGAAGAAATATTGATAACTTGATATCCTAATTTTTGAAGTTGAAACCGCCTATGTTTTTTTTGGATCTGATATTTAATAAAATAAAATACACCATAATAGGAAGTAGTGGCAGGATAAGTTAAAGTAAATTGAGGAGTTTTAAAGTTTCCTATGGGATAAATGGGAGTGACATAAGGATTATATTAAATCATTTTGAACTTTTAGGAGGCCAAAGTCTAATTTACCCAAAGTACAATAAAAAACTTAACACCACCCATTTTTTTCCTTTTTATTTTTCTCTCTATTGCACGATTTATTCTCTCCAGATGTAGGTTCTTTTCCATTTCTCCCTACCATTCACTGCGAACCTTCTTCCTCTTCATTTTCTTTTACTCTTCTCCCTCCCAGTTACCTTGTTCACCATGAAGACAGCCCCTTCACCTAGCTATAGTGAGTTCTTCCTTTCTCTGTCATGGGCAGTAGCATGGAAAGGGGAAAACGCTGGGATTTCAAGCTCCATTTGATTTGCTTCCATTTTCCTTTATTTCTCCCTCGATTTCTAGGCAAAGACCCATCTTCTTTCTTCATTATTACTACTAAAGTTCAAATTTTGCCCTAAAGGACTGAACCTATGAAACTTGCCTCATTTCATATTTGAAACAGGGGAGAATGCCTAGTTGGAATTTGGTCTATGCATAGAGGAAATTAAAGGCTTTCTATCTTGGTAGTCACTCTATTTTTCCTTGTTCTCAACTCCTTCAAATTGGATGGAAGTGTTCTTAATTTCTTTCTTGTGACTATCTAGGGAAAAGGTCTAGGTTGAGGATTTCTTTATTGAGATGGTAAATTAATGGGTTGAATAGAGTTAGAGATTCCCATAACCATAAATTTTAAAAGAAATTTCCAAATTACAACTTACTTTATTCTATCTTATAGATTATATTGTCTTAAGGTCTAGATTAAGGGATGATAAATTACTTGAACAAATTTTAGGAAGGTGGAGTTTTAATTATATAACTTTTAAATGGTAGGTAATTTAAGGACTAAGAAAAGGAAATTTTATTGATATTGTAATTTCGAAAGTTAAATGGTAAAGCTGAAAAGGTTAGGAAGCCTTGTGTTAATTAGGATCTAAAATATTAGGTTTAAGTGGGAAAGTCCTATTCGTAACATATAAGAGTTATAATTTTAACATAGATAATAAAAATAAGATTAATTTGACCATACATGGGTTAATACGCTACCTAGTGATATAAATTATTTACCAGTATTTTAGGAGGTTCCGAAGACAATCCTACATCAAATGCCTAATAGGATCAAAGCTAAAAAGAATTTACAATATCACCCTACATTGTAGATAGACAATACTTGTTATGGGTAAATTATACTACTTTTTCATTTTAAGCCAACAGAATAGTAAATTTGATTTCATTATATTGTGCTTAAAAAAGAAATTTTATTTTCATAAAAAAGATTATGACCCTTTTTGAACTTGAATTAATTATTATTTGTTCAAAAATTAAATATTTTATTATTGTTATTTAGATATTTTAATTATTGATTAATTAATTAAATATGCTTGGGTAATTACTTATTTGATTATTTTATATATTTTTTTAAGTGCATGGTAGTGTTAAAACTAGAATGTGGTTTAATATGAAATCCTGCAGCTAACAACAATAGTTGTTAGCCTTAATACACCTTAGTTTGAACTCTAGCTAGTATGAGTGTTACTAGTCCCATATGTTGGCAACCACATGTGGATCTTTTTGATTTTGGTGAGCGTAAAGCTCCTTTTTCGCTTCATTACCCTTATGAGCAATGTGCTTTACGTTTTTTTAATTGGATCTATTTAGAAGCATCGATTGCATTTCTATGGGTGATTTTAGAAAAGTTGTTTTATGCACATTATTAGACTTATCTATTAGAAAAGATGAGGATAACTTAAATGGATACCATGTTATTGCTTATGCTATCAATATAAATTTCAAAGTTATAAGGTACGTTATTACTTATGATTTGTTTTTCTGTCATAATTAGTATTCCTTGCTTGCTAAGATTCAAACTCATTCCTTAATTTTTTTTTTAACATTTAAGATAGTAGTGTGGATTTGGAACTTGCCTCAATGGCACAGGAGTGGCCACTCCTTCTTGGTTAGGCCTTGCATTGTGTTATAGAGGCCTTTCTGATGAAACTATTATTGAAATTGTAATTAGATATATTGTTTTTTTTAATTGTAATTCCACTGGTGTACAGGTAGCATTTCTTACCTTTTTTCTTTCTTTTTTACTATTGGTTAATGTTTTAGGTTGAGAACGGAGCTCTCTTGATTGTTTTGGATGGTAATTTGACTATTTGTAAAAAGTTTAGATAGTCTTACATTTAAGGAAGACTATGTTAAAATTTTTACAAAAAGTTAAATGGGTTGGTATGTAATTAACCTCTTAGAAATATCATATGAATCTTTCATTAAAAGGGGAAAACATTTTTTAATTTTTTGAATTTGTTTTACTTTACTATCGCTCCTCCTATATTTATGACTCTAGTTAGTAAGAGGCCTATGGATGCAAGTTTCAACTTGTAAATCGTGCTTGTTATGTCTCATATGGGAGTGTGACATATATCATCTCTAATTTCTCTTGCTACCATAACTTAAAATGAAACCTTTAAAGCTATTCTTATGAGAAAAGGTCAATCTTAAGAGGCTACGACTCATACTAAAAAATTAACTAAAGCCTAGTCATCCTCCTCTCAAAAAGAAAATAAAAAAGGTCAACATAAAAAAGAATCCTTGCAAGATCAAATCTCCTCAAGTAAGATTGAATCTCCTTTTAAGAAAGTTTATAACTTTGGATCCTCCAAAGTATGAAGCTCATAAATTGCCTATAAAGTTTAAAAAAGAATAAAAAAGATAAAGTGGATGAAAATAGGGGAAATGGGCCTTACACATACTCCTACTCCTTATGTTACTCTTTCTTTTACTTTAGAAGTATTTTATAACTTTCACATTTTTTAGGATCAAAACTAAAAAGCCTACATGATGACTACTAGCTCCAAATAGCCTTTTGGGAAAAGAAAGGCCCCACCTTCTAAAGAAGCTTAACTTATTCTCCATTGCTATTAACTTTATCTTTATTGGCTTTTAGGGGGAGGGGATTTTCATTTACACTTTGCATTTTTTCTTTATTAATAATAAGTAATAAGAACTTAAAATTTTATAATCCTCCTTTTATATTGTCTAAGAACTATTTTTTTTTCATTCTCATGTTGATTAATAAAAAATTTTATCTTTCAATAGAAAAGAATTCGACATGATTTTATTATATTAAAATTTTGAATTTAAGATATTTGAAATTATATTTTGATAACTTATTTTGGATATATTATATTTAAATATATTTAAAAATATCTAAAATTATATTTTTATTTAATTTTATATATATCTATTATTTAAAATTTTAAATTGGTCCACCTTTCTTATTTTGAATTCTATCATAATTAGAATTATTGGCCTATAAGTGATAACCCTAGTTGCTAGTATAAATAAATGGTTAACCTAAGGATCTATTCAATTAAACAGTGGCAAAGCCACGTTGATGTGAGGGGGCATATGCACCTCCTCACTTTAGGAAAAATTACAAGTAAAGGTATAAGTTTTAGTATTTTGCACTCCCTATCCTTAATATTTTGCATCCCTTATTCTTTATATCTTTATATTTTGAGCCCATTTGAGTCTTAACCCAGATTAGATCCAAATACATTAGAGATTTAGAGTCCAACATTGTTTTAAATATGTGATAACTTAACTTAAACCCAATAAACACTAACAAAAAATTTTAAACCCATTTATCGATGCTAATATTAGTGTTATAAAAAAAATAAATATCATTATTTACAATTTATTTTTCAGAATGAAATCCACTCTTTTCAAAAAAAAATAATGAAAAAATAATGAAACAGTCTAACCTAATCTCTACGTGTTCTATGCGAAAACATTGAAGAGGAGATGAACACAGTCACTGCAATTAAGGAAAACGCCAAAAAAGAAGAAGCTGAATATTGCTCCCTGTGCTTAGCTCCTGAGGAAAGAGAGAACAAATTACTAAAGCTAAACCCAAGAAAAGCTTCCACCTTTTTGACTTTTCAACATATGCAAGGTAATATCCCTTTTATTGTTTATTTTATAATAAAAAATCAACAAGCCATGGATTTGTCTTTTTGTGCTGGTGTGGTGTTTTCACTAATATAAACAAACTAAACCCCATCCATCCAGATTGTGGCCTCAATGTTCATCAATGTGTTTTTATGTTAAAAAGAAGGAAAAATATATTCTTTATAATTTCTTTTCGATAAATTTATAAAATTTTGTTTAGATTATTAGAATATATATTATATTATTTATTAATGTGATTTTTCTATCTTTACTTGTTTTTACCTATAAATATTTATATAGTTTTTTTGGGTGATAGTCTTAGATATTTTTAATTAAGTAATTGCAATTTTATCAGATTTTCAATAGAAAATGGAAAGGGTTTTGAAGAGAAAATTGTCATCGAATGAGCAACAATTTTCATTAGAACCTTGTGAATCAAATCATTATCAGTAACAAAAAGCTAAAATTAATTTAGAAGATTTGCCATCAGATCCAAGTAAAAGAATTAAAGTTTCATCATATCATCCTAATGATCGAGATAGGATACGAAGAGTATATTTGCAAAAAGGACTATGTCAGCCTGCTCAACATAATTTTCCCCAAAGAAAAATTGGGAATTCTATGAAAAAATTTTGTCCCTTATGGTTTAATGAATTTGGCAACTGGCTGGAGTATAGTATAGAAAAAGATGTGGCATTTTGCTTATGTTATTACCTTTTTAGGCCTAAACATGGAAAGCAATCAGGTGATGTATTTGTGACACAGGGGTTTACAAATTGGAACAAGAAAGAAAAGCTCTTATCTCATGTTGGAGCTTCCCATAGTGCTCACAACATTGCATGGAAGAAGTGTCATGATTTAATGAATCAAAATCAACATATTGAAGTTGCAATTTCTAAACAATTTGAACAAGTTCGTGACTTACACCAAAGACGTTTAATTGCATTCGCTTTTTGTTAAAGCAAGGATTAGCTTTCTGTGGTCATGATGAGTCAATCAATTCTACTAGTCAAGGTAATTTCCTTGAACTCCTCAAGTTTCTTGCCAATCATAATGAATCAATAAATCATATTGTCTTGGAAAATGCTCTTGAAAATCATAGATTAATTGCCCCTGAAATTTAAAAATACATTGTTAATGCTGTTACATTGGAAACCACTAAAGCTATTATTAATGATCTTGGAGATGAACTATTTGTCATTATTGTTGATGAGTCACGTGACATATCAAATAAGGAGCAAATGGCTATTGTCTTGTGTTATGTTAATAAAAAAAGAAGTATTATTGAGCGCTTTCTTAGTATAGTGCATGTTAAGGAGACTATTACTTTATCATTGAAAATAGCAATTGAGTAATTGTTATGTAAATATGATTTAAGTATATCAAGAATTCATGGATAAGGTTATGATGGTGCTAGCAATATGCAAGGTGAATTTCATGGTCTCAAAAGCTTAATTTTAAAAGAGAATCTGTCTGCATTTTATGTGCATTTCTTTGCTCATCAACTACAACTTACATTAGTTGCCATTGCTAAAAATCATGTTCAAGTTGCCTCTCTTTTCAATTTAGTGTCTACTATATTAAATGTTGTTGGGGGATCTTGTAAATGACATGATATGCTTCGTGAAAAACAAATAACTAGTGTTAGAGAAGCATTGGACAAAGGAGAAACTCTTAGTGGGCGAGGCTTAAACTAAGAAACTAGTCTCAAACGAAGTGCTGATACTTGATGGGGTTCACATTATGCAACTTTGATAAATTTAATATTGATGTATTCAGCAATAATTAATGTTCTTCAAATTATAAAAGAAGATGGATCAAATGCAGATCAAAGAGTTGAAGCCAATGTCCTTTTATATTTATTAGAGGATTTTGAGTTTGCATTCACATTACATTTGATGACAAATGTCTTAGGTATCTCAAATGAATTGTCACAAGCAATGCAAAGGAAAGATCAGGACATCATCAATGCCATGAACTTAGTTAACATCACAAAGCAGCAGTTACAAACTATGAGAGATAGTGGATGGAATTCTTTGTTGAGTGAAGTAAATTTATTTTGCCATAAGCATGGCATTGACATTCCTAACATGGAAGATATTCATTTGTCTAAAGGGAGATTGTGTCATGGAGGTAAAGCTCAAGAAGTTACAATAGATCATTACTATCGAGTTGAATTATTTTACACCGTTGTGGATATACAACTTTAAGAACTTAACTCGTTTCACTAAGACAAATACCCAACTGCTCCTTTGCATGGCAAGTTTAAATCCGGCCAATTTGTTTTCTACTTTTGATAAGGAAATATTGATTGAGTTTGCTAAGTTTTATCCATGTGAGTTTTCTTCAACTGATTTAATAATGCTTGATAATCAGCTTGAGACTTACATCATTGATATGCATAACAATGTTGAATTTGCATCTTTAGAAGGAATTGGTAATCTTGTAAAAAAGCTAGGTTAAACTGGAAGACATATTGTTTATCCACTAGTTTATCTTCTCCTGAAGTTAGCAATGATATTGTCTGTTGCCACAGCAACTGTAGAAAGAGCCTTTTCTGCTATGAAGATTGTAAAAAACTGACTACGCAATTGAATGGGAAATATATGGATGAATGATTGTCTAGTGACTTATATTCAATGAGATATTTTCAATACCATTGATAATGAATTGATTGTTCAACGATTTCAGAACATGAAATCGCGTAGAGGACAATTGTAAAGTATGAAATTAATTTTTTCAATTATTAAATTATTATTTTTTAAATTAAATTACACCCCTACGCCTAAGGTCTTGGCTCCGTCATTGCAATTAAAGGTAGAGAAACCTATTAGTTTGGCAATCCTGGCTAAATGAATCACACAAGGTGGATTGGGATACTTACCTCTTGCAACAAATCTGTTACTCGCATAATTGCTCCACATAATAAATTTGGGTCACAATACGGATGTTGATCTAGAATTCTATAATAGACGGGAGCAATTGTTTAGAGAAAAAATCTCCTTCTTTTGGCATTTGTGTTTGCTTTTTTGAGAGGAAGAGAAGTTAGGAGAAACTGATCATATTCACCCACAACTAGTCAATTTTTACATCTAATCACCCCTATCAGTAATTGTTAATTTTCCATATTCTAATTTTTCCATAAAAATAAAATATTAACTAACAATTAATTTTGTTTTTTTGAAAAAAATCAAAATTTAAACTTTGATTAATTAATTTAATTGATTAATAATTAAATAACTAATGTAAACTAATTAATTTATGTTTGGGCTTTTATTTGTGGATTTGGATTAGCCTATTATGAGCAGTTCTATAATTCAACAATTTTCACTCATATAGGATAGAATGAATAACACAAAATTTTTTGCTTCTTTTGACTTCCATACTAAGTGCTTTGCTATAACTATTTAGACTTGATCTTTGGGAGCTCTTATGCTAGAAATATGATTATAAGACTAGCATAAAAGAAGCATCCCTTAAATGTACTCTAGATACTTATTTATGTATTTCGGATATCATAGGTTTATCAATATACACTATATTATATACTCATAATGAATTTAATCCCTCTTGAGTTTCATTTTACTCAAATTGTCTTTCTTATATACATAATATTTAGATTTATAAAGTTACCAAAACTTTATAATGAGTATACTTTAGATATTAGCATAGTTGCATAAATATCAAGTAATCTTTCTTAAGCCCACATATTATTTAAATCTCCAAGTCAATTACTTTCCTAGTAATCCTCCTTCAGATCAAATTATTATGACAATGAAATGTATACTAAAATAGCAAACACTAACTTATCTATTCATGATATTGTCAAAGTCATAATAACACCTATAAAAGGATTTGTTCTTTTATGAGACTTACACAAAAATGCAGCAGGAATTTATTTACATGTTTTCTAATTGCATTTATTAAGCATATGTAATATGAATTGCATGTTATAATGTTTATTTTATTTTATAAAAGTATACGTTGATTTGATTTATTTATCAATACTATACAAATCTTAATCTAGACACACACATTATCTAACTCGAATTCTACATTCCATTTACCTCTCATGGTGCCTTAGAAAAGAATTTAAATTTGGCTATAAGTATTATAGATGCTAGAAACCCATAGTTCGATTCATATATATATTTATGTGTTTAGATCTCCTATCAATTTTCATTTCTTTCTTTTTTTTCTCTTTGGTCGAGACAACATATTTTATTCTTGTATCCCTTTCTATTCCATGTTGGCTCTTTCACTACTTTACATGGTGAACATAAATGTCTTATCTTTGCTCGCTCTTTATGAGTGCCAAAGATAGTTACTTATATGAGAGAGCCAACCTTATCAACTTATATGATATATTATAATTGTGTATACACCTATGATTATGGTATAACATATCTATTTAATTCACAATTAAAATGTATATAAGGTATGATACTCTATGTTCTATGTTTATCAAGAGACTCTACATATTCATGTACAACTCTAGCTATAGTTTAATTGGAAGCTCAACTAATATCTTATGCATAAACATATTTTGAAATAATACTTTTTTGTGCAATTGATCTTTCTCATTCTTATATCTATATATTTACTCTTGTTATGATAATTAAGAACTTTAGTATAGGTTATGGCTTTTTATCTATCATAATTGTCGATCAATATTAGGCTAAACAACTAATCAATGATCACCAAGTTCTCATAATCCTCTTTAGTCATATAACATATCGCACTATTGCAAAACATGCAATAGCCTTTACTTCCATAAAAATAATATTACGTATGTTTGCTTCTTACTCATCCAAGACATACTATCACTATTCAACAAGAAAGTGTATCAAGAAATTAATTTTACATATCTGGATCTCTTCTTTAATACAATATCTAGCTTACAATGTCTTACAAGTAGTATTCTCTTAATAGCACTTTGATGCTATTGACAAAAATTTGATTATTACTAGTTCACAAGGTCAGTTGCTTATAAAGGTCTGACCTTTTATACATCATTGTTTATAATATCTACCAACGATGGAATAAGGGACTTTCTACATGATTTTCGATATAGACTTAATTTGAAGATATATTGCACAACTTAGCTTATCACCTTTAACTATAAGGATATAAATGGGTTTACCTTTTTTTTTTTTTTTTGCTAAATTGCTTAAGGACTTTCTTATTGTAATTCTCTTATGAAAGAGCAATTGATTTCTCTAAGTGATTCCCTTGATTATTTTATTTTAACTATATCGTTCATCTTATAAATTTTAAGGATAATTATTCTATAATGACCATTAAAGAATCTTAACTATTTCTAACTAATATCATATTACCTACATAAAAGGATAATACTACAAATTTCTCTCAAATCACTTAATGCAAAAACAATAATGTTCCTTAATTATTTGAAATTCATACAAGGTCGCTACTCAAAGAAATTTTAAGTACCACTATCTGGATGGTTATTTTAATTTATAAATAGATTTTTGGAGTTTATAAACTTTTTGTTTCATTCTTTTTCTATGGAACCAAAAGGTTGCCATATCCTTTATATACTTTCTTTATCTAGTTCACCATTTGAGAATATCATTCTCACATCCATTTGATGTGGTTCCAAGTCTAAACTTGCATATATAACTAAGATTAGTCTAATCAAATTGAATGATTCAAAGGAAGATAATATATCTTTTATAATCTATACCTTTCTATTGTGCATACTTTTTAGTAATAAAGCATGTCTTTTATCTCTTAATTTAATCCATCTATACTTCTCTTTTTCTTAAGAACCTTTAGTTCTTAATTGCTTTTCAATCAGATGGATGGTCGATCAAGTCCTAAACATGGTTTACCCTTATTGGCTCTATCTATTATTCTATTGCCCTCATCTAATCTTCTTTAGTAAGGTATGATTGAGCCTCTTGAATTACATTTGGCTCCTTAGTGTCTAGTAAAGTATCTTTGAGTGTTGCCCCTTTGATCTCAAACTATCTTGGTATGCTTTTATAGTTACCTTAAAATAATGGAGTTGTTTGTATAATATTCTCATCTTACACCAAACTCTCACCTTGATTAACAAGTGAAGGTATAATTACTTATCTTTGTTAACTTAATCTTGTATTTTCATAAAAAGATGTATATCTATCAATGTCTCCCCTATTGAAATTTTCATTCTTTAAATGTGGTATTCTTTAACTTAGTTTTAAGTTATACTTTCACTTTCAATTTTACCAGTAAAAATATACCTCTTTGATTATTCTAAGTATATTGTAAAAATACATTACTTACTTTTAAATTCTTATTTTCATACTTATAGGAATTATTATGGATATAAATAACCAACATTATGGTCTTAGATTACTCAAATCTAACTTATTATTTGTCAATAATTCATATGGCATAAAAATCAACTTAGAAGGCATTATGCTAAGTTTGAAGGCATTAACTTATAAGTCATTACCAAAAATAGGTAAGGTTACTTGAGTCATCATTTACCTAACTATTTCAAATAACATTTTTATTCTTTTCACAAAGCCCCCTGAATTAATTTGACAAATATTAATATTCTCATTCACAACCTAAAGCTTCAATTTTATTGTCTATTTTATTATCAACTATGTTTAATAATATTTAAAGCACTCAAGTGCTTCTGACTTATAAAAAATTATGTAACACCATAATTTTCTAGTTTATCTTATGCCATTCTCATGCTTCATATCATGCATTCTATGAAGGAACAAAGAAAAAGGATATAAAATAATGAATTTCTTAACGTTGCGCTATGCATAAATTTTTCATTCGGTGTCACACGGGCCATATGAGCTCATACATCATATTTTCATATTTAATTACATGAATACAACTCATTTGCATCATGCAAAGTGGCCTACACCTCAAGAATCACGAAGTGAAGCATGCAATATTTATTTCTATTTTCGGCCAGATTTGACTCTTTTCTGACCAAACTTTGGAAAATCATAACTAATTCTAAAAAAATCAAAATCATACATTCTTGACCATTATGGAAAGCTATGGATGTCTACTTCACACTAAAAGTATGTACATACCATAACATCTATCACAGAGGACGTTTGATATCAAAAAATGTCCAAAGGTTAAACTACCCATTGGTGCTATCATAAATTTCTGCAGCAAATTTAAAAAATGTTTAATTAATTCTATAAGAATCTAATCCATGCAAATGATACCAATCTGGAATGCTACGGATGTTAGCTAGAGGATAAAAATATTTCTAGACTAGCTCAGGCATGCCCAGACCCTAAAATTCAATAGAACAGTAACTAAGGTCGGGTAAAGCTCCTGATACTGGACAAAGTTTTTAAAAATTTTTAAAAATTCATATCTCCCTCTCTAGACCTCCAAATGAGGTGCTTTTAGTTGAAAAAAGTCACTGTGAATGTCTATTTCTCTGTATAAAATTTTATGACAATTGGACATGATTTAAGCCCTATGTGACAGATTTTATTTTTGGACCAAATAAATAGTGCAACAAACCAAAATCAGAAAATTTGTCAACTTTAAAAATTTATCAAATATTCTGTAGACCTTTGAAAATTATATTCTTTAACTTTTCAAAAAGCTCTCAACAAGCTCTAATTGCATGCCAAATATCAGATCAAGAAGAACTCATTTGGCCAAAAAGTGACATAAGATTCTATTATGGTCAATTTTGACTCCATATAAGGTACCAAAGTAACCAAATGACTTTCCCTAGGGTTAAGCACCTTTTGGGTAAGTCTAAAAGCATGATTAAGACTTATGTAAGCTGCCCAAATGGTCCTAAACTCCATGCTTCTCATCTTGGCCATCTCATTCACACTTATGCATAATTCCATATTATCATTAAGGAAGTTACAATGCCATAACATGTCCAAATTTCATTCTAGTGGTTACATAGCACATTCTCTCATTCATACATATAATAATAACTCTATTGCTATATCTTCAAACCAAATCCATTTTGAAAGAGCCTGGAACTTTGCTCTGATACCAATAAATGTAACACCATAAATTCTAACTCATAATTACATATATTCATAATATTATAATACATATACATATATTGAATACATTAATTGCCATTCTTATAGCCTTAAAGTAATAAAAATTTCACATTTCAATGTCATTACTTTATCTCTCATGTTGTTGACTCCCATTGCCTTGCTCTTTGGGTCCACCTAGCATATTAGATCATTAGAGATGAGGGGATGAGATTCAAAGAATCCCAATAACTCATCTCTCATTCAATCATATATAATGGATGCAAACAAGTCTCATAAATGTATCTATGATCATGTAGACATGTGCAAGCACTCAAGAAATATTTTCATCATTTAAGAAAGTCATACATAACATATAAAGGTTGCCAAGCAAGTGGATTGGCCTCATCCAATTTCTTATAGATATTGGACTTGCCTCACCCATTTTTTAATACATTCTTAGATTCAACCATACTCTTGGGAGTCCACTTTACTTTTGGGAGACTCTTTGCTTTGTCTCAACCAATTTTAAAGGTTCTTGGCTCATTTTCACTATGGCTAAGGGTTCTTGGCCTCACCACACTCAAGCAAACCCAAGTACACATTAAAACATCATATGAAACATAATATGTCATCATAAAATTATGGCATATGAAATCATGCTATCATACTTTTCATAACTTGAAAATATATATACACACATTCTAAGACAAGCTAAGCATACATTCATGTATAAGAGAAGGTGGAAAGAGCTACTTTGCACATAATTACATACTTTCCTTCTTGAATCAAGGCTTCCTCTTTCGGCTACACACACAAAAACTTGTGGAGATGGTTTCTCTTGGCCTAGACATAATTTATGAAAGCCAATTAGATTCATGAATCAAATTCTAAGGCCACATAACTTGTTTAGACACTAAGTTACTCTATAAACCCCATTATGGTTCCATAATTGTACCTAATGAAGCAACACCCCTTAAATAAATTCTAGGCTCTATCTTCAAACATGATTCTTGACTCCTATTAAGCCTCTTGGAGTCATCACACAATTAAAATAAAGAGCCTAGGTACATGTTATTTCTTTAGGTCATAATATGGAACCTAAAGTACCAACTCACTTTTTATGAGTTCCAAATTTTTTTCAAGGCCTCCTCTCATTTTTATTCATCATATATGACTCAAAAATAGGCTTAAATAATTTTAAAACTCTCCTTAGCTACACAAACCCCTTTAGATCGAGGCTATGGAAGAAATGGGGCTTTTTGGAGTTTGCTTTATTTTCTCAAAGGAGGATGCATATGGGGAGCCTTTTAGGGATTTTAGGAGCTCATTTAAACTCTTATTTAGACCTAAAAATTATCATACAAAATCAAATTTTACAAGGTGCAATTGAAACCCTAGAACTTGCATCTTGAAATTTAATAATTTTTTATTAACTTCACTTGCATATTCTTAATCTCCACACTTTTTTTCCTTAGATTCACCTTTGGTTTTGCCTAAAAATCAAGTCCTCCTAGGGTTTTCTCATGTTGGGCAAAATGGAGGAGGAGGGAACCAATGATGACAACTATAGGAAGAGAAATTACCTTGTTTTCTTGCTTTTTTTCACTTGAATCTTATGTTCTTTGAGCTTTTCTCTTCAAATTCAAATTTTTCCTTCAATTTTTCCTCTAAAACAGATCCATATACTTTATTATGATTATAGGAAATAAAAGAGAATGAAGGAGAAGAGGTTTGAAAGAGAAAGAGTATGAAAAACTACTAATTTCCATACATTAAACATTTGATTTCTCCTCCTCTTTGCCTTCCTCTTGTGCACCACTCTCCCTAAGGTTTTCCTCTGGTTTTGGGTAGAACTTAGTCGTGCAACATGAAGGGAGAAGAAGGGTGCATCATATATATAGGTGGGAGGAAGTTATATTTTTTAAAAATTTTCATTTTGCTCTTCATTCTTGGCATTTTCGTTTCTCTTTTGTTTTAGCTCCTTTTTGAGAATCGTCCTTTCTGTTATAAAATTTAGATTTCCAATTTAGTCAAGTAGCTTTGAAATCACTCAAATTAGAGCTAAAACCTTTCCGAACAAATCCGTCAAAATTTAGGCACACCGACGTTAAAAAACGTCCACTAGAGAGGCTTTAGCTGTCCCGGGCCTTCTCATGATTTAGGGTCTCTGAGAACCCTAGGGAATTCAAAACTTTCATTTAAAAAGCCCTCTTGTGTGAATTCCTAAATTTGCTCAAAATTATGAAAATACCATTATGTTTTGTAAGTTTTTCGTAAGAAATTGTTTCTTTATTCTAGCTCCATTTTTCTTTCTGTCTGAACTTGGAATTCTCATTTTTAGGAGTCTAGAATGCTTCCCAAATTTTTTGGGACTTTAACTACATCATTTTGGAGGACTTCTTTTTATATTCGGTGAGTTTTATTCATTTACGGAGAAACCATACATTACGTTTCTCACGTTTTCTCTTATTTTTAGATAATCGGATATTACAAATTAGATGGATTTGGTTATATTGTCAATAATTGTTTTACCCTTGTTCTTTAAACCACATATGTTAGAATAGATTAATTGCAATGGGCTTTTACTTTTAATTCCTTTTTCCAAATACTTTCCTAATTGTTATACCTACTAGGTTATGCTCACATAGAAACATTTATAAATAAGAGATTGATCCTTACATTATTCTTTTTTTTTTTTTTGCTAGTTTACTCATTTTCTCTTGGCCTATAAGACCTAACCTATCATATCAATCATTGATATTATAAACTAGATTAGAAGTAGAATACACAATAACACAATCTTAGTAGAAACTAGAATTGTATTCTTGCCTCTTTTCTAATGTTAATGGAATTGTTATAGAAAATTAGCGCCAAAATCTCAAATTAAGGAGAGAAATAATAAATGTTTTAGTTTCACTAGATATTTGAAGTGCATAAAATACTATCTAGGATGAAAGTTCGTTCTCTATGTAAAAAAATAAATTTACATGTTCCAATCCCTTTTACTTAAATTTTTACACTCTTTCCTACATAAAACCATTTGCTTTGAAAGTAATTAACGATGTCTTCTAAAAGATTCTTGATCCATACTTATGTGATTTGTAACCTTTGACTAATTTTGTTTAACTCAGTCATGAACAAAATGACCCATTCACTGAGAGATATGATACTTGACATTTACTTCACTATATTTGCCTCTCCTGTTAATTTATTTTTTGGCCTTTATTAAAATGTTAGCCAAATCTTCTTTTATTATGAAAATATTGTTCTTCTTATGCTTTGATTTTTAAATCAAAGCGATTTCAATCATATGAGCATTTCTATGGGGTTGGCAATTTCTAATTGCTCATTCTCAAGCTCTATATGACAACCAATGTCATTAAAAAATATGGAAGTCTCTTTATGGGTCAAATTCACTTTTATATATTTCTAATTGATAATAAGAGATCTTATGATAGCATAAATTTATTACTAATCAGTAAGATATGACTAATTGACTTAAGTTTTTTGATTGCCAACCTTCTCAGTTTGGCTATTAAAGTACCACCATACTTGCCCTTAAGGTCTATTTATATGACTTAAATAATCAGATATGACTTACACTCACATATAAGGTCATCGACTATATTGCCCAACATTGATATGCAAGTAATATTTTTTTTCTTTTTTTAAAAAAGAAATTGATATCTACCTTGCTAAGTAATATTTACATGTTTAAATTTTTATACGATATTATTTAATAATTTCTAAATATTTTATTCTTTTTTTTAAGGTGTAAGAATTTTACATTGCCAAATTTCCTAACTAGCACCATTTAGCATATCTTTGATATCAAGTTAGGTAATAATGTTTACAACGGCCATAACCATAATCTAATTCATACATAAACATAGCACAAAGTGACTACATACACATAATGCTATGTATATGCGTTTAATAAACTATTACACTAATAATGACATTATAAGATTCATGACAGAAGTCTAAATTTGTCTTACTTCCATCACATGTATCCTATGAATGTTGTTATCTTTTAATTAGATTTATCTATAAATATTATTTAAATTATAGTTCTTAGATGATACCAAGTCTATTTGTCTAAAAATTTTCACTCGATAGAGTATTTTTTATATTTTCCTTTTAAATTCATCAAATTTAATTCTCAAATGAGCCCAAATCTATCAATTTATAAACTGCCACTTAATATGATATTTCTCCTTTTATTTCCCTAATAATTTAATTTCTTAAATTCAATGCATTCATGAATTATGTTAATATAAAAAATACATTGAAAGGATCTCACTCTAAAGATGTTTATCTTTTTTAAAAAAAATATTTTCTCTTCAATTATCATAGGCTTATTTTAAATTTTCATAGGCCATTATAGCATATTTCAAAAAATATATTTCACATATTTGATCAATCTCTTATGATGAATACTTCATTCATGTGCATTATGCCTAAAGCATTCCTACATTTCTCATATTTAAAAAATGAGAAATTAGAGCGATTCATCAACATTTGTGACAACACGATGTTTCATAATGAGCACTATCTCTAATGAACATCAATTAAAGATTAAACTCTTGTTTTAATTTGACTCTCCAAATGTCTCCCTAATATCTTTATTGATTGATGTTTACCAAACATCATTGAGGAGTGTGTTAATTAAACTAAATACTCATGACAAATGAGGAAGTTTAATCCCTTACATTTTTAAGTTAGTCCTAAGTACTTACTTCTCATTTTTTGGAGATATGATTTGTATACACTCATTTATGTCTCTATTGTAAATATGGGATATCTTTAGGTTCATAATAACATTTCAAAGGGAAAAATAATTTATCAATCGATAATTAAATTTTTTATGAATTTTTTATGCATAAATATGACATTTTATACCTAAAAAATATTGCAAAATGATCGACATGTATCTAAATATAAACAAATTATATACCAAATTGAAGCTTGTGAATTAAGAAATTTTTTTTAGCAAAAAATCAGCCCTTAATTTCTTGGCACACACCTCCACAAGTATTTTTGATTCAAAAAAATATGATAAAAAAAAGAAAGACCTTTCACGCACCTAGGGTGGCGCATGCAAACCACGTATTACCCTTCAGAACTTTTCTGGCTATGGTGATCCCATAAATCTCTTCTTCTTGCTTTACTCTATTTGTTGGCACTAGTTCCAAGCTAAATGAAGGTAGGGTTAAATCTTATGTGCCACCCCTCAAAAGTGGTTAAGCCATTTCATTTCAATCTTCAATTTTAGTAATTTTTTTTTTTCTAAAAAAAATTTGCTTTCAAAGGGCTGCTTTCAAATTTTTCTATCTCACTCATTTCTCGTCTAAATTAGACAAACTTGATGTCAATGGAAAACTCATTCAATAAGGTTTTCATTTGTATAATACTTGCAGCCTGAGGTGCATTGTGTAAAAAACAATAGCCCTCAAAATAGGGTCATTTGAATTGTAAAAAATGAACATTCAAAATATAATCTCTCTCTGATGGAGTCTTAGTTTTTCCTCAAATTTCTATCATAAGTTCCTCTACTTATGGGCTTCTATGATGTGAATTTGGTGGCCTAATTTGGTCTTTATTAATTAATGCCATTAGAGAGTTCTTATCTTTGTACAAATTTACTCTAAATCAGTCCAACCAACATAAATCTATCACAAGAAAGCAATTAAAATGAGGCAACTAGGCTTTGATACTAATGAAGAAATTACACATGACATTTAGAGGTGCTTACCTCTTGCTGCAGATGTATTACTCACATAATTGCCCTCCATGATAGATCTAGGTTACAATTCTAACTTTGATATAGAATTCCTCAATAGATGGCACCAATGTCTATGAGCAATTGTTGAAATAAAAAATCTCTCTTTGGTGTTTGTGTTTGTTTTTCTAAGAGGAAGGGAAGTTGGGAGAGGGACTTGTTCACCACAATTGATCAATTTTTATGTCTACACCCTACCAATAATTATTAGTTTTTCATATTTTAATTTTTTTACAAAAATAAACTATTAATTGACAACCAATTTTGAATTTAAAAAATTTTAATTTTAATTAATAAATTAAATTAATTAATATTCAAATAATTAATTTAATATAATTAATTAAATTAATTCTTGTCAAGGCTTTTATTTGTGGATTTAGATCAAGTTATCATGAACGACCTAATAATTCAACATTGATTGAGATAGAAATATCTAATAGCGCTTATCCCTTCGTTAGTCAAAAAATGCTTTTATCTTAGTTTTGAAATTAATTGTTATTGCTAGAGGTATGATAATCATAAGTGTTTCCATTGCTTAATTATTTGTTAGAATTATAATTTGGTAGGTAAGATAAAATTTTACATAATTTAAAATTATTAAATCTCAACACATTTATCATTGAATAGGTTTTAACACAACACCTAACACATAAAAATTATAACTCATGAACTTTCATTCATATACCTGTTTGCATTTTGAGAAGATCACATAGCTTCTGCTTTTTGGTGTAGTGTTTTTCCTTTGTTTACAACTAAGTTATATTCACAAATATAAACACACATAGACATATAGGCTTGGAGTAAGGTAGATTCCGCATCACTCAGACCTAAATCTTAAAAAATGTAAACAAGAAAGGGGGGGAGGGGACAGAAGATCTGGCCTATTTTTATCTTTAGACTTGGATGGGTAAAATTTTTTGGCACCTATTGAGTTCCAATATTTTGCCCATCTTTGCTCTTAAAAAAAAACATTTTGGAAATAGAACCAATGTATCATAAATAATAAATATACCAAGTTCACCTAAACAAGTGTGCTTTTCATATTGTTGAAAGAAAAAATTTTAATTGTTAAAAGAAAAAAATTTAATTGGATTAAATTTAACAATTTTTTATATTCTCACTATCATATTTTTCAATTAAAACATGATACATGTATCATTTTGTAATAAAAATACTACAAATATATAATTTAATTGAAAAATCATATAATTGTTTATAAAAATTATATACTTAATATGTTCTAATTGAAAAATCATATTTTAATTAAAAAATTTTGATAATAAGAATATAAGAAATTGTATATAATTTTTTTAATTTAAATTTTAAATAAAAATTCAAATGATATATAATATCAAAAAACTAGTTCTTTCCCTTGCAAAATGAGGAGAAATTTAAAAAATACATGTGAACCCCATAAAAAAATTCAAAAAAATAGAAGAAAAAAAATAAATAATAAATAAATGAATATACACTTTCGGATATCAATAATATCATGACACGCAACTTGTAGAAATTGCACTATTCATAAGCCGTGATTCACACGAATTTTTATATAATATATTGATGCTTAGTGGATTATAAACTTTTCAAATTTAAGTAAAATATCACGAAGGGTTTGCCGTTCAATTCAAGTAGCTGCAACATATATAAATACGGAAGCAATACAATTAGCAATCAAATCAATTTCCACATCAATCTGAATTAAAAAAGAAATAAAATTCATCAAATTCTTATTGAATAAAGTTACAGAACTTTAAGGTTTTATTTCATATATCTAGAGAGAAATTGATGATTAAAAAAAAAAGATCGATAGTCCTCAGAACAATCATTTTTATTATTAAAATATTTTTTTTCCCTTTTAAAAGATTCTTTCAAAAGTTTGCTTAAGAACGAAGAAGTAGCAATTGGTGTGGTTAAATTAAAGGCTAGTTATAGGTAACAGAAGGAACCTACCAAGTACCCATTTATTAATCCCCTCTTAGACGTTCCTTTCAGGGATTACAACAACTATTATAATTATGATTACAATATATATATATATATATATATATATATATATATATATATATATATATATATATATGCGTGCGTGTATCTTAGCATTATAAAAGCAATTAATGAACAAACAATAGAGGAGGGAACTGGCGAATGGGGCCCACACGCTAGAATCAGGATTAAACGCCCAATCCACACACCCATTTGAAGGGCCCATCACAATTGCTCCATTTATGTAAATTACAGCAGAGCCAATTCCCGGTGGTTTGATTGAATATATTTGTGACTGTTTGGTATAGAAATGGTCTAAATTTTTTGATATTTTGGATATCATATTAAGATTAATTTATGTATTATTATGATATCCATAAATTCTTAAATAGTATGTTATATATTAATATTCTATAAAAAATACAATAAAATTATATTTATTTTAATATTTATCTTCAATTACAATTTTTCTAATTTTAAAAAAATTTACAATCAACTTTTAATTTATTAATCTCGTTACAATAAGTCTTAAATAATTTATTTTTATAAAATTGTAATTGTATAAAATTATTATAATATTTTTTAGTCTTTTAGTACTCTTTTACATTTTTTTTCATTTTTCTCAATTAATATATATTAGAATATTCATGACTTTTTCTTATTTTTCATATACTCACTTCCATCTCCCTTGAAAAAAAAAAGAAGCCCTTGAGCTACACCGCTGAAGGAATCAATTGTAGAACAAGGAGGGTGACGAAGAGGAATATATATATATATATATATATATATAAGAAATTCAAGTTAAAAATATTTGTATTAAAAATTTAAAATTATTTTAAATGATCTAAATATTAAAAATTTAAATTGATTAAAAAATTGTAGTTCAATACCATAATTTAAATTTTTTTATGTTTAGGTCCTTTATTAACAAAAGTTATATTTAAAAACATCAAGTTGAAGATATTTATATTGAATAATTTAAAAATTGAAATTATTCTAAGAGATTCAAGAATTAAAAATTTAAAATATTTAATAATAATAATAATTCAAGATCTTAACTTAAAAATTTTTATTTTTAAATGCTTCAAAATTTAAAATTTTTTCATATAAATATCTTTAATTTAAAATTTTTATTATAATTTTCTTCAAAAAATAAAAGAGTTATGATAAAGAATTTCAAATTTTAAAAAAATTAGTACAGAAAATAATTTTTACGTGATTCCATCACAAGTGAAGATATTTTTAGGGAAGTAATATTATTTGACAATTTTTCAATACTTCGTCCTTGACGTGATCCAAACACATCCAAAGACTTATATTATATAAAATTTATGGTAAAATATTTTAAAAATAAAAATCATTTTTTTAAGACTATTATTACTATAAAATTTTACATGATTTATTACCAATTTTAAAAAATTTATTATTGGATATAAGAAAGTTTAACATTTTTTTATACAAAATAATAAATCTCTTAAAATTGATAGTAAATTTTCTAAAACTTAATGGTAATGATATTTTTTAATAGTAATTTTAATTTTTAAAATTATTTATTATAAATTTTATATGATATGAATATTTAGATATAATTTTCTCAAGACTTAAACCAAAATTATTCAAATTTCAATTCATTTTTCCTCATGCACAAATCTCGTGTATAGTGTGTATAACCCTTGGGACCATCCAAATTTGATTTGAATGGTTCATATTTTATATAAATTTTTAAATTTTTAAATTTTATAAAATGCTAAAATAAAAATAGTTTTATAACTAGTAACTACAAAAAAAATAATGTTTCATATAAAAAACTCATAAAATATGGATTATCCAAATTTAATCTAGATGGCCCAAATTTGAGATGCATATAGTGCGCATCCCACTCAAATTCGCAAATAATCTAGGTTCTTTCTCCTTAATATCTTGTTTTTCCAATAAGGTCTTCTTCAACCAACTCTTATCCCACTTTGATTTGTCGTAGTTTGAATGTATTTTTTTATATATAATTTATTTAATATTTATTATATTTTTATAATTAGGGTTTTATTTATTAAATTATTATTTTAATTATCAAATTATTTTTTTAGAACTTAGAATATACAAACTATTTTGTATTCTATCTATCTATTTTTAATATTCTTTTTTCTTGTATCATCCAATTAAACATTTACTGTTTCCTATTTGACAAGTTGAGAAGTTGTAGATATTTAATAAAATAAAATTTATATGTTGTTTTTTAAAAATATTTTTATTATTAATTTTAAATTAAAATATAATAAGTACATATTTTTATAGGTAAGTATATGATTTTTATAATTTAATATTATATGATTGAATTTTTTTAAAAAAATTTACACATATTATAATCTTATTAAAGAATTTAATAATAAAAATTGTCCTTAAATTTAGTCATATTTAGATCTATTTAGTCGAAAAGATGAACAATAATGGAAAAGTGTATTAAATATTAAAAGGATTTGTTTATAAAAATCAATTATTTTTTTTAGCACTATATATGATCAACATTGTTTTTGAATTTTGCTCGATTCTTTTTTTTTAAGAATCTTAAAGCTATTTTTCTCATTTAAAATCTTACTCACATGATGGTCTTAAAATGAATAGAATAACAAATTTCTAGTGAATTTCACTTTGATACATGTACATGTATTTTTTTTATTGATTTATCTAACAAAAATCACACAATTTTGTTTTAATTTGATAACCTCACAGTCACAATTTTATTGATATATTAATAATGATTAATAAAACAATTTTTGATGTATTAATTAGAAAAAAGTGTGTATGAAAAGTTTATAAAACCATGCAAATTCAAACTATTTCTATCTTCTCTTTACTATTAATAATGATAAGAAAAATATAAACCAAAAATAAGCTTAATTGTTATTTTTCATCAGAAAACCAATTAACAACTCATATCATTTTTTCCAAAAATAAAAGAAATTATGGGCAAGCACCCATAAAAGTATAATGAAACTGTTGCCTCCAATTGAAATATTTTACATGTTTAAAAAAAATGGCTATCAATCTCTTAATTTATCAATCTTATTGCAATAAATTTTCTATTATTTAAATTTAAAACTACTAATTATTTCTGTTGGGCAACCAATAAATAAATAAAACCAAGCGTACAAGTGGAAATACCATCACCAACATCAACTAGGTGTGAACAAACATGGGGCTGAAATCTTAGGCCTTTTATTTTTAAATTTTGGTAAAAATTATAATATATTTTTTACAAAATTCATATAAATTTTTATAAAATTATATTTTATTTTTAAAAAACTTAAACTTTTTAAATAAATTTTCATAAAAAAAAATATTTACTGACAAAGCCGGCCCAGCTTGTATTTTTTTCTATCTGAGTTAACCTAACTGGATGTGGGCAGACTGGACCATGTTAACCCCTATCCTAACTCAACTGGTAAAATAATGTTGCGTTGACTACAAAATTTTGAATTGAATTTCTTTATATATATATATATATATATATTTGTTAATAAACATACAATAATTACCGCGTGTTGTGTCCAAAAATTAAAATAAATAATTATCCAAAATCAAATGCACGATTCAAAAGGATCTATTTTAGTATTTTACAATCACAGACCTTTTGATGTGACGTCATGGGCCCCGCTCGCGTGAATGTTTAAATCCGAGAGAGATTTGATGACACGACGTTCATGGACCCCACCTCCACCCGTAACACACGTGCTGTTGACTATGCAAACTTGAACGGAACGCTAACATATTTTATAATACACCGCGATGTACAGAATCATATCTTCTATCATCTAAGCATATAAAAATGTAATATTTAAATAATAACGATTTAGAGATTGAAAACGACGTGGTTTTAATGTAATAATTTCAGCTTTTGCCAACAACTTGAATATTGCCTTGGTTGCTTAAGAATCAAGTTAGCCTATTCATAAAAGAGATTCGAATCACACCACAAACCCCATTCTCTATCCTTACTTTTTCATATTCTATTTAATATTTAATAAACATTTTGGTAGGTTAATATATAATTTTTCACATCATAACATATTTATTTATTTATTTGGAATCTTAAAGAAAACTAGCATATCTCCTCAGCATTATATATCAAGACAATTTAAGTGTACCACGAGACACTAGAAGTAATTTTTTTCTACAAAAATTACATAACTAAAGGATATATTATTAGAATTCATTTGTTGAAGATGGAAATAGAAGCACAAAAATATTTTACATTTTTTTGGGTCAGAATAGTCTTCTCTCTGTTGAAAGATGATTGACTTAATTATGCAATTTTTTATTACAAAAATATATATAGACTTCTCATAAAATCAAAACATAAGCCACAACTATACTTATTTTGTGCAAAGAATCCTTATATTTATTATATATTATGATAAATATTTAAACATGTATTTAACCAATATAAATGAACTTTTTTTTATTCAATAAATTTTAAAATTATTAGATAAATAATAATTAATTATTAAAAATTTAATTAACTAAAAAAATAATATTTAATAATATTTAATTTCAACACTAACTTTGTATGAAATATATATACCAATAAACATAAGGACTATTATAAATATACTAAATAAACTAACTTTATTACTTTTAACATAAAATAAATAATATTAAAATAAAATTTAATAGAATTTAATAATTTTTTAAATATAAATCTTATCCTTAAAGGTATTTTGGTTTTGAAAAAAGCTAATCCATATTTTTAGAATAAATGAAAAAATCATGACATTAGAATATTTCTTAAAAGAGAGAGGAGAGAGAGTAAAATATATTTTTTTAGTTGTTTTAAAAAAAATGAAAATTTTTTAAGCACACTATTGGCATCTAATATATATGTACAAAAAGTTAATGAAAATTTTAAATAAATGTTAAAATAATATAATTCACTGAGAAACTAATCAATTTCTTACATGATTATGTGTATCTATATATATATAAATATATATGTGGATGTATATAAGAAACTTATCTAAAATGATATATACAAAATAGAAAAGGACAATTTAAAATTGACCCACATCACCCATGACCAAGGGTGAAGGAGTTGGACCACACAATGGGGAATGCATGCTTGTACCCGAACTTGATGGCCCATTACCATTACTTTGCAAATTGTAGCATTCGATTGAAGCACTAAAATTATATATCAACCCCCATTATACATTATTAGCTATCTATGAGCATAAGTTTTATATTATAAGGATGCTACTTTATTTACGATGTCAGCACAGTGCTTTCTCAAGAATGGTATTTTGGGTTTAGAGAGCCATCCTCCACACATCCCTTAGAAAATTTTAATTAAGTACATTTAATTCAGTTTCCTAACAAAAGTTTGAAGCATTAACACCAAGATGGTGATTGTAATAGTGATACAGATGAGCATATTTGTAACGTGAGATTAGATACTCAGTCATTAATTAAAAATTAACCTTTTAAGCTCAAGTCATGAAATTGGAAATTTGTTTACACCAATTCTCTAATAAGGAAAAAGTTTGTTTACATGCAATATATATATATATATATAATCAAATCAAATTTAAATTTTTATAAATGTATAGTTTTTTAATTAAATCATATATTTATTATGCTATTATTGATAAATTATATACTTATTATATTTTAGTTGGAGTTTTTAATAGTAAAAATACAAAGAATTGTGCTTAAATCTGTTTCTTTAAGGAAAAAAAACCTATTTTTAGTTTTTTAATATTTTTATTAGCATATTTTTTAATTAAAATATGGTAAATATATAATTTTTCAGTAATAATATCATGAGTATATAGTTTTTATAAATAATGATATATTATTAACCAAAATAAATAAATAAATATATTTTTTTAATTAAATTATATATTTCTTATGTTATTATTAATAAATTATACACTTATTATATTTTAATTAAAAACTTAATAACAAAAATATAAAAAATTATATATAAATATAATCCTTTTATCGAGAATGTAGGTAAATGTTGACACAAACATTACTTTATGGCAATCAAAAAGAGAAAAAATACGTACCTTCTAACATTTCAGTTGACAACTACCGGCAGAAGTTTACCTACTCCCATGAGAGGTTGAAGAGTTTATCGCCAAATTAAGCTTTTAGTAATTTCTGATAATAATAGTCAATAATTTAAGTGTTAACACGCCTGTAACGTTTATTATTTTTTTCTTTTACAAAAACTTGTAATAATGAATTTAAATAATTATACACAATATATCACATATATGTAAAGGAAAAAAAATGGAAGTTAGTTCTGTTGGAGAAAGTTATTGCTAGTAATACTTCAAAGATGTACATATATAAGAATTGAGCCAACTGGGCTTTTTCTAAGTAGTGAGAGTAGGGTGAAAATATAAATAATATTAAATTAAGGGTTAAAATCTTTCGATTTAGTAAAATAATTATAAAAATTGGTCAATTTTTTTGGATTAAGCTTCACCTTCTTTTATTTTTATAAAAATTCCCACAGTTATTCTTTTATGAAAAAAATGCCACATATTAGTAAGTTTTCAATCATAACAATATCCATGGCTCAAAGTATATCAGTTTTTATTCAATTTCACTTTATCAATTTTTTTTTAAAAAAAATCAGCTTAATATAATAATATATGATAATATATAAAACACTATTTAGATTATTATTGCGATCACAACTATCCACACAAACATGACTATTCAGTATATAGTTGTAATTGTAATCGTTTTGTAAATAACATTATTTAAATCAAAATTCAATCATCTTAAAATTCTTAATTATTTAAAAGCAAAATAAACACACAAAGGGATTGGTTAATTTTTAAGAAAGGATAGGATATTTTCTAAAATAATCTAGGTTCCATTTTAATTAGAAATAATTTAGGAATAAAATATAAAATTTATTAAGTCGGTGTAGAAATGCATAATTCTTTTAAATAGCATTTTAGGAGTATAATCATAAAATTTCATAAAATTTTATATAAACGAGTTGAGGGAATGCAACTTTGAGGATGTTATATGTAAAGCCCGATAACACCCTCGGTAATGTTAAAAGAAAAAACCGATAATATAGATTTTCTTTTTATTTCTTTTGGAAATTTTAATGTAGTAATGTGGTACAAACAACATTTTAAAAGTTAGGGATAAAGTGGAAGTAAAATGGGAGGAGGAAATTGTTCCACGCCATGAAGCTTCTGCATGAAGAGGTGGACTCCAGGTTTTGGACCACATTCACAAATTATCATAATACTATAGGCTTTTTACAAGAAAACCTACGGATTATGTATTAAGGGCTTTTGGGCCCAAACCTTTTCACTCTTTCTCTGTACCAACAATAGGGCAATATTACCTTAATTGTTAGTATTTGATGGGTAAACTTTACAAGAAGGATAATAGTGTGTATAAAATTAATTAGTCTATATCTTTTTTTTTCTATGTTTAAAGGAAAATTTTATTTCTAGGTAAAAAAGATGTGTGTAATTAATTTCTTTATAGAATATGAGTTCATAGTATGTAAAGCAGTGAATAAAAAAGACAATGATCAAAGAATAAGTAAAGCGTAGTAGCTATAACTAAAGCTAATTATTTCTTTATATAATGTTAGTGAAGTAATGTATGTTTAATGTATTATAAGTTTCAACAAATATCTAAACATAATAACTTAAAATACATATATTATTGATATGTAATAGTATAATCCAATGTTTTAAAAATTAGACCGGTCATTGAACCGGTGGAGGTACTAGTTCACGGTTCATTGGTCGAACCGGTAATAATTAAATATATTATTTAAAAAAAATTTATACATTAAAATTTTAATATAACAAATAAATATTAGTAAATTTTAAATATTTGATTACTAATTCAGTATTTCTTAAGATATTACAAAAATTAATATTTAGTTTAAAATAAAAATTATCTATGATTAAAAGTTAAGAATATTTAATATTAAATTTTTAGAATTTCTAAATTATATTAAGATTCTACTTATTATTAAAAAATAAAATAATAAATAATAATTTTAGCTAAGTATCTTGATATTTGATAGAAATGTTATTAGGAAATTGAATATAATAAAAAGCAAGTATAAAAAATAATTAATTATGCATATTTTATTTCTCTTATATTCTCTTTCTTTTAAAAAAAAAATTCATATTTCAACTCCCTCATCTTTTTTATTACCTTCTATTTTTAATTTATCAAATTTATTTAAAATGAATTATTATATTATATAAGAAAAAATTAAAAAAAAAATTGCTTCAGACCGGTTCAACCGGTTTTTCTAACTCGGTTTTCATCGGTTTTTAACCGGTTCTTGACCGGTTCTTTGATTGGCCGGTTTTTCAGCTCAAACTGAACTGGACCAGGGACCGGTTCCCGATCGAACTGGCCGGTCCAGTCTGGTTTTGAAAACTATAGTATAATCACACTTCAACATCTAAGACTAAGTAATAATTTGGTAAATGTGCTCACAAAGAGACTCACAAAAGAAATTTTGAAAGAAATGATATTAAAGCCCTCGTCTAAAATCACCAATAATGGGAACCCAATCTTGAACTAAACCAAATCTAGTTTAAAAGTTTAAAAAGTTAAAACAAGTCATTGATAAGCCAATATGAGCACTAGAAAGTATTTAGTCATTCTAGGTCTAATGCATAAATAAAAATCTTAGGGGATGGGTATAAATTTATTAGGTTTTAAGGGATTTAAATTATATAGATATTGAGAATGGAGCTATTGATAATAGCAATTCAAGAAAAAATTTTAAAAATTTTTATAAAATTTAAAGGATAGCACATGACTAAATATGTGTCGATTTTTTTTTGTTAGCTTTTAGAAATGTATTTAGAAATGTGTACGGTGGCTCCAATTTTAATTGCAAAATTATGGTTCAAGAAAATATCTTATTGTTAATTTTTTTAAAATTGTGAATTATCTACACTAATGGAAGGTCCAAGTCAAAAGATACATTTCTTATTTGTGAAAAGAGAAATTACTTTTCTTAAACTAAGTGGGGATTGTTGATTATAGTTAAAAAAAAAAGTTGCATATTTTAACTTAAAGGGATATGCCTTCAAACTATTAAAAATAGTTACATTGATATATCGACTGAAATATACTTATCAATTGATTGGTATTTGACAATAAACAACCAACCTACTCATAGGCAGCAACCAGTCAACCAATTTGTTTCTAAAAAGCACCAATTGACCAGTGATATACTACTAGTTGGTAAGTTCACCTTTAGAACTATCACCAAAAGTAATTAGTCAATTGGTCAAAGGTACTAATTGATTAGTATATGACTCTAAACATTAGAAAATTAAGCAAATTTGATGATTAAAGTAATTATTGGTTCAAATGATCAAATGGCTTCACTAGATAACAGTTAAGTAACTATTTAAATGATTTGAAGAAAACTGATTATCAAAGAAAACGAGATAAAAATTTAAATTTAAAACCAATTTTTGAGTAGTTCAAAATCAGTTGTATAAATTGATTCTGAACATTAAAAAAAAAAAACTTAATACTTTATCTTTAACACATTAGTCTCTAGACCTTTTAAAATTGCTTTTGAGGAGAGAATTCCATAATTATTGAATGAAATTCTCTATAATGTTTTGGATAACTTTGATAAATGATTTTTCTAAACCCTACAATGGTTAAGTGAAAGGAAATATAACTTTAAAAATAGTGTATATAGTACATGTTTCAAACCTTAATGTTGTGTTTTTTTATTTCACTGCAATTTTGCTTGCTTTTAAGTTATGACTTCATTATAGTGCTATTTTTCTAACAATTATACCTTTTGGAAACATTTTTTTAAAAAAATTATTGAGCGAATAAGGATTTGAAAAAGATGTATACTTTTGTCATGGCATGAGAATTTGTTGTAGAACAAGTAATTGAAAAGTTTAGATCAGACAACCATTGAGAAATACTTTTTTAGTGTTTCAAATAACCAAATTCGCCATGGTGAGTGATAATGTTAAACTTAATATATACCATAATTGCAACTTTGATGTTAAAAAAAAAAACCAAGTACAAAATTACTTTATCAAAATTGGTTGCTATAATGAGTCGAACAGTGGAAATAAATCTCATTGTTGAAAAGTTCCATGATCATTCATCAAGGTGTGTTTTTAAGTAAGAATACTAACTAAGAAGTATTGCATTTTTCCAACCATTTGCTCTTGTTTGAGTAGGTCTCTTGAAAAAGAGTTACATTATTAATAATTCTTCTTTGCACTTATTGGATCTAACTAAGTAATAATACTTAAGTGCTCAAATAGTATAAATTTGGGTAAATTAACCCATCAATGCATTCATTCATCTCTATATAATGGTGGGTGGGTGTGTGTATCACCTAGTCACATGCCCTAGCCAAATAAAGTATCTTAATTAACTGTATATCATGATAGTATCTCTAGCCCTTTTTCCCTCCTGGTAATTCAATTGCAATCTATGGGTTCCATTTTTCTATCCAAACTTTTGACAGGTAACTTCATATTAACTAGACAACCATTAAGAGTATGAATATATGTACTACAAAGCACATTTAGGAGTATAGCTCTTACTCTTAAATATTAAATTACAAATTTGAATATGTATTCAAATAAAACGAATTATATGTTATTTTGAGTATATATCTTATGAGAACGAAATTACAACGGATTTTTTATAAACACATAAGAAGGTTATTTTGTCTCTCTTCACGATTGATTTTAAATTTTCTCCTTTTGTTAAGAGTTCTATTCTCCCTTTTATGAGAGATTTTCCCCTTTATTTTATGAGAATAGTGATTATGAAATTTGGATTATTGAGTGGTATATTATGGTATGCGATGGAGGTAAAAAGCAATTCGATACAAGTGGTGCAAGAGAAAGTAATTTTCCAAAACAATTAAGGCATGACATTGGATACGGGTGTAGCAATATTAATCTTTCATCAATAAGAAAGATGCTAGTGATGGCACAGAGTTATAATTAAGTGGGATAAACTCATATTTGAAACTGATTGTGTGGATTTATCAAAGGCCATAATTAGTTTTAATTTTTTTCTAATTAAGAATGTTTTGTCGTGTTAGAGAATATTTTGCAAGTTAAGAATGATTTTAATGATCTTTCCTTCATGAATTCATTGCTAGGTAATTAAGATTCCAAACTGGTTAGCCAAATGAACTATCAAGAGAATGCCCCTTTGGTATATATTGGCTCTTGATTCTACTTTAGTTTATAAATATGTTGGTTGATCCTTCATATGTATGTTTTATTTCTTGTTTGCTAGTTTTATTTTTCATAAACTATTGTAATAAGTGTTTATTGTAATAATTAATAAAATATCTTCCCTTGCCCAAAAAAAAAAATGCAGTTTCCATATTGACATTTCACATTAAGTAAAATATTTTGTGTTGACTTTACTATGTACGTTAAAGTATTATTAATTAAATGGGTGGCTCTATTTCTACTCTAGAAATTAGTTGCTACATGAAGTAGGTGTGCCAGAATTTAGTAAAAGGCAGAAATAATTTTAGAATTAAAAAAAGATGAATTTATTAGAAAAACCACATTTTAATTAACATTAATTCTTAATCATCATAAAAAAAATTTCTATATCTTGTATCTATATCGATATGAATTTTATGGTATTTTAATTTTAAAATTATATGTTACCACATAGATAACATAAAAGAATCAAACTTGAATTCTGTTTCTTATATTTTTATTATCAGATTTCTTAATCAAAATATAATAAATATATAATTCTCTAATAAAATTATGATAAGTATATAGTTTACTTAGAGAATTATATAATTGTTTGTAAAAGTTATATACTTATTATGTTTTAATTAGAGAATTATATATTTATTATGGTTTAATTAAAAGATTTGATAATAAGAAAATAAATAACTACATATAAATTTTTTTAAATAAAATATAAAAAATTAAAATATAAGTGAGAGATTAAAAATGAAAAAAAATTCTCACTATTTATATGTAGAAGACTAAATCGTTATATAATTTCTTACAATTTTTATTATTTTAAAATATAAAAAAAATTGTAATTTAATTTCATATTTAAAAAGAAAATTTTTTAAAATAGCATGGTCATTAGTTTATATATATTGAGTTATACAAAAGTAAAAATTTTTTTAACACATTAAAAAAAAAGTAAGGTGAATAAGATAAAAGAAAAATTTTATCTAAGAATCTTAATTTCATAAAAATAACATTAAGGAACTTTAAAAATTAATTAATTTTTTGCAGAATCAAATGGCCAATACTACCACTAGTATTTTTTAAAATTACTACTTATAGTCTTTACGGTTACAATCTTGTTTTTTAGATGTTACATTGGTATTTTTAAAATGTTATATAAGTATTTTAGATTTATTATTACTTTTAAATAAAAATATCTTTATAACACTGGAAATATCAAAATTGTAATTTTAAAAAATATGAGTTAATTTTAGAAAGTAATAAAAGTAATTTTGGTCTTTGGTTGTTAAAAATTTTTTAATTTTTAAAATTTTTTAATGCTATTTTTGTGAAATTAAAATCCTTAAATAAAATTTTTTCCAAAACAAATAAAAAAGCGGCAGGGAAACGGAAAAATCATTAGGGTGTTTAAGTGAGGGCTCACGGAGGCGGAGGGTGTCGTTACCTGCTGGAAAGTATATCTCACTCACTCATTGATGCGCGTGGGGACCACCCTTTCTACCCGTGCCTAAATATCAGCCTCTCTCGTAAACTATTAGAGCTTGACGCCCATTTTTCTAACTTATCTCTTTTCTATTCCTTTTCATTTTTATTTTTATTTTAAATTTTCTTTTTTATCATTAATGAAAAAAAAAAAAAAGAAAAACCCTCTCTCTTCCTCCACTGTTTGTAACTGTGTAATGACGGGACAAAGCTTTCAAACGCTTCATAAAGTTCAAAAACTACGCGTCCCTTCCTTCTCGCAACGATCACCAAAAACCCTAAAACTTTCTCTCTCCTCTTTCGCTTTCTTTCTCTCCCCGCGTTTTCCCGGAATATCCTTTCTCCTTTTATTTTCCGGGAATTCCGATTCTGCTTGCTTTGCTTCCAATAACAGATCGCACTCTTTTCCTACTATTTTTTCTATGTATGGAAGACAAAGACAAAGCAGCATCATCCCGCCCTGCAATAACTGCCACTGAGTTCACCACCGACTCCTCGAGCTGGGCGCTCGGGCCCGATGACTCCGACGGTGTCTATTTCTTCTCCGGTGACCGAGACACCAGCAGCATACTCAGCGAGTTCGGGTGGAATCTAGACCCGGAGCAACCGCACAGGATCGGTGTCGATGATAAGTCTGATTTGGCGGGAAGAGAAGGCGGAGGAGGAGGATTGTGGTTCCCAGCTCACTCTGCTTCCGGTGGCTCGACGGAACCGACTATTAAAGCGACAGCGGCGGCGGCCGATGTGTCCACATCGAATAATCAATCAGTGTCTTCGAGTTCCAGCGAGGATCTGCCGGAGAAGTCCACTGTCTCAGACGAAAAACCGCCGGAGATACCGTGAGTGGGTTGTTTGTTCTCCCTCTCGTGTGATGAAATTCGTAATTAGTTCGAAATTCAGGGGCAAAAGCAGAAACGCTGTCGTATTAAAATAACCGAAATATAGCAATCAAATCAGAATCGTATCAAACTGTGCCTTGTTTGTTTGTGCTTATTTAACTCTCTGTTCCATGGGAGAGAGTGCAATCCACTGTCCGTACAATCTAGAATCTGGCTAAACAGGAATATAAGATGGAGCATTCTCTGCTAGTTTTTTTTTTTTTTTCTTTTTAAAGCGAAAGTTTAGCAACTTTAGGGAAAACAAGATTGGAGTCCGAAGAGGAAGAACGGGTTGCCTTCTCGGGTCATTGAAAATTCAGCCCGCGAGTGCCGCCGTTATTGCGGCGCAATGGCATGCTCGAACCCACCCAAAACTCTGTCGTTTTAGCAGTTTTGATACTTTACGTAATAGGCATCGTTTACACAAAAGTAGCAATGATGGGGGGAAAAAATTTAACACAAGATATGCTCATTTTATAATAGCAGTAACAATCCAATGACTCGGAGGTTAAAGAGGTGTATTCTCTATTTTAAGTATTTGGATTTAATTTTATAATTAACATTTTAAAAAAATTATTTTGAATGTATTAGGAAAATGTGGTGGTGCTCTTAGAAAGAATCTGTCTTATTTGATGCCCAAGTGAATTTAAGGATACCCTACTGTATATATGTATGCGTGCGTATATATATATGTAGTAGTGACAGAGTGTTTCTGCTTGAGATTTGAATTTACCTATAAATTTCATCGTCTTCGCTTAAAGAATTCTTGCATGTGTTCGTTGTTATCGGCAGGCCTCTTCTTTTATTTTTGTGAGTATTTGTAGCTAGATTACTGTGGTGCATATTTCATGTTGGTTGTGGATTAATATTATTAGTAATACAATATAATAGTGGTAACAATTGATAATATGTATTAATCTTGTTATTTTTGGCTCTAAATGATACGTGGCGGATAGTTTTGTTGGTTGGCTTTTGCAGGCTTCTTTTTTGCTATAGTGCACGCAAAATTGATTTCTATGGTAATTTAAAATTGCGGTGGGATAATTTAAAATTTGCCATAGTGCACAAAAAGCTTATTCCTAGCTTGTGATTTTTTTTTTCTTCATGTCATCAAAGTGTTTGACCATTATACTAGTATATGCCCAGAGAGGATTTTTTAGGACATTTATCACTTTATTAATTATAATATTAATGATATTGAATATGGATAACTTTTATATCCCATTTGCCGCATGAGTTTTCTTCATTTACTTTATAGTGATTGTGTGTATGTGTGTGTGTGTGTATTTGGCCAATTACTGTGCGTACATTGTTATCGAAGCTTAAATTTGATGTCTTAATTATATAGATATCATTTATAACTAATTTCTTGTCACTTGAATTTTCAGTACTTTGTTTTTTCATTTTGACAAATGTAGGTGCTGTATTTTGTAGGAGTAAAAGTAAAAAGAAGGCGCCAAAGCGAATACGGCAGCCGCGGTTTGCATTTATGACCAAGAGTGAAGTTGATCATCTTGAGGATGGCTACAGATGGCGCAAGTATGGTCAAAAGGCAGTAAAAAATAGTCCATTTCCTAGGTGGGTGCCTACTTTTTCCATAAAAAATTAACCTTTAATTATATAATTAACCTAAACTCTTGGCTATCATGACCCGACTCTTCTGTTCTAAACTTCCATTGATATCTCAATATAATTAAAAAAAAAAACTTCCGAAGATTTCCTTTTCCTTTTTTCTTTCTTAGTTATTCTTCACCCTCAATTAGCAAGTGTTTGGAAAGCAAAATGAGGAGGAAAAAGTCATGGTAGAGATGAAGAATGACTATGAATCTCGACGCAATGCTTGCATTGCCCATTTTCATTCACCCATGCATCCTAATGTTTCCCAAACAATGTGATGTTTAACGTCTTCTTTGTATGATAGAACAACAGTTTGAACATGAAATTTCTTGCTGACTTTTCATACTCTCAACTATACCAGACCCATAATATTTGTACGGATTACTCTCTAAAATAGCCCGCTTACTACTTACTTTACTTGGAGTAATTTGCACAGCTATTTTTCTTCACACTTCTCAAAACTTTTACAGGTAATTACTCAACATGAGTTCAAATGACTTCACTTGAACTTCGGAAAACTTTTTCAAATGAGACCAACTGAATTAAGATGTAGTGACATGTCAATTGCGAGGGTCGTGAGGAAAAGTAAAAAGAACTTTGCAAAATTAACATACGAAGATTTAACATTGGTAGCTGTGTCAACTGACAATATACGATCCTCCTCAGATGTATGGAATAATTTAGCAATGACAATTGCATATGGAAAGCTAGTTAATCTGCATACGTAGAACTTAATGTGGTGTTGTAAAAACTGATCTTTGTTGCGTGTAAAAAAAACACTAAGTTACCGAGCATGATTGAACTTGAACCTATATGGATATATGTTTGGCACATGCAGGAGCTATTATCGTTGCACAAACAGCAAATGCACGGTGAAGAAAAGGGTGGAGCGCTCCTCGGAGGACCCAACCGTTGTGATAACTACATACGAAGGGCAACACTGTCATCACACTGCTGCGTTCCCTCGAGCAGGAGCAGGAATCATGAGCCATCATGAAGCTGCTGCCTTTGCCGCTGCAGCTGGCCAGTTAGCTCCTACAATGTCACAGTTCTATTTTCCGATCCAATTACCAGGAGAAAATACTAGTCTTTCCATTTCTCAGGCTCCTCATCATCACCAGCAGGCACAGGATCATGAACAAGCTGGAGGATCATCCGGCACTGTAATAATGCCAGAGGATGCAGCCTCTCAGCCTCCCACTGATGAAGGACTTCTCGGAGACATTGTGCCCCCAGGAATGCGTAACGGATGAGAAGGGAAATACATGGTATATATATATACAACTTCACATCATCTATCTATCATCATTTAATTACATAGTGCGCTTAATCAAAAGAGAGGGGGTTTTTTTTTTTTTTTTGGGGGGGGGGGGGGGGGTCTATGCATTTTTCTGAGTATTACGGAAACTCACAAATTGCCACTAATTAAGAGAGATTTTCACATGGGAAAATTTTATATAAATTTTTTTATATCTTTATTATCAAATTTTTAATTAAAACATAATGAATGTATTAATTTTTTTAATAGTAAAATTTTCCTTTTTTTGCCCCCGGGGGGGGGGGGGGGAGGTCTATGCATTTTTCTGAGTATTAAGGAAACTCACAAATTGCCACTAGTTAAGAGAGATTTTCACAGGGGAAAATTTTATATAAATTTTTTTATATCTTTATTATCAAATTTTTAATTAAAAAATAATGAATGTATTAATTTTTTTAATAGTAAATTGATAAGTATATAATTTTTACAAGAAACTATATAATTTTTACTACTTAGCATCATCTTATCAAATTTTTTTTAAAGAATTCTTTATATATGCTATAATATTATTGAAGCATCTAATAATAAAAATATAAAAAAATTACATCTCAAATAGTTATTTTTCCATACACCCAATAAATCAAACATAAGGAAATTAATCCAATCATGAATAGAGTAGGACCCACTCTTAAGTTCTAATATGTGTTTATAATTTTTACTAAAATTTTATTTTGGTTCTATAAAGATAGCTCAGCATCAATGAATTCCTGCAAAAAATTATTTTAATACATCTCATAGAATATTCTAATTTTATTTTGGTTCTATAAAGATATCTCTGAAAAGATGAAATTAGAACAAAATTTTATTTACGAATACTAAAATAACTAACAAAAATTCTAAAAGGAATTAATTGAGAACCTAAATAAAATTTTAATACTTATTTTAGTTATAATTAGTTTAATTCGCTTATTATTATTACATTATGTTCTTAAACATGAATAAATTAATGACGCCCAGAGCCCTAGAGTACCGAAGTTTATATTGTTCTTGATATGTTTATTTTGCAGTGGCTTTTTTTTTTGGTTGGGGGGGGGGGGTGCCCGAGGGGAAATTGAGTGCTTTCTAATTCTAGAATATTAGTAATAATAATATAATAATAGACATCGATGCTGATGATAACGGCCTAAATGCAACATATGATAGGCATTTGTTGAGGATCAATCAATAATTTGCGCACTTTGAGTTACGTGCAGTCTCTGTGTGCCTTTGGCAGAAATAATATATTTAATGCTCCCACTTTCCATAAATTTTAAAAAAATGTTGGCGATGATGAGGACAGTGATCAATTCTAGATCCTCTAGTGTCTATTATTGCCTAGATGGAATCTCGATCGGCCTTGGTAATCAAATGTTAATTTGGTATACAAAAAGTAGTGGCGCAAATTGATTAGTTGGTAAGTCTCTAACTGATTGATAATTGCAAACCTTAATGGAGATTTGCTTTTGCTTTTACGGGGAAAAAGGTTCAAGGTATTTTAAAAAATTGTCTTGGTTTAAAATATAAATTATTTTTAAAATTATTTTAATTATTAAATAATTTTTTTAAATATTTTTAATTAAATACAGAGTCATTAAAATTAATATAATTTACTAAAAATAGAGATAAACTCTTTAATTAAGGACAAATATAAAAAAAATTGTATTTTAATATAAATTCAATTAGTTAAATTAATTTAAATCAATTTTCTTAATATCTGTAAGATAAATATTAATGACTTATATTGAAAATCAGAGGAAGTAATTTATACTGTTAAGTGACATTTGGTGTAGATATTTTAATTTAGTTATTATATTTATACATAAAATATATAAAAACATATTAAATTTGTTAGAAACAACTTATTGATATTTGAAAAATGTTAAATACTTTTTTATTTACCAGCCGTATTGATTAATGATCTTTGACTCCATTGAAGTCATCTTTAAGATTGAAGAATTTGAATTTAAATCTTAGTCAAAACTAAATTAATAAAAAAAACCATATTAAACTCACGAAAGATCTAAATTATTGCAATTGTATGTAGATTCATTGTATTGTTACCTAATTTTTCCTTTCCAAGGAATGTATGTATATATATATATATATATGTGTATGTATGTATATGCTTTTTTAGCTTAAGATGCTTGTAATTGAGTTTAGGACCATCATTACCGACATGCATTCGTCTTTGGGGCTATGAACTTCTATGGTAGTCGTCTTACTAAAGATTGTGTCAGGGACTCAGTGGACTACCTTATCTTGATAACTACCCACTTTATGATCGATGCTGTCTAGTCATCATCCTTGAAAGTTGAAACATCCTTTCTTAGGGTGAAGTATGATTGGGGACTACACCCAAGGAATTCAAATGAAATGCTTTGCAAATGACTGATTTTATCGCAGTTATTCTCCTTCTAAAACCTTACAAAGAGAGACTGACTAATTCAAATTCTTGTTCTATATTCTATGTGAAACTCAGTTATACTTGTTTACTCAAGTCAAAGTTAGTTTAATTCTTTAAAGGAGACTTTATGGTAGGACTTGCTTGACTTTTTTCTTTCAGTTTTCTGTTGTTTTACTTTTTAGTACATACGTGAAAGGATTCATTGAATGGAGTCTTTTCTTTATTTTTTGCAATAGAAATTAAAGGCATTGTTGGCTTAACAAAGTGATAGCTTTAAGTTTTAAACTGTTTAATTAACTTTTTTGAGAGCAGTGGAGAAAATCTCTCACTCTTTGAAAAAATTAACAGAGCATGACACTTATCTTTTCGGGGCAAATCGAGAAACTTTGCGGGTCTTCAGCTGTCTTTAGAAAGTCAACTTGATTTTTATATATATCTACATACTGTTTTTAAGAGACTCGATGTCAGTCACTTTCAAAGAGAAACATGGCATGCTACTATAACAACGAGAGCAAATTCGTTCACTTTAAGAGATAAATTGGGACTATTAATTTAAAAAATAATAAAAAAAAGAGGTAAGTGAAAAAAGAGAGAATAGGCCCCTTGCACTCCTTTTTTTTTTTTACTTCTCTCTCTCCCATCCTCTTTCGAATGGGATCTCTCTAATGGAAGAGGATCCAGTTTGTAGGACACACTCCTCTTGTATGCTATAGTCGAAGTTATGTACATTTGTATGAGCTTTCCTGCAAGTTAACTACAGTTTTAAAATGTTCTTTGTATTCAGCACCACGTTTACACGTCTGGTAGCTAGCTAGCTTCTGAAAGGAACGAGAAGAGATCCAGAGGTTTCATAGTTCTGGTTTCTCATCAAGTTGGCTGAAAGATATTACATATAACTAGTCATCAACTCGATCGCACGAGTAAAACTTGACTCAGTTGAATATGAGCCATAGATAAAAAAGTGAGGGATTTGATGTGCTAGCTACCTTTCTGCTGAATAATGAGACATTTTCTGGTAGGCATGCGTTTATTATATTATTCATGGACCAAATTTATAAATGAATTTCTCATATAAAATTTAAGAAGCTTCATTACATTATAACTAAATATTTTAATATTAATTCTGATTTCTATGTCAGTGTGATGCATACTTGCATAGATATTGGATGATATTATCTAAGGAAAAATACCTAAATAATTGGGGTATGATGCTCAACTCTTGAGGTGTGGAAGTGGAACCCAGTCCCATAAATGCCTTTGCCCATATCTCTCGCTGCCAACATGTGATAGACCTGCACTGTTCATAATTCATCCATATTATTTTGATGGCTCCTTGTCATGGCACTGTTCTCTCTTTTCCATAGTCTTGACTATGACTCTCTGTTAACGCTGTTTGATGGGTCAATTATATCCTTGTCATTTCATATCTAGCAGTTCGATGACCAAGCTAGTGCAGACAGAAGGAGAGAGCTGGGAATAGAGAAAAAGGGGAAAAAAAATGCATGGATATGCCTTACATTCTCTGAACAAGTAGGCCACAGGAGGCACCAATTTTTTCAGCAGCTGGCTCGCAAGTAGCAACCCCCCTTTCTTTTCTCTCGAGAAGAGTATCATCAGATATCTTATTTATTCATGCAGAGGCACCATAATAGTACCAGACTCTAGCTACCAGGTAACCTATCTCTGGTCCGGCTAAAGTTATATATATATATATATATATATATCCATTGGAGATCAAATATTATTCATTTTTGTGATAATATGGTTCGTATGTATATGTATTTAACGACTATGTATGTATATAGTTTACCAATGTAGGTTTTTCCTTTGAGCTAGTTGTTCGGTTGTTCTGCTTCAGGATAATGTTGTTCAAACTGGGAACCCTAAAAACAATAGTGCACCTTTTCATGCTCATTAATTTATTCATCCCCATGCTCTATAATAAATTTTGTTCACTTAAATTAAACACTTGGTGTTCTATTTACACTGGACAGAAGACAATTTTTTTTTTAATTTCTTATCCGTGTTGCTTAATTTTTTTTATCTTAATTTAGGTTTACGTTTTGAAATGATACTACTTGCTTAATATTTATGTAGTATGTACCACAACTTGCACAAATACTGTTAACTGATAAAAATTTTTAACTAGTTTTTAATGTGAATTATTATTAAAAAATATTAGAATAAATTATATTAACTTTCACTAAGATTTGGATGAATTATACTTGATACCTTTTTTATTTAAAAAATATTATCCAACTCCTCAAGCATATACTATATATTGCAAAAATCCCTCATACCATTTACTTTCTATTAAAAAAAAGTTAACTTTTTAGCACAAGATGCATTCCTTGAAAAAAAATAAAATTATTTAATCACATTTATATATTATTATATTAAAAGTAAAATTATAGTTTTATGTTAGAATTTGACACAATTATATGCTACTTTTACTAAACATGTTAATACACAAGTAAAAATAAACCTAAAAAACAATAATTTGAAAAAGGAAAGGAAAAAAAAGTAATTTTATGCTCTAAAGGAATGCATATTGTGCAAAAAAAAAATTGTTGACAAAAGATAAATAAAATAAAGATTCTTGTATTATAAAACAAGTATTAAGAGAGTTGGATAATATTTTTCTTTAAAACAAAAAGAGTATAAGTAAATTTAACTGAATTAAGAAAAGTCTAATTTATCGAAATTATTGTGGAAGTAGCATTATTTTTTAATGAATTGTTGGTATTCGAAGAAGGTGCTGATGTGGTTCATCAAAAAAAAAAAAAAAAAGGTGGTGATGTGAGGAAGAGCACGGTTGGTACGTAGGGGATTGATACTTTGAAAGAGATAGGACCTAAAAAGGAGGTGGCTGCAAAGGAGGAGCGCAATCAGTTGCGCGGAAATCGAAATTGCTTCAAAGTCGGCACCGCAACATTGCTTTAGACTTGAAAATCATTTTTATTTTTTAATTAATTTATTAAAGATGATTTTAAAATATTAAAAGTAATTAAAATATTAACCAAAACTGAGAGATAAATTTAATACAACTTTTAAAAACTAAATTCAAATTCAAATTAATTAATTAATTAAAAGATGAACATAATACTTAAGTCATTGCTTTATTGTGCAACCACCTTGTTCACTTTCCACTCCTTTCCTTTTCAGATTTCATTATCACACTCCCCCACTCGCCTTTTCTCTCTCTCTTTTCTCTCATCTTTCTATTTCATCACCGCCACCCACTTTTGCCACCCTCAGACCCCAATACTATAAATTATAACCCTCGTGTTTTTTTTTTTTTTTCTGTCGATAAATGAAAATTTTATATAAAACAAGGGAAAAAAATTACATCCGAAACAAAACATCATCCTGAAATTGGGAACCCAAGGTATTAGGAATAAAGAAAAGCTTAAATGCTGAAAAGTTGCAAAGTAAATAAATTCCAATCATCCTGTTGAACCACTTGTAAATTTACGTGAAGCAAGTGCTGGGGTTGCAAAAGACGGTAGTGACGTTTCGCAAATAGCAATATATGCTTTGGACAATCCTGCAAATAAGTTCCCGTTCGCCAATAAAACACAATGCACGACAAATGACTCTTGACAATGTGAATCAATCCATACTCCCAAAAAATTGTATGGCCAACCATGCTGCTATCAGAACACGATTTTTCAGTTGTCGAGTATTCTATTTCACCACGCGAAACACCAGTTGCCAATGATCAGGAATGAAATAACCTGGCCAGTTATGAATGACATCTATGGGATGAGTTACTCGATGACCAAATGGGTAAAGAACTCCTCCACAATATTGCCGACAAAGACACTGAACCAATTTTAATGCACATTCAGGACCACATGCTGAATTTCCAAAAATTCACCTATTATAATTATACCAAATAATATAACGTATGATAAAGAAAACCATCCCAAAGCCATTATGCTTTGAAGGAATTGCGGGACATTGCCCTAGCCACTTCTGTACCCACAACACAATATCCAATGGAAGTAGGTGATCAATTCGTAATCCCAATAGAAAATCAAACCAAATTACTCTAGCAAATGGGCATAATAAAAAAAAACCTGATTAATAGATTCATTTGACCCATGACAAAAGAAACACTCCTCCGCAACTGAGTTATGATGCACTGGCAAAACAGATGTTAGAGGTAAAACATTCTATATTAATCTCCATATGAAGACTACAACGCAAAATGGTAAACAAAGTTTCCACAATTGCTCCTAGACTGTAAATGTTGATTGATCACTATTATGTGAATCTTGAAGTAATAATTGATAATTATTAGCAATCCGATAACGACCAGATGGGTTACCAGCCTAAATTAACGAATTAGTTTGGCCTATAATTGAAAACGAAGTTCGTACAATCTTCTGAACTTATGCTAGTGAATATAATTGATCTAAACGCTATTGACTCCGTCTTCCTTGGTCATGAAGGTCACTAACAATCGCATAATCGATCGAGGCTTCTGACTACATTGGCCCCTGAAGATAGCTACATAGAGAAATCCTTCTACCATCACCTATTCACCATTTAATATTGTCACATATTAATGGACAAGATTTACTAATACCCTTCAAAGTCCATGCTTTAGCCGAATGATTGTTCAATCGACCCTCAGAATAATTCCTAAGATATTTTGGTTGGAGAACCCATCCAAATTAACAAAGATCCTCATTCATCAGCTATTAACCTCCAAACATGTTTTGGTAAAAATAACACTTGTTTGCTTTTTAAAGTTTGGTCATTTAACCCAAAAAAAAAGTTGGTCTTTAAAATTTTAATTTTCATAATTTAAAATTTTGTGATTGAGTTTTTATAATTTAATTTTGTCATTAAATTTTGTTGAATAATCAATTACGTATCTTTGTAACATTTTGAATAGAAAACTACATTTAACTTCTTAAATTATAACTTAATTATAATTTTGGTACATAAATTTTAAAATAAAATACTTTACCTTGTAAATTATCACCAAAAAAAATTAAAAAAACTATATATCTATGATAAAATTAATGTCTAAAAACGATATGGTTTTGGGAGAAATGATGGAGACATAAGATTTCAAGTGACAAATTACATGATTTTTAGACATAAATTTTAATTGATATATAATATTTTTGCTTTTTGCAATATTTTAGAGGATAAATTGTTACGTTTAAAAATTTGAGTACCTAAACTATAATTAGATTATAATTCAAAAAGTTAAATGGAAATTTGCCTTTTGAATATATATAATTTATTGCCAACAAAAAAAAGTAAAAGATAGAGTGAAATCCATTCATCTTTGTGGCATGCAAATCACTTGGTAAATAATTGAGATGAATCGACATGAATTATACATATTAAGAGTATTATGATAACATATAATTTGCTATATCATTAAAATTTGATAGCATATTGATAGAAATTTAATGATGAATAAAATTACAAATTTTTAAAGTATATGGACCAAATTGAAGTTGAGTAAAACTTAAAATACCAAGATAATAATTTAACCATAAAAATAATATTTAAAGAAAAGATAAAAGTTGAAATAAAATAAATAAAATAAATAAAGGATTTTATGTAAATTTATAAAAATAATGAGAAAATGGGTAAAAGGAACTTTCTAACCTATCACTTTGAGGAGTAAAAGTATTACCTGTTTATGCAAAAATTTTATATAATACCCTAAAATAATAATTGCTGGTCATGTCATGTAATTTTTTTTAAAGCAAAGTTTTTTTTAATTATAAATTAGTAAAAATTTCAAAAATCCATATAATCTACATCTATATAATGTACTTTGGCCCCAAAAAAGTATTTATATAATATATTAAAATAATAACCACTAACCATGTCATATGATTTTTTTCCTCCGAAAAAATTTCCAATTTTGTGAAAAAAAAAATCAATTCAATAAATTATTAAAAATTTCGAATATTGTATATAATAATCTAAAACTATATAAAATAACCACAACCCATGTCATATAATTTTTTCCTCAAAAAACAATTTCCTATTCTATGAAAAAATTTCTTATATATGAAACAATTTACTCTTTTGTGAAAAATAGCATTTTCAATAAATCACTAAAAATTCAACAAATTTATATAATATACTAAAACAACAACCACTAGCCATATCATGTCATGCAATTTTTCTTCCAAAAATGATTTTCTTTTTATGAAAAGAATTTCCTTTATTTTTAAAACTTTTTGTTTTGGTAAAAGGTTTTTTTAAATTATTAAAAATTTCACAAATTATATAGTTTATGTCTATATATTATACTAAAATAATAACCACCCATCATGAAATGTGAAGGAATTTTTTTCCTTTGAAAACATTTCCTATTTTGTGAAAAAAAATCTATAAATTATTAAAAATTCCATAAACCTATATATCTATATAATGTAGAATAAAACTCTATTTTCATTTCTCACAAATAGGATACTTCTTAATTTAGTTTTTCATTGAAATTTTTTCTCAAAGTTATTCATAAATAAGATATTTTTGAATTTGGTCCTTCATAGGATTGTTTTCTCAACTTGATCTCTCATACTTAAAATTATTATCAATAATATCATCTTATCAGTTTACTATAAATAAAATTAAAATATGCAATAACATATGTAACATTTTTCTTAATAAATTATAAATAATACCTTTTTATCAATCTATTTATAATAGATTAATAAAAGGGCATTATAAATATGTTATATTTGTCAATAACTAAATTGATAAATATTCATATGTGAGGGAATAAATTGAAAAGATAATTTTATGAGAGATTAAATTAAAATGTATTTTATTTATGAGGAATTAAATTGAAAAAGAATTTTTATAAAAGACTACATTAAAAAATATCTATTTATAAAAGATCAAAATAGGATCTTACTTATATAATATATTAAAGGAACATTCCTTAGCCCTACAATCGATGTAATTTTTTTATCCAAAAAAAAATTTATTAAAAAATCTTCCTTTTTTTGTGAAAGAAAATTTTTTTCTACAAATTATAAAATTTTACAAATTTACGTAATATAATAAAACAACAACCACTAATCATGACATCTAATGCAATTGTTCCCTCCAAAAAACAACTTCTTTTTTTATGTAAAAAAATTTTTATTATAGAAAATTTTTTCCTTTTTTGTGAACAAAACTTTTTTCCTATAAAATTTTAAAAATTCCACAAATCTACCTATATAACACATTAAAACAACATCTATGAGCCATTGCATATCATAAAAATTCTCACAACTTATATTTTATAATTGACATCAATTTCAATCTTTCACTTCAAGAAACAAAATATTCATAAAATATGTTGAGTTAAATATTAAGTTTTAAAACTTTAAGTTTAGAAGATATTTTGTGTAGAAACTTTACGCGTTTAAATAAAAATAAATTTTCTTTTACTTTAATGGACACATAATTTGCTCTTTGATATTGGGACTTGGTTAAGAAAAGAATAATTATTGATTTTAAGATAAAATTGAACCAAATTTTTACAATTTTATTCAGATATAATAGGGTATATAATGGATGGTACACTGGCCAATCTTTACACAACTCTAATGTATATTTTCAACAAATATACAATATTTTTGTTATTAGGACTAGAATATCTTAAATTTTATTTGGATTAAATTGAATATTCTTAAAAAGATATTTCCTCACATCAACTTAATGCATTTAAGATTATATTTTTAAAGTGCTCCTAAGAGAAATTGAATTATGATTTCCATCAATTAAAGATATGTGGTTTAAGTCATCATAATAAATTATTATTATTCAGAAATGCTTACACTTTGACATTTTGAACAATATTTTTCATAACATTTTTTAAATAATGAAAATGTGAATAAAATAACAATGAAGTATTGGATAATAATGGTAAAACAACAAGTGAGACATCTTTTGGTCCTATAATTTTGGAAGAAAACAATAAATAGAGGATTACAGTTAAATCTTTTGTTTTGGTCGATAGATTAAACCTTAATCCTCCAACTATAATTTTCTCACAATTTCATCCCAAAATAATTCATTTTCTGAACTCCTGCATCAGCAACTTTCAATAGAGCCCACACTTAAGGGCCCAAAAAAATGTTGAGCCCACATTTGAATAGATCTAATAAGGCCCCACTGTAATTTTCACTGTGTGATGTGCAATTACTTCCTTTCGTCCCATAACAAAAAAAATGCAATTACCTTCCCAATTCCCATTTTAGACATGCATGGCATGATAGAAATTCCAATAGCGTACACATTGACCTGCAAATTTAATTTTATTAATTTTAAAAAAACCCGAATTTAAAATTTAAATATTTTTTACATGTTACAAAAAAAGTTTTAAGACTAGACCGTGAGAGGTAATAGGATTTTACAGCTAATTATGATACATCTTATTATAAAGCTGAAATCACTTGTATGTCTCTATTATTATTATTATTATTTCCTCATAAAAGAAACTACACATTACCACAAAATTCTTTAGGAGATGAAATTGCTGAGAAGTGAAACTAGAAAGTCATAGGATTGAAGGAACAGAGAGGATGTGGCCAGCAAGACTAGCTTCCTGTGTGTACATACCAATCAAATCTCATTGGTCCCTCCCAGTCATGCAAGTTTTGACCAAGATAGGATAAATATGTGCTCTCTGGGCCTATAATGCACTCATCAGGTAAAAGAAGTATGTATGTTTGAGTTAGAGAGATGTTAAAAGCTTCAGTTTGGTTTGATTTAATTTTAGATAAAAACTAAATTAAATTAAATTGAATAATTTAATTTTATAAAATAAAAGTCCTATTCAATTTTAGATTATGATTGATTTGATTTTTATTTATTTATTTTAAATAATTTGAATTTTTTTAATTTTAAATATATTTGTGTGATAATAAATATTTAAATGTAACTTAATTCAAACATTGATTGTCATTAATTTTCTTATATTCTTTTTTAGATTACAACCTCTTACAATTTTCAAGTTATTTTTTCTTTCAATCAACTATTGTCCACACAGTTAATCAACTACTTGCAAATATTAAATTGAATTTTGTACAAAAAGTTAAATAAAAAGTTTTGATTTGCTATTCATTGCATAATTCTTCGTTATATCTATGTGCAAAGTAACAAACTTATTAGATTTAATTGAAGAAAACCTCAAAATCAATATTGATTCAGTTAAAATCAAACGTTTGCAAAAGATCAATTTAAACCTACTTCTTTTTTCCATTTTGTTTGGTTTTGATCACTTTAGTTTGATTTAGTTTCAAACATTTTTAATTTGAGCTTTGACTCAAATGCTGACTCTAAAAGTCATAGGCTAAAATATGAGAGGGTTTTGTTCTTCTTAGTGCCATGAACTACCCTGCAGATCCGCAATGAAAGGCAATCAAAATTGAAAGTTGGGGGACATGTCTGATCCAACATTTTTCTAGTGGATAATGGTGGAGCCCTATCTTCACTACAGATTGTTCAACATCTCCTTTGTTTTTAACTTCTGGGTGAGCCCACATTTGAATGGATCTCTTCAGGTCCAACCCTGTTTTTCAACTCTATGAATTTGTGAGTTACTTTTGCCGTAGCTTGTAGTTGCTTTTCATTTTTTTTTTTTCCCTTTTTAAATACACAAAATGATAATAAAGATGAATTATTTAAACAGTATTCAGTTAACACGTCTGTGGCATGCAAGATACCCTCTTAACCCTACACTCATAAGAATTAAGTTTGATTAGGCATGAACTGATATTTTTGAAAAAGTTGACGACCAACACAAATCTCTTAATTTTTGAAATAGAGACTCTTGTAGTATAAGTGTTGCAAAAGAAGATGTAGAAGACGAAATTCACGTCTTTAAAATATTTGCAAATCATACTCTTGTTAAATTAATATTTGTTGTTATTCATGGGGGATATTATCCCTAAAATTTATCTCAAGCATCTAGAGATTGACAACCAACGATTTCTGGAACCTTTCTTATATAATTATTTGAAGTTTCAAAGCAGAAGTTTTAGGAAGAGAACAAACATGTTAAATGTTCTTTTTTTTTCTAATATGTCATATTCTTATTTATAATAAAAAATTTGTATTGGCATAACCTTTCAAAAAGAATTATGTATTTTTTTTTTAAAGTTATATCTATTTAAAATTTTAAATGAACAGTTGTATTTTTAAAAATTATTTAATATTTATTAACTACACTAAATACTTTAAAATTTTCTTTCAAATTATTAGTTTAATCTGTGTAAATTTTTATTTATATAAATTTTAAAATTTATTCAATATAAAACTTCAAAATATACCTTTACACTCACTTATTTATAACTTTTGTTTTTTTTTTTAATTTATCCAATATGTGGCCAATGGAATTTGGATTTTCTGCCGTTGAATTTTGTTTGCATTTGTGTTATTAGTAGGAAGATCGATGGATGGGTGGGTTTAATTTAAAAAATAAAAAAAATAAAAATACATTTATTCTCTCTACTAACAGCACAATAGGATCCAAAATTCAATTGCTGAAAGTTCTGGAGTGGGCAGAGTCTCAATCACCTAGCTCTGCATACAACTTCTTGATCCCACAAAATGTTCCCAACTTTAATAAATATTTTGCATGTGGTAAGAAGAAACAAAAGTGTAAAAAATATTAGGGAATGAAATAAAAAATGCAAAACTTTCTGCTTTATTCACTAAATCCCCTAATACCCTTTTTCTCAGATATCTCCAAGATGATTTTTTTTTTACTTATTTCTTCACTGCCAAAGTTGCATTATACACTGGGAAGACCAGGCTGTTTTGTAGCATAAAAGACGCTATTTATATTCCGCAAAGTGACAGACATGGAGACCAAAGCTTGCTGGAAAAATGATGCCAGTCAACAATAAATTAATAAAAAAATAGAAACAAAAAAAAAAAATCTCATCCCTTGAAGACTAATACTTTGTCTGTATTCTGAAAAGCGAGTGCTTTCCTTGTGACTTTTTCTTCCATAATTTATGTTATTCTTTTCTCCAAAATTTATAAAAAATTGTAAAAAAAAAATTAGAGCAGCTTTACACATCCCGTTTGCTTGAATAATATATAAAAAATAAATAGGTGAGATAAAAAAATAAATTTTATATATTTTTTAAAATAATAAAAAAATATACTAATAAAAAATAATTATAGAAACATAATAAACATTGTATCTAATTTAAAAAAATTCTTCTGGACTTGATAGTACATTCCCTACTAACGGGCTTCTTAGACGTGTTCATGTTCCCCTCCTCTTATGTCCGTGTTTCAAATATTCCAATAAGGTGGATAAGCGACCAGGAAAAGTCTAGTTGTTGAATCAAATTTTAAATTTACATTAAAGTTATAATTTTAAAATTATGCTTAAATTTTGAAAACGATCCAATGGTTGGAATCAAGTGATTTATTGTTGACCCATGAAAAGTTAGTCAAATTTATTAATTTTATGTGTTTCAACTGTAGTATTTAGTGTTTGTTTTCTAGTGGATGAAGGTTGAAGTTGAATCTTGACTAATATCTGTTTTTGATTAAATGATAATCATTTGATTTTGACAGTTATGATGCCAAGTGTGAACTAATCTGGATTGAATTGTCAAAGAAAAAAAAAAGAATGAATTAATATTTTTATCTTTAAAAAATATATATCTTTTAACTTTGATATTCTAAAATTTGACTATATTATATTAGTTTTCAAAGTGTATTTTATAGTCAATAAAGTTCTCATGTTAAATCTGCTAATAAAAATAGTTTTGTAACTTAAATAATTTTATTTTTTTAAAAAAATTCATATTGTGTGAAAAAAACTAATTTTATTAATAAAAATAAATTAAAAAGAAATTGAATGTAATTTTTGAAATAAAAAATATCAGATATAATTAAATTATAGTTCAATATAGATTAGTGTAATTTCATTTTACAATTAAGTCTTTAAGAGCTTTACCTGTTCTTGGTTACGCTTTGAGGAATACAAGAATTTTATTGAAAGTAAAATTATTTTGAAAGATTGAAATAAAATGATTAATTTTTATATAATTAAATTAGAAAAAAACTATAGTTTAAGGTTTTGAAATTAAAAATAATTATATTAAAAGACTTTAAATTTTAAAATTATTCTTAGAAATTTTAGGATAAAAATTTTAATTTTAGATTCTAATCTATAATTTTTTTTATGCAAGTTAAATTTTTAATCTTAGAATAATTTTAAATTTAAAAATTTTTTAGTATAAATATTTGTAATTTGATATTTTAAACTATAATTTTTTATTAAATTAAATTAACTGAAAAAGAAAATTGTGATTCCCCATGGAAAGGGTTGGAAAATGTAATCTTCATAGTCACTGCACATCTTGTGTTAGCAAAGGAGTAAAGTCAGAAAAGCTATTTGCTTTTTCATGCGCAATAGAGACAACACCTACCCTACCCGTGAACTAAGCAATTGACGCTGAACCACTCAGAAAGACTCATTTACCGTCTTTTTTGGAATTAGCAACCAATACTCTCACTTTTGTTTTAATTTGAACCAAAAAAAAAAAAAAAACGCACCATTCGAAGTTGATATTGGTAAGCTCTTTAAATTACATCATCTTTTTTTTTTTAAATTACACATTTTTCCTCAAATTAAAAGATGTCCCATTACAGTAAAAAATATATTATACTTACGATTTTAATTAAATTTCTTTTATATAATATAATAAGTATTAAAAGTGTGTTTGAGTAATATAAAAATAATAGTTTCTAACTTGAAATAAATTAAATTTGTAGTTTTCAAAGCAAAATATTTATACTGAAATAAAAATTTAAGAAATATATTTTTTATAAAAGAAATAATATTATCTTTAAGAATATTTTGTTTATTTTTTAATTTTAAAAAAATTATATATTTTTTTATAGAAAAAAAATTAAATGAGAGGGTATTTATTTATTTATTTATTTTTTCATGGACCAAACATCAAGCTGGACAAAGTGCATCATCCTGTGCAACGCATGATGACAGACCCACATAAATTTCTTCATGGTGTAATTGGCAGACCACCAAGAAATTCAAGCCGTCTCCTAATTTATTCTTCAATATGTTAGCGTAAGATCAGGAGGTTCTCTCTCTGTGCAGTAATTTCCAGTCCATATTAAACAAGAAGAAAAAATTGAATGAATTATCTTATATTAAGGGTTGTTTGGTATGTTATATAGGATAAAATTTAATAGTATAAGATTTGATAAGATAATATCTAGTAAAATTTTAAAATTATTCAATATTTGGTGCAATTTTGTATAAAATAATGTATTATATAAAATATTATTATTATTTATTTGATAATGTATTATATAATATTAGATAAGGTAAAAATGAACTCTTTTAATAAAAATATCTTTTACTTAAAAATTAATTTATCTAAATTTATTATATTATATTACATTTTAAAGAAAGAGTATGGGTGAGTAAAATTACACCTAATATATTGCAACTTGGGTAACTCAATCCCATTTAATCACATTAAGTTAAGTAGTCAAAAATGTAACACCCCGAAATTAATTAAGGTGTTAATTATGGATTAAGATTAATTAAGGATAATTAATAGAGCATAATTGGGCAAGTTAGTGAATAGGTATTCTAGAGAGATAAATTGTTAATATGGGTTGAGGATTTATTTAGGATGGAGATTTACATCTAAGCCCAAATTAAATTAAATCATGATAAGAGGCTAATGGAGGCCCAAGGAATTAGAGGTAAACCCAAACTAATTTAATGAGATAGAGGCCCAAGATTTATCTTGTATAGGCTCAATTAAGTGGCCCAATTACCCTTGTGCAGACCCAAGCCCTTGAGCCCTTCAAATTAGGCCCAAAACCTATTAAACTTCAGCAACCCAATAAGTGAAAACTGGCCCAACAGAATTATGCAGCCCAACACTTAAAAACTAGCCCAATAAGCAAAATCTGAAACCCAATTGGGTTTGGACTTGGAGCAACCCATGACCCAGCCTTTTGACCCAACTTAAACCCATCTAAACCCTAATTGCCTCAGCCACACTTTCATTTTTCTGAAACTCAAGAGGCAAATTGGATTGAGAAGGAGGCTAGGGTTTGGGGCAAAGATTCTGCATTTCCACACACTTAGAGCAAGATTTGGCCAAGGTAATAGTTATAGAACTTAACCCCCTCATCTTTCTCTTTAATTTAGTCCGATTAGTTTTTCATTTGGAGAGATTTCATTATACCCAAAATCTGAAAAGTGAGTGTTTGGAGGTTTTCTTGGTGAAATTCGTAGGTTGAGGTTGGGGTTAGTATTAGGAGACTTTAAACCCCCCATTTTGATGCTTTCTTTTATGGTTTGAGACCCCCATAGCTTATTGGTATTATGGGCATTAATTTTGTACCTTAGGATTTTGGGTGACACATTGAAAATTCTGGTGGGAGATACTTGAATCCGAATTTGGGATTTGTGGTGGCTGTTGCAATTGTCTGCAAGTGAGGTAACCGGGGTTTACAGTAATTCCATGCATGTATCTATTTTAATTTCATATTTGCTATATATATGAATGATTTGAAATGTTGAATGAATTGGTTGGCTATCTGTTGTATTGTGATTGGACCTTGTGAGTCCATAGTGGAGCTGTGGTGCGGCTGCCACCCGTGCATGTGCCACGATCGGGCACCAGGTATGATCAACCCCAGATGCACTGAGCCCTGGTTGTGCTCAATGGGGAGTAGGTGCCGTGGACGGGCCTCTCCCGGTGTTAATGGCCTTTAACATGTTAAATATATGATTGCTAGTATGGGATAGTAATTATGATAGCCTAATTGTTTCATTTGCTGACATGACTGATATGATTCTGATATGGATTTTGAATTATGCATATATGTTGATTAAACTGGATTATATGATGGAATTGCTTTGGTTACTGAGATTTATATCTCACCCCGTGTTGTGGGATTAATATTTCAGGTGAAAGTTCCTCGGGTAAGGATAAGGGTAAGCAAGTGGATGAGAATCCATGAGTTCCCACCTATGGGGAGATGGCCACACTTGGGCTGACTTAGCTAGTATAGATGCTAATTTTGTATTCCTTAATGTATAGCATCATCATGTATCTGTATTGCCAAGTGTAGGCTTGAACATTTGATTTATTGAGGATGTATGAACTGAGGGGTTAGACCTCATCTTAATTTGGTAGTTGTTGTATGGACTCATGATTTCTGTTGTAATTGGTGCTGACATGTAATATTGCTTATCAATGGAAATGTAACCTTGAGACATTGATATGAGCCCCTAATATATGGAACCCCCATTTATTTTGTATTAAAGGATAGCTACTGGTAGTTCATGTATATTTTGTTGTTGATACCTTATGAACTTGCTGATGGAAGGTAATTAGAGGAAAGAAACGGGCATATAGGTTTTGAGTTGGTAATGGAAGTATAACTAAGTAAATAAGGTAGATAAATGCCATTAGAGCCATATAAAATGAGGGGAAGTGACCTTAGAGTGTCCCTAAGAAGAGGAATAGAGTGTAGGGGGCGAAATAGAGGGAAAATAGCTACAGGAGGGAGTCACGCCGCGGCCAAGAAGGCTTCGCCGCGGCCTAGGGAGTGACAGTGGCGAGGGACGCCGCGGCTTGAGAAATCTCGCCGCGGCGCGGAGTGAAAATAATCGCCCAGGAGGTGACAGAACGTAACCTCGCCGCGGCGCAAGAAGTCCCGCCGCGGCGCGAGTCGAGGAAATTAATTAGGGAGGTTACAGTAGCAAAACTCGCCGCGGCGCCACATAGGTTGGCCGCGGCGCAGGTCCAACTCGCCGCGGCGAAAGTCAAGAAAATTCCAGAGAGTAACTGGGCCGCGGCGCGAGAGTTCTAAGCCGCGGCGCAAGTTTAAAAATGTGATTTTTGAGCTCCAGAACCTAACGTAGCCGCGGCAGGAAAGTTCCAAGTCGCGGCGCAGGTCCCCAAACTCCTATATTTGACCTAGAAACCTTAATTTCAGTAAGGATAATGTTAAGGAATAGTTTGAGTACATTGGTGGGATGTTTTTGCGGGTTGAAATTGATTAATGGATGAATCCTAAACCTTTAATGATGGCACAAACCCCTTTTATGCATGTCCCCACTATGGTTGTTAGTTGATGATCCTGGTAGTATCAAGGTTTAAATTTCCCCTATATTTTCTTAATGTAACTAATTGCAATGACTCCAAACCTTGATCATTATCTATTAATTGTGTATTTAGCTATAATCACTGATATTAGAAACTAGGGTCGTCACAAAAAACCTAATCTAGACAAATCAGATTAAGTTAACCACGTTAGCTAATTTTAACAAATCCAATTTGATTTTATGATTTTTTTTAAATATTTATTTTTATAAAAACTTATATAAAAATTTTATTTTTGCAAAAAAAAATGTAAGTTTATAAAGACTTATATAACATTTTTATTTTTTAAAAATTAATTTCTAATTTCTACAAAATATTAATAGCATGTTTAGATGGGCTTTTGGAAAGAGTAAACTATGGTTTGTAGGGAGCAAACCACATTTTATAAGAAGCAATAAATAGCTGCTTCTACATAAACGTGATTTGCAACCGGGTTTCCAAACACACCATAAAAACAAAAATAGTTTGACCAACTCAAGAAACCAATTTAGCTTGACTTGATTCCAAAATTAAACCAATTTTGGTGTGACGTGTCTCAACTTTATTAATTTTTTAAAAATTAATTTATAAGAATTTGTATAAAAATTTTATTTTTAAAAAATCATTTTATAATTTTTACCAAAAATAAAAAAAAAATGACTTTACCAATTTAATTCCAATTAGTACTAATTGAACTAAGTCAAATATTAAATTATGCAAATATTTGACTCATGATTATTTTTATTAAGTTAGATTACAATCTGACTCAACTTGACCATTAAACACCCTTATGGGTGAGAAATAAAATTAAAAAATATTAATAAGGTCTTATATATTAAAATTTAATTTAATTTATTTTAATTTTTAAGATTTGATTAGATTATATATCATTTTAATATATAAAAAATATTTGATATATAAAATTATATAATATATTATTTGTACAAAAAAGTGATAAATTTATAATATATTATATTAACTTATATTACTAAACCTTATATGATGTATCAGACGAGCTGTCACTAATATGAAAATATTTTCAAATATTGTTCGAACTAAATTTTCTCTTTAAGCGATGTTAAGCGTCCATAATGCTCTCTATAAGATTTAAATTTAGTCTAAATTGATAGCATAAGATATCATCTCCTCTTACCAAATAAGGTAACTTCCTTGAAAAAGACTTACTTTAAATTGTACATAATACTTCATATTTTATCTTATATCGATATTCGCGTAGTACAGTAAATATGCTATGGTTGCTTCAGTATTTCTGGGTAGGATTCTCTACTGTGTACATAGCGCATAATACGGTACTGTCACAGCATTTATTATTATTATTGATTATTGATGATAAATGTAGTTAGATTTTAATATTAATATGATTTGTAATATTTTCATGCATATTGTTTGATTTAGTAAAATTTATTAAAAAAATAACTCAAGATAAATGATAAAAACTGTTATACACTGTGTATTTTTTTTATCTTGAATTATTTTTTTGAAAATCATACTAAATTAATATACATATAAAATATTGCAAATTTTATTTATAAAAATCTAGCAATTGTGTACAGAGTACATAACACCGGGCTATACACAATGCGCATTCGCGTTTGTTAGTAGAACTGTGATACAGACAGATCACAGAAGTATATGAAGCCATTATAAGCTGTGCTACTTTTAAGTTTTAGGCAACCTTACAACCACCTCAACTCAATATTTTGTCATCTTAAAGAGAAGGTTGGTTTCCTCTTAATTCTACAAACTAATTATCCCAAAAATCAAATCTTGAACCTCAAGATAACGCAACCACTTGTGTGGCTTTTCAATCCCAAAGAGTTACATCAGCAATTAGCAAAGCAGAGAGAAATTTGTAGTTTGAGAACTAATCAGCCTCCTCCTTTGTGAGAGACAGAGAATTCCTAGGCTCTACACTGATCACGGACATAGTGGGTTGACCTCAGCGTTGAATCCTATGTTGGAAAAATATTCTTCTATACCTAAATTGGACAACCTCTGTCTAACCATTATTTTCAGGTTCCCCTCCTTCACTGTGGGGAGTGGGATAGCATCGTTTGCTGAGCCTTAAATAGAAGTCAAATTTTTTTTAAAGCATTTTCGCTGTGATACTATATTGCTGTTACAGCAGAGCATACTTTTTACTATCTTCAACCTCTTTCACAATCCCCTTAAAGACAAAATTCTAAAATAGTCGTGTTATTTATATGAATAGATAAGTATGCATGTTATGTATATTTTATAGTAAAATTTACTTTTTAAAACTATGATTTTTTTTTTTTTTTGGATATAGATTTAACCAACTATATCATCTGTAGACTTCGCTGACAAATGAGTGAGAAGCAACAATAAAATTTAGAATCAGACTTATTTAAAATCACTTTAGTGTTTGTTAGCATGTTATTCAATAAACATATTACATATGAGGAAACTTTTTGAATCACTCAATATGTTCAGAGCTATAAAAGATATCAATTTATCATACTTTAGTCTATCTAAATTTTGTCCTAAAAGTTATACCTGGTGGAAGTCACTCATTGGTATTGAGCCTACAGCATGCCTCTAAAAGCATGTGGGGTCCATGATTTCTCTTAAGAAGGACAGGTAGACATCAAGTTTGGGTGAGGTTACCATAGTACAAGGAAGGCTTTCTGGGTAATAAAAGTTAATAATGAAAGCAAACTAAGTAACAAGAATATTTGTTCCATAATCATGCCGCACAAAAAGTATCCCCATTGAGATCTGAAAGCTGTGATTCAACATAAGTAGTATTATTCAAGTACTGGGATTATCACCTTGTTTTTAGCATTTCCATATAGGAAGGGTGAAAGATGGAAAAACCCCACAAATAGAAAGCAAAAACAAACATGAAAAGAGAAAAATTCACCATAGGAATAGAATCAGTGAAGGTTAAACCCAACATATGCAGCAAAAGGAAAGGCAAAAATAAACTGCTACCTCCTACCAAATGAGAAAAACATAAGGCCTTAAGCACAAAAAATAAAATAAAATAAAATAAAAAGATTTACCCATTTATCTGAGCAGTTCCATTTTCTTTCATCATAGGACAATGAGAAAAGATTCTCAGAATTCAAACCAGAGACCATCAGATGCTTGAAAATGATGAAAAAAAAACCCAGGATTCCCCTATTCATCAACGGGAGCAGGTTGATTAAGATCAATCAGACAAGGAGCAGCAGTAGAAGGAGAAAGAGAAGGAGAAGGAGAATCTTGTTTGATTATTCCAGTGTTGTTCTCTTTAAATCCGCCAACAAAATGGGACCTTTTGTGACCTCCTAAGGCTTGGCCTGACCTGAAAGTTTTGTTGCAGATTAGGCACTCATGCTCCTTTCTTCTCTTTGACTTCACTTTCTTCTTGGCCTTATTGCTCTTGCTGCTCTCAGGCTTCTGAGAAGAAGAAGGAAAAGAATCAGAATCAGTACTGTCTGCGCTTTTGTCATCACTAGCATATGATTCTGAATCATTGGAGCCATTCTTGTAGATTTCATCATCAGGAAAATCATTTTTCTTCTTCTTGCAGGAAACTTCATCCAAATTGCTACTAGGATAGTCATTTTTGGCCCTCTTAAACGAATCAAACTTAGCACAGTCGAAACTTTCCGAAACTAGTTTTTTCGATTCAGTGTTCCTGTTTCGGCAGCATCTGTTATTCATCATCTTCCTTGATTCAGAGACATCGTAATCTTTAAACCCATATCTATCTTCCACTTGTGATCGATTAAAAACATCATTCCTGGAAAGCCCGTCAATTGAAACATTTGAATCTACCTTTTTGCAACCATATCTGAAATACCCAGAATCTAACTTCATCTTGTCCTTTCTCACCTTCGCAAGCTCAGAAGCATTATAGACGGAGTTGTTATTCTTATTCTTACCATTATTGGTACCAATTCTGGTATCAACAGAGGGTGATTTGGCCTCTAAAACAGCAGAATTGTTATCAGAATTAGACTCTGCGGCCAAAGCAAAATGACCCCTATGGCTAGAAAAATCCTTGGACAACAACATCAAACACATAGCCACCTCTTCTTCTTGTTCCTGCTCAACCTCTGACACAGAAGAAGAAGTGGGGTTATTATGATTATTTAGGGTCATGAACCTCATTCTCTTCGAATCCTCTGGATCAGAAGTCTCAGTATCAGATTGAGTATCCATCATTGCCAATTTCTGCTTCTCTTTTTCAGAGTGACACGCCATGTGACCACATAGAGCTTTCAAAGAAGGAAATCCTTTCCCACATTCTTTACAGAACTTCTCCTTATGAAGTAAAGTGGAGTTGGAATTGGAATGAGCAAACCTCGTTGTTTTTCCTGGATTTTCTCTGAGGCCATAGTCTGAGCTTAAATCTTTCTTCTTCCTTTTCTTCCTTGCAGGATCAATATCATCTCTCTGAGGAGATGGGTTGTAATTAGCAATGGTGTTTTTGCTTGATTGTTGAGTCATATGGGTTCTAATGTGACCACCCAGAGACTTCCCACAAGGGTACCTCTTGTTGCAGAACTTGCACACGAACTTCCTGATCTCCTCCATAGATTGATTGATTTGAAGAATCTGATTCAAAATATATATACCCAGAAAACAAAAAACAAGATCAGAAAACTATTACTGTATTACCTATCTCAAAAGACAATATATTCCATAATCATTTCCCACTGAGGACAAAACCCAAATGGTTAATGTACAGTGGAAGCAAGGGACAAAATTCAGAATTCAGATCGAGCTCAGAAGAAACAGATCACGAAGTTTCTTGCTTTTGAACCAGTGACGATCAGAAAGAAGAAGAGAATCATCAAAGTGTTACAGATGTGACAGTTCTATAGGTACAAGATCCGACCCACAAAAAGGGGAGAGACCCCTAAAATTTCTTTTTTTCTTTTTTTCTTCCAACTCCAAAGTTTAGAATGCTAAAAGTTTCGATGGATATGGAATGAAAAGATCAAACTTTGAACCAAAAGGGTTGCTACTAGTAGTGAAGAACAATCAGAGGAGCTAAAGCACAAACCATAATTCCTTGGAACTCTTTTGGTTTTATTATCTCTCTTTGTTTGTGTGTGTTGTAGTTAGAGGAGAATTCCATGCATGGAAGGGAAGAAAAGGATTAAGAAAAGGGCAAGGAAGGATTGGCGGCACGTGTATGGGCTTAAGAAGCCCTGATTTATATGGCCAGCATCTGTGGTTGGTTGAGGATCTTTAGGAAAGCATAATTTTTTTAATTAAAGAAATATACTTTTTAGTTTTTAAAGATGTATCTCTTGATTATATGGTCTTTAAAGATTAAAAATATATGATTCAGTCTTTATTTTTTTTTTTGGGGATGAAATCCAAGTATATACATTCGTTTTACGGTTTATGGCAATCCTATTTGAGTCGGGTGAGACTTACTGAGGGACAAATCCGAATGTCTATTTTTTTTTTCATTCACAAAACTCAAACTCGAGATATTTGACTTACTATTCAATAATTTTTTAAGTATATATATATATATATATATGTTTTTTTTATTGATGAGAAAGCAAGTAAGAAATAAAAAACTTCTAAGAACTGGATTATTTGATTTATGAATCTTAAAAATAAATAATTTAATTCTTAAATATTTTTTATTTCTTATTCGTTAGTCCCTGCAATGTGTACATATATTTTACTTTTGCTTTATTTTTTATTGTTAGGGATTAATAAATAATGAATAAAAATTTTTAAAGATAGAATTGTATATTTTTAAAATATAAAGAGCAAATAATTGATACAAGTATTTTTTAAAAAAATCTTAAAAAATCACTTTTTTCTAAAATTTTTATGTACACCACATATATATTTATGCAAAGACGACATTCACTCTACACATATGAAATTCATACGTCAAATTATGTATAGACACACACGTGTGGTGTGCATCAAAATTTCTCTCGCCTTAAATTGCGTTGCTTCGAAGGTCTAAGATCAAAGCAACAAGTGAAAGGTCAGAATTTCCAAACATCATTGTTTGGAGCTCCTCCATTGCTTCCCACTTATTGAAAAGGATATTTTTTTTTATCGAAAAGTTATACTTAAAAATTTTAAATTAAAAATATTTATAATAAAGAATCTTAAATTTTAAAATTATTGTAAAGCACTTTAAAGTTAATAATTTAAACTATATAAAAAATTATAATTAAAAATCCCGAATTAAAATTTTTGATTCTTAAGTCTTATAAAATATTTTTAATTTGAAATTCTCAACTATAATTTATTTATTTATTGAAGTATTATGGCTCTGTTTTCATCTTATTCCATAGCCACCTTATGTTTCATCCTGTGTTTCTTTTTAGGGGTCAATTAGAGATCTACATATACCACGGTTTAGTATTCAGTATTAATTTATCGTAATTATTATTTCGTATTTATAGTAATTTTTACATTAATTTTAAATATTAATTTATAATATAACAATAATTATTCACTTCTTTCACCTCTCACTTGACATTATTTCTATTACTTGATATGCCCTAATATATTTTTCTTGGGTTTCATTATATGGTTTTAGTTCAATATGATAGTATGAATATTGAAAGTTTCGTGTGGTGACGAAAGTTAATTATACAAAAGTGATATTATATGTCATATATGTTAGGATCAAGGAGTTTATAAATAAATTTCTTATAACCTACCTCACAAAATTAGACTAATTAAAATTTAAACTTATTACACATTAAATATATGCCTCTGTCACCTAAACAACCCCTTGATTTTTTTCTCTGTACAAAATTTTCAATCTATTTGATGAGAATAGTCAATTTGGTAACAGATTCATCATCTATGTACCCTTTGAAATTATAATATCCTAAATTTTTGTGTATCCAATTGACAGTGATAAAAACTTGAAGCTTAATTGTAAAATTTAAATTTCGCAAGTTTGAACTAGTCTTTTACTCTATTCTAATTGCTAAATTCTAGACAGCAATAGATATGTTGTTTACATGACACCAATTAAATTAACGTGTGTATCATGTTGAGGGTTTAATTTTTACTCCTATCTCTGAAAAAAAATAAAAATAAAAATGTAACTCCAGTTCTTGAAATTATATCTATTTTTTTCCCCACAATTTTCTAATTAAACCATTGTCACCAAATGAATTCAAGACAATGTTCTTAGAGCAGAATGCAACGACAATGTTATAGGAACCTTCATTCGAAATTATACGTTCCACGAAAACTAAGGTCAATTGCTAATATATTATCCTCGTGACAAGCGTCAACATTTGACTAATTTTACTCATATTTTGTAGAACAAATTATATAGATTTTTTTTAATTTTGTTAAAATTATACAAATATCTCTTTTATTTTTAAAATATATACAAATCTTTTATGAAACAAAAAGTGGTTCTATATTTTAATTCAATTTTATTTTTTTAAAACTAAAATATTCTCTGTTAACCTAAATACATATTTTACAAATGAAAAAAATTAAATAGATATTTAAAATTAGACTAATATGAGACAATTTTTTATTTTAGAAGAAATTTATATATTTTTGAAATTAAAAAAATCTATATAATTTCAATAAAATTTAAAAAATATCTATATAATTTACTTTATTTTATAATGACATGTTGCTGTTAAATGAAATAGCCAGTATGCCCACAAGTCCAAAAGCTTCTCCCTCCCTAATGGCATGTTTGGATGGACGTTTGGGGATAAACCTCTTTGCATAAACCAATTTGAATGAGATTTTTATAAAAATTAAAGAACTAATACTTTTCTATAAACGTGGTTCCGTAAAGCAAAACCAAACATACGCTAAAACTACTTCTGCGAATGGCACTTTGTGCGTAGGAGTGGGGCTTTTTAAAAATTAAAGAAAAAAAAAAAGGGTATTTCAAAGACATTGTAGAGACTTGTTGAGAATCTTCGTCTAGGATCCTTATCCTTCTTTCTCTTGAAATCACAATGATAGAGATATGGCAGAAGAGATCAATTTTGAATAAGTCAGCATTATGACTTCAACAAGTCATAATAGTGACATAACATGTGACTTAGGGTGTTTAAAGAAGAAAAAAAAGAAAGTGTAGTGATTTATTATCAATCACAAAATCAACAATTCAATATCTTTTTTTAATAAAGTTAAAGAAACATATTTTATGGATTCTATTACGTGAATAAACTCAACATGAAGAATTCTCATTCTGGGAAGCAATAGAAAACCGAGGCCTAAACGGAGCAACACGAATTGCAAGCACATCAGCATAGGAATTGGCTTCTTTGAAAATGTGATTGAAGGAACTTAATAACTGCAGTTTTGCTTTGCTTTTGATGAAATTGATGTTAAAAGGTATATGGCTATTTCTGTCTGTCCAGCTAAATGGTTCCAGATTTATGAGAAGGATAGCCAAACAAAGTCCATCCTTTGGGGTGGGCGTGATTGATTCGATGATAACAACAGGTTGGAATGGAAACACACCATAGGATTTACTTGGATTGGGCCCTTCATAAATGAAACCGGTCCAATATGTGAAATTCCAATAACACCCCTCTCTAGTTTTTATATATATCTAATTAAAATATCCACTGGAATAGTTGCTTTGCAAGTCTTGTTCTCTCAGTTGTTTGGGTATATTAAATTATACTTGCTATTTTTTATTTTTTAAAAATGAACCTGAGCTGTTTTTCAATTTATTTATTATTAATTAAATTAATTTTTTTAAATAAAATATGTGTTTCCTTCAAAAATAAAATTTAATTATCTTTGTTTTCATATTAAAATTAAAAATAGAATTTTAAATTTGAGAACCTGCTATTGTCTATTATATTGATTTAGTTCTTTAAATTTATTTCATGTTAAATAATGTTGGTACTCAGGTTATGGTTCAGAATAAAAAGGGAAATTTATTCTACAAATATAATAGTACATTGCTTGGAATAAGGATTAGATTGCAAGTTTTGTCTGTATTGGTCTAGAGGAAGAAGAAGTTGGGTTGTTCTTACCAGTATACAGTAACAAGGTTTAGGATTTTAGGAATTATGCCATAGGCTCAGGATCTTTGTCTGTTACTTATAGTTGATTGGAATTTATTTTTCTTTTATATCTAAGAATATCCATACCAATCATCATGGTATTCTTTAAAGTTAATGAAGTTACTTTAGTGATTTGGGCCCCGACAGTATGGATTGATTTATTCTAAGCTTATGGGATATTATGCTTGCAAACTCTCGTGACAAATTATTTTTTTATTTTGGATTATGTCATCAATTAAATAGTTAATTTTTATTAATAAATATGATATGATATTTTACCTATTTGTTAATGTTACATAGAGCTGATAATTTAAGATAATACTAATTATAAGTTGAAGAATTTATCTTGTGAGAAAAAAATGTTCAAATATGAATAATAAATAAATTTAAAGGACAAAATACTAATTTAATATATATATATATATATATAATTAAATTTGACTTAAAAAAATTTTAGATTACTATATTTACTGCTTAAAATTTTAGCATTATCTTATTATTTTAATAATTTAGTAATATCTTGCTTTTGTTTTTCCTTTGAACAAATGATACACTCTGATCAACTAGGCAAGAGCGTGTGTGTGTGTGTGTGTGTGTAACGACGCTAATGTTAAAGATGAGATCTTTTGTAAATTATTTATATTGTTCATTGCCGAATTACACCTAGAAACTTAGGAAACATCAAATAAAGATGCCATATGAGTTTATATGGACAAAAAGACAGCACTTAAGTACATAAAATATATCTTTATTATATACCGAGTGATGACTTTTCTTTGACATAAGGCCAAGTATGAGACATTAAAAATGTGGGCTCTACAAAAAGTGGATCTCATATATGAATTTTGAGTGATGTGCCACATGAATTATCCTTCAAGATATTTCATATTTGTAAGACTTTTCAGTCTATTTAGAACAATTGATTATATGAGATGATTAAAGTAATTTACAATAGCCAACTGTATATGCTTAGTTGGTTGCATTGATTTAAGTAAATTAATAATACACAATATATATATATGGGCATGCATATAATGCTAAGAGTTTGCACATATATATATATATATATATATATACATGTGTCCACGCATACATTCATATATGCATATACACAAATATATGTGGATATGCTCATGCATATATGTGCGTACATGCATATACATATTAATACACACATGTAAGATTACCTTAATTTATGATAAATTATCCAAAATTTGAAACGTACTAATTTTCACTTTTTTTATAATATGAAAATCCTACATACTATTATAGTTATATGGCCCATATTGCTCACATGATTTGAATAAAGTGTTACTGCAAAAAGGGTAAAATATTTAAATTATATTAAAACTAAATATTTAATCTTTCATTTTCTCTCCTTATTTATTTTGGATATCCAAAAAAAAAAAAATCAGCAAATGATATCCCCATCTCTGCCCTCTTCTTTCTTACCTAACTCCAACATACTTATAGTTTGGGCTGGGTTTTTTCTTCTGGTAAGTTTGGGCTTTTTTAATAGCAACCAATAGGTGATGTGTCCACAAGCTATTAAAAGGGGGATGTATATAAAATAATGCCATATTATTATGATAATAGGTAAAAATTTTGGGATTAATATTAGTTAATTTGTTGTTTAATGGACCAATAAATTATTCATTGAACTTTCGAATACTTTAATTCAATAAAATTCCCCCAAGATAATAAAAAATTACATATCTATGACTATTTGTGCCATCTAAGTTCGTGAGGTCTTAATAAAACAAATCAATAATTTTTTTGATGGTCAATTAAGATTATGAAGGGGAAAAATTTAATCATTTGAGGGTGAAAGTATGATTGCATTCTAAACGAGTAAGGGACTAAAAAATTAGAGTTAAATCAAACGTGCTCTAATATAATATAATATAATTGATGCTCCGAAGAAGCATGTATACAGATTTTATTTTTGTCTCTAAAACAACTAAAGTTCAATGCAGTGGGTGAGCAAGGTTGTCGCAAATGGCAACTTTTTACTATATATATATTTTTTAATCTCTTGAAGATCAAGAATAGAGAATGACAGAGAATGATGCTTTTGAGACAACTATTTTACTTATAAGAATGCATTTATAATTTATGAACTATTGATTTAGCCTATTCTTTTTTATGTTGAAAAGTATCTTTAAATGAGTTTGTATGTGAATTGAAATTGGCTTTTTTTTTTAATTGATTTTAAGAATGTACTTCTTACATTGGTTTGATGTATTTAGGAAATAAATTTTTTAAGGTGATGGTCTTAAGGTTTGAACTTGAATAATTAAATTTAAAAGCACATTTTTTAACTACTAAACCAATCCTATGGAGTTGTTGATTTAGAAACAGTCTAATGATACATAAAGTATGACTATTAAAAATGGTTGTTTAGAGTATATTCATATTTTGGTATTTAAAATAAGCATCTTTTCTCAATTAAGTAATCCAAAGTTTTAACAAATTATTTTAATCATTTAAGCAAAAAAGTTCATCTTTAATATTATATTCATGTTAAATTTGTTAGCAGATAGTTAACAAAATATGTGACATAGCTATTAAAAACCCATTTATTTATCATTAAAACACGTCATGACAAAGCATTATGTGGTGCTGTGATTACTTTAAGTTGTAAAATGTTCTACCATTGCGTATTTTAATAACAATTAAGCACTTATAACCACATCTCCCACATTTGTTAACACACGTAATCTGAGAAAAATATTAAAGATGAAATATTATTTGGAAGACTAAAAGGAGATAATTAAATTTTAAAGAACTAAATTAAAAAAAAATGTGTCCCTGAAGAATCAAAATTTCAATTCACTCTAAAAATTATGAAGTTTTCTTTATGTACAACTTTGAGATACCAAGGAATTAAAATGGATGAATTTTTAAAAACATTATTTAATATAACAATTAAAATTTATTTAAAACATACAGAAACAACAAATTATATAATTAAATTCAGTCTTTTACTTAGAAATATTAGATTTGTATATTTGTTTTAAGAATAATGAAATACATGTAGTTTAAAAGAGTCATGTGCCTCTTAACATAGTGTCAATATTATAACTGTATACCTACATAACGAATATAAATATTCAACTGGAGTATCTAAAATACTAAAGAATCCTCAAAATACATTACAGTGCAAATAGATACCTTTGTATTATGCACATACTCCATGTGTAATTTATTATTATTACGGTCATTTACATCACTCGTTATTTAACAATAGATATACTGACATTAGAAACAAATAACTTTTTAATTAACAAAAGAAAAAATAAATTGAATAATTTCCATTTTGAAAATACCACGAGGTACATTTGCAGGCTCTGCAACTTAACTAATTTACTTCTCATATTTAGTCTAAGACAAGTACCATTCACGCCAAGACTAGTAAATTTTAGTAATATGTTCTTCAATGTAGTCTCTGCTCTTCTTCAGCGTGCACAGGAAGAGAAGAAAACTGGAAGATGGAGAGAGAGGAAGTAGAGAGAGAGAATGAAAATTTCTGCATCTAATGAAACTCAGCAGAAGAAGAAAAACAAAAGAAATGATAATTTCATTGTATAACTCTCCTCTTATTACATTAAACCAGGTCAACAAATAAGGATATTTCTTTCAGCTAAGCTAAAAACATATTTAGGAGCTACCATATGCCATAGAAACCTGATCAAATACAAGTAGTATGAAGAAATAGACATCATCCCAAGAAGCCTAATAATAGCAACATAATAACATATAAGGATAAGGAACATTGCTCTAAAGATATACTACCAAGTTTCAACCCTAAAAGGGCACTCTCAGACCATAAAATTTTCTTGCTTCAAGCCACAGCAGGCATGTCCTTCAGCCATGGATCTAGTGGCTTCCCTATGGAATAAACTATAAACCCAATCTTCCTCAGCTTCTCAACATTCACAATATTCCTACCATCAAATACAAATGCGGGCTTTCGCATATTGTCATAGATTCTCTGGTAATCAAGATTCTTGAATTCATCCCACTCAGTCAGAACGCAGATTCCATGTGCATCTTTTGTTGCCTCATAGGCATCCCAAACCACTGACACTTCCTTTATCGATGTTGGACTCATCGGTTGAAGATGAACCGGGTGGTCCCAGTCGAACTTCTTCATTGAAAGATCCCTAGAGATTTGATCCTCAGCAACCTGTGGATCATATATGCTCAACCGGGCCTTGTCGCCCAGCAGCCCCTTGCACACATCAATGGCTGGGGTCTCCCTGGTGTCGCCAGTGTCTTTCTTGAAGGCGAAACCCAGAATGGCAATTTTCTTACCTGAGACTGTGTTGAACATGGAGGAAACCACCCGGTTCACGAAACGAGTTTTCTGGTAGTCATTCACCTTGATGACCTGTTTCCAGTAATTTGCTACCTCAGGAAGGCCATTACACTCACATATGTAAATTAAGTTCAGTATATCCTTCTGGAAACAGGATCCACCAAAACCAACACTGGCATTCAAGAACTTGGGTCCGATTCTTGAGTCTGTGCCTACTGAGTGTGATACCTGGGAGATATCAGCACCAGTTGCCTCGCAGAGTGCTGACATGGCATTCACAGAAGAAATCCTCTGTGCCAGAAAAGCATTGGCAGCAAGCTTTGAGAGTTCTGCAGACCACAGGTTGGTGCAAAGGATTCTATCTACAGGAACCCAGTGAGCATAAACATCTTTCAGAGCTTGTATAGCCTTCTGACCTAGCGGGGTCTCCCTACCTCCAATGAGGACCCGGTCAGGATGAAACAGATCCTTGATTGCAGTACCCTCAGCAAGAAATTCCGGGTTTGACAGAATTGAGAAATTGATGCCTTTCCTGTTGTGGGTCAGAATCTTTTCAATTGCCTCTGCTGTTTTTACAGGGACAGTTGATTTTTCAACCACAATTTTGTCAGATGTTGAAACATCAGCAATCATTCGAGCAGCGCTCTCCCAATAGGTTAGATCGGCTGCTTTGCCAGCGCCAAGACCCTGAGTTTTCGTAGGGGTGTTAACCGAGACAAAGACTATATCAGCCTCAGCAACATGCTTCTCCACATCAGTGCTGAAGAAGAGGTTCCTCCCTCTGCACTCCTTCACCACATCTTCAAGTCCTGGCTCGTAGATGGGGAGGTGGTCGCTGTTCCAGGCATTGATTCTCGGCGAAGAGATATCCACTACAGCTACTTCAATCTCAGGACACTTAAGGGCAATCACAGCCATGGTAGGCCCACCTACATATCCGGCTCCAATGCAACAAATCTTCACCATTTTTGCTAGTTCTCAGCAGCCTGTATGAGAGAAAGATTTTAACTCAAACAGCATAGATACAAGGTAATTAATTATTCTAAGGACCAAAGTTTAATAATTAGAGACTCCAAGTCGGAATAAATCCTCAGGGAAGAAAATAGGAGAAAAACAGAGAAATCCATCCAAACAGCTAAATGAGGCAGATACAATATCGCAGAAAAAGAGGGGTTTAGAGAGGGATTAACATATGCATACACTCATACTTACATAAAGATCTATAGTTTTCAATATGAAGCAGTGAGAAAAGGGGTTTAGATCCAGAGGTTTGTCACGAAGAAGACGAAAATGCTCAAATGGAATTTATTTATTCTACCGTTCATATATAGTATCTACACACATACATGCACAAAAAATACATCAAACAAAAGACAAATTGCAGAATCTAATCCCCCATAACAATCTTAAGCTGCCAGATCTACGACAATTTATTCGAAAACAGCCAACAGATCTCTTTGCAAACAAACAATTTCACACATCATACACAAATTAAACAGAATAAAACAGTCATTTCAGACCCAAACAAGAAAAGCCAATTGGCAGAAAAAAACAGAAGAGTACAAAGAAAAAACCAGAAAGGTAAGAATCAATCCAAGCAAAACCCAGAACGTCAAAACGAAATTCCACAACCCCACAAGCCAAATCTTATTGGAACAAGAAAACCCAAATGGCAGAAACACAAAAGGAGCAAGCAAAACCCAGATGAGCAAAACGGAAAAACACAATACCCCACAAGCTAAATCTCACAGAAACCGAAGAAATGAAGTGAATTTCAAAAAACCAACAAACAGATCAATTACCTTATACTAAACCCTTGATTTGGATTCTGCCTTCAGATCGTGAAAGAGGAAGAACCCAAGAGATCTGATCCAGAAGAAGATGAAGGAATTCAGCTTCTTCTGCGAGGGAATGAGAAAGAATGAAGACGAGGGTGGGGAATGAGAAAGAACGAAGACCAGGTTCAATATATATACAGACTGTCACACGCCAACCCAGTCACCAAGATATTACCCACTCTGGTTTCGGGGAGAAAAGCGTTATTATTAACACGACTGAGCCCAACACGTTTTTGGTTTCATTTGCAACCCACCTTGATTATGTATCACTAATTAATTATTATTATTTAATCAAGAATTATGCCGTTTCATATAATATTTTTTATTGATGAGATAGTAAAATATTTTTTATTTAATTATAGTTTATTAATTAATTTACAAGCTTCAAGTTAAGCTGGTGGATCCAATGACATCATTCCCCGTTGATTTTAAATTCCAAATTGACTCTCTCTTCATCGTCATAGTACTAGTACTGGGGTATAAACATATTAATTAACCGTATATTTTTTGAATAAATATTAAACTTTCTTTTTCATTTTACTTGAGATTTTGTGAAATAGGAAGAGAAAAACCATATGTAGTCCACCGACAGAATGTCAGAAACAGCCCTACAGTCGCAAAAATGGATATACATGGAATGGTCACGAGAGAAGATATGTACATGCAAAAACTTTGATGCTGTTTGATGTTTGTACATATCCTATATTGTCGGGATATAAATATGAGTGAAAAATTTTAAATTAAAATATCGTGTTAAATTTATAAATATAATTTTTCACAAAATTTAATTAACGACAAGTGCTCATGACTTTCTTGAGCAATTTTTGTGTATTGTTTGTGCATGTAATAATCGAGATTATATTTATTATACAAAATTCACGAATAAATTTAATTTTGGTCATTATATATAATACATTATATAGCATGCAAAAATTTGTCCTTTTCCTTCCCATATTTCTTTCGTACGGAAAATTTGATTGAGTCTCTGATGAAAAGCATTTAAATCCGGTTTGAAAATGTCATTAATTTCATAACATATTCTTTTATAAGTGTTGAAAAATTCAAACCCAAAATATGTTTTATAAAATGATATGAAAGCTATTTGAAATTATTATAGAACACATCATAAGTTTTCTTGTGTTTCTTGTGTTTTTCAATCGTGATAAAAAAAAATGTTGAAATGTGTGATTTCTTTTGCTACTTTCAGAAGTCACTGAAAAATTGTTTCCAATTTAGTAAAATATATGAATGACTTAAAAACCTTTTTATTTCACTTAATGTTAATTACTATTATTCTTTCCAATTAATTATATAATAATACTGACGAAATGTTTCTATTAATTACTATAAATCAATTTACAAAAAACATAATACTATTTTTATGATTCTTTCCAATTCTCTAAAAGGAAGTTTTGAATTGGGTGTGAAACTGGGCATGAAAGCCAAATTTAATTCACAGTATGCCAGACACAAAACTTAAAAAACAAAAAGTTATTACGAATTAAACATTGAAAATCTCTTTTGACAAACATTAAGGATCCTAATGAACATATTCTGTTGGGAAAGTTTCCACATTTTAGCTTTCTATGTGTCCTCCTGATTTTTGCTCACAGAATCACTTTTAAGATGTCTAATGTATATATATATATATATATGTGTGTACCGAAAGAGAATTAAGTTTATCCTGATCTAACTTTAGCCGAAAAAAAAAGTTCTAATTTGATAAAGGGATGGAATAATATATATATATATATATATGTTTTGTTATTTGTACAACATCAAATACATATTTTTACTTGACAGAATATAATTTGTTAATATATTTTTTAAATAAATTTTTTGTGCACTATCTCACCTGTATTAATTTAATTTGATGATTATTCGTTTGAAATAGCAATGATTTTTTTTAAAAAAAAAATTGACTTCGATTGATATTTAAACTAAAAATTTTTAGTCTTGAAATCAATTTTTAGTATAATGAAATCAAAAGTTAAATTGACGTAACACTCAAATTAATCTCATAAAGAAACAGAATATATTATGAATGAAAACAAAGTCGACGAAAGCTTTTAGGTTTATGTTTGGCTGAAAATGTGAACGAAGGTTTGAACTGCTAAAAGGTTGGTATATCACATGGACGGAGGAACTGAGCAACATGGAAGAAGCAAAGGAGTATAAGATAACAAATATTAAATAGCCAAAAAGAGAGGTTAACTTATAAATTTCCCATTTTTCTGTTGCTGTTACAAAGCAATATTTGTTTATTGTAACTCAAATGCGTGGAACACGCTACAGCTCGTGAATGAAACGAGGAGGGTTGCTTATATATATATATATATATATATATGTATGTATGGATTCTCTAATTAACAGATAATAAAATTCTTCTCAAACAAAAAGATATAAAGAGAACAAAAGAAGATGGTTTGAAAAAAAGGAAAAAAAGAAGAAGAAGAAGAAGGCTTTATATATATTTTCACTCCTTATATAATTATTTTTCAATATGAGAGACAGTTTATTGTATATACGTTTGACGTCTAAATTATTTTGAAGTGCAACAAACCAATAATTAATGCTTCAAAAGCCCCCTGATTTGGTGTTTCCTTCATCAAACCATGCATAGGTCTTGAGTAGTTCCTAAGACATTCTCATACCTCCCCTCTATTTAAAAATTAATAATAATAGTATGGTAATGATAATAACCTGGAAAGTTACATAAATTCAGGTCATCAATGTAAATTTAATTTTATATATAAACATTTTTTTTATAAGTAAAGGACTCAAATGAAGAGCTTATTTAAATAGAGAGAAGAAAAATGAATAATTGAATTCACGCGCATAAATTTTCTTTATTATTGTATTCAAAAAAGGTGCTAGTTAAATCAAAATTCTTAAGCATTTATAAAAATATTAAATGCAAATTTTATTAAAATATACTGGATCTTTTTATATGTTTATTTATTATTTACTTAATTTATACTAATTTTTTAATGCTAAATCTAATTAAAAAATTTTCAAATATAAGCTAATAATTTACATAACAAATTATGGTTTCTACCATCTATTCTCAAAGTTTTTAGAAAATAAACGGCACGATAGGGATTATCTCAAAGTTGTTGGCATTTCTATTATTGTTAAAATAAAGAAGAAAGCATCAGCACACTTTTTTAATATTTGTCATTAAATTTTTTATTAATCTAATAGCAAATAGCTAAGAAATTGCAACTAGATTTTGTTTTATATATTTGCATATCACAGCCTATATTTTTAAATGAGTAAAATTGAAGCTAATCCTATATTTAATAATCTCATATAATTAGATTAAAAAAATAAAAACACTAATTTCATGCGCATACTTATCTCTACTTGAAGCAAAGGTGTTGTTTAACAACTCATTCAATCAATAGGAATCTAGCTAGTCTCTAAAATGGCCTTTTCTTCTTTCTTACTCTTTTTCCTTTTAAGTTTTCCATTCATTATTTCACTTAGATTTGTTAATAGAATATACGTAACAAACAATCACAAGTCATTTACCACATTTTTCAATATTGCTTTATTAGCCTATACAAAATCTAATGTTTGATAATAGTTATTTGATTTTGATATTTTGCTATGTTTTTAATAAGATCTAGTCGTCCTATAACTCATACCTAAGGTGAATAAAAAGCATAAGAAGAAGCTTCTACATCTTATGCAATAATTTTTTAAAAGTACACTACTAAATCCTACTTAATTAACTATTTTATGCACCTTTTGGTTTTAAATATAGTGTATGAATCTTATCTAGATTTTCTATAGAGATCTAAATGGTTCAAATTTTAGTTTTTTTTTTTTAATTTTTTATTTCATTTATCTTTTTTTATTTTGAAAAATATAAAAGATAAGATAAAAATATAAGTTAAAAGACTGTTTTCATCTTATTTTTTATTTTCTTTAAAATGAAAAAAATAATGAGTGATATTGAAAAAATATTTTAAAAATAGATTGTACAGATTTATATGATCAGTCTAGAGTTGTTGCTCCAAAGCAACAAGAAATTCATACGCTTCAATATATACATAAAAAAGAAATAAATAAAATGAAGGACAATTTTGAACTCAACAATTCTCTCATGTTTAATTTTTTTTTTTAAAGATGACTCGGAAAAAATACATTAGTATAATTTGGAATATTATCACAGTGCTGTGTAATTTTCTCTTTACATTCGGTCTATTTTTACAGAGATTATGGTGAAATATGTATTTCAAGGTACTAAAAAAAAAACTATTCTTATTTTCAATTCTATCATACTTATTTTTACTATTTTTTCTCTTGCAGAGATGTGCGTGCATGTCAGCTTGTCTCACTTTCCAGTTACTAACAATAATAACAATAACTACCAGCTATTACTGCAAATTAAGGTTCTTATGTTTATTTTCAAATTTAAATTAATCATATCCAATCATTTAAAAACTATTATGTAAAAATATAAAGAGAGCACCTAATTGACTCCACTTAAATATTTAATATTGCAAAGTTAAGTTAAATTTTAGAATAAAAATTTCCAAAAATTTGAGCTTAATTAATTCAACTTAAATAAAACAACTTGAACTTAAAATGCATTTGCATAAATTGAATGAAAAAGATCTTACATACAATTTATTGTATTCTTATTATTATATTTTTTAATTAAAATATAATAAATGTATAATTATTCAATAATACCATAAAAAATATATATTTTTAATTAAATAATATATTTATTACAATATTATTAAAAAATTTTATTTATTATATTTTAATAAAAATAAATATTATTGAATAATAATTATGATATAATAATAAACATTTTTTTAAATTTTTATTCTTATTTTTTGGTTCTCTCAATTGCAACGTACCAAACATGGGGTAAAACTTTGAATATGTTTAATATTGCTAGTCAGCGCCTAGAGTGGCTCAATGGGTTGTGCTACGTGGCCTAACAAAACCAGGGATTAGTGTATGTGCCACTCGTAGGTTAGGTCCATTTGACCGGTGACCAAGCCATTACACGCGCCTTCACATGCGGGACGCCATGATTCCAAGAAAAGTCGCCACAGTTGCCAAACACGGCCACATTCCCCCTTTTTTTTTTCTTCTTTAATTGGGGCAATTTATAATGATTCACTTAAAACAATCTAAATTTAAATTATATGAATAACCCTTTTCTATTAAAAAGCAAATAAATTTATTCAAACTCCAAAAAAAAAAATTAACTCAAATTAATATGTTTCCTAGCAAAAAATTATCGTTAGGAATTGAACCAACATTTTTTTTATGTCGACGCAAATTAATTAATATGGTCAATTAGATCACTTATTATAGTTATTAGTTAATTGAAATAAAACGACACATCATTTGAAAACAGACGCATAACACAAGACCGTATTCTCCGAGATTGTCGGCTGAGTTCAATTAAGGAAAAGCTAACGAGTCATGTGAGAGGTTTGGTCTCAAACCACCTCCTTTGATAGGAAACGCCATTGAATTTGTACCGTTCTCTGAGGTGGCTCTTTTTACGTTTCTTCACAATGAATTTGACTTGAAAAGTAATAAGAAAATGACCAATGCAAATTCAAAGCTTCTTCAAAATCCTTTGGCTCACAAAACCCAAACCCCTTTTTTTCTTTTAACTTTAACGATACACTTCTTTTATTTTTTTAATTTAATTTTTATTTATTAGGGCCATCACGTACGGTTCAGCGTTATCATGTGGAGAACTCGGGTTACTCATGAAGTTTCACTTCTTGTGTTAAAATGGAGGAGCTCAGAAGAATGGACCACATATTTGGCTGGCATGTTATTTTACTATTACAGAATCATGAGACATTTTAGATTCAGAATAAAATAATGGATAGTAATATTAATTACAAAATCATGTAAAGATGTGGAATAATGTCTTTGCCCTTTTTGGCAAGGAATTGAATTTTATGGCAGTAGGTACTAATAAATCTAGCGTTGTAATTAAGTTCGATTCTAATCTTAGCAAAGAAGAATTATCCTTTGTCACTCTGTCAATGAAGTGTTAGTTTATACAACATTAAGATTGGTGAGATATTTATACTATCACAAGTCAATTTCTACTCTTCACACTTATTCTTCTTCCTACTTCTAAGGTTATGGACCTCATATATAACTCCTTGAATTCTGCTTGGAGTAGGACCTTCGTTTAAATGAAGCCTTGACCATTTTCAGAAAAGATATTACAAATTGGAACAAGAATGTTTTTAGGCTTATTAAACTATGAAAGGATATTCTTTTAGCAAGGTTGAGAGGCAACCAGCAGAGTGATTCCTTGCCTTACTCTTCTTTTCTCAAAGAGCTTGATACTACACTTCAAAAGGAGCTTCATGAGGTTCTTATGCAAGAGGAGATCTTGTGGCTTCAAAAGGCTAGAACCACGTGGCTTCAATAAGGAGATTGAACGCAAGGTACTATCATGTTAAGACTACATGTAAGAGATAGCGTAATAAAGTTCTTTCTCTTGAAATGGTGATTAGACTGAGTGTCTCCATCCTACTAGGGGGGTTAGGCAAAGTGTTCCAATTTCTCCCTACATCTTTGTTTTATGCATGAATAAGTTATCTCACTTGATAAGTGAGGAGGTTGAGAAGGAGAATTGGCAGCCTTTCATAGTTTAAGAGTCTTTAACTCTACTGAGGAGAGTATTCAATGTGGCATATATGACACATGACTTCCTAAGCTGAATAAGATGTTCATCTGATAACTCCGATTCCCGAAAACCAATTTCATTTGTGTCTTCACGTGTAACATAGTATAATTTTAGGTTTGACTTGAATTTGAGCTTCCAAGTTAGTGTCTTATTTAGCCTGTAAAATTATATTGATGCCATGTTAGACATTTTTGTTAGTAGAGTTAATGTTGTTCGAAAAAAGAACAATATTCAACCTTTTTTTAACATTTTGAGAACTATAATATTGAATCAAAATAAAATTTTGGAATTAAAATAAAATTTAGGCAAAACTTTAGAAATTAAAAGCAAACTTTGTCTTAGAAAAACATGTACTTAATTTCGTATGTTATTATGCATCTATTTTATTCTAAAAGATTTTTAAATATGCTCAATATGTCAAATATAAATAAATAAAATCACTTATGAATAAATGTGTAAATATCTATTAATAAAAATTTACCTAATATACTTACATAGTTGTTCATAATTAACTTATTCTATCTCTATATTTTATAAATATCATATGCTCTATGGAAAAGTTTTTCACCCACTTTATATCTCTCATTAAATGTAATTAAAAAAATTCCATACTCCAATTAACTATTATGTATATAATCATTTGACCAGGAAAAAAAATTTATACTTAGCTCATTTTACATATTAACTGGTTATAGAGGAACACATATAAACTTTCAACTTCAAAATTCAATTTCAATGAATTTTGTTTGAATTTGTAGGTTTTAATATTATCTTAAATATTAAATAAGACTAATTAGGTATGTAAGTACTCAAATGGAAAAGCAAAGAGAGACAGATTAAAGTGTCAGATGCCGAAAAAAGATCAGTATATAAATATCTTAGTCTTTGGCACGTGTTATCTGGACAACTAAGCAGACATTTCGCTGTCAATTCTCTTGCTTTTTACAAGTAGCTTTCCTTCTGTCCAATTCTTATTGATTCACCAGAATGTTGAATCCCACATGCTCTTTTCCTCCATTTCTCAAGCCATCAACTTCGCTTTTTCTCAGTAACCCAAAATGCAAATCTTTCAAATTTGATAATCACAAGCCTTCTGCGTTACTTGCGGCGTAACTTGGTGTTGTAATTTACATTATATTTACCTGGTCATAGTATAAACTCAAGGTCATAATGATGCTAGCATACACGAGAAAGATTACAAAGTAAATGATGAAAGCGTATCTGAAATGCCACTTATCTCCACGCCTTGATGATGGCCTAGCAAGATAAAATGGAGAAGAAGAGAGAAAGTAGAAGGAAGGAGTAGGGATATGAAAATAGGAGAGAGAAAGTGAACTTGTAAAAACCTCTCTCATTCTCTCTCTCTCTCTCTCTCTCGCGTTACCAAAGGGCCACTTAAAAACACACAAAAGATTGGATTTTCTTAATTTCCTTCTAAAATTGACTGACAATTTTAAATAGAGATAGATATGTATTATTTAAGCTTATCATTTAAATAGATTTTATACATTCAAGTGGGATATGCAATTCAAGTGGATCCCACACATCCTGTATATATTTCTTTCCGAAATTAATAATTAATTTTGGAGATAAATTAAGAAGATCTATTTTTTAAGTTTGAATTCTCTATATTTTTTGTCAATTTTAAAAATATAGACACAAAATGTTTAGGGTTTAAGGTTGACATTTGAAATGTATTGAACTTCATTAGTAATAAGCTGTGTCTATCTTTCTTTCTTCCAAATTAATAAAAAATGAAGACAATTCAAACTTCCATTTTCCCACATACACGCATATATTATATAGGTCTTAATTCTTTACGATTATTGCATGATGCAATAACTAAAAGAAAGGAAGAAGGGGTGGGTCCCACATTCAAGTAGTTCCAATGGGAGTAACTCCCTCTTCCTCTCTCTTACCTACTGTGCTTCTAATTGCAGAAGATCCCTACCCATATTATACATCGGTACATATGTGAATGGATAAAAATGATTTTAGCAAGCATAAAATAAGATTAATAACTTGTAAATGTAATAAGTTGGAATCTCTTTCTGAATGGGCCCACGCATAATCAGATTCTCAGATTGAAGAAACTTCAATTCCAATCTGGCGAAGCAATTTACAATCTCGGTTGTTCTGAACGTTATGTAATATCAAGACACAAGACTGTGCTTCCTCACGCAGATTCATTGCTGCCATAACCTCTGCCTTGAAACTGTAAATTTTAGCTGCATTTTTTCCATGGCTGTTCATTAAGTTCTCATATGCCTTTAAATTTTGGTCAAATCAATCTTGGGCACGTTAAGATGCTTCATAATTTAGTTATTCTAGACCTGGCATTACATTACTTTGATCCAAGTTACAACCTTTACATCTTGTGCCGATATATAACAGCAACAAAACAGAGAGAGGAGAATCATCTTGTGTGTTCCTGAATCTACTTGGTACATATTATGGCTACTTGGTATATATATATATATATATATGTATGTATATAGAGCTGGTTTTAGAAGTCTAACTGCGTTAACAAATGCCTTAACGGATATGATTTCTCAAAGGCACAGACACATCCTTTGGTTCTGAGGAAAAGATGCTCATGGCAAGGAATTCAGTGTTCGATGAAACCATATTCTTGCTTATCCTGGTCCAGCAAATTAGCAATTACCTAAGACTTTATTTATGTCATATTAATAAGTTTGTTAAGTGTTCGTCATTTTATTTAAGGGAGTGACTATTTTAAATGAAAAAAAATTTTGAAACTATATTAAGAAATTTTATTTTTAGAGAATTAAATTGAGAGAAAATTAATTTTTAAAAAATTAATTTATTCTTTAAATTTTCGTTAAAAAAATCCATAATATGTAGCTTGTTTCCTTTGAGATGAGAAACCATTTTGTCTAACATGACCGTTTGTGACACTGTATATACTTTTTACAGATGTTTTTGCTTGACTTCATGTTCATGAAGCATATCAATTAAGCACACATCCAATGTAATTTTAGTTTGTTGCAAAAATTGATAGATCCATAACTTCTATTCTATAAGACTAATTGCGTTCATGAACTTCTTGTCGTTAAACAAATTAATTAGCTATAAATCGAATGTAATTCTAGCTTGTTGCAAAAATGGATATATCCATGAATTCCATTTAATAAAACTAATTACATTCATGAACTAGTTTTGTTTAAACAAATATGTAGAATAATGATAATTTGTAATTTGCTATATTTAGGCAATATTCGTATCACAATACACAATATATACATTGATTAAGTTCAATATTTTGGCAAAAAAAAAAGAATACTTCGATAAATTAATTATTTTAGTAATTAATGTATAAATTAACATACTTTATATATTAGATAATAGATCAAATAATTAATAAATATTCATGGTCCCAAAAAGTATTAATTTGTAAAGGTTTAACTGTATATCGCACAGACAGAGCCTAGAGGAATTGAGAAACATGGTGGCAGCATAGGATTAGCAATATATATATATATATATATATATATACACACACAAAACTTTTGCTCTCCAATCTTTAGTAATTTTAAGATAAGTTAATAAAAGCAACCCGTCTCTGGAGCAACCATATAGAACTTTATTTGCTTTCGAACTATAATCTTTTAAAAATAAGCAAAATTCACACTTAAAAAGCTAACCATACCAATTGATCAGATCTGATTTTAAAAGAGCAAAAAGCTCAAAAACTACAATCCTATATGAACAAAGCCCAGAAGCCAATTGACTATATATAAGGTATATGTGTACAAAGATAATTGGGGTAAGCACAACTAGTACAGGAGAAATGACAGGTTCATCACTTGGAGTTATTGGGTTGGTGTCAAGAAGTTTTTGAACCATTGAACAGATTGTTTGGGGTATCTCTTAAGATTGTCATTGTAATCAACAAAATAGAGACCAAATCTAGAAGTGTACCCAGCTGCCCACTCCCAGTTATCCAGTAGTGACCATGCAAAATACCCTTTCACGTTGCACCCATCTTCACTGCATTGAGAAAAATTATAACTTTATTAGCTTCCTATATAGATCTCAAAAGATTAAACACTATAACAGCATTATACTTAATTAGTATTACATACTTGATGGAAGCTAGCAAGCTGGATATATAACCACTGTGGTATCTAATCCTTTTTTCATCCTTTAGAGCATCCTTGATTGAGATAAATGGATTATTTGGATCGTCCATTCCTGCAGGAGCAACCGTAAGAGACACAAAGAGGGACGTTTAGCACACTTTAAAATTAAAAACCTTAGGTTTTTTCAAATGTATAATATTTATGATCTTAAATGGCGAAAGACAGACATCGTCTTGGGCTTCTGCAATATCATGCATAAGTGGTTGCTTCCATATGGGTCAAAATTTATCATAAATATAAGAATGAATTATATTAATTTTTTTTCTATTTTCAAAATATATATACACCTCTCTTAACACAAAAAGATATCTTATATTTTAACTAATTTAAAATTTTATGATCAAAATACTCTCATTTAAAATTTTAAAAAAAATTTTTAACAAAAAAAAATATATTTAAGTTAATGGAGGATATTTTAATAAAATAATAATAAAATTAGATTAAAATATAAAATAACCTTTTATTTCAAAGAAGATCTGCATATATTTTAAAAATAGAAGAGAGAATTATATAATTTTAATAAAATTCAGAGAAGAGTTGTGTAATTTAATCTAAATGTAATTAATGCTGGACATAATTCTCTTATGCAAAATGGCATTTAAGAGGAATATATAGTGAGTTTTTGGATTTTTTTTTTTTGGTGAAAAAGAGTTAGAAAAATTACCATTTTCGGTGATAACAACTGGAGGGTTCCCATACTTTTGCTTGATGTAATTCATTAAGCTTCTCATGCCTTGTGGCACTATATACAACCATATAGAATTTGCCTGTAAGTCAGAAATTTGCAAATTATGTGATCAGAGGGACAGTCATTTTATAGTTGGACATGAAAATAGTCCAAAATGTTTTTTAATACAATTATAACATATGGAAGAACTTTTATTAATGAGTCAATAATGTAATGTTAAATTTTAAAAAATATCACAGTGTATTAATTTCTATTAAAATATGATATTAAATATCTAAAAAAATCACCTAAATTTTTTTCTAATTATGTCTTTTTTCTCAGATTCATTGTAGCAAAAGTTCACTTGTCTATCCATCTTCATTGCATTAAGGAGTCTCAATATAGAAAAAATGCTTCACTTTTATAGGACTCACCCTTTCTCCAATAGCTTTTGTGCCTTTGAATGCTGAAACGAAAGAGAACACCAATAACAAAACAGCAAATTTAGATATCACTCAAATGATTTCTTGATAGAGTTTGAATGTTCAACTTACGAAGGGTGACGGTGCCAGAGTCTGCGATTGAATCATTGAGCAAAACTCCAATTATGTTAGTAGAATTATTTCTTGCATAAAATGTAGTGTAGTGATTGATTCCCACAAAATCTAGTGAACCCTTAACAAGAGCAGCCTCACTTGGCGAAAATTTTGGCAACCTTCTTCCAACTCTACTTCTCATTGAACTTGGATACTCTCCAAACATCAATGGCTCAAGAAACCTGTACACTCTTATAGTATCACATTTTCGTAGAAAATTTATAAAAGACATTCGGTTTTCCACCAAGTAAATTATAAATAAGTATATATTTAAGTATGTCAAAAATGAGTCTCACAAAATATATATATATATATATATATATGACATAGCACTGCCAAATGAATGACTCATAATAAATTAGCATTTTGGATAGAGTGCGATGATTGGCCCATTTATATCTTTTTTTTTTTAAGAAAAAAATTCTCATCTTTTTCATTCTCATTTCCGTGGGCTAGCTTATGCTCACCCTAACGGCCCGTTTTGTTTGTGGGCTACACAAGCCCAAATTTTCAAAACTCATATCCGCTCCAATATATGACTTAAATGGACTAATTGTGGGTTCTAGCTAATTTTGACAATACTGCACGTCAACATTTTTCCATTTTCCTATTGTCACATAAAATTTGGTGAAAACAAAATGTAGATTCAAGTGTAAACCGAAGTTAAATTTTTAATAATCACCCAGCATTGAAGTTTCATTTAAAACATCAACTTCCATTCATATATTTCTCTTGTGGTAAAAATTAAAATATGGAACTTTCAATCTGAAAGGCACTATATCTATGACTTACCAACCAAGCTGAAAGTCTTGGGCTCTCTGAGCTGCTTCAATGTCTTCTTTGGTGTTTGTTTCTGGCTTGAACCAAATGACATCAAAAGCTATCCCAAGTGATCCCTTCTGTATATTCTGTGAAATAACCAAGTTATCTAGTATATTAGATTTTCAATAAATAGTACATCATAGTGAGAACTCAAACATACAAATTCAACTTTCACATGCTTCAAAAGGAAAAAATAATGCTTAATAAAAGCTCTATCATGCACTAATGGCTCAATTACTTACAGAAGTAATTTTAACCTGAATTTTCACAAGGTCCTACCTTGTTCATATGGCTGATTTTTCTGATTGATTTGCTAATTATAAACAAAAACTCTATTTGGATCCAAAATGATAGAGTCATTATCAATATGATAATATGGGTTTGTTTCAATCACATAAAATAGTTAATCCTCTCAAAGATTGTATAGTATCAATAACCTTACCTTGTATTTTTTCCTATAAATATCTGCTACCGTTGCATGAGAGCGAAGGACATTGTGACCAACGATGTAAGGTTCAGTTGCAGAGTTGCCGGCCCGGCAAAACAAGCGGAGGAGAATGGAGCACCGGCCGGGAGCTTGGAGGCCAACATCATATCCTTGTGTGGCAAAAGTATGGGGCTCATTGAATGTGATCCAGTGCTTCACCCTGTCTCCAAATTTCTGAAAGCATGTCTCAGCAAAAGTTGCAAAGTCCTTTCTGCAGTATACAAAAAATGCATATATGTGTGCATATTTTAGTACTTGATATGATTATGCTAACACTGTGAAATCATAAGGTGACTTAAAATGTTAATCTTATTTCTGTACATGATTTCAGGGCTGAGCCATCCATTGTACTTGTCTTCCAAGGCTTGGGGCAGATCCCAGTGGTAAAGGGTCACATAGGGTTCAATTCCTGCAAATGCAATGGATCAAGCAATCAGAAGCATTGCAATAATCTTCTTACTGATGAGTTTATGGTTTGAACGTAAGGTTTGGATCTTCATGGGCCGGGATGTGTTGGTTTTACCTAAACGTAAATCAAACTTGAAAATTGAATTTCATAGACAAAAAAAAAAGGTTAACTTAGGCAAATTTTGACTCTCACTCGGAAAAAGAAAAGGTTGTTGGATTTCACCAGATTGATCGGGTCAACTAGGTATATGTACATTCCTACATGAGATGGGATGATTCCTTCATTTAGGAGCATTCCAAAACTAAAAACCTCAACATACCAAGTCATTACGTGAAAGTGTATCTTCAAAATTATTTGAAGAAAAGATTTAATTTGAGGCAAAACTCAAAGGTACTTCAAATCATAATACTTACAAAAAGGAATAAAGCGTAAGATATCATTATTCATAAGGTGGCAGGATAATAATAGTTACCTTTGGCCAACAAAGCATCTATGAGTTTATTGTAGTGATCAATTCCTGCCTGATTGATTTCCCCAGATCCATCTGGCATGATATCAGAACATTTCATCATGTACTTTTGCCAAAAGTATATATGCTTAGGTAAACCAAGACTTTCAAACTTCATAGTACAGTATAACCAGAAAAATACATGAAAAATAGTGGTTCATCCTTTGAAATTCTTTTGCTGCAAATATTCAATTACGCAACAAAAAGAAAAAGTATAGCCACTTTGTACAGCTGGAAAAATACCCATTTTATGGTGTCTTGCATTTGAACCTAAGAATCTTATCTCTAAGCAATCTCATACTTGAAGCAAGGTGTACATATCAGAAAAATTGGATTTTGATATGATTTTTAATCAAGGAATTCATAAATGTTCAATGACGACTCAGTGTATGGAAGACAAACAATAGAAATGTAAAGAAATAAAGCTTACTGGGAAAAATCCGAGACCAAGAAATGGAAAACCTATAGGCATCCATCCCCAAGTCCTTCATGAGCTGTATATCTTCCTGCTTGCAAAGAATTAAAAGAAAAAAATTCAAATTAAAAATAAATTCAGAAGTTCAGCAACAAGTACCTTTCAGTCTTTAACCAAAGCTTAAATAATTTGAATTAAATTACACGTATCTCTTTTAAAGATTTTTTTAAAAGTATACAAATTTACTTTTTATTTTTAAAATATATACAGATCTTTCTCAAAATAAAAAATTATCTTATACTTTAATATAATTTTTAATTTTTTAATTAAAATACCCTATATTAATCTAAATACATAATCTTTAATTAAATAAAAGGTATTTTGGTCAAAAAATTAGATTAAAGTATAAAAATAATTTTTATTTTAAAAGAGGTTTATGTATATTTTAAAAAAATTATGACATTTCAACATAATTCAAAAGATATATGTGAATTTACTCTAACAATTTTGTACTTGTGCCGTATAAGTAATTACTGCTTCACATAACATTGGACAGCAATGTAAGCTTCTAAAGTTTTCAAGCTAATGAACTGCATCTTATAAAATTTATTTGGCAAAAGCTTCTAAGGGTTAGTTTTGATCCATAAATGGCAATTGGGACAGAAGCGGGACTCTTTTCCAAACATAATTTTTTTCTCTATCTCTCTTTTAACTGTACGAGGTATAGTACCCAGCTTTACTTACATCATATCGATGATACTGATCCACTGCAACATCAGCATTGCTGAAATCTATTATCTTGCCTGCAACGACACAGTGCAATGAGGATAACAGTCAGCATATATGTCAGTATCTTAAGAAATTCATACTTGTGCAGAGCCAAAGATTTTCTTAATTTTATGAAATTTGTTTGCTTGTATACTTTTTATTTGGTATTTAGATTAAATATAGCCTCTTTTGTTTTTAGGGAATTCAATTGATGCAATTAAATTTGTGTTTGTATGTATGTATGATCGATGCAGTTATAGTGTCTGACCAAAAGTATGTGAAAATGTATCCCATACAGAGGGTCCCCTTCCATCTTCTTTCACTGCTCCTTCATACTACAAGGAAAAATCAACAATATTATTTTTCTTTACATCGAAATAATTTTATCATAATGTTCAAACAAAACAAAATCACAAAGAATGAAGATGTGTTTAATTATTCTTTTATTAATGATCGCATAGTTTATTTAATTTCATGCAAGTAATTTCTTTCTTTATTTTTTACGGGTAGCTGTTAAGCTGAGAAAAAGCAAACCAAAAACCATCAAAGTCTTCAGATAATTAAGGGAGAGAATTAAATTCGCACCAAACTTGAAGACTTTCTTGATCGTCTATCAACTTATTTTTATTTATATTTTAAATTCTAAATTATGTTTATTTTCAACAATAGGAGCATAATATATGTAATAGATTACTCATGTTATGATTTATCTCTATGGGCAAATAAAATAACAACATCTGAACAGGATGAAATGGGAAGATGCCTAGAACATTTTGCATGTTACATACGATTTATCCAGTTTCATATTATATATATATATATATATATATATATGGATTAGGAATATGTCTCTCTATTTCAATACCTTTCATTTTTCTTTTAAATATCTCAACAAATATTGCCGTTTATCAGAAGTGACAATTAAGACTAGTTTTGCTTGTTTCGACTCTATCTTTCAAAAGTTCTAAATTTTATAAGATCAAGTCAAACACGTATTTATTACGCCAAGTGATCAAGACAAAAAAACATTTGGCACAGCCTATTTTATATATATATATATATATATATATATATATATATATGGAATAGGAAGATGCCTATCCATTTCAATACGTTTCATTCTTCGTTTAAATCACTCAACGAATATTGCAGTTTATTAGAAGTGACAATTAGGATTAGTTTGGCTTGATTCCACTCTATCTTTCCAAAGTTCTAACCTTTATAAGATTGAGTCAAACAAGTATATATTTACATCAAGTGATCAAGACCCAAAAAAAAAAAAAAAACCCAGCCTATTTTTATGAGCTTGATCCTAAAGGCTGGCCTTCTAACTCTAGCCGCCAGAGTTGTCCAAAGGATCAATTCTAAAGATATATATTTTAAAATTTTGATAAATTAAGAAGATTTTGTTAGACCCCCATGTTCTTGCGGATCTCAATTTAATCTAATTATTCCTTTAAACTAATAATAATAATAATAATAATAATAATAATAATAATAATAATTTGTCAAGTCCTAAGAGTAATCTAGCTCGGCACAATTTAGCCTTAGAACTAAGGGGTGCATATTAGCTAGACCAACTGAATTTTTCTAATAAAACTTTGCCAAATTGAATTAGGTCAAGCCAATTAAAATAAAAAATGAAAAGCAAATTGGGTTGGGCCGAGGCAAGCACTAAATTGGTCATGCAAACTAGTTTGACTTAACATAGCAATATCTAAAATAATAACAATAAATGAGATATAATTGAAATTTTTATTTTTTAAAGGTTATTTTGTTATGTTGGTTAAAAATTTTTAAACACATTTGATAAATAGTCAAGATGAAAGTTTTTCATTTTTTCCAGTTTAAAAAAATCTCAAAATTATGATAATAAAAGTTCATTTAAAAAAAAATAAACGGACAAATCACCTTTGATATTTGCTTCACCTCCATATGGACCACCAAGTTTTAAATCATAGCATTTTGAAGTTTCATTGTCTATACTTGTGTTTTCGTTATATTTCCTTTTCTAAAGCCACATTTTTTTTCATTTTCATTATATAAATCCCATAAAAACATATTAAAATGAATAGTCATATATAAAAAACGATTAAATGATTATAAAAATATAAACATTCAAAAGCTTTAAATCTTTTAAAGTTTAATAAAATAAAAAAAGAAATACAGTTAAGTTTGATTAGTCTAACCTAGCCAACTTATGACCTGTTCAGTTTGTTTGGAAGAAAAAAAGGAATAAGAAAAGAAAAAAAAAGTTGAGAAAAATTATAATTTTATCTTTATAATCATTATTCAATTATTATTTAATACTCTTTAATAATAATTATTTAATTATTAAAAATAAAGATATTATAAATATTTTTTATCTATAAAATTATCTTTTTATTTTTTATTTCTACTTTTATCATGACTTTCTATATACTAAATAGATTTTTAGTTCAATATAAGATTAGGCCATACTTGAATCAAACCTGACACAGTCCTTGTACACCCTACTTAGAGCTAAATATGACCTAACTAAAAAGTGGTTATTATTTTGTTAACTCAGCCTTTTATGTTTATTAGGATTGAATGGGCCAGCACATAAGAACGGGCTCATTTTAATAATATTTTACACAATACTGACATCATAATGGATATTTTTGTAGTATTTATTCTTATTACAATTTTTATGTTTCAAAAAAGATAATAATAATCAACATGATTTTCTCTCTATCTCTCTGTCTCTCTAAGCACTTGAGTTAATCTCCCATGATACCTAAATATAATTTTATAACTTAATGTGAAATCCAGGGCAATGATTACACATCCAAAGCATTAAAGACCCTAATTAATAAAAACCAGTAAATGATTTCCAAAACTGAGGAGTAATTAATTAGAAGCAATTTTTTCTTACTAAAATTAAAATTACGTTTATAGAGAAACCTTGACCCCGAGATGTCACACTCACACCCACCGACGTCTCCGATACCATTAACTAACCGAATTTATAGATAAATTTACCCAAAATACCCTTTGACTTTTTAAGAAAAATAGAACATTCTTTCTCCATGCACCCATTTAGTGAAGTGTTTAAAATAAGTTATAATTACATTTATTTTGACCAAAATATATATATATATATAATATAATAATTATATATATATTGATTAAGTATTAAATATATATTTAATTAATATATAATAATTACTTTTCTAAATATAATAAATTATTAAATCACTTGACAATAAAATAAATAATTATTAAAAAAGGATATATTTATACTTTTTTTAAAAAAATTAACCAATTTAAAAATGATAATTTAATTTAATAATAAAATTTTTATTGAATATATGTTAATAATAAAATTTTATTATAAATCAAATTTAGGTTTTCAATACAAAATAAATAATATTAAAACAAAAGTTTAAAAAATAAATTTATAATAAGTTATATTTTTAATAGGAAAAATCAATATTTTTCTTGATAGTATTTTGATATTTTTTAATTCAAAAATATTTAAGAAGAAAAATAATTTACCCTTCGATAGGTGATATTAAGTACAATTCAAATATAAGTGATATTAAATACAAGTGAATTCTCCTATCCCCACATCAACATCCTCCTGAATTAAATTTTATTAAATAAACAATATTATGATTAAATTATGCTTTTACGTTCAATAAAATTATAAACCAAGTATGATGAGCAAGACAAGACAACGCATTATCATCAATACTAATATAAATGACTTTAAGACTTATGATGTTTTTGGTCTCTCAAATTGTCGCTCAAATTATATATTAAGAAAGTTATTTAACTTCCCATTACTTTTTTGAAAGAAATATGAAAATATTTTAAAATTAATTAAAATAATATTGACATATATTTTAATACATGTCAAACTACTAATTTCTATTATTCGTTTGAAAAAATATATGATATATATTCATAAAATGTTGATGTTTTTTTAGTTAATAGTGTTTTTTTGTCTTTTTGTCAAAATAGTGATATCAATGAGAAAAAAATTTATATACAATTTCTTATATTTTTACTATCAAATTTTTAAGTTAAAATATATTAAATATATAATTATTTAATAATATCATGATAAGTGTATAATTTTTACAAAAAATCGTATACCTTTTTAAATAAACTATATATTTGTCATAATATTATTGAATAATCATACGCTGTTATGTGTTAATTAAAAAACTTAATAATAAATATTTAAAGAACTACATATAAATTTAATTCTATTAATAATTAAATGAGAATGTCTGAATTTAAAAGAATTGATAAGGAAGTATTATCTTTTGAAGAAAAACTTATATGCAGCAACATGAAATACGTGTAGTTCTCTAATAATATAATAAGTATATGATTTTTGTAAATAATAAATTAATATCAATTAAACCAGCCACATACCATATTTTAATTAAAAATTTTAATAACAAAGAAAGAATGAATTGCACATTTTCTGATCAAATTCCATCAAAATGCAGAAAATCTTCTCGTGACTTTGCAGTAACCGCAATAGCAAGTTTATGTAGACTCTCCATCCAATGAAGAAAACCATCACAATTCATCCCAAAAGGAAAGAAGAAGTGATTCTCTTTTGTCCATATGCTAATTAATTTGCTTAGAGAACAAGCATTACTATCATACCAATCACAAAAACTCATTGAAATTTCACGATATCACACCTGTTCAAGTTTTGACAGAAAATTTCTCCTCTTATGAATCAGAAGCGAGAAAAGAAATTTCAAAATGATGACTGTGAAATATTGAACACCAACCAACCTGGAAAGCCGACGAGGCAGTCCCGAAGACGAAGCCCTTTGGAAAGCTTCCTCTGTTTATCTCTGAATTGCATATATCAATCTCAAATGCCGCCACCACCACCACCACTACTGCCATGGCCACACCAATGCCCTTTCTCGCTAACATGGTTTTAATTAAAGCCAGGCAGCTTCTCTTCTGTTCTGTAACAATGGTTTGTGAAGACTTTATATAGAGGATTTGAGAGAGATGGCGTCATATATAATAATAAAGTTTTACGGTATTTCATAGTACTGTAGTAGGTCGTAGAATGTAAATTCCATATAACACTTATTAATGAATAATAAAATGTGAGATTGAAATATGTAACTTTATTCTATTTTATTAAATAATATATACATAATATGATGTACTACATCCAGCTATTAATTTTTCATGAGACTTTAGGACCAAATCAAGAGGTATACATGTTGACATTAAGGTTCTGTTTGATTCACAGTATTGTGAATGTAATCTTTTTATATAATTTGTGTAATGTCTATTATATTCTTATATTTATTATTTTATTTATCAAATCATCTTTTTAGAAATAAGAATAAAATAATTATTTTTTATCTTACATACTTTCACCTATTCACATTTTACATTCCCTTTATTATTACATCTTTCAATTGAACATAGCATCATTAATATGTTAAAAACAATGTCTCTTCTTATTAATTTTGGTTTGATTTCTTATTATAATAATACATGTAACAAATGTACACATAGTCATATACAAAAACAATACAAAGACAGATGTTGATAATGATAAGCATATTTATTATAATTAGGGATTCAATTATTACCAATTTTTCTTTTTTTAATTAAATTAAATTGTCACAAAGCGTAATAAATATATCCTAGCTGCCCTTCACCAAAAAGAATGGATTATTGAACATGGAAGAGACTAGAAAGATAAGGGTACGATGTGAATGGGCTGTCGAGCAAAGCTCATAAAGGACATAAAGCAATTCAAAACAGACAGCTCAATTGACAAGGAAAGGATTTAATAGCATCACTTTTCATTGACTTGTATTCATTTTTTCAAAAAAGATAATTGAAAAATGAAAATTTAAATATATTAAGTTAATGCAAACAATTCTTTTTTAAAATAAAATTTTATATATACTGAGTCTATATGAGAAAAATTATTTTAAAAATTAATTTAATATTTCAAACAAAACTGAAATGTACCTGATATCAATAAGAGAAATGAGGCAGGATAAGTGGTGGGACAAGGAAAAGTAATGTTTTTGGATTGCTTTCTAATTTCTGTTTTTTCTTCCTTCCTTTGCTTTTTTCTCAATCCCACCTTTGCTTTTCTCTATTTTCAGTAATTTGGTGGTGTCTTGAAATCACTTCTTTCTGTATGAGTAAAATTCTCTCCCATTTTGGTTTCCTTAGCTTCAATCTTTTCTAATTGGTTATATATTACTTAACTCAATGTAAAAACAAATAAGAAAATCTTTTTGTAAATGACACATTGATGAGGCGATTAAATTTTGGGGTTGAATTTTATATAAAAAAATATTTAATTTTACATTTAATTTTTTTAAAACATTTGTGAAAATTTAGACTTGTGATCCCGTCTATGATTAATTTGAACCCCATCTTCATAACATGCATATGACGTGTTTGGGGGAAAAAATATTTCCAATTGTGAATTCTATATGATGACCCTTTTTCTTCCCTCCAAAACTGAGGATGAAAAATGTAGTCCAATCAGGTTTTGCCACAAAGCCATTCATATGTTGCCATCTTTCTTGGAACAGAAGGAACATTTCAAAATTGGACCTCAAAAATAAAAAAGAACATTTCAAAAAGACCTTGGAATTAAAGTGGATAACATTCTGTAAATGTTTGTTATCATTTCTTTTTAATAAAAATATGATATGTACAGATTTTTTTAAATGGCTCAATTATATAATACTGAATTATAAAAATTATTTTCTTGTTATATTAAAGAACTTAATAATATGGACTTAAAAATTAAAATAAATTGCACTAACTTCTTTTTTTTTTGGCCAAACACTAACTTCCCTTGTAATTTAGTTAAATTATATTGGATACTTTTCTTGTTTTAACTATTATACATCACCTACCTCTAATTTATTTTTTACTAATAAAGTTAATTTTTTTTACATGATATGTGTTTCTTTCAAAAATAAAATTATTCAATTATTTTTATTGTCATAAAACTAAAAGCTTGTCTTCAAACTTAAACATTAATTTAACTACCTCAACTAGCATGTTAAAAATAAAATTATAATTTTATGTTGCACCAAAAGTTAATTTTTTTTATTACAAAAAATAAATTAATAAGAGAGTTTCTTTAATATATATCAAAGTGTTATAAAAGTTGAAAGTAAATTTTTAAAAAAGAAAAGTATAAGTTTTATTTAACTAAACTTAAAAGAAAAATTAATGGAACTTACCCTAAAAGTTATACCGAAAACCAGAGTTCTGTCCAAAATTAAAAGGGACAATCTCTTCTCAAAAGACAAGTAATAAATGTTTGCCAAATAATATAGCTAACGCACGTTTGGCTGTTAAAGGGAAAAAGAAATAAAAGTGAAAATTTTAAAATAATATTTATTATATCCTGATAATTATTATTTAATTATCCTTTTTTTATAATATTTTTAAAAATAAATACGCAAAAATTATTTTTCATTTACTGAATTCCTTTTACAAGGCACGAGGACAAAGAGTTTACCAGAAGCAAAGGGGTGATAAGGTTCTGAACTGGTCAAAATGATACTGGTTGGTCGGTCAGAGAGACATTCAAACTTCAAACCAAGAAAAGAAAAAAAAAACCCTTTGAAATGTGAAAATTTTTGGTACAAATTGCTAAAAATAAATTTAAATAATTAAATAAATGCATAAAAATATAAAATTACTAATTTCAATTTACCTAATACTCCATGACAAAATTAATATGTAAAAATATATAACGTGTGATTGTTTTAAAAGAATAAATAATTGGCAACATCATCAGGTGACAAAGAAAACTAGGTGACAAAAGGATGGGCATGCATTTGCTTTGCCGATGTCTTTGTTTTATCTTAGAACATTGTCCTATCACATATTTAATTTGCTAAACCAAACGATAAAGAAAACATGACCTCTCACTAATCATATATTTTATGGACGAATCAAGTGGAAGGTGCAAATTTATGCGAGAAGTGAAAAAAAAATACTCTTAAGGATTAAAATTTTATTTTGGTCTCTTCTAGATAGAATATTTTTTTAATTTAATTTTTTATAAAAATATTTTTTCAATATGAACTCTCACAAATAAGATATTTTTTAATTTGATCATTCATAAAATTATTTTTTTTAATTTAGTCTCTGGAAAATAAAATTATTATCAATAATATTTTTTTATTAATTATTGCAAACAAAATTAATAAAAAATTGATCGAAGAATATTATGTACAACTTATAAAAAGAATTAAATAACATGTCATCATATTTGTTAATTTTATTTACAACAAATTGGTAGAATAATATTATTAATAACAATTTTATTTGTGATGGACCAAATTAAAAATACTTATAAGCTAAAGGCCAAATTAAGAAAGTAATTATATGAAAGATTAAATTGAAAAATACCTTATTTGTATAAGGGACCAAATTGATAAAGAAATTTTATGAGAGACCTAAGTATAAAATACCTAATGTTTGAGGATCAAAGTGGAGTTTTACTCTTATTCTTAGATCATAAATTAACAGTTGATATTAGTACACAAATTTTTTTAAAAAAATGACATTTATTATAAATTTATGGCAATTTTTTATGTTAATCTCGATAACTTATTTATAATCTTTAAGCAGTTGATGAAAAAAGCAAAGCGCGTTGGATGTAAGAACTTTCTATATAGACTACATATTTAAATCTAAAATACCAATTTAAACAATCCATATAATGTGCGAACTTCATGGAGCCCATAGTTGACAGATGAGTCGTCCTGTAGCTTTTACGTTTAAGCTAAATCTTCGTTTCCCTATTGCTTGTTAATAAAATATTGTAACTTCAGATTGATGAATACCTATTAATAAAATACTACAGCTAACCATTATATTTTGAATGAATGAAAACTTAATACGTATGCTAGTTTATAAATACCTATTAATAAAAGAATTCAGCTAAGATAATATTTTGAACGAAGGAAAACTTAAACATAATACGCATGCTTGTTCACAAATAACTATTAATAAAGGAATAACTAAAATCCTATTTTAATCTTTTATAAATGAAATATTTTTTAATTTAGTTTCTCATAAAATTACTTTCTCAATTTAGTTTTTCATAAAAATGTCTTTTTAATTTAGATTATTACATATAAAGTATTTTTTAATTAGGACTTTGATAGACCCAGAGACTAATATAATTATTGACTCCTAGCCTATTAAAACATAAATAAGGGAGAAAAAAAGAGATGCTAAGAACAAGGAGACTAGCAGTGAGGTGTTCGCTAATAACTACCTTTGTTTGTTAATGGAAGAGAGAGTAAAGTGAGCCTTCTGTTGGCTAGGTAGTTATTGGCTAGTGATGGTGTGTGAGAGGGAAGGAGGAGAATGATTTTGGATAGGAGAATCTTTAGTCACTTGAATACTAAAGGGTTATATTCTTTTTCGTGTTGTCTTTCTTTACTTGGAATTCTGCAAATACTAGTACTATTTGATAGAATTCCATCATTTTGGTATCATAGCTATACTTTTTTGGTGAATGGTTAACTCCAAAATGGAACAGAAAGTAGAATTGTTGGAGAAGGGATTGGCAAAAGTGAAAACCCAATAGTTGGCTTAAGTATCAACAGTGATGGACATTTTGATAGACTTGTGGTACAAGATGGAATAGAATCCAAAAAAGGCAAAAGATGTTGTCATTGTTCAGCATGTGTCTCACTTTGGTTCAAACAAAGGGGGAGATGTTGTAGTAGGTGACAAGGACGCAACTTGATTTAGGAAATTGGAATTACTAGAGTTCACATGTGAAGACTCCATTGGATGGATATTCAAAGTGGAGTAGTATTTCTTTGTGAATAATGTTAATGAAGTTGAGAAACTTGACACAATGGCTCTATGTATGGAAGACAAAGCATTAAACTAGTTACAATGGCTTGAAAAAAGGAGCCCAATGAGTAATTAGGTGGAGGTCAAGCAAGAGTTGAAGAGGAGGTTCCATTAGAAACAATTAGGGAGGGAGTTGTCACACCTGAAAATGCGACCGTGTGGCGCCTTTAAAAAAAAATCAAAATTAAAAGGTAAAAAGAAATCTGATAAATAAATAGGGTTCAGGAATCGCCACCAAAATTTATTTTTTAAAAGGCCAAATTTTGGAAAAGCCTCTTTTTTTTATTTGAAAAATGGTCTGCAAACCAGATTGGGATTCGGGAGTCGATTGTGAGTGGGAAAGATGTTAGGCACCCCACTACACCCGTTCTTAAGAACGGTTACCCTAAGTCAGTTGTGCAAAATTATATAGCCTTTAGTCTATTCTAATTCTCCATAACAAATCACATGCAAAGAATGGAAGGAAAAATTTAAGGAAATAAAATTTAAGGGAAGAAAGAAAACTAAAAACAACACAAAAAGGAATTCAAAAAATAAAGAAAAGAGAATAAAATAAAATTAGAAGTAATAAAAGAATTAAAGGAAATAAAATGAAGGAAAAAAATGTTTATTTACAAGGGCGAACTTGACCTAAGATGAGAGCCTAGGGCCTACGTACCCTTAGGAGGGATCAAAGTCCACGTAGTTCGATGGAAGATTGTATTTGTTGGTTTTTTTTTTTCCGTTTTATGTTTGTTTTTTTTTTTTGTCTTTTCTCTTTTTCTTATGAGTTTGTGTTCTTTATTTTTTTTTTAATTTTTATTTTTTTTGGTTTAGGTATTTTTTGTGAAAAGACAAAGAAAATAAATTACTTTTTCCTTTAATAAAATAAATTTTGAAATTGATTGATGTATTTTGATTTGCTAAAGAAAAATTTAATTTAATTTTTCTTGCATTTCCAATTTTTCTTCTTACTTATCATTTTTTGTTTTCTATCATTTTCATTTTTTTTTGGTTTATTTTTTATTACCCCTTTTTTGTTTGTTTGTTTTTCTTATTTTGCTTTTGTTTATTATTATTATTATTATTATTATTATTATTATTATTATTATTATTATTATTATTATTATTATTTTGCTTGTTGTTATTTTTTTGTTTTCCATTTTTTTCTACTTTTTTTTTATCTCTTTTTGATTTTTCTTTTGGTTTTGTTATTGTTTGTTTTTTTTTATTTGTTTCTCTCTTTTTTGTTAATTTTTATGTTTTTTTTTCATTTTTCTCTTTCTCTATCTCTTTTTATCATTGTTTTGTTTTTGTTCTGTCATTATTTATTTATTTTTTTTATTTTTTATTTACCTCTATTTTATTTATTTATTTTTTTGGGTTCTATTTTGTTCTTTCTTTCCTTTTTTTTTTTTTGTTTTTATTTTTATTTCTATTTCTTTTTGTTATTTTTGTTTATTTTTGTTTTGTTTATGATTTTTCGACTTTTTGTATATTTTTGTTTTTGCGTTTTTTTTCTAATTTTGTTATTGTTGTTTATTTGTTTCCTTTTTTGTTATTGTTGTTTTTGTGTTTTTTCTGATTTTGTTATATATATATATTTATTATTTATTATTATTTATTATTTTTTATTTTTTTTTAACTTTGATTTTATCTTTGTTTTCTGTATTTTTTTTGTTTTGGACTAATTTTCGTTTTTTTTTCATTTTTATTTTTATTTTTATTTTTAGTTCTACTTGTAATTTATTATTTTTCATTTTTTTTTGGTTATTTTTTATTATTATTTTTTTATTTTTTGTGTTGTTTTTGTTTTTGTTTTTGTTTTTTGTTTTTTGTTTTTTGGTTTTATTATTTTTTGTTTGTTTTTTTTTGTTCGATTTTTGTTTTTATTATTTCTTTTATGATTTCTCTGTTTCTCACTCTTGTTTTTGTCTCTTCTTCTTTTTTTTTTTGTTTTAATTAATTTTTTTTATTTTGTTAATTGTATTTATTCTTATCGTTAATCTTCTTCCTTTTTACTTTTCACCTTTTTCCTTTATTTTAGTACGTTTTTATTATTATTATTTTATTTTATTTTCTCTTTTTTTTTTATATTGATTTTTTGTTGTTTTTTCCTATTTTCATTTTTGTGTTATGTTTCTTTCTTTTTGTTTGCCTCCCTTTTTTTTTGTTTTTACTTTTTTTTTTGTTATGATTTCTTTGTTATTTGAAAGTTGTGATTATTCAAACATTATCATTTAAGCCTTTTTCTTTCTTTATTTTTTTCTGTTTTTTTTTTGTTTTTTGTTTTGTTTTTTTTTTGCTTCATTCTATTTTTATTTATTTAATTTTCATTAAGAAGAGGACCAACTCTGGAAGAGAGAGAAAAAAAAATGCTTTTAAACTTTTGCAAATGAGATTTTTTTCAATTTCATAGGAAACCCTTTTCAAGACAGATTCTTAAGACTTTGGATACGAATAGTTGATCCTCTCTTATTTTTTGATTTGTTTTTTTTTATTACTTCTTTTTTTTTAGTATTTTTTTTGTTGGAGAAAAAAAAAGAAAAAAAAAACCTTCGAATGGGGTCATTGAAGCCCAAAAACATGAAAAATATAACTTCGCGACCCAAAAGGTACCGAGAGGCTTATTGCCACACATGACCTTTTTGGTTTATTCTTATGGGCCCAAGGGGATATGAAATCCCACATGGCCATGCCAATAACTTGAAAAATGAATAACAGTAAAGTAAAAACAAAAAAAAAAAAGAAAGAAAGAAAGAAAAAAAAAACAGATACCTTATATTTGTGAGGGTGGGTGATCAGTGTTCAGTATCCAATCATCACTATTAGGTAGGTTTACAAAAACGAAAAAAAAAATAAAATAAAATAAAAGTATGAAAATTACAACAGATTCTCCAACTCATCCTCCCTTGGCCGGCGAGACCAATATGGTCATCCCTGGGACAGTGCAATCAGATTCTTCCTTTTTGCTCCATCAACGTGCTCGCATTACCCTAAAATGGGCAGCATATTCCACAGCAACATAATGAAAACCAACAGGACAGAAAACATTTGCAAGGACAGGGAATGTATGTAGAGTTTCATCACATCAATAATAACTAATGATCGAAATGCTATGAACAACCAACGATCCATATAACAATTCTCGAAAGCATATTCTACATGCATAAGGAAGCAGAACAGTAATGAAAAAAAACAAGATCGTTGTACCACTTTCTATTGAAATCATACAAGCCAGGACTCAATCCACAAGTGCCTTACTCAAGCATTTGATCAAACAGATACTAGGTATTTTTCGAAGACTGTATGGGATGCCATATTTCACAGTAAACCATCAACCAGGATTAAATACTCGTAGCTGTGATGTTAAGCATTAGGTTCTATTGGGATGACACTAATAATCTGACTAAGAAAAAGAAACTCTCCGGCCAATAAAACTTGCAAAACCAAACAGAACTAATAGCCACATTTAAGCACCAATTCAATTTCAGGGATTAGCACGAATCAAGAATGATATTCAAGCATTAATTAAAAATTTACGGACCAACACCGATCAACAGCAGTGTCTCAATCACAGCTCAGCAGTAATATTCACTCATCAACCAAATTTCAAAAGTTTAGTCCAGGAACCAAGATTCTCAGAAATACAATAAATCGAAGCAACGTACCTTTTGACACCGGCTTACTCACGCCGACTACTGGAAAGATTAAATCTGGGCCGATGGGAACTGTTCCTCTTCTCTCCGGATTCAGCTATTAGCGAATCTTCATCCAGGATTCACCAGATATACAGAGAAATCCTCCTCTCTATTCTTCTGTTTTCCCTTGACGAGTTTCACTCCCTCTCCCCTCGGTTTCTTTTGCCTTTCAGCTTTTTTTTCCGAAAAAGCAAATCTCCTCTCGATTTTTCTTCTCCTCTCTCCGAGAAAAATTTTCCTTTCGAAAAACCCCCTCCTATTTATAACGGATCCAAGAGTGGTCTCCACTCTCGCTCGCGCGCCTCGCCCTTCTGCTCTTCGTACGAGTCCATCGCGCCTCTCTGCTCCACCCACTCGCAGCACCAACACTTCTCCCGTACCTTTTCCTTCCTTCGCATCCGGAGAGAAGAGGAACAGTGCAGAGAGCAAGAGGGGGGGACCAGAGACCTTTTAGGGTTTTTTTTTGCATTTCCTCTGGATTGTCTTGCTTCCTTCGGGTAAACTGACGGGTTGGTGAAGCGGGGGGAAGGGATCCGGAATTCTTGGGCTGGCCGAAAATGGGGAAGAGGAGGCTTGGAGGTCCGAAATTCATGGGTAAAAAAAATGGACCTCCCTTCTTTGGGCTTCTTTGTTTCTATTCTGGCCCAATTCGAAATTGCTCCTTTATATATATATATATATATTTTTTTTTTTTTTTGCCCCAATCCAGAGTTCCCCCTTTTTTTTTTTTGTCCAATTCGGAGTTGAGTTGGATCCTTCTCTTTTCTCTTCTTCTTTTCTTTTATTTTATATTTTTATTATATTCTTTGATGATTTTTTTATTTATATTTTACTTACTTTTAGTCTTCCCTCTCTCTCCCTTTGTGGGTTTTATTTTTCATTTTTCTTTTTTCTGACCCCCTTTTTTTTTTATTTGATATTATTTATTATGTTTATTTATTTATTTTTCATATGTATATTCTTATATTTTTTTTTATTTGATTTTTTTTTGTCATTTCCTTGTCTAGATATTGGTTATTATATTTTCCTTTTTTTCCTTGAATTTGTTGGGTCAAAAAGGGTCTATTTGATATTATTATTTTTATATATATATATTTTTTATTCATCATGTTAGTTTTCTAATTTAATTTTTTTTTGATTTATCATGATTTTTTTTTTGAGCATGTCTGGACAAAATACGGTGTTCACAGTTGCCCCTCTTTACTTGTTTCTTAGGGCAAAGAAATTGAAAATGTAATTTATATATATTTTCATTGCTTAAGAAACAAGTAAAGATAAGAACACGTATTTTGTTGGAGCTGATTTGATTGCCTTCTGACAATTAAGAGAGGGTGAGAGCGACCCAAACAAAATATAGGGTTCACATGCTGCCCCTCTTTACTTATTCTTTAAGTAAAGAAATCGAAAACGCAATTTTTGATTTCCTTAACTTATGAATAAGTAAAGATAGAAACAAATATTTTGTTTGGGACGCTGAAAGATAAAAGTGAGCTAACTTACCCAGAAATGCTGGAACTTAACCAAAAACGCTTGCCAGTCTGTGATTCTATAATCAGTTTATGCAAGACTTTTGGGTGCCTATTCTGGCAGGACTTTGGTGCATATCCTGGTAGGACTTTGGTTTGCCTGTTCTAGCAGAACTTTTATTGGTGCCTATTCTGGTAGGACTTTGGTTTGCCTATTCTGGTAGGACTTTTATTGGTGCCTATTCTGGTAGGACTTAAAGGTGCCTGTTCTGGCAGGACTTTGGTTGCCTATTCTGGTAGGACTTTTATTGGTGCCTATTCTGGTAGGACTTTGGATGCCTGTTCTGGCAGGACTTTGATGCCTATTCTGGTAGGACTTTGGGTTGCCTATTCTGGTAGGACTTTGGTTTGCCTATTTTGGTAGGACTTTGGTTGCCTATTCTGGTAGGACTTTGGGTGCCTGTTCTGGCAGGACTTTGATGCCTATTCTGGTAGGACTTTGGTTGCCTATTCTGGTAGGACTTTGGGTGCCTGTTCTGGCAGGACTTTGATGCCTATTCTGGTAGGACTTTGGGGTGCCTATTCTGGTAGGATTTTGGTTTGCCTATTCTGGTAGGACTTTTATTAGTGCCTATTCTGGTAAGACTTTTATTGGTTGCCTATTCTTGTAGGACTTTGGGTGCCTGTTCTGGCAGGACTTTGATGCCTATTCTGGTAGGACTTTGGGTTGCCTATTCTGGTAGGACTTTGGTTTGCCTATTCTGGTAGGACTTTGGGTTGCCTATTCTGGTAGGACTTTTATTTGTGCCTATGTTTGGGTAATGCATATGTATATGTGAGATGCATGATATATGAATGGAACTTTATGGGAAAAGTAACCAGAGGATTTGGTAAATGAAGGTAATTTTGCGAGCAGGAAACATGAGACATGTGGATGTTGCCCCTGATTTGGTTTCAGTTTCTTAGGCAACGAATGAAGAAAATGTGGGAATGCTTTATTTAATATGTACTTGTACTCTCCTCTTCTTTCTTTTTTTTTTTTATTTTCTCCTTCTTTTCCTTCTTTTCATTTATTTACTTTATTATTATTTCTCGTCTGTTTCTTGTTTTGTTGTGTCTTTGTCTTTTCTTTTTTTTTCATAAAAATGTTAATTTAGAGGCATTACCAAGCGTTGAACTTTTAACTGACCAACTATATGGACGAGGTATATTGTCCTCTCGAATCACTACCCATTTAACCAGACTCTTAGCATTTTAGCTTGCATTCAACTAGGAATCCTTGACATTCCGCCAACAGAGGATTTCATACATTATCTTTGAAGCCACGGTTGACCCTTTCATTTGTTTTCTTGGGAAGAAGAGCCATTGTGCATGTCATTCAGGAATGTCTTGATAACCGAGTCTGAGATGAAAATGGCATTTCGATGAGAGACATTTGAGATTTGGTCTCGGTCTATCCTTCCAGTAATGATTAGGATAATTGGTCCAAAGAGGGTCTCAATGATGATGTGTCAAGTATTTGCTTTGATAAATGTTATTCCTTAGTTGTTAATTTATTTATAAAACATGAATGCAGTGGTTGCAATAAGAATAGAAGTTACTAAAGAACAATCTCTGATTAGAAATCTTATCGAACATATAAGAGTTTAGACAAATAGGTAATTTGCAAACATAGAAAAGATAAAAGAACTACAATCAAAAAATTCTTTCAAAGAATGTCCTCTACGTTTGGCCCTGTCTACCCCTATAAGGTGATTCTTTGCGTTATACAAGACATGCAATTTGTCGAACCTAATTTGAAACCTTTCTCGCCCATACCTCGACCCGACTTTGGACCTCAGATTTTGTCCCACCTTGTGCCTAGGCATCTTCCCCTTCCCCCTAGCGAGCTTTCCTTTCATTTCCTCCCTTCTTTTCCTTTCTCCTTTGCTTTTTTTCGTTTTTTCTTTTATTATTATTATTATTTTTTTATCCTCTTTTTTTTTTGGCTCTAATTTTTGCCTAGGCCGTCCTTTCGGATTTTCAGCCTAGCGAGCTATTATCTGTGCTCTAACTTTTGCCTAGGACGCCCATATGGGTTTTCAACCTAGCGAGCTTTTCCTTATGCAAAATATTTTTTTATTGCATTTGAATTGCAGGGCTTGGTCAAATCATGGCCATCCATATCCGTCAAAACTAATGCCCCTCCTAAGAAAGCATGCTTCACAATGTAAGGCCCTTCATAAGTAGGAGCCCATTTTCCTCGAGTATCATCTTGGTTGGGCAAGATTCTTTTAAGAACTAAGTCACTAGCCTTAAACTCTCTATGGCAAAGCTTTTTGTTGAAAGCCCGTGCCACCCTCTTTTGATACAATTGCCCATGGCATATAGCCGTGAGTCTTCGCTCCTCGATCATATTCAACTGTTCATACCGAGCCCTCATCCAATCACTTTCATTTAAATTGGATTCAATTAATACCCGCAAGGTAAGGATTTCAACCTCGATTGGCGTGACAGCTTCCATTCCATAAACTAGAGAATACGAAGTCGCTCCAGTGGAGGTACGCACAGTTGTGCGATAACCATGCAATGCGTATGGGAGCATATCATGCCAATCCTTGTAGGTGATGGTCATTTTAGTAATGATCTTCTTTATGTTCTTATTCGCTGCCTCTACTGCCCCATTCATTTGTGGTCGATAGGGTACTGAATTATGGTGCTTGATCTTAAACTGTTCGCAAAGTTTAGAGACTTCTGTTCCATTCAGGTTTACAGCGTTATCTGTAATGATCCTTTCAGGTAGCCCATATCGACATATGATGTTCGTCTTGAGAAACTTGCAGAAAGCTCTTTGAGTGACACTGACAAAGGAATTAGCTTCTATCCACTTAGTGAAATAATCGATGGCAACCAGAATAAAACGATGTCCATTTGAAGCCTTAGGATTTATTGGGCCAATTACATCCACGCCCCACATGGAGAAGGGCCAAGGTGCCACCAGATTGTGTAACGAAACCGGTGGTGCATTGATTTTGTCTGCGTATATTTGGCATTTGTGGCATTTTTGAACGTACTCAATGCAATCTTTCTCCATTGTTAACCAAAAATACCCACACCTCTGGATTTGTTTGGCCAACATAAAGTCATTCGTATGCGTACCGCATATTCCTTCGTGCACTTCCGTGACTATCTTTTGGGCCTCCTTCGCATCCACACACCGTAACAGTGTACTATCGTGACTTCTCTTGTACAGGATCCCATTGCTGATGAAGAAATTCATGGCTAGGCGCTGGATAGCCTTTTTATCACCTTCGGTGGCCTCAATTGGGTATTCTTTACTTGTCATATATGTTTTAATGTCATGATACCAAGGTTGTCCGTCATGCTCTTCTTCTATGTTCAAGCAATATGCTTGTGAATCTCTGGCCTCTACTCGGAGCGGCTGGACTTGGACTCCATAGTCAAGTCGAATCATTACTGTCAAGGTGGCTAAAGCATCAGCAAATTGGTTCTTATCTCGAGTGATATGATGAAAATTGATTTCTTCAAATTGTTCAATTAATTGAGCCAGAAATTTCTGATATGGAATCAGTTTTGAATCCTTAGTTTGCCACTCCCCAGTCACTTGATAAATTATAAGGGCTGAATCGCCAAAAACTTCGAGATTTTTTATACCAAGAGTTATTGCAGCATTTAACCCATTGATGCAAGCTTCATATTCCGCTACATTGTTAGTGCATTCAAATTCCAATTTAATGGCCACTGGGAATTGCTTTCCTTCAGGGGATATAATTACAGCTCCAATACCATAGCCATGCATGTTTGCAGCTCCATCAAAATACATCTTCCATCGTCTATCTTTCTCATCTACATCATCTTCATCATCCTCGACGGCTAGGACGTCCTCATCAAGAAAATGAAAGTCCAATGGTTGGTATTCATCCAAAGGGTTCTCGGCTAGGTAATCTGCTATAACGCTCCCTTTTACAGACTTTCGCGTCATATACTTGACATCGTACTCAGATAGAATTACTTGCCACTTAGAGACTCTACCAGAAACGTGTGGGCTTTCAAAAATATATTTGATGGGATCCATTCGAGAGATTAACCAAGTAGTGAAATAAAGCATGTATTGCCGCAAACGTCTGGTGGTCCATGCTAACCCGCAACAAGTTTTCTCGATCAGTGGGTAGCGGGCTTCACATTCGTTAAATTTCTTACTCAGGTAATAAATTGCTTGCTCCTTCTTTCTGGAGGTGTCATGTTGCCCCAGTACGGCCCCCATCGATCTTGGCAAGATGGTCAAATAGAGGATCAAAGGTCGTCCTTGTGTGGGCGGAACCAAAATTGGGGGATTTAATAAATAATCCTTAATCTTGTCAAAGGCTTGCTGGCAGCTACTATCCCATCCTCCAGTGTAACTCTTCTTTAACAATTTAAAAATTAGTTCGCAGGTTGCAGTTAAGTTGGCAATGAATCTTGCTATATAATTTAGTCGACCCAGAAAACTTCGCACCTCCCTTTCAGTTTGGGGAGCTGGCATTTCGCGAATCGCTTTTACTTTGTCAGGATCCACTTCTATCCCTTTCTGACTCACCATGAAGCCCAATAACTTTCCAGTTAAAGCCCCAAAGATACACTTATTGGGGTTTAAGCGGAGTTTGTATTCACGCAACCTTTCAAACAATTTTCTCAAAACTGCCACATGGCTCTCCTCTTCTCCAGATTTAGCCACCATATCATCGACATACACTTCAACCTCCTTATGCATCATGTCATGAAAGAGTGCCATCATGGCTCGTTGATAAGTCGCTCCTGCATTCTTTAACCCGAATGGCATCACCCTGTAACAATAGGTTCCCCATGGCGTAATGAATGTAGTTTTCTCTTTATGGTCTTTATGCATAGGGATTTGATTGTACCCCGAGTAACCGTCCATAAAGGAATACCGATGAGCTCGGGCCGTATTATCGACTAAAATATCAATATAAGGCAGTGGAAAATCATCCTTAGGGCTTGCCTTATTCAAATCCCTATAATCAACACACATGCGAACCCTTCCATCTTTTTTAAGGACTGGTACAATGTTTGCTACCCATTGAGGGTACGTGGACACTTGGAGGAACCCTACTTCTAATTGTTTCATGACCTCTTCTTTTATTTTCAAAGACATGTCGGGACTCATTCTCCTCAACTTTTGCTTCTTTGGCTCGACATCTGGGAATAAAGGAATCTCATAAGAAGCAATCTTTGGATCGAGTCCAGGCATGTCTTGATAAGACCATGCAAAGACGTCCATGTATTCCCTAAAGAGTTGAACCATCTCCTTTTTTCGGATTATCTACTATTTTAATCTCCCTTTTTATCTTCCTATGTCCCTAAGTTAATGTTTTCAACTGTTTCTTCATGTGGGCATATCCCATTACCTTCAGAGTCGAGCATTTTTTCAAAGATTTGGGTTAACTCTTCATTATCAGATTCGGAATCATGCATATCTGTAGTAACGCAAGAATCACTCAATAGGGGCTCGGGGACCTCTGCGTTGGACATGAGTCCCGAGGAAAATGATTTCCTAGAGGAGGACATAAAAGGAAAAAGGAACGAGTAAAAAGAAGGAAAGGAAAGCATGATATTCAAGGATTTGGATTTCATTAACAAAAACTGCCATCATTCATAAAATATCGAGTGTAATTGCAAAGTAAAACATCTTAAACAAATTAAAACAAAGGAACAACATAATCGTGACAATTACTCTAGAGTTACGACATCCGCGATATCCTCAATTTCCCAATTATCCAATCTGTCTCCAGAATCGTCGACCGTAACCCAAGCTTTAATTCCTCGTGTGGCTCCATCATCAACCATTGAAATACTTAACTGGCCCATAACCTCTGAGGGGGGCGAAAAAGTTTCTCTGATGTGGGGAACTTTCTGCTTCTCTTGCTCTTTACTTCCCTTTGCGCTCGGTTGTGCCTTTAGTTGATTTGACAACAAAGGTTCATACCCTAAACCTTGACGCTTGGGATTTTCTGGGAGACTGATAGGCCGTTCAATTCCTTGAAGCTGTATCCCCAATCCCTTTCCGGATTTGAACCCGTTCCTTTCTAACATTTTCATCACAGTCTGGTTAACATTCCCGACGACATGCTTGGGTCCATCCATCTCTAAACTTTGAAGCGGCGTTTCCATCTCTTGTTCAGCAGCTTCGATATAGGGCAAAGAGCTGGGCTTGCTCAACATTATCTCCTCTTCTCCTTTAATAGTGATTATCCTCCCCTCATCAATGAACTTAACCCTTTGGTGAAAAGTGGAAGGCACCGCGCCGGTGGAATGAATCCAAGGCCTACCCAACAACATTGTATAGGACGGATCAATATCCATAACTTGAAAGTCCACCACGAATGTTTTCGGCCCGATCTCCAAGGACAATCGAGTATTACCAATTACTGCTCTCTTGGAGCTATCAAATGCTCTAACCACCATATCACTTTTTTCAATGAGTGATGCCTCAACTGCCAGTTGCTCAAATGTGGCTAGCGGTAACACATTAAGCGCCGATCCACTATCAATCAAGACCTTTGCAATTACAAAGCCATTGCATTTCAATGTAATGTGCAGGGCCTTAGGCTGATTGGCAGATGTCCCCACAATCTCTTCCTCAGAAAATGAGATGGAAGATGTGGATTTGACGACATTCATCACATTGGCAATCTTCTCTGGAGTGACATCGGGTTGTACATATGCTTCCTCTAATACTTTTTGCAAAGCTCGACGATGCACCTCCGAACTCATGACTAAGGACCACATTGAAATTCGAGCTGGAGTTTTCTTCAGTTGTTCTACCACATCATATTCGCTCTGCTTCATGATTCGTAAGAATTCATCGTCAGTGCTTTCTTCTTTTCCTTTTTGTTTCTCTTTTTGACCGCTATTATCAACCCCTTTTCCCCTTAGACTTTTATCTACATTTGTAGGAAGATAAACCCTACCACTTCGAGTGACTCCCCTAGTCTCGGCTATATTTGTGATAGGCTCTCCTTCTGCCTTAGCGATTACTGCGTGATTCAGGGAATATCCGATAGTTTCCTCATATCTCCAGGGTACAGCGCGATTACTTTCATACGGGAAGGGTGCTGCATATTAACAATTACTGGTGAGGGTTTCGGAGGGGAGGAGGCCGCCGTTGAAAATGGCTCATTAACAATTAGAGTAACTATTTTCAGTTGCCTGGCAGGGATGACAACATCAACACATTTCTTATCTATCATATAAACTTCTTCCTCAGACTTTCCTACAACCACAACTCCCAATGTCATTAATTCTTTCAATGTCCCCTGGAACTGCGCACAACTCTCGATATTATGATCCGTAACTTGTTGATGATAATCGCAGAATGTACCTTGTGACTCAGCAACAGTTTTAACAGACTCTACCAGTGTTGATTCCAACATGTATCCAGCCGATCGAAGATTAGCCAAAAGAATCTTCATTGGGAACTCAATAGTGTCAGGGTTCTTGGAAAATCCCGATTCATTCTCAATAGCATTCACTTGTCGTCCGTGGCTGGGTAGAGGATTGGTGGTGATTGTCGAATCTTCCCTGGGCTTAAGCTGGATATGATTAGAGTCTATTAGATCTAACACATTCCTCTTGAATGTGATACAGTTCTCAATTGAATGCCCCGGGGCTCCCATATGATACTCGCAAGAGACGTTAGGGTTGTACCAAGCTGGGTATGGTGGTTGCATCCCCTTCACGTACTGTGGCCCTATGAGCTTTGCCTCCAATAATTGCTGGTACAGCTCTGCATTGGTGGAATTGAAATTAGGCCATGGACGGTTGTCCCTCGGTCGTACATTAGCTCCCCTCTCCTGTTGTCCTGGTCCATTCAGTGCCGGTCTATACTGAGTTTGGCCCCCACTTTCCCGACCAATCTGATAAGACACCGGTTGTCGTGAGAATGGTTTTGAGGGTTGAATGTAGCTTACTTCCCCTTCCTTCTTCTTTATACCCTGTCCCCTTCTAAATCCGCCCTCTGTCGAAGGAGATGTAAGCTTTCCGTCTCGAATGTCCGTGTCAATTCTCTCTCCCACCTCAATTAAATCCGCGAAGTCAATAACATGGGTTCCCAACATGATCTTGTAGAAGGGATCGGATAAGGTCCGGATAAAGTATGAACAAAATTCGGATCCAATCATTGGGGGCTGAACTTGAGAGGCCATTAATCTCCACCTTTGAGCATATTCTTTGAATAACTCAGTTGGTTTCTTAGTCATTCTTTTCAACTGTTCCCTAGTTGGGGCTGTGTCGAGATTGAACTTGTATTGTTTCATGAAAGCATTTGTGAGATCTCTCCACTTACGAATCTTAGAATGGTCTAATTGCATAAACTATAATAAGGCAGATCCAGTCAGACTTTCCGGGAAGAAATTTATCAGAAACTTTTCATCCCTTGACCAAACAGTCATCTTTGTGCAGTACGACTTGAGATGAAAAATTGGGTTACCAGAGCCATCGTACTTGTCAAAATCTGGAACTTTAAACTTTTTCGGAATTGATACTTCGGGGGTTAAGCACAACTCTTCTATTTCTAATGACCCCCATGTGGTTGGCCCTTGTAAATCCCACAACTGGTCTCTTACCTCCCCTAACTCTCTTTCCCAGTCCTCCTTAGCATCATTACTCTTCCCCTTGCTATCCGCAGTTGGGATCTGGAATGTATAGGTTGCATCATACCCGGGAAAATCTTGCATATCTTTTGCTTCATCACGTGGAATCGGCTTATCAGCCATCAGCATAGGAGGATCTTGTGCATTCGTGTGTTGTATCACAGGGTCAGGTACTCGACTAGAATGTTCTTCAGTTATAACCACTCCGGTTGAGCTTCTTCCCATGTGTGCAGCGATGGGTGGATGACTGGATGCACTGGGTGAATTATCAATGCCTTTTCCTTTGACAGCTTCCAACAACACCTTCATCATTTCACTCATTTGAGCCATCTGATTCTCCATAGTCGTGATGCGATTATTCAGTGTGACTGTGTCTTCCTCAACTCTCTGACTACCTTCCCTTTGACGTTCCTCCATGAGCCTGGTTCTTGAGCGTGTGTCGTATATCTTAGTAGGACGTATCTGGTTAAATGGGACGCGTTTCGGAGGCGCAATATTGTCTTTCTTTTATTTGACTCTTTCTATTCTTTTCTCTGTAAATAGAAAACAAATTTAGTGATAATGAAAAAAAAAACCTCTTATTTTATTATTATTATTAGGTGCACATTCTTTAATTTGGGTCAACTGCTTTGGCATAATGGCAAAGGAACATTGGGACCTCTGATTCTTAAAGAATTTCATTAACCCATGTAAGAATATCAAAGTTGACACTTGACACAAGGGGGAATTAAAAACCCCTACATGATCAGGTCTTTGTATTCATCTGAGCTGTCAAGCATAAGGAGCATACAACTTTTGTTTCTTCATTACATCGGAATTTTTGGAACTTAATAACTATTAAGATATTTCAACTCATTTACAATGTCATGACATAATATAAAAAACTCCGTCATTTCCTTCGGTGTATTCCATGGGTTAGCTAAACCTTCAGCTGCCTTCAATGTGCTCGTGAAACTAGGGAGAATCTCGTCAGCCAAGAGTAACAATTTCCTGAACCAAAACATGAACCTTTCTTTTTCTGTGGCTCGTTCTGCATGAAGTACTTTCCATGTCTCAATCATCTCAGCTTGCTGATTAAGCTGTTCCACCAAGTTTTGTACTATTACAGCATTATCACTTCTGACAACGGATATCTCATGCATTTTCTACTCCAATTCCCTTGCCAGTATATCAATTTCGTGTTGAATCCCACTAGATTTAAGCTTCCGCACTTGTTTTTCTAATACATCTTTTTCCTTCAGGACCTTCATCAACTGGCTTCTACTGATACGCATCTTCTTTTCATTTTCAGTTACCCGCTGTTGAGCCTTTTCTATGGTATCCCTCAATCTTATATTTTCTTCCTTCATCCTTTTCATCCCAACATGCCCCACATTTCCTTTATGCCTCTTTACCCTATCCGCTTCTGCTCGCAACACTGCACATTCACTTCTCATTTGGCTCAAACTCCTCAAGCGTTCTTGCCTTTTTTCTTCTAAATCTTTCAACTCTTTTTTTTTTCTTTCACTTGTCTTGCTAGTTGTTTGTCAATTATTTGCATGTCATTGCCGAGCATGGGGTCAATGGGTCCAAAAGAAGGGTTGGCCCCCTTTGTCCTTTCCTTTAGCCATTCTTGATACTCCTTGGTTATGGTTACTATTCGCTTGCCCAGTTCGCATCTCCCTTTGCATATCACTCGACTCCATGCGCCTTTTATTTTTTGGCAAAGTGTCTTGGCCTCGGGATCATTATGATAAAAATGAACCAATTGTATCGCTTCCTTGGATGGAATATCTTGTTTGTATGCAAACTGTTGATGGACAATCGAGGGGTTGTAATTAATACAGCCTCGAGGGCTCATCAGAGGTACATTCAAAAATTCTCCGCAACAATACACTATTTCTTCACTTTCCCACCAAGCCAGCTTCCACCATACTGTATTCTCATCTAATTGACTGAGGGTTTGAGCCCAATCATCGCGAGTCTTCTTTGAAGATGACAGGATAACACCTTCACGATTAAGAAAATCCCTAACAGGGTGATGTATGGTATCATGTCGTCGACCCAACTGATATTGCCTCCCATAAATATGATTGAACATCCAAACGGTGAGGAGTTGTAGGCAACACTTCAATTTTTCTCCTTTTTCTTGTTGGCAAAAGCTTAAGGTTAAGAACGTTTCGGCCAAAATTACGGGTGTGGGATTCACGCGATGATTTTCCACCATCCATAGAACACTTACGGCTGCCAAATCAATTATTCCTACTGCTGAAGGGAATAGTACTAACCCATATATGGCTAGGGCCAGGACTCTCTTAAAAGCCACCCAATCTCCCTTTTCAGCTAAGATCTCCAACCGCCTTTCTACGTACTTCCTCAAAAGGCCTTCGGTCTGTCCTCGCTGATGTAATTGTATTTTGCTAGGATCTTCCCCTAAAATCTGAGCCACTGTACGCTTTGATGGCAAATGTCCAGGATAGTAGTAGACGGAAGCATCCTTTCCCATGAGCGTATTCATGAAACTCCCATATTCCTCTAGAGTGGGTGTAATCTGGAATGTAGAGAACGTAAAACACCTTAGTGAATTATCCCAATACTGGGCCAAGGCTGAAAGTGCTTCTGGCTGGACCGGTATTCGCAACAAATCTAAAATATCCCCATAATCCCTTCAAAAATCTCGGATATGCCTTCCAGTCAACTTCTCACTTAAGACAATCAAACTCTCGACCGATTCAGCTTCTGCCTTGATTTTAAGCTTCGTTCCCGTTGCAACTAGGCCAGTGGGTCTTGAGCTCAGATATTGTCCATTCCCCAAAGGTTCCACCATTGTGCCAATTAACCCAGATGACTGTTCATTATTTCAAAATATCAAAACTCATTGGTTAGTGTATCATTATCGTTAGCTTGACAATTCTACCCAGCTCTCAAGGAATTTATTATTCCATAGAGGATAAAGGGTACGAGGATCAATTTAAGAAAGAATAGCTCTCTACACAATTGACACCGATATGCTCAGTAAGCTAACATAATGATGTACTGACATTCATGCCGCGATATTGGATTTAATGCCTCGGCATGAGAAATAAAAAAAAACTTTGCACTCTTCCTTGAGGGGCTTATTGCTCCATGGGAGAAAAGAGGCGACAATTAAATCGAGAGAAACAAGTCTTTCTACATGATTCAACGTCTTAAAAATTAATTCTCTAACTGAGACATCACATCTGTTTATTGATGATAGAAAACTTTTAGATTTTATAATTTCCATGATTTGAAACATTCATCTTCTATTAAAAATTCATTGTTTCGCGGGGTAGAGTATATTATGCAGTGTTTATTATTTTAACTCATATCCATTTCTTTTATGCATGAATGCATGCTGAAAAATTTCCCTTTCGAGGAGTCATGAGGAATGCGATTATGGCCTTTTCGGGGTTGAAAACCCACTAAGCAAGGGTTAGCTCAACTAATGCATACTTTCATCATAGTTAACATTATGCCTAGTTGGCATCATAACAACCCGTCAACTACTCCAGTAATCAGTGGCGATGTGTCACTTTTCCTATAAGTATCATTGGGATGTAATGCATGAACAATTAAAGGTGCTCTCCTTTGTCCTACTATGGATAGATCCTAGGTTGTGATCATTGGTCTATAGAAGTATGGCTCTACCTACTTAGGAGACATCTATGGCTTGACTATCAGTGTAAATTTTTATGGTAGATCTATGACCCCTAATCATTGGTCCCCAAATTGCCCCCATCGTGAGATGAGGATCTCATTATATGAATTCGACCTTGAGAGGAAAAAGATCCTACACAGGTCCAGTTCATATAACAAGGTACAATTTAGGCGAGGTCTTCATGATAGCCTCAGGAAGCACAAGGCTTCACAGGGAAATCAATATAAACCTCTACTAACCTAAGAAACACTCAGACCCGGGTATAGGGCCCATAACGTGTGTGATATATTTGTGTATCAGTGATGTGTGTGAGGAGAGCATTTACCTCTTCACCCTATGAACTACCCAACCCTCATCTGCTAAACAGATTGGCAGAATAACAGGCAGAGAAATATATGCAGATAGAAATAAGAAGTAACATATCCAAGTATAGTCATCTACCCTAAAGTTTTATTCCACATGTTATCTATCCTAACATATATTATACACAAAATCAACAAAATGAAGCTAATAAAACAAGCATGTGAATGACATGTTATCTACCCCTAATCATGTAAGACAAACAACAAAAGGAGAATCGAAATAAAATAAGGCCATAATATCTTGCACAGCTAACTTAATTTGGGCTTGACTCTCTTGAAAGTCCCCAGTGGAGTCGCCAAACTGTCACACCCGAAAATGTGACCGCGTGGCGCCTTTAAAAAGAAATCAAAACTAAAAGGTAAAAAGAAATCTGATAAATAAATAGGGTTCAGGAGTCGCCACCAAAATTTATTTTTCAAAAGGCCAAATTTTGGAAAAGCCTCTTTTTTTTATTTGAAAAATGGTCTGCAAACCAGATTGGGATTCGGGAGTCGATTGTGAGTGGGAAAGGTGTTAGGCACCCCACTACACCCGTTCTTAAGAACGGTTACCCTAAGTCAGTTGTGCAAAATTATATAGCCTTTAGTCTATTCTAATTCTCCCTAACAAATCATATGCAAAGAATGGAAGGAAAAATTTAAGGAAATAAAATTTAAGGGAAGAAAGAAAACTAAAAACAATACAAAAAGGAATTCAAAAAATAAAGAAAAGAGAATAAAATAAAATTAGAAGTAATAAAAGAATTAAAGGAAATAAAATGAAGGAAAAAAATGTTTATTTACAAGGGCGGACTTGACCTAGGATGAGAGTCTAGGGCCTACGTACCCTTAGGAGGGATCAAAGTCCACGTAGTTCGATGGAAGATTGTATTTGTTGGTTTTTTTTTTTTCTGTTTTATGTTTGTTTTTTTTTTTTGTCTTTTCTCTTTTTCTTATGAGTTTGTGTTCTTTATTTTTTTTTTAATTTTTATTTTTTTTGGTTTAGGTATTTTTTGTGAAAAGACAAAGAAAATAAATTACTTTTTCCTTTAATAAAATAAATTTTGAAATTGATTGATGTATTTTGATTTGCTAAAGGAAAATTTAATTTAATTTTTCTTGCATTTCCAATTTTTCTTCTTACTTATCATTTTTTGTTTTCTATCATTTTCATTTTTTTTTGGTTTATTTTTTATTACCCCTTTTTTGTTTGTTTGTTTTTCTTATTTTGCTTTTGTTTATTATTATTATTATTATTATTATTATTATTATTATTTTTGCTTGTTGTTATTTTTTTGTTTTCCATTTTTTTCTACTTTTTTTTTATCTCTTTTTGATTTTTCTTTTAGTTTTGTTATTGTTTGTTTGTTTTTTTTATTTTATTTGTTTCTCTCTTTTTTGTTAATTTTTATGTTTTTTTTCATTTTTCTCTTTCTCTATCTCTTTTTATCATTGTTTTGTTTTTGTTTTGTCATTATTTATTTTTTTTTATTTTTTTATTTTTACCTCTATTTTATTTATTTATTTTTTTGGGTTCTATTTTGTTCTTTCTCTTTTTTTCCTTTTTGTTTTGTTTTTATTTTTATTTCTATTTCTTTTTGTTATTTTGTTTATCTTTGTTTTGTTTATGATTTTTCGACTTTTTGTATATTTTTGTTTTTGCGTTTTTTTTCTGATTTTGTTATTATTGTTTATTTGTTTCCTTTTTTGTTATTGTTGTTTTTGTGTTTTTTCTGATTTTGTTATATATATATATATATATATATATATATATATATATATATATATATATATTTTTTTTTTATTTTTTTTATTTTTTATTTTTAACTTTGATTTTATCTTTGTTTTCTGTATTTTTTTTGTTTTGGACTAATTTTCGTTTTTTTTTTCATTTTTATTTTTATTTTTATTTTTAGTTCTACTTGTAATTTATTATTTTTCATTTTTTTTGGTTATTTTTTATTATTATTTTTTATTTTTTGTGTTGTTTTTGTTTTGTTTTTGTTTTGTTTTTTGTTTTTTGGTTTTATTATTTTTTGTTTTTTTTTTTTTGTTCGATTTTTGTTTTTATTATTTCTTTTATGATTTCTCTATTTCTCACTCTTGTTTTTGTCTCTTCTTCTTTTTTTTTTTGTTTTAATTAATTTTTTTTATTTTGTTAATTGTATTTATTCTTATCGTTAATCTTCTTCCTTTTTACTTTTCACCTTTTTCCTTTATTTTAGTACGTTTTTATTATTATTATTTTCTTTTCTTTTCTTTTTTTTTTATATTGATTTTTTGTTATTTTTTCCTATTTTCATTTTTGTGTTATGTTTCTTTCTTTTTGTTTGCCTCCCTTTTTTTTTGTTTTTACTTTTTTTTTGTTACGATTTCTTTGTTATTTGAAAGTTGTGATTATTCAAACATTATCATTTAAGCCTTTTTCTTTCTTTATTTTTTTCTGTTTTTTTTTATTTTTTGTTTTGTTTTTTTTTTTGCTTCATTCTATTTTTATTTATTTAATTTTCGTTAAGAAGAGGACCAACTCTGGAAGAGAGAGAAAAAAAAATGCTTTTAAACTTTTGCAAATGAGATTTTTTTCAATTTCATAGGAAACCCTTTTCAAGACAGATCCTTAAGACTTTGGATACGAATAGTTGATCCTCTCTTATTTTTTGATTTGTTTTTTTTATTACTTCTTTTTTTTTAGTATTTTTTTTGTTGGAGAAAAAAAAAAGAAAAAAAAAACCTTTGAATGGGGTCATTGAAGCCCAAAAACATGAAAAATATAACTTCGCGACCCAAAAGGTACCGGGAGACTTATTGCCACACATGACCTTTTTGGTTTATTCTTATGGGCCCAAGGGGATATGAAATCCCACATGGCCATGCCAATAACTTGAAAAATGAATAACAGTAAAGTAAAAACAAAACAAAAAAGAAAGAAAGAAAGAAAAAAAAAACAGATACCTTATATTTGTGAGGGTGGGTGATCAGTGTACAGTATCCAATCATCACTATTAGGCAGGTTTACAAAAACGAAAATAAATAAATAAATAAATAAAATAAAAGTATGAAAATTACAACAGATTCTCCAACTCATCCTCCCTTGGCCGGCGAGACCAATATGGTCATCCCTGGGACAGTGCAATTAGATTCCTCCCTTTTGCTCCATTAACGTGCTCGCATTACCCCAAAATGGGCAGCATATTCCACAGCAACATAATGAAAACCAACAGGACAGAAAACATTTGCAAGGACAGGGAATGTATGTAGAGTTTCATCACATCAATAATAACTAATGATCAAAATGCTATGAACAACCAACGATCCATATAACAATTCTCGAAAGCATATTCTACATGCATAAGGAAGCAAAACAGTAATGAAAAAAAACAAGATCGTTGTACCACTTTCTATTGAAATCATACAAGCCAGGACTCAATCCACAAGTGCCTTACTCAAGCATTTGATCAAACAGATACTAGGTATTTTCCGAAGACTGTATGGGATGCCATATTTCACAATAAACCATCAACCGGGATTAAATACTCATAGCTGTGATGTTAAGCATCAGGTTCTATTGGGATGACACTAATAATCTGACTAAGAAAAAGAAACTCTCCGGCCAATAAAACTTGCAAAACCAAACAGAACTAATAGCCACATTTAAGCACCAATTCAATTTCAGGGATTAGCACGAATCAAGAATGATATTCAAGCATTAATTAAAAATTTACGGACCAACACCGATCAACAGCAGTGTCTCAATCACAGCTCAGCAGTAATATTCACTCATCAACCAAATTTCAAAAGTTTAGTCAAGGAACCAGGATTTTCAGAAATACAATAGATCGAAGCAACGTACCTTTTGACACCGGCTTACTCACGCCGACTACTGGAAAGATTAAATCTGGGCCGATGGGAACTGTTCCTCTTCTCTCCGGATTCAGCTATTAGCGAATCTTCATCTAGGATTCACCAGATATACAGAGAAATCCTCCTCTCTATTCTTCCGTTTTCCCTTGACGAGTTTCACTCCCTCTCCCCTCGGTTTCTTTTGCCTTTTAGCTTTTTTTTCCGAAAAAGCAAATCTCCTCTCGATTTTTCTTCTCCTCTCTCCGAGAAAAATTTTCCTTTCGAAAAACCCCCCTCCTATTTATAACGGATCCGAGAGTGGTCTCCACTCTCGCTCGAGCGCCTCGCCCTTCTGCTCTTCGTACGAGTCCATCGCGCCTCTCTGCTCCACCCACTCGCAGCACCAACACTTCTCCCGTACCTTTTCCTTCCTTCGCATCCGGAGAGAAAAGGAACAGTGCAGAGAGCAAGAGGCGGGGACCAGAGACCTTTTAGGGTTTTTTTCGCATTTCCTCTGGATTGTCTTGCTTCCTTCGGGTAAACTGACGGGTTGGTGAAGCGGGGGGAAGGGATCCGAAATTCTTGGGCTGGCCGAAAATGGGGAAGAGAAGGCCTGGAAGTCCGAAATTCATGGGTAAAAAAAACGGACCTCCCTTCTTTGGGCTTCTTTGTTTCTATTCTGGCCCAATTCGAAATTGCTCCTTTTATATATATATATATATATATATATATATATTTTTGCCCCAATCCAGAGTTTCCCCTTTTTTTTTGGTCCAATTCGGAGTTGGGTTGGATCCTTCTCTTTTCTCTTCTTCTTTTCTTTTATTTTATATTTTTTATTATATTCTTTGATGATTTTTTTATTTATATTTTACTTACTTTTAGTCTTCCCTCTCTCTCCCTTTGTGGGTTTTATTTTTCATTTTTCTTTTTTCTGACCCCTTTTTTTTTATTTGATATTATTTATTATGTTTATTTATTTATTTTTCATATGTATATTCTTATATATATTTTTTTTGATTTGATTTTTTTTTTTGTCATTTCCTTGTCTAGATATTGGTTATTATATTTTCCTTTTTTTCCTTGAATTTGTTGGGTCAAAAAGGGTCTATTTGATATTATTATTTTTATATATATATATTTTTTATTCATCATGTTAGTTTTCTAATTTAATTTTTTTTTTGATTTATCATGATTTTTTTTTGAGCATGTCCAGACAAAATACGGTGTTCACAGGAGTCACTATAAGATCCTAATAGTGCTTAAGCAAAATAGTTTTGTTTTCAATTATAAGGAGAAGTTTGGGTACTATCAACACCAATAAAGGAAGCACCTAAATAAGTGTTAATTGGGGCATTTCAAAGTGGGCTGAAAGTAGAGATATGGACCAAGGTGCGGATGTTGTAGCCCACATCCCTTAAGCACCTAATGGACTTAGCCTACCAATTTGAGGAACGAAACACCATTATTGAACAAGTCAGGGAGGCTAGAAAGCAAAATTTCTTTAAAGCAATTAAATTTGTAGTAGATTCAAAGTGGAATGAGTTAAAACAGCACTAGGCTAAGGTATCCAGTGTAGTAGATTGGTCAAAGAGTAACTTGCAACCTACTCACCTAACAAATCCAAAGAGTAAAGAAGGAAAGGAAATTAAAGGAGAGGAAGCTAGCTCAAAATGCTCTTGGGGGGGAGAGATAAATACAAATACCTTCACATCTACTAAAACTAACATAAAGCAATGAGGTTATCTAATGAAGAGATTGCAAGATAAAGAGAATAGGGCTTTTGCTTTAAGTGCAAAGAAAAATATAGCCCAAACCATCAATATAAAAACAAAATACTACAATTAATGGTTTTTAGTGTGGATGATGTAAATGATGATGAGTAGGAGAAATATAATGAGGTAAGGGAAGATGAGAAAGAACAAAAAGAGCTATTAATGGAATTATCCTTGAATTCTATTATTAGGTGGCAAAGCCAAGAACGATGAAGTTAATGGGGACACTCAATGGGATACAAGTGTTAGTCTTAATTGATAGTGGAGCAACCCACAATTTTATATCATCAATATTAGTGGAAAAAATGAAGTTACCCATCTAAGGGACTAATCTATATGTTACTATAGTGGGGAATGGTTTTAAAATAAAAGGGAATGAGAGTTTGTGAGAATCTTGAATTCAGTTTACAAGAGGTGAAAGTGTGAGGAAGATTTTATCCCCATGATCTAGGATAGGCAAATTTGGTTTTAGAGATAGAGTGACTTGAATCCCTTCGGGAAGTTAGGGTAAATTGGAAACCACTTACTATGAAGTTTAAGGTAAATAAGAAATGGGTAAATCTACAAAGAGACCCATCATTGGTAAAAATAATGGTGTCACATAATACCATGTTCACATTAATAAAAAATATGGGACATTGATACTTATTTGAATTTAAAGTAACAGCATTGCAATTTAATCCAAAAGGAGTATTAGTAGAATTTGCTAAAGGAATTCTCCATAGTTTGTGAACCTAGAAAGGGGCTACTCCTTTATCGCTCAAATGACCATGTGTTCTTATTCAAACAAAGAGAACAACCTCTAAACATTAAGTCTTATAAGTGTGCACACTCACAAAAAGGTTAAATTGAAATATTGGTGGAGAGAATATTCGTAGCTAACATTATAAGACCTAGTAACAATATTTATTAGTTTTGTATTGTTAGTAAAAAAGAAAGATATGAGTTGGCAATTTTTTGTTGACTATAGAGTTTTAAATAATTTAATAGTACTTGACAAATTTTCAATTCTAATCATAGATAAGCTTTTAGATTAATTAAGAGGGGTGATGATTTTCTCCAAGCTAAATTTAAAATTTAGATACCACTAGATTCAAATGAAGAAAGAAAAAGAAGAAAAGATGGCCTTTTGGACTTATAAGGGCATTATGAGTTCACGACGATACCATTTGACTTAATTAATATACCTTCCACATTTCAAGCTTTGATAAACAATATATTCAAGTGATACTTAAGAAAATTTATTTTAGTTTTCTTTGATGGCATATTGATATATAGCCCAAATTTACCCTTGCATGTATCCCACTTAAGAATAGCTTTAGGGGTACTTGAAGAGTATGCATTGGTAATCAACCAAAAGAAATACATATTTGGTCAAAGGAAACTTCAATTTTTTTGGCACATAATCTTAGCTATTGTGGTTGAAGCATATCCATCAAAGATAAAAGCCATGGTTAAATATCCTATACCTTAAAATTTGAAAGATTTAAATGAATTTTTAGGATTAACAAGACATTACAGAAAGTTTGTGAAAAATTAAAGGAGGATAGTTACACCATTTACTAATTTACTCAAGAAAGATGTCTTTAATTAAGATGAAAAAGCACAAGAAGCATTTAAGGCTTTTAAGAAGGCAATGACAATAGTTCCAATCTTAGCAATGTTAGAATTTTCAAGACCCTTTGAAATTAAAGCTAATGCCTTAAGTAAAGGAATAGGATCAGTTCTAATGCAAGGTAGAAAACCTATAGCTTACTATGGTTAAGTTTTATTAAAAAAAAAAAAGCTTAGTTGGGCTCAATGTATAAAAAGGAGTTAAGGGTCATTATATATCTGTTAAAAGGTTAAACCATTACCTTATAGGGCACCCATTCAAAATTAGAATAGATCAAAAGGCTCTCAAATTTTTGTTGGAGTAGAGAGCTATTGAATTAAAACAGTAAAAATGGGTATATAAGCTTATGGGGCACAAATATAAGATAAGTTACAAACCTGGGAAGCAAAATGGTACAACAAATGCATTATATAGAAAAGGTGGGGACATGGAATTAAGGGCTTATTCATTATGGCAATATGCTAAATTGGAAACCCTAACAAATGAAATCTACAAAGATGAATAATTATCTCTAGTTTGGTAGAAATGGGTGGCTAGATAGGATACACCAGTAGGTTACTGCATCAAAAAGAGCAATTTACTTTATAAAGGAAGGCTGGGTAATACCCAAGGCATTCTTAAGAATTGTTTTACAAATTTTAGAGTTCCATGACTCTCCCATTGGGGGTTATTCAAGGTATTTGTGAACCTACAAGCAAATGTTAGTAATATTGTTTTGGGAGGGAATGGAAAGAGATATCCAAGATTTTATAGCCAAGTATGAAATATGCCAAAAGAACAAATATCGGCCAATGCATCTAACTAGGTTCCTTCAACCATTACTTATTCCTTACCAAATTTAGGAGGATATTAACATAGACTTTATTATGGGTCTTCCAAGATTCCACAATTTTGATGTCATAATGGTAATGGTAAATAAGCTAACAAAATATAGGCATTTTATTGCTTTTGCTCACCCCTTCATAGTTAAGTGTGGCTAAATTATTTATAAGAGGTGTAGCAAAACTGTATAAGATTCCAAAATCAATTGTTTCTGATAGAAATAAGGTGTTTATTGGCCCTTTTTAAAAAGAATTATTTACGTTGCAAGAAATAAATTGAATTATAGTTTTGGTTATCATCCAAAAATTAATGGCTAGTTTGAGGTGGTCAATAGGGATTGGAAACCTATTTGAAGTGTTTCGTAGGACACCAACTGAAGAGGTGGTATAGGTGGTTACTTTGGGCAGAATATTGGTTCAATACCACCTATAATAGGTTAACGGTGGTGACTTCTTTTAAGGCTCTATATGGACATGAACCACTTACTCTATTTAAGCTTAAGAAAGTTCAATTAGTGATAGAGGAGGTTAACAAATCCATAAAAGAGAGAAAGCTGGTTTTGAATGAAGTAAGGAAATTTTGACCAAGATATAAGAGTATATGAAATATTGTGCTAATAAAAAAAAGTAATGTAACCTTTAAGATAGCTAATATAGTCTTTCTCAAAGTCAATCCTTATAAATTAAGGGTATTGTTTAAAGGAAACAATGAAAAGTCAAGTCCAAAGTTTTATGGATCGTACAAGATTATAAAAAAATATGGTAAGGTGGTTGACAAGCTGCATTTACCTCTAACAACAAGAACCACTTGTTTTTTCATGTTTCATAACTAAACAAGTCACTACATCCCACTACTCCATCATAGCAAATATCACCTTTTCTCAATGAGGAAATAAAGTTAGTTGTTTATCTAGAAGCAGCGATAAAGTCCAGGGAATTAATGGATGGAATTGTAGAGATCCTAATGAAGTGGAAACACTTATCTAAATTTGAGAGTACTAGTGAATATTATGATACCAGTCAACAATAACTTCCTGATTTTTACCTTAAAGATAAGGTGACTCTTGCTGGAAAGGGTAATCATGGACTTAAGCCCAATATGACTATTGATTCTCAACCCATTAGAACCTATACCAGGAAGAAAAAGAGAGATGCTTAATGGTGAGGTGTTCATTGATAACTAATTTTGTATGTTAGTGGAAGAGAGAGAGTGTGGTTGAGCCTTTTATTGGTTGGGTTGATATAGGCTGCTAGTGGTGTGTGTGAGGGAGGGAGGAGAATAATTTTCACTAGGAGAATCTCTAGTTTCTCAAATATTTAAAGGTTATTTTCTTTTTTGTGTTGTATTTCCTTTGTACTTAGAATTTTGCAAATTTCTTTACCTTTCACTAAGGTTTTAGGTTGCAAATCCCTATTTATATAAACAATACCTATATTATTTGAGGGGATTTCATTAGACCCTCATAAAATTACCTTTTTAATTTTGATTCCTCACGAATAGGTATTTTTCAATTTAGTCCCTTAATAAAAAAAATATTATCAATAATATCCTTCTATCAATATACTCTAAATGAAATAAACAATAGATTAATAAAAGGTATTATTTATAATCTATCAAAAATATATTACATCTTATTAAATTTGTTAATTTAATTTACACTCTATTGATAAAATATTATTAATAACAATTTTGTTTGAGAAGAATTAAATTGATAAATATTTTATTTGTGAAGTACCAGATTAAAAAATATCTTATTTATAATGACTAAATTGAAAAGATAATATTTTGAGCAATTAAATTGAGAAATATTCTATTTACAAGTGACTAAAATAAGGTTATATTTTAATAAAAGAATACATCTATACATTATATTGGATGAAGGAAAACTTAATTAAACATAATATTTACACACAAAAAAAAAAGGAAACTTAAAAATAATATGCGTGCTATTTTACAAATACTTATTAATAAAAGAATATAACTAAACATTATACTTTGAACGAAGGAAAAATTATACGTGTGCTAGTTTACAATGCAAGTGAAATGGATATGTATTAAATTTTAAAATATATAGTTTAACATGGTTTAAGCATAGGACTTATACCGGTAATGCAAAGTTGGGGACATAACTTGCAAGCAAACTTCCTCCTAACGCAAATAATTGCATACCATTTGCACTGTTATATATGTGTGTGTGTGTGCGTGTATATATATATATATATATATATATATATATATATATATATATATATATATATATATATATATATATATATATATATATATATATATATATATATATAGAACACATCCTCACGCACACTAGCTGTATACGCATGGCCTTTGACCATCAATAATCCATTACGTTTATTTATTACAAGTCAAAATATGCACATATTACAATATTATATCACATGATCGCTGCATAAAATGGGCGAAAGAAATCTTGATATGCCTGATTTCATTTATATTATGTGTTTTTTTTTAGAATTTTTTTTGACAGAATGACAATGTACATTTATTGTGTAAAATAAACTTATATAAATAGGTAATTACTTTTAGCATTTTCCATGCTTAAAAAATGCAAATTAAATTGTACTTTTTTTTTTGGACACGAGCGATATATTAGTAACATTTCTAGTGTGACATAAAAATATTAAAAATTATAAAATAATATTATTTAAAATAATATCTGGTATTCGTAAAAAATTATAAGTTTTAATTACATTTTTTACATTCATTAAGTTCTGATTTTTATGCTAAATATGAAAATGTTTATGACATCTTATAACTTGATATCATATGCTGAGATATGAGATACTAGAATATGCAAGATTATAGTGTATTAAATGCTTTCCAAATTTAGTCATTATTTATTTGCGAAAATTACATTTTATCTTTTTAAAATAAGGCCTAATTATAAATTGGTAATATGAATTTTTAAACATAACGATAGACTCTATAAAATTTGGTTAAAATAAAAATGTTAAATCCCAATTAATTTTAGAACTAAATTGAAACTTTTTGCAAGTCAAGCCAGGGGTGCTCAGTAATTTAGTTGGATTGATTTTTTGCACAGGAGCTAGACAAATCACTGAGGTTGGCTGAGTGTAGAGAGGAATCAATTTAGTTTAATAGTATAACTTGTATTACATTTGTAAATTTTTGTATATAATAGATTGATAGAAAGATATTATTAATAATGATTATTTGTGAGGGATCAAATTAATAAATATCAATTTGTAAAAAAATTAAATTAATAAGATAATTATAAAATATTAAATTGAAAAGTATCCAATATGTGTGAGAGGCCAAAATAAAATTTTATTTTTACTCTTAAATCATAAATTTAGTCAATATTAAAACAAAAATCAAAGAAAAAATTTATTATAAATTTGACAATTTTTACATAAATATTGTTAGTTAATTTAGAATCTATAAGTGATTGATATATATATATATATATATATATATAATATATATATATATATATATATATATAAGCGAAGCGCATTGGATGTAAGAATTTTCTATATAGACTATATTAAATCTAAAACACCAATTTAAACAATATATATAATGTGCAAACTTCATGAAGCCATAGTTGATAGATGAGGCCTAGCTTTTACGTATAAGCTAAATCTTCGTTCCCCTATTACTTGTTAATAAAATATTGTAACTTCAAATTGATGAATACCTATTAATAAAAGAATGCAAATAGACATTATTTTGAAGAATAAAACATGTAAATAATACGCATGCTAGTTTACAAATATTTATATATTTGTTTTGGTTCAAGAGATTACAATTCAAATAAGCAAAGAATCAAGAGTTTGAGAAAATTGAAATAGATGGTTTTTGGAGGTTTTTGAGTATGACGACCAGAGTGAAAGGTGATGTGTTTTAGGTTGATTTAGCTAATTTGTTTATATGAGAAGCTTGTATTTGTATTAAATAGATAGATCCAGGAATCTCTCCTTTTGTGTGTTGTTAGATGTCTTTATTTGTAGGTTACTTTAAAGGTGTACTAATAATGATCACATCAAATTGTCTAATAAAACTTTAGAGTTATCTAGTCAAAATAGTTTGTTATGTTGAAATTATTCTATTCAAAGTAACCTAAATAATATAGGGTTAGTTTTTTTTATGTAGCTCAATGAATTATAATGATTTAATTCTTGAATCTTTTAGAAGCGAGTTGTGTTAAGTTGAGCCGATCGAAATTTTAATGATTATGAGACTCCCTATAACACCATTAATAAAAGAATACAATATAAATTATATTTTGAATGAAGGAAAACTTAAACATTATACACATGCTAGTCTACAAATATCTATTAATAAAAGAATACAACTAAGGCATTATATTTGGAATGGAGGAAAACTTAAACATAAGAAGTATACTAGTTGATAAACACCTACTAATAAAAAAAAATACAATTAGACATTATATTTTGAATGAAAGAACACTTATACATAATAAGTATGCTAGTTTACAATGTAGGATGGAGATATATTAAATTTTAAAACACATAGTTTAAGCATATGACGTGCACAAATTACGCAAAATTGGGGATAGAATTTGCAAGCAAACTTCCTCCTAACGCAATTATTTGCACGCCATTTACACTGTTATATATATATATATATATATAGACAAGCTCACGAACCCTTGTATACACGCCGTACTTTACATCAATAACAAATTGACACATGATTGCACACCGTTTTCATTACTCTCTCTCTCTCTCTCTCACACACACACACACACAGAGTATATGTACAAATTACATATAAAATGGGCCAATAAATCTTGATGTGTCTGATTTAATTTATATTTTCAAGATTTTGTACTTCTTTTTGTATTATTATTATTATTATTATTATTATTATTATTATTATTATTATTATTATTATTTACAGAATGACAATGTAAAATTATTGTGTAAACTAAACTAATATAAAATAAATTAGTTTTAACATTTTCTATACTTAAAGAGTACAAATTAAATTGTACTTTTTTTAAGAGTGACGCATTAGTAACATTTTTAGTGTGCCATAAGAATTATAAAAGAATATTATTTAAGTAATATCTTGTACTATTAAAAAATCACAAGTTATAATTATATTTTTACATTAATTAAGTTTTAATTTTTATATTAAATATGAAAATCCTTTTGAAATCTTATAACTTGATATTATATGGTGAAATATGAGATACTAGAATATACAAGATAATAGTGTACTAAATGCTTTCCAAATTTATTTATTATTTATTTGCAAAAATTACATTTTATCTTTCTAAAATAAGGCCTAATTATAAATTGGTACATGAACTTCTAAATGCAACAATAGACTAAACTCTGGCTGAAAATAAAAATTTTAATCCCAATTAATTTTGAAACTAAATTGAAACTTTTTTCAAGCCCTATTAAAGGTGTTTAGTAGTTCAATTTGGTTGATTTTTTGCACACATTAACCAAATAAATTGTTGAGGTTGATTTAATGTGAAAAAAATTGCATTATCAGTTGAGTTTAATAGTCCAAAACCAAACCAAACTAAATGAAAAGTAATTTGTTTTAGGTGATTCCATTTGGGTGGTTTAAGCTTAATTTTTGAGCCTATTTCTTCTCGGCCAAATTTATTTATTTCAAACATTTTTCACATTTTCTGTTTAGATACAATAATTTAAAGATATATATATATATATATATTCATTTCTTATTACAATAAATCAATTGAAATTGAAAATAAATCAACTTTGATCGATAAGCTTAGTTTAGTTTAGTTATGAAAAATCAGTTTTGAACACCTCCAAGTCTAACATTGAGTTAAGCCAAGTATGTTAATACATTCAAAATCCGTTTTGTTAAATTTTAAAATTCATGAACTAATTTTGTAATTTAATATTAATTCAAAAGAAGAAAATATAGTTTACTATTTATTTTATGGGTTTGATAGTCGAACCCAACAGATCCGATCGTGGACACTTTCTAAGGGGCTCTGGCCCAGCCAAGTTCTTCATGTAAATTCTGCATAATGTGGGTACTGGGCCATCATTTATGGCAGCAAAGCCCAATTCAACCATTTTTCATATTACTTCTCTATCTCTCACTCTCTCTCTCTTTTCTCTGATCAAAAGTCTCTTTGGAGATCGACGAAAATTCTTGGAATAGGATTCCTGCAACACGCAAACTAGGATGATCAGCTCGAGAATGGAGGACGATGAAGAAGAAGGGCCACCTCTAGCTGTTCAGATTAAAGAAGAGGAATCGACATCTCAATATTCGGACCCAGAGCCGAAATCTTCAGTTGGGGTTACCGTCATCACCGGCTATCTTGGAGCTGGCAAGTCTACTGTAAGCTTTTTCCCCTTTGCATTCGTGTGCCTATCCCAATGACCCCAATCTTTTCCTCGACGTTATTTAGTAAGATTTTGGCACTTTCTAAGTTTTATCTATATTTGTGTGCTTCTGAACAATTTTTTTAGGGAAACTGCGTTTTACTCTCTAATTACAAAATTAGTATATCAATTTTTCAAAGTAACAAAATATACTTTGGAATAAAATGAAAATGTTAAAATTACTAAATCCAACTAATTTTTTGAACTAGGAAGTTTTTGAACTTGAAAGCAAACTTCTTCCAAGTTTATGTGACGACTTTGTAATAAGGGCGTGTCTCTGTTCTTGTTGTTTGTTACTATTTTTTATTACTATGTTTCACGGTATTTCTCAAAGTATGAACTTAGAGTTGAATCATTCGTTTCAGTTGGTTAATTATATTTTGAATTCTCAACACGGGAAGAGGATTGCGGTCATCTTGAATGAGTTTGGTGAGGAAATTGGGGTGGAAAGGGCAATGATAAATGAAGGGGGTGGTGGTGCACTTGTTGAAGAATGGGTTGAGCTTGCCAATGGGTGTGTATGTTGCACTGTCAAGCATAGTTTGGTTCAAGCGTTAGAGCAACTTGTACAGAGAAAGGAAAGGTAAAACAAAGAAAAGTATTTCAAATTTATGATTTTATCAAACGAATTGATGTAGTAGAGAGCAGTGACAGATTTTCATATTGTATAACTTGCTAATTTGCATTTTTGACCCATATTACCGTATATCTTAGCAATTGAGCTATACATCTTTTTTTTTTTAACTGTGTGATCAAGACTCGATCATATATTACTAGAGACCACAGGATTGGCAAACCCAGCACCTTTGGCATCTATTCTGTGGTTGGATGAACAGTTGGAATCAGTAGTAAAGCTTGATTCTATCATCACTGTAAGTATCTTTTTCTGGATGAATTTCAATACAAGTTTTTTGACTTTTTTTATGTTAACTTTTTTGGGTTTGCTTTTACTTAAGTGCTGCTAGTAAGTAACTATGTATTTCAAAACTATTTCTTTCCTTGGTTGATGAGAACATATGCCGTGAATAAAGGTTGCCTAGGACTTTGCAACCCTTGTTGCATGAGTACATACTTTTAGTTTCTTAGTGTGTGGTGTTTTTATATTTAGACTAAGTTTCTGCTCAAACAGGTTGTGGATGCCAAAAACCTTCACTTCCAGCTTGCTGAGCATCGTGGCACATCTTCATTTCCAGAAGCATATTTTCAGATAGCATTTGCGGTAATTGTTTAGTGCATAGCTAAATTTTGGTTGCTACTATATTAGTGCTTGACCATCATATGCAGCATCTTATTGGCCAAACTTTTCCCCCATTTCTCATAACTCTATTTCTTAATGTATTCAGAACGTAGTGGGATTGAGCAGTGTTGAGCTAATAACTTTGCTTTTTGTTCTAGGATATCATAATTCTTAACAAGGTTGATCTGGTCTCTCCAGAGGGTTCTGGAAGTATTCTGGAGGATTTGGAGGAGGAAATTCGTAACATTAACTCCCTTGCGGAGATAATTCATTCTGTCCAATGTCAAGTTGACTTATTGAAGATATTGAACCACCAAGCTTATGATTCGGCAGTTAATCACACATATTTTTGTTCTTCATTCATATTCCATATTTTTGCTTCAATCTTTCTCACCTACATACAACCAATATTACCTATTCTTCTGTCTCATTTCAGCATGCCACACATTTAGAGAAATTGTTAGAAGAAAGCCGTTCATTGTCTACAAAAAAGCTTCATGATAGTGGCGTGAGAACCATATGCATTTGTGAGTCACAGAAAGTTGATATTGAAAAGGTAGTTTTATTTTCTATATGAAATGCATCATGTTTTTGTCGATTACTTGATATGTAATTAATCATTTGAAGTTTCTCCTTCTTATGTGGCTTCTAGCATCATTTGTTTATTTTATGATGAGCAGTACTTCTATATATTTTTATGGGAAAACTGATAAATTGGTGCTCTCTTTATTTTTCCTCGTGTCTGCTATGCAACCAGGATAGTCCATTTCCTTCTCTTGAAACCCCAATTCATTGATTGTCTGCCTTTAAAACATAACAGTAAAAAGATGTCTTTATTTAATTTTTTGTTTACTAAATAAACATTTCACTCTCTCATCTTAAATCTGTGCATATTTCTTGACATTGATAGGCTCGTATATGGCTTGAGGAGATTCTCTGGGAGAAGAAATATGATATGGATGTATATCGCTGCAAAGGGGTTCTGAATGTTCAAAATTCTGATCAACTGCATACTTTGCAGGTAACTGAATAATTATCATACTTAATGGTCTTGAGATTTGCCCAGAAGCTATCTTGTACTTGGGGGTGTAAGACATAGAAGGCTGTGTTCGTTTTGTTCAGTGTCTGAGTAGGTTTTTGGTTATTCTCATTGTTGGTTAGTTGTGCTCAAATTTGTTTATGATTAACTACAGGAAATAACTTAAATGTAGATCACAAGTGTTTGCTGCTAGATTTTCATCAAAATTATAACATGTGGGAAAATCTTTTTTTTTTTAAAGCCAATAATGCAGTATTGAGTTTTTAAAAAAAAGCCTACACCATATTTTTTGTTAGAGTACCTGATAGGTTCAACCTAGGGAACCTGATAGAATTATGACTTTTGCATTGGCTTCACTATAACTGTTTGGGGGGATATTTGGGGCACAAATCATTACCACTATGCTTGGTCCTGAACTCTTTGATAAATAAACCCAGATTAATGATTGCTACCTGCCTTCACTCCCTAAATGTAAATTTCTCAACAGTTAACCCATCTGTTGTTTAAATACTAAGGCAGGTTGATTTTAAGTTGTTAAATTCTATGCAAAAAATATCTTGCTGAAAATTAATCATCAACAACTGAATTTACATAATAGACCTTTTTATGGTATAACAAAAACTTCAGAAGATTATAGTTATGTATATCTATTATTTAAGAATCTTTCCTGCTGAAAGAGAAAGCAAGGTCAATTATATTTGTATTTTGCATTGTCTAATCACAACTGACAAACCTAGAGATTCAGAAACTCAGTATCCAAGCCGGATACAAGGGTTTGCATAATCCATCATACATGTAATTTAATTCTTAGTATTTGATATAAAGAAGTTTGTGTCAAGGGAGTTAACGCCTGTTTCTTAGGTTTTGTTTTGGGTACAGTTCTCAAATCCTTTATTACTGAAAACCTGGCAGGCAGTGAGGGAATTATACGATATTGTTCCAACTCGCCAGTGGGAAAAGGAAGAAAATCGGATGAATAAGATAGTCTTTATAGGTAATAATATGATATTTTCTTGTGTAAGCACAAATATATAAAGTGACTAGGCTTTTTCCAGCTCGTTTATGGACTAATGTTATCGGATTCGCAGGTCATAATCTGAAAGAAGATGTTCTAATTGATTCCTTCAGAGCTTGTACAACCTGCTGAAGACTTTTGGATCAAGTCTAAATTTTCCATTTATTTGTGTTCTGTTCTTCCTATGGAGCAGAAGGGAAATATGTGTATTTCTCTGCTCATTTGAGTTCAAAAATTACTAGAGTCATTTCCTGGTTGAGAATATAAAGTCTCGTGTAGATTGTACTAATTTATTTAACCAAGTCTTCTCTTTTTTATTTTCCTCCCCAGAAAACAAACTTATGGGTTTTGCTTCATGAGAAATGAAGGATCCACGATATATCACTTTCTGATTGATTGGATTGAGACCTAGGATCTGTTATGTATTTGCTTTATTTCTAGGGTTGTTTTGGGAGAAGAAAATCCGGGATTTGGCTTAATGCTCTCTGTCCCAAGATCAAGATTGATAGTTATCAATGCATTTCCGAAAAGATTAATCTTATATACAGTTTGTTATATCTTTATTATTAGATTTCAATTTAATTAATAAGTGTATAATTTTTTTAATTAAAACATGACAAATATATAATTTAATTGAAGAATTATACATTTGTATGTAAAAATGATATATTTATTATGTTATTATTAAAAATTTTATTATATTTGGATTAAAGAATTTGATAGTAAAAATATAAAAAATTGCATTTAAGCTTTTTCTCTTCTAGAAAACCTATGCTTGATCTTAATTAGCTCTAGCTAAGTGTTTGGTATAGGAAAATTTAGTTTTCCTAGTTGAAAAGATATTTGGGTATTACATGAAAAATTTAAATTTATGTTTTATATTATGTTTTACATAACAGAAAAATAGTAATTTTATGAAATATTAATTTTATATATCTCATGCTTAATTTTTTTATAAGTATATTTAAAGAATTAAGATATTCACATATTAAATCTCATCTAAAAGTATGTCATCACATCTTCCTCACTGTGTGTTAGAGGAGCTCCCATTAAAAGGCAGAGCAAAAGAAACACTGCTGGTTTTTTATCATGATTTATTATAGTTTTTTTAATAAATATATTACATATACCTCTTTCAATTGTAACCCGCTTTCAGTTTCACACCTTAAAAATGCCTTCTAGTTTTTGAATCGCTAGAGAATGTTGAATTGTTTGGTGTTTTCGGTGTAATTAGAATGGTTTGGGGTAAGGAATTTGATAGGCTTTCATTGCAATCCAACAAAAATGTGTCACGTGACATGACAAATTAAAAAAAAATTAAAGTGAGATTTTAGTTTTGGCATTAACAAGATCTAAATTATAAAAAATAATAATTTGAGATAAAATTTTTTTTATAAGTTAAAAAAAGTGTCTGTAAATGATCAAAAACTAAAAGGTATTTACGCTTTTCCCTTTTGAATTTTATTAGAAACTAAAAGTATTTATATAGTTATGCCTCATAAATTCTAGTATAAACCTCATCAAAGTTACTAAAAACTTTAAACCTTACTGATAATCTTCCTTATATTACGCCTGAGCCAATCCATCCATAGGTATAATTATAAATACCCGCATAAACTTTCCATTCTTTTGAACCAAAAAAAAAAGAAGCTTCAGTCATGCCCCATCTGTGTTTTTACTCTGATTTTGGATTGCATGCAACATTGTCCTTTCTATAATTGTTGTTTTTTTTTTTAAAGAGTTTGCAATCAGGAGAATTTGATCAGACAAGTTTCTGCTTTCAAAACAAATGTTGTATTCCCAGGATAGCAGAATGTCATCAACAGAGAACACATAATCCCATTGCGAGAAATTCCCAGGAAAGCTGGTGCAAACAAGCAATTCTGCTTTATAGAAGTCCGTCAGCGCCTCATCTTATCCAAGAACACCAAGATAGTTAATAACCATGTTATCCATTCCTTACAATCCATCAGGCAAACGAATCATGGTCCAATTACCTGTGTTCAACGACAGAGAGAGAAGATAACCAGAAGATAGCGGACGGGACTCCTCAGATGCCACGACCCAGAAGATAGAGCCATTGAGCCCAATGCAGTTACCATCAAAAGCGTCTTTCTGATGAGGGACACCGGCAGTCGGAATCCAGCACCTGCGTCTTGTGGAGTAGCGACATTCCTTAGCGATGTTGTTGTCGGACTGGTCTTTGAAAAACACCACTAACGCGTAGTCGTCACTGGTGGGGTCGTGCGCAAGGTTGTGACTGACTATCTGCTCAAACCAACGATATTTATAGTGTCAGAGGGGAAATGACCCGTATCATCGACGTCGAACCATTACCTAACTGACTAATGAGGCCTTACCTCGTTCATAATCGATCAGATTGTTGTCGAAATCTAAATACTGGCGAGCGGAGGGGTTAAAAACGGCAAAACAGTGTGAACCTGCATCAACGTAGCTTGTGCATACTAGGCCGTTGAAGGAACCAATCAAACTAACGGTCCGTCGGTCTGCAACTAGAGGTGGGAGTTCAAGCAGCCTAAAGTCTAGATAGCTATAGTGGCAGAGACGTATAACGTAGCGCCATTCCTCGGTGTCTTCTATGCAACAGACCATGATATAAGCAGACTAGCTCAGGGACCTCATGAGATGCTCCCGAACGAAGAGAGGGTCAGGGATGCTAGAAGACCAATTCCTAGAAACTGGATCATCGGCAGGCAACCGTGATAGGATGTCGATTAAACATTCCGACGGTAATCCGCGTCCACCTTTGAATATTGCTGCCTTCCTCTGGACCAACATATTCACAGCGAGATCGGATGAACGGGCTTGTATTATCAGATGGAAGTGGGAATGTTACACCTAACAATCTTTTGGGTCGGGCGCAAGGTGTATGACTAAAAGGAAAAGGGAGAATAAATTAATTTTTAAAAATGATTTCGAAAATTGATATATTTAGAATTGTGAACAACATTTTAATTATAAATCATAAAATTTTTAAAAACTTAAAAAAAAAAGATTAAAAAAGATGGTTTGTACATTGAGAAAAAGTTAGGCATCTCATGGCATTTATTTTTAAAAATGATTATTTTAAATTAATTGTGTAAAAGTAATATAATTTTAATTTTATTTTAAATTACCCTAATAAAAATGTATGAAAAAAGAAATGAAATAAAATATTTACAAAAAGGTAAAAGATAAAAGTAAAAAAAAATGAAATATTTGCAAAAAAAATAAATAAAATAAAATATTTATACGAATAGAAAAAAAAAGATATTTACAAGAATGGAAAAGAAAAATATTTACAAAAATAGAAAAAATATGATATTTATAAAGACATATTTAATCTAAGAATGTGACTTAAAGTCTTCATGCTCATTGGAATCAAAGTCCGTGTGATTCAAACTAAGGTAGAAATTGGGTCTAGCTTCTCTCCGTCCTTGGTAAGAACAAGATATCTAGTCTAAGAAAGAGAAGCTGGCCTCTTCAACTTTTTTTATTAATAAAAAAATTAAAAAAAATAAAGAAAGTCCAAGTGGGACTGGACATCCCGTTCTTGCCAAGGATGAAAGAGAAAATGAAAGCGTAGAAAATGTATGTCATTAGGTTGGTATCTTTTATTTTTATTTTTATTATTTTGTGTGAAAGAGTAGGAAATAAAATTAACTTGACTTCATAAATCAAATGAATTTGAGAATTAGTATGTGTGTTTTAATTTATGAAAACCAAATGAACCTTATTTTCTTACTCTCTTCATTTTTCTCTTTTTTTGTTTGGTTCTTGAAAATAAGAATTTTTATTTTGATTTTTAATAAGATAATTTTACTTTTTAGATAGATTTAAAAAAAATTGAAATTTAATTTTTTATTTTTACATTTTAAAAGAAGAATATATAACACTCATGCAAACTCTAAGAAAATGAAATTAAATTAAAAATAAAAATAAAGTATTAAGTGCATGCCTCTTAAAATATTGGCAGTTGATTTCAATATGCACATTTAACAAAACTCCATATAAGACAAATTATATTTTTCATGCATCAATTTATATATTATATAATAATATAAGAAATTATTGTTCTAAATATCTTGTTATATAAACTCATGCAATGACATAAGACATGAGACTAGTTATTCAAAATAAGAGCATTGCATTCAATCTAATATAAGAGAGTAAAGCATCATATTTGGAAATTTGGAACCATGCACCATGACTAATAAAATATTCCTTCGGTCCATCATTCAAAGTCTAGTATCTATGCCCCTCCCTTTATTAGCATTTTACCACACAAATGACCAAAACAATTGGGTACTAAAATGTGGATATGATCAAGAAGAGATAATAGTGCAACCTTCAATATGAATGTTGGAAAAATCCCTAATTATATGGCCTGATAATGGAAAACAAATGGGTAATATTTTTCATTTAATTTGATTGGTCATATAATTGGCTGATTTATAGGAATATGCAATTAATTTAATGAGTGCCTTCATAGTATAATGAATCTAGTTCATTCATCTTTCATTTCAGGTACTTGATGGACATACCAAATTAAAAATAAATAAATATAAATTGATTTTCTCCCTACCATTTATGAACATAATTAATCTATCAGTTTTGTGTGACCTAAAGTGAGTAAGAGGTTTAAGGGAGAGAAACCTATTTATAAAAAATAAGGCATAGCTAAAGGTTCAATGAGTATGTCTTCCACTTCATCTTCCATTTCAGGAATGCATCAAATTGGGAGCCAAGATTGATTGAGATATTATGAACTTATCTTAGCTTTCAAAATCCTAATCTCTTACCATGCATTTAGTAAAAGAAACTTAATTGCAATTGTTAATTATTATATCGAAATGCAATAGATAGATAGCTTGAATTCATAATGAAATAATTTCAATCTAAACTAATCAAGTGGCCACCTCATAGAATTTAACTATTATTACTATGTGAGGAATAGATGCAAGCATGCCATTACTGAGATCGAGGGACAAAGCAAAAATCCCACAAAACAAGTATAATTAACATTAATCTTTTCTAATAAAGCACCACATGTTTTGTGTCATGCTCTCGAAACTGAAACAAAGAAGGAAGAAATCGATATGCACTAACAAGCTAATAATTAGTTCAAAAAAACAATAAGGTTAGAAGACACGAAATAGCTTGATTTGTAGCCTAAATGCCTAAATCAATCTAGAGAACATAATAAGTGTTTCAATTGAGTACAAAATAAATACACTATTGTTCAGAGGTAAACAACTTTTTAAGTTTTTCCATCTCTCCATTCCCTCTCTCTCTCTCTCTCTCTCTCTCTGTTTTCTTGCACTTCAATTCTCACTTTTCTTTTTCTAAAAGATGGTCACTGTCCTTCCTTTCTCTGCTATCTCCCTACTCTCCCTCTTTCTTCTATTTATGCTCTCTTAGTCAGCGTCTACCTCTCTTTCTCGATCTCGTTCTTTTTAATCGGCCCCCTTTTTTAGTTCATCTCTCTTTCTTTTACATGTTAGGTTTAGAATCAAATCTTCTCAAAAGATCTAATCTACCCTTCAAACTTTCATTATCTCTTCCCACATATCTTGCATGTCTATTCCTCATGCAACTGAACTTGATTTTTTTCCTTTTCTTATTTTATTTGGTTTTTTTAATTGTTATCATCTGTTGAGACTTTTAAGCCTTGGGTTTTGAATGCTGAACCGAGCTTGGACCATTTTAATTTGGGTCTCAAATTAAGGCTTTTGCTTCTTTTTTAGTACTTTTTTATTATAATAACTCAAAATTAAAATTATTTATGAGCTAAACTTCAAAATTGACTTTAATGATTTCTTTTTGATTATTTTATTAGATCAAAATTAAATTAAAATTAACCTTCAAATTAAATTTGATTCTAAATTAAAAATTGACCTAAATTAAATATGACTCAAATAACAAAAAATGACAAAAAAATTAAAATGACTTTAATAATAAAAATAACTCAAAAATTAAGCAAAAGCTTGAAACAATATTTTTAAATTTTTTTTGGTATTATTTTTTATTTGCTTTAAAAGTCCAAACAAAATACATTATTTTTACATAATAAGATGAAAACAACCAAGTTTGGTAGACCAAGAAGTGGCACTTGAAAATTGAAAACAATAATTGCATGGAAGAGTGAATAATAGAGGAAACCAATCATGTTGGAAATGAGACATGTGGAAATGGATAGTCTATTGATCAAGTGAAAACATTTTTTTATTAAGCCACAACCTTTTCTACCCATGAGACATGCTAATTGATTCGTCAACCAATGTGGGCTTGATGGGTTGGGCCATTTATATGCTTAGAACAAAAACAACACCAATATAAGTTGAAGAGCATATGATATAATTTGTCTAAGTTTATTTATGGGCCTAGGCAAAAAAGGTTTACTTGTAATTAATTGAAAGTATATCTTTGGAACCAGGGAAATAAAGTTTATTTTTGGATAATTAGGCCTACATGATATTTAGTTAATATACTATGACTAACTTAAGTTAGGTGTTTTCTTAAGCCCATATATGACATTTGCATGTACTAGCCTAGATCTGTTGTGGAGTACCTTACTTGTTCACAAAAAAGGCTCTTTTACCATCAACCTTACTTGCCCACCAAAAGAGCAATAGAGAAACTAGATCTATTGGTTAGCTTTTGAGGCAAACATTAATGCTAATTCCTAATGTTATTAGATGATGAGAAAAAAAAAAATTAAAAGCAAGAATATTTAAGACAACTTATGAATTTGTCTGAAGTACAATGATAAAATCCTTTATTGGCCAAATATGTAGTTGTTATAATTAAGTTTTAGTTTCTAATAAAATTGTTAACAAAAATGATATTAAAAATGAGATATTAAATTATTAATAGCCAAAAAATTGAAATAATTCTCAAAATTTTTGAAATTACATATTTTTTAACATTCTTTCCTTAGATTAAGAGCATTGATTACTATTGCTAATTCACAAAATTAACATATTGTAACACATAAAAGAACAAACAAAATGAAGAATAGATATCAAAAGAATATAACGGAAAAGAGACTATAATCTTTGACAAATATTATTGGCTAGCTTTTAAGGCAAATATTATTGATCAACTTTATGATTGGTTAGCTTTATTTGAGAAGAATATTATTTGAAATGATATGAAATGATTAAACAAAGAATAGCCAAAAATTTGAAATAATATTCAAAATTTAAAAAACTTAAAAAATTTAATCAAATATTTGATTGTTATTCTTCAACATTAACCATATGAGATGGAGACCTAACTTGCGACAACTCAACTTTATTAATTATATCAAAACTTTCCTTTAGTCTATTATAGATATAGCTAAAGTTTATTTTCTAGGTAAAAGAAACAACTTAAAGTCCCCTTCTCTTTTTTAACTTTCTTTTTTTTACTATGTTAAACTTCTATGACAATAAATTGAAAAAATCATTTAAAAATACAAAGAAAAAATGCTCCTTCAAGTAACTCATTTAAGTTTCCAAAAGCCAAAAGTTCACAAACCACATATAACACAACATATTGTTAATAGTGAAATCATCCCCTTCACAATTGCCTAAAAAAGAAATCATCCTTTTCACAGATGTTAGACTACACAAATATGAATACAAATGGATACATTTATCCCCACATATAGCTATACATGGTGCCCCTATATTATATCATTTTTTTTTTTGGAAGGATGAACAACAGCCTCATGAATCATATGCTAACTTATCACCTACACTAATCCAAGGTCGTACCTTGGAAAGCTTAAGTGCAACCATCATTTTTTTCTAAAAGTGAGGATGACAATTTTTTTGCAATCTACAAGGTGGCTACAAGGCACTCTAAGCACATTTATTAGTATGTTAACAACTTAAATGGTTGTCATCTTCCATTGTGGTGACACTTGGAATTGTAGTGAAATTTGCCACAACACCACTATATTTACAACTTACATACATGAGCTACCATGGCTTAATTGCTTACCATTTTTGCCTTGAGCTTTTCTTTTTTATTCAATGTTTCCATTTGCTCTACATAAGTCAATGATGTACTTAGAATATGTACTAAAAAAGGATAAATGATATAAAAATAATGTGACAAAGGATGAGTTATTTACAAGAGGATCATCATCAAGAATTTATTAATCCCAGCACCCATAGGACTTGATGACTTTATATGTGACTTCTCCATTTCTCTATGACTACCCTTCACATCATTGTTATCTTGAGTGCCTTCAAAATTTGACTCTTCTCCATTGTCCTTTTCTCTTAAAGCTCTACTTAATTCATATGCTTTTCTCTTTGCTAAAATACTTTCACCAATATTTTCAACATCTTTATGGTACACACACTCTATCTTCAAAAAGTATTTCACTATATTTCTGCTATTCTTGATTTGATCCTTAATTATGATTCAAGCTCTTCTTTTTCAACTTCTTTCCCTTTAAAATTGGTTTTACTTTCTTGGTAGATTTCTTCTTCTTTCTTATGATTTCATTTAACCTCTCCATAAGTTCCCCTTTAGAATCACCTTGAAAGGAATATAATAAAACAATAAACAAAAAATGAAGCACAACCATTACACAATAAAGAGCAAGTATGAAATCCGATGAATAAATAATGAAGAGATTCTAGGCATAATATTCATTTCTAAAGCAAGTAGGAAATTTATCCATTAATCATCAATTTAAATAATGTCTTTTACTATATTCCTACTTTTCTTGATGTGATTCTTCATTATGACTAAAGCTCTTCTCCTTTTTTGCCTTCTTTCCCTTTAAAACTAATTTTACTTTCTTGGTAGGTTTCTTCTTCTTATTTATGATTTCATTCAACCTTTCAGTAGGCTCCCTTTCAGAATCACCTTAAAAAGGAAGATTAAAAAAAACAAATACAAAGCACAACTCTTGCATGATAATGAAGAGGTATGAAATCCCACTGAAAGGTAATAAAGAAAATGAGATTCTAAGCATAATATTCATTTCTATTGTTGAATATTAATGCACAATATTCAATGCCAATGAGTTCTCTTATGGTACCCACCAAGTGGTTATTGCCAACATCCCTATCAACACAACATTATTACCACAAGGCATATAAAGTATGAGATTAAAGAAATTTACATTGTGGTAAAAGGTTATTGAATTGAAATTTGAAAATTACAGGTGTATTGCCCAATTTTGTATATTGGGCAATTTTGTATATTGCCCAATTTTGGTGGTTTTTTTTTCTTAGTAAGATAGTTTTCATGAAGATAAAAGTAGTGAAGCTTTGGAAGATTTGCTAATTTCTAGGAGATTTCTCCCTTGAAATTATTAAAGGTGGTTTTAGTCATGTATACACGAGCAAAGGTTATAAAGTTGAACTAAAGCATGGAAGAGAGTGCTGAGCTTAAATTGCAAAGGAAGTGAGAAGAGAAGAGAGCCTAAGTATTTTTGGTTCTATCATGAAACCTATAAGCTTTGTATTAATTACTTAACAATAAGATGTGATAAAAATTTATTGAGTGAGGATTTCTTACATGAATTACACCATAGATATCTTCTTTATGGTGAAACCACCTCGCTCGAGCCTTTTTTATCTCATTCTTACAAAAAGCCTTATTCACACATATCTTTTAAATAAGCAAGGTAATGATTCTTTCTCATTTCCATGTGTTAGAAATTATCATTAATTTTAATTAATTTATTTTTAATTAATTAATTTGTTTTATTTTAATTAAAGCTTATTTGTTTTTAGTTGGTTTTGGATAACATTTTTATAACTTTAGGATTAGTTTAAGTGTTTTGTTTAAGTAGGATAAAATTAGTTTAAATTTTCTATTTTAGTTAAAGTAGAAGTTTACTTTCCTTTATTATGTATAAATATAATGTTACTTCTATATAATAAAATAAATTTAGAGGATTATTAAACTCTCAATTTCTGCATAGTTTTAGAGCCCTAAAAGGCCTGACCTATTTTGAATAACCAAGTTTAATTAACGCGAAGCATGACTAAGTTTGGCCACCAAGAGGCACAGAAATGCACTATTCTGGAGCTCTTCTTCATCTTTTTTTTAACAAAAATATCCAAAGTTCCAAATCACTATTCTACTATTATAAGAGATGTTACGTGCCATATCATTGTTCTTAAAAGACCCCAAGGGGCCAAATCCTAAAATTTGACAACCAGCCAGCCCTCTACACACCATCACATGAAAGTACATGACATGCTGTCCTTCATCAATGTTTGTCCAAAATTGATTGACTTAGCCTCTTCTAAAAGGTTATAGTTGATAAGATTTAGTGCATTATAAGACTAGATCAAAATTGAAGTTTAAGAGAATGAAGAATGGTTACTATTGTTAATGAGAAGGAACTTATTACCAAAAAAAAAAAAGTTGATACTTAAAGTGAAAAAATTATATGTTAATAATTAGTGAAAACTAATATCTCCACCTCACAAAAAAACTAAGGAGAGGATGTCTAAAATCAAGACTCTTGCTAGAAAGTGAGAGGAAGAAGATAAAAAAAAATCAAAAACCAAAATAAAAAAAATGACAAGAATGAAAAATTTTTTTAGACAACCTCTAAATGTTAAGATAGAAGAAGATTAACAATGCTAAAAGATTTACTCCAAGTTGGAATATCCAATTTTAGGGGAGGGGGAGTTTTGGAAAGTATCATTAATTTTAATTAAGTTATCTTTAATTATTTTATTTGTTTTATTTTAATTAAGGCTTATTTGTTTTTAGTTGGTTTTTGATAATGTTTTTATGTGTTTAGCATTAACTTAAGTGTTTTGTTTAATTAGGATAAGATTAGTTTAAGTTTTTTTATATTTTGATTAAAATACAATTATCTTATTTTTTTTCAAGTTACATCTTAAAGTTGAAGTAGAAATTTACTCTCTCTTTCATCATCTATAAATGTGAGATAACTTCCATCTAATAAAATAGGTTCAGAGAATTACTAAACCTTGAATTTTTGCACCATGAGAAAAGTAGAAAATTGAATCTGCATATCAAAAAATACAATGTGACAAAAACTACCTAGTGTGATTAGGTCAAGAAGAAAATAGGAGAATGGGAGATTTGCATTAATAATAGTCCAGAAGCTACACCATAAAGCATGGCACAAAGCAAATAACCAAAAAAAGGCAAAAATTTTAATCTAAGTCCACTAGAAATTCTTTCATTTTGGAGTAAGATTGCACAAAGCAAATAACCATAAAACATGAATACTTTTAATTTTGTTATTTAGCTAAAAGAAAAAGTCAAGAATGAATTACCTTCAAGATCAGTTGAGAGATTTCTCAATGGAACTTATCTTTTGGATCTTATTCACCTTTAGTATATATGGCAAGGAGCACTAATGTGCTTAGAACCTCACTTCTTATGTTTTAAGTCGGCCATAAGATGAAGTCTAACTTCTTTCCATTATTAGAGACAACAAGTTAAAGGTAGAAATTATTTTCTTGATATACCCTTAATTTACACTTTATACTAATTAGATGATAAATAATTCAACCCAAGCTTCCTTCGTAGTTTCAGTTGCCTATATAATTCTTATTGGCATACTAATAATTTCTATTAGCAAATTAATAATTTTTTACTAAAATATTGCAAGAGTATTGATTCCTATACAATGGCCCATAAGAAAATATTTACACATAAAGGCACAAACATCTCCCACGTACAACAATTTTGCAAGAAATTTGGCATCATACATGCCTTTCTTTAATTTCTTAACTCAAATCAACAATATGTTTAGCATTCAATCCCCCTTAACTATCATCCCTTATCGTCCATTCACTTAATCATTTGACTCTAAAATCTTAAGAATTCATTACAACCATCAAAATCCCTTTAATCAAACAATGACAATAATCCAATCTTTAAAATTTCTATACAAGGATGTATTGTCTCATGCTATGGATTGTCATTAATATATCCTACTACATATTTTGGTTAATCATGGTATCTTGGATCTTGTAACTCTAATTTCAATAGCTTCAGTTTGTAAGCTTTAACATGTATACAACTTATGTTTTAGTATTTAAATTATTTTAAATTCATTTTGTTATTCCATTTTATGTAGTTTATAAGTTTCTTTAGATTTAGTTTTTCACTTTCTTCAACTTTGTTATGCAATTTTTCTTTTATTTTAAATTCATTTTGTTATCCCACCATGTACCACATATTTAGTAAATTGATGAACCCTAACCCTGTACCTACACCACATCCCAAACTATACTGAACTCTAGGTAGCTAAGGATAAGATGTCAATACATAATCTACCGTTCATCCCAAGGATAAATGGTATTCACTCTTCCATTTGGGTTTCATGTTAGAGCATTAGTAACATTATAACAAGTAGAGATGTGTTCAATTGTCCTATCATAATAGTAAGCAAAGCCAAAGCCAATAACTTCAAACTTAAAGATAATTTGACTATAGCAAAATGGTTATTTACTTAGCATAGTTGCAGCTTCATCAAAACCAAGGGAATCCTTGAAAAACTAAACACTTTAAAGGATATAATAATGCCAAAAGTAAAAAATACTCATTACAAAAACAATGATATGAAGCATATAATAATGCCATAAGCAAAAAAAGATATCAAATTTTGCCTTTATGTTGGATAAAGATATAAATGTGATAATAAAATACCCACTTAAGTTATCCAAGTCAAGCAATAGTGTATGTGGCTTGTCTGAGTAAACCTATAAATAGACCCCATATAAGGAAATTTAGTTTAAAGATCAATAATTGTATATCTTAATGAAAGATAAAAGACAAGACTAACCCAAAAATCATAAAAAAAGAAGATAGACAAAACAGCAAAGCATAGAATCACTTCTTAGGCTATCAACAATGAATAAAATTCACTTTTGCTTAGACATTTGGGTTAAAGAGGAGAGGGGAAAACTCATCAGTATATGGGACATATAATCCCAATGATAAACCCCTCCATATAGCTAAAATCAAGAATAAAGCATTCTTCATAGGGACTTTTGATTAGGATTAACCTTGATCAAACTGGAATCAATCAGATTAAACTTCACTAACCACATCCCCAACCCATCCCAGTGAAACTAATGTAAGGATCCATCACTGGTGAAGCAGCTTCAAAAACAATGGGGGGAACTTCTAAAACCAGTCATAAGGACATATCTTGAACAAAATCAAATTCACAAAAATGTACAGAATCAAACCTTATAAAATGCGATAATACTTTTATTCTTGAGCATGTTTGATGTCACCTGAGTAGTACATCATTGATTCAATTGTACTCTCGCCTACACCAAGCCTAATAAAATGAAATACTAAGATAGAAAGAAGCCCGTGAGGAAAATAAGAGCAAATCAAAAGATGCAATAGAAAACACATATCTAAATCTCACAAAAGACAACACAATCCATCCTAGCATCTTTTCCAACTAAAAAGAATGAAAAAAAAAAAACCTAATGATCCATTTGGGATTCCAAACACAAACAGATGGAATAGAAAGACTAAGGCTTTACCTTAATCATATCTAAAGTAAAGAAAGAAAAAAAAAATTGAAACCTTGTTTGGAAGGATTGAGGAAAGGGAGTGGAGGTAAAGTTGGTAGGAGAAGAAGAAATGGTGGCATCTGGATCATTCGTTGAACCCATCTGTGAAACCGTGCACAAAATCAAAGGGAATGAAGAAAGCAAGCTCACATATTAATTCTCAGCCAATTGAAAAGCCAAAAAATACAAAATAGATATCAAAATCTTTCAAGATTAAAAGAAAAGCTTCTAAACATACCTAATGGAGTGTTGAAACGAAATAAAAAAAAAAATGCTATTTTTGTAAAAGAAACAACTAACCCAAGATGCAATATCTTTTGAAGAAGCCGAAATGCCTTTGGAAAAACATAACGTACAGCTAAGAAAAAATAAAACAGCAACATCATGAAGATTTAAAAACAGGAGAATACCAATCAGAAACAAAAGAGGCATTAGTTAATCAATCCAACATATTTAAGACTGGCATGGACAAAGAGAGCAGAGACATCAAGCGAGCTCTATTAGATATATTTAACGACCGTAGGTATCAGAGCCCAAAATAGTAGACCATGTAAACTAAAATGAGAAGCTTAGAAACGGGCCTCCTTGCAATTTTAAACATATGTTGCCAATTCAGACCACTTTCCACGTGGTGCTGACGTGTCCCACTCGAATAGCTCTACGTGGGGTTCCATCAATGTCTCCAAATTTATTAATGTTCATGGAATAATTTGCCATTTTTCTTTTATTTTTTTTAACTTGATTAATCATTGGTAGATGGACAACGAATGTAAACACCGCAAGATGGAAGTGCATTTGGCTAAAAATAGTTTTTTTTTTTCCATTTTTCTTCTCCAATGTCGTTAAAATTTTAAAAATATAATTTTTTATAATTATAATTTATATTTTCATAATTAAAATTTAAAATCTCAAAACTAAAATAAATAAATAAATAAACAAAAAAATAGACTAAAACAGTCGGAAGATCCGTCCTTGTAAACGCAGGTAGCATCCAAATAATTTGGACTCAACCGCAATTAGCGCTCTTTCCATTCAACCAATTGCTTCTGAATCTCACTCTCCAACGTTCTCAACTGGTACGAACAAAACCCTAATTCCCTATTTTCTTTGTTCAGTTTTCCTCACTGAATTCAAGTGCATCATGTTTCCGTGGCGTGGTTTTGATCGGATCTGAGTTTATTTTCTTTTGAGATTTGTTTTTTGGAAATGGAAATTTCCTTGTTTGGTTCATGGGAATTGTATGAAACTTGGAAATGACAAATGGGTAAAGACTTCTATGGGCGCGGTTCCGAGAGGAATCGGTTGTGGGATTCAGCTAGGTGTTCTGAGCAACCAAATGGTGTCACTCAATTGTGGTAGGTGACTGGAGTGAATCTCTTTGATTTTTTGTCGCAGGCGATCTGATTGATTGATTGGTTGTCGAAGATCGGTTTTATCAGAATTGGCAACGCTCAGTCATTCCCAGTGGATGTATTCAGATGTCTTCGGAAATTCTGGAACTTGCCGTTATTACATGCTCTTGCGTTGCTTCTAGATTGTCAATTCAGAATTGTGGATCGAATTTTCAGCATCATAATGAACTACTTGTTTAAGTACGTTCATGATGGGTTTATGATGAATCTGCGCCGCATTTTCTCTTTATCACATGAGTGAGAAGGTAACGCCACTTGGCAAAATATCTGCACGTTATCGGGGAAGGAGTGTGAGCGATTGTTTCAATGCTTGCAGGAATGTGGGGATTATGGTAACATATATAGAAGCTTCTATGTTATGACAAAATTTACAATTTAGTGGTTTTTAAATCTCTGTCAAAACAGTTCCACGATTTGGACATGAGAAGCTCCTGGTTTAACAAATTGTCCATCATTTTTGGCACTAGACCGCCAGTGAGCTGGTTAGTCATAGGCCTAATTAGCCTGCTTGCACTAATTTTTGTCTTAAGTTCATCTTCTTCAAATAATATAGAATCAGTACGTCACTCTCCTGTATCTTTCATCTATTCAAACTATAGAAGGATAAAAGAGCAAGCAGCAGTTGATTATTTGGAGTTAAGTTCTGTATCACTGGGTGCCACACGACAAGGAGAACTTGACCTTTGTGGCAAGGAAAGAGAAAATTTTGTGCCTTGCTACAATGTTTCAGCAAACTTGTTAGCAGGCTTTGGAGCAGGTGGGGAGTTTGATCGGCATTGTGAATTTTCAAGAGAGAGTGAGAGGTGTTTGGTTCGAACTCCTAAGGACTATAAGATTCCCTTGAGATGGCCAGCTGGTAGGGATGTTATATGGAGTGGAAACGTGAAGATATCCAAAGACCAATTTCTTTCATCTGGAAGTTTGACCAAAAGGTATTTATTTATCTAACTGCTAGAGTGGCGAAGTGGCCAAACACATTTTTTAAGCCATTGCAAATGACTGTCGAATGAAAGTACCACTGTTTTCACGAGGTCTCTCTCTGTTGTGATTTTACAATGAATATGTTTTCACTATCTAAAACTTTTGTAAAACATTATCTAGGTTGATGCTACTAGAGGAGAATCAAATTGCTTTTCATTCAGATGATGGTTTGATCTTTGGCGGTGTGAAAGAGTACTCTCACCAACTGGCAGAGATGATAGGGCTAGGAAGTGACACTGAATTTCCTCAAGCTGGTGTACGTCTTCTGTATATCATCATCCGCAATAGTTCTTTAGTGAACCATAATGTTTGGTAGGCATGGGATTTGTTCAAAACAGTTCTGTGGATGGTAAAATAGGAAAAATTAAATTATTCAGCTGCCTATATTCTCTTTTCAATTTTCATCAAGGACCATGTTCATTTTGTTGCTTCATATATTGTGAATGATTTATATTGATGGCATTATGACAGATTCATACTATACTAGACATTGATTGTGGATTTGGTAGCTTTGGAGCTCACTTAACCACACTGAATCTAATGGTGGTTTGCATTGCGGCATATGAGGCAACTGGCAGCCAGGTTCAATTGACCCTTGAGAGAGGTCTTCCTGCAGTGATTGGCAACTTTATTACAAGACAGCTTCCATATCCATTGTTATCATTTGATATGATTCACTGTGCTCAGAGTGGTATCATTTGGGACGAAAAAGGTAATTATAGAGTTGACAGGCATTAATCTATCCTCTTGGCAGAAGACTTCCTTTGACATCTTATTAAAATTCAAATCCATTTTTTCCTAGATTTTTCTGCTTGCCTTGTTATCTGTAAACTAGTTTTTGTTGCCTATTGCTTTACATTCTGATGAACGGATTTAAAGTTCATTTATTGAAGTTTAAGGTTGAAGTTTTAGTTGTCAAAAGTTGTATTAGATTACAAGTGAGAGAATAGACTGATTAAGGTACTGCATAATTGGTGTTGTAGACTGTAAGGCCAAAGATATATGATAAGGTTCTCTCTCAGTGGTCAAATAAGTTATTTAATGTCACTAACCGGTGAAATAATATATGGTGGACGGATTGTTAATAGGGAAAATGTTTGAGGCTTTGAGCTGAACTTGTTTAAATAGACTTTGTACACAAAAGCCCGAAACTGGAGTTACAAGTGATGTCCATTTAATTTTAATGTTCCTGAAAAAGTTTGCAAGTTCTAACTGATGCCTGTGGTTTTCTAGAGTTAGCAAGTGGGAGATTGAAGGTGAAACCTTATGGATATGCAACATTTATGCATTAGTGAGGACCTTGCATGTCAATGCACAAATTTAAGCTGGAACCAAGAGGTTAGGCAAATTACAAGGGCCAGCAACCTTCTAATTCAGTTGGTTTTACTAGGAGACACCGGGGAAGAACTAGAATAGCCTATGAAGCAGACACATTTAAAACTGATCGATTTCCTTGTTTGACACATATTGGATACAAGTGTTCAACAAAACGTGACAATTCAAAATGTACCTGGACTCCTTAGATTTTGTTATGTCTTCTCATTAACTGTGTTTATGTTCATGCCAGTGTTGGTGTTAGTGGCCCGTGTCAGTGTCTCTGCTTCTTAGAGTACAAGTATTGATTTTGTTAAGTGACTCCACTGTCAATGCACTGAGTTTGGGGTATTGGTACCTGATCTTTCTGGAATTTATTATGCTGTTGTTAGGTGAAAGCTGTTAAGGGGTAAAAAGTAACAGTTGATGGGGGAGGTGGAATTAGCTTCTTTGTAAAACAGAAAATGGGGAAAAAATCCTAACGGGTATTGAACATCATTTAGTGAAGAAATTAGCAACTTCTTAGTCATTTTTTTGACAGCTTCTCCTGTAACCTTTATGCATTATTATGTTTATTTATCTTCTATGAGCAGAACTAATATTTTCCTAATAACCTACCAGAAAGTGGAAATCATTGACTCACGAACTGGATCACTTTCGAGTTGACTCTTGAGTTTTGACAGCTTTTGGCCCGTAGCCTCTTTGTATTTTTTTTTTTAAAATATTCTAAAGGTGAATTTATATCTTGGTTTTGGTATCAAATGTGTTTAGATTTAGTTAAATTATGTATTTTGGTTCTAATTTATAATAATATATATCATCCCCCAATTAAGTAGGTGGTTGAAATGGATACTTGAATTGTTGTTATGAAGAAGTGACACCTACCCTTCCTCTCTAGAGTAATATCATTTTTGGCATTATCTAGCTTGCCAATACTTTATGCATGCTTCACTGTATATGGTAATTTAATGGTTTTTCATTATTTAGCTTTTGTATGAACTTCTGATCTACATTTTTTCTTTCTAACAATGACTTTATTCTACAGATGGACTGTTACTTATAGAAGTCGACCGTGTTCTTAGACCTGGAGGATACTTTGTTTTAACCTCCCCCACAAGCAGGCCAATGGGAAGTTCATCACAGGTTAACCTGAAAAAGAGAATCATGTTAACCCCAATGGAAGAGCTAACCCAAAAAATCTGTTGGACTCTTCTGGCTCAGCAGGATGATACTTTCATTTGGCAGAAGACTGCTGATACTAAATGCTATGCGACTCGGTATGGGCAATTGTGATAATGTGAACGTTTGCCTTGTTTAATGATAGTCATTGACCTTTTATTTGAGATTATTGATAGCAAGTTATCAATAACTATTATTTGTGCTACTGCCTTGCTCCATTGAGCAGTTGTCCTTGGTGGAGTTCACTGCTATAACTTGTCTTAACAGATTTTAGTGACATAACTTTTTTTTTTAATAATGTTGTAGCAAGCAGGATTCTATACCCCTTTGTAAAGAAGGGGATGATGCTCAGTCATATTACAAGCCTCTTGTACCATGTATAAGTGGGACCTCTAGCAAACGCTGGATACCAATACAGAACAGATCTTCTGGATCTGGACTGAGCTTGGCTGAGCTTAAAATTCACGGAAAGTATCTTTCCTGAACAGCTTTCTGCTCATCTTCTTCTCCTTGCTTCTCCTCCTAATTTACATTTGTATTTTGCACTGTTTTGCCTTTGTGCTTATCTCTTTTTAGCGTTGCAGGAGTTCAGCCTGAAGATTTCTCTGAAGACATGCAATTTTGGAGATCAGCTGTCAATAACTTTTGGTCTTTGCTTACACCCTTAATTTTCTCCGACCATCCAAAAAGACCAGGAGATGAAGATCCTCTGCCTCCATTTAACATGATACGCAATGTGATGGACATGAGTGCTAACTATGGGGGTTTGAATGATGCTCTCCTGGAGGAGAAAAAATCAGTGTGGGTTATGAACGTTGTTCCTGCCCAGGCTTCTAATACACTTCCTCTTATACTAGATAGAGGTTTTGCTGGTGTTATGCATGACTGGTAAGCTCTTCTTATTCTTTTGGGTCTGCTTTTTTTTTTTTTTTTTTTTTTGGGGGGGGGGGGGGGGGATTTGAAGGGAACCTCTTTATTAGCTTGCCCTATGTCAAACAAAAGATTAGTGATGCCTATTAGCTGGAGAAGAAACAGTACTTTCTGTGAGGCACTTGATCTGTTGCCTTGAAACTTCTTTTAGTTTATTGCAAAATCTAATCCTGAAAAAATCCACATGATTGTGAGCCCATCTTGAAATTCACTTTTCTATTTCTTTGGTGTTCATCTATGAACTCTTCTAAAATATACTCATTGCTTATAAGCTTCAGGAAATTCATCTTTAAGTGATCCACTGATTGATCTTCAGGTGTGAACCTTTCCCAACCTACCCCCGGACATATGATATGCTTCACGCAAATGGACTTCTCTCTCATCTCGCTTCAGAGAGGTGCAGCATGACAGACTTATTCTTGGAGATGGATAGAATATTGCGTCCAGAGGTAATTATGTCCCCTTATCCATTATCATGATTGCCGAAAATTTTCTTCTTGTGATAAGTTGAATTTTGTATTATTAACAATTAATAATGCTTCACCATCAAGCAGAACATTAATTTTTGTCCCTTCCAGTTCCAGCTCTTCCTTTCCATCTTGCTTTTGGGCATATCCTCTAGAAATGCTGGTTACGTCTTGTTAGACAGTTTTCTTTCATTTATTTGACCTTAATGGTGCATGGTCCCTCCAAATACTTTTTGTTTTGAATGCTGGTAGTTGTGGGCATCAGACTGTCAGTGTACTGGAATGGTCCAAGTCTATATAGCCTAATATATTGACGTACTGGTTTAATTGCTTGATAGGGATGGGTTATTCTTTCTGATAATATGGGAGCTATAGAGATGGCCCGCACGCTTGCAACACAGATACATTGGGAAGCAAGGGTGATTGACCTGCAGAATGGCAGTGAACGGCCGCTACTTGTTTGCCAGAAACCATTTGTGAAAAAATGATTGATTGAGCACCAGTACGTCTCGCCATGGCTGAAGAACCCAATTTTTTTTTTCCGCTCTGGTAAATCCTCTAAGCTTGTCAATTTGACGGGTAGCATTTAGTTCAGCATAAAATTAAGGGTAAATTACAATTTATCCAGTGTCTCATTAAACACTTATGCGGATTGTTCAATTACTAATTAACCAACAATGGATTAGTTTGATTGTTAAGAGGTCTGTTCTCTTATATATTGAACATTTTCAGTGTTATGAGGCTATTGCTGGAATTTGGTTTTAATTTTGAAATGTCAGTTTAATCTAGTGATAGCCTTAAATGACATTTAAGGTATAAGCGAAAGGTACTTAATGAATTTGTTCACCATTTTAACATTCACTTAAATGTTAAAATTAATAAAAAAATATTACAAGATGATTAAGTGGTAACAAAAAAAAACTACAAAAAATTTGAATGAGATACTTTAAACCATAGAGGGCAAACTAATTTGGGGCCAAACCACAAGGATAAACTATAATTTACCCTAAAATTAAATGTCATGGATGTTTTAAGAGCCTATGTTGGACATGTGGGACATAGAATCTGGATTGATCTTGGTGTGACTATTGTGTGAACTGGTCTTGTGTTACCATGTTAAAAATTGTAATTAAAGCACTCACTGAAAATTCTGCATGGAGCACTGCAATACCCTTTTGTAATATTGTGTGCTTGGATAATGATGTCAAGTTTAGAAACTGCCAATTCCTGATAGTTGTAGTTATGAAATAAATTCACTTGGAGCATACCAAAATGTACATCAACTTATCTGTACTCTGAACTGCAGTGATTTGTTGTAGCACTGAAGAAATTAATTGTACAATTTCAGAGGATGGATTTTTTGGTCGGCACAGCATATATATAGTGCCAGAGCCTTGATGTGTTCCACCTTTTCCACAACTGGATCAGGGGAATGAGGAAGCTGTAGATTAAAAGTTCTTTGGGAGTTAGCTACAGTTGATTTTTTTTTTTTGGCGTCAAAGGTGGTTGTAGTAATTTATTCATTTAATATTTTTTTAGCATTTTTTTTTTCTGTATGATTTCTTCATTGATCACCATTGGACTTGAAGCCACTGTCAAACAATCACTAATTTTTGACAAAGGAATGTGAATGGCCACGAAATTCAAGAATGAAGATTGATATTGTAACTCTGAACTATTCAACATATCTACAACTTGAAATGATCCTCCCCCCTTCACTTTTGTGCAAATGTATCATCTAAAGCACAAATCAAACTCCAGCAAACAAATAGCTGTGCAACAACAAAGAATTTTACGTTCCAGCACATGATGCTGTTTTTTTCTGATTAGATATTCTTATCAGTTATATACTATACATTGGGTTGTCACTTTGAAGTCACTGCATAATGCAGGATAGCCTCAGATTTTCAGACATTTTTCAGTCATTATTCATCTGCATCTTCGATGATGCTATAGAGCTCTGTTTCTTCTTCTATCTCTAGTAGCCATCTTCTGCCCATATCTCTCAAATATGTCTGCCAAATCAACCAACCCTACCTCTCTAAACTTTTTCCCAACCTCCTCAAACATAGCCACACCTTCCTCATTTGAATGGTAGTGCAAAAATTTATTATAATCAAACCTTGGAACCTCAAGTCCTCTGTTCATCATCCTCTCCACAAACTTAGTGGCTTCCAATGACTTCCCAGCTTTCACTAAACCACCCACAAAAATAGTGTCAAAATTGATAAGTGGATCAGATCCTTTCCTTCCTCTCTTCCCCAAATGCCCCTGTAACAGCATTATATAGGTATGCATAGTTGGTTCACAACCTCTATTGATCATCTCCCTGAACAACTGAGTTGCTTCACTTGCCCTTCTCAACCTCAAAAGACCTTTCATCAATCCATGGTAGACACTTATATCTGGTTCGTCAATCCCTTCCACAATCTTATAAGCCTCTCTAACTCTACCTCTTGTTAGAAGCCCATATGTGAGAAATCCCAATGTTACCTTATCAACATGAATACCTCTCTCGCACATTTCTTCATACACTACCTGTGCTTGGGTGATCATTCCCTTCTTACACATCCATTTGATCACAAGCCTGTAAGTTGAAAGACCAAGTTCATCTATCCTCTTCACCCTCATTGTCTGAAAGAGCTTCAGAGCCTCATCATACTGATTCTTCTTGAAAAGGGTCTCCATCATTTTCTCAACCACTTCCATATCAGGCTTGAACCCTTCATCCACCATCAAATTCCAGATTTTTGAAGCTTCAATGAAATTACCCCCATCACAGAAACCCCTAATCAAATGCTTGTAAGTATCCCCGTTTGGTTTAATCCATTCTTTCAACTTGAAAACAACAAATCTAGCCTCCACAACCAGTTTACATCCACACATGGTCTCAACAACCTTGTTCAGAGTCCCCAAATTGTACACATACCCATTGGAATTCATCAAGTGGAAGAACTCCACGCACTTCTTCAACTCCCTCGCTGCACCCAAAACCCTCAACGCAATCCGAAAAGTCTTGTCGTCCACCAAACGACGCCGTCCCATCTCTTGCAGAATTTCCCAGAAAAGCTCGATGTTCCTGGATTTTCCGATGACATCGAGCATCTTGCCGAAGGAGACGGAGGTGTGATTGAAATATGGGTGTGTTTGAGTGTACTGGAAGAAGCGGTACACGGGTCGCCATAAATAGGGGAAGTTGTTGCATACCTGAATGAAGAACTCGTGGGTCAAATCGAAATCGCAGGATCGGAGCTTGGAGTGGAGTCTGGGCTCCGGTGAGTTCTGCTGCTGGTAGAGGACGCTGCAGACTCGGAGAAGGTGATCGGGGTTCACCGGCGTAATGGGGTTGGCGAGATGGGGTTCCGGCAAGGCGGTGGCTAGCGAGCGGAGGTGGGGGCGAAGAAGATGATTGGTGAGAGTGTTAGAGAAGAGGAGGGTTGTTCTTGTTCGAAGTAGCATTCTTGGAAGTATTCGAAAACGCTTGGAATCGGTTAAATTTGGCGATTGAAAGAGAAAGACGAAAGAGGTAAAAAACGAAGATGATACTGGAGATGCAGGGGATCGAACCCTGTACCTCTCGCATGCAAAGCGAGCGCTCTACCATTTGAGCTACATCCCCCTTTGGCAATGAGAAACAATCGTTTGGTATTGAAGAAACAAAAATTATTTTTGTTTCTTATATTGCGTCTTCTTAGTTTACTTATCATCGCTTGTCATTCCTATACACTTCCAGGTGTTTTAAATCACCCGAGAAGTAAATGACATCCGATGTTTGTGTTTTGGTACACCAATTAATGCATAATGATAAAAGTAAGGGAATATTGTTTATTTTATTATTTATGGTGATTATTATTAAAATGATATTTTTTATAAAATAAACATTTTATCATTTTTATAACAACTTTTAATTATCATATATTAAATGTTTAACTATTGAATATCATAATATTTTATAGTTTAATAACTTATATTACAATATCCAATAAGAATGAAAGATAATAGTATATCAAACTACTTAAAAGGTTTTTATTATTTATGTTTGAATTAGAAGAGTCTGTGCTCCTTGTATTTAATAAATAAATGTATGATGTATAATTGGAGAGATAGATAAAGAAGAATAAATAAATTCCATGTAAACTCTTACTTTGTGTTACACTTTCTTCTGTTACACAGTACAGTGTTGTAGTAAAATCAAGGGCATATTAGAAGTAATCAATGTAAAATTGTATTGGTATGCCAATGTTAGTAAACATAATATCCAATTTAAAATAGTCAAACCACTTGTTATAGTTAATATGAGATATTTAGGTAATTTATAAGATGTTTTTAGTTTAACAATCTATTCAGTCATTGCCTAAAAGAAGAAAGTTCAGTTGTGTTTTACAACAATCTAAATTATTAATACAAAAATTTACACGACTTGGCAATGTAAACCAACTTACACTTTAATAAATGTTAGTGTTGAGGATAGGGCATGACAAAAGAAGAGAGAAATGACTCAAGAAAGGAGAGGGAGAGGGAGAGAGAGAGAGAGATAGTTGTATTATTTAATGATAAAGGTGTTACAATAACAAGAGTAATAGTAGTAGTATTTTGAGAATGTTAAGTGAGGTATAGAAGGCAAAAGAATTGTTTTCTACAATAATATAGATTTTATTTATACTCTTAAGAAAGATAAGCTAATGATGGAAGTTGATTAAGTTGGCATATTGTTTTTGATAGAGTTATATTGTTCAAAGTAACTTGTCATTTTTAGCTCTTTGAAATTTAATATAGATATAAATTCTATATTAAATTTTTAGAATTTAAATCTATAACTATATATTTAAGATTTTTATTACTCGAAGTTTTTAATGGTTTGGGAGACCAAAGAAACCACAGAATCAGATTACCTATTGTAAGTCATTGTACAGCACCATATGCTGTAAACAAAATCTACCCATCCATATAATTCAAGGACACCTGTTTTTCTTTCATTTTTTTCAGATGATACTGCAAAATGCACCGTTTCACTTTTTTCGAACACCTTAAAGCACTAAATGACTTCGTTCGATCCAGCTCTCTCTCTTATGCGCGTAAACTTTGACATCTTTAACAGTGGAGCAAGAGAAGATAAGGAGAAAATCAGTGTGGCAGTCCTAGACAATGAATTGATGAAGAAAATGGCTAGTAGTGGAGGAAAGGTACAAATTATTAGAATAATGCACCATAGTACATATTAATCAATAAGGAAATCAGAAAAACTCAGTCTTGAATGCAATTTCCCTAATCCAGCAAAATAAAGTAAAGTTCATATCTCATAATCTCATGTGTTTATGAGGAAGGTTTATATTGATCTAATGTGTTCACAAACAAGGTCAACATTGCCATGACAAGATATAAATTTCACTCTCTCTCTCTCTCACACACACACATATATATGTGCAGATTTTCCTATAGCTTTGTTGGAAAAAAAAAAGACTCTGATAATGATGCAGATAAGCATTGAAGCCCCGATGGTGAGAAATTAACAAATATGTTTATGACACATTCGTCAATTGATAACATAGACAACAAAGGAGCAGACAACTGATTATATCAAGCCAAAATAAAACAAATAGAAAAGAAGCAAGTAAGCAAATTGAGCATGTTTGCTGCACCGGAATACCCAAGTCATCAGCAATGCTTCCGATTCTTTAGCCTCTGTTCTAGGAACTTCCTTAATTGGACCTTCCAATGTAGCATGACTATCAATTCCTACAAAGAGAAACTAAAATTAATAATGTTAATTTTGATCCCTGACAACAATAATCCTGGTAAAACCAAAGAGATGTATTACAAACAAATTCAATAATTAAAGACAAAAGAAATCATACCCATCCAAGTTGGTACCACTGAGAACACAGAAATTAAGAGCAATAGCAAGACTTTTAAAAAGGTATGGTATGTATCTATAGGAGAAATAACAAAATGGGTCCATCACAGTACAATGGAATTAGAACGTGTAGTTCTAATTGTGTTCAAAAGGTTATCAATTGAAGCCGAGAAGACTGAAAAGCAACAATATACATTCCTCCTCTACACTACTATAGTATAATATACATGAAATCTCAAAAAGAAGCTACTTGCAACTGAATATGAAAGAAGATAATAGCTTCAAAAACACCCTTCGATCAAACTTTTCAAAGATCAGACACTTGAAAGCTAAAAGACATGGAAGAGTGAAAATGACAAATTACAATACTAAATTGTACGGCAAATGGGCGGGGGACATACAGGGAAGGTAAAGTTGGGAATCCTACCAAAAGTCTCAAGATGCTTGAACTTGACATTCAAATCTCTTTTGGTGCTCTGCTGCATACATCTCTACTGCCAGTGATGCTTGGGAGTGATAATGGCAGAGACGTGACACGCCGATTGAGAGAGTGAAGTGGAGGAATAATATATTAGAATTCGCTTAAACCAGTGTTTGGTTTTAAGCGTTTTGAAGGACGTTCCCTTATTTGGTATGAAAAAATTGGAGGGAGGAAAAGCAAAATATCTCCTTCCTTTCTCTTCAAAAGTAGAGATTGTGGTGGAAAAAAAAATATTTATATTTCATTTAATTAAATTGTCTGTGATATATTCACTTTTGCTTATATAACATAGATCTTAATTTTTTAGTAAGATTTAAGATAATAAAAAATATTTTTTGAATAGAAATAAAAAAATTATTATTTATAATAAAAAATAAAAAAAAAATTTTTAATAAAAAATATCTTAAAAATAAAAAAAATTAATTCTAATATCATAAGAGTATAATTATTTATTTAATTTTATCTTCCTTCTCCTTCTAAATCAAACAAGATATCATTAAAATCCCTCCTTTCTCTTCCGTTAAAATTCCTTCCTTTCCATTGGTTGAACCAAACAATGTCTAAAGCTGAATCTTTGTCGAGGAGCACTGAAAGTGAAGGAGAATCGTGACTTACGTGAAACGGTGTGTCGTGTACCATTATCTAAAAAAAAAAGACAAGTGCCGTTGGATTATATGGATAGATAAATTTTGTTCTCTGTATATGGTGCTGCAAAATGACTTACAGCAACTAATCTAATTCTAGAAACTACACACCCAAACAAGTTATTAGTATAGATTATATCAACAAATAAGAATAAAATAAAAATAGCTCCGTAGTTAGTGAGGTGAATTCATAATGTGTTAGTATTTAAACTAAACAATATATAACAAAATTGAGCAGAAGAAATACAGTGGATGATTTCAACAATATAATTTATTCATAATTAATGATATTAATAAAAACATAATTAAGTTGATTTGGTCAAACGTATCTTATAAAATAATTTTAAAAAAATAATTAAAAATTCAATCAAACAAACATTAAATGAACCACTTGGAATATTGGCCCCAAAAGAAAAATCACTTGGAATAACTCAAATAATAGAAGCGGAGTAGAGATATAAATAGTATTTCGGATTCATAAAATTAAATAAATAAATAAACATTGTGTGGCTGCAGCGGACTTCTCTTGGACACCAAGGATTGAACAAATCCAACTTCAAAAGACAGATCAAAGGGGAAAAAAAACGGTAAGAATAATATATGAAAAGTTTTATCTATTTACACTAACTAATCAACAATAATATTCATCATTCGACAAGAGTAATCGAGACAACATCAATTAAATAATATATTAATATATTTCAAGAACTTAAGAATTGTTCGTATAAAAATTAAAAAAAAACCAAAAAATAGATAAAATGAAAAAAATTATGGTTAAAAATATTTATATTAAAAGACTTTAAATTTTAAAAATATTTTAAAAGATCTAAAGATTAAAATTTTAAATTGTATAAAAATATAATTTAAGTTAAAATTTTTTGTTCTTAAATTATTTAAAATAATTTTAAAATTTAAAATATTTAAATATAAATATTTTTAATTTAAAATTCTTAAATGTAATATTAAAAAAAATGTTCACTCCACCTCACATAACAGTACAATCACGATTTTCGCGCTCCTCTTTCAAAATATTTAATCCGACGGTCCAGATCCGATCTTCACTCTACCCCACAACTTGCTCGATCTTTAAGCACTATTTATTTGTTCTTCTTCCCTGCGACCCCAACCCAACCCCTCCGGCGGTTTTCTACTTCTTCCTCGCCTCTCCGACTTTGCATTGCTTGTTTACTTGTTTGTTCCTTCTCTTTTCCTCTGATTACTCTCTGCAACAATGGCTTTGGAGAAGGAGAGAGAGACCCACGTTTATATGGCCAAGCTCTCTGAGCAGGCCGAGCGATACGACGGTAACGTGTTTTTCTCTACCCACTTTTCATTTTCCTTTGTCTTCTTTATGGGCTCTTGCTTTTAGGGTCAATGTCGTTGTTGATCTGTCAATTGGATTATATTGTGCTTCTGTTGGATTACATTGTGGGTGAGGCTTTTATGTCACTTTTTTTTTTGGGATTAGTTGGAAATGCGGTTCTAGATGCTAAAAATTTGGCTTTTGATTTGGGTTTCTATTATTGTTTACGGATCAGTTCGTGGATTAGGCCATTTGTTTTGTAAGCAATTTTATTAGAAGGCGTCTAGTTGATGAACTGCCTGGTAATTTGTTTGGATAAGATTATTCTTTTCTCCATTGTGCATGCTACTTGTGGCAAGTTAAGATTTTTCTTCTTGTTTGATGCAAAATTGCTTGTTTTATGGCAAATAAAAAAAGGGGAATTGTGTGGGCAAACTGGAACCGCTTATGAGCATTTGCTTACTGATTTCATCATTTCGTTTCGACAAAACTGCTGTCTTGAACCCAATACGGCCTTCCGGTCTTTCTGATGGATGATTCATTTGGTAATGCAAGCGAGTCATATACTGGTTATATATATACATATGCATCTCTTCTTCGTTTCTGTTCTTGAATCTGTCTACCTCAAATTTATGTTCTCCTGTTGTGTTGCTAGCCTTATGAAGGCAAGATTCCTTTATAAATGCTCATCTTTTTAATTTTAGCTTTCGAAATATCATTCTGTTTGCCTTATTAGGTATAGATTACCTAAGCCAGGAGTTTTATGTAATTGATTGTGTTTTTCTGAACTTAGTACATTGGGGTTAAAAGTCTGATCTATGCTCAGAATTCTACATTATGCGAGATTGATTATACTTGTCATGCAGAAATGGTTGAGCATATGAAGAAAGTGGCGAAACTTGATCTTGAACTTACTGTGGAGGAGAGGAACCTCCTCTCTGTGGGATATAAAAACGTCATTGGTGCAAGGCGAGCATCTTGGCGCATTATGTCTTCAATTGAGCAGAAGGAAGAGTCTAAGGGAAATGAGAACAATGTCAAACTGATCAAGAGTTACCGCCAAAAGGTTGAGGAGGAACTCTCTAAGATTTGCGGTGACATTCTGACAATTATTGACGAGCATCTTATTCCCTCTTCCACATCTGGAGAGGCCACTGTTTTCTACTATAAGATGTGAGCCAGGCTGCTTCTCTGCTAAATTCCAGTATTGGGTTACACTCTTGATTAATTCATTTCCTTTCCCTGTCCATGCATTTGATTACCTTTATCACCATCTACTTCACTGCATATTTGACTCCTTTGAATTGATTAAAGTAATGCTTTTGGAATATAATCTATTAGATACAGTGTGAGAAAAAGATAGAATCTGTGAGAATGTGATAATTAGTTCTTTCTCTCTTTTATTTTTTGGTCCTTAGCCCTACAGGTGTCTAATGCCATGAATGAGCCATGGAACTACGAATGAGTTTATTTTCTGTTCTATTCCGACAATTCTTCATGTAATATCATATAATATAATATTGCTTGCAACATATATTGGGTCTCCAGCCCTGATCGCTTTTAGCATCTTTTTGATGCAGGAAAGGTGACTATTTTAGGTATCTTGCTGAGTTCAAGACCGACCAAGCAAGGAAAGAGGCAGCTGACCAGTCCCTGAAAGGATATGAAGTATGTGCTTTTGTGATCTCTTGTATTTTAAAGCTGAATTGATTCGTTATCATACTGCTTCTTGATGCACGCATCTATTTTCTCCCGTTAGGCTGCCTCAGCCACCGCTAACACAGAACTTCCATCAACACACCCGATCCGTCTTGGTCTTGCACTCAACTTCTCTGTGTTTTATTATGAGATAATGAACTCTCCTGAAAGGTATTTCACTGATTCTCCTATTATCTGCTTAAGGGTATTGAGTTGCCTACTTTGCTAGCCTTTGTCCTAATGTTATCACTGGAACTTATAGGGCCTGTCATTTGGCTAAACAAGCCTTCGATGAGGCAATTGCGGAGTTGGACACTTTGAGTGAAGAGTCATACAAGGACAGCACTTTGATCATGCAGTTGTTGAGAGACAACCTGACCCTGTGGACCTCCGATTTGCCTGAGGATGGAGGTAGGGGGTTGATTGAAACTTGATATAACTAATAAGATGCATTTGAGTTCCACCCTGGACAATCTTATTCTGTAAGTTACTGAACAATGTTGTCCAAGACCTACAGAAGCAGCTTGATGTGCAGAATCACAGAAACATTCCTCCCACCTTCTCCCTCACTTTCCCAACTACCAAAGAAAATGAAGTTGGAAAATTTGTAAATAGATTCAGAAAAGATAAATAATTTAACTCAATCATAAAAGGATACGTAAACAAGTAGGTTCACTTTTAGTAGGACTTACTTATAACATGTTGATATGTTTATTTATCATTGATTTGATCAATGTATATTCTTTTGTATGTGGGTATACCTGAAACTCCAGAATAAAGCTAGTGTGAATAGAAAGAAAAAAAAAAAAAAAAAATCTTCTAGCCCTCACTTGAATTAATTGCCTCAGAGCAAAGTCACACTGTTTAAAGTGTTCACAGTCGAATCACTCCTAGCTAGATAGCTGCATCAAGCTTCTTGCTATGTGACTTATAGTGCAATTAGAAGTACTTCTAATGGTGAGGTTCTAATAATTAATGCTCTGATGCAGGTGAAGAGAACATCAAAGGTGAAGAAATCAAACCAACTGAAACTGAGGTCTGGTTTGAATAATATAATTTCTTTGCCATATTTCCATGATTTTCTGTGGCTGCTATATTTGAAAAAATGTTCGAAATCCAGGATTCTCATATTCTTTATTTTGCAGAACAATTAAGGTAGCTTTGAAGCTGGACATGGTAATCTCATATCTCTAAGGTAGTGCAAAGGGGGCAATTTTAAGCCTTTCTTGCAATGAATTTGGACCAGACAATGCAGACGGTGGCTACTTCATAGTTCTCTATATATCCAATCAAAGCTAGAAGGTTCTATCCGCGGCGGTCTTTTTTTTTTTTTTGGGACTTTTTTTTTAACTCTACTTTTTATATTTTTACTCCCTAAGTAAACTGATGGATAATTTACGTTTACTTTATAAGCATTTTCTGTGTTAGATACTTTAGAATGACTACGTTTCGTTTACTTTTTTTTGGGGGGGTCTTTTTGTCTGCTTTTAGTATATTTCGACATGGAATCTGTGTAGCAATGTTTCTAAACATTTGAAGACTAAATAGTACAAAAAATGTGGTTATTTAGTTGAATTTTAAGTTGAACAATCCATAAATTGATAGATATAACCCCCCTACTGTGGACTCTCCATTCTTGTTGTCCAAAATAGATGATCATGCGTAATGAATCTGTAGAATAAGCATTCTAAGCCAAAAGATAGTGGAATGAAGATTTCATTGGAAACAAAAGAGGGAATAATTAGCACAAGAAAAATTAAAAAACTGTATAATTATCATTATTCAAAGCTCTAATAAATTAGTAAACATTTTATAAAATGCATGTCGATAAGCTTTTATTGAACCTCTGTGTACAAGTGTGCCCCTAACAATTTTCCTTATGCCCGTCCAAGGTATCCACTGATTTTTTTTTTTTCTTCGGGGGGCGTAGATTCCCTTAAATCTTAATAGCTCATGTATGTATACTGAGGGTGTATAACAGGCCGGGCGGGGAATTTTCTCGACCTTAGAGCAGGCCAAAAGTAAGTCAAGCCTAAATATGGAGGCCCAATCCCAGTTTAGATTAATGCAGGCCCGGCTGACTTCCGGGTTTAACCGGGCCACTGGACCAGGCTGGATGTGAGAGAGCGCATCTCTGTGCACGGCCATTACCATTAGCTCAAGATGAACAAATCCAGGGTCACAAAGTACAATAAAAAATGGAGCTAGAAATCGATTTTAACCCATGCACTACTGTATATTAGAACCAAAAACTAAGAGACAAGCGAATGAGACAGAAGGAGCATCATTAAAGTGAAAACTATAGGGTCGATCGTGTTCAGTGGAAACCCGACTAGCTTTGTTGAGAAGACTTCAAATGAAAAAAATAAAAAATTTCAGGGCTCTTTTTTCGAGCTAGATTTCTATTATGAACAATTTTGGAAATGTATTTTTCCCGTAAATTTAATGCAGTTAAAATTTTATTACCAGAATATTCACTACAAGAAGCGAATCCCGGAAAATAAAAGAGAATACTATCCCGTCTAGCTTCAGCTTCGAGGTTCTTTAATGGGTCTGGAGCTGGCACAAGTACGATTTTTTAGGTCTATGCTCTTGGTGCAGTTTGAAAGAGTCATGTCTTGTTGCCTGCGCTTTCCATCCCCGATGGCCACATTTTTTAGATCTCTCTCCATTTTATCCCCATTTTTAGATGGACTAATTTCATTTTCTTGGAATGAGTGAAATACTCTCCTTATTTTCATTTGTACCATACTTTTTTTTAACTTCTCAAATAAAGTTTTGACTTTTATCTCTAAATATTATTCCTCCCAAAGTTATTCCCTCTACATACACCCACTCTAATCGGTAGAAGGCACAAATTTGATGTCTCATAAAGGCTTCTAAACCCTTTTTTGTTGTTTTTAACCAACATATTACAATTAGAGATTAGAGATAGCAACCATGCAAAGCAGGGATGGGAGGAACCCTGTACCCCATCTCCACCAACCACTCCCCGCAAAGGGGGAATGAACTCCCCCATCCCCGTAAGGATCTGCCAGGACCCTAGTGAGGAATACAATTAAAAAAAAATACACAGAATAAAAAAAAGATGAAAAAAGCTTAGATTCAATGCTCAAGCACCGTGTTCATCAAGTCCAACAAAAAAGGAAATTTTTTTTTTATTAAAAAAAAAAGGGAAGGATAGATATCAGAGAAAAGAGCTAAAAAATAGAAAAGAAAAGAAATCACATCCAACTCACAATGATAGGTTTAATTGTTTTACAGAAATCTAAACTGTGTAGGAGAATATAAAATAACGCTCAGGACATCTAATTATATTACGTCAATTTGAAGGGAAAAAAAAATCAATGTTCCTTCAGGTGAAGAAAACTATTGAAATAAAGCAAGAGAAAGTAAAATAAAGCAAAAGAAAAGAAATAAATCAGTAAAAGACAAAGGAGAAATCTTGAGACCAGAAACAAGCTACAGCGCGACAAAGACGGAAAGCGACCGGGCTCAATGATGTGGCATCATGGTGATAGGATGCAGGAAACAATGCAGCAGCAGCACTAAAGTCTTCGCAAACAGCACACTAGAGTAAAGCTAGGAATTGATAGTCTAATACTGATGAGTGAAGGAATGAAGGCTTTTCCAGGGTTGCTTCCCTTTTCCAATTTTTTAATTAAAAGCAAATTAGAAAAGAGGACATAAAATTAATGCATGTATATATATTTGAGGGGCACTTGTGTAATTTCTCGGGGATGAGGACCTTGCATGGGAGGGGTTATGATCCCCATCCCCACCCCCCCATTTCAATCTCTGTCCCCATGGGGTAAAAAATCCCTAAATGTGGCCCCTAAATAAGGCAATCCCCATAGAGATTTCTGAAGCTTGAAAGTTTTTGCCATCCCTATTAAAGATGTCTTAGGACTTTGTCCAATTCAATCCCCTTCCTCAACGATCTTTAGGGCACACCCACCACATTGACCTGATGCATTTAATATTTCACTTATAACAGTTCCCAGAAGAATCTAATTGAACTAACCCCTTTGGAAAAGCTTCTCTATGAGATTTCAACTTAATACCCTCAGATATTGCACTCAAGCGGAAATATTGAAAGGATTCATTACTCCAAATTGAAAGAACTAACATTGCCTTCCTATATTTCATAACTTCAGCACCTTAATTTCTACTGAAATATGTGATAAAAACCACTTCAGAAAATTAAGTACAAGTAATTACATTAGAGAAAATTTCTTGTACCATATACAGATAAAAACCATTAAATTTTTTATTAACAGTTATTTATTCTACACTTTGGTCTCTAAAGTGCAGCCTGTACTTTTGAAGAACTTTGTCTCCAAACTATGATCTAACCCAAAATTAAGGGAGAGGGGAATGGAAAAACCTGCTATACACATCCAAAGCTGAACAACTGTCACAAATAAAAATGTACATACTTGAAAATTTGTTAATCAGATTCTTCCTTGACATGGTAACTTGGAGGCAAGGAGAAGTCTTGTTCACGGTTTAGCAATTCCATCTCTTCATCATCTGGTTTCTGAGGAGGGGAGAGAAAGGGATAAACCATTACACTTTATCAGCTTTAAAATAAACAATAAATAACATGTAATTTGATGGGCATGTATAGAAACAAAAGAATCATGGCTTAATGATTAAGTACCAGCATTTCTAAATTGTAGAACCGATCCAGCAACTGCAGGACTTCCTCAGAAGAGAAGTGTCTGTCAAAACTGTGAGAGGACCATACTGAGATTTTTGATTATGTAATGAGAAATAGATCTAGCAGATTATGCTTGATAGCCAAACAAGCAACAAAGAACTGGTAGTGGTTAGAGGACCTAACCTCCTGCGCAGATATTCCATCAGACCAAAAAGGACAAAGTGGCGATGCATGCCTGCATGAAAAAGGATTAACCATTTAAGCAAAAAGTAGTTGTAATTTGATCCTTTATTTGGCAACTACAGCATTAACTATCTAATATAGGAAAGCTTTGAAAAACTGCTACAAAAAGTTGTCATCCATCTTAGCAGAGCTCCTCTTCATACAATAAGAAATATAAGCTATCATATAACAATTTACCAAGCAAAAGGCATCATTTGAACTTGACAGGCTCATATATTCTACTATAAAAGATTACCTGAGTAAGATGTAATCAAGTTGCCACTATCGGAATTCATGTTAATATCATTAACACAGCAAAATTCCTATTTAACACATTCGTTTGCTATTTAGGAGTTACTTTATGAAGGTTAAGATTGAAAGAAGACAAAACATCATACTTGTCATACTAAATTCTTGATTACAAAGGAAGTCACAAGATGCCAAATCTCATGAATTAGTATAACCTAAGGCTATGTTTACAAGTTTTAGAGAGTAGGGTTTGAATGGAAAACAAAGGGGTGGGTTGGGAAGGGAAGGGAAGGAATGGAAAATAATAACACCATTCCATCGTCTGGATGATTAATCAGGAAAGTTCAGAAGAGGGCAGCCCAAATGAAATCTTTTTATCAATTTCTTTTGGAGGATATAATAGAAAATTGCACAGGATTCTGAAACAAAAATAAGTTATCACTTAGATGGACATGGGATGGGGCATTGACATCAACAATACAACACGATGAGTCTAGAGTGTCCAATTACATAATAAAGTATTCTGCCTAACATGTAAAAGACATGAATACGAAGTTGCTCATTAATTGTTTTTAAGTGTTCATGCTTGTGCTTCATTATCATAAAATTCTAAACACTCAGAGCTAGGAAAGTATTTATGAAAAGTAGTTTGAAACTCTGCCCTTTCAGTTATAAGTACCAACTACCTAGTGCCTCCTTCCTGCTGCTTCCTCTCTTCTTCTTCTTCCTTTTTTTTTTTATATAACTAAAAAAAAAAATATAATTGACACTATTTAATGACTCAATCAAACAAAATTTTACAATTTGAAAGACAGAAGGAGAATTTTCAGTTAAACCATTCTCTTTCAATGGTCACCAGTTGAAAGTTTTAGAGAGGAGAGGTTGAAATGGAAAAAAAACTTACCTCTCCAAAAGTATGGAAAGGGAAAAAATATTACAAATACAATATAACTTTGGAGGATATAATTTTAAATTACACAGGCTTTTAGAACAAAAATAAGTCATCACTGAAATGGACATGGGATAGAATATAGATACAAACAGCACAACATGACAACACGACAATATCTAGAGTGTCCAAGTGCATATTTAAGTATTTTGTTGGACACGTAATGCACAAAAAAAGAAACATAGCTCTTTTTTTCAGTGTCTGTGCTTGTGCATGATAATTATAAAATTCTAAACGCTACCAAACCCAATCACAGCTAGGAAAGTGTTTATGTCAAATAGTTTGAAACTCTGTTCTCTCAGTTATTAGTATTTAGTACTAACTACCTAGTAGCTACCCCCTGCTGCTTCCCTCTCCAAGAAGAACCATAATTGACATAATTTACCAACTTAGTCACACATAACTTTCCATTCTGAGAGACAAGTTAAATCTTCAGCAAAACCATTATCTTTTACATGTCAGTTGTCGCTACTGAAATCTCAATTCCAACCAAACTAACCAAATTTAATAAGCATCATATAATTCTACCAAAGCAGAAATGACATTTTCCACGGACCCGTTTATATAAACACAAAATTTTCTTTTAAAGATAACAAATATGAGACTTGCCTTGTAGTTTTTTTGGAGAATAAATTTGAAGACCCTGTAACAGTGTCAGCTCCAATTCAACCTGCGTTGGCTCCTATAACCAGAATCATAAATCAATTTCTAATTCAAATGCGTGCGTGTGATCCCATATCAAAGACAGATACAGAGAGATATAGAGAGAGAAAGAGAGATAGACCTTGGGTAAAGAAGAAGCAGAGGAAGGAGGCGCTTTGCATGGAGAATGCACAGACGTACCGTCTTGCTCCTCTTCTTTGGCTTTGCCCCCACCACTGCCCATCTTCATATAAGCCCCTGAGTGATCAGCAGCAGAATTGTTACAGTGAAAATGAATAATTTTTTTACGAATAAAGCTGTAGAGGAAATGACTGTACCTTTTTCGTTCGCTAGGGTTTTGGGTGTTTGATCCCAAAGTACTTGAAAGTCGAAACAAATGTTGTTTTTATCTTTAGCGTTATTGGACACCGTTGGACCTGTATTTGGACTTTGAGCCCATGGTTTGCCCAAGAAAAACGTGGGTCAGTCGAGCCCATTCAACATGGACTAGGCCCAAGGTTTTTTCTGATTATTATTTTGTAAGATAGTTATGCAAGTTATGAAGCCACAGAAAAAAGTTGTATCCTTTTCTTATTATGTAAATTTCATTCCTATGAATAGTTTTTTTTCCTAAAATAGCAGTCAAGGTATTATTCTAACATTATCCATTAAGCTATTGGCGATATGCTCAAATTTGTTTTTAGCTCTACTTCCACATCTGTCAAACTCACATTAAATATATATCCGACATTTTTTCATTATCTAAATAATCAGTTCTTGTACAAAATAAACACTTTCAACAATTACTAATCTTTTACAAGTAATTACTTGATTAAAATTTAATTCATAATATACAATAAAATATTATTTAAAATTTATTTTTTCAATTATTATAAAAGTTATTATTCGAAGGACAAATTTAGAAAAACAATAAATCTTACATTAGAGTCATTTGTTAAAGAAGTTTTGCCTATTTTCTTTCACAAAATAAGTCCTCCACTTCAAAATTATTGAAAAAAATGAGTAATCATTAAATCTTTGATATTAAACTTACTATAATTTTAAAAACGGAGACATGCTTATGTGTCTTAATATTTTGTTAAAAATATTTATTTATATTAAATTTATAAGAAAAATTTTAAACTAATTATAATATAATATTTAAAAAAGATTATACCTTTTTATATATATATATAATTTATTTGATATATTTGTCGAGTATAGTATAAATCTCTTTTTTCAATTATTAACATTATTATGTCATGTTAATAACTTAAAAAAAAAAAAAAGCATTTCTGAAGTTGAGAACTTTAATAGTGTATCTCTTAAATTGAAAATCAAAAATACTTTTTTAACAAATTTTTTAAATAAAAAACAATAACCCCTGTAAGAGATTTAAAAAATCCTAGAATCCGTCTTATCATCTGCATGAGGTGGAGGGAGGCGGTGGGGGTGTGTGAAGCATGTAAGGACACGTGGAGCTGTCCGATTGAAACGTAAGTAGTTAGATACACAATACAAATGAAGCCTCAAAAGGTGTGCAACACAACGGATCCATCGATACATGAATCGTGGAAGCACTAATGAAGTGGATATGGACACGTGTTTCCCACGTTTCTCTTTGGCTCTACAATCTACATTTGTTTTCAACTTTTTCAAATGTAAGGTATGTTTTGATTTTAAATATAGTAAATTATTCGGATTTTTTTATTTTTAAAATTAAATAATTTTTTTAAAAAAATATTCTTTATTTTATTTTATTTTTTATTTGAATATTTTTAATAAATTTAATTAAAAAATGTATTATATCTAAATGTACACAAATAAAATAAAAGATAAATTTTGTTTTTAAAATATGCATAAATAAAATAAAAAAATAATAGATGTTGTTTTCATTAAATTTAATCAGAAAATATATTTAATGTAATAAAAATATTCAGTCAAAAAATTTTAAAATATAAATAAAAAGTGGCATAATATTTTGACTTTTTTTAATAAATATGTATGTATATATTTTTAAAATAGAATAAGGCTTATGCAATTTTAGCAAAATTTATATTATAATATTAAATATATAATTATATAAGATATTATATTTTATGATATTTATGTTTAGAATGATAATAAGTGGTATATATCTCATATCTTAGTGATAAGAAAGTCCTTGTGGTGATTGATTACAAAGGTATCTTACATATCTTTAGTTATAATCATCTTCTAAAAAGAACTCAAAATTGGATGAATTTTAATTGAGAAAAAAAAAAAGTTGCATAGATTAGCTTATAATCATAGTGTGACTCTGCCCTCAAGTATCCAAATCCTTAAAAATTCTCCTCAAACTCTTGACATCCTTGTTGTTAAAAATTTTAAGGGAGTTTTTTTTGCCCAAATTTATTACTTTGTAATTTTTCTTTTCCTTAATCTTAAGGCCCCTCTTTCAGAAAAATAATTATTATTTGTAATGTTTTATTACACATGAGGTTTGAAACTTCGAATTGAAGTATTAAAAATATACTAAATTTATCTCAATTTTAAAAATTTAAGGCTGATACTCTCCAGAATATATATATATATAGGTATATTTTTATTCACTACGCATACGCCTTTTTAATATTAGTAAAATCCTTTAGGATAAAGTTGTCAATTCAAAAGTTTGTTATCAATTTGGAAACCTGCTTCTTTCCAATGAAGGCTTATTCATCTAAATTCACTTTTGTTCTCTCTTTTCAATTATCAAACAAAAGTATAACAAAAAAGTATGAATCAGGACACGAATAAAGGTTAACAGAAACACAAAGAAACGCCAAGAAAATTAACAACTTCTAGTTTCTTAGCTGGGTATTATATAACTTTGCCCTTTGCAAATATACTTTTTGTGACTGTGGTCCAAGTGTCCAATTATTCTCTTTTGCTCCTGTAATTGAAGTTTGGAAACTCTAATTAAGCACTTTGTAGAAACACATACATAAAGTGGTATAAAAGCAATCTCGGAATTTCAAGGATTGCTTCATGGTGTTTTTTAAATTTTAGGCACAACACTAGAACGATATGGTCGGCTTCCATGGCCTCTCATAAACAAATTAAAAAAAGAAAAAGAAAAAGAGGAGAGAATTTCTTATTCCTTCTAAAGTTCTTGACCATGTGCTTTTAACACATCGTGTTCTCATTAATGATTAATATCTTTTATATTGGAAATAAAAAAGCTCATAGAAAAAGCATTGCCCCGCCTAATAAAACTCTGATTAACACATAATAAACAAGCTTAGCTCTTTAATTTTTGTGGAATTCAATGCCTTTTTCATCTCTTTTTTTTTTTTTGGGCAACCTTTCTTTCTATATTTTTAATTCCAAATTAATTACAATAGAAGTTTAAGGAATTTAAATGTTTACCTTGATTGAATGATTGGTTTAATGGTACAAAATGTATATGCCGGCTTATGCTAACAAGGGCATTCTATTAATGTGTAATTGTATGGTAGAAGTGCGTAGTACATCATACATTTAATTTATAACAATTAAGGAGGGGCTTAGGGTTCAAGATGAGTATGTAATATGTAATTAATGGTCTTGCATCTTCAATGTATTTCTTTTTGGTATTATGGTCATGCGCATTTTTAGGTTTTTTTCAAAAGTTTAATCGTGAAATTAGGTTAATAAAAGAAAACTATTATTTCCCCTTTGATCTTTCATTTAGAAGTGAGTTTGGTGTACTTATATTTGACTTTATCCTTTTTGTTTTTTATTCTTTAAAGTAAATTATATAGATCTTTTTTAAATTTTGTTAAAATTTTACAAATCTTCTTTCTATTTTCAAAATGTACACAAATCTCTCATAAAAATAAATGAGAAGTTTGTAATTAAAAAAAAAAACTTAAGAAAGCTTATGTAATTTATTCTTTATTTTAAAAAATATTTATGTATATTTTAAATATATATATATATATATAGAAGAGATTTATGTAAATTTAACAAAATTTAAAGAAAATTTATGTAATTTACTCAATTTTTTTTATGTTAAAACCTGTTATGTAAACAAAAAAAATGTAATTAGGTAGAGGGTCTTAAATTTGTATCTTATTATTATTATTTTTTTAAGATTCATATCACGTAAAATTATCTATAATCTTCCTCGATGAATTGGTTGCTTGTGATAAAACTAAGGTAGTCTTGAGGAATGTTATAATAGCTTGCGGAAGATACTTAGAGATATAAAATCTTATTTTAATTAACCAACCATATGAATGGCACATATAAAAGTTCTAAATACTAGTTAGACAAATTAAATCATCAATATTTCACTCTTTAATCTCTTAGCTTGAAACGCTCATCTTCAATGGCAATATATATATATATATATATATATAGTTGTAAAGTGGCGTATGTCATGTACCAATTATGATGCTTAAAAAGTTGGTACTTGGTAGCATTACTAAGTAATAATTAGTTAAAAGTGATCTGTCCTTCTAAAACAATAAGCATGAAGATTAAAAAAATAAATAAATAGGACAGGCAGAGAAAGAATGTTCAAATATTAAAACAAGGTTCATAATATGGATGTGAAGCCTTTGTCTACCCAAATTCGAGCACGGAAATTTTGATGCTTGGACAGAGTGAATAAATTGTTTTGGTTTTTGTTTTTTGGGGCAATTTATTAAAGATAAGTAGACTGAAAAATTATGAATAAATACATAAATATAATAAATATTAGCCTTCTGAAAAATGTGGTGACATGCTTATGCTTGTGTCTCTTTATTATTGGATTTATTTACTTATTTTTTATAAATTGAGTTTTACTTAAATTTCTTTCTCTCTCTCTCTCTCTCTTATTTTTTTTAAGGAATCCAAAGCTTCATAAGAAAAATTCTCATAAAATACTAGAATTGAATTAGCAGATTTTCTTGTGGTAGAAGAATCAATAAAACCATATCCACCTCTCGCTTGCCAGCCTACCTCAGGAGAGTATTCATGGGAAGTGACGTCTCATCAAACATGCAGTGTGCAACTGCCGTCTGATGTATCTGCCATGGATAACAAGACTTATCTTTCAAGCAAGGTTTTATTTTTCTCCTTTCTTCTCACTGATTTTTGAGATTATATTACCTAATTAATTATTTTATCCAACATAAGGCCTTAAATACGTGTGTGTGTGTGTGTGTGTATATATATATATATATATATATATATGGATCTCGATGCTTTCAAGTCATTCGTATAATTAGAAAAATTCAGTCATTTTTAGTTTTTAATCTAAAATTATAAACTTAAAAATAAAAATTATAATTAAAAAGTCAAAAATTATATATATATATTATACTTTAAAAATTTTAACTGTAAAACTGTGCTACATAATGAAAATTTGTAAGGTGTAATTATTTTTTATAATTATAATTTTTTTAAACTTATAATTTAAAACCTAAAATTAAAAATTAAAAAAAAAAAAGCTTAACTACACCTCTCCGGTCGCCTCAATCACTAGAGATCCCGGTACATATATATATATATATATAGGGGTGAACAAAACCGAACCAAACCAATTAAACCAAACCAAACCGAACCAAACCGCCAAAAACCGAATAAAACCGATTAATAATTGGTTTGGTTTGGTTTTTGTGATTGTAAAACCGATTAAATCGGTTCGGTTGTCGATTTTTTTCATATTTAGTTCGGTTAACCGAACCAAACCGAACCATTAAAATTGTAATTAATTAAAATTTAATATTTTGTTTCTTTTTAGATTAGTGGGATCTTTGGTCAATTAAATTTGTATCAAAACTACATTGTTTATGTGATTCAATAAATATACAAATTATTTATACTATTTATTATAAGATATTACTCTCATTTTTTTTTCACTTTTTAAAGCTTATTTGTGAATGTATAAAATTTGTTTAGGTAATATATATATATATATAAATAGTAAATTATTCCAAAGTTATTATTGGTCAAAATTTTAAGATATGTAAGATATTAGAAGTTAAATTCTACATATTATAATGAACAAATTTTTTTTAAAAAAAATTTCTTTTGGACAAAAAAAATAAGAACCAAACCGGACCAAACCGAACCAAACCGAACAAAAACCGAACCAAACCGATTAAAATTTAAAACCGACAAGGTCCAACAAAATGATAAACCGATTAAATTGGTTCAGTTTGATTTTTGCTCAAAATCGAATCAAATTAAGCCTTTGAACACCCCTATATATATATATCTATAATGATATTTACATTTTGTTTGTGTGTGCTCATGGCTCTGGATGTTTCTAAACCTACACGTCAATGTTTAGCAATGAGGTTGGGATGTTCAAAACCTATTACATTTAGGGATATGGGATTACTCTATATGCCTCAAAAGCCAAATCCTACGCAATTAGTCCAATGAAAAGGTTACAATCATATGGATTTTCAATTGATTTCTGTCTTGACATCAAGCATGATATTATCACCTCACCAGACAAATTAAGTGAAGATTCTCATAAAACTAATTCAAGAGAAAAAAAAAAATTGACAAATTTTTACAAAATAAAGACAAAATTGAAATGAGTAAAAATTAAGTAACAGAAGTAGAATCTCATACAACGTCACAGGATTAAAAATATAGTTAGGCAGAATGCATGTAAACAAAAACTTGTGTTTTAAAAACACATTAAAATTTAACTTCTATGATTTATTCTTTTCACGTGCTTGATCACTATTAGTATACTAATTTGATGACAAAAAAAAAAATTCTTACTAAAACTTATTTTCAAGACTTAAGAAAAGAGATCGCCACAGGGTAAAATTTTTAAAAATTGGAGAGAGGGTTGTTAGGCTTAATCTTGTAGTGCACATTTGTATATATTTACGTGGAAAAACATTATTCTTCTTATATAAGAAACTTCAACTAGTTCGGAAATTAAATGATGGCATAATCAAACTTCAAATTAGGCGTCTCTGCTTCAATGATGTGAATGATTCATGCACCAAACATGCAAAAACAGGTGTTTGTTGGACACAAAAATAAAGAAGAGGAGAAATATTCTCACCTACTCGTTTTATATTTTTGAATGAATTAATGTTTTGGTTATTTAAAGATATATAATTTTTTAAATTTGATTTTCAAATTAAATTATTTTATTTTAATTCTTCAAAAAGTATTTTATTTTTAATATCACTTCACACTAAATTCATTAATAAATATTAATAGCGATGGATTATATATCATTACACCAAGCTAATGTGAATTACAAGTGTTTTGTTAATAAAATATATCACGATAGAATATTATATCCCTTGAAATAATCATGACACTATCGATATTTATCCCAGTCCATAAACAAGAATACCTCAAATATGTTAATAGGTTTTTCCTTTTGGCCAAAATCTTATCTTTTGTGTTTTAATTTTGATTTATGTTTTAAGTTTATTTTTTAACTTAATTCATTTCAATTTAATTTTTAAATTTTCTAAAGAATATTTCAGTTCTTTCCTAAACGCTAACACCATAAAAGAAAATTGACGAAAAATGCCTATATCAATCCTATGTTTTAATTGTTTCATTTTAAAATTAGCTTTATTCCGTAAAAGTTTTCATCGGGTTAACATTTAGAAAAGAATTAAGAAATTTTTTTAAAAAATTAAGGAATTAAATCAAAACAAAATTAAAAACTTGATAAAAGTTAACGGATGAAAATGGAGTTTTTGCCTTATTGTTTTATTAACCAAATTCATTTAAAAATATCCAAAAGAAGAGTTATGTTCAGTTACTGTTACGACTGCCACAGATCAAGCTTCGATCTTCTGGTGACAACGCACGCATACAACAAAAGATACAAAGGAACCGCCCTCCCATTCTACGGCCCACAGGGACGCTGGTTTTTTTTCTTTATTATTTTATTTTTATTTATTTATCTTTTGAGATGCCAACCCTAACCAGGACTAGCTTGGGTTAACTTCTGATCACCCGCATCAGTTTAGGACCGTTTGAAAATGTATCACTAATGCCCACATTATTATATTGCCAAAAGTTTCAGCCTTTATAGTTTATACAATTCCCCAGAATAATCCTTACTGTTTAGCAACACAAGCACCCCTAAGGCTCCAATAAACTACTATTCTTTTGTGTATATAAACAAAGTATGCCTGTCCCTATCAATGCATGGTGTAAAACAACACATAACAGTGGTGCTGAAAAGTGTATCACCTACAGAAACCCACCACCATACTCGCTCTTTCTTGTCCAGAAATCTCTCATTCTTCCACAGCTTCTCTTCTTTCATCTCTCTTCCCTCTTTGCCTCATCGAGCTAATCCAATCCAATCCAATCCTATTCCCATAAACAATTTCTCATATAGTTGCTGAAATTGAATACCCATCATCAATCATGGCTCTCTTCGTGTATTTACTGCTTCTCTCAGGCTTGATTGGCCATTCAAGTAAGCGATCTGGATTTCTGCCTGTCTGGTGTTTTTTTCTGAACCAAATCTTCTTAGAAAGGATTCCAGTTATGATAACCAATACTTCTGTATTTTCTCTGAGATGGTTTTTCACGATTTTTTTTTTCTAAAACTTTTGTGACAAAGCTTGAGATTGTGAAATGGATTTTCCGCAAGAAGTCTTTTCTACGTCTTGTTTTGTTCTCATAAAAGAAAATTCTGGAACTTATTTTTCCCGTGACTTTTTCCCCTTTAAGATTAAAAAGAAGAAAAGGGGTATTTTCTTGTCTCGTTTTCTTTGAAGAAAAGGTTGGATTTTGTGTGAAATAACTTCTCTCCTTCTCTCTTCAATAGGTGCGCTTTACTGTATATGCAAAGATGGTGTGAGTGATCCAGCCCTTCAGAAAGCACTAGATTATGCCTGTGGAGCTGGAGCTGACTGTACCCCTATTCTTCAAAATGGAGCTTGTTATAACCCCAACACTGTTAAGGATCACTGCAACTACGCTGTAAATAGCTATTTCCAGAGAAAAGGTCAAGCTCAGGGAAGCTGTGATTTTGCAGGCACTGCCACCACAAGTAATACTGCACCTGGTAACTAAACTATCCTGCTTCTGCAAGCTTCGTTCATGTTTTTTGGCTCAGACTTGAGGAATTTCACTTTTGCTAATGTTCTCTCTTGTTCTCGTGGCCTTTTTCTCATCTATCTGCAGCTTCATCATCTACATGTGTTTATCCCTCAAGTTCAAGGTATGTTTCCTGATTATGGATCTTGAAACTTTTCAAGTTATGTGAATTAGTTGAAATTGGGAATCTTGTTGAAAGCTGGTCTTTTTCAGTTTTTGGTTCAAATCTTTTTTCAAGTAACCAATTCTCTGTTTTTCATACTCTGTCATTTCTCTGTATTTTGCAGCTACTGTCAACAAAAAGGGATTTCAGAACCCCTTCCTTTTTTTTTTTTAGCACTCGCAAGAACACGTCTTGAACTGATTTATTTTTGGCCTAAAAATAGCTAAAAGACGTGTTTTCTGGTTTATCTATCTACGTCCCCAGATTCAGAACTATTGTCCTGCAAAAAGCTCTTTTTCCAAATCCCATCATGTTTCTTGCTTGCCGTTGCCATTTAAATGGCATGTGATCTAGATGTTGATTTGCCCTCTGTATCCCCAGATGTTGTTGATCCTTGATCTGTGTTAAAACTATATTTAATCAATTATGTTCATGAGACTTTGTTTAATTTTGAAGGCTAAGTGCTGAGTTTTTTACCCTAGTTAGCTTCTTCCTGCAGCAACGCAGGCACCCCAACAACTGGTACACCAGGCACATCTCCTTCCACCACACCCTCTACAGGTACCGGCACGGGAATCACACCCTCTACAGGGACCGGCACAGGAACCGGCAGTCCTGTGTTTGGAATAAGTCCATCATCTACAACACCAACTGGATTCAATGATAATAGCAGTGCTGGAAAGGTTCTTGTGGAAGGCACTAGATTACTACTTCCCCTTGTTCTTACCTTCTGGGTATCCTTTCTAAGAGTCTAAAGCTACAGTGCTTGCTGTAGTAAGCTAGGACTAGAGAATATATTGGTGGGGTTTGATTAGTGGATGAGATTTTGCCATGACAGGATGGGTAGTCATGTAAATTTACCACTGGGGAGAATCATCCAGAAGCAAAACCCTACCTGGGCTAAGCTAGGAAATTTGTTTCCATTTCAGTGGTAATGTCTTATATATGACTACTAAAGGGTTAGAATTTGTTTCCTTTATTATTATTTTTTCTTTATACCTTTTCCCCATTTGTATATCTATGAGAGGTACTCTTTGTTTTTTTTTTTCAATTTAATGGAATTTTTGCTATCATTATCACATAAAATCTAGTTTTATCATGATGACACATGCTAGATGGCATGCACTTAACTTTCTCGCTCTGAACTCTCCGTCGCTTTCCTGGCTTGATTTGCATTTACTTATGCGAACATTGCACTCGTTCAATTTTCATGTTTATAATTAGGCCTCGATTCGTTCTCAGCTGATCAAGACACCATTGATTTTGTCGTTTTCCTCTTCCATCCCCTACTTATATTTGTCAATACAAATACGAGAATGCTTGGGGCAACAATAAATAAGGGGCTGGATTTAAAACTCCAGGAGTACGCTCAGGTTGGTATCACGTTTTAAAAATTGGTTGAATTTTGATAAAAATGTTAATTTACGATTTAATGGTTTAATTAAATTGTAATTGAATTAGAAATAATTAATTATATATTTTTAAAATTTTATATATTAAAATTTTAATAATGTTTAAAAAGTTATTTTTAATTAAAAATAAAATTATTTATAATTAAGATTTAAAAGTATTTAATATTAAATTTTAAAAATTTTAAATTATATTAAAATTTCCTTTTTGTTGAAAAGATAAATAATTAATAAAAAATAAGTTTGATTAAAAAATAGCAAACACTAAAAATAATTAAATATATATTTTTAAAAAAATTTTATTTTTTTCTTTAAAGTTTCTTTGTTTTAATACATTTTTAATTTTTTAAACTTACTGAGAATAAATTGTATTGTTTTATAAAAAAATTTAAAAAAAAAATTAATAACTGATTTGGTGAATTTTTGATAATGTGATTTGATTCTTGAGTTGATTTATTTTTTGAACTAATTAAACTAAATTGAAAATCAGTTTGCGATTAGGAGATTGATTAGTCTAATCTAATTTTGTGAATTATGATTTGTACACTTAAATTTTTTAATATCTTAAGGTGTAGTATTCATTAATACGATTATTGTATGATGTCCAATTTTTTATTAAAAGTAGGTGGCAAACTACAGAGAATCATATCGTTAAAAAACATTTTTCTATTACAAGCTAATTTATAATAAAATAATAGAAAATAAAACAATTTTGAGAGAACTTTCTATTAAAAAATTAATTAATAATTAAATTTTGACACGGAGATCATTCGCGACTTCCCTTCCCCTTCGAACCTTTCATTTTTGTTGTGTGGACCATTTTTCTTGGACGTTAATGTGAGAGAATAGTCGAGTTTGACAGGCATCGCCGACAAATATGAAATAATTAGGCTTTGGCTGACATTGTTGTACTTTGTGATCAACCTATTTACCAGAACTCTGCCTCACCCATTTATTTATTTATTTGTTTATTTTTTGTTATCCTAATCTTGATTAATTAAATGGAAGGCAAAGGGAAAAGGAGAAAATTTAATATTGTAATCAAAATAGACGTAATGGGTAGATGATGGAGATTATATTAATGACTAAATAATTTAAATTTTAAATTATTAGAAATCATAAAAAATTAACAAGTACATCAATTAATTTTTCAAAATAATAAACTCTTGCTCCTTTCAGTATTTTCCGATTAGTTGGAAAAAAAACTAAAGTATTATATATTTATTAGTTTCATAAAATAATTCGTATATTTATTAATTTTCAAAGATTAATCTGAATAATTTTAACAATCTAAATATCAAATTATTACTTTAGTCTCATAATTAATATTAGTGGTTTTAACGCACATGATTTGTTTTAGTATTCTGAGGGAAATTTAAAAAAAAAAAAAATGATGCCAGCCAAGTACTTGCATGATCATGGGCAGAAAACAAATCTGATATATATATATATATATATATATATATATGTATATACTCCTCCGATTCTTTTTATTAAAAATAATAAATTATTTTACTAGTATTAAAAAAATAATTAATATTAATTTAATTCATTGATTAAGTTTAAATTTGATATTTTTTTTATTTTACCCATCTTTATTTTATATAAAAAAAAAATATGTATTGCTAAATGTATTGAATGTAATAATAAATAAAAAATAAAAAAATTATTTAATAAAATTAAAAAAACATAGTTTCTTACATTTTAGAATAAAAAAAATCCCTTCAAATTTTTTTATAAAAAGGACCGGAGGTAGTACATATATATTCTAAGAATCCGTGCATGATTCCTCAAATAAATGAACTCAATTCAAAATGGGGAAAAAAAAATAATACTGGCCAAATGCTTGCATGATCTGCGTGCGCGCGTGTATATTTTCTATGCGCCGTGCATAATTCCTCAAATAAATGAAGTCTGATGCTTATTTTATGTATGCATAGAATGATTCCTTCGTTCTTCCAACCTGTATGATAATATCGAAACTCAACGGTACGTGTGTGACATCCTAACCAGAAAATAATTAAAGGGAAGGCAGACAAACCTAACCCAGCACCTTATATATTCCTATCACTAGCAGCAACCAACGATCATAATCATGTTTGACACCGTAACAAACATTATCTTTGAGGGATTACTTTCAAGGATCTTAAGATTAGCTTGTTGGATCAGAGTCTCACAGCTTAAATATCACCCAAAGTCTTGATTGTTGTCCAAAGTAAGCCATATCATTGCATATCCTTCAAAAGCCCGTATCCACAATGGCTCACTCTGGTGGTCCGGACCTTGTCTTGGACTCTGTAGGCACTAGTCGCCTCTCAATAAAAGCACCAATAGATGCAACTTTAAGACATGAAGAAAACATATTCCAAAATACTATCCCGTTGGATGAAGAGCCTCAAGGCTTAAATGCCATCTAAGTGTTGATTCTTGTTCAATCTAGGACATATCTATTGTCCTCATGAGACAAAGAGTATATATGATTCCCGTCCTCATATGTTAAGCACAAGAAATCTACTCTTACCCCGAGTTCTCACGGGAAAAATTGCCCCCATCATGAAACAAGTGAGAAATATGATAACTGAACAATATACAGACTTCGAAACCAAATTCAGACTAAGGATACAACTATAATAGGCAATAACTATAACCAATATTTAATACATCTTACGCTTCTTTTATAGCACTATCACCTGCTGATTCCTTGGCCAAAATATCTACTGCTATGTTGTTTTCTCTAATAGGAGCTTAACATTCACATTTGGGAAACAAATTAATTTACCTTGTTGGACTCTCTCTGAACAAACTCAACGATTAATTTGACAACAGAATCTGGCCTTTCAACATGAGGAAGGTGGCCACAATTGGGTATTTGGCGTAAAATTGCATCAGGTAATTCACAGTGCAGTCTCTGCAAGAGTAAAAAGTTCATGACAAACTTCAACAATAGCGGGAACACAGAATATCATCCCGTTGATAGTCAAATAAACCGAAAGAAATTAGATTCTTATGCTTCAGGATCATGACTTTCAAACGCTTTATAATCTTATATCTTATCTTGTTCATCACATGTTTAAGAAAGAGTACAAATGCAAACTAACCACAGCAAGCTTATTGCTGATGATCCGGTCATTCTCACCCCAGATGATGAGTGTTTTCTGCTTCACCTGTTAAACACAAATTATAATATCATACAGAGAAGGAAATTCAGCTTTTATACATAAATTTGATGTATAAGGTTAATGTGTGTCCAAGCCTGCCTCAAAATATGGACTAGAAACAACGTGTGAGGCAAATGAAGATGACAAACTGCTTCACTTAAGAATAATAAGGGACTTTTCAACAGTATGAATTCACTTATCCAATGAATATTTAAACATGTTAATGACTTCTACCAACTCAGCGTTGATTAGCTTTCTGGGGAACCGATCCCCTCCCTTCACCCCTCCCCTTCATCCTCAATTTAAAACTAACATACTTCTAATTGTTTTCCTAGCAAAAACAGCTATGCTTTTGGTCTGGTGTGAAAGTAACTGACTGCAAAACTGTTTCTCCAAGCATAAAAATAAATATGGGCAGAAAAGCAATCATGCAATAAAGTTTCTACTTACACCACCATTTGTAAAAACTAGCAGTTATAACAGTTCAAATATTCAATGTCTTTTTCGCTAACATTCACTGATAAGACTTTCTGAATGTGATTTAGTTATGGTAAACATTTTCCTTACAAGAAAAATAACTACAAATTGAAATATATAATATAGTTTTGTACACCTTCAAAAGTGTAAAATTCATATAATTCTTTCACTCTGAGCGATAAAAGAATTGACTGTAGTACAGTGAAATTGAACACAACAGAAAGTGGAGAAATATGATGCAGTACAGCAAATATGACTAGTTTGAAGCACACACATGGAAAGAATTTTAGGGACAACTAAAATGTCAAGATGGGCTTTAAGAGCAGTTTGAGGAATGAGCGTAAACAAGATGAACACTTGCAACGCCTCATGGAATCATCAGTTATCAAAAGGTACACACTTCATGACCACCGTTAAGTACTCAAATTTTAAATCAGTTGTCTGTGTCAACAGGCTTCTCTTTTCCAAATGCCATAAGAATAAAATATAATAAAACAACGCTCATTAACTTGTAATGCTAAAGGTACCTTTTCTATCTGGGAAGCAAGGTTGTAACCACCATTAGTCATAAAATCCACTGTAGCATCCTCCCACCAAGGCAATAAACAATGCAAGCGGCCCACCTATATAATATTATATGAACATCGTGATCCAACTTCATTTTTTGCAACATCTAAAGTGCCGAGGTATATGATAGCTGATTACCATGAGGGTACCACACACAATCTAGGAGTCCTAGCACTTGCTATACCACATATAGGAAATTTGCATTCTCAGCGATCCTATACCCAATTTTTTAGGTGCTTGACCATGTGATGCTAAGATACCCAACAGTGCATGCTTAAGCATGTGGTGCTAAGATTTCGAAATGAATCAAAGATCCAAACACTGCATTATCTGATATATATGGTGTATAAAGATCAGGAAACTCACATTGGTCCAGTCAAGGCTGGTATTGAATGATATGTTAGTGAAGGTCAAATAGTTTGCATATAAACGCAATGGGATGCTTTTCAATAAATACACCTGATTCAAAACAGTGCCAATAGTCAGTATAACAATGCATAATTCAAGCTTCTTTTCAATTCTATTCTTATAAATTTGATGTGAGGGAAAAAAAAAAAGGAATGCTGCAATATGAAATCTAATATCAACAAAAGAGCAATAATACAGAACATAAATTATAAATTATATAAAGAACAACAGAAAAAGAAAATTAAAAAAAAACAGAATTGAATAGAGTTTAGGCATGAGTAAACTTTCCAAAATAAGTTTCCAGATATTGCTGGGGCTAAGCGGTTGAGGCTTTAGTAGTTTAGTATGTAAGAGATACTCACCCCAGCATAAGCTACAGCTCTAGGTAAGGTTGCTAGATTTCCTGTTCCCTCTGCATATACACTAGCATCAATCAAAGCAAGCTTTTCCACCTGAAAAGATGAATTGCAAATAAATGCTCAGCGCATGCCAGTGCCATAAATGAAGCAGTTTTTCATAATACATAAGTTTTGTCAAATTGGGGTTTATGGTGGATATTCAGAAGTTAGATTATTGGATGACACATACAGCTTCTGGATAATTGACTGCAAAGTCAATGGCAACAGCAGAGCCAAGGCTTGGTCCAACTAATATCATAGGCCTCCTAATGTGGGAGTTCCAAAACTGTTGATAGATCAGCTTCAACACAATGAGTAACGATTGGAAGGAAACCAAAAGCGAAGCAGAACAAAATTAATTGACAATCAGTGAAGACAACCATTTTAGGAAGCACCAATATGCCTTTCCTTCAAGCATTCCCATCTCTAGTACATATTGCTGTACCATACACCTGCCTCCATATCAGAAACATACCAACATAGTTTTGTGCTGAAACTAAAGTTTGTGACAGTTATTTATTTTTTTCAATTCAGCACTACCACTACATATATACACCCTGCTCTATCCTGAACCTTTAGAAAATTTCCCTATCCATACATCATATAGTTTCACATATGAGACATTTGCCCTTACTGGTGCTACATAGCAACCATTTCTTCAAAAAATATGGTGATGAACAAGTCAAAGCCTACAATGTAACTTATTTAGCATTTCAATTCACATAACTTAATAACAAAGGCAAACGATTTAAAAAGTAGAGTTTCAGAATTATATAATATTTCATATTGACCACACTGTAGCAACTAGCAACTAAGCTGTCAGGGTTTCGTTACAAAGCACAAGATTTAATGGATACATTAACCAGCATATTGGTACCTGATAGAGGTGATCACGCTTTGATACCACATCACATGATGGAAGTTTTTCTGATAGATAAAAAAGAAAAGGTGAAGAAAATCACGACTAAAATCTTGCAAAGAAAGATGGGGAGAAAGAAAGATTAAGCAACAAAGCAAACCTAAATCAGAGAAACCCCAACCAAGAATGTCAAAGGCCCAGGTCTCAAAACCGGCTTCCTCAAGCAATGGATATGTATATCTCCATTCCAAACATGAGCTGAATAATAAGACAGTGTGAAATCCAGAGGCAATTTGAGCAAAAAATATAAAAATTGGTTCTGTCTCTGGCTTATTTTGAGGACCTGTCAAAACCATGTAGAAGAACTATTGGATTTGCCTTATTCTGCTTCAGTGGCTTCACACAACTACTCATGATGAGATTTTCTGAGAACTTAACCTGATTTGGCCATATGGAACAGATCAGCAGTTTATAAGCAGCACAAGATGATTGTGATATGCGCTTAGCACTGGCAAATGGGGAGAATCAGAAGTTACACGAACACAAGATTTATCGTCAATATTGAGCAATATTTGCAAGTGAAAACAATTTGGAAGTTAAATTATATTTCAGGGCATCAGAGTATGAAAGTGAGTTAACAAATAAGTAAATAATCTAACAAATCACAAGCTTAAGAGTTAGGACAAGCTATACAATCTTCTTCAAAATCTCAAATGAAAATACATGGAGGCACCCTAGAGATCCTAACAACTAAAATAAAAACATTCTTTCTCCAGAACAAAAAAAAAAAAGATGTTAATTGCGAAACATACTACGACTAACCATGATATCACACTCATAGTTGAACTAAGTTCTGCTTAGAAGGAATATACCCCTCAAGTTTATGAGAATCATAAGACCAGGTTTCTACCGCATCCCTTGTTCAAAAATTTGAAGACACAAAGTAATAGTAGACCTGTCTAATGTTTACGCTTCAAGTCCAAAATGTTTTAGGGACACGAAAAAAACCTATTTGTACATCATCTTCATGCATAGCCCTTCTAGTTTGGTTTAAAATTTTTAGGTCCAGTTGTTATTTGACACCAAATTATACAACAGTAGGCTTTTGATATCTTCATTATCTTTGAAAATCTAACATACTCGTTTTCTGAGCAGCCACAAGGACATACACCAAAAAAAAAAAAAAGAAAAAAAAATTCATAAACTGATACCCAACGTAAAGACGGCCCGAAAGGGTAAAGCACGACAAGCCCACCAAATGTAGCAACTATAAAATACGAATTCAGAAACAGGAACACACGAAATTCCACTGAAATGGGGAAATATGAGGGAAATGGAGAAATTACAGGAACGGGTAGTCTCTGAATCCTCTCGGCGAGGTTTCGAGCAAATGGGTCTTTGATTTTCTCCACCTCTTTTGGAAGAAATGAAGGGAACCCATCAGCCACAACCCTGAAACAGCTTAACGTCCCGCAACTAGTGGGCATTGCTGATGCAGAACCGAGGGCAAAAGCAAGCATGTTTGTGAAGCGCAAACTGAGCCAGCATTGATGAGACTGAGCGTTTTAGCGCAAATTATAGACACAGGTTCTTTCAATTTGCGGTATCTCGCGCTCGTCACTATAATCAACTCACCCCACGCCATCTGGCGCGCGTGCGTTTTAACGGTTGTTTTTTTTTAATTTATATGTAATTATTTATATTTTATGGTCATATTTTTTAATTAAAATATAATAAATACACAATTATTCACTTACATTATGTAGGTAAATTTTTTTAAATTTTATTATATTAAGTTCTTCAAAATAGTTTCAATAAATTTTTTGTAATTTAATCCAAAACTAGTTTGTTCTTCTCAATTTTAAAGTATGTCATTTAATTTTAGAGGTGTCTTCAACACTTTTATAATTTGTTTAATTACTATTTACCTTATTTATCAAATTTTACATCTAAATTTAGTAAAAATAATTGCACAAATGTTAAAATGATCAATATTTTTATAATTAAATGTTTCTTCAATTTATATTTAAATTATTAAAGTTTATACAAACTATTGTCTTTTATTTAATCCCTGATAAGTTCTATTCAATGGCCAAAAAAATAGGAAAAATCACATACAAGGATCTAAATTTTTTAAAAATTATAATTATTTCAAAGGACCTCATTTTGCTATTGAAGAGATGAAAATGTGTTTTGGTCTACCTTTATCTTACTGAATTAAAATGCAATACCTTAATCTTTCAACACTATCAAATATGTCATTTCTCTCTTACTCTCTAGCATCAATCACTAGTGATTACTCCCAAGAATATTTTGCTTTTCACTTTCCCTTCTCCTCCTCCTTAATTTTGTCATCTTTGTCTTTTCTCACTCATACTACTCTATATCTTCTCTCCCTTTCGTCTCCCACAATCCATTAAAGAAGTTGGACAAAACATTAAAGAAGAAGACCCATTCTTCCATGAATATCCTTTTGTGTAGGATAAAGAAAACCTTTATCTATGAAGATAATTCATCCATTCTGTTTTGTTGCATTAAAATTGTAAAAAAAAAAAAAAAGCCAAAAGTATATTGTTGCAAATACAATGTGCAGAGAGAAAAAAAAAATAGGAGTGAGCTCTTTGGTTTTTTTTTCTTTTTATTATCTATATAGCTTTTCTTCTTTTATGCAAATAACATCTATTAAGGGCTTATATATTTGTGTTCATGGCAATTCTTGTAGGTGTAGTTTTTGATGTAATGTTTTACTTTGCTCTACTATGCTCTCTATTGAAATCGAATCAAGTAAGGTATAGGAAAAAATGTGGTAAGAAACTTAAATTTTGGTAGTTAATGGTAAAATTCTCTTATAATTCAAGCAAGCTTGGGTTTTAATTTTCTCATTCATTCACAAAAATGTGACAAAAAGATCATCCTCTATATTTGTAATCAAACAAAAGGGGAAAGTAGTTTGGATTGTAATTAATATTTAAGATAGAATACTTCATAAGAATTGTGAAGTAATATAATAACAAACCTTGTAATAACCTTAAAAGTCTTTTATGATTGAGTTGTAATTATTTTTCGACTGAACATTGGTCAAACTTTATTACAATCTGGTTTTAGGATTATTATAATTTGATTTCCCTAAAAGTCACATGTAATTGGGATATAATTATTTTTTTATTGAAAGTTAATCAATTACAACCTAGTTTTTGGATTATTACAACATGGCTTTAAGAAGTAAAGTGGTAACAAATCGGGTTATAATAATCTTAAAACTAGGTTAGAATTAACCAATTTTTGGATTATTACAACCCAATTAGGCAACCAATATAGTTATAATCATGTTTTAGGAGAGTTAGTAGTAGGTTTTAGGAGAGTCATTTGTAATTTTTAAGAAAATTACTATTAGATTTTAGGCAAACTACAAAGTTGCTCCCTTGCCTTGGTTCATGATCACACTAACTTATAATATTCAAGAGTTACAACATTGGCTTCCTAAAGTTAGTACCATGTTTTAAGATTAATTTCCAAAAACCAATTGTAATAATCTTAAAATCAAGTTGTAACTGACCACTTTTGAGTCAACAAATAATTATAACCCAATTACATTGGACATTTAAGAAAATTGGACTATAATAATCCTAAAACCAAATTGTAACAAAGTTTGATCAATTTTCAATAGGGAAAATAATTATAACCCAATTAAAATATTTTTAAGATTATTACAATCTGGTTTTAGATCTCTAACACCTTACTTGCTAATTTTCATAGATAACCTATCTTAAACATTAATTACAACCCAAGCTACTTTCTTCCTTTATTTAGCTGCAAACATGGAAGATGATTTCTGTTGTATTTTTGTGAATGAATGAGGAAACTATAATCTAGGCTTCTTAAATTTAGAAGAAAATTTTACTATCATTGCCTAATTTTAGGTTTTTTATCACATTTTTTCTTGTACCCTACTTGATTCTATTTCAACAAAAAACAGAGCATAGTAAAGCAAAATAGAACATTAAAACCACACTCATAAGAATTGTCATGTACACAAATATTTAGGCCTCTAAAAGCTGCCATTTGCATAAAAGAAAAAAAGCCATACAAACAATTAAAAAAAAAAACCCACTCCTATTTTTTTTTTCTGCACATTATATTGGCAGCAATCTACTTTTCCCATTTCTTTTTTATAATTATAATATAACACAATATAATGGATGGGTATTCTTTATAAATGCAGTCCACTTCAATTGTGCAAAAAGGGATATTCATGGAAGGATGGGTTTTTTTATTAATGGATAGGTCTTTTTCTTTAAAGTTTCATCTAACTTCTTCGATGGATTCTTGGAGGAGAGAGGGATAGAAGATATAAAGTAGTATAAGAGTAAGAGAGGACAAAGAGATAAACACAAAACTAAGGAGGAAAAGGGAAAGTGGAAAACAAAAGATTCCTAAAAGCAATTGCCAAAAACTAATGCTAAAGAGTAGGAGAGAAACAATAGATTTAATAGTGAGAGATTAGGGCATTGCATTCTAATTTAGTATGATAGAAGTAGACAAAAGGACATTTTTGTTTTTTCAATAGCAAAATGAGGTCCTTTAATCCTTGAAAATAATTATTATTTTTAAGATCTTTTATTATAATTTTTAAAAAATTTAGGTCTTTGTATGCAATTTTTCCACCAAAAAATATGCCTAGTCAAACTTATTATTTAGCTTATAATTTAATCTATATTTCTATTTTTTTTTCTTGAACAAAACACTTTTTTTTTAAAGTTTTATAACAACAACTACCAATTTTTTTAAAAAAAAAAATTGGAAGGTTTTTCTATTCATTTTATGAAAGAATGATTATAAAAGTGATATAGGTTATGTTTAAAACAATTTTTATCATTGTTTTAAAAATCGAATCCATCACTAAATTGGTAGAGGTATTAGCACAGTTAAGAAAATCGGATCGGACCTGCCAGTTTAACCTGTTCGATCGAGAATTGGTCAATGGTCCGGTTCGGTTACTTCAGAAAACCGGTCAGCCAAAGAACCGGTGAAAAATCGGTCAAAATTGGCCAAAACTGGGTTGAATCGGTTCATCCCAAATTCTTTTTTTTTTCTAGATTTTTTCTTATATAATATAATAATTCATTCCAAATAAATTTAATAAATTAAAAATAAAAAACAAAAAAGAGGAAAAAGTTTAAATATAAAGATTTTTTTTTAAAAGAGAGAATATTAAAAAAATAAAATGTATATATCTAACTATTTTTTATACTTGTTCTCTATTATGTTTATGTTTCATTTCTTAGTAACATTTCTCTCTAATATCAAAATATTTAACCAAAATTATTATTTATTATTTAATGATAAGTAGAATCTTAATATAATTTAGAAATTATAAAATAATTTTTGTTATATCTTAAAATATATTAAATTAATAATTAAATATTTAAAATTTACTAATATTTATTTGTTACATTAAAATTTTAATGTATAAAATTTTAAAAATATATATTTAATTATTACCAGTTCGACCACGGTTCAACCAATGAACCGTGAACCAGTGCCTCCACCGGCTCGATGACTGATCCAGTTTTAAAAATATTGGGTATTAGTTTACAATCCATTAATCTAATCATAATCAAACTAGAAATAATTATATATATTTATTTTTTATATTAAAAATAAATATAAATTAATAACTATTACTAATTGATATATGCTTTAATGATTCTTCAATGCTCTTTATTTTCCTTATTTTCATTAAAGGTTGGCAATCAACGTATATGGTCACTTTTTATTAAATGTTAACATTTATGTTTATTTAAAATATGAAAATTGACAAGGCATTTGAAATCCATGTCTTTATAGAATCAAAAATATAGTTTGACATTTTGACTTAACATATGACATTCTTTCTGTCATGGCTTTATTCTCTCACCCCATTTGGTATTGAAAGGAAATTGAAAGGGAAACAAAATCTGCTAACAAACGCATTTAGTTACAAGAAAGTTATGGGAAATGAAAACAGATACAAAAAGTAGAAACACTGTGCATTTTCTTTGTATATGTGCCTTTTTTATGCGGCATTTTTCAAATAAAGAAATAATGACCTTTTTACTCTTTGATGCATACTACTATTTATTTGCCCATTTTTGCTATTTAGACATATTCAACGTGGTCAGCCCTTAGCATCGTTATGAAAATAATCTAATTTCTTATAGCTCTTCATTTTGATCGATCTACTATTATCTACCCAAATAGGCATGTTTTTAGTTATTAAGTTTTATGGAATGGTTAACCCATTCTCACTAAGTAAATGCTTCTACACTAAATGCGTAATTACACTTATTTGTCATGGCTTTTCTTTTATGGCTTGTGAATTTGCTGTGTTTGTTGGTCTTGTTAGTTTTGTGTTTAGCAAAGTAGCTCTAGGAATTATATATATACATATATTGAGGATTTTTTTTTAGTAACTATTACATTTCATTCTTGTACTTTTTTTATACTTTATAATTGCTACATAGAAAAAATGCACTCTAGCTTTTTGTGCTTCATTAAACTTGCATTTTTAAATATAAATTATTGTTATTGAGCACAATCATTTACTATAATTTCATATTAATGTGATTTGTTCGGCTATGCTTTGTTGCAACTAAATAGAGTATTAACTATTTCATATTATTCCAATAATACATAACAAATACTGTGTATCATTTGGATATGGATGAAATTAGCCACAATGTCACTCTTCATATATTGGTTTGGTTTTTACTTGTCATGCAATATAGATATCAATGGATGATAAACATGTAAGTCACTATAGCTTTGAGTTTTCATCGCCCAACATATAAGTAATACATCATTGACTTCCAACTAAAGTGAGCTTACCTTAAGAGGTTGGTATATAGCAATGACTTTACATATTATGACCAACTTAAAATGTATAAAATGACATTTAATCATCTTTGTGCCATGCTTGATCAAATCAAGGAACTTAAAATTACAATAAATATGCTAGTTAATGAGTAAGTAGTAATATTTTTATCTATTCTAGCACATCATGTTAAGAATAGATTAATGAAGGTGTACTTTGAAAGATCAAGAGAAATCATTAGTTGATATTTTAACATGATGTTGAATGCATTGATGCATTTAGATAAAGAGCTACTAAAAAAAACTTAAGCTTGTAGCTAAAAACTTAAAAAATGAAAAACAGAAATGATTCAAGATAAAGAGTATGACAAATAATATTAATTTTACTATAAATTTTTGTTACAACCCTAATTAACTCCCTTATTTTTAAAATTGCCTTAGTGCACTTGGCATAACACATATTCTAATTCAAATATTTGCAGTAGACAAACCTCAAATCATAATAAAAATGGTTAATCACTATTAATATTTTTGGTGTATGCTCACATGATACACAATATATTTATATGTTGCCAAGCTGGGAAGGATTTGTAGTTGATTGTGGTGTTTTACAAGATGCACTTGGCAGGAGAAATGGATTAAAGGTCTCTTATGGTAAGTATATTAATGATTGTCTTTTTTTGATATCATAGATTCATAATTGTAATTTTAAGTGCTTTTGTTCATTACTAATGTCTAAACTGATGTTTAAATATTTGTGATGATCTAAGTAAATACTATTTGGTTGATATAGGTTATACTAATTACAATAGATTTCTTGCACTATATAGAGGATAAAGGTATCATCTTAGTGAATGGCAAGATGGTTGTCACCCATCAAACCCATATAAATGTTTTAATATGTGACATTCATTAGCTCAAAATATGATTGTGAGGGCATTTAGAAATTTGAAAGAACAATAGACAATACTTAAAAGCCTCTCTAGATAGACAATAAGGACACATAATAAAGTAATATTAGCTTACTACTTGTTACATAATCTCATAACTCGAGAAGACAATGAGGACGAATCTATAGATGAGGTTAGTGGACTAGAATGTAGGAAAAAAATGATGATGTGGGTGGACTGTATCACATTGTGACAATGGAGACATTTAAGGCATGAAACAAAATTTAAAAGCAATTAGCAAATAATATGTTTCTAGAATTCAGAGCACATCAAGCTTGTAACTAAAATGCTTGCATTAATGGAAAAAGTTAACTAGTTGTTGACATTATCATCATTATCATTATTATGTAATGCTAACATAATAGTTATAGTCATTAACTACTTAACATTGTTGAGAAATCTTTATTATATTTGATTTCAGCTAATACTTTGCATTTTATAATATTTAATATAATTGGCAGTTATAGTTGGTAATTATTTAATTTCAACTAAAATACATTTGATTGTTCTTAATATATTTAATCTTCATTTGTGCCATAGCTTCCCTGCATAAAATTTGTGGGAAAAATTGTCTTTCTTTCCCTTATGTTAATAAATAGATGTTGTCCAATCTATAAATCTAGATATTTATATTGTTAAGTGATTTATAAGTCCATAAATATGCAGCTATATTTAGATATAAGCTATTGTTGCACTATGAAAATTTGTGCATTGTTTGGGGAAATGATAGGGTTAAAGGACAAGATGTGCTGGATACTGAGGATATCAAAGATGCATCCTCAATAGGAAATTATGGTCATAGAACTAAAGACTTAGTTGATAGCTTTTTAAATATGGATATCGATTAAAAGTTAGTAAATTCTAATACTTCTCCAATACCTACAAGTGAAACTATCTCATTCTCTCGGAAATGAAAAAGGCACAAGTATAATCATGCAAAGCAATTGTTAAAAGGGCTAAAGGATATAATTGAAAAAATAGATCAACAATTAGCGCTTGTTGTAAAAAAACATATATCAGGGTATTAACTATTTGGCACATGATATAAACTTTAATAAAAAAATAGTTAATTTATTAGTTGATTTGCTTACGGTAGATGGATTAACTGCAAATGAAGTCTTCTTGGCTCATATATAAATATCTTATGATAACATGCTACTCTTGTACTTTCTCACCATTCCAAATGTTTTAAAGGTAAAGTGAATTAGAAAGTTAAAAAGATAAGTAGATGTAGTGGTCTTAATTGATGTAGGTCATTTTTTGTCATAATTTTAATGAAGTATGTTTAAGCAAACAATAAATTTTTTTAGATGATGTCCACTAATAGTTAGAATGTTATGTAAGTGTCATTACATGATTGTAAATGAAGTATGTTTAAGTAGACAATGAAATTTTTTGGATGATGTCTACTAATAGTTAGAACTTGGATGATGTTATGTAAGTGTTGTTGAATGACTATAACTGACTTGTTGGCTACTACAAGTAGTTAAACTTTAATCTATCATTTGTGTATCTATTGTGGTTTAATTGTTTGCTTGTAGTGTGTCTCTATGCATTTATTTATTTATTTATTTTGTGGTATATGTTTGTTGAGACCTTGGGGAAATATGTTATAAAGTACGGTGTAGGAAGTATTTACTATTTAATTGTTATTATTTATACAAATGAAATTTTGCTTACTTGTTATGAGTTGTGTTTTCTGTTTTGAAATTTAGTTTCATGAGTAGCTTATTTTTTTCATAGGACTTATAAAATACATCTCAAGTTTTAATAAAAATCTAATCAAAACAATGGAAAAAAATTAATATTCTCCAAATAATATTTAAATTTTAATCTAAAGTTGAAGAATTATGTAGAAAGAAAGACAATTTTTTTCCCAAATTTCTCTACACTTTAACAACTTATCCAACCAAAATGTAGTCATATATATATATATATATATACATATGCAAAATTACCACAAAGATTATATATATATATATAAACTTTTACTTGAAATTAAAAAAGGATTAAAATATTAGATTAACATATGTCCATTATAGAAAATGTTAAGTAAGCCCCTAACCCTACTCCTCCTTATCATCATTATTTTCATCTTCATTATCTCTAATTTTATGTGCAATAAAAGAATTGCAAGCTAATTTTTATTAGGATGAGCTTTGTTTAACCTCAAATTGTAATTGAAGTGATGAAAAGAATATGGAAAAAATATGAGCTACATACAATTCTTTTATAAGATAATTATACAGAATACAAAAAATATATAATTTTACTATGATCTCAATAAAAATAAGTGTGTTTAGATGCAAGAGGTTGAAAACCAAAAAGAAGAAAAGAAACTTATAAATATTTGAGTTGTATCATTTTTTTTTCTCTTAAGTTTCACATGATTTACCATAGCCACTTGAAAAGTTATAGCTTCCTTCCATTTTTCACGTGAAAAAAAGCATAAAAGACGGCCTATTTCATGCCAAACTACTACAAATGTTAGCTTGATTGATTCCCTCCTCTAACCTTCACTCTTGCATGGCCTGGCCAAAGTTAAATGAAGGTTAAAAGCCTTCAACAATGATATGTCACATAAAGGCAAGACAACATATTTTCATGTAAATATACATTTGTTTTTTTTGTCCCTTTCAACAAATATTTAAATTGATATATTTATATAATAATATATCAACTCTTTTTTGTTCTTTTTTGAATTTAAGTAATTATAAATATATATAATACATAAACAAATAATTTATAAGTTATTATATGAAATATCTATATATAATAACTTATTATATATATAATAATGTAATTATATATATAATAATGTAATTATATATAATTATATGTTAAGGTTAAATTTGACATATATATATATATATAAGTAAATTTCTCTAATTATATATACAATTATATATTGCAATCACAATATAATATACATAAATATATATAAAACTATGTGCATAAATTATATTATATAAAATATAATACATATATATATATATATTTATATATATATTTATTTATTTATTAGAACTTATTTATCTAATTAACTAACTTCATGCAAATCAAGTGATTATGACTAATTATGTTACATAAATTATGAAGGAAAAAGTGCATAAAATTAGATAATTAGTATATCTACCCATGCATATATTTACATATATAATGAGATAATTACAAACTGAGAATTAAGATTTGGATTTCAATTTTAGAAGGTAAGATCAACAAAATAAAATTGATTAAATTTGTGCAGTTAAAAAAAAATGTATAGTGCATTAAGTGATATAACAATAAGTTTCTCATAATTTATCAACTTAATAATGATTAAATTAACATATACTTAGTTATTTACTAACTTGTTCACATGTTTAAGTGCTTCTTTAGTATGCTTTTATAGGACAAGTTTTTCATCTCTCAAACAAATTGCAAAAGTGCATAAAATTAGATAATTAGTATATCTACCCATGCATATATTTACATATATAACAAGATAATTACAAACTAAGAACTAAGATTTGGACTTCAATTTTAGAAGGTAAGATCAACAAAACAAAGTTGATTAAATTTGTGCAGTAAAAAGTAGAAAAAAATGTATCATACATTAAGTAATATAACAATAAGTTTCTTATAATTTATCAACTTAATAATGATTAAATTAATATATACTTAGTTGTTTACTAACTTGTTCACATGTTTAAATGCTTCTTTAGCATGCTTTTATAGGACGAGTTTTTCATCTCTCAAATAAATTGCATTAGATGTAGTGACAAATGCATTTATAAGACTTTCTTTAACTTCTATGTAGTTTGCAAACAATATAGCAAGATGATTCTCCCATTTAATGTAATATTACTTAGAAGAGATTAATTTTGCTTTAGTATCATCCTTCAAAGCCTTTATATATGAACATGCATATAGGAGTTTTTGTCCATGATTCTTATAAGCTTTGAAGCATAGCCTTATTGTGTTGGAAACTACTTCAAATTTTGCAAGGCAGATTAACTCTTTCTCACACCCACTTTGTTCATATATGGCTTTAGTATGCTCTATGTTACTAGATCACATTAAGATAAACTCACAAATTCACATATTATATACATATATTATCAAACAACATGTAAGATAAATTTTATAATAACTTATATATAGTTGTTCCTTTTATTAATAGTAACAAATATTATAAGTATTCTTAATATTTAGTTAATTATTTTAAATACAAATTTTGAGTAATAATCATAACAAATAGCATATTATTGCGATATATTATAGTAAAATAACAATAAAAAATAATGATATATATTATTATTACAAATTAAAAATTAAGACTATCTTAAAAAAAACTTTCCTTTAAGCTCTTTTACAATTTTCACTAAAAATAAATAAAAGATCAAGTTGTAAAAATAAGACAAGTAGAAGTCAATTTAACCTACATTGTGAAGCCAAGCAAAGTATTTATCTCAATTTTGTGAAAAAGAATAGCAAAAAGGCCTTCGGTAGAGAAATGATAGCTGGATGGTGATAGCCCACAAAAGAGGTGAAAATTACAAAAGATAATTGGAAAGTGGTGGCCTTCTAATCATCATATATATATATATATAATGCCAAGATGTTACTGTAGGATGTGATGAGGGTGGGTTCATCATTTTGTCATATAAAGGTATTTTGATCATTTCGCTTATTGATTCTATTTTAATTTCATCTAATCAAACAAATAAATATAAATATAATATTTTTCTTTTTTTACTCATACAAAACATAATTTATTCTATTATATTTTATTCATTTTTTTCTTTTTATATTTCCATCATGAAGGCCTTGTTTGGTATGTGAATTCTTTGGTGATGGAAATGGAAGTGAAAAAATAAATGAAATGTAATAAAAAAAATTATGTTTGGTAATAATAGAAAAGGAAAGGTAATATATTTGTATTTGATTGGATAAAAATAGAATGAAATGAAAAATAAAAAATGTAAAATGACAAAAATATTTTTATTTTATATCCTCTCATATTACATCTATTTTTATTTTTTCTATTCTTTCTATTTTTTATATTTTAAAAATGAAATTTTGTTGTCATTATAAAATCTATTATCTTTTAACCAAATTAAGTCTTTTAATAAAATTAATAAACTTAAAACTTTTACAATTCAATAATCTATATTATATAACTATTTTCTTACAATAAAATAATTTAAATTATGTATATATTAATGAAAATTTACTTTTGAAAAAATTTTAAAAAATAATATTTCTTATATTAAATAAATTTATTTTTCAAAAAAAATTTCATAAATTATTATTTTAATATAATAAAAATAATTATTTATTTCAAAATTATATATATTATTTATTTAAATATAATATATATATTTATTTTAATTATATTTATATATTATATATAATATATAAAAATATATTATAATATAATATAGATTTTAAAATACAATAATATATATTAAAAAATATAATGTGTGTGTGTTTTATTTTTCAAAAATATATTTATAAATTATTATTTTAATATAATAAAAATTATTTATTTCAAAATTATATATATTATTTTGATAATTTATTTTAATATAATATATATAAATGTAAAATATATATTTTAATTATATTTATATATTATATATATAATATTATAATATATAAAAATAAATTATAATATCACATATATTTTAAAATATAATAATATATATTAAAAAAATATATTGTATGTGTATGTCCATGCATGTGCGTGTGTGTTAGGACCAATTTGTAGTTTGTATTGTTATTTATGGGCAACTTGTGAAACAGCTATCAATTGATTTTTTGTAATTTTTTTTTATTTTTAGTAATAATTTTTTATATAATTTATTAATTTTGATATTAGAAAATATTTTATTATTTTTAAAATATAGTTATTATTATCAATTTTATAATAAAATAAATAATTTAAAAATAATAAATTACTATGTCAATAATATATTTAAGTTATATTATAATATTATTTATATTTTAATATATTTTTTATATATGTAAAATTTAAATAAATATAATAAAGATATATATATATATATATATATATGTAACCGACTGAATGTTAGTCAGAATTTGATTTCCAATTGACATTTAGTTGGATAATTTCAATTGTGTTGTAATTGTTTTTTTTTTTTAAATTTATATAATTTATTATTTTTAATATTAAATATTATTTAAAATTTTTAATTTGTTAGTTTTGTAATTAATTAAAAAATTATTAAAATATTTTTTGACTTGTAATTAGTTAAAAATAATAAATATCTTAATTTTAGAATTTTTCTTGCAAAAAAATATTATGTAATAATTAAAAGTCGTATCTAAATATTATTTTTATTTAAAAAATATATAAATTAATAATTTTAAAAAATAAAAAATACAATTTATTTCTTAAATATAGTTAAATTATTTTTTCATTTATTAAATATGAATGTTAATCTGTACCAAGAGACATTAATGACATTTCAAAATTTTATCTTTAAAATTATTTTATGTTCCTGTGTTGTTGTACAAATTTTAATGGATTCTATTTCTGTCATAATTTCTTATTACCAAACATAAAAAGTAATGGATTCCTTTTCATTTTTTGTTTTTTTCTGTCATACCAAACAGGATATAAAGATTTTGCATGCCAAATGAGACTTAAAGTAAGGTAGAAGATGTTGGAAGTCTGGAGCAATAGCATGGCTTCGTTCTTACAAATTCATGCCTTCATTATTCGATATGCTCTGGGAGAACACCTTGGCTTTAATCTCTCTGCCATGGCGTCATTGCCGTTATGCTCCACTATTGCTTTTTTATGTTAATAAGCGTGGCCTCTTGTCTTTTCTCTCTTTCCCTTTTTGCAACAACCAAATAAATTAGGAAATTTAAAATTTAAATAATAAAAAATTTAAATGAAAAAATTTAAAATAATAAATTTAAAATTTTAATATGGACAAAGCTCCATCACACATAGCATAAAATATTTAAAGGAGTAAATTTATACACATAAACCATGGCTCTAATGACAATGTTGTCATATTACCTCTTTAAGAGACCCCAAGCTCTAGATGCCAGGATGTTACTTGTCCAAAAAAAAACAAATCTCTAGATGTCACTTGTAAATTAAAAAAAAAAAACACTCACTCCATTTTATTCTACTTCTAGACAATAATCAATTTTATTTTAGGACTATTGCCATTTGGCCTTAGGCTATGTTTGGAAGTTTAAGAAAGAATGGAATGAAACGGACATTAATAGAACGCACCATTGTTTAAAAGTTTTACAAGAAGATGAAATAGTTTCATTTAACCATTGTTTAAGAGTTATTATAAAATGAATGAAATAAAATGAATAAAAATTATTATTTTTTCAATGTTACCCTTATAAATTGCTTTAGATAAAAAGTATGAATAAATTCTCAAAATTCTTCTCATATTATACAATAACTAAGTAAAAATATATTTTAATAATAATGATGATGTGAGAAAATTCATAATGCATAAATTTTATTCATATTATTTTTATATTTGTACAAGACCACTTAATTTATAAAATTCTAATTCTAATTTTAATGAAAAATAACTTCTAATAATAAAAAATAAATATATAAGATCCTAATCTTATTAAAAATTACATACTTAATTTTAAAATAATTTAAAAACTAACAAAAAGATAAAAAAAATATTTTATTTACTTTTCTAGAATTAATATTTTATAGAACTAATAATTTTAATATATCTATACTAATTTTACATCAATTAAATAAGATTAGGATAATTTTATAATTTAAATATTTAAACTTAGTGATTTCATCCTTAACCCCCCGAATTAGAAAAACAAAAAAATTTTTTTTGGATGATTTAAAAAGTTACCTCTTGCCATTCTACTCACTCCTTAAAATAACTTCGTAACAATGATTTAACTCTTCCATTCCATTTCACTCCATTATCTTTTAAAATAAACTACCAAGCATACCCCTATATTTTTCTCACAATTTCCCAACAGTCCCTCCAGATTTTTCCTTCCTTAAAACACGTGTCTCCCTTTAAACCACTGATCGAAGCTTTGCGTTTCTGGTCTTCCCTATTTTTGCTGGGTGTTCAGCCATATGGGTTGTGGGAATTAAGGGGGAGAGGGAGAGCCTGCGAATTCTATTTTGTTCCTTCCTCGTGTTCTCCTGTGTTTGTTTTGTGACGTTGGCCTCAGATCCGTGAGCTTCCAAGCATTCAAGGCAGCTGGTGGTCCATTCTTGTCCATGGGTTCTGGCGAGATTTTGGCAAATTGTTTTGATTGTGGTCCATTCCTCTTTAGCTGTGCCATGTTAGGAAGATGGTTCTTTGGGTTGTATTTTCCGCAAATTAACTTCAATATTTTTGGTGGGTCTCCCTCTTGCTCTTTACCTTCGTCTTTTATTTTGGTATGAAGCCTTTTTCTTCTTGAAGTTGTTGAAGTCTAGTTCCAAAAAAATTTCCATGCAGTCTTCACTAGTTGGACTAAATTCCCTTGCCTCTCGCGTGGCTTCTCTTCATCCATCTCTGTCCCAAATCATGCTTGGGTGATATTTCCATTAATGCTCTAGATCAAGGTATTTTGGAGGTTGCAGTTGCAGTATAGTATTCCTCGCTTAGTGAGCTTTTTCATTGCATCCGTACCTCGGAGTTTACAGTTTCAGCTGCTTCATTTCTCTCTGTTTTGCTTTTCTAATGTACAGCAAACTTTGGCACTCAATCTCCTCTTCCATCGTGCTTGTAGCTTGGTGGTTCCTCGGGTTTAAGAGAGCTTAGCGCTATTCGGTAATAACTTTCTCCTTCTCATACAAGGCTTATGGTGTAGAGTAGTTCTCTTTATAAAATTCTTTGCTCTAATCTCTTACTACTGTTTGGTTTGGTGGGATTCAAAAGCTATGAATGTTGGTCCAATGTTGCTTTGTGGTTCATTGGTAGCTACTCTTTTCCTTCCCTATTTCAATTTCTTGGGTAAGGATGGATTTCCTTCATTATCCTATTCCTAAGTACCTTATACAGCTGCCACATTTGTTTTTGTAACCTTTAGCCACTTGATCACCAACTTGAATTTCAGCCCTCCTCTTTCCTTCGTTGTGGCCTTTGTTAGGGACACTTGAGTGAGCTGTTGCATTAGGTGTGACACTTTAGAGCATCATTCAAGGTTGGTAAGGTAGTCTCTTATATCACCGTAATTCATCTTGTCCTTGGGTTTGTTGTGGACATTAAAATGAGCTATAAATCTGATTTTGGCTAGGAGTTGGAGTGGAATGATGGGATAGGGAATTGAATTGACTAAGGGAATGACAAACTCATTTTTATTTAGCAGAACAATAAATTAAATTAAGAGAAGTGATAAATTAATTACCTTAGGTAGGATAGTATCAAAGCTAGAAATTTTGAAGACATAGTAAGTTGTCTAAATAAAGCTTCAGAGGGTACTTTAGGCAAATTCACAACTTGAACATGTAAGGTGGTTAGCCTAAATTGTTGGACTATGGGCGATTGATTAGTGATTAAGGTTAACACTAATAATAAAGGTAGGGTTTAAGATAGGAAACAGAGTAATCAAAACAAGGCAGGCCTTAAGAAAAGATAAATTCTAGAGAAGAAAACCTTCTTGAAAAATTTAACAAAGTAAAAATTTAATCAAGTTAATTCTAACTAAGAAAATTAATGAACCAATGGTGGAAGGGTAGGATTTAGACTTAACAAAGGTGGGTTGTCTTGACTAAGGTTTATTGGAAAAAGAAAATAAATATGAATTAAGTTCTTGAAATTGAAATAATGATTATGCTATTTTAGGGAATACTTCTAATATTTCGTTAGAAGGTGTGACAATGGTTTGATGATAAAGAATAGATAACTATCTAATAAGTAATGTGAATAGATTATAAGACATAATATATTTTTAACTTTTCTTTTGTTTTTACCTTCTCTCTTTCTTGTTTATGTTTTGCATGTTTGTTGGGTGGGAATTATAGGTAGTAATTTATTGTGTATATATTATTAATAGTAAATCTTTTTAGACTATGATATTTCGTATATGCTTGTATCATCAAAAGGAATATGAAATGGTATAATGACAAAGGTGTTGCATTTGTATAAGTGAAAGGTGATAAGTTTACTTCAATATTGTGTTATATGAAATTGCTTAAATGTTTTATGCCTATAAAATGCCATATTATTAATTGTATAACTTTGTATATTGTGAATCAATTTATCTAAAATATTTTTTATGTATAAATTATATTCCATTATATCATATTACATTTCATGTACTAAGAATGCGCAAAACACTGTTTGCCAACAACAATTTTTTTAATTTTCGGCACACCTTAGATATGATCACGATATTTTTGTGATTGAATATTGAACTGAATATCTTTTTTATTGTTAATGGGCCAAGTGCTCATATTTGGATAAGCACTTATATATCTTTATGGGTTCTGTGCTCATGTTAAAATATGAAATATGTTAGAATTAAAGTTCTGTACAAAACTTCTTAACGAAATATTTATATTGAATTGTTTTTGGTACAATATTTAATTTCTTCCATTAGTTAACTTCCAATGCATGAAATTAAAAGTTTTACTTTTTCTTTTGTTGTTATCATCTATTAATTTTTCAATGTGATTAAACTATTAAATGTCCTATATGTTTCCTATGTTTTGTCAAGAATGACAATGAAGGACACAAGCTTTCCTACAAAACTTAATTTCATAGCTTATCTAATTTGCCGTATATGCATTTTAAATTTCTATCATTATTTTTATTATATTTGTGTTAAATTCTTTTTACTTGACAATTTCCTTAGTTATTTATCCTAATAATGATTGAAATACCATGTTTATATATTGCATGTTTCTTCCTACTCTGTTTCTTTGTCATTTTATTTCGAAAATGTAAAACTTATTTTTACTTGAAAAGCTTTGTAGTTGTTCATCATTTAAGCTATTATACTTTATTTTTGTACATACTGAGTACTACAATTCATTTTTCTGTTTAATATTGTAGATAGTAGAGCTGTGTCTAAACCATTCCCTTCAACGTAGCTCGGGAGCAAGGTTAGGGGAGAATTAATGGTTGGATCATTCAATAATTAATTGTCTCCAACAGAGGCATATGTATTTGTACTTTAGAGTCAACTTCACCTACTACAGCAAGATTTTCATCTTGTTGATTATGTTTTAATATTGGTTGGAAAATAAGAGCAAAGTTCTTTTTTGTTATTGGGCTGCTTCATTATTGTAGATAAATCTAGGATGTTCCACTGTTGAGAATACCTCATTGGATTTGCTATAAATTTATTACAAACAAAATATTGGTATTTATATTACAATTATGATTGAGACATGATACATCATTAAGAAAGCAAAATTATTGGAAAAGTATTATTGTATTGAAATGTTAACTTACGCCCACTTTTGTAGGGCTCAATTATGCATGATAAGATAATGAAATTATATATGTTAGTTAGACTTACATATGCCAAAGATATTAGAACATAGCTTTGGAAGAGATGATGAAAGCAAGAATTCATTTTGGCTATGGTACAAGGAAATGGAATTTTATCATCTTGTATTTTGTGCCGATTGTTTCTTTGATTTGGGGTTGTGACATTTTTTCATCTTTGTTGCTACTTTAAACTTGTGCTTTTGATGGATTTGCAAAATTTTGAGGCTTTAAATCTAGGATTGATTAAGTTTTGTTTTGGAAAGAAGATTAAGGGTGATTAGATTGCTTCTATTATTGATTTTAATTATAAAAATTCTTAAAGAAAAATACTTCATAACCATTGGACTTGTCTATTAGTATGTTTTTATTGGTTTTTTATTAGTTCTTTAGTTGACTAGTTTTATAAGTTGACTGAACTGAGCCAATGATTTGTTTTTTAGTTTTTCAGTTAAATCAGTTAATTTAATCCAGTTTTCTTAACATTTATATTTATTGTTTTTTGTTTTTAAATATAAAATAATAATTTTCTTGATAAGGAGAATAGAACGAAAATCTAATGCTTGAACAAGTTTACCTAAGTGTGTATATAGGTTAAAGAGAGGATATTTTAGGTGTTTTTGGTGTGAAGACACTAACTTATGGACCCTCTCTTGTAGATTTAGATCCTCCGTACAAATATGAACAGTTTAGATTTCATTCTTTATATATATATATATATATATATATATTTTTAATTTAACTATCTATTTTTTTTTTATTTTGAAGGAAGTAAAATGTAAGATGAAAATAGTTTTTTTAACTTTTATCAAATCGGTTATTTGTTTGATGGAATTTAGAAGATTGTTTTAGTTTTTTATTTTGTTTTCTTCAAAATTAAAAAAAAAATGAATGATTGATATTAAATAAAAACAAATGAATAAATTTAAATTTTAATTTGTTTTATGAAAATTAAAAGATTATTTTCATTGTGTATTTTACTTTCTTCAAATTAGAATAAAAAAATTGATTATTGATATTGAAAAAAATAAATAAATTTAAAATCTATATAAGCAATCCGAATTTGAGTATAGATGGAGACATTATTGTTTACTTCCATTTTGTGTGCTGCTAAGAACGCCTTTTTGATTGTTTGTCCAAATCTGTGTTTGGACACCAATATGGGTTTTTTTGTGGTTAAATTAATATTTTACTCCTTTAACTTTATTTAATGTTTTAAATTGGTTCTTCAAATTTAAAATATTTCAAAAGGTTTCCAAATTTTATTTAATATTTTAAATTGATTCTTTAACTTTAAAGTATTATAAAATAGTTCTTTAATTTCATTTAATATTTTAAATTAGTCTCTTAATTTTGAATTGTTTTAAATTAGTTCCTTAACTTTTATAATTTATTTAATGTTTCAAATTGGCCTTTCAATTTTAAAAGTTAAAGGATGAATTTAAAACATTTCAAAGAATCTTTCAATTTAAAATATTTATTTTTATATAAAATATTTAAAACAAGTAATTTAGAAATATACTAAAGTTCTATAAAATTATTGAAAAAGTCGTGTAAAAGCATTTTCTTAATCTAATCACTTGAGCAAAAAAAAAAATTCTTATTATAAAATTTTAAAAATTAGAAAATACCAAAAAATTCACTAAAATAAAATATTTTAAAAATAATATTTATTTTAATATGAAAATATTTATAAAAGTAGCATTAATAATGGATTTTTATATTAAAATAAATATTATTTTTTAAAATGTTTTATTTTATTGAACTTTTTAAATATTTTTTAATTTTTGAAATTTCATGATAAGTGTTTTTTTAACCAAGTGATTAAATTAAAGGTTTTTATTTTAATAATAAATGAACTTTGTAATGGATTATTTTGAAACACTTTAAAGATAAGAAACTAATTTGAAATGTTAAATAAAATTAAAATATTATTTTGAAATATTTCATTATTAAGGGACTAATTTAAAATATTAAATAAAATTAAGGGATCAAAATACTAATTTAACCTTTTGTTTTAGTCCAAGACGTAAATAGTAATCCAATATTTGTCAGAAAATTTTGTTGTTGATTTTTTTTTGGATTGGGCCTTATTTATAAAAAAACTAATAGTAACCCCTGCAAATCTAGGAGTTTAAAAAAATGTGAGCCCACACCAAAACTGAAAAAAATATAAAAAACATAAAAAAAGATTTCAGTGCATAAGCAATAAAAAACAGTATATAAATAGTGCATTAACGATGTAATGCTATGAACAATGAAATCTACGACTTCTTATATATATAAACTAGCATTGACCCCCGGAGATTTAGGGGTCTTTCAAAAAAACATGGATTCCAATAAATTTTTTTTTTTTAAAATTCAACCGAAAAAAAAAAATTAGAAGAAAAAAGAAAATAGTATGGATGTACAATATTAAACATGGCAAAATAATAATGAACAGTGCAAAACAATGAATAAAGGATGCATTATAACACGACGTCAAGAACAATGAGAATGAATAGTAAATTCCACAGCTTTTTATATATAAAGATGATTGGGTTCTATTCTTCAGAATATAAACCTCTTTGCAGTTCATTAGACTTGGATGGCACATCTAAGATGTGATCAACCAATATTCAGTCTGAAAAAAGAAATGATATTGACGTCAAATTAATAATATTTTCTTAATAATTTATATTTCATTTTTTTAAAGATATTTTGAAGTAAAACTCTAAATACATAAAATCCATGTTGTGAAGACTAACAGATAAACAAATTAACTGTCATTAACTACCTTCAGTTCAGTTAGCTATGCTGTTTATTGTCTAGCTTAGTTGTATATGCTCCTCCATATAAGAAGATAGTCTATTGGTTACATTTACACCATTTGTTTTTCGTAAATAGTAGTGTAAGAATTTAGTGAGACTTTATATCATTCCATGAAATCGCAATTCCTATTAAACTGTGCACTAAGAGTTCATTTAATACATAGAATGAAAAATGATTATCATAGAAAAAAGTAATGAAAAGAATACTTTTCAAGATAAAAATAATCTTTATGTTTCTATTTTAAAAAAATAATAAAAAAATTATGAAAGACTTGATAAATAAATATAAAAATATAATAGATATTATACAAAATGAATGAAAAGAAATTATCTTTGCTGCAGCCCAACGTCTTCTTATTATTCTCTTGGGCCATGTTTGGTAGATGGGAGAGTTGGATGTTAGAAAGAGAAAAGAAGTGTGATTGAGATAAAAGTATGTTTAGTAGATGGGAGAGTTCTTTCCCTGAGAGAATTGTCTCTCACTAATCTGGGAGAGTTCAATCTTTTACTTTGCGGTAGAAGAGAACTTTATTAAGTAAGAAAATAAGAAATAAGATTATTTTATTATTTTTTAAATAATTTTTTTTATTAAAGGTAATAAAAATAAAATTTTAAATTAAAATATTATTTTATTATTTTTATTGTTATTGATAATTAAAAAATAGTTAGAGATATTTTAATTTTTTAATTCTCTTCTCATTTTATTTTTATGTTATTTCTATTCCACTAAATATAAAAATAAAAATATTCATATTTTTTCTTCTATCATATTAAACATAACTATGGGATATAAAATTTATTTTTGTTCTCATTTCATTTCTCATTCATATTCCATCAAAAATTAACTCCCTGTACCAAACAAAGCCTTGTTCCTTTGTTCTTTGGGATTCTGACTAATGGGTTCTTTTCGCAGAGATTAAACAATGAAGATGATAAACAAAGATGTTGACTTTTTGAGAACCAGTTCTTTGCATGCTTGTAAAGCATCCTTCTCTCATACGAGTCAAATGTAATTGCATTTTGAGCCTTCAAAAAAATAAGGATATATGATGGTCCTTTCTTTCCCTAATATATTGATGTTTGTGTGTGTTTCTAGTGCACACACGCACTCGTGTTGAAGTAATACACACGTGCCACTATTATTAGTATTAAAAAATATTTATTTATTTTTATGATATGTTGGTATTGAATTAAATTTCAAAGTAATATCTTACATCAATAATTAATACTATGAACTTCCGTGTGCGCAACAGGTTTCTTGTAGACTAACAGTCTATTTAATAAACATAACGTCGGGTATAAAATAAAAATAAAAATAAATAGTATTGATGAAAAATGACTATCATACATCTATTTTAAAGAAATAATTAAAAAAATAGATACTGTAAATAATTAGAGCAAAGAGATAATAAATATTATACCAAATTTTTTATGTTTTATTTCATTTCCATTCTCTACCAAATGAACTGTTAATTGAACAAGAAAGCAACCATGGCAGGCGTACAGAATGCAAATACAATCAATTACCAGTCGTCTTGTTAAGTTTCAAGATAACATATCTCACGTTTTTTCCCTCTGCAGTACATTAAATGTCTCAATTATTAAGGAAAAAAATAATTCAAAGCAGTCACTATATATACTTTAGTACATTGAATATATGCATGGCAGCAAATTTGGTTCAACATCTAAAAATTAATTATTTGCCCATATTGTCAAACATACTTTGCTGTGTCTGTCAAAAAAGTGATTGTTTGACTCCGAATTCTTAAGACATTTTCCTTATTATATTTGTCCATGTAATTCACCATACAAGTGGAATGTCTCAAAATTTACTATAATTAAAAAGATTCAAATGCATTTTTGATTCCTCTAGTTTTATTAAAGTTTTAGTTTGATCCTTAATTTAAAAATAGACAATATGTTGTCTTCAAAATTTGTTAAATAATTTAATTTTTCCCTTACAATACGTAGGTGAAATTTTTTAAAGATTTATTTTCATTATGTTCTTCAAAATATCTGAATAAATTTTTTGTGTTTTAACCCAAACTTAGTTTGTTCTTCCATATTTTAAAGTATGTCATTTAATACATCTATAGTTTAGAGGTGTCTTCAACCCTTTTAATTCCTCACTGGATGCTTATCACTCTCCCTGATTTTTTTGTATCCATTACACTGCTTGCCTAATTGGTTAGAAGACCGCTTTTGATTACGAATTCTCCTCTTGCTTGTGCGTTCTACTGTGTTTAGATCCTTCATATTAGAGTTTCTGTTCATATTTTATGGGGAGATTGTTAGTATGCAATGGTTATCTCACATTGGCAAGTGATAATCAATGTGCATTCTTTAAAGGATCGATGTCTTAATATTGCTCATAATATTGTTTTAGCCTCAGAAGTTATGAACAAAATTCATGAAACAAAAAAGCAAAAATTTATATTTGTACTTTTAAATTGGAAAGGCCTATGATAAGCTGTTTTATTGAGGCAGTCTTGAAAAATATAAACTGTAGCCAATGTTAACTACCAAGTTTTTAATTAATAATAATGCTTGCATTAGATGTTTTATCCTTTAGTGTTTAGTTTAAAAAAAGTTTTTAATTAAGGACAGTGTCATAATTTCTATTTACTAAAGCTGAGACAAGCTAATACGGAGCAAAAGCCAGATTGGTGATTTTTCAGTGAAGAAATGAAGGGTATGAGATACTGTTTCAGGATTGCGAAGAGGCTATTATAAAAATGAATTCCATGAGTGAAAGCATCTATGAATTCTTATGTGTGTGTGTGTGTGTGTGTGTGTGTGTGTGTGTGTGTGTGTGTGTGTGCGCGTCGTAGACTAATTGTGCATGGCTGTCACAAGCAAGAATGCAACCATGGCAGCGTACACGATTCAAATACAATCAATTATCCATAGTCATGTTAAGAGTTTCAAAATATTATATCTCACATTTTTTTGTGGTTTGTCAAATTTTCTTGACCCAAAAATCATATTTTGGCACATATTGCGAGATATAAGCATGAGGATTTGTACACTCAAAAATACCTTATTTCGTAAAGTTGGAGCAAAACATAAATAGGAGGGGGAGTCTCTTAAATGATGCATGGATAGGATGTCTTGGAGGTGTGCACATCAATGCCTAGATCAAATTTAAACAATTTAAATTTTATTTCATTTTTTAATTTATTTTTTCAATTCTAAAAGATGTAAGATGTAGAATAAGAATAATCTTATTAATTGTCAACTTTAAAGAAAATAATAATTGATATTAAAAAATATTAAATTTAAATAAGCTGCATACGTCTGTGTGCATCCAAGTCCCTATGCATCCAAAAGATGCATAGAAGTCCCTCTCAAATGTTAAATATCAAAGCTGTCATATAATCAATGTTATTAAAACCGGATCGGTCATTAAACCGTTGGAGGTACTGGTTCACGGTTCATTGGTTGAACCGTGGTCGAACCGTGGTCGAACCGGTGATAATTAAATATATTATTTAAAAAAATTTTATGTATTAAAATTTTAATATAACAAATAAATATTAGTAAATTTTAAATATTTGATTACTAATTTAACATTTCTTAAGATATTACAAAAACTAATGTTTAGTTTAAAATAAAAATTATCTATGATTAAAAATTAAGAATATTTAATATTAAATTTTTAAAATTTCTAAATTATATTAAGATTCTACTTATTATTAAAAAATAAAATAATAAATAATAATTTTAGCTAAGTATCTTGATATTTGAGAGCAATATTATTAAGAAATTGAATATGATAAAAAGTAAATATAAAAAATAATTAATTATACACATTTTATTTCTCTTATATTCTCTTTTTAAAAAAAAATTATATTTCAACCCCCTCATCTTTTTTATTACTTTCTATTTTTAATTTGTTAAAATTATTTAAAATGAATTATTCTGTTATATAGAAAAAATTAAAAAAAAAAATTTGCTTCAAACAGGTTTGACCAGTTTTTTGACCAATTTTTTACCGATTTTGATCGATTTTTGACCAATTTGACCGGTTCTTGACCGATTTTTTACTTGATCGGTTTTTTAACTCAATCGAACCAGACCAGGGACCCGTTCCCGGTCGAACCGGTCGAACCGGCCGGTCCGATCCGATTTTCTAAACATTGCATATAATACCTACTCTTTTTACAATAGTATTGACGCAGAAAACCTAATAATTTAAAATTCATTAAAATAAAGGTATTGACATATGCATGCCTCTAGTTTTTATATAATAATAATAATAATAATTCTCTTATTTCTTTTTCTCTGCAGTACATTAAATGTCTTAATTATTAAGGAAAAAAAAGTAAACGCAGTCACTATATATGCTCTTTTTTTTTTGTTTTTTACTGGAACTCCTTAATTAGGGTACTTTAGTACATTGAATATGTGCATGGCAGCAAATCTGGTTCAACATTTGAAAATTAATTATTTGCCCATATTGTCAAACACACTTTGCTGTGTTTGTCAAAAAAGTGATTGTCTGACATCTGACTCCGAATACTTAAGACTTTTCCTTATTATATTTGTCCATGCAGTTAACCACACAAATGAAATGTCTCAAATTTATTATAATTAAAAAGGTTCAAATGTATTTTTGATTTCTCTAGTTTTATTAAAGTTTTAATTTGATCTTTAATTTTAAAATAGGCAATATGTTGTCTTCTAATTTTTTAAAATAATCTAATTTTATTCCTCTATCTTATAATCCATACAAAATGTATGCTAAACAATTTGTTGACTTAAATGTTATTTATTTATTTGATATATATCACTAACTTACACTCATATTTGACATTTAAATCAACATATTGTTAACTTTTGTGTTAAATTTTAAATAGATTATGAGATCAAAGGATAAATTTGGATCACGGCATTATCTATTTTTTTAATTCAAAGAAATTAAATTAAAATTTTTATAAAACTAAAAATTATATATATATATATATTATTTTAGTGTATACTATACTCATTTTAAACATAAAAGTTAATTGTTTGACTATTATTGATGATTGTCTAAATTTTTAAAATTCTGACATGTAAAATTAATATAAAAATTACTTATAATTCAATGATTAAACCATAGTAAAAATTTCATCTTTAATTAAACATTAAAAATAAGGGCGTCAAGGTTAATTCTATATATAGTCAACTGATTGATTAAATATAATTACTGAAATGTAGTATATACAAATATGAAAGTATTACTAATTTTATTATATTTTATATTAGTATGAGTATAATTTTTAGGTTTGTAATTGAATAATAAAGATACTCTGGATTCTCTCTCTCTCTCTCTCTCTCTCTCTCTCTATATATATATATATATTTGTCTCAATAATTAATACCTGTATTGCTGGGATTATATTATTATTCATAAGAACTTATCTATTTTTTATGATAATTGATATTAATTAGATTAAATTTTGTAGGGATATCTTACATCACAAATATAATGAATCTCTTGCGTGTGTCCAACATGTTTGTTATAGAATTGTCACAAGTAAGAAAGCGACCATGGCAGAAATAGAAAATTCAAATGCAATAATTAATTTTGCATTGTCATGTTTGAGTATCAATATAACATACTTACAATTTTTGTGGTTAGTGAAAGTGTCATGATCCAATAATCACATTTTAGAGTGATATTTACAAGCATGACCTTGACATATAAGAAGTTTAAATGAGTGTGATTACTCATTATATATTAATTACATCTCAGTCATAATTTATAACTAATTGTATGTGTTCTGTGTCATCACACTGATGATTCTTTTGTATGTATGTCTAAAATTTGAAGCATAACATTATTTATGAGATATGTGTTGAAATTTTCATAAAAATTGTTATAATTAATCACATGACATTTTGAATTTGTATAGAAGAAGATATATGTGGAACAAAATGATTGAAACCTGTGAAATTATACAACTTAATAATAAAGAGCTTCCAATTGATACATGCAAGTTAGTGTATCTAAATATAAATTTTAGAGTTGACAAATTAATTTTGATGGAGAGATTTAATTTCACAAGAGCTTGTAAGATAAATATAACATAAACCTTTTAGACAATGATACTAAAATAACACAACACAAATATATGTAGAACAGAGATATGAGGGATATTAATTACAAAAACAAAGTGTTATATATATATATATAATTACAGTTCCAGAATGAATTGTAGGTTAACAATCTCCTTTACTTACTAACAATTCAGTCAAATTCTTTAAAAAGAAAAATTAAACAAAACAAATTTTATTTATATAAAACTCATGCGATAGAGCATTTTAGTTAATTTTAGCTGAGTTATGTACCTTTGATTCTAATTTAAAAAAATTGCATCATATTAATTCATCATTCAAATTCAACATTTTGTCATGGCTTTGATCAGCATTCTATCACAATTCCCATTAAAAATTTCTGGAAATTTACACGTGATTAATTGATCAAAGAGACCATTCACTTCCTTAATTTCCAATACTGCTTAATGAAAAATATGAATGAAACAATATAAAGCTTTCTAACTATTTGTTATTAAGTTTTTTTTTTCCATAAAATTAGGGTTAGTTTTTTTTTTTAAGAGCCAATGGTAGAATGTTAATGTAATAACCGAAAAAAAAAAGAGAATTAGAAATATACATATATATATATATATAAAATAAAGTAAAACATTTTTCTTATTTATTTATTTATTTATTTTACTTATTTTTCCTCTTTTCTTCGTTTCTCCTTGGTTCTTCCATTGCTCTCGGCCTCTCCTTCCTTGTCACTTGCGTCTTGCTTCCCCAACTCTCTTACCGTTGCTCAATCGTCGATATCACCTCTACAGCATCATCTAGTCATTCTCGAGCCACTTCCCTTTCTATTCCATTGTCAGTGACTGTGGTTTGGTTGCTTCGAATGCCGTCAATGATAGTGTGTGTGGCCTCTTTAAAAATCTTGCATTTTTCTCCCTTTTCATTGCAAATTCATAAATCCCCACAATTATCTCTTTAATTTTGATCTATTCCCTTCTTATACAACTTAAATGTAGTTGCCTCCTCTTTCCCCTATAGTGTAGTCGAAGCTTGCTAGTGGAGATTAGGGGTTTTGAGTGGGAGCCTTTTGACATCTTAATCGTATGCTAATATTCAATTTATTTGTTCCTTAAAGTAATCCTAGTGCTTAGTTTATGGATGGATAGCTCAATAGAGAGGTTCAGGGCATAAGTGGTAAATGATTGAAATGTGAGATTATGAATGAGGGATTTAACTAATTAGTGGTCATTGGAATTAGTGAATATTAGAAATTGGTTTGTTGGGACTTATGGAATAATTTGGTGCATTGTGGATATTGCTAGGAAAGTCCATAGGCACCGATGGTGGACGGGGTCACTCCTTCAAGGAGAAACTAGTGTCTCTTGGCGTTCGACATCCTGGTGAGTACATGATAATTGCAATATATTTATGAGCCTTTCCCATTCCTATATATATATATATATACATATGCCAATGATGGTTCAAAGTTTATTCAAGCCTCTGTGAGGTAGGATGGAGCTGTATTATCACATATGCTGACCAAACAATATGATCTAGGATTAGTGTGAGATAAAATTCTATGTTCTAGCCTAATCATGGCATATACTCCTTTCTTGTATGGAGGAAATCCCATGTAGGAACCTAATTATTCTTTGATCAATAAATTAGGAAGTGAGATGCGCGAAATTTATTAAGTATGCTTATTTGACTGGTTATTGACAAAATTTGGATTGTGTTGTGAATTTTATAGCTTGAATTTCATATTCCTCTATGTAAAAATATATAAATATATTTTTTTGCGTAGCCATATTCCTTAATACTAGCTTATATATATATATATATATATATATATATATATATATATATATATATATATATATATATACACATATAATTCTTTTTATTCATTCACTAAATGTATTTCTCATGGTGTTATCCTAGCTTATCCGTATTACATATTAAGCATTTAATTATTTAGACATATAGTCATCTATTTAGATACTTAAACATCTAATTATGTCTTTCTCTTATTTCATATTATTTTATTTATTTAATGATAGGATATTCAATTATCTTTCCATTTGCTTTATGTTGCTATGCATTAGTAATTCCCTTGTTCAATTGCTATGATAAATGGGTGCTACTTATATTATTTTTAGCTCTGTTTGTGATTTATCGATCCCTATGTGCTACCTAGTGTTCATTGTAAAATATGAGAATTATTATGGACTTTTGCAATAATAATTGGGGGGGATGGTTTAAGTACAAGTGGACAAATAAAAGAAGATTTGGGTGGATAAGAGCTACCTATTAGGTGTAGCTACCCATGGAAGGGTAAGGAGCTACCAACAAGGTGAAGTCGCCCCAAAGAATTATGTATAACGTGTTACTGGTAGATGGAAAAGGAGCTACTTGTTAGGTGTAGTCACTCGTGAGAGGTAAAGAGTTGCCAACAAGGTGTAGCCGCCACTAACAATAGGTAATCTTGAAATTTATATGACCTTCATGCCAATTTTTAACTCTTGAAGATGATTCTTTGCATAAGCTTCAATATTAATTAACATTGCTTGGTTAATCTAGTTATTTTTAATTATTGTAATTATTTATCTACTCACTGAGTTTTAACTTACCTTTTTAAATTTTACTTTTTTTTAGATAGTGGTGTTATAACCAATCCACCTCCATCATCCTAAAGATTAGAGGCGTTGTAGTGCGAGCTTGTCCTTGGATTACTAGGATATGGAACTTTTGTTGTGGAAAAATTTCCTTTTGATTTGATGATTGTAATATACTTTAGATGTAGCTCCACTTGACACAAATAGGACCCCTCTCCCTTGCATTTCTTCTATTCTTTGATATATTGATTATTGGTAGGGAGTATGGAGCTCACCCTTGTTGTTTTTGTTGGATTTATAGTTGTTGTAAAAATTTGGGGATGTTTAAAATTCAGGAAAAACTCCGCCAAAATTATTGCAACAACTATGAATATCTACATTAATGAAATGAGGCAAAATGATGAAATGTCATATATGTCACATTATGAATCGGATTTCTTTAACTGAGGTAATAATTGTTAGGCTTATAGTCTTAAGCATTTCTCGCTCTTTGTGTTGGTCACCCTTTTTGGTTTAGGGCATGACAAACTTGGTATCAAAACTTACATTTTCTGTTTCTTGTGGAGCAGGTGTCACTTAACGACATCTTAGTTATCATTATGAACCCGGGCATAATCATAACTGGGATACCATAAGAGGCCTTATAGGGTGTTGATGATTCTTTTCTTTTTGTGGTTTCTTAGAAAGCATTGGTATGTGAATATATATATATATATATATATTTATTTATTTATTTATATGAATGATTAGCTTTTGTTCTAAACTTGTGCTTTGATTTATATAAAGCAATGATGCTAGTTAGATCTAGTGCAGCTACGGGAGCAGTTGCAGAAAAGAATGTGGATAAACCTTCTATTGAGACTCTTGCCCCACTGATAGCCCCAGCCTTTAAAAGTCGTGGTAGAAGAGCCAGAAAAGGTCAAGGCAAAATGGTGGGTGTAGTGGGCAAGGCAGGGTCACCTTGCCCCTAATAAAGAATGTGACAATAGAAAGAATTGTGCCTCCTCAACCATAATTAGGATTATTGGATGCCTTAGTGGCCAGGTTACAAGGAACTATGGAGGCAATGTGATGAAATGTTATATTTGTCACATTATGAATTGGATTTCTTCAGCTAAGGTGATAATTGTTAGGCTTATAGTTTTGAGCATTTTCTACTCTTTGTGCTAGTCACTCCTTTTGATTTAAAGTGTGACAATTAAATTGTACTAAAACTTTAGTGTTTTCATCAATTTGAGAGGGGTGTGCAAAACACAAGTTAGGTAAGGTATTGGCTTAACTCAATATCTAGTTTAGTTTCCTAAGCTAGTAGGTCGTTTTACTTTTTATTATTATTCTTTTTAAATTTTTTTGTAAAATTATAAAATAATCCTTAAAAAATAAAATTTTTATATAAATCTCTATAAAATTATACTTTTTCTATAAAAAAAATTTATATAAATTTATATAAAATATTTTTTTAAAAAATTAATAGAATCAGGTCTAGTCGAGCCAAATTGGCTAATATAGCCAACTTGGTACTTGGCCTAACTTGATCAAGATTTTTTTTTTTTTTAATCTAGCTCTACCTGATCTAATATAGCCATATGGGATTGGACTAAACCTAGTCATAGATTAAACTTGTGTAAAAAATAGGTCAGGCTTATTAAAAAAAACTAAAAAATAGGACTGATACTATTCATCACAATTGGTGCTTTGAAGGAAAAAATACAAAATATTATGTAGTATTAATGTAAAGTCTATTTCTTATAAGATATTGTAATTTTCTATATTACGTAATATACTATTTCTCATCAATTTACTCTTTGACCAAATATTAGTAGTTATCATCACATAATACTACAATTTATTTATTTTTTACTTTTACATTAAATATGACTATTTCAATGCTTGAAAATAATGAAAAGAATTAGAAAAATAAACAAAAAGTAAGTGAGATAAAGATTAATAATATTAAAAAAAAAAAGATGGGCTCGCCTTTTAAAAAGCACAAGCTTAGGTCGTATTTTATTTCGAATTTTTAAAAATGAATTTTTTTAAGGCTTATATCCATTTTTTTGGGAACCAAGCATATTGGACCGAGTAGGTTTTCTAGCTATTAATAAATCTAGACCAAACTAAGTAAGTTGTCAAGCTAGATGATCACCCTTACTTGGGAGATTCTAGTTATTGGCTAAATGCTATTGAAGTTTGTATTCAAGGGCATGTTTGGTACATTGTATAAGATTTGATAATACAAACTAATTTAATATACTATGAACTTATCACTTGTTTGGTACAAATAATATATTGAATAACCTTATATATTAAACTCTTATTATACATCAAAATAATGTATAACTTAATTAAATATTAAGGAATGGGATTAGGTATGATTAGATTTTGATATATAAGGTCTTATCAACATTTTTTGATTCTAACCCTTACTCATAAAGGTGTTCATTGGCTAGGCTAGATCGAGCTTTGTTTTAACTGGTAAGAGTGATCAAGAGTTGGGTATTAACGTAACCTAGTGTCTACTGCAATTTTATATTGAATTTTTTTTAGGCATGATGCCTAGATTTGGCCTAGTTCAATTAGTACTAATTAGAACTAAATTGGTTGAGCCATTTTTTTTAAATTTGTCATCAAAATTATAAAATAATTTATAAAAATTAAAATTTTTATATAAGTCCCTATAAAATTACATTTTACTACTATTTTTTTTTTATATAAGTCCTTATAAAATAATTCTTTTAAAAAAAATTAATAAGATTGGGATGGACCTCATCAAAACTGGTTTAATATCAGACTTTACCTAATTGGTTTAGTATTAGATCGGGCTATATTAGTTTCTTAAATTGGCCGAGCCATTTTTTTTAATATTTGGTAAAAATTATAAATTTACTCTTAAAAAATAGAGATTTTATATAAGTCCTTACAAAATTATATTTTTCCTATGAAAAAAATTAAAATTTTAATATAATTCCTTATTAAATAAATATTTTTTTTTAAAAAAATTCATAAGATCAAGTTAGGCTAGCCAAGACTGGTTAACATGGCCAGCCTAACTTAATCTGTCCAAATTTTTTTTTGCCTACTCGACCCAATAGGATAGGCAAAACTAGGTTGCCAAAGCCGTCATACGTTATATATAGCCTTGTTAACTCATATTCTTTTCCTAAAAATTAATATAATATAATACATTTAGATAAATATAAAATATTTTTTAAATAAAAGATATTTTTGTCAAAAGAGTGTTTTGCAATTTTATAACCGTAACTAATACTATCTTAATTACAATTTATAAACCATAGCCAAGTTATATATATTTTTTAACAGCAGTTTAAACTACTACCAAAAAATCTTGCTTTATGGATCCAATATTGAGAATTGGAGAATTATGCACCCTAAGTTTATGAGCATTGAGCAAATGGATGCTAGCTAATTGACAAATTAGAGACTTCCAATTGTTTATGCTTTAATAATATTCCAAAAAGTAATCATCTAGCTCCTCACTTAAAATACTTAAGCTAAAAGAACAAAGATCATTCATAAATAAAATATAAACTAAGAACAGAAAAGTCTAATGAAATTATAGTTGTATTGATATAATCATATCACAAGAATTTAAGAAAAAAATTTTAATTATAATTTTTATATCTTTATTGTTAGATTTTTTTTAATAATAATATGATAAATGTATATATATTTTATAGTTTAGCATTATATAATTAGGTCTTTTACAAATTTTTACACATATTATATTTTTATTAAAGAACTTGATGACAAAAATATTAAAAATAGTACATAAATTTAATTGGTTTAAAAAATAACCTAATTAGTAAACCCTCTTTATTTCACTCATTCCTTACAAATCTTTTTCTCTTTTTCTTTCTCATTGGTAGAAAGAGGAAATCAGAACTTCCTTGGAGTTTGAGCATAGAAGATATCATAATTTTAAAGCAAATGCTACTTATTAAAAATAATAATATGTCAAATGCTTACCAATTCATGTTATTACTTTGGTATGTTATAGATAGGTGATAGTTGGCTTATATGCATATGATTTTGAGGAAAAGTTATGAATTTCATAGAATTTTTAATTGAAAATTAGATATATAATTAAAGGTTAGTTAGGTTAATTATAAAACTAAAAGTTAGTTAAGTTAGTTATGGTAATAAAAGTTAGTTGAGTTAGTTATGTGATGTAAAAGTAACTTATGTTAATTTTGTATATTTTGTAATTTTTCTAAAATTAACTAATGTTTCTATTTCTTATAAACTTTTATAGATTTTTTATATTTTATTTTTTAAATTTCCAAAAATTTCAAATTTCATTTGAACCAGAATAACTAAAAATTTCCTATATTTTTAACATTTTCTACCCAAAAATCAAAATAACTAAATTTTTAAAAGTTTTAATTTTTTCAATGATTCCATCATGTTTAATTTTTTTCCTAACATATTATTTCCCTTTAAAATTAAAAATAATACATATTACTTTTTTTTTTATTATTTGCTTTGTTTCTACGCATAGTTATTTTGTAGAGATCGTGCTTGAAAATAAATTTTCCATTTATAATTTAAACCCATATTCACTTGCTGTTGAAAATTTTAAATAATGACATTTTTATAACTTTATAGTTATTTTGGCTACACCACATAACTTATATGTATAAACAAATTTAGCTATGTAATAAATATTAATTATATAATGATTGATTAATAAATTTAGTTAGATAGTAAATATTAATAATTATTAATCAAGTAGTAATAATTAAAAAACTATTGATGCATTAAATAAATTAAATAAATGAAGATATAAAAATAAAGAAAATTGTATGAAGATGTAATTAAAAATACAAAACATTGTGTGAAAGATTAAAAAACAATATAATGTGCTTTTACATGTGTGAATTAATATCATCGAGGCTATTTTTATACTATACAAAAAATAATCTATTCAATTATATATATAATAGTGGCTATTATGCCACAACGGGTCCTTTACCTTTCACGTTGCGGTAGCTGTTAGCACATAGGTTTTTCATGTTCTTGATCTGGTGTGTTATTAACAAAATCAGTTAATGGAATATTTAAATTAAATGTATAGGAATAAATTGGTTGAATTGGTCGCTATGATGCAATAAACCACTGATACGATGATTCCTTAGTTTCAAAAAATTAACTACTACACTCAGCATTAAAAACATTTAGATCATCTAATGTGGTAGGGATCTGGAGATTCAAATTACGACAATGGTGACTGGGACACATAATAGGAAGGTTCTATACCTCCAAAGTTAGTATATTGACTAAATAGTATAAAAGAAGATGGATTGATCGTGTCAATGTCTTGTTATGTTGCTACACCTCTAATTAGCATATACATTATTGCTACATCAGTGCTAACATGATATAGTTTATCCTTTGTGATAATGGACAACTAGGATAATATATAACCATTATATTTTTTGCTTAGCCTACATTTTGAAATTTCTGGTTGTGGTAAATTAGGTACCAGTGGAGTAGGTTGGGAGATTATTGTGGAGCATTGTTCCTTGAGAGCAAATAAGATGTTCATTTGGTCTTACCTCACCTTTTCCGAAAACTCATGGCACTTCATTAGTAGAGGGTCACAAATGCTCAGCCTATGAAGATTATCAGTGATATTGCCTTAGATAAAAATACATAGTTAAATGATGAGATATTATGTACTAGGCAAAGGAAAATAACAATGACCAAAATGTTTAAAGTTTATCACGAAACTAGCGACATCATTTGCAAGGTGGATTCATCATCGAGTATGTATCCAATACCATCACATGTAATCAAAAGTATGATCCATGGGTATTGTAGCGAGAGGTGCATAAGATAAACGATTTTGTCATGAATTTCAAAACTCAACAAATGTCAAATGCTTTTTTGGCCACTTTATAGTGGTTTTTCCTTGCAATTGTAATTTATGTAAAGCCTCTAAATAGACTAGAGGAATCCATATTAGCTGTTATCGACTAAACTAGTATAACACATGATCTGGGTGATGCTACTCAAAGATATGAAAACAAATGAGTGGCACTAAATATGTGTCAACTATTCAAGCAATATTATGTAATGATATCACAAACATCATTTTATTCATATGGTTACCAAATGATATGTGCACAATATATCAAAATGTCATAATAATCACCATATATTCAAGAGGCAATTTACAAAAAATTCATCCATGTAAATAAGTCAAACCTTATTGTCCCATATCACATCTAATAATATCTAATATTATTGTAAGAACATGTCTTGTGGATAGCGAGGTTTGCCTATGTTCCTCTATCTGTGATTATAAGAAATTATATCACAACACATTAATAGGGAAATGAGATATAATAGATTAAAAAGAAATGAGTGAACCTATAATACTATATAAAATGTTAACTATTTTACCTGAAACCCAATGTTTGTAGTATTGGATGGATATCTAGTTAAGAATTTAGCTATGGTGGTTTCTCTAAAGCTAATATTGGGAATCTATCCCTTGTCCAAAGGTGAATGAGGGTCATACATCTGTCTACACCTTGTTTAGTAGCATTAGTTGCATTATAAAGTTTTCTATACAAATAAGCTAACAATGCAGATCCCAAAGTATATCAATCAACTTGTTCAAAATCTCACAATAGTGGAAAGTACATGAAATATACCTCATGACTGGATCTGTTTGGCATCAAAAAATCATTAATCAATCTCAGTATGTAAGCATGTGTATATCATTGTACTTCTTCATTGCCTATATCATTTGGTATGTGATTGAAGTTCTCTAACAACTAAATAATGGCCACTTTCTACTCATAGATTTGATCATCTAACAATTTGATCCTAAGCAGCCACTCACATATATCTTTCCTAATGTAGTTTGTATAAATAATGATGGAAATTCTCATGCAAGATGGGCCTAATTAGATAGCAATTCTTTAAAGTTATCATACATTTTTTTTTTTTCTGATAATGTGATAAATATGAGTCTTAGGATGTCATCTCTCTACGAGTGCTAATATGAGTGCAAAATTGTACTCAAATTGCCTTAATCAAGCCGCCCTATAAAAGTTAGCCTACTGTAGATAGTCAACAATAGCAAGCACAGAAGTAGGCAACGATTATTGTCCATGACTTGCCAAGGATAGAGCAATTAATCATTCTCTACACAAACAACTTGTGAAATATGCCTCGTCTAAATATATAAAAGTGAATTATCCTCTAATATTCTCTAAATAACTTGTGATGGGCACACAATTTCTCTAAAGTGTTTATAGAGTCAACAAAAATAAAGTTACAAGATTTTTACAGCACATCAAATTAAAGTACAAATCTATCATAAAAAATTTAACAATTTATAAACATATTAAATTGAAATATAAGCAATATAAGTACAATCAATAAAGTTATAAGAAATTTTTAACATATTAAATTAAGGTACAAATCTATTATAACAAATTTAGCTAATTAATACATCATATTCAATTTAGGTATAAGTAATATAGGTACAGTTAATATAAGGAAGATACAATCAATATTGATCATGCTATTGGCCAATAAGCCAATTGTGTGGACAAGTGAAATGATTATGATCGACTCGCAGACATAACTTATACTCGTTAGGTTGTCCTAATTATGTCTGATCCATCTTATTTTGTATGTGAGATGAAATGGGTTAGCCTTTCACTTAAATTATTTATGGATCAGGAATTAACTTTAGACCCTCTTGCTATGACCAATGAACCTTGCCTCCAATAGGTCAAAATTCATTACTATATGTATTGCGTATTGTTTCCAAATGAAAAGCTCGATCCACAAACTATTGTGTATCAAGGCTAACATGGAAATGGGCTACAATAACATGTGGGCATAGAAAGTGCTTAATTTGAAATTCACTACAATCACATTTAAACTTAAGTAGATTAAACTTGTAACATTGACCAAATTGATGGTTTTGCACATCACAGGGCTCTTAAACTTTAAATGATATGCCTTTCCTATTGAACTATCATGTAACACATGCAAAGATGGGTTGTGCAACTGCATCCATCTTCTTCTTAAATATAAGACAAAATACCTAATTGGCTATTATCTGCACATGTACCTAATAGGCTCATTCGATGAAATATCTATTTATCCTATTACATTTGTAAGGCTAGTAATGGACAAGCTCCTGACACCTTTAAGGATATTTTTCATGATCTCGGCTAAATTTGTTTTCATGTGGTTATATCAATGACCTTCCATATTGTATGCTTGTGACCATTGTTCATTGGAAACGTTGGCTATCCAATTGGCTGCTTGCTTGTGTAAAATCACCAGCTCAACTAAATTTTCATTAACTATATGATATTCATATTCATATTCATATTCATATTCATATTCATATCCAATCTTTATAAACTTATCTCTTAACTAGTTAATCCTATATGCTTTACAAAGGTTACAAGCCATATGCCAAAGGCAAAATACATTATGTTTGTATAGCAGCACCCATCCACCTTGCAAATTAGAGACAATGGCTAAAATTAAAGATTGTTTATCTGATAACAAGTATATTCCCTTTTTATCCTTTACAACACACATTCAAAGATTGAAAAAGAAATCATAACCAAGTTGACCATATCTCTTTTTCTACTATAGCAAATGTAAGGGGCATAACTTTTTTGTCACCATATTGTGATTTAGCCATAAGTTGTATGCCTTTGTACGCCTTTGTACTTCCTATATAAGAACCTCCCGTGGACTTAGATTATCAGCTTGAGATTATCAAATGTATCAATGCATGGCTTAAATATCTAAAAAACACAACGAAATATTTCCTCAGTTTATCCATCAAAACTACTTTGTGAGCATCATTTATTACACAACTATATGATAGAGCTAAGCTTGAAATGTTGAACAACTAACCACCTTGGTAGTAAAACATATAAGTTTTCCTGGTTTTTGAAAGCAATAGGGAGGACTCAATGTTTTGCCTTCCTATAAGATACATTATAGTCAAACATATTTTGCATCCTTTTCATAATAAAGGAAACTTTAACCATGGGCTCATCGATCACCATTACCATAATACAAGATGAAATAATATCAAAATCCAACTTTGACTGATCTTGGGATAATGACATAGAAAGACATGTATGTAATCCCTTATATTTTGTAATCTCCTAATGCATTCTATTTGCCTTTTTGCATGCTCTAACCCTCCAACTGTATCTGTAGACGTAGTTAATACATGATATTCTTTATTCTTTTTAGAGTAATAGTACATGTGAAATGTGTGGTGCATTCGAATAGAGTATATTTCACTACATGATGTAATGCCTCTATATTTGTATACTGCATGCTAATGTTCAACTCTAGGCTATCACTTTGTTCTATTGGCTTGCCCCTTTCATGCAACTCAGCACCACTTGTTGCCTCTATGTTGACCCATCAAAAAAAAAAAAAAGGCAGTGGCTGGCTCATCATATCCACTTATAATTCATTGGAAATTAGAATTTATTGAATCATTTCTACCAACATTACTTTTCTAATTAGACTCGTTGTTGTTGTAAATAAGATCTTACAGTAATACATAAATAATAGACTAATATTAACATTTTAAACTATTTAAATATTTATTTATTTATGCTTGGTTTAATTTATAGAATATCTTGGATAAATTATTCTTTTTTTAATAACTTATGCATACAACCTTTTTTATTAGTAAAATCATATAATTTTTTTAAACTAAAAAAAGTGTGTCACAATTACACATTTTATGACTTAAAAATATAAAAAATTCTTCTGTTAATACATTATTTGTATTTAATGGTCATTTATCATTTTTATTGAATAATTTTAAAACCTGTTACATTAAAATTACTTATTATTTTATAATTCTTTTTTGAAAAGTAGTTATTTTAATATTATTTGATCATAATTTTTCTTTTGATTCCATAAAGGAGTATAAATTTTCTAATTAAAAACCTTTTAAATTGAGCTAACTCTTAAAAATATATTTGCTTATATTTTTAGTATTTACAAATTTAAACAACATTAAAAATATTAGCAATAATAAAATTAATATCAACATAAACAAGCTATATAAATATGACAACAAAATAAATGCAAGCAAAATAATTGCAAACATTATTAAAAAAATTACATAAACCATAATTATACAAAAAAGTACAAATATATAATCTAAAATACCAATATGTTCAAAAAAAATTAATTTATTAGTTATTTTTATATTTAAACAAAATTAAGAAAAATATTGGCAAGAATAAAATTAATACTAACATGAAAAAAATATATAAATATGACAACAAAATAAACAAAAACATAATAATTGCAAAGATTATTAAAAAATTAAATGCAATCATAATTATATGAAAAAAATGCAAATATATAATCTAAAACACCAATATGTACCAAAAAAATTAACATATTAGTTATTTATGCATTTAAATAAAATTAAAAAATATTGGCAAAAATAAAATTAATACCAAAATTAACAAAATATATAAATATGACAAGAAAATAAATAAAAAGAAAATATTGAAAACATCATTAAAAAATTAAATGCAACCATAGTTATACAAAAAAAGTGCAATTATATAATATAAAATACTAATATGTCCACAAAAGTTAACATATTAGTTATTTACATATTTAAGGAGAACTAAAAAATTATGGGCAAGAATAAAATTAATACCCACATAAACAAAATATATGAATATGACAACTAAATAATTGCAAACATCATTAAACAATTAAAGGCAGCCATAATTACACAAAAAAGTGCAAATATATAATCTAAGATGCTAATATGTACAAAAAATTAATATATTAGTTATTTACATATTTAAACAAGATTAAAAAAATTGGCAAGAATAAAATTAATAGTAACATGAGCAAAATATATAAATATGAGAACAAAAAATGCCAATAAAATAATTGTAAACATCATTAAAAAAATTAAATGCAGCTGTAATTACACAAAAAAATGCAATTATATAATCTGAAATACTAATTTGTACCCAGAAAAATTATCATATTAGTTATTTACATATTTAAAGAAAATTAAAAAATATTGGAAATAATAAAATTACTACCAATATAAACACAAATATATAAGTATAACAACAAAATAATTGTAAACATTATTAAAAAAATTAAATGCAGCCATAATTACACAAAAATGTATAAACATATAGTCTAAAATATCGATATGTACAAAAAAAACATATTAGTAATATATATAAATTTGATATAAATTATTTTAACTAACTATTATTCTTTAAAATGCTAAAATTAGTAAAGAATAAGAGAGTTGAAAGCTTGAACTAGTAGATGGAAGTAATTTTTCAATAATGTAGATTGAAACTAAAATTTTTTTTCCCAACCCACTCCTGAAGTAGATGGAAGAAAGATTGAAAATTTTTAAAATAAATATTGAGACAGATGAACTTTTCACTATAGAGCAACCTCCAAATATTTTGAACAATGAAGCAAATGGAATGAGCAACAAATCTTTTGAATGATGAAGCGAATGAAATAAGCAACAAAATTTATAGCATAAATTCTACATCTTCTCGTGAGCAATTTGTGTCGAAGACTTGTGATTGAGTCAGGGTTATAAATGACCCTAACATAACTATTCATTGTAAGCTATTATATAGCATGCAATGTTGTATTGAAATCAACTGTTCTAACTTCAATTGATTTAAAAAAATAAAAAATGAAGTTGAAACTTATAGTTCCAACTTCAAGTAATTCAAAAAATTAAATTAAATTAAAAGCACAATATATCATGTAAAGTCAAAAAATATGATTTTGACTTCAACATGACATTTAAAAATTTTTTTAAGTTGTGTCTCTATCAACATAACAGAAGCATAATTATTTATGTTATTTAAAAAAAATTCTTTAAATAATTTCAATTATATCTAAATTTGGAGTCCATGCATTTGATTTTGGAGCTATTGTAGCATTTGAGGATAATTCTTTTGATTCACACAAATTTGATAGCATTTTTAATTCAAATAATGTTTTTAGCTCAAACTGCAAAAGATATCTCTAGAAAGAAAATGTGAGCGAAAGTAAATATATGGGCGGAAGAAAATCAAATTTGAATTTTTAATTTACTCATAAATAACAAAGTAACTACAGCTTCTAAGTATGCATAAAACTAGAAGAAGTTAGTAATTGTAATAACTATATTTTGAATTTTATTTTAATTTATTTTGTTATGAAAATTAAAGATCTTACTTAGTACAGACTAATGAGATGACTAATAAAATATATACGGAACGATATATGCCATGAATTCCTGATTTATCTTATTTAGTAAATTTAACAAATAAGCAAAATTCGTCAATAATATTTAAAGGCCCATTTGGTATGATGTATAAGATAAAGTTAGATAGGATAAAACTTGATAAAATTTTAAGACTATACAATGTTTAGTATAATACTACATAAGATAATGTATCGTATAAGACAATATTATCAATTATTTGATGATGCATTATATAATATTGAATAGGATAAAAAATAATTTTTTATACAAAAAAACCTTCATTTTAATGTACACTATATTTATCTAGATTTATTTTATTATATTAATTTTTTAAAAAAAAATATATGTGAATAAGGTTGCATATAGTGTATGATGACCTAACGACCTAAGTGATCTGATCCCATCTGGTCACATTAGGTTGAATAGCTAAAAAATAAGACTAGATCAGATTAGTCATTTTAGCCAATTTCAACTAATTTAACCTAATCCTATGAATTGTTTTAAAAATATATTTATTTTATAAGAACTTATATGAAAATTTTATCTTTTTAGGGATAAAATATAATTTTATAAGGACTTATATGAAATATTTATTTTTTTAGGAGTCAATTTATAATTTTTACCAAATATTAAAAAAAAAGTAATTTAGTTAGCTTAAGAAAACAATCTAACTCAATCTCATACTAAATCAATTAGATCGAATCTAATACTAAATCAGTTTTTGCGTGGCTCATTCCAATCCTATTAATTCTTTTTTTAAAAAAATTATTTTATAGGGACTTATATAAAAAAAATTTTAATGGTAAAATGTAATTTTATATGGACTTATATGAAAATTTTATTTTTTAGTGTCATTTTATAATTTTTACCAAAAATTATTTTATAGGGACTTATATGAAAATTTTATTTTTTAAGGACATTTTATAATTTTATAATTTTTACTAAAAATTTAAAAATGGCTTGAGTAACCCAATCCCAAATTAATTAAATTCGGTCAAACCCAAACATTAGGCCTAGAAAAAAAAGTTTAATACAAAATTGGGCCGAACATCAGATTACTCTAATACTCAAGCCATATTCAACTCTATTGGATTAAGTTAAAACCTGACCTAACTTAGCCAATGAATATCCTCGTGGGTGAGGAGTTAAAATCGAAAATTATTTATAAGGTTTTATACATCAAAACTTAATTAGGTCTAATTCTACCCCCAAGACATAATTAGGTCATACATCATTTTGATATATCAGATATATATGATGTATATAATTATACAATACATTACTTACGTCAAATATGTGATAAACCTATAATATATTGTATTAATTTATATTATTATGTCTTATACGGTATGTCAAACAAACCCTAAAGATATAGCCGATATACATAGATATCCTTGTCTCCTCTTAAATGAGGTAGAATTGTTTTAGTATATTATACATTGTATTCATTAATTGATTTAAAAATTCAATTTTTTCAGTATTGGATAAACAAATAAGGAAAATTATTTTTTTAAGAGTCTGGTTTTTGTTTTTAGTATTTTTTGACAACAAAAGTCTTAAATTTGTGCTTGGTTAATGTTTGATTTATTTTTCAAGTGCTTTTTAACACTTTAAAAATACTTTTACAAATAGTTATGACTATTGAAAAATTTTTAAATGTCTAAAAGAATCTTTCTATTTTAATTAAATTTCATATATATCTTTATTAAAACAGGTTTATATTTTTCCTTTTATATATATATATATATATGTACATATATTAATTATTAATTTTGTTAGTTTCTTACCAAAACACAAATTGGCCCTATATATCTTTTCACAAATGCTAAATACATATTTTTTGCATATCTCTTCAATTCTTATCATGAAAATATATTCTTTTAATTTAATTTCTATTCATACTTTTTTTAAACTGTTAGTTTGATGAGTCCTTAACATTCATCTCTATATTATTTATATATTTTAATTTAACCTTCAACTAATTCATTTTATTTCAATAAGTTGATATAAAGCTCTTTAAATATTTTCATTGAAAAAAAAAGAAAAAAAAAGTAAGTTAGACGCCTATTATTGTCATGATATATAATGACAGGAACTTTTGAAAATTATTATCATAGTGACTTTTAAAAGTGACTTTACTTTTATCAATCATACTTTTAAAAGTGACTTTTGTATGATTTTTATCAAACATTATTTTTATCTTTTTAAACAGTAACTTTTTCACAACAATTACAACAAAGTAGCTTTTGAAAAATTACAGCGTTGCCAAACACGCCGAAAGTCCCTCTCCCTCCTAGTGAAATGAGATTTTGATATAGGATACCTAAATAAAATAACACATCGATCATTTAATATTATAAATATTGTTATATCTTACTTTTTTCTTAATTATTTTTCCATTTTTCAATACTTAGGGAATCCGGGCGAGTGATATCTATATTTCTATATTAATATATATGGAGCTAGATATATTTAGAAGGTGATTAGTATACTTTTTTCTCATATCTAAAAGGCATTTGGTTTACTGTAATTTTAAATATGATGTTATTTTGCATATTATAGTCATATTATAGTATGAAATATTATAACCCAAAAAAAAAGTCACCATATGCACAATAATATTCGGGATGCTTATATTTAATACGATAATTGGTGATATTTTATATCTGAAGATGTAAAATACTTAATTTAATTGTATATGTTAATAAATATCATTTACTTTTAAAAATTTAAATGTACTATTTTAAGTTTAAATAAATTACACTTCATAAATTGTAACATATTTTTACTCTTTGTGATTTGCGAATGAAAATGTAATTAAAAAATTCATATGTAATTCATTCCTTCTCCATCAATTAAAAAATAAAATACAAAATAACTTTTTCAAAATTTGTGTATTATATTTTACGCGCCTGTTCATTCATATATTGTGATATGAGTTGACAATATATTTTAGTCGACATCAAATAAATCTTTTTTTTTTTCTTGATATGTAATACATAGTATTGTTTCAAATTTTACTTGTTATCACGTAAAAGCATAACGAAACATTGTCTTTCAATCTTAGCATCTAAGATACCATGTTTTGTGAAATAATAGAGTCAAGATCACATTAAATTAACAGTATCTGTGATTTCATGGTATAAGATATCAAGGTGTATAGTATTTAAAATGCCTATTGTTAGAATGACAATTAAAAAAAAAACACACACACAAGTAATATTTTACAAAACTAAACGAAACTAAAAGATTTAACAAGTTAGATTTTTGAGTAATATAGCATACCATAAAAAATGATATTATTATATGACACTCATATTTTAGTTATATTAGAGATCACTGTAACAAAAAAAATATTTTAAACATTAACTAGCACCTAAAAAATTAAAGTTAAGATAATGATATATCAAACTTATCCTTAGGATATAATCTCCTATCATAATTATTTTCAATTGCGAAATTTACTCAAGAGTTCTACCACATAAAGTTATTTCTACCATTATTATATGTAGTCCGTTTCTTGCACGTAATTACTCATTTCCGTCTTATCCAAATATATAATTAGTTACCTAAGAAACAAAATCGCATATGGGTAAGGTGCTAATAAAGTAATAAATTATATATAATTTACTGATGACGTTCATTTTGAAACTCTCTAAAATATTGTTCATTTTATATTGAAATGAAACATAAATATCTCAAAATTTAAGCCATTATATATTTTATAATTTTTTTAACAATATAAAAATACGTCCTTATTTGGGGGCCTTTGAGTTGAACCAACTAATTATATTCATACATAAATTGTCGAAGATGATATGTAGTAGGGTAGGGTTTGTCCACCAATGACTATGTTTTGTCCAACGTTGACGAGAAAACCCACCCCCGCCCCCGGGGAAAAAAAACAAAAAGGTACAATCCACTTGTAGTATTGTATTATATATGTAGCGCTAATTGCTAATCGTATCTTTTTTTTTTCAAATTATATTTAAAGATTTAAATTTTGTAAAATTTATTATAAAAAATCTTAAAAATTGAAATTATTTTTAAAAATCATAATTATAATTAAATTTTAGAGGATTTATTACTGAATTTAAAAAATTTATTATTAGGTATAAAAAAATTTAATATTTTTTTATACATAATAGCAAATTCTCTAAAATTAATAGTAAATATCTTAAAATTTGATAATAATTATATTTTTTAAGTATAATTTTGATTTTTAAGTATGATTTTTAAGGATAATTTTAATTTTAAAAAATTTTATTATAAATTTTCTAACATTTAGATCTTTAGATGTAAATTTTTTTCCTGACACCGACATGACAAATCTTATAAATATTGCATCAAATAAATTGAGGTAGGGTTACGCCGTATATAGTAACTATCTCTTAAAATTTATTTTTAAATTGCAATTCATATAAATCTAATTACTATTCACAAAAAGTCGTAGGTGATAAATAAATTAGAATCTAGCAGTTGAGAAATTAGTGTCAGAGATTCCAATGTACCCGAAATTAAAAAATGCTTGTAAAAAAGATAAGTTCAGTAGCCTAAGTAAGGTTAATTTTATTGCCACCAAAAAATATGAAAGCACTTGTAGAACAACGAAAAACTCCAATGGTATCCATTCTCATTATTATGTTCACCGCATTTATAATTGGAAAATATTTATGTATTTTTTATATTAAAAATTTTAATTAAGATATAATAAACATATAACTCCTTAACAATAATATGACATATTATAAGTAATTATATGATTCTTTAATTAAGTTATATATATATATATATCATATTATTATTATTAAATAATTATATATTTATCATATTTTGATTAAAGAATTTAATAATAAAAAATATAAAAAATTACAGATACATCTAATCATTTATAATCACATTTATTTTAATTGAATTCTAAAGATTTATCTATATTGAATAACAATTATAAAAATAAATTGATATGTAGTGAACCTGCAAGTTATTATCATAGATAAATTATTGGGAGAAATAGAGTTAAGGATTCAAAATTAAAAAAAATTATTTTAAATAATTTATTACTATTAAGTTTATAGAGTTTTACTTAAAGTCAATAATAATTTATTTTAAAATAATAGTAACAGGCCCTTCAAAATAATTTTTTTAAATTTTGAGTCTTCAATTCCCTCTAAATTATTCTTTCTTCAAGATTATAGAGTTCCATTTCTTTATTATAAAAGTATGCACTTTGAGCTCTACTCAAGACAAAATTAAAATATTTCTAAGAATAATATTTTTTTATTAAAAATATGACCTAATAAGAATATATTTCTTAATTTTTTTATTTTAATATTATTTAATTTATATTAGAAATTTAATTTTTATTTTAAATTTTAAAAAATAATTATTTTATATTATTCAAACATGTGTTTAATATTTCTTATCATATAAGGAATAAAAATAAAGATATTTTAGTCAAAATAATTATCATTGTAATATATCTTTTATTATAGAAGAGATTTAGGATTTAAAAGAAAGTATAATTTTTTGAAACAGAAAAATATTGTTATATAATTTGGACTCTTCTATAAAAAATAATTTATCTATTATTATTTATGATAATAATGATGATGTTTATTATTATTATTATTATTATTATTATTATTTTATGATGGAATCCTAGATAACTAACATAAAATAAATTTGTATAATTGTGTGGACTAATCAAAGAAAATTAAGAAGAGTAAATTATACAGACTTCTCTTTTATTTTTAAAACATAAATAAACCTCCTTTAAAATAAAATAAATTACATAAATTTGCCTTCTATTTTTTAAAAATATTTGCATGTATTTTAAAAGTAGAAGAGACGTATGCCTAATTTCAACAATTTTTTTTAATTTTCAAAAGAGGTTTACATATTATTTTAAAAATAAAAGAAATATATGTATAATTTTAGTAAAACTTAAGAGGAAGAATTTCAACAAAATTGGTTCATGTAATTTACTCTTTATTTCAATAGAAATTTGTATATGTTATGAAAATAAAAAGGGGGTTTGTGTAATTTTCCTAAAATTTAGGGATATTATTCAATAAACAATTTATTTATATATATTTCTTTTATTTATTTTTTTCTTTAATTAAAGATTCCATTTCCAGCTAAACTAACCGCATTTCGTCGGGTTTGTATTGTTGACCTTCTTGGAGCGCTACAACAATTTAAAGGGACCTTCCCTCCTTGCGGGTTCTCTGCAGTTGGGTCCCCTGCTCTTACCATTTTCATTCACAGTTTTCTGCTTTGCTTGTTTTGCTCAAGTTCTTACGAATTCCGATTCCTCAAAACTTATCATTCCATATATACACAGTATCTGTAAGATTCTGAAACCTTTTTTTTTCCGGGAGAGTTGGAGATTTTCTGACTGTGATTGGGATGTGTGATCCATTTGGTTCATTCTATGATTGGCCTATCTATTCAGTTTGTTTTTATTGGTTTCTCTTGCTTCAAATTTTGAGTTCCAGCGTAGATGGGTCTTTTACTCTTTTCAAATTCTAGTTATTCTCTACGAGTATATATGTGTGTATGCTTGAGTTTGTTTCTGCAAGACAATGCTTCTCTATTTTACCCTATCCCACTTATGCCTGCAAGGTTGGCGTTGAATTGACTCAGATTTGTCATAAGCTCATAGTTATGAATTATGAATTGTTTCTGTTTCTGCGGATTCATCCCCATCTTTGGATTGGAAATTTTCTATTTCAGCTTTTTATGTTGGTTGAATTTCTACCCTAATATATACTTGTGAATTTGTTCCTGGAGCCCCATTGGGTACAATTTTATTCTAGTAAAACCATATTATTTTGTTGGTATATTGCTTTCAGGATTTCTCTGGTTTTTTACCTCCTTGATAGCTTTACCATCTGAGAGGAAATTCTGTACTTGGTTGAAATTTGAAAATGTATTTGGTGGAGAGCAAGGGAGGTGCCATAGTGTGCATGCTCTTGGCCCTTTTCTTCTTGGGGACATGGCCTGCTGTTATGACTCTGTTAGAAAGACGAGGTCGTCTTCCTCAGCATACCTACCTTGATTACTCAATCACCAATCTCTTGGCTGCTGTAGTCATCGCTTTCACGTTCGGTCAAATAGGCAAGAGCTCACACGACGAACCAAATTTCTTAGATCAACTTGCTCAGGTGCGTATCCACTGAAGGTTGTACAACAATAGATTAATTGAAAAAGTAACTTTATTATACGAAATAGATTAATTGAAAAAGTAACTTTATTATACGAAATAGAGCCACAATTGTAGTCAAGTTGATGCTATTAAGACGAGTTTTTAGGAACAGAAATTGCATGAATAAGGTAGATGTAAGAAAGCAGAAGGCTGGGGTTCACTACACATTTTTCTTTTGTTTAAAAACATATTTGCAAGATAATGTTGATTGGTAACTCTAGCTATTTTGTCTCGATCTCTACATATGGTGGCTTCAATCACGAAAATTTTGCCTAGCTTGTAATGCATTCAAATAATATGCAAAGAATTTATTTTCTTAGATTTATCCAAGAGATCATCCTCATCACAAATCATAAGTTAGTTGTATTAGTTGGCATTCTATAAGCCAAAAAAAAAAAAAAAAATCCATCCTAATTTTCCCTGATAAATTTCATTGTTCAGTATCTTCCATACGTTATGGTCCTGTGTATATTACAATGCTGCACAATTAACTATAGCGCATACTTGCATACTTGCAAACATGCTGTTGATTATTGCTGAAAGGGATGAATTTCCTGTTGTTATTGCCTGATTATTAGGCCAGGCCTCAGAGGGAGGATGCTCTTGCCCTATTACCTAATGAGAAAATAAAATAAATGGTACCTAAATAGTTTGATAGTTAATGTGATTTTTGGTGGAACCATAATAAAATAAAAACATCGTTATGTATATCGTAGAATCACAGTATTAGAATTAGCGTTTGAGATTCTTACAAATGTCAGTGAATTTAATCCGAATTATCTTTAAGAATAATAAGTTAGAAAGCAACATTCTTAGCCTCGAACTTTGTCTGTAATTGATTAGTATTGATTACAACTGGCTTGTGAATCTGCTAAGGGATTTGATGCAGGATAACTGGCCATCTGTTCTGTTTGCAATGGCGGGTGGGGTTGTCCTCAGCATTGGAAATCTGTCCACACAATATGCCTGGGCTTTCGTTGGTTTATCCGTTGTAGAGGTGATCACATCAAGCATAACAGTCGTTATAGGTATCTCACTTTCACATGCCTTTCAAAAGGGGAAAAAAAAAAGAGAAATAAAAAGAATTAAAAAAAAAATTGAATAACTCTATCATATGCACAAACATGCCATTTAAGACTCGGATGATCCATGGGCTTTAAAGGTTTTAATGTAAACAAGACTAAAGAAAAAGTTCTTAGGTGTTTGTTTTTAAGTTTTCCAAAAAAAATTTAATATGTGAAGGCATTTTTGTTTAAAAAAAATATCCAACTATTATATTTTTATTAGAGAACCTAATAATAAATAATGTAGACCTTGCAACTTTATTGGCAAATTTTATAAGAGAAGGGGTAAAGAGTTTGATGAGGCCCATAAGTGGGGAATGGTTTATATGGGGAAGGAGAAGGACAAGGACAAAGGCCCATTGGCTGAGGTAGCAAGGCCATAAGGAGTTTTGGTCCTAGGTAACTAATTTTATTGTCCAACAAAATAGAGGAGAGGAAGATTGATGGTGTGTACAAGTTCGTTATAGGGGGAAAGGTGATGTCTAGTGAAGGGTGTAGAATTTCTTAGGAAGTAGAAGAGAGACTTGGCCTCTCAAAAGTCAGTGGGATTTCCTTGTAGGGGAGCTCGTTTATCTTTTTTTCATTACTACTATTATCTCTTTTTTTGTAACTTAGTTTGCCTTACATTTATTTCCTTATTATTAAGGGAAAAAGGTGAATATTTGATGCATAAATAATATTGAACTGAAGAATTCCACTACTTGGTATCCGAGTGGTGGTATTTAAGGCATGGTTGGCACTAGAATGGAGAATTGAGTGGAGTCATTGGAGAAAAGTGTGGATGTATTGCAGAAAAGTCAGGATGAGACAAAAGAGGAAATTATGACTATGAGAGCATTGCTTATGGAGATGCAAGAGTAGTGGGGCAACTTTAGAGCAACTGTTAATCCCAAAAATTATGGGAAAAGGAATTATGATGATTCATAAAACTCTCTGACAGAGGTGAGAGATGTTGCCAACAAAATAAAAGCGATCAAAAATGCTGGGGGAAAGAAGAAGGGAGATATTAACGGTTGGAGCTTCTTATTTTCTATAGGGAAGAACCATTTGGGTGGCTATTCAAGATGGAGAGGTATTTCATAGTTAATGGAATTATAAAGGAAGAGAAACTAGACATTGCAACTATTGGCTTAGAAGGGAAGGTCTCGAATTGGTTTAAATGGTTAGAAACCTATCCCTAGTACAAAACCAGAGGGAGTTTAGGAGAGAGGTATTGGACAAATTCCATTGCCATTAATTAGGAGATAGCTATAAAAAGCTAATAGAGTTAAAACAAGATGGTATGGTCGATGAGTTCAAAATGAAGTTTGAGTTGTTCTATGCTCCTTAGGGAATGTTTCTAATAAAGTTTTAAGGGAGTTTTAAAAATGGGTCAAAGGAAGAAGTGAGAACAAATGTTTAATTGATGCAACCTAAGATGCTAAGGACCCGTTTAATATGATGTATAAGATAAAGCCTAATAGGATAAAGGTTGATAAGATTTTAAGACTATATAGTATTTGATGTAATATTATATAAGATAATGTATTGTATAAGATAGTAGTATTATTTATTTGATGATGTACTATATAATATTAGATTGGAAAAAAATTAACCATTTTGACAAAAATACTCTTTACTTAAGAAATATGCTATATTTATCTAAATTTATTATATTATATTAATTTCTAGAGAGAGTAAGGGTGAGTAAGGTTGTATATAGTATATGGCAACCTTGTCCCACCTTATCACATTGGGTTGAATAACTAAAAAATAATTTGGACAGATTGGATCAGGTTAGCCATGTTAGCCAATTTCAACCAGTTTGACTCGAACCTATGAATTTGTTTTAAAAAATATTTATTTTATAAGGACTTATATAAAAATTTTATTTTTTGAGGGATAAAATATATTTTTATAAAGACTTATATGAAATTTTTATTTTTTAAGAGTTAATTTATAATTTTTACTAAACATTAAGAAAAAAAAAAGTGGCTTACTTAGCTTGAGAAATCAATCTAACCTAACTTTATATTAAACCAATTAAATCGACTCCGATACTAAATTAATTTTTGCATGACCCATCCTAATCCTATTAATTTTTTTAAAAAATTATTTTATAAGGACTTATATGAACATTTTTTAATGATAAAATATAAATTTATAAGACTTTATATGACAAATTTTTGTAGGGTCATTTTATAATTTTTATCCAAAATCATTTTATAGGGAGTATATGTAAAATTTTATTTTTTAAGGTCATTTTATATTTTTATCAAAAATTTAAACAGGGCCCAATTAGTCTAATCGTAACTAATACTAATTAAACTTGGCCAAACACAGACATTAAACAAAAAAAAAAAAAGTTTGGTGCAAAATCAGGTTAATGCTTGGCCCATGATCACCCTTATTGGGTTAGGCTAAAACCTGACCCAGTTTAGCCAATAAATATCTCTATGGGTGAGGGGTTAAAATTAGAAAGTATTAATAAAGCTTTATATCAAAACTTAATTAGGCCTAATCTCACATCCCAATGTATAATTAAATTATATATCATTTTGATATATAAGAGAGGTTTGATATATAAACTTATATAATACATTATTTGTACCAAACAAATAATAAGTTCATAATGTATTATATTATTTTATACTATTAAGTCTTATATAATATACTAAATAGGCCCTAAAACAACTCATATATTATGCCTACCAAATGGAAGGGAAAATTGTGGTATTTTAAAAAGCTTGAGAAGGGAGAAAATTAGAAGAATTGAGAAGTGACACGAGTTTAAGATAGGGAGGTTTTAGAATTGGATTTCTAAAGTTCTCAACCACCATGGACATACCTAAGAGTTTAGGCAACAATGTGACAAGCAAGTTGCAAGACAACGAGGGGGAAGGGATACTAAGACGATGGCTAGCAAAATAACTATTCTTATAACATTAACTATTATTAGCAGCAATAATAGTAGTAGTAGAAAAAAAATAGACAAAGGCTAAGATAAATAAATGACGAGAGTTGGGGTTGTGTTTTAAGTGTAAGGAGAAATTTGAGCCAAATCATAAGTGTAAGAATAAGCAACTCCAAATGATAATACTAATGGAAGAGGAGCAAGAGCCAACTAATATTGAAGCAAATGAAATGGAGGTTCAAGAAGATGATAAGGAAAAGAAGGAAATGGCTTCCATGGAGCTATCATCGACTTTTATGGTCGACCTAACTAGTCATGAAACAATGAAGCTAATGGAAAAAACTTATGGTGGGGAAGTGCTATTGATGATAGATAGTGAAGCTCCCTATAATTTCATATATCAAAATAGTGGAGGAACTTGGCATTTAAGTGTATGAAACCAAACTATAATCCATCATAGTAGGAGATGATAGGAAATTGATTACAAAAAGGGAATATAAGGATGTGATATTGAAGTTACAAGGGATGACTATTGTCCAAACCTTTTACCCTTTTAATTTGGTTAATGTTGATTTAGTGCTTAGGGTTGAATGACTAGAATCATTAGGTGAGTTGAGAGTTGATTGGAAGTAATCGTATATGAAAGTCAAGGTAGATAAGAGATGGGTATGCTTGGAGGGAGATCTCTCCTTAATTCTAACCCAAACTTCATTTAAGGCAATCACAAAGTCTATGTGAACTAAAGCAGAGGGCTACTTGTTTAGAATTAGGAGCAATAGCCTTAGAAATAGGGAGTGAACAACAAAGTAATAATAAAAAAATTTAGAAACTCCTAAGGAGTACCTTTCTGTATATGAACTAGCAATTGGTTTGCCTCCATATAAATCAAAGGATCATTTCATCATGATTAAACCTGAAAAATAGTCTACTAATATGAGGCCTTACAGTCACAGACATTCACTAGGAAAAAAAAAAAGGGAGATTGAGAGTCTAGTTAAGGAGATGTAGATACGGGGATCATATGATCTAATATGAGACTCTACTTAAGTTTAGTTTTGTTAATGAAGAAGAAGGATGGAAATTGGAGGTTTTGTGTAGACTATAAAGTTTTGGATAAAATTATTGTACCCAACAAGTACCTAGACCAACAATTGATGAGTTGCTAGAAGAGTTTAATGGGGCCACTCTATTCTCCAAACTTAAGCTTAAGTCAGCATACCAGTAAATCATAATTAAATCAGAAGATAAGTCTAAAACAATTTTTAGGACTTGTGATGGTCATTATGAGTTTTTGGTAATGCTGTTTGGGTTGACCAATACACCATCCACAATTCAATCACTCATGAACAACAAATTTCAAGATCATTTGTGGAAATTCATATTAGTGTCTCTTTATAATATTATGATAAAGGAATTTGGTCCTAGGTAACTAACTTTGTCATCTAAGGTAACTAACTTTGTCATCTAGCAAAATGAAGGAGAGATTGATTGATGGTGTATATGAGTTGGTTATAAGGGGAAGGGCGATGTCTAGGGAAGGTGATGTAGGACAAGATAGGGTGAATTTTTTTTTTGGGGGGGGGGGGGGAAGAGAAAGAAGAGGAAGAAGAAAAAAAAGAAAGAGATGCAAAAGAAAAGGAAGATATATCAAAAGAAAGGAAGGAGGATATCTAAAAGTATTTTTGTTATTATTATTTAAAACTAGGTTTCTCCTAATATGATTGCTAAGAGCTTTATATAAAACTCATGAACTAACTCCTAATAATTTTAAAGGTAAAAGATAATATTAAATCCTAATTATAGTAAAAAAATAATTGTCTACTCCTAATAAAAGATAATCATTAAATCTTAACAAAAAGATAATTAAAGATAACTACTAAAATAAAATAATTTAAATATTAGTTTCTAATCTTAATAAAATATTATTTTTTATATTTTTTTTAAATTTTAATTTATAAATAATTAATAATATCTTTCTTTAAAGAAGTAGAAGAGACACTTGCCTGTAGTGGGTAAAGAGTTTGATGAGGCCCGTAATAGGGGAAAGGTTTATATGAGTAAGGAGAAGGCTAAAGGCCCATTAGGTGGGGTGGCAGCCAAAGGGCAGTAAGAGGCTTTGATCCTAAGTAACTAATTTTGTCGTCTAGCGGAATAAAGGAGAGAGAGATCAATAGTGTGAGTTGGTTATCGGGGGAAGGGTTGGTGTCCGGGGAAGGTTGTGGAATTTTTGAGGAAGTAGAGGAAAGACCTGATCTCTCAAAAGTTAATGTGATTTCCTTGTGAGGAAGCTTATTTATCTTTTTTTCATTACTATTGTTATCTATAGCTTTGTAACTCAATTTACCCTATCTTCATTTCCTTATTAACAAGGGAAGGAGGTGGATATTTGATACATAAATAACATTGAGCTGAAGGATTCCCACAAAATACTTAAAAAACTATACTTAAGTTTTGTCTTTTAATATTTATAACAATGTGTAGCTTGCCCCGGCACTAAATTCCACAGTGTGGTCTTTATTCCGATTGTAACAGGAACAACCTTGAATTACTTTTTGGATGACAAAATCAATAAAGCTGAGATTCTTTTCCCCGGAGTTGGTTGCTTTTTGATTGCAGTTTGTCTAGGCTCTGCTGTTCATTCATCTAACACTGCTGATAATAAAGCCAAGCTCAACAGTTTGTCAAGTGATAAAAAAGATGGAGCTGTGTGAGTGTTGTTTGTTTACAGTTATATTGGGAGGTGACTTATGCCCCTAACTGATTCATAAGTATCTTTTCAAGTTGCCTTTCATCCTACACTTTCTTCGTCCTTATACCTTCACCCCTTATAGATAGAAGAAGAAAATAGAAAGAAAAAAGAAAAAAAAAAGTTCCTTGCTTTGCTTTATTATTATTATTTTTTCCTTTCTTTCTATAAGGGGAAGTGATATCAGGAAATTCCTTTTCTTGGGTAATTGTTATGACTAATTGGCTGATTGGCTAATTTTATCTAGGCAACTGTCAAACTACAGAATAAAGAACAAGTTTTGTTAAGAGCAGTAACTTAATAAGAGAGGAATATTTTATTCTTTTGTTAAATCGTAATTTATAAACACAATGATCAGGTAGTGGTAATTGTATGCCGCTGCAATTGTTTTGGCACTATTTCAATGGGATATTTCCTTTTTCCTAATTTATTTTTGGTGAGTTGTTTTTCCTAATGTATAAGCAGAAGTACTTCAGCTAGTTTTAGGAACACTAGTTGCAGACCTGTATCAGTTATCTTAGCTTCTTGCTGAGTCATAATGATTTTTAGTCTATCGTTCTTGCAAATATATTCATCATTGGAACATCAAATTCCAGCTGTTTTAGTTGTGCTAAAATGTATCTTGTGTTGTCTTCACTTCTTATTTGATGTTGGTAGTATAATGCTGATGTTACCACAAAAATTTGATTCATTTGCCAGGGGCAATTCTTCCTTATTGACAGAAACAACCGTAGGTAAGAAGCACTGATAAAGTAAAATTCCCTATTTTGTGGTGCCATTTATCTGATACAATGTTAAATATTTTCCTTCCTTTTCAACATATACAGTTAAATTAAAGGATATAGAGAGTGGAGGCGGTTCTGCAAACAAAGCGAAAGCAGGAACTGCAATTTTCCTTGTAGAGATTGAGAAAAGGAGATCAATCAAGGCAGGTGGCTGCGTTTTGTTAAAACAGTACTAGTTTATCTTTTTTCTTTATTTAGTTACACCATGGAAGTCACGTTGGTTGTATCTCAAGTTAAGCAAGCCTGAAGCCTCTCTTAATCAAGTTTTTCCAAATCCAAATATTCTCTCTCTTTGTTTTATTCTTTTCTTGTTTTTTTCATTCATGGTTATATTTTGTAAGATGCTTTCATCTGTAACCCTCCGTCAGGTGCTTGGGAAGAGCACTTTCATTGGATTGGCTATAACTTTCTTTGCTGGAGTATGCTTCTCTTTGTTCTCACCGGCTTTCAACTTAGCAACAAATGACCAGTGGCACACTTTGAAGAAAGGGGTTTCCCATTTGAGTGTTTATACTGCCTTCTTCTATTTTTCGGTTTCTTGTTTTGTTATTGCCATCATTCTGAACATCACCTTCCTTTACTACCCTGTCTTGAACTTACCCAAGTCATCACTGAAGGCCTATTTGGGAGACTGGAATGGAAGAGGTTGGGCCTTGTTGGCTGGTCTCCTTTGTGGCTTTGGGAATGGTCTCCAGTTTATGGGAGGTCAAGCTGCAGGATATGCAGCAGCAGATGCTGTTCAGGTATTATACTCTATTTGTCATGCTTTTGTCAACACTTTAAATAGCAGCTTCTTTAAGTAGACCCGGTCTTCAAAAAATTACTCACCAAATCAGTTATGAAGATATACATAAGCATGTCATGCGTGGATCACAACAAAAATTGTGCCTGACATGGTTGAATATCTCTTCACAATTATGCTTAATTTATAAATCAGGCTTTTGCTTGTTTTACAACTGATCTATCCTCATATAATGAATCTGTACGTTGGTACAGGCACTTCCACTTGTGAGCACTTTCTGGGGGATTGTTTTATTTGGGGAGTATCGCAAATCATCGCGAAGAACGTATATACTGCTAGGGAGCATGTTGTTTATGTTTATTGCTGCTGTTGCTGTACTCATGGCATCCTCAGGGCATCGTAAATGATCATTCAGCTAACTTGCAAATTATGCAAGTTGTTGAAATTATTGATAGGCAATCAAGAATATATATATATATATATATATATATCTCATCACTGTTAGTTTAATTGGAGATGCGAAATGTTCACATCCATTAGTTTCTATTTACAATGCTTCATTCATTGTCAGGGGAGAATCATTCACAATGATCGTTGGTGTTAGAGACAGAAATAACCTATAAGGAAAAGAGTAGAAGAAGAAAGAAAAGTAGGTGCAGGGTTGAAATCTACTTGTCTATGTATATGGGATTGTTAATCTTTGTAACATTAAGAATATTTTTTTTCAATATCGATGTTCTACCTTCATTTTCTTCATTCTTTTGCTCTCTTATACCATATTTGTGGTGTAGAGTTCATGTGGTATAAATTGAGGCAATGATGGAATGCTTAAGATGTTGAAAAACGGGCTACTTTTAATGGATTGTCCTATAATCTAATCTAATTTAAAAGAGAAATCAACTAAGTAGTTAATTAATTAATTCAGTTCTTAATTAATTATTAAATTATTTTTTGAATTTTTGAATTTTGACTTTTAAAATTCAAAATATTGGGAGAAATTATTTTTCAGACAAAAAGTAAAAAAATTGATGGGACATTATTAACAGGTTATCTCTTATTCTTTCTCTTTCTCTCAAATTAAGAAAATTGAAAACTCTCTTTTAAAAAGAACTTCTTAAATACAAAGCATAGAAATTCATTCTTCCTCTCTAATATCTATGGTGACTTCTGTTGTAGATAATATTCTGTTTCTAACTGTAATTCAAATCTATACTACATATGACATAAATCCGTTAAAATCTCTTTTTATCAAAGAAGATTCTATATATCAAACGAGGCTTTGGATTTGTAACTTTCCTTCATAAGACGAAATGTGGGTCCTAGCATCCTTGTATATGACTCTTAACCATTTAACAGATCGATTAGAAGTAATTAACATTGGTGTGAGCGGTATATGTAAAAGAATCACCTTTAACTCTAAGGTTTAGATTGTCAAATAAAGATTCGTAGATATTTTTCTTTTAATAACTTTTGATACATTTTATACGCAAATGCCCTTAGAAGTGTGAGCAATGTATTTTGGAATAGTAATAATTTTTATATGTTTAAGTTCAATACCTAAAATGTTAAAATCTATGTATCTTAAGTGTAGTTCATGCATGAAGTTTTAATTAGCGGTTCATGTAGTTAAATATTAAATATGAGGAGAGATCAGTTAGTATCGGTATAAGATTTGGCAATTTTATATTTTTTTAATATTTTATTATAAGATGTGATTTTTATTAATTTAATCATTAAATTAAAAGTAATTATTATATTGATCTTCCATGTTAAATTATATAAAAATAAGATAATTATAAATTTATAATCAAATGGTTAAAAGTTTATTATATTTACCTTAATTTTGGATTAACTGATAAGACATAATAAAACAGTTTCATATTAATATCAAATTTTATGAGAATAATTTTTATACTAAGAACTATTAATCTGGTAGTAGATTTTGTAAAAATAGATATCTATAATGTAAATAATTTTAATTGACAACGTTAATTGATCCCCCCTCTCTCTCTATATGGAGAGAGAGACACACACACTCGCACTTAAAGTCGTTCAAGAGATTAACAAAGTGTCTTTAAAGAAAATTTTCGCTTACACTGGCAGAGATGGACTAAAAAAAATAGCAAGGGATAAAAATGTATGTTTAATATAAATGGTAATAAGCAATCAACTACAAAAAATGCAACTTTAAATATTTATGAAATTAATATAATAATTAAACTTACTGAAATTAAAAACCAGAGATACATAATAATACAAAAATAAAGGCAATATAATAACATTATTTAATACAAAAATATATATTAGAAGTGATATAATATAAATTAACCATTAGGGTCATTTTTTAATTTTTCATTGAATAAAATTCATATATAATCACCTCTATTTTCTATTTATTCATATAAAATTTCCTTCTAAATTATTTATAATAAAATTATTTTCTATTTTGTTACAAAATTTTACTTTTATAGTGAATGAAGAGTATGGTTAAAAAAATTAAAAAAAAAATTGTAAAAGAGTGAAAAATAAAGTGGATAATATATCATTAGTTTTTTTTTGAAGAACCAAAACAAAAAAAATTCTTGAAAAAGCTCTAATATATTTTATTTATTTTATAAAATTTATTTTTGTAATTAATATAAGAGACAATTATGCCTTTAAAAATATGTGTCTAAGACTTTAAAAAATTAAACAAGACAAATGAAAAATTTTAAAGCGCTGATTAAAATTTTTTAAAAAAGAAAATAATATTTTATAAAAAACATAATACGTGCAAAAAAAAATTTTTTTAAGAGACTGATACCTCTAAATTATATAACTTTAGTCTGTTCCTGCTAAGCTCGGACCTCGATCCATTGAGTGCTCAAGTTAAGCCTTGTAGCTTGGTGTAATTAAAAATGAAAGGAAATTTTAAAAGGAAATTTAAAGTTGAGCACAATACCTAAGGAAGCTTTAACTAATTTTTTTTTATTCTTTAAAAAATAAAACCTCAAAATACATTTAATTATCAAAACACTCAACTTTCAAAGAGGTTAACTTCCATAAAATGATCCAATTTACATATCGCAGCAATGAGTATGACGCAATTGGATTTCTACTTCCAAATCCCTTCAATCCTTTGTTTTTCCTTTTTTTTTTTATATTTTAAAATAAATTTACATGATTCTAGATCCAAATGACGGGTTGCTATTATATCTTAAACACTGTATATTTTGCAAAGTGTCTAAGCCAATTGAGGCTCACTGGATCCAATAAGCCAAGTCAAAATTCATCCCTTTCTTTTCAAACAAATGAAGCCAAAATCAAATTCTTTCATTTTCACTTGTCCCAAATGAAGTACATAACTAATTGGAAAGAACTTATATAAGTGAAATATATAGTGTTTCATTTATTTATCAAGGGGAGCACAAAGCATTATTAAGAGAATTAGATTTGATTGACTGACTCAATTAAAAAAGATATAGTAAAGCTTTTGTCTGCCTTACTATTACACCACTACTGATCCTTTCATATTATAGTGCATATTATTAAATATAAAAATGTTGTGAATAATTAAATTAAAATAATTTATATATTATAACTATATTTTTAACATTTATTAATTTAAATTTTATGAAGAATTCTATTTAATATATTTAAAAATATTTAAAATATTAGTTTAATTGATTTGACCATAGTCTAACAATAATTTGATTATTAAATCATGAACTAGTTCCGTTTTTTAATTTACTAATCCATCCAATTTTAAAACATTATCAATAAGTACATTTTGTAACTGACCTTGACAACTTAATTAAACTTTAAATTTTGAATGATACTATCATAAATTATATTAATAATTAACAAACTTTCACAACAAAGTTATGTTGATGAATTTTTAAACCTTTTTAATCAAATGATTATAATTGTGTGTTAAACACTATTGTAATTGGGCTAATGATCCACCTACTCCATCTACCATATTCTCATGAAAAAAAAAAAACAACAACAAAGGGGATTTTCTTCGGAAAACAAATTCATGAACCAAAAAATGATTTCTCAATTCTCATAATCTAGTGCCGAAAATGCAGAACAATGGGGAACAAATTCTACATTCCAAATCTTTTGGGACTAAAATTCACAAAACTGGATTTCTTTCAATTTAATTTCAAGCATTAATTGTGTGTTATTTTAATATTTTAAATATATATTATTTATATTAAAAAATAAAACGATAGAATGAAATTAATTTACAAATATAATGATTGGCTTGAATTATATAATATTTAAAATGTTAAAATAATATTTAATTACAAAAATATATAGATAATGAGTGAATTAAAAATTATTAAAATTATAAAATTCTAATTATAAAATTTTAAATTATGACCAATTCTCAAGAAAGAGTACTCCTTAATGGTTTCCTTCCATTAGAATTTCTAACAAAAAACTGACGAAAATATAAGATTCATAATATAAGATATGCAGGCTTCAAAAACTAAATTAACCCAAAAAATCTGAGAAAATTACCTACGTTGCAGTCCTAGTTTAGGGTAGAAACATTAGCTTAGCGATCCAAATATATTCTTTGTGGTGCTTGGGAAATAAGTCAGTTTTTTTTTTTTAAATGGTAGTTTCAACAATGTAAATCTACATTGAATATATCTATATTATCTGTATGGGTGAATAATTTAATATAAATAAAGGATAATTGAACTAATATTTAGTAATTAAATTATAAATTATTAATAAACAACTATAAAGAACAGAATAAAGTATCACCATAATATAAAATGTTAAAAAATAGTGACTCATATTATTGAGTCAGCTTGAGTCAATTCTCAGAGAAGCCCAATTTGCCAAGTTGTGTAATCTTAATAAAATAATAGTTGGATTTGGTTAGTTCTTAAATGCAAAGCTAACATAAAGAAAATCTCTGATGCTTGGCTTATTTTTATGTTGCGTTTGATTAGCATAGAAATATTTTTTAAAAAATAGAAAGAATAAATAGAAATGAGAAAAGAATGAAATTATGTGATTTAAAATTATGCTTGGTATGACGTAAAAATGAATGAAAATATTTTTTTATTTTGATACTTAATAGAGTAAAAATAGTATAGGAATATAAATGAAATATGAGTAAATTGCCAAAATATACCCTTGGTGTCAAAAATATTAAAAAATTAATTTTTGTCAATTAACATAAAATAAAAAGAAAAAATTTATAATTGAAGATTTTATATTAAAAATATTTATATTGAACAATCTTAAATTTTAAAATTATATTAAAAGACCTTAGAACTAAAAATTTAAATTGTATGGGAAAGTTATAGTTTAAGATCTCAAATTAAAATTTTTTGTTCTTGAATTTTTTAAAATATTTTAAAATTTAATATCTTTTAATATAAATATTATTAATTTAAAATCCTCGTATGTGATTTCCCCAAACAAGTATAAAACTTCATTGTACAATAACTTGGAATCAAAAGGTTCAAAGGTGACATAGAGATTTAGGTGCATGGTCAAAACAGTCGTTCACCTTCCCCTTTCTCATTTGCATAATAACTTTCTATCAATTATTTGGAAGAAATGACACTACACCAATGCCAAGTAAATGGATTACTTACAGGAAAGGCATTCATTATTATCTAACAAATTTATAATTTTTTTATTTTTTATTTATTTTATTTCTCTTTATTCCCCTCTTTTCATTGTTACTAAACACGCTATTAATATTATATTAAGATTAATTTTAATTAAAAAATTTAAGCATGCAAATAAAGGTATATGACTAATTGGTAGGAAACTATAACTTGTTTAGTATACAAAAAGTACTCTAATGAAATTAAAAAAAATGAATACTAAATATAATAAAAAAAACTAAATCCGGTTTGCTATAACATAAAAAAAAAATTTTATTTTTTTGTTGGGTGGAATAAAATTAGTATAAGAATTAAAAAAAATATGGCAAAATATTTAAGTGCCCTAGGTTAAAAAACTGAAAAAACCAAAAAAGTTTTTATTTCATGTTTATTTTATTTTCAACTTTCCTATGCAGCATGGAAACCAAACCCTCTGCCTTCACTACTTCAAAGTTTCACTCACAAACTCTGCAACTCAGAATGGCATTTCCATTATTCTTTCTAAACCCATGACCCTTTTCTTCCAAGCTCCTACTACAGAGGCATCAAAGACGAAGGGTGAAGGAAATTTCCTTCTACATTTTGCTAGAATCCATTTCCCTTTCCATTTCAGTCCTAATGCCAAACAGGTTGTCAAATCGGTGTAGCCATGTTTAGTTCAATGTGTGTGCTTTCTTTTTCAGCCTGAAATTTGGCTAATAATATATTCTTTGTTTGCATTTCGAATCTGCATTATTATTTTACATAAGGCAACAGTCTAATTATAATTTAATCCTTGTTTAATTGAAATAATAAGAAAGCTCAACTACCATAAGTTTGTTTGGAATCTAAGCGAAAAGAAAAATAAACAAAGTGATGTAGCATTTATTATACCCTTATTATAATCATATAATAATTTTTATCTATTTTTATTACTTTTTTAATATAGAAGCATGATGGTCATTTTTTAACTATTCTATTCATTTTTTTATTTTTATTTTTATATCTAATATGTTGTATACCAAATTTCTCCATAAAAGTGAGATTATTAACGAAACAAAAAGATAAAAATGAATCAGGGAAAAAATATAAAATGAAAATCAAACAAACCAATTGAACTAATAAATTTAAGAACCTAACAGTTATGACAATTACTTAGATTGAATGGTTACAATGTTTTATTCATTGTTATTTTCAAAAGAACATTTTATATGTAAGATTTAAAAATAAGTAGAGAGATTGTGAAAGATGGAAAGTAGGAGTGAAATATTTAAAAGTTACAGTGAAACTATGACTAAGCTATTTAAAATAAAGAAATTAATACTACTTAAATTTAAATTGGACTTATGATTATAATTTTCATTCATTTATATGTTAATTAATATGAATTTAGATCAAATAGGATATAACTATTACATAAATAGGATTTTTTTTTTTGCAATTGTTAAAGAAAAAGGGTAGGTATCTGAAAAATTTTAAATTGAGATGAAAATAAACAGTTTTTATGTTTGAATTTTTTGATAAAAATAAAAAAATTTATCGAACAATTTTTTCCTCAAAACTTCTATTTAAAACTTTAAATTTTTGCAAAAGAAATGATCTTTCAAAATTTTATTTAAATTAAATAATTTTTTTTAGTATGAAAATTGCTGATATCTTGTACGCAATATACCTATACTTGATTGTATATGTTAATCAATCATATTTATTCATTGAATTTTGAAATATACCCTTTTAAATTTAAACAAATTAAAGTAAATTATTATACTTTCTTAAATTTTATTGAAATTACACAATCTATCACTCTATTTTAGAATATATATATTTCTCTCTTCTAAAAGTAAAAATTCTGCTATACTTTAGTATAATTGACTAAATTTTTTTTTATAAATTTTGCTAGAATTATACATCTATTTTTTCTATTTTTAAAATATATACTCTTTTTTCTTAAAACCAAAAGTTGCATTATTCATAATTTATCACAGGAGGGGGTGTAATTAACTCAATAAGTTACATCTTATCAAATTATACTATTTCTATATTTATGAATAAAATATTATATATCTATCCATAATTTATAATCTATAACTTACTTTCCCGTTTCTTTTTTCTTTCTTTTACCAATTTTTTTTTTAAAATTTCTTAGCAGCATTTGGTAAATTCACATAGTAAAATATCTTGCATATTAAGAAATAAGATGTCATAAAATAAAACTAATTATATTTACAATACTTATATTTAGTATGATAATTGATAATATTTTACATATAAAATGCCTATATTTGTTTGTAAATATTAATCAATTTTATTTAATCATTAAAATTTTTAAATACATCTTTTCAAGTCTAAATATTTTATTATATATAAATAAAAATATAATCCATATAATATATCAATTTATCTATAATTTAAATTTATAATCTATTATTGGATTTATTAAAAAATAAATTTACTAATTATCTTAGTTTATTTGGGGTTAACAAAAATATTGATTTTTAAACAGTAAAGTAACACAAGAAATGTTTGAATGAGAAAATTAATATCTAATATATAAAAGTTAGGACCTTTATATGCTGGTTTCAAATTTTAAGCAATTTGCGACAAAAAAAATTGTTAGATGCTATAATGCAAAGAATTATCCCCCAAATATTGTATTTTGTTTTAACTGGTATATGCATATGTCAAAAAATTGCAAAACATGAAAGCAGGCAAACCTCTGTTTAGAGAGCACATTTGCCATAAGAGCGCACTTGTTATGTCTCCTACAACATTCAAACAAAAAAAAAAAAAAGAAGGAGGGGGGCCTCCTTATTCAACAATTGCAAATTCTATTAACCAAAAGAAAAAAAAAACAATTGCAAATTCTGAGTTTGCAATAAAATACTTCAAACTTGGTGGCTAAGACATTAAGTTTGTAGAAAAATTTTTAAACTCGGTAGCTATAATCTGAGGAAAGTATAGCACCTTGAGAAATAACATTTTGAAGTGCATCATTGGAACCATTAGTTTTTGGTCTTGTATCATCTCAATTAAAGAGTCTACTGATTTCGTCACTTTCATATCTCTCTCTCTCTCTCCCTCTCCTTTTTTTTTTTTTCTTTTTAATCATGCTTTAACCTACCCACATCAATTTTTTTTTTAAGAAAAACATTACTTTTCTTTTTTCTTACTTTCCATTTTAAAAAAAACACTTTTTTAAAAGCTGTCCCATAATTGTGTTTCATCTATAAGCTAATGTTCTATTCATAGTTTCTGCTAGAGCTATTTCAAGTTTTTGTAATTTAGTTTTTAACCTTTCATTTATGTGATAATTTTACATTTTTTTTGGTTGTTTTTGGAATTAATAATAATTAATATATATTAATAATAATTAACATATATCAATTTATTGTACGTCACACAGCATTGACCACAGTACCATTTTATTTCCAATATACTCCTTGATAAATTATTCACCTCCCCAAATATTATGGTATTAAACACACACACACACAGACCAGTTTGTATTTATTCTCAAGCAATTTTAAGGGTGACTTGTGCATTTTAAAAAATAATTTTTTTAAATGTTAACCCCAAAACTACCCCCCAAATACATAAGATAGGGAACAAACATCTTTAATTAGTACACTAACATCTTAAGGTTAAATTAGAACACTTTTGAAGTTTCAAACTTCTACACAAATTATTGGGCATGAGAGTTTCTCTCATAAACAATAAATTTTTTATTTTTATTTTTTGTCTTTAAAAGGAACTCTATGTACATGTGATGACTTTTTTTTTTTATATATTTACGAAAATATACTAGATTACTGGATTTAGATATTATTAGAAAAAAAGGGTTTCTGATTAAACCTGTTTTTATTATGATGCACATATCCAAAAAGATAAAGAAGAATTGATATTGCACTTTCTAAAATTTAAGAACATAATTACTGATCGTTGATGCTTTTGATCACAAGGATTTTGTCAAGTAATCTTCTGTTCTCCCTTGCGAACACATTACTTGTTGGAGATTGAGTGGTGCAAATGTTCTTCAAGTCCGTTGTCGTGCATGACAGGGTACCACAATAATTATATGTAAAGTTTTAAGACAAAAGAAAAACACATTAATTTACAATATAAAATAAAAAGTAGCATATTTTTGAGTAAATTAATAACTTTTTTTCTAAAAAACATAATCTTTTTAATTTAATTTTTTAAAAATAAAGTCTCTTTTTAGTTTCTAAAAAATATTCATCTATTAATTTGATCTTCTAAAATAAAGTTATTTAATTTACTTCTTATAACACTTTTTGTCAATCAAAATGATGATTTTGTTGGCAAAAAGGGATTTATGTAGTTGTTAATGATATGGACTAATTTAAGTGTCTTCAACTTTTAAAACAATGTCATTGTATTGAAATTAGATTTTAGCTCATTTTAGAGTCTATAAATATCTTTTAAAGGAGTTATTTAACCAAAAAAAAAAAATATTTGGATGACTAAATTAATTTTCAAATTACTAAATTGAAAAATGGGATCTTAGAGTAAAATTAAAAAGTTCAATTGAGATCCTCTCCTATTAATGTATCTTATTAAAAAAATAACTTAAAGGGTATGATTGTTATACACTCTCACTTTTTCTCCTCTCCCATTGCATTATTCTGTTAAAAAATAAAAAATAAAAAGAGAATGACACAGATGAATAAAAGTGTAAATAATTTATTTATTTATTTTAATTTTTTACGCCCTCTTTCTTTTCATCTTATCTCTATCCAACATAATAACATCTTGCTCTTTGGACTCAAGCTCTATCATTTGGATCTTCTCTTATTCTGTCTCTTATTATGTTTGAGAGAGATAAAGAGAATTACAGAAAGAAATAAAGATAAGTGTATAACTTACTTCTTCTTTTTTTTTCCATTTATTCATTTTTTTTCCTCCAACAAAATAGCGCAATGCTTAAACTAATTGGGAGAAAATCTACACTCCAAGTCCTACACCTGTGTCAATCTCTCCGCAATATCAATTTGTAAAAAAATTTCACCTTTAAAAAGATCAAAAGAGAGGATTATCTTTCATGACTTATCAATTAATTTACTCTATTTTATTTTGTGTAAGAATATTTCTCAGCAAGAACGAAGAGAACAAGAACGATCCAACGGAGGCAATTCGCTGGGCGCTGGCCCCGCTATGACGGTTGATTTGCATCATCTCCAATTCAAACAGTTGAAAAGGTTGCTTCTTTTTTCCTTCTTCATTCCTTGTTTTCTTTTTGGGTTAAGTATTGGGAAACTTCAGCCATTTCACTGCTCTGTACAATTACATTGTACTCTGTTGTCCTTAATGTATTATCTCCTAGCATTAGCAAGTTCAAAGTCATCATCTTTTTCTGCAATCGCAGTAATATTATGTTTATTTTCTTCGTTTTGGCACATTCTCTTCCTTCCTTTTTTTTTTTTTTTTCTTTTCCGGGTTTCTGCTGAAAGACTACTCTGTTTCATTTTGACTTGACGTGATTTGTGGGTTTTACTCGGTGGGCATCATTCAGTTTTTAGGTCCCTTAGCTCTATTTCATTTGTTGTTCCCTGTGTTCCTTAATCCTTACACTTCATCCGCAGTTCGTATTTGTTTTCTTTTAAACTTGGGGCTGAAGTAATGTGGACCTTGGACTTTTTTAACCACATCAAATAGAAATTATGAATTAAACTTCGCTTTTAATGACTAGTGATTACTTCACTGATTAGTTGGGAGCTTTTCTCATAGGTCTAGGAAGGAATGATTTGTAATTAAGATCTAGGAAAGGAACACTGCTCTTTTGCCGGTGGTTATGGAGACGCTTTGGGACCTAGCTTAATTTAACCTAAGGTGGTTAAAATGGTAGCTTATAACTAAATGGGTGGGGATGCCAAGGTTGAAGTCACGGCAACTTATGCAAGTCCGTGGAAGGCTATCTAACAAATTTGTCATTTTATTCTCTCTTTGTTGAAATATAAAGTTGGTATGGATTGACGATTGAATTTTGGGTGACCTGCTGTATATCCTTGTGAAGGACCACTGTAACTCAAAAGGTTAAGTTATTAAGGTCCACTATTGTTCTTTATAATATCTCTAACATGCACCTTTACATAAAAGTTCTTTGGGCTTGAAATCTAGAAAACATGGGTCCACCATACCTTGTGTTGAAAAAATTTTTAATCATGGGAATGAAAAGCAACAGGGATCCAACTATTGACACATTAATTATAGAGGTTCTGATATCATGTCAATGACCATTTCAACCTAGAAGATGAAGTTTTTAAGTGGAGGCACATGAATGGTTTTATATTATACAGACCCGATGTAACAGTTTTGGGAGAAACCTGAGCTTAAGAAGACCAACTTTCTATTTAAACAGTTCCAGTTTCATTTACAAAATTGCTTGTAACTCATGTTTTGTGTGAGAAACTTGGAAGTATTTAGGACTAGAATATTTTGTGAGAGTCTGTGCTTAAGAAGACCAATGTACCAGTGTTAGAAAAGCCTGAGCTTCAGAAGACCAATGTACCAGTGTTAGAAAAGCCTGAGCTTCAGAAGACCAATGTACCAGTGTTAGAAAAGCCTGAGCTTCAGAAGACCAATTTTCTATTTAAACATTTTCAATTTTCATTTACAAAATTGCTTGTAACTCTAGTTTTGTTTGACTCTTGGAAGTATTTCGGATTCGAATATTTTGCAAGAGCCTGTGCTGCCATTGTACTCTTAGTGTCTTGCTTTGTAGCTGATAATGAATTTTTGCTTCCCTTGGATATTGGCTAAAAGCCAAAACTATTTTCTTTCTCTCTACTTCATTTTGCCAGTCAAACTCTTTTATCCCATTTGTTTGCACCAGTTAGAATGTGTTACTAAATTACAGCAGCACTGATGATCCATTCCATGTCTGAATGCCTGATGAAGGCATAGCATTATCTCCTGATGTTTGTCTGATGTGTTATTTGGAGCCTGTATATAACTTTTACATTGCTCCTCTGCTCAGATCATTTGGTGAGGGTGCTTTGGTTATTTTGGGGAATCTTGGGTTCATCCTTAGAGTTTGAAGCAATTCTTAGTTGATGGATTATAAGGATTATGGGAGAAGGAGGGAGCGCAAGGTTCTGTGACATTGTGCCGCTACTACTGTATATGCATTTATTATAATTAGTTGGAGCACGCTTTTGTCAAAAGGAATCCTTGTCTAAATTCTGTCATGGGTCTGGATTAACTTAATGGAATCTTTAGATGCTTCTGTCAAAATCTCTTGTAATTGAATAGACTTTTTTAGTTCCTAACATAGTAATTTAATCATTTTAGCCAATCTTCTTCCTAAATTAAAGGATCTTCAAAGTCAAAGCTTTTGTAAGTTTTTTTTTCTTTTCTTGTCCTTTTATTTGTATTTGTATTTTTTATATCTAGCTTCTGTGGTACTTAATAAAATTAACATATTATTTTTTGTGGGTGAGGGGATTGTACAACTTTATTGGTTGATGTATGCTACATGCTTTGAATGCATTGGAACTAGTAACTTGCATAAATTGTTTGGAATAAACTTAATTTTACATAGAAATTTCAAGCAATCCATGTAGAATTACATTGAGTTCTTTGTTTATTTGCTGAGCAGTGGGTATGGTCACAAAATGTTGGGGGACTTTCTGCACTTTTTTAGTGGTTTTGGAAGCATAAACAAAGGCATTCTTTTTTGGAGATGCAAGATGTAAACATTACTATGTTGTATTTGTTGGAGAGGAATGTATGTGTATTGGACATTTAAGAAGAGGCAAGTGCTATTAAACCTTTTGTGGGATAAGTTAGTCTATCTTTTATAGGGTTGCTTTGATGCACAGTTATAGAGATTGGAAAACTTTACAGTTTTGATATACTTTCTAAATTTTTCTTTTCTTTTCTAACCATTTCACTTTCTTTTCGAGGAAAGTACATTTTATCCATTGAACTAAGATGTAATTACAACTTTAATACATCAACTTTAAATTGTAACAAAACAACTCTTGTTCTTTGGAAAGAACACAAAACACTCCCTCTCATTCTCACTTAACTTGGGGGTTTTTTTTTTTTTCCAAAGGAGAAGGTGTTTTGTTACATTTTAAAATTGGTGTATTAAAATTGTAATTAAGCCTTAGTTTACAGGGCTAAAATGTATTTTTCCCCTTTCCTCTCTTTTGCTGTCGTTGGGGAATTTCTTGTCTTTTGCTTCTACACTTTGCTTTCTTCTTTCTCTGCAATGAATTCTTTCTAGGTATCACCAAAACATTTAGTTGTAACCTGGTGGGCTTTGCTTCTGAACCACATATCTTTTGGTTTTTTGGATAATTGCCCTTATATTGCTGTTTCTACTTTCTAATGAATTTAGTTTATATTCTTTTCAAATGGGCTGCCTTACCTTCAATGAATCTCTGAAAATCTTTGCAGGCTTATCCTCAAACTAAGCATAACATGCAAAAATGTTTTAGCCAACATTTGTGTTAAAATATGGAGATTCCCCTTCTTAGATTTATATCTGAGTATAAACAGAGTCTATGGAATTTCTTCCAAAATTTTAAATCAGGCAATATCAGTTATTAATACTATTGATGCCAAATTTTTTGGTTCTTGATAGGTTTATTGTAATTCTTTATCTATATTGATTTTAATTTTAAAGAGCACATATTCAGTCGTAATTAGCATGATATAAGATTTAGCAAATCATGTATTACCACCTCTTTTCTATATAATATTTACTACTGCTATAACTGCCATGATCGTTAATGTGGTTGCTACATCAATAAAATGAAAATTCTTAACTGTTCCAAGTTACTGATACACTATTTTATAAGCTGGCTCAGCAACTGGCTACTTTATATCATTGTTGTCACTTGTCAGAACTGGACCAAACTGACAGGTTTGACCAGTTAAATCAAGAAGTGGTCCATGGTTCAGTCCTGGTCTACCCATGTAACTGTTGTTATGAAAACTGGCTCAGAACCACCTGAACCAGCTGGTTTTGAGTTTGACCAGTTTAGTCAAAACTGGCTGGTTAAGGTGGGTTGACGAATTTTCTGTTGGATGATGCGGCTGCCTTTATAAGCTGGCACATCATCCCATTTGATAAACATAGATAGCTTTTACTCGTATGAAGTGGAGAGTTGGGTTTCAAATTTTTGATGTTTTACACAAGACCGAATGTAATAACTATATTCGTTTAATAGTGAGGTCTTCATGACAATATACTTATTATACGGTTAAAATATCTTGAACGATGAAACTATTATATCCTTATTTATCTTTATACATATCAAAATTGATACGGATCTTCTTTACGAAACTTTTAAATATTTATTATTCTGAAATACATTTATTAAATAATTAATTTAACATTATAAAATATAGCATCCTTACTATTTATTTAACTAGATGGTATTGTATATTCAATATGTATAAAGAATATAATTTTAAAAATTCCACTTTGACTGCAGAACAATTGAATTATGACCTACTTTTTTCTTTTCTAGTTTAGTGACTAGTCCAACTTTTAAAACATTGCCTTACATTTATTTTTTCCTCAGGGATATCTTCCTCATCTAAAGTTTCCATACAGTCGTTCTGGAAAAGAAAATTATTTAGATTTTAGTGAATAGTCCAGCTTTTAGAACATTGCCTTACATTTATTTTTCCCTCTGGGATATCCTCCTCATACAGATGCATATAATCTATGTCACACAATTTTAAAGGGGACGAAGCAATTGAATACCTTATATTAATGTTTCCTTGTAGGATTATATTCCTCATTTAGAGTTGCCATATTGTTCTTCAGGAAAGGGGGAAAAATTGAGTCCTTTATGGGGATGCATATCATCTACATCGTAGAGTGCTTCACTATAACTTGAGAAGCAGAATCATCTTATACTAAAGGGTGTATCACACCCCTTGATGCGCAAATACTACATGCATCCTTGTAGAATCATACCACTTAAATATAGTGGCATTTTTTAAATTGATGATAATAATTGTAAAATGGCCTACTTGTGTAGAAAAGCACTACATGTTCTTTTAATTTTTAAAATGATTAAGCTTTATTGAACATTTTTTCTTGATAGGACTGCGGTGATCGTTGGAAACGGATTGCAACCTCTCCTCTCAATGAAGTTTTTTCTCTGTAGACATATGGCAGCATCCTCAATCATTATATTTTTATGCAGAAGAGAAACAAAGTAATTATTACAAGTTGATAATTGTCCTAATGTAAACCACTTGTATACATATATTTTGGTCTTCTTATATTCTCTATGAACTCTGGATAAGTCAACATCTGGTTGGTTGCATGCAAACTGAAGAAATTGCATGAAATAAGGGAATCTATTTGGTAGTATTTGTTAGAGATACATAAAACCATTCTTGTGTCTTCTTCTAACAGCTTAAGCTTCTGGGTTGAAGTGGTCTTTGATAATATTAATGACATAATCTTAAAGTGTTTGCTATGTTGCCCTGTTTTTAGGTTAATATGGTTTTCCGCTTTGATTTTGTTATAAATGTAGTATTTCATGGAAAAATCACCATATTTAAGACAATGTAAATTCTGTGTTTCTTAGTTCTGAAGTTTGCTTGCCTAGTATAATACTACTTTGCAGATGGATTTTGGGTGCAAACCTGTTTTGTGTAAGAGTAATATTTTTGATTGGTGGGATTGGTGACGTGTAAGTGTGTAACTGATGAAGTGAATATACCCATACTTTTTGGTAATGACATTATTGTTTGCATATATAAATTGCATGAAACAAGGGAATCTGTTTGTTGGTAGTATTTGTTATGTGTGTGTGTGTGTGTATTAAAACCATTCTTGTGTCCTGCCTTAACAGCTTAAATTTTTGCATTGAAGTGGTCTTTGATAGTATTAATGACACAATCTTAAAGTGTATGCAATATTGCCCTATTTTTAGGTGAGTATAGTTTTCTGCTGAATTTATTATAAATGTAGAATTTCACTGAAAAGTCACCATATTTATAACAAAATGTAAATTCTGTGTTTCTCAGTTTTTGCTTGCCTGGTATAATACTACTTTGTAGATGGATTTTGGGTTTCAACCTGTTTTTGTGTAAGAGTAATATTTTTTTTTACCTGTGGTGGGATTGGCAATGTGTAAATGTGTAATTAAGTGAATATACCCATACCTTTTGGTAGTGACATTATTGTTTCCAAATATAAATTAATACATTGTTCCTGCAGTATCGAATTCAGAACAGAATCACTTAAATGCAGTTATAATTTTAAATATAGCCATATTTAATTCTAAGTTTCCTACATTTTATATAAATTTTTTATGCTTCATCGGCTTGGAGCACCAAAATTTCAGGGAGGTTCCATTAACTTTACCTGCACTAGGTTTTGACATGAGAAGGGTGGGTATTTGAGGTATGCAGTCTGAGATGATCTGCTTCTTTTACATGACTGTTTTTGTGGTCCGCCTTATGGTTGTCAACTAATTTTCTGTCCTTTGAGTCATGCAAAAATGCTGGTATCATTAGCTAGCCTTGCCCCTCCAGTGCTTTGCATCATGATGCATTTAGTGTATCTACTCTTCAAGAAGTTTTTATATTTATTTTTGTTTTGGAATTAACTTCTGGTTTCAATATTTTTTTTGTGGGTAAAATTTCTTTCATGAAGTGTAATACTTTATAAAAGGCATCTATTTTGTGGATCCTAAAAATCTTATTTCTGAAACTGTCATTTCTCTTTTCAATGAATGAATTGTGAATATAACTTTTACAAGCGAGCCATTTGCTTTAAGTCACGGTTTAATTTTATTTGCTTACATTCTCATGAAGTTCCTGCATATGAAACGTCCTGGTGTGTGTCAAGTATTTTTTATACTTCTAAAATTAGTGGGTGTTTGTTCCTCTGCATTGCCCAGCTACTTCTTATACATGGAATGGGATTTTCGGAAATTTTAGTGAATCTGGGGCTGGTCCTGCATCCTGGGAATGATTAGATTTCACTTATTTTGGGGCATTTGAATCACAAGGGAAGGGTGTTATGGTTTTCTTTGTGTAATTTTTTAAAATCATATGCTGTCTTTGGTCGGAACAAAGTGCTAGAATTTTCAAAGCCAGATAATTTGCTCCCAACCCCACTGTTATCGGCAGAATTGTCTTCATGGCATCCTTATGGTGCTCGAATAATAGTTATCCTTAAAGGGGTTTTTGTGCAATATCAGCGGGATTGGAGGGAAGTATTGTTCTGATATGTTTCTCTGTTCCTCTTCAGTACTTTATCCTTTCTGATCTCATTCGGATAGTGGTTATCCTTTGTCTATATACTCTTCCATTCTCTCTTTCCATAAGCTTTTTTTTTCCTTCCTGGTAATTAGCAAAATTACCAACTCCACATAGCATTTGTAAACTATGTCAATTTATACGAGGAATGGTGTTATAGCATAAGGTATGAATTTTGATAGAGCTTATTGATGGGTTTGAAACTTCCAATGGTAACATCTTCGAATTTCGGTGGAATCTTTTCAAACATCTTACTTCTTAGTGTCATTGGCTATAATAGCTTGACATTGGAGTATGTTGCACATTGCTACTCCGGTTATTTTAAATGAATTCAGTTCTGGTAGTAATTCTGGAACAAGCACCAATATATTTGATTACGCTTGGTGGAAAACCTCTTTCCAATTGCTCTATATATACTGTTTTGTGAATGAAGGTACTATTTCTCTTAAGTACACCTTTCCTGCATATTTTCTTTCTTAGATAGATTCCTGATAACACTCTTATTCTAGTCAAAGTTGGAACTACGCCTGATCTTAGGACATTGAAATACCTGATGTAAGATGTTGGATTTAGGATTAGATTTCCTCAAAAAATTCAGGCATACTTGTATGAAATATATGATACGCATAAAATCTTTGCATGGGCATCCAGAGGTATATTGTGATTCTATTATTCTAATATTATGTGACTGAACTATTTCATTAGTTGTACAATTGTGGCTATATTTTCTTTTCTTTGGAAGAAGATAAATCATTTTACATTATCTCACTTTGACACAAAGATCAATCGCTTTTGATTCACAATATGTTTACTTAACACTTTCAAAAATTGAAATATAATTGGACAGTTATATTTTCAGAAGTTTCCGTAGGAGATACAAGTTTTAAAATAATTGCATTGCACACATTAGTTCCCAGAGCTTCGAAAACAAACCGATATCATGAGACTATCCTAAGAGACTTTATATTTATCATTAATTTCGTTATATTATTATGATGGGTCTCTTGAATGGGAAGTTATTGTTGTCCTGCATCTTTATCATTATATTGCAATATTGATCCAGGGATAGGACATACAGCACTGTTGAGTGCTGGGTTAATTCATTACAAACAGTAAGGAAAAAGAATGCCTTCAGATGGATTTACTTCATTCATTCATCCTCCCCTTCCCCACTCAGTTACTCAAGACTGTATAGCTTCTTGAGGTGAATGTGTCTTTTAGTAATGTTATGTGGATGATGCTACTGCTTTCTTTGTTTAGGTATTCAGGAGAAACCTTATCCAAGGTTGTTCCAAAGCTGTTGTTTTGTGAGATCGTCAATAAGGGCATTCTTTCAAAGATCTGGTTCAAAAGGTACTTGAATCAAATTCTAACAATTTAAACCATGGTAAATCAAGAAGTGAAGGAGTCTAAAGCCCCACATTCTTCGGGGACCAACATATGCTCCAGAAACAAAGGCATGCAAATTCCATGTAAAGGACCAAAAAGTTTCAAAAATGCAAAAGTGAAGTTCCTTTCAACTGAAGAAGCCATCAAGCTCAGATCTGGTACTCCAACAGCAAAAAAAGTTTTATTCTGTAAACGGTGTCCTCAATCTATGACACCTGAATCATTAACTGTACCTAAAAGGACACTGCAGCTAAAACTGCCACTTCAAAGCGCGAGTCAATAATAGAAGATGCAAAATGTAGTTCTACCGTTTTTCAACAACAAGGAATTAGGCTCAAGGAAAGGGATGATGGTGGACTTAAGCAGGAAGCAGAGTTGGGTTTGAACAGAGGAAAAGGTAGAGTTGCTTCATTTACATCATATTGGCTGCAATTGTATTTACTCTTAACTTGCATGTTTCTTTTGTTTCTTAAATTGCATATGGGCTTCCTATTAACTTGGTGTATCACCTTCTCATGAGAGCCTCTAGTCTAGATAGACAAATTGAGCTACTCACTAGCAACGTAAGAGGACTTGCCTGAGCTTTTTTAATCTTGGAAACTTACTGAAGTTTTTCAATATATATGTACACACACACACACACACACACACATATAGTGAGAACACTTGTTTATTGTGAAGAGAGTGAAAGGAGCAAATCCTGCGTATTGGATCTTGCAGAATGGTCAGGATTAGAACACACTTATAAATCACCTAGTTCTTAAAAAAGTCACATGACCATATGTTTTAATCTTGACCCTTTACGCAAGACCAAATGGTCAAGATTAATCACCAAGTCACGTGACTTCTAAGGTGGTTTTTTAATCTTGGCTCATGAAAGATTCTGTCCTCTCTCTCAGCCTTAAGCTGGAATTTGGATATTTGGTCACCTTGCTAAATAGAATGGTCTTAAACAAGAATTTGGATATTTGGTCCTCTTGTGAAATACTAGGTTGGAGACAACATGTAGAGCTGCTTGATTGTCACAAAACAGTTCCATCTTGCCTACTTCTCCAATCTTTAATTCTCCAAGTAATTGTTTCAACCATACAAGTTCACAAGTTGCTAAGGCCATGGCACAATACTCACCTTTTGCACTTGACCTAGCAACAATATCCTATTTTATGCTTTTCCATGATACTAAATTTCCACTAAGAATACAATATCTAGAGGTGGATCTTTTATTAGAAGGGGAACCAGCCCTATCCGCACTTGAATGACAGACCACCTAAGCATGTTTCTAGTCCCCATAGACTAATCCCAAGCTAGGCTCCCTTGATGTATCTAAGCACGCACATTGTAGCCTTCTAGTAACTATGACATGGGGGCTGCAAAAATTGACTTACCACCCTCAATGAAATATTGAGCTTAAATTGTGAGGTGATTCAACTTTCCAACAAGTATATCATACCTATTGGAATATGAAGGAGGCTCCCCTTGTCCTGGAAGAAGTTTTAACATTTGGAACCATGAGTATATCTACAGGCTTACAATCTAGCATGCCACTTTTGTAAAGCATGTCTAGGGCATATTTCCTCTAAGCTGCTTCAATACCTAAAACATACTTGAGTCTACCCAAGTCTTTCTTCTAAAAGAGTCTAAAACGGTGTTGTTTCAATTGACAAATGCCTTCTTCGTCATCTTTTATGATAACAATATCATCTACATAGACTATAGATAAATGTATAGATTTGAGGCACTATAACAATAAGTATCGAATGATCAGCCACATATTAAATTGCTGCACAATAGTACTAAATTGTCCAAATCAGGCTTGAGATGATTGTTTTAGCCAATAAATAGACCGATGTAATCAGCAAACCCATCCTTAACTTTTCCTGAGCAATAAATCTTGGAAGTTGCTCTATATACACCTCTTCCTTGAGCACACCATGAAGAAAGGCATTTTTAATATTCAATTGATAAAGTTGCCAATGATGAATAGTAGCAATGGGTAGCACGAGGCAAAAAAATAAACAATTTTAGCCACTAGAGAAAATATATTGCCATAATCTAGACCACAGATCTAAGTATACCCTTTGGCTACAAGATGTGCTTTCAGGTGATCAACTTGTGCGTCAAGACCCATTTGGATAGTATAAGCCCAACGCAACCAACTATAGATTTCCTAAGAGGTAAGGTAACAAGATCCCAAGTACCATTAGAATAGATGGCAACTACTTCATCAATCATGGCTTGTCACCGCAGCTGAGAAAGAGCATTTGTCTGAGGAATAGTGACAGAAGACAAGGAAGAGACAAACGCATAATAGGTTGAAGATAAATGATGACAGCTTAAAAATTTTAAAAATGTGATGGGGATTTTGAGTAGAACAAATACCTTTTTGAGGAGCAATGAGAAGTTCATAAGCAAAAGACAAGCTTGAGGTAGGTACAGGCATAGGAATTGGTGGTGGGTCAATATGTACATTAATAGGATCTACAGTGTTAGAAGGTTGAGGGCGACAATTGTAGACCTGGAGAAGAGGATCAAGAGAAGGACTAAGTAGAACTTGAGGAGTTGTAGTGGAATTCTCAAGGGTTAATATAGATTAAGGTTCAAAGTAAGGCATTGGAAAAACATCATATGCAACAATAGGATCAATAGGAGAATATGAAAAGAAAGGAGACGTCTCGAAAAAAAAAAAAGTGAGATTAGCTGAGATGAAATAGTGATAGGTGCCTGGCCAGTAACAATGGTATTCTTTGTGTACTTGAGAATAATCCAAGAAAATAAATTTAAAGGATTTAGCAAAAAGTTTGTCTTGACTAGGGGTTAAACCATGAACAAAGCAAGTACAGCTAAAGATACAAGGGAGATGAAACATTGGTTGATCAAGAAACATAATTGTGTGAGACACTTGATGTTGTAAAACAGAGAAATGCATGTAGTTGATAAGATAACAAGCGGTGAGAACAACAGCCCCAGAAAACAAAGAGGGACATTATGATGAAGTAATAGAGTATAACTAGTCTTTGTTAGATGACAATTTTAACGTTTGGCAACACCATTTTGCTAAGAAGTATAAACACATGATGATTGATGAAGAATCCCCTGTTTAGTCATGTAATTTTGAAAAGTAGTGGAAAACTATCCAACGAGCATTGTCACTGTGCAAGGTACAAAGGGAGTATAAACAGTGATGGGTCACTAAAAGAAAGGCCCCACAAGTGCACCAAGGCTTGGGTTGACTTGGAAAAGGCTGGTAGGCTAGTGGTCACACATGCTTAATCACATCAATGCATGGGATAGCGCATAGAACAATGAAGCCATGTGTGACAGGGCATGGCTCACTAGAATATTTAAAATTTACAAGTATTTATTTGTTACATTAGAATTTTAATATATAAAATTTTAAAAAAATATATTTACTTATTATTAGTTCGATTGTAACTAGACCAATAAACTATAAATTAATGCCTTAACTAGTTTAATGACAAGTCTAGTTTTAAGATAAGAACATTGGTCCTGTGAGGGTTGTTTTGGGGATGGTGTTAGAAAGTATTACCATACACAGTGATTGGAAAAAATTCATTATTGAAAAACATACAGAGACATTAGAAAACTTAGGTTTTCCTCTCTAGGCTCTTAGAGATGAGAAATAAGAGAGAGATGGAGAGAAAATTCTGTGGGAAATGTAGTCAATGAGTAGTGACCTACATGAAACCTTGTATCTATAGGTTAATAGTACAAGAAAAGTCATTAAACTCTACTAATTATAGAGATATTACAGTTCTATATGCAGCAAGCATACAGTCAGCATACAATTAGCATTTACACTATACATTAATTCCAGCAGTTTGCTAAGTCGCTAATTCAGCTTTTCACATGATTTGTTGCGGCAAATGATTTTCAAGAAGTATTTTTAACAATGATATTTTTCTGCAGGAGCTGCTGAAATTCAGGAAAATAGTTCACACCTGATTTCATCTTATTCTCAGAAGTTTCCTCCTAATGGTCCTGCATTAGAAGTTATCTGGAAGTGAGTATTACGCCTGCTTATGCTTAACATGATTTCCTGGTTTGAAGAATTTCAAATTGGTCTTATCTAATTAAGAAACCATAAAGATTTGGGCAACAATTCTCCTTTCTAGTTGCTATTTACTGCAAAAGATCAATTATATTTGCACGGCAAAGTGTAGTTCTATGATCTATCACGGAAATATCACTTCCTAATAATAGGAAGTTAAAAAATGTCCTAGGCTAAGTTTTTCTCTTGGATTGCTATTAACTGGATGGATGTTGCTCAAGATGCTTTATAATCACCTAGAGTATAAACCACTTCTGGTAACACGGGGCATCAATGAGAAGAAGCACTAGAGAGGATTTACTCTCAGAATTTTCTTATGTGTTTATACTTATTCATATTGTTCTCTTAGGTATTTGCATAAAGTTCTTATGGTCACTGACTGTCCTAATTTTATTAGCTTAAAGATGTTAAAGCAGAATCTTGTATAATGTGACATGGTAACCACATTTGATATGTGAACGGGGTTAATTCCATTGCTAGCATTCTATCACCTATGTAGCGTAAAAGTGTCCATTTGGATTTGTAGACAGAAGAAATGCATTCTTCATTAACGATTTATGGCAAGTGAGATGGCACATTTTACTGTCATAATTTCTTCTAACTTTTATGCCATGCAATTTGATCAGAAATCTGTCTGTTGTCTGGAGGGCAACAAGCTAATTCCCACTATATCGTGTATGGGAAGGTTGGGCAGCCATCAGCAGAGATTAGAATATGAAGATAACCATTTAAACTAGATGATTCTGTCCTTATCATCCATCCCTAATAAACAAATGAAAAGAGATAGTTCAAGCCATCTACATATGATACTGGTTGGTTAAGGTTTCCACTTTTAAGAGAGGATTATGCACCCTTGTAGTCCTTTATTGATGTTTTTGCTGACAAAGGGGCTTGTAATGAAGTTTTCTTCCAGACCTATGCACAGGAGAAACTATGAAGGCAGGATTGTAGGAATTCCTTTATTGCTGCTGGTGAACCTAATAAATCTCTCTGAGAAGAAATGTACTCCAGTATTAGTTGTTGAACCAAAGTAAAAACGAAATATGGTTTTGGAGATCCATCAGATTGGAGGGATTCTTGCATGCAATATGCAAGAACATTTCTAATGGATTACAGCAGGATTTTATGATATAAAATTGAGCAATTACTGCTAATATATATATTCAATCTTTAAGTCTCTTTCCATAGGACATCCCCTTTTCATGGTTTCACGTGTATCATTTGTTAATTGATCTTAAATTTTGTGCCATTATCAGACCAACTCCATTTTCTGAAAATGATGTAACGCAACTGCTTATTTTGCTTGTTACCTAATATGCCATCTGTAGGGGCAGCTTTGAGGTTCTTGATGGTCCCTACATCAGACTCCATGGAGGGTTCTCAGCCCATCCTCCGGCCAAAATCTCTCTTAAAGCTTACAATTGTTCAAAACAGATGGCAGGAGATCTGCATGTCACGGCCTTGGAACTTATATCCCAAATCCTCAACCGTGCCGGCCTTAGCTTGGATCAACCCTCTTGATCTTGCTAAGTCAGCCGAACCCTCAAGTAGGCAAGACGAGTAACAAAGTGAGCTAGAGAGCTTTTTGAAGGAGAACACTTGTATATTGCTCAATTCTTGGATGTTTTACAAATGAAGTGGGTGGAGGTATTTATAGGCCTCCCCTATATTCTAGAACTTTCCCACCTCCTTAATGGACGGTGGAGATTCATTACATCTAACGGTTCCTATTAATTCTCTAGAATATTCTATGAGATATTTACAGGAGATATTTATGTACACTTTTCTAGAGTTTTCTATAAAGTTCTTCGAGGTTCAAGAGTATACTAGTCTTCTCTGGGTCATTCTGGAAGATTCTGGAAGATACTAGACACTCTAAAACCTCCTCCGTGTTGCTCCCTTCGAACGGGTCGTAACACTCTCCCCCACCTATTCCGGTGACGCCCTCGTCACGGATTCATCTCTATACCGGCGTAGGTGGTCTTCAAACTGCCAAAGGTCTTCTTGTACTTCCCATGAGGCTTCGCTCTCTGGCAGTCCCTTCCACTTGATCAAGTATTGGGTACTTGGTGGTACCCCTCTTCTTCGAACAACTCGATGGGCGAGGATGTCCTCAACTTGGCGATCATATGACTTGATCGTCACTGGTGGCGCTCGAGTGGACACTCCTCGATCAGGGTCATCCTTGTCTTCATGGAAGGGTTTGAGCATGCTAACGTGGAAGACAGGATGGATTTTTAGGTTAGGTGGAAGATCCACTTTGTACGAGACCTTCCCTACCTTCTTGATCACCTTATAAGGACCTTCATATTTTCGAATGAGGCCCTTGTGAACCTTCCGAAAGGCTTTGAACTGTTGTGGGAGAAGTTTCACCATCACTTGATCTCCCACTTGAAACTCCATTGCACGCCTTTTCCTATCAGCAAACTTTTTCATCCTTTTGGCCGCCTTGACAAGGAAAGATCTTGTCACGTCCGCTTGTTCTTGCCAAGACTTAGCCATGTGAAATGCTCCAGGACTCTTGCCTTTGTAAGTAGTGGCAAGAGCATGGGGAGTGAGTGGTTGTTGCCCCATTACTACCTCAAACGGACTCCTCCCCGTGGACTCGCTCCTTTGCAAGTTGTAAGAGAATTGGGCCACATCCAACAACTTGGCCCAGTCTCTTTGGTTGGCACTCACGAAGTGCCTCAAGTAACACTCCAACAAAGCATTCACCCTCTCAGTTTGCCCATCCGTTTGTGGGTGAAAGCTTGTTGAGAAGTGTAGTTCTGTCCCCAGCATGTTGAATAACTCGGTCCACAGCTTCCCAGTAAACCGAGGATCTCGATCACTGATGATAGTTTTTGGAAGCCCCCAATACTTCACCACATTCTTGAAGAACAGTCAGGCGGCTTCTTCGGCAGTGCAATCCGTTGGGGCAGAAATGAATGTAGCATACTTGGAAAATCAATCCACCACCACCATGATGGATCCACACCCTTCGGACTTCGGTAAGGCCGAAATGAAGTCCATGGAGACACTCTCCCAAGGTTGGCTTGGTGTGGGTAGAGGCTCTAATAACCCACTAGGTAGTTGATGATCAACCTTGTCTTGTTGGCAGACAAGACAAGTCTTCACATAGAGTTCCACATCGTCCCTCATGTGTGGCCAGAAATAAGTTGCTTCCAATAATGCCAAGGTTCGCTTTTGCCCAGGGTGGCCAGCCCACTTGGAGTCGTGACACTCCTTGATTAATTCTTTCCTCAGGTTGGCCCACTTGGGGACAAAAATTCGTCGTCCTATAGTGTAGAGAAGACCATCTTCAACCCAGAATCTCTTGGTCTTCCCTCCCTTAGCCAATTCCACTAACTGTTGGGCTAAAGGGTCTTGGGCCATTCCCTCCTTTATTTTGGCCATTAAGTCTCCCTCCACTTGGCTTAGGGCAGCGAACTCGGCTTTTCGACTAAGTGCATCAGCCACCACATTAGACGTTCCTGGCTTGTACTCCAACACATAGTCAAACTCAGCCAGGAAGTCTTGCCATCTAGCTTGCTTAGGGGTCAGCTTCTTCTGGGACTGGAAGTACCTCGTGGCCACATTATCAGTTTTAATCACGAACTTGGCCCCAAGCAAGTAGTGCCTCCAAGTGCGCAAGCAATGGATCACCGCAGTCATCTCCTTTTCTTGCACGGTGTACCTTCTCTCGGTATCATTCAGTTTGCGACTTTCAAAGGCAATTGGATGCCTTTCTTGCATAAGGACCCCTCCTATTGCAAAATCTGACGCATCCGTGTGCACCTCAAATGATTTGGAAAAATCTGGGAGAGCCAACACCGGTTCCTCCATCACTGCCGCCTTTAGATCTTCAAAGGCCCTTTGACACTCGATTGTCCAGGCCCACGATCTATTCTTCTTTAGTAGCTCAGTAAGTGGGGCTGCCCTCGCAGAGTAGCCCTTGATGAACCGCCGATAATAATTTACCAACCCAAGGAAGGATCTCAACTCAGGTACTCGGGTTGGTGGCTCCCATTCCTTGATAGCTTGCACCTTCTTCTCGTCCATACGTAGGGTACCTTGGGAGATGACATGTCCCAAGAAGTGCACCTCCTCCCTTGCGAACGAGCATTTCTCCGTCTTCACATAAAGTGCATTCTCTCGCAAGGTCTTGAACACAGCTCGTAGGTGATCAGCATGCTCCTCCAGTGTGCTACTATAGATGACAATATCATCCAGGTATACCACTACGAACCGATCCAAGTATGGATGAAAGATTTCATTCATTAATGTGCAAAATGTGGCCGGTGCATTGGTTAGACCAAAGGGCATCACCAACCACTCAAAGGATCCATATCGCGTTACACATGTAGTCTTAGGCTCATCTCCTTCGGCAATCCGAACTTGATGATACCCAGACCTCAAATCCAACTTGGAGAAATACTTCGCCTTCCCCAGTCGATCAAATAAATCAGCTATCAGAGGAATAGGGTATTTATTCTTGATAGTTACCTTATTGAGAGCCCGGTAGTCGATGCACAATCGCAGGGATCCATCTTGCTTCTTTTGGAATAAGACCGGAGCTCCATAAGGTGCCTTGGAGGGTCGAATGTGCCCAGCATCAATCAACTCTTTTAACTGCTTCCTCAACTCCTCCAGTTCTGGCGGTGCCATTCTATATGGGGCCAGGGCAGGTGGCCTTGCCCCAGGTTCCAGCTCTATCTTGTGGTCCACCTCTCGGCGAGGTGGGAGCTTCTTAGGTAACTCCGGCGGCATTATATCTTGATTCTCCCCTAGGACATCCTTGATGATAGGAGGGATCTCTTTACTTGGTTCCTCCCTAGGATCTACCTCCCTTAGGGCGGCCAAGTAGGTGACTTCTCCCTTTTTGAAGCCCTTCTTTACTTGCATGGCAGATAAGTGAGGCCCACTACTTCCCCTTGAAGTGGGCACCATGCAAGTAACCCCCTTTTCAAGAACACAAACGGAATCATAGTAAGGCATGGGGCAGACATTCACCTTCCTCAGAAACTCCATGCCAAGCACTACTTTGAAGTCATCCATGGGGACGACTGAGAAATCCGCTTTACCACACCAACTCCCAAGGTGTAGCTCGGCTCCACGTACCACGCCACGGAGTTGTGTTGGAGAAGAATTGACAGCCTTCAGCCATCCTCCTCCTTGCACCACATTGAGACCAACCCTCTTGGCCTCTTCGGGTGTGATGAAGTTGTGGGTAGCCCCAGTGTCCAGCATGATGCTAACAGGTTTCCCATTCAACTTTGCTTCCACATAGAGTAGTCCCTCACCCTTAGGGACTTTAGGAGTAGGTTTTGCTTTCAAGGCATTAAGGAGTCGGAGTGACCCCATTCCAGCCTTCTCTTCTTCCTCCTCTTGGGCCTCTCGTTCCTCGGCCATGGCTGCCAGTGTCCCTAGCTTAGGACAATCCTTCATTCGGTGAGGACCTTTGCACACGAAGCATCCGGTCGAACTATTGAAGTTCTTCTTTTGTTGATTCTCGAATTGTTTCTTCTGGGGTGGCTTGCCATCGCCACTCTTGTACACCGCCTTACCCTTGTCTCCCCCACCTTTTCCTTGGCTAGGTTTGGAAGACTTGGGCTTGGAAGTGTCACCCTTCTCCTTGTGGTATTCAGTGAGACTCTCGGCTATGGCGATAGCCTCATCCACATCTTTTACCCCTCGACGTTGTAGCTCATGCTTGGCCCAATTTTGCAGGCCATCAATGAAGTAAAAGAGTAAATCTTCCCCACTCAAATTAGGAATTTGTAGCATAAGCGTTGTGAATTCTCGCACATACTCGGAGATAGTGGTCTTGTGTTTGAGCTCCCTCAGCTTTTTACGTGCCTCATACACCACATTCTCCGGATAAAATTGCCTTTTCAATTCCCTTTTGAACTCTTCCCATGTATTAATTGTGCAAAGACCTTTTTCCATATCGGCATGCTTTCTTCGCCACCACAACATGGCATTATCAGTGAGGAATAGAGAAGCGGTGCGTACCTTGGCTTGGTCATCGTTCAACCCCAAGCCTTCAGCATAGCGCTCCATCTGCCACAAGAAGTTCTCCACTTCTTTGGCGTCACGCACTCCCTTGAATTCCTTCGGTTTGGGAAGATCCAACCTTACTTCCCTTGGTCCACTGGTTCCAGCCACTAATGGATTCCTCCCTTGGCTTTCCAATGAAGCCTTAAGGGCATTTAATTGATTCTGCATCACAGTGATGGCATCCATCACCACTCCCTCCAACGATCGCATGGAGTCATCACGTTGCTCCTCAGCATTGTGCAAGGCGTCCACGCTTGTCTTCAAATTCTCAAGTTCTCCAAGAGAATGATCCTCGAGAGTACTCAGGTCGCCCTCGACCTTTTCTACCCTAGAAGCCATCTCCAGCATGGCATCCTCTAAGGCAGAAACTTTCATGGACAAGGTGGCAAAGTCTTCCGCCCGAACTTTGCTCGAGCCTCGCCCTTTCTTGCCTCCTTCGTGTGGTGGTTGGGACTCCCTTCCCCTTCCTTCCACGCGAACAGCAACTTCCTCGGTTGTGCCAGACATCCTTGCCTACAAATATGGCTCCCTCGAACCAATGGTAGAACTAGGTTCCCTCGAACCAAAGCTCTTATACCACGTTGTCACGGCCTTGGAACTTATATCCCAAATCCTCAACTGTGCCGGCCTTAGCTTAGATCAACCCTCTTGATCTTGCTAAGTCAGCCGAACCCTCAAGTAGGCAAGATGAGTAACAAAGTGAGCTAGAGAGTGTTTAGAAGAGAACACTTGTGTATTGCTCAATTCTTGGATGTGTTACAAATGAAGTGGGTGGAGGTATTTATAGGCCTCCCCTATATTCTAGAACTTTCCCACCTCCTTAATGGACGGTGGAGATTCATTACATCTAACGGTTCCTATCAATTCTCTAGAATATTCTATGAGATATTTACAGGAGATATTTACGTACACTTTTCTAAAGTTTTCTATAAAGTTCTTCGAGGTTCAAGAGTATACTAGTCTTCACTGGGTCATTCTGGAAGATTCTGGAAGATTCTAGACACTCTAAAACCTCCTCCGTGTTGCTCCCTTCGAACGGGTCGTAACATGCAGCTTAAAATCTGTCCTCGTCTTGCATACTGGCCTAAGATCTTTTGGACCACTCCCCCTACTGGAAATGACATAGCCCTATACTTTTACCCTGAAAATTTTGAGAGGTTTGTTTACCCTTTTTATTTGGTGGCTTTTGTCACGGGCGTTAGTTTAGTTTGTATTCCATTACAAGAAGTTACTGTGGATGTAGGCCCAGGAAGAAGTGTTCCTCCCTATTGAAATATATATTGAAGAATGATCAGGTTATAAAGAGTCACTTGGGGCATGTTGTATTACTTGTTTACCCATCAACACTGTTGTCTGAGGAATCCCAGAGTGAGTAAACAGATCCAAAATATTCCCTCATCTATCTGTTGAAAATTTCAAACCGTCAACATTTTGTCTTGTTTGGTATGACTTCTAAAAAAATTATATGCTTTCACTTGTAAAAATGTCAGATGAGATAAGATGACAAATAGCAATTTGTGAGTTAATATAAAGTTTTACCAGATGATGCTTGACTTACCAGTTCTCGTTGCGTATTTCAATTAGTTGTGGCAGAGATGTTCATTAATTTCCTTCCTTTCATATGACACCATGCCATGAGCTTTCATAATACTGGCACTATTTTATTTTTATTTTATTTTTTGACAACACTGCTACAGAATTAGGTGGCAGTTACTTCATGTGGGGTGTTTTTTGCAATGTAAAGGGCAGTCTAATCACCTAAGCAGACAGGTATTTCTTTCTTTCTTTCTTTTTAATCACTCAGCTTAACCATTCATCAAGAAAAATGAAACACACACACACACACACACACTCTATTGTTACGATTTTCTTTTCAGATGCCTATGTTTTAGAAATAAAAGAGAAGCACATGTAATAGATGACAGAAACCCGGAGAGATTGACAAGAAATTGGCTGATCCATCTGAAGTGCTAGGCAAATATGTTAGGTTCTAGAATCATGATATGCTAATGTAATAATTTCTGTCTAGAAGAATAAACCTATATTTGATCTAGTTTTAGTAATTTCTGTCTGGAAGCATTTAGACTTATAATATTCTCAGATGGAAAACTTACATTTGATGTGAATTTCGGTAGATTCAATTCCCTGAATTCATATTTTGAAAGTATAAACTTCTGAAAGGGCTTGACTCATCAACCATAATATAACATTTGCAAAAATTCATACGCTAACATCGTCAGCCATGTAACAAATCTGTCTCTTCATTTTTAAGGCCACTAATTAGGCTTGGTCAAATTACGTCGGGGGAGATTCTTAGTTAGACTTGATCTACATATACCAAGCCATTGGAAAATGGATATTCAGTAAAACTCCCTTTTGATGTACTTACATGTTCATTTATCCTTAGTTTGGCATACATACACCGAGTCTATTTCAAAACTTTTCTCACCTCAATCCACTCGGAGCTGCCACTTGTCACTCTTGAACAAAGTGTTGAAAGTGGAGAAGACCTAGTCAAGTTTTTCCTCCAATGGTCCATAGATCCAGTTTGCCCTCCAGGATATAGAAGGTGATAAAAGCCGTTCCGTTTTCCAACCTGATGACTTGAGCTGCACAATTGATAGATGGCACTTTAGCAATTTAGTTGAATTTCCGCATCATAAATTATTAGCAGTTAACTTAGTAATTCATAAAAAGGAAGAGAAATAATATACCACTGTTAAAACATTAAATGTAAATAAGAAGCTAAATAGAAAATAAGATGAAACTTAAAGAAGTACCTTCTGAATAAAAACGTCATATTGATTATCCATCCACATTTGACTGTCTGAATGCAAAGATTTGCCTTTACCCTTATTATGTGCCATAACAAGAGCGTGAAAGAATGACCTTAAAATATCAGCAGCTTGTGAATCTTTATGCACAATAACATGAATGATTCCCTTCCTTTCGACTAGCAAGTACTTTTCTATAAATGGAATCAACAGGTGAATAAAATAAGGATATCGGACATTGGCAGGAAAAAGTGGAAACTCAGTAGTTGAACGATATGGGAAGAGCTCAACCTTTTGTGTAGTAAGATGCTGATGAAACCAAAGGTTCCAATCTGTTGGGAAACAGAACATTATCTTTATTGTCAGTGACACAGAAAAATAATTTGCTAATTCTTCCAAAGCTACTATTCTTGCCCAAGCCATACTCATTGATTGCATAAGCTTTGAGCCAAATTTGATTACATAAGCAGGGCAAGGACTAATTTATGCTTTCAAATTGGTAAACGTCACTAGATTCTGGGGCTTTTTTTGTTCGTAGTGGCACAATAGCATTACCCTAAGATTTGGAAAGCGGCAATTGGTACAGTAGCATCTTCATCCCCTTACATTGGAAGTCAAGTGGCATATAAATATCTATGTTTAATATACTAGTATTTAAGATGCTTGGGGTTATCCAATATAATAAGAGATATAGTATGATTCCCATTTCGGGTGGCATCTCATACTAGTGAAAAACGTTTTTTTTTTTTGGGGGGGGGAGATAAGCTTTAATTTTGTTAATTAATTGTATCTTTTTTATGTAATTATCAATTATCATATCAAGATGGGGAATTATAATTCCACGATTTCTTTCTTATTGATATCTGTACCAAATGGCTCCTTGGTAGGCCATTGTGACCTTGAATGGCATTTATGTACAGGTACGACTAGTTATTATGCAGTCAAACAGAAGAACAAGCAAAACACCACACAATTTTGGAAGCATGAAGCATAGATCCTCAAGGAACAAGTTTTTATTCTCAATGGAAAGGGACTCCGACCAAATTTAAGCCACTCACATGTCCAAATTATCAAATGAGGAAACCCTCGTGCCTAAACGTACTTGCTTATGCAGTGAATTAGCATTCTTTGATGTCCACGAAGTGAACTGTATGGGTAAAACATGCTCCAACGAAGAAACCTGTTTAGGAGAGAGAACTGGAAAAGCAAGCATTAATACTCATAAAGGATAAATTATAAGACAAATATAGAGTTAAAATGGTTGGATCTTCATTCTACTTGACAGGATGATAACTATGGCAAATTCTCCTGTCTTTCGGAGGTGGTTTGGGGAACAGTTTCAAAATTCACTAGATAGACCACTTAGACTCCTATGATCTTCAGGTGCCAGAACTTTGGCCTAAGATGTTGTCAATTTAAGCTACAGTTAGCTCAGTAAGAGGAGATGGCATTTCTTCTTATTAACCTAGGTTCAATTTTTCTAGAGAATACTTAGGGATTAATATTCTAAATACCCCAAGCTAATGTGGAAGAGCGCACCTTTGTCCAGGAGGGAATTTACTTTCAGACAAAGCCCCAAGATACCCCTTAACGTAAAGAGTAATAATAAAAAGAATAGAACAGATGACCTAGCCTTACAGAATGTGAACAGACAATACCATGGCCAGTCTTCAGGAAATGCTGCCAAAGAATTGAGCTCCTTTCAGGGTTTAATGAAGTCAATGTGAGGCATCGAACAGCTTGGTAATTTGCTGCAGGATGGAGAAGAGACAAGATTTGCACCATCAAGCTTTTAATATATGGTCCAGATGTTAGATTTAGGTAATGTATTTAGACAAAAGCCATACACAGGAAAACAGTTGGGGTTAACTTAGATCTCTGAGGCATCTAACTTCACATTAAAACTATAAGTCTTGAGACTTTGCACACAAAATGGGACAAAGATGACCAGATAGTGTTAACTGTAGAGAATATGATCCAATATCTCGTTCAAATTCTTATGCTTGCAAAGATAGTAGAAATTCAACCATTTAACACAAACTATCAATAAATATTCAATAAGATCAAAATATGTCAGTTGGAAAACGGAATTTATAAGCAATAGTTATCCATCACCAATCCTAAGGCATATGGATTGCCTATTTGTCCCAAAAGCTTTTGCTGTCAGGAAATGGTGCGATAAAAATTTGTTTCGACTCTTCATTGAGGTGCAGCTTCTTGGGAGGGAGAGTTAGACCCAGTTTACAAAAGTTAAGTAGTCTAAGCCATTTATGAAGAGACATATAAGCACGTTAGACATACCTTCATAATTTGCTCAATCTACTTAAGAATTCACCCCCTCCCAGGAAGAAAAAAATCCCTTTTTTTTTTAAAATGATAGACTAATAGTTTGTAGCCAAAGCAATACCAAAAAGACTATTATTTTAATATAATCCCTTTATTCACAACTTAAAAATGCAAAGGATTATGGATAAAACAAATGGCAATTCAGAAACTTACCATACATATGGAATAGGGTCAGAGATATAAAAGAAAACCAAATGGCTAGCGGATGTCCTATGGTAACACGAGCAAGAAGCATACCCAATGCCATGCCAATCATGGTTGCCGCCGTTTCTTGACTTCCTTCCTATAAATGCATGTCAATAAGTTAAAAATTGTCAATACCATTTCAACTCAAAAGTTTAAGAGAATGGGAGGCAGCAAGAATTGAACTCTAAATCACTTGGTCATAGAGGTTTTGATATTATATCTAAACCATTTCAATTCAAAAGTTTAAGCTATTAAGTGAAGAACCAGTATTGTTATGCAGAACAAAAATCTTAATTCTCATCTAAAAGTTAGAGCAGATGCATCTTATACCTTAGCAGATATATCAGCAGCATTATCCTGAAGAGCAAAATGCTGAGTCAAAGCTGCTCTGGTGGCTCCACTTGCAACACCAGCTAATCAACAACATAATTTTGAGGGACTCTCAGCAAAGTTTACATCATCTTATGTCAATGGCTATTATATCACATCATATGCCAAATTAAATTAATAAATTTCTCCTAAAATTGCATACAAAAGCAAAGGGGAAGAAGCGATCTATCATTAGTAAACTAAACTTCCAATCAGTGTTTCCATCTTGTAACTTGCAGTCTTTATTTAAATTATAGTTATTTATTGTTTATATTTATTGACATTTTTTATTGTAACAAACTATTTGGTGGTTTCCTTGGGTTGTTATATCTTATCCCTTTCCTTTTGTATTTTCAGTTTGATTTGTACTAGTTTGTTTCCTAGATTTTCAACCAAGATAAGGCAGATTTTTTGCTTTCTTGGTTATTTATGTAGATCAGATTCAATGAATAAAGTAATCGACTAAGGATCAAAGAAAATCTCAGCGCTTTTTCATGGTATTAAAGCTGGAACAGATTGACACATCTCATGATGCAATTTGGTAGCATTAACGCCTTGATTACAGAGATAGTGAGCTCCTCCTCCTCTGTGACAGCAATGCCCCATGTCCCTGGAGGAGCTGAACCATCGCCTCTGTCCATTGCATCTCATAAGCTGAATGGACAAAAACCATAATGATCCTATGTGGGAAGAGCAAGGAAGATTATGTCTATGGAACAACAATGGCACCAAACATGACAGATCTGAAATCCAAACTCTGGAAGGTTGAGAACAACCAAGTAATGTCTTGGCTCATCAATTCGATGAACACAAACATTGGAGAAAACTTATGCTCCTCACCACTGCTCCTGACATCTGGGAGGTAGCATGTGATACATATTCTGCCAGTGAAAATACTGTAGAGCTGTTCAAGATTGAGGAAATCCTCCATGATCTTAGACAAGGAGAGACACCAATGATTCAATACTCCTCTCTTGTCATGGGGTATTGGCAACGACTTGATATTCTTGAAACTCACGATTGGAGTTATGCAGGTGATGCAGCCATGTATGACAAAATTGTTCAAAGAAAGCGCACATATAAGTTCCGATTGGACTTAATCAGAACTTTGAAGAATTAAAGGGAAGAGTTATGGGCAGGAAGCCTCTTCCCAACCTTTGTGAAACCATCTCAGAAGTGAGAAGAGAAGAAAGTAGAAGAAGGTTGTCTTTGGGGTCTCAAAATACCAAAAGCAATCACAAAATATCCACCATGGCTGCAAGAGGGCTGAATAACCGTGAGTTTGACAGCAACAAGCAAAGAGGACAGAATAAGTCTTGGCGTGACCATTGCAACAGGACTGGTCACACTAGAGACACTTGCTAGAAAGTTCATGATAAACCTCCAAATTGGAAGCCAAAACCAAAAAGGGAACGAAAGGAGTACATGGGTCAAAGTGAGGAGAAACAACTTGGTCCATTTAACAGAGAACAGGTTTTGGCAACCAGAAATCTCCATACCATGAAGAGGTGGTAGGTACTAGTGCATTAGGTCAAGCAGGTGACTTCCCTTTTGCATTGAGCTCTCAGGTCTAGAAAAACAATAGTTGGATAGTAGATTCCAATGCAATAGCCCGTATGACTTGTAATGCATTTTTGCTCCTTGACCTTATGCCCAGTACATCTGGTTTGATGGTGAAAATAGCTGATGGAACTTTATCAAAAGTTGCTAGCACTGGATCTGTATTCTTAATAGAAAAATTGGTACTAAAGAATGTGTTATTAGTGCCATGATTAACTTGCACCTTATTATCTGTTAGTCACTTAGTCAAGGAGCATTGTACTGCTAACTTCTCTGGTGATGGCTGTATTTGACAGGATGTGCTAAGGAGTGTAAAAGTCTCTTCCTCATCAATGGATCAGAGATGATAGAAAAAGGATGCTTCACTGCTGACACAGAAATAATGCGGTGGCATTTTCATTTGGGACACCCTAATTTTCAGTATGTGAAGATAATGGTCCTCAATTTTATAAGAATAATAATAATAAGAAGAACCCTATTCTTCCTCAGTGTGAGATTTGCTAACTTTCTAAGCATGTTCGTTCTTATTATTCTCCTCATGTTTTTAGTGCAACTCAATCTTTTACAATCATACATTGTGATATATAGGGCCCATCAAAATTCAAAAATATGTTCAGGGCAAAATGGTTTATAACTTTTATAGATGATCATACCAATACAACTTAGGCATATTTGATGAATGCCAAATCTGAAGCCTTATCTATTTTTCAAAACTTCCATATTTTGGTATAAAATCAATTTCATACAAAAGATATAAGCATTACATTCTGATAATGCCAAGGACTATTTTAATTCAAACTTTGATGAATACCTCACTAAAGAAGGTATTATTCATGAAAGTTTGTGTGAACCGCAACAAAATGGCACAGCTGAACATAAGAATCAGCATCTTCTTGAGGTTGCTAGAGCCTTAATGTTCACTAGCAATGTACCAAAATTATTTTGGAGGGAAGCCGTACTTACTACAACCTACCTCATTAACCACATGCCTTCTAAAGTCCTAAAATTTACAACTCCTTGTGAAACACTTATTCAAACCTTTTCCTTAAATCAACTTGTCAACATTTTACCTAAAAAAATTTTTAGATGCACAATATTTGTACACGTCTACCATCGCCATAAGCTTGACCCAAGATCCACTAAATGCATCTTCCTAGGGTATTTCGCAACAAAGAAAGGCTACAAATACTACTCAGGAACCCTCAAAAAAAAATTTGTCAAAATGTATGTTACATTTTTTGAAAATCAACCCTTTTACCAAAAAGCACCCATGTAGGGGGAGAACCATAATCACATGCAAGAATGGGGTTTTTTAGACATGTCCAGCCCTGATAACAACCCAGAAACCAGCCCACCTAGACCAGAAAACCTAGAAACCAGCCCTGAAAAAGCAAGAAAGAGTGCTGTCCTACTTCCTGCACCACTATCCATGACATTACTTGCGCCACAGATGCGGCACCATCCTGAAAATCTGGGAACCGAGAATCAAACAAGTCCTATACTGAAATCAGGGGTTGAGCATGGCACTAGATGGAGCCTATGGTGTACTCTAAGAGGAGAAAAAAGAAAGACCGCCTGTACACTTCTTGTACAAAGCAATCCCCCCAAACCATCCCCATTGCTCTTAGAAAAGGAATTAGATCATGTACAAGGCAGTCTATCTCCAATTTTGTTTCTTAGGCACATCTATCTCTTGGATATAAGGCATATGTCACTAGTATTACTGATGAGAAAATTCCTAAGAGTGTTCAGGAGGCTCTTGAAAAGTCAGAATGGAGATTAGCTATCCAAGAAGAAATGAATGCCTTGGAGAAAAATGGTACCTAGACCCTTACTAACTTACTTGAAGGCAAGAAAGCTGTGAGTTATAAATGTGTTTTCACCATTAAATACAACCCTAGAAGCATCAATTGTTGCAAGGCAAGAATAGTAGCAAGAGGATTCACTCAGACATATGAGATTGACTATCAGAAGACATTTGCTTCGATAGCCAAACTTAATACTATCAAGGAATTGCTTTCATTAGTAGCAAATCTTAATTAGCTAGTTCATCAAATGAATGTAAAAATCACCTTTCTGAATGAAGATTTTGAGGAGGAAGCATACCTGGAGATGCCTCCATGCTTTAATTCAGGGGATACAGGTTAGGTATGTAAGTTTTGTAAGTCACTCTATGGGTTAAAGCAATCCCCCAAGGCATGGTTTGATAAGTTTACTAAGGCAATAAAAGTTTATAGATATCTACAATGTCAAACCTATCATAAATTATTTGTAAAATTTTCATCAAAAGGGACAATTGTTATTCTTGTAGTGTATGTAGATGATAAAATTGTAACAGGTGATTTTGCAGAAAAAATGAGATGGTTGAAAAAGGCATTGACCAAGAAATTTGAAAGTAAAGAGTTAGGTGATCTTAAATATTTTTTTGGGCATATAGGTTGCACGATCCAAAAATGAAATTGTAGGCGTTGGATTTATTGGAAGAAACTAGGATGTTTGGTTGCAAACCATCTGAAACACCAATGAAAGCTAACTAAGATTAGCCTAGAAGAAAAAAGTCCCCCAGTTGATATTGGTAGGTACCAAAGGCTGGTAAATGAGCTAATATATCTAGCTCACACCAGGCCAGATATAAGCTTTCTTATCAATGTTGTCAACTAGTTTATGAATAGGCCAATCAAGGAACACCTAGAAGCTGTGTACAAAATGCTCAGATACTTAAAAATGACCCTTGGAAATGGAATTTTCTTCAAAATGGGGTCAAATAGGAAAATAGAAATTTATTCTAGTACTGACTAGACAGGTTCAATTGTTGATCATAGGTCTACATCTGAGTATTGCTCCTATGTTTGGAGCAATCCAGTATGGTGGAGAAGTAAAAAACAATCGATAGTGGCCACAAGTAGTGTAGAAGCAGTGTACAAATCCTTGTCACAAGGCATCTATAAAAGAATTTGGTTGCAAACGCTACTTAGAGGAGTTGAGAATTACTATTCAAGAGCCTATGAAGGTGATGTGTGATAACTTGGCTGCCTTGAACATTACCAGAAATCCTATTTATCATGATAGGACAAAACATGTTGAACTTGATCATCATTTTATTAAAGAAAATGCTGATTCAGGGGTGACAGAGCTTATTCATGTCCTTACAAGGTTTCCAATGGCTGATGTTTTAACAAAAGCATTGTCCAGATTTCAATTTGAAGAGTTGAGATCCAAGATAGGCATGATCAATATCTATAATGCTTAGGAGGAGTGTTGGAAGTTATTTTTAATTATTTAAAAATTAAAATATTTATTTATTATTTTATATTTATCAATGTTTTTATTAAAACAAACTCCTATCAGCATTGGTTTCCTTGGGTTGTTATACCTTATCCCTTTTCTTTTGTATTTTCATTTTGATTTGTATTAGCCAAGATAAGGAGATCTTTCACTTTCTTGGTTATTTATGTAGACCAGATTCAATGAATAAAGTAATCAACTGAGAATCAAAGAAAATCTCAGCTTTCTTTTAATGCAGGAATGCTGGAACTTACTGAAAGATCTTGATAAGCTTCCTAGGCACACAACAATCACAAAAGCTGATGGATACAACGGGGAGATAAGGTCCATTAGCATTCCTGCAATCAATACAAAGAGCTTTACAATTCAAAGTGAGATGGAGAAAGCAATGAAGAGATAAAAGGCTATGTGTAGTGTTCCAAACAGAAGTTCTCCTCTACTTGTAGTCTCGATATCTTATTAATACCCCAGCAAGGTCATCACATATAAGCTTAATTTACAAATTCCAGCCTTGTATTAAACCAATCTGAGCCAGCAATCATATTGGTTCAGCATAACAGCAAAACCATTATCAATCAAATCAATGGCTGTAAAAGACACTGATAATACACAGCTTGAACATAATTATTACCATAAAACTTTATTCTTTTAACAACGAGCTGTTCTCGAAGAAAATTTTTCAAGAGGAAAAAAGAAAAGGAAATTTCTGAGATAACTTGAAAGGCAGGATGTTTGGTAGAATTATTATTGGCTCTTCATGTCCAAACAATAACACTCCTCTATCTATGCTTCAAGGTTCAGAGACAGACTGTATAAAGAGAATGGTTGTATAAACAGACAAAAAGACGAAGGCACGAGACATTTACCAAGATCATTCATAAGATCTGCAACCAAACGCCACATTTTTGCATTGCTATCAAGATTTGATCCCTGCAGCATATATGATTACACATCTCCATAGTCAGAAGAACAATAACTTGAAATCCTCAGAGTAATGAATTAACATTGGAGATACACCCATGCCAACAATAATGTAAAATGCCCCACGTAATGTTACTGCTATTATCAGTGGGCAATTTGGCATCAACAAACAATAGTTTTATCTCTTCCCGCGTAGTGGACACTGCAAGTTTAGAACATATGAAGAGAGACTCTTCAGTAGATCTAGTCGTCAATAGAAATACAAGCATGTCAGATGTGAGTCTAACTAAAAAATGTATCTGATGTGCTTACATATTTATTCATGATTAGCTTGGTCTACTACTCTACTTATCTTTTGTAAATTAGCTTTACCTAAAAAATTATCAATATAAAGCTGCAGGAGTATGATTGTCCGGGAGATGCAGACCTGGTAGAGAGTGAATAAGATACCTCCAAGCATGCCCGTGAGGTCCCTCAAAAACCACTGGAAATAGTTTCACCGTTCAATATCCTATTGCTAACATATTGCAGTCTAAGAAACACAAAAAGCCTCTATAAAATCCCAACTTATAAATTGGGTCCAGCCATTGATCATATAATTACTTTACCTGAAACGTAGCACCAATGACTGTTGCTGACTTCTCACCGACCCCAATAGCACTCAAGAGAGCCTAAAAGAAATTAAGTAGAAACTTTTATGTACTGTTCTGATATTTAAAAGATAACAATTACTATAAGAAACTCATATAGAAGGAAACGATCCCTTACCTGAGTAGAAAGCATAGTCCTTATATACGTCGAAAGGCCCTGCCATAATCTATTTATAAGTAACCCAAGAAGAACAAGAACAAGAACACAACTACTACTACAACTACAATAATAAAAGCCAAATTTAAAATCACTTTGGTATATCTAATTACCTGCAACGAATCCCACATTTGAAAAGGAACATAATCAGAGGTCACACTGCTTGGAAAAGCCTGTATGTTATATGATTACAATAGAAGAAAAGAGAAACATCTTAACAAATATGAACCCAAAGGACAAGCATATAGTGATACAGAAACGGTATACACAACTAATAGTTTTTTTCTTCCCAGAGAAGCATATGAATTAGGAATAAGAGCTTGCCTCAGGAACAAATGCCTGAAGAAATCGTCGCCAAACATAGCTGAAACGGGGACCAGATCTGCGTAGAACGAGGTAAAAAGAATAATATATAAATACAAACAAGGGAGGCAGTGAAGGAAAAAGAAAGAGATCGATGAATTGATGATGATGAATAGGGTAGTGAAGCTGGAACCTTTGAATGGAGAGTGAAGAAGAAGATGCTTTGATAGTGAAAGTTTTTGAGAGCTTTGTAGGAGACGAACCGTTCCATTCTTCCAATGTTATGGTGGCCTTATTGGTCTTAGATAAAGAAGACGATGATGACGACGACGACGACGACAAGACTTCCATGCCCGAAACTGAAGTGAAGTGATCAGAGAAATTTAAGCAGCCGTTGATGACTGATACAAAACAGACATAAGAATTGAACTGTACATACAAAAGTAGAAAAACCACCAAAGGAGGGCTTGAACCTCCGACGGTGTGGTTTACAGCTTACAATTTTACGTATCCTAAAATTTTATTTAGAATAAAATTACAAGAGTGCCTCCTTCCGCTTAGACCCTCGTATACCCGAAATCCACTGCGCTTAACCCATGATCAAATCACAACTTTTCGGAAGTCTACAACGTCAAAACGGCAAAAATTCCCAAAATTTGGGAATTCTTGGTTTGGAGATTCGGGCCTTATTTGGTATGTTATTTTCAGGATAGTTTTTTATTTTTAAGAATAAAAAATAAAAAATTTGTTTGATAATGTATTTTTAATAAAATTTTTTATAAAAAAAAATTAATTTTAAAAATAGAAAAATCAAAATATTTTTTAAGTGTTTTGTAACTTTTGTTTTATAAAATTAAAAAAAATAATTACTTTTTATAATAATAATTTAAACGAATTTTTTAATTTTTTAATTTTTTAATTTTTAAAATTTGTTTTAAAAAATATCTATTTTAAAAATAATAAAACAAAAATAAAATCAAACATGCCCTTATATTTAAGGGTTTTTTTCCTTTTTCTTGGGTGGGGATGGAAATAAAAGAAAAAAAATCTCTCCAAAAATAATTTGAATACAAAAACAAGAATCACACTCTCCATTCCATTAGTTTGACTCAAATATTATATCTCATTACTTTGTTATCTTTTATAATTATTTTACTCTTTATTTATATTTATATCAATTTAAAATAAAAATAAATCTATTTAAATATTATCATCAATTTTTTGTATCCATTTCCTATTATTCAATTTGTTGCAGAACTTGTTATTGAAGGGGTTTTTTTTTTAATTTGATAAGAACTTGTTGAAAAACTTAAATAAAGAATTTGAGTTTTAAATTTAAATTTTTTAGTATACAAATTTTGTTTTAATTTTTTTTGTTATTTTTATAAAAAAAAAAGATTCCAACAAGAATATACGAGGATCCACATCCTTAAAATGGAGATGGGAGAAGAATTCTTCCTACAACGTAAAATGATGAGAAAAATAATTGATAAGAAAAAGTAATTGATGACAGGAACAAGGACTTGAGAGACATTTACTGCCATCCCTATTCTTTAGGAATGGTTGGTGTCAAAAATAAATTATTTTATTATACAAAATCATCTTTATATATAAAAACCGTGAAATTTACTATTTATTCACACCGCTTTTTGCATCGTTTATAATGTCGCGCATTGTTTATCACTGTTTAGTAATGTTCATCCATACTTTTTTTTTTAAATTTTTTTCAGTTGAATTTTTTTTAATTTTTCCGGGAGAGTGTAATATATTTATGAGCTTTCTTAGTTAGTATATATATGGTTTAAAGTGATAAATTATTGATTCTTTTCACTTTTTACAATAAATTATTAGACATATTCATATACATACACAACAAAATATATTGTATTATTATATTTAATAAAAGCAAAATTTATTATGCCCAACTTTAGAGCTAGCTTCACTCATAAATCCTTAAATGATCGGATCAAATTAATAAATTGGCATTTTATTTTTTTAAAAAAAATTAAATCTGACTCCATATAATACTATGGCCAATCAGTGGCCTTAGTGGACATCTTAGTCTCTCTGGGGAGCCATATGCCAAAGTGTTGACAGCCGATTTGCCGCTGATTTGGGCGGACAGGACGACGTCGTCTTCGGGACCGCCGTTATAACTTCCCGGGTAACTGGAGATGTAGTAGGCTCATCATCCTGGAAGAGTTAGCCTGTTCGGTATAAGCAGCATCTTTCTTCCGAAGATTCTCTCTTGCCAAAAACTATCCTATTTATCTACCTACAGAAAAAATTTGGCCAACCTTTGGTTTTGGGCTGAACAAGTTGGTAAGTCTTAACTACAACGTCTCTCATCCTTCTCTGTTTACCTCCATGTTTACATATTTCTGCGCTTGTTTAATCATATTCCTTTTTTTCTTTCTTTAATTTTTTAGTGGGCAAGGGATTGCAGGAAGTGGAAGATACTAGATATAGTTACTGCTTGACGTTTCGTTAAAGTGTCTGGAACTGGAGTTTAAATTCGCAGGATGAAGATGGTCTTTTCAGCTTTGACTGCTCTAAACCTAGATATTAACTACATATGGCGTTGTGGGTTATTGTAATTGATTAGAATTAATAACGAGATAGCAAACTTTCGTTGCCTTTAAATTATATATAACTATTTAGGTGGCGTTTGGTATGTATCGAAGTGGCCATATTCACTCTTTAGCGAAAAGCAATCGAAACAAACCCCGCGCTTCAGTGTTTGCAGTTACAAGTAAAACTGACACAGCTAAGGTAGGAGTCCTATTTATAAAAAATTTGAGTATGAGATATTTGAGGAATCGATTCCTTATATTGTTTAGCACATATACAACACATAAATCTTAAGTGTTCTATATATCTTATACCTAAATATCATTTAAACAGGTTTACCTATGTACCAAACTCCACCTTGATGTATTTATAAGCCACTTTGACTCGGAAAGCAAGTTGGTAGTTCACTCTAAGTTTGTCTTTATCCTAACGTTGATTTCAGATAATTGGTGAAATGGGAGAATCCAAGTATATCTTCTTGGCATTTCTTCTAGTTTGTTCAATGCATCAAAATGTGTGTACACATGGAGATCAGCCTTTGTCAAAAATTGCTGTTCATAAGGCAACAATTTCCCTTCTTGACCTTGCTTACATCAAAGCATCTCCTGCAGTTCTTGGATTAGAGGTAAGTTTCAGGAGTTTTAGTAAGTTCATTTTGCAGATATTGTTGGTGATCACCAAATTTTTGTCTTCGTGGATTATATTTCTACTTGCTATTTCAAATATATTTTAGTGCTGATGCAGATTTAACCTGATTATATTGTAGGGGCAAACTACAGAATGGGTAACCGTGGAATATAGTTCTCCTATTCCATCAAATGATGATTGGGTTGGTGTATTTTCTCCTGCAAATTTTAGGTAAACCAGGACCTGTCTATATCTGAACTTCAGCCTGAAAAGTGGCTCTACTATTTGGAATCCTTTGAATATTCCTTGTAATTCCCTAGGTTCTTGTTTTGTTCAGTTAAAACTTGATTTTTCTTTTTCTTTTTTTCTTCACTGACAATAGTCATTACTGTTTATAAACTACAGTGCTTCGACATGCCCAGAAGAAAATCGTAGGGTTTATCCACCACTACTGTGTTCTGCACCCATTAAGGTACACGTTACATGTACTACTATTCTCTCATTGGCTTTCCTAAATCGCTTCTTCAGTTGCTTTCTAGAAACAAGGAAAAGGTGTGAATGTATGAGATTAATTGTCATTGTTAAAGGCTATTTCAACACAAAAATTTAAGTTGTTAAGCAAAGACCCATGGTTGGTTTTAGTAATATGTCTAACAAGTTCCCTCATGCGAAATCCTTTTGGGTTTGAGGAGTGGATAATGCATAGACCTGCCATACTTACCACTTGTTCATGAATGCCTGACACCTTGTTAAAAACAATTTTAACCCTAAGTTTAAGCTATTAGGTGAAGGCCTATGATTGGTTTAATTAATATCTCTAATATCTTAAATATATATCTTCGCTTTTGCAGTACCAATATGCAAATTACTCCAATCCTCAGTACGAAATAAATGGAAAGGGATTTCTGAGGCTTCAGCTGATTAACCAGAGATCAGATTTCTCATTTGCACTATTTTCTGGTGGCTTGACAAATGTAAGTTCATCCTCAGTTTAAATCTGCATTACCAAGTATTGTTAATCTCTCTGTCACAGAGCAAATTCGATGGACCAATTAATTTGAAGTGGACTTCTGTGATGCTCCGATACTTGCCCTCCTTTTTAACACAGTGCACACAAGTTGACAGATCCTTTCAATGGCTACTTAGATGCCCAAGAACTCTTTTTTTTTTTTCCCTGGCCTTGATGAGTTACTTCCATTCTTCTTTCTATGAATTCACACTTACCTTTACATTACTGAATAATGTCAGAATTACCTCTGCAGTTTTTGTTATATATTCATATTGCAAGTGCATACTATTTGTTGTACATAGTGAAGGCGTAATGACTTTTCTTAATGATATTCGTTGTTCCAATAACTTTCTGATAATCTATATGGATCAATTGAATCACATGGTTCCCCCCCCCCCCCCCCAAAAAAAAAACCAAAAAAAAAGAAAAAGGTTTAGCGATTATTGTAACCAGTTACCAAATTAGATGTGTTATAGATATCTCTACTTTGAGCTTGATAAGAACAAGAATACTTATGATGTTCATGTGATGATGTCAATTGCTTTTATTAACTCAAGACTCAAAATTAACATTAGCTCATTGGTATATGGTTGATTCTGAATATAAAATGATGTTTCTTTGTTCTGAATGCTGCCTCAGACCCAACCCATTATGGTTTATGCATTTATTAGATTTTATCGCTGCCATATACTTATTTTTAAAACTTTGGTATATACTTTAGAAATTCATTAATAATTTATGCCCTGTCATACTTCTTTTCTGCATAATATAGCTAAATACATTATTATTTCTGTAATTGCATGATAGCCAAAGCTGGTCGCAGTGTCTGATAAAGTGGCTTTTGCAAATCCAAATGCACCAGTTTACCCTCGTCTGGCCCTAGGAAAGTCCTGGGATGAGGTAATTCCATTTTCTTAAGTTGTATACTTAATAAAGTTTAAAACCATCACATCCAAAGGATAAGGAAGTTATCTGCACAAGCAAATAAATATGAAGAAAGAAAGCATTCCACATCTTGCCTATGATCACTTTTAGTAAAATCATATATTTTTCCATTTATTCCATTTACTGTTTTTTTCTTCAAACGCTTCTTATGGTGTTACTGTTATTTTATCAAATTATAATAGTATCATTTTGAGCTTAAAAATCAGATTACCGTAACATGGACAAGCGGTTATGGGATCAATGAAGCTGAACCTTTTGTTCAATGGGGTCCAATAGGCGGGGATCATATACGTTCACCTGCTGGGACACTGACTTTCACTCGTGACAGCTTGTGTGGTAAGCAAAACTTTTCCTTTGGATTTTCTTAGTCAGGGTTCTGCTTCAAGTATATATGACTTGGGATTTGAAGTTGACAATGTTACCGTAACATATGTAATAGAAATTGGAAGATCTTTAGTGAAAGTAGTGAAAAATAACTTCTGCAATTTTGTTTTTCCAGTGAAGAAAATTTTAGGAATTTTATGTATTTTGAAAACCTTTATTTTATGTTCCCCCAATTTTTGTATATAACCAGAGAATACACATTTCAAGGTTGGAATTCTGCAGTGTCCTTGCAGATTGCATGTGCCTCAGGCTATGTGCAACAAAGCCTTACCTGAACGGGAAAGGGAGTTCTAACCAGCCTTGTATAGGTCCTTTTCTGGCTCATAACAGTAGCTAAAAAGAGTGCCCAGATTGAAAACAACCTAATTTTCTGTGCTTTAATTCTGTATGTGGGAGAAGGACAAATCTTTAATTTAATGCATAGTTTCTAGTAGATCAATCTTAAATTTTGAACACAAGGGATTAAGAAGTATCATGCAAAGAATAATTTTAGTTCTCAATTTTACCCTTGCATCATTAGGGTATCTTGTGTATTATGGTCTTATAAAGGCTTTCTAAGGTTCTTTCTTCCATTATCCCATAATCAGTAGGTTTTCTGACTGGTTTTATATCTTCGTATCTCTAAATTGATCTTGTCAAGAGCCAATTTATCCAAAAGCTTAAACTATTAGCGCAGGCCCAGGAATAAGTTTTCATCTCCAAACACATGCCCTCAACAAAAGCCCTTAGGGATTGAAGCTTGTACAAAGCCTGGGCTCCCCTCTTCCATTGTGCCAAAGTTCAAGTTAATCGAGGACGCATCCTGAGGGAATTATGGCCCAAAACTCCAAAAGCTTAGCCTAATGGTGTAACCCTAGGAACAGAAGGAAATGAGGGATATTCATTTCTGTGCTTTATTTGTTCAATGTATAAATTTAATTTTTTGTTGTTGGTATGCTAACTCTCCCTTTGCTTAAACCCTTTGTGTGCAAGTTCATCTAATACCCTTCAACCAACTGCATGCATACCCAATGATTAGGATCATCAGTTTCCTCAAAGGCATTATGAGAAGATATATCTATTATTTATTTTATTATGTAACAATGTAGTTTTTAATTGGGAATTGACGTTTGTAATTTGGGGTAATTAGGGATTTGAATAAAGACTTTTGGGCTTGGGGTTATGTTAGCTTGTTAGGCCTAAAGTTGGGTTAGCTCATAGTCCCCAGTGTGGCAACCTTGATTATTAAAATATTGATATTGATCTAGATAATTTTGTTCTTTTCCCTTTATTCCTCCTTTCTGTTTAGCATCACTAGTTTGGTGGAAAATTGGTCCAAAAATGCTGCTTATCGCACACTTACATTATCATTGTATGCCCAGGTGCACCAGCAAGAACAGTGGGATGGCGTGACCCTGGATATATACACACTAGTTTTCTGAGGGAACTGTGGCCCAACAAAATGTATATTATTTCTAACTTATAATGCCTTAGTTTGTACGTACTCAGTGTATATGCATACAGATGCAAAGACAGACATAGGAAACATCATACACCAGAATTTGTTTTATTTTCTTTATCACAAGTTACTTTTTGATTTATGAGAACCTCACTCTTAAACGTATTATGGATTTTGCAGATATGAGTACAAGATAGGGCACAAATTAAACAACGGTACATATATATGGAGTCAGAAGTATGAGTTTAAAGCAGCTCCTTTTCCTGGGCAAAGTTCTTTGCAACGTGTTGTCATATTTGGCGATATGGGGAAGGTATGAACTGCTATGTAAATTTTTACCTGCGTGCTCCTTGTTTTTATTTCTCAATGACACTGATCAAGTAATCTTAAACCCCAGCAATTTTAATGTATATATTATGACCTACGGATGGAAACCTGGGTTTCCAATTGATAGTCTGTAGAAAAACACAAAAGAAAGCAAGAAAAACTTATAGGTCTTTGAGAGGATAGATCTGATACGGATCTAAATTTGTAAGGGAGAAATTTGGAAAGAAGCGAAGAGGAAGAAATGAGAAAGAAAGTAGCAGAGAAAGAGAAGAGAAGAGAAGAGAAGTAGAAGGAGACGAGAGCAGAGGGAAGATAGCAAAGAGAAGGAAAAGTCACATATCATTCATCATGATCTCATCTGATGCACTCCCCTGCGCTCTAACATGGTGACAGCTACTTGTGAAGACTAAAATACCCCTCCTAATTTGTTATGACCATATTACCCTTCAATACAATTTAATTTCCTATCAAGATCCTCCCACAGAAATTCTCCAATTTTCTGCCTACCTCACTCTCTGCCATCACCCCCTTTTTTATTCCCTTTTTTTTAATAAACCTCTTCTAGATCTGTCCCTAAACAGCCTCCACTTGTTGCTTCCCCTTAGATATTTTTTCAAGCAATTTCTTCCCTTAATAGCCCCATATTTGTTCCTTGCACAGCTCTTATTAGTTGTTGTGTTCTAACACATTCTCAGACCCCAAGCATGCTCTATGTGTTATCTTGTTCAGCCATTTTGAATATTGCTATACAGTAGTGGCTAACTGAAGAATGTGCTATAAGATGCTCCTTGATAAGTTTATCCTTAATCTTCCGTAAGAGACTGCACCAGTTCCAAGTTTTACCTAATTGCATATTAAAAGTATAACTGTTTACCCGGAAAAAATGTTATGAATTCCTTTTGTCCTCATTCTTCATCGATTTTGTGTACCTTAATTCTTTTATTATGCATTTTTGTGTGTTTGCTATATTTAACGTATTTAACCCTGCAGGAGGAAGCTGATGGTTCCAATGAATATAACAATTTCCAGCCTGGCTCACTTAACACTACCAAGCAGCTCATCCAAGATTTAAAGAACATTGACATGGTATTCCATATTGGAGATATATGTTATGCAAATGGGTACCTTTCCCAGTGGGATCAATTCACAGCACAGGTGGAGCCAATTGCATCAGCAGTACCTTACATGATTGCAAGGTTTTCACAACATACTCCTCGTGAAGGTTTCTTTTCTTCTCCAAAGGTTTATGTTATCGAGTCATTGGTTTTATGTCCTTACAGTGGGAATCATGAGCGAGACTGGCCTGGGACAGGATCCTTTTATCAGAACATGGACTCTGGTGGAGAATGCGGTGTGTTGGCAGAGGCTATGTTCTATGTTCCAGCTTTGAACAGGGCTAAGTTCTGGTATGTTGGTTGGTAATTCCATTCAAGTTCAAGTAGATTAGTCTTTTATAATGCTATTGCCAATGCCTTCTGATTATAGTTAATTTAATAAATCATAGGATCTTTTCCTTGTAGGATCAACCCTAACATGTACTTTAACTGGGCTCATGTTTTCAAAAAGCAGCTTTAATTTCCACTGAATGGTTAAAGTGATCAGATGGCAACGCAATTATTATCTCACATAACCTACTAATGTTATTGGGATCAAGTTTTTGGCTAATTGTTGAGTCAGTGTTTCTCTAAATGCTCAACGAGTCTTGTTAAATATCTACTTTCTTTTAGCAGGTTTTCGGAGTGTTAAAAGATTATAATAAAATGATTCATGTGCCTTAATAGCTTAAGTTTTCATCCTTGACATGTTGTCAGACTAAAACAATGAAGTTTTAATACAAGGTATGATAAGTCTATCCTTCTTTATACTTCAATTTTACTGAGATTTCATGTGAGATGTCGTGTTAAAGATTATAATTGAACTATCCATAAGTTTCCCCTTAATAGTTTAAACTTTTACATTGAATTTGTTGCAGGTATTCAGTTGACTATGGGATGTTCCGCTTCTGTATTGCGGACACCGAGCATGATTGGAGAGAGGGGACAGCGCAGTACGAGTTCATAGAGCATTGTTTAGCATCAGTGGACAGACAGAAACAACCATGGCTTGTGTTCCTAGCACATAGGGTGCTTGGTTATTCTTCTTGTATCTGTTATGCACTAGAGGGATCATTTGGGGAACCAATGGGGAGGGACATCCTTCAAAAGCTCTGGCAGAAGTACAAGGTGGACATTGCCATCTATGGCCACGTCCACAACTATGAGAGGACTTGCCCCATATACCAGGTTTGCTCATCCTTGGGCACTAGAGAAGAATTCTTGAATAAATTTAATTAGCAAAAGATAAATAAACCAAACTAATTATGGAGAGACATAAAACATGTTAGGTAGATATTTTAGTAAAACTTACATTTAACATGCTTATATATCTATTTTATAATTGGATTTGATTTTATATATCTTTTTAAAACTAAATCTACCTAATACTTTTAAAATTGGGTAAATCTAAGACTACCAAGTCTGCTTATTGGAATGGGGTCGGGTCCTGTTTGGGGAATTGTGAAGCTTCCTGCTGACATAATTGCCAAAATCAAGCATGAAGTAAATGTTGAAATGTGGAGTTAAGCCAAAAATTTTTAGAGTAGACCTTGAGTACATACACAACCAATAACAGACCACAATGTCGGAAGTAAGTTCCAATAAATGTTCATCATCTATTGGCTCGATGCATATATAGGTCTACCTTAGCATTTCAATTTAAATTCTCCTCCATTCTCTTCTTTTTTTCCCCAGTTGAGAAAAATAATAGAAATTTTAGAATATATTACTTTTACCTCTCTTGAGATTTTTTACACCTTGCTTATGTCTCTTTAGCTATACAATGATAACAAGTTTTTTCTCGTTAGGTGGGATCTACTACATGAAACAAACAACGTCATATGGTTCTATCATGAATCATGTCTATGGATAAACTATTTAAATCTAAATGCTTTTTAATAGTTTCGTCTATAATTTATCTTAATATTCCTCTACCTCTTACCTATTAGACTATACTCTACTTAATCTACTCTTCTTGCTATAGGTTCAATAGATTTTTTTCACATATGTCCAAATCATTTAAAACACAATTTTACAATTTTTTTCTTAATAAGTGCAGTCTCAATTTTCTTATTAATACATTTGTTTTTATCTTGTCTAATATGTCTACTCATCCAATGTAACATTCTTATCTCTGCAACATCAAACTTATTCTCTTATTAGTTTCTTATTAACCAACACTAAGTCCCATATAATATTGTAAGTCTTATAGCTATACAGTAAAATTTACTTTTAAATTTGAGTGATTTTTTTAATCATAAATAACACCCGAAACACTCCACTATTTTATTTACCCTGCTTGAATACTATAGTTTACATCTTTCTCTATTTTCTCATCATGTTGTATGATGGATTTAAAATACTTAAATCGTATGACTTATGATATGGTATGTTAATTCAATTTTTACTTCTACTCTAAAATTAGTATATTTTTTGTTAAACTTACATTCTATATATTCCGTTTTACTTCTACTTAAACAAAATCTATGTGTTTCCAAAATTAATATCTATACCTTTAACTTTTCATTCATTTCTTTTTTTGACTCTCCAACTAGAACTATATCATCTACAAAAGACATGTTTTGTGACATCAACTCTTGAATATGTTCAATAAATATATCTAAGACTAAAGTAAAAAAAATAGAAATTCAAAGTTGACCCTTGCTCTAAGGTAATAGTTATCAGAAAATCTTCCTTGGGCTCATATTTTGTTCTCACACTAATTGTAATCCTACCGCGCAATTAGTTATAATTTATACAAAAGCATTTTCTTAATTAACATAATTGTTGATGAAGCTTATGTTGTCCTAACAATAAATGCATTTTTTTGTCTCCTGCAAACTCCTATAGTCAAATTCAGCACAACACAAATCACCAATATACCAAGTTTGTACTTGAGAAAGCTGAGAGAGGTCAAAGCAATATTTTTATAATTAGAAAAAATGTTAGTGTAAATTTTAAAAATTTATGGAAAGGTGATGAACACTTAAGTGAGGTGAAGAATCCTTCCCTAAAAACTAACTATTGAGGTGGAAAAATCACCTTACTCAATAGCCTATACTATTCAATATGAAACTTTGTCATCCATACTGCGTAGGCCTCCATCAACTGGCCATCTTGAGATAGCTAACATTCCATCAGCACTTTACTCAACTTTCTGCAAGTCAAAACTTTCTACAAGTAGCTCTTTTCATAAAGCTTAATTAAACTCTAATACCAATTGATAGGCATCCAAATGAAGTGAAAAATCTTCTCACAAAAGTTAGCTATTAAGATAAGAAAATCACCTTACTTAAATATCTCACCTTACCTAAACATCTCATTAAATAGCCCATATTACTCAATATAAAATTTTGACATCTCATACTACTTTAGTCTTCATCAAAAAGTGGATGTAAATTACTCTAAATTTTATGCACAATCAGCTCTCCTACACATCTTGGAATCTCAACTGCCTTTTGTATGAAAGTAACATTTCACATGCCACTAATAACATTATTTATCCTGCAATCAAGTGCGAATTTGCTTATTCTCTTACTAATAAGTCACTTCTCATTGCATGTTGCAACAGAATATCTGCACCAATGAAGAGAAGCACCACTACAAGGGAACCTTGAACGGAACCATACATGTGGTTGCTGGTGGTGGTGGAGCAAGCCTTTCAACATTCACTACTCTCAAAACCAAATGGAGTATCTTTAAAGACTATGATTATGGGTTTGTAAAACTTACTGCATTTGATCGTTCAAATCTCTTGTTTCAGTACAAAAAGAGCAGGGATGGAAAAGTCTACGACTCCTTCAGTATATCAAGGGATTAGAGAGACATCTTGGCCTGTACAAAGGATAGTTGCCCAAGTACAACTTTAGCACCTTGAATGGCGAAAAGGCTGAAAGCTTCAATTCATATATGCCATGTTCCAACTTGTTAGAGCAGTAGGTAGATTTTCTTTCATCAACAGGAGATAGATGTGTCTGGGGCAGTTCCAACTTGTTAGTTGTGGTAGATTTTCTTCTATCAACAGTAGATAGATCTGTCTGGGGCAACCCGTCCTATCTATCATCCCTGAGTTCTAAGACCAACTTGGCCTTGCTAGAATATACAATCTAGTTTAGTATTTACAGCAGGTTACAGTTTATGCTGGAAGCACTTTCTTGTTCCTAAAATAGAATAGGAAGGAGAAGTACAAGAATGCACAAGCAATTCCAGTAACTACCAAAACCCAATGGAACCCAGATGGATGGTCAAACACTGTAGCTTCAAAATTCATTCCAAAAACTGCTGTCACAGCAGCAAACACTGTAGCTAACAATGTAGCTGCTGTGAGAAACAACTCAAATTGTATTAGATGGTTCTGAATATTGCCCTGTCAGATATACAAAGGATGAACTCTTAGTTGTACACAGTTTATATTGTGAAAGAAACAAAGGAATGGACCGCAGAATGCTAAGTTGTCAATCATGGCTTACCAATTTTATATTGATAAAATCTTCAGTGTCGTCAATATATTCTTTGAGCTGCATCACCAGCAAAAGAAAAATATTCTCAGCATCTACACAAAGCACCCTGCCTAAATAATCAAAACACGATGCATCTCTTGGAGAGAATATTTTGACATCAACCATGACTTATGCAAAGAAAGATACAATAGCTCAGCATTAGCAAAAATCAGAAGCCACGAGAACCAAGATTGTCACACAAGTAGCTTTCTTACACAACAGCCGATGGGTCAAATACAAGCCTCAGCCAATCTAGGATGATACAAGTTATGAAAGCCAGCATAGAAATACCATAATTTGACAAAATCGATAAACTTAAAAACTATTAGTAACTCATATCTCTTACCGATAATAACTTGTTAAGACTGTTATCAATAACGATGAAGTATGCTTCAAGCAACATTTCCAGTGGTTCAATCTTTTCCCCATTAGTAGATGAACCAGTTAAACTGCCATGTTTACTCAAATTTCCAATGTTGCTGAAAGTCCTTTGCAGCATCTCTGCACCACTTATGGTCCGCTCTGGTGAAGCAGGAGCTGATTTTGAATTCACTCTTCCAGTTCCTGATATATGAGTCTGAAGGAAAAGGTCACCTAAAGGGTAAGTATCCAATCTTCTCTTCTTCTCACTCAGGCACATCTCAGCCATGTCCCCATCATCATCCATGAGATGTTCTATTTCATCACGAACCTAGGAATTAAACACAAATTAGTTGTTGCGGGCAATGGAAATCAAATATAACATTCAAGGATAAGAAAATTATCCATATCAACCTTTTGAACCCGTTGAGTCAAAGCAAGGAGATGACCTTTAAATCTTCGAACGCGTTCTAGATTAAGAGTACTGATGGATGAGGCTAGCTCATCTAGCGCAGGATATATTTCCATTTCTAGTTCCGTCACCTATAAAATCCAGAACCTTGTTAATGTAAGGAGTTGTAAATGACAATTTTATCACTTCAATACAGCTGGTAGCTGATAAGATTTACATGCTAAATTCAAGTTACAAAACTCTAAGTTATACCCAGTGAAGCCATTGATTTACTTGTTACAATGGCAAAAGCTCAGTAGTAAGATTAATATACTGGCGCAGTGATAGTAGTCTACATCAATAGAAATAGCAACCTGGTAACATTACATAATCTATGTGTGGCTGCCACATCTTGCCTGTACAATGCTATACGCTTCATAACAGACAAGGACAGAGCACAAAGCATAGATCTTGAATAAAGTGAATGGAGCAAAAGAATGTAGGCAGACAATAGAGAGTAATCAATATTAAGTTTTGTGCGTTGTCTAAATTTTTCAGGAAATGGATATTAATATGACAGTTAATAAAATCCTGCCAATCAATTATTTACCATACACAGTCACAAAACCACAAAACTTGGAGGCCTATCAACTTAGTGCTACTATTTTGATATAAAAATGTATAAATTATATTACCAAGTCTAAATTCTCGGGATAGTTGTCAAATCGTGATACGTATCACAAATCAAAAAACATATTTATAAATTGTGAATCATAAGATATATCAAATGATAAGATTCAGTAATAAGTAAAAAAATAATATGAAATATGAAGTATAAAATATGACATATGTATATCTTTATAATATGCATAAAATACTCAAAATAATAAATTTAACCCAAAAATTAAGAAAAATACTCAAGTATAAGTCATTGATAAGCTCATTAGTAATTGGTAAATAATTAATTCTTGTAATAATCTCAACTAATATTCTTCATTGCATTCTTTATAAAAGGCATAGATAATTCTTAACAATACAACATTACTATGTCAACTCATTATTTTCACATATTTCTAAATAGCAAAGTCGTACTATTTCGCCATATTGTCCTGAATTGCACAATTCATGGCCAATCTAGCCATCAATTCATATTGTTGATTTTGTAACTAATTACGAATCATAAGATTCAAATTGTGAATTGTACAATTTAGAATTACTCCGATTCAACCACCGATTCATATCAGTAGTTTTATAACTCATTACAAATTGTAAGATTCGAATCATGAACCGTACGATTTTGATTACTATGGTTCTCAGTGTCACTTCAACAATTAGAGGCGTGGGTCAATTCACCTGAGCATCCAAAGAAGAGCATGTCAACTCTAGAGCCAGCTCCAGTGCCCTGAACTCAAAAGGCAGATCATCTGTCTCAAAAAGGAAAAACACGATAAGCAATTTTATGCACTTCTTACCTCCAACAAAGGCCTTAGCATAGGTTGGAAGCATTATTGTTTTTAAGCAAGAAATCAAAAGAGCCACTGAAGATTGAAGGATAAGTATCTTGTTCCTAAAACACATCACAACAGCCAGCGTCTTTCCAGCATCTTTATACTTCTATCCCTGATAGTGCCATAACAGATATGACCATAAAATATCCTTATTGATCTCATGTTCTACTGATAAGATATTTTTTTCCACCATCTGCCTCACCCAAATGTCAATATGTTGCAGCAGAAAGAGCTACATCCTTACCAGATTTTTCTTTCTGAAGCCGATTGCATAATTCTAACTTGTACTGACCAACGCTTCCATCCAAGGAATTCATCAGAATAACCTCATCAGCAGTGATTATACACCGGATTTGCTCAAGGTTGACTACAATAGCCTTCTCCCGTCCCAATATGGTAGAAGGATAAATGAACATAGGATCCAATAGTCGGAGATCTCGGGAAGGCAAAGAACAATGTCTCATAATAGTAGCCTTGTCAAGTGTCACGGTCTTTGAATTTCCATCCTGATCAATTTGTATCCAAGAACGACTTCCATGACCTCTCTTCTTCAGCCCTGTTATATTAGACCCACGATTCACATGCCCAATGAAGATAGACCTCGCACCACCATCATAAGATAAGGCAGGTTCAGGTTGACTGGAAGGATAAACCTGGCCTTGTGTTTCATCCATTGGATTTTCCTTTTATCACTTCTTTCACTGCTGATCTGATATGTGTTTAGCTGGGGTTGTGCACATGTTTAGTCAGTACAAATTGAGTAACACAAATTCATTTCTAACCACATCTACCACCTGATGTGATCCATCTCTTGTGCATTTCTCAATTTAACACCTAAAATCCACATATAGGATAGAACCAATATGCTAGTTAGTTTAAGGAAAATATATTTAAATAACCACTGAAGACGAGAAACCAAGAAAAAAAAATAGATTTTTTGTGGGGTGGGGAAGAGTGTGGGGAAGAAGTTCATATACTTCTACTAGCTGGTGAATCTAAGGAAACATTTAGCTAGTCAATTTCTCGAAAAGGGGGCATGAAAAGAAAAAAAAAAAAAAGGAGGAGGAAATCAAGAGTGTAGGAAAAAAATAACGAAGGCTCGGTATTAACTACTAGAATTAACTCATATATCCTCCTTTTGAAATGCTAAAAATTCTTTAACTTATAAACTTATCAATGACAGAATTTCATGTCTTCTCCATCAATTATGGGAAAGCTCACAAAAAATAATAATAATAATAATAATCCTATCATGAACAAAGAACCCATATTTAATTTCATGAGCAACGACTAATCGTCGATGTTTTGTTCCTAGAGTAATAATTAGCTTAACGAAAAATCATAAACAAAACAAGTAAGTTGGATTCTCGATCGTTGAAAGAAACCTTCCGACACTGAAAAAATCCTCAATTTCACAATTTCGATACCCATCTTCCTTTAACTTCTATTAATTGTTGTAAACAAGAATTATCTAGCATACATGCTTGCACGAGTTCTATTAATTGAAAAGACGCAAAACACCGTAAAGATGATCACCAGTAAAGCAGCGACAAACCAACGGAAACCCAAGAGGAAAGTTTGAAGTGGAAATAAAACTCACAAAGTTGTTAGTAATAATCACTAATTACCTGACGAAAAGGACCTTTGAATTGCCATGATAAGAAAACAAAATTTGATAATCTGAAGCTGAAAGTGCAGAAAGTGCAGGGTGTGGCTCTCAGAGTTTGGCTGATATGATATCCTCCCCAATGGTTTTTTTTTTTTTTTTAAAAAAAAGCTCTTTTCTATGGTCGTTTGGAACGTGGATAGATATATAGATCTAAAGGGAAATCTCACTCTATCCTGGATTACACTTAAAAGATATAATTTTTTATATTTTTATGATCAACATTTTTTAATTAAAATAAGAAATTATACATTTACCTACAAAAATATATATCTGACATTTTATTATTAAAAATTATATTTTTTTATATTTTGATTAAAAAATTTAGTAGGAATAAAAAATATAAAAAAATGTATGTGAATTTTATTTCGTACAATAATTTAACAGGGAAGAAAAATCTCATAAAAGTCAATCTACTTATGAATAGGTTACTTTTAGACGAGACCCGTCGCATTTCATGGCATAGTTAAAAGGAGTTTTTCCTTTTTTTTGTCCTTTGTATGGCAAGACATTTAGTTTACATATTGAATAAGAAAATCTATGTAGTTTTATACATTTTTATTATTAAATTTTTTAATTAAATCATGGTAAATGTATAATTTTTTAATAATAACATAATAAATATATAATTTTTATAAATAAATATTTTTTTTTACAATTTAACATGATTGGATTTCTTAAAAAAATTTATATTTATAATTTTATTAAAAATTTTAATAAAAAATTACACCAAAATTTAATTCTATAAGAAAATAAATTTTTCTATGTCATCCCTTAAAATATGAATCTGGCCAAAAACAATAAAAGTACACCTATTTAACTACCAAGCCAACCCCTTAATAAGAATGAATATTTCTGTAGTCCATTCTCTCTTTCCACCCCACACTAGCTTATTGTTCATCACTGTCAATGACCAGCGGGGCCACCTCCTCCCTCTTCCATTTCGCATGAAGACACCTACGGATGAAGATCCTTTGAAGTGAGGATTCCTGAAATTCATGAAGTAAAGGGCAGAAGACGTACTTTTATAAATAAAAATAAAACATGTATATTAAGAAACAAAATAATAAAAACACGTGAGGCACTTTACTATTTCAGAGTAATTTCTATTTCAAAAGATTCTCATCCGACACTTACATGAAGGAAGCTGGGAGTCCCATTTCAAGTTGTGTCGCATCCCACCTCTCCTCTTTGCCTTGAGCTAGCGCCGATGTGTTGGGGTCGTCAACAACCAAGCTTTGAAGCTCCTCCTTTCCTCAGATCTTCTACTAATGAGTGAGATTTTCAAAAAGGGATCTTGGCTTGTGTCCTTGAAGTTTGATACCCACACTCCCTTGCCACATTTTTCAACTTTCTGAAGTAATTTCTAAGCTCAATCTTTGATTTCAAGTCATGCCTCATCCTACCTTTCCTCCTCGCCTTAAGCTAGCGGCAATGTGTTATGGGTTGTCAAAAACCAAACTGTGAAGCTTTTCTCTCCTCCTGACCTCCTCTGCCAGTGAGTGAGCTTTTCAAAAGGGGGTTTTAGCTTGTGTTCTCGAACTGTGATATCCAAACTCCCTGGTCACAATTTTTACTTTACAGAATAATTTCTAAACTCAATTTTTTATTTGAAAACCAATATGATAAACTTAGAATAGGAGAATAGTAATAAGAATAGTGAACATAAACTAGAATCGGGGCTTTTGACATTAGAAGGTGAAATTAACTAAGTTGAGTTGAGAATATTAGTTGTCAATTGAACTATCATAATATTAATTGTATCTTGATTATGCTTATAAATAATTTTGAATCGACAGTATGGGTTTAATTTTAAGCTTGGACAAATTGGTTCACTATCATTTTGGAATAATAGCATTGTCTATGAGTAAATAGTATTATCATCATGTATTTTTGTGGTTTTCAAAATGTTATTTTTAATTACTTATTTCAACTAACTTTTAGGACTAGTGTATTACCTTCCATTAGAATGGCAAATGCAAGTTTGATTTAAATCCTTTAAATGTTGGCAATACTTACGTGAATATTAAAATTAAATGTAGTATTGATTCTAATTCTAATAGTACCTGTCTATTATAAAAGTTGGTTTCAAATTGCTTCGCGAAAGTCTAGTGTGTAATGCTCACTTTTTATATTGCTGAGACTTGTGGGATGTTACATATATAGTATGTTCAAGATATTTTTAATGATGTAATGAATGGTTTATGGCTTAGAAGGTTAAAGACCGTGCTTCTTATTTCTACTGTCATTTCTGAAGTTAATAATTTTTTGCATTTATATTTATTTTATATCAGTATAGAATTGTTTTTATTTAAAAGAATTTTGTTGAAAATATTATAATTAACAACAATACATATTATCCTTTAGTGTATCTTGACTTGAACCCCAACTAGTAGAGGGAAGGGTGATACTAATTTCATGTGGAGGCCAACACATGTAGATTGGTTAAATAATATTAGAGTGAATTAAAGTGAATCGAATACTCATATTGGTTAGTTATCCTCTCGTAAGCTATATATATATATATATATGTCTATTATTAGTTTCATTACAGGCCCTACCATTAAGTGTGTTTTTAAATGTTTGATGTATACGTGCATTCATTTCTTTTCATAATATAATCTTTTAATTTTACAGTTCATATTAACTTCTTTTGCCACCTTGAGTTTTTCTTTTATATATATTTTATTTTACTAATGTGATAATTTGATTTTTATACTTACGTTGATCTATTTCACTCTCTTTATGAAATTGAATAACTTCTTATTGATATTATAGTTTTAAGCATGATTTCTTTCTCGTAAGTTTATTTTTACTTTTTTGATAACATTATTTTATTTAAATTTATTTTCATGAAAACACTTGTGCCTCCACTTGTTCCATTTCTTCATCGTAATATATATTATTTGCTCATTAAGTTCAAACTTATTCCTTCGTCTTACATGTTACAAATAGTCGTATAGAGCTCGACCTATCTTCCATAGCGTAGTTCGTGTTATGATTGTGTAATGCGCCCAACACTTTGTTCGTATGAGTCTCATGATGTGTTTTGTTCATTTTAATATTAACTTGTTATTAAGATCTAGATAATGGCTCCTTTAGACTATAAGTAGGATCTCTGCTTCTTGTATAGTTTCCTTTGGATATTTATGTTTTGTAATGTTAAAAAATGATAATAGAGTTCTCCTAGATTATATTATAAGTTATTGATTGAAATTAGGTTATTGTAAAATTTAAAATAACTGATTTTTTTAGGGAGACACTACTAAATTTTCAGGGGGAGGAAAAAAAATTTAAATGATGAACTCAAATATTCTAGATATTTAGCACTATGTATAGGCATATGTCTTAATTTGCAAGTTCCAAGAAGCAAGATTAATCTTGGATTTCGCGTTCTCACCAGGGTGTGACAAGATCTATGTAACATAGTACTATTATATATCATATAGAATAAATGTATGTATTATATTAGCAAGTTTAATTTTTTTCTTTTAATGTACAAGATATAAACTCTTGGATGCGTAGAATAATGTTAAAATTTTTAAATATAGCTAAAATACATTTTTAATCCTTTAATTTTACTTTTAAGTTTCACTTTTATTTATTAATTTCATTTCATTTTAGTTTGATTCTTTAATTTTATTTTAAATTTCACTTTTGTCTTTTAATTTTTTATTCCAATTTAATCTCTTAATTTTACCTTAAATTTCATTTCCCTTCCTTTAGTTTCATTTTGGTCTAATTTAGTTCCTTAACTTATATAAACTACTCAAATGTTTTCTTCTCCTTAACATTATTAAATTGTTTAATAGAAAAGTTTTGTATAACTCCTTAATAACTTTAATTTTAATAATTTTATTGTCAATTTGGATTTTATTTTCATAGAGTTACAGAGAAAAGAGATCAAATTAAAAAAAAATTAAAATACAGAAATAAAATATAAAACAAAGCTAAAGAATTGAAGTAATATCGCATAAAGCTAAAAGATAAGGTGAAACTTGAGATAATATTGAATGACTAAATTGAAATCAAAAGAAGCTGAGAGATGAATAAAACTAAGTGACCAAAAATACAATTTTGCCTTTAAATAATATATATAATCTGTTAATTTGTAAAATTAATTTTTATTTACTACTAATTAAATGGTAATAATATTTTCCAAAAACTATTGTATGCAAAAATGTATAAAGAGATAAATAGAAGATAAAAAAGCTAAATGTAACTAAAATAAATAAAGTATAAGTAACATAATTCTTGAAAATTATATATATATATATTAAAATATAATTAATTACAAATTAAAAGAAGTTGACAAAACATTAGTCTCTGTATTTCTTCTTATGCCTTCTGACCTCTTTTTACCTTGTTTTTTCTCTTTTATTGTTCTTTTTCACTTTTTTAGCTTACTTTTATAATTACTTTTTGATACAATTATGGAAGAATATTATTAATCAAATCAATTTTAGAACATTTATGAATATAAAAAATAACAATAAAGTTAAATTATAATAAAAACATTAACAATAAATAGTCTTTAATAGGATAGAAGAAACAAAATTTTGTAGTTTCCTCAAAATCTTGACTATATTAGAATTTAATCCTCCAATTAAACTATTCTCAAAAAGAATGATAGGTCATCCTATGACAGCCATGAAAATATTAGACTGCAAAAGAATTTTTTTATTATCACTTTACATCCTTGATAAATTGAATCAAAAGATCATGAATTGTGCTCAGAATATGAGCACCTTTTATGTTGCCAAAAGTTTCACCTCTATTTTCTTTTATTGTTTTCTTTTTTCCCCAATCAACTTGTGTTTAATTTTGTTTATATCTTATTTAATACCCAGAATTATTAGAAATAAAAATAAAAAAATAAATGAGGGTATGAATAAAATATAATTACTATATTTGATATGATATAAAAAAATTAAAATATTTTTATTCATATATTTAGTTAGATAAAAATAATAAAAAAATAACTCTCATATTTTTACTTTCAAAATAATGACAGAATAAAAAATATCGATAATAAAAATATAATAATTTTTATATAAATTAGTCATAATAATATTCTTGATTTGCATTTTTATAAAATGAAAATGTTACCAAACAAAGTTATTAAATAGATTCCATTTATTTTTCTCTCAACTTTCCCCTACTACACAGGGCATAATTGTGCCTCTTTGATCATGTTTTTAAAAGGTGTTTTGTCCATCTTTTATTGTGCCTCTTTGATCATGTTTTTAAAAGGTGTTTTGTCCATCTTTTATTATTGAATGGAATTTCTCTATCTCTAAAAATATTATATATATATATATATATATATGTGTGTGTGGCAACAGATATTAGTTATATTTTTAAATACTAATTTTTTAAGATTAAGATTAATCTAAGATCCCTTCTCACGTGTGGCGTCACATTAGTAGTCAACATGGCGATACAATTTGCCCACAGCCAGCTCGGCGACACCCAGAGAGAGAGAGTTGGCTTTGTCGCAGATATGGCGCGAAACGCAGAGGTTGTTAATCAGGCAACCGAATCGGAAACGCCGATAATTCCGCAAGACTTTTCGTCGTCAAATCCTCCAGAAGATCCTAATTCCTCAGTTGGCATTGCAATGTTATTCCAATTTCGTATAACCAATCAGCAAATTAAGGAAAACAGACAGCGTCGAACATATGTTCAGCTGCAATTTAGTTTACCGACCTTGATTCAATTCATCAATCTCCAGGTATCTTCCTAATCAATCGTTAGGTGTTATTTTCGGTATGTTTTGGGCTTCTAAATTATGGGGTTATTGCTTTTCAATTTTTTTAATGTTTATTGGATTTTTATATTTCGTTTTTGTTTTTCATTTGATTTGGATATATATTGCAAATTATAGATTCGAACCGATATAAAGGGACTGCTGATTGGCCGGTGCCGCTTCCGGCCAATGAAATTTTTGCGGCTTGGCGTATTCAGTAAGTTTTCTGATATCTATAATGGGTACCTGTGTTTTTGTGACTGTAAATCGAAGCGATGGAATAACAATTAAGCTGATGGAATTTTACGTTCCGGCCTTGAAATGTATGTTGCAAATGGATACTGGGATGTCATAAAGGATTTGCGTATGAAGCTCTGAAATTTGCTGAAAACTTTAGATTTTCAAGGTTGCTTTGCATGAGATCTTTACTGCCAGGAAAAACTTGTATCTAGTATGCTGTTGTGCTAGATTGACAAGCTTTAGCATTTGGCAACACAAATATGTCATTCTTTTGCTGATTACCAATTTCGTCACATCTTGTGTTCTTTTTTGTTTTCTAAAGTTGGGCTTATTTTTTCTTCTCTTTCTTTCTTTTTATTTTATTTTATTTTTTTGAATAAAGTAGTCCTTTACTCGTGCAAGTAACTTGGAAACTTCAATTGTTTATTTCATTTTTCCTCACACTAAAATGTGGACTACAAGATGACAATAAAGTCAAATAATTTTACTTAGGGACTTGGAATATGACAGATAAAAGTTTTAAGCATTCAGGCGCTCATGCAGGAGTTGTTGAAGGGAAAGAAAGCGATCAGAAATGCTTACAGAGACATTTAATCAGAACATAAACAAGAAGCATGTAAAAATATCTTCAGAAACCCTTGATGGAAAACGAACCAGTAATCTTTCTGATCCAAACCCAGAGGTTTTTGATGGGAGTGAAAGCAATGTGGATTCAGAAGTGCTAATTGATATTACTGTTGGAGGTGAAAGAGAAAACCCAGAAATATCGAGAAGTGATAACAATGATGACTCTAAAGCAGGTACCAATGGCACTAAAAGCATAATGGTTCCAGCTGAAACGTCGAGTTCTTCCTCTTCATCAGAATCATCTTCAAATGGTTTCTTTCAAGCTAGAAAGGTTAAATTTGCTGAGTCTTCAGCATCTAAATCTGCATCAAAAGAGGAACACAGTGACGTCTCTCGTGAGAGGTATATCAAATCTGAAGCTGGCAACAACTCCCCAGTTCCTGCATCAACATCTCAAATTTACAATTCGAACCATGGTCATATGAGTATGTCCCCAACTGTAATCCCTCCTGTCCAAGTGATGGATCGATCATCAGAATATGATCCCTACAGGATTCCATCTTCAGTTTTTGCAAGCAATACAAATGCAATGGATTGGACCAATGATTCAAACGAATCATTGTTTAGCATTCAAATAGGAAACCATAGTCTCTCCAGAGACCGTTTGTTTATGTCCCATGAATTAGGCAAGTCTGGGGAATTGACTAAATCTGGTGAGTTGAATATGTTTCACCCACTCCCTTCAGTTCTAATGGAGGACAGAGACAGTGGCAGAAAGAGTGTTGAAATGGAGGACTCGCAAACAACTGAAATGTCGGATGAAGATTTCAAGTTAGAAGAAAGCCTTGATAAAAACAAAAACAAGGTAAAGAATTCACATCCAGCTGTAAGTTACAACACCCATGGCAATGGAACCGGTGCACACTCTTCTGCTTTACCAATGTGAGCCTACTTTATTCTCTAATTTATATATACATTCTTTATATTTCAATTCAACAAAATATATAATAAATATGAATAGACTGAAGAAGCAAATGAGCCTATGTCCATATTGAACTACTTATGTTTGTTTACATTATTGTCTTACATTCAGTTGTGGTTTACCTTAATTGATTGAAACTTGTGTGCCTTTACGATCCTCCGAGGGTATGTGAACAGGCTCAAGTTTAAAAGCATGTTTCTATGCAAAGCATCTGTTCACATACCACTTACCAGAACATGCATGCATAACTGTATATCTATTATCTAATCAACAAGGAATCTTTGTGCATTGCAGGGAAAAGAAGCGTACATGGCCATTTTGCTACGGTTTTTGTTGTAGCTGGGCATTCTGTTGCTTTAAGTTGCCAAGCTGCTGCCTTTCATGGCCAAGCTGTTCCTGCCTGAAATGTTGCTGGGCACTCTGCTGCTGTTGGCATGCTTCTCCTGCGTATGTTTCTTTTGGTCCACCCATGTGACATATTTAAATATCAAATAGAAAGCCCTTTCTAGCGTTTCTCTTTTCTTTCTGCTATATATTCATTTTGTTCAATGTATTTTGTTCTGTTTTTACTCCTTTTGATCAATAGTATGTCCTTGTGATCTATCTTGACCTTTGTACATATTTTTTATGTTGTAATTGTCCTTAAATTCTCAAGAAGTCCTTGCGGTTTCAACTCAAACTATATAAGCTCATTGATTTAACTTGTTTGAAATTGTTTCAGTTTAACAGAAGCGGAAAGAATTAATTCTATGAAGACAGAGAGTCCTCAGCAACAATCTTCTAATAAATCTTCTGAAATGACTTCCAATTCAACTTCCAATTGTTGCAATTGGTGCCAATGCTTCTCTTGGTTGTCTTGTACTTCTTGTTGTCCACAGACTGATAGTCCTCGGCAGCAATCTTATGATAAAGCCTCTGAAAAGACTTCTAGTTCAACTTCCAATTGTTGTAGTTGGTTCCAATGTTGCTCTGGGTGTTGTTGTTCTTGGGGCACATGTTGTTCACAGACAGATAGTCCTCGACAGCAATCCTATGATAAAGCCTCTGAAGAGACTTCCAGCTCAACTTCCAATTGTTGCAGTTGGTTCCAATGTTGCTCTGGGTCTTTGTGTTCATGGGGCAAATGTTGTTGTTTACAGACTGGTAGTCCTCGACAGCAGTCTTATGATAAAGCCTCTGAAAAGTCTTTGAGCTCAACTTCCAACTGTTGCAGTTGGTTCCAATGTTTCTCTGGGTCTTGCTGTTCATGGGACAAATGTTGTAGTTGTTCACAGACAAATAGTCCTCGACAGCAATTTTATGATAAAACCTCTGAAAAGACATCTAGCTCAACTTCCAATTGTTGCGGTTGTTTCCAATGTTGCTCTGGGTCTTGCTGTTCATGGGGCAAATGCTGTTGTTGTTCACAGACAGATAGTCCTCGACAGCAATCTTATGATAAAGCCTCTGAAAGGACTTCCAGCTCAACTTCCAATTGCTGGAACTGGTTCCAATGCTGCTCTGGGTCAAGTTGTTCGTGGGGTAAATATTGTTGTTGCTGTTGTCATTGTTGTTGAGGGATTGACTTTTAAAGAATTCATACACCTTTTTTGTTTAGTTACCATATTCAGGAATTTAGGTTTGATCAGATGCCAATCCCCATATTTTGAGAATATGGGAATGGATGCATCTCAAAACTTAAGAGCTTATCATTTCTAGATTGTCTGTCAAAAGAGAATTCTGGTGTCACGTGTGGATCAAAAACTATCTTTTACCCCCTTGTCCTTTAATTTTTACCTTCCTGCTTTAGTTTGAAGAGGTGACGGAGATGATGATGGCTTGCAGTCTCTGATCTGTGTCCGCCTGCCTGGTTTGGATGAATTAGAGGGAACTATGAATGATATTTCTCGTAGTGGCAAGTAGCACCCCTTTTGTAAATTAATTTTTCTGAAGTTTTAGATTTTTCTTTCACTTTTCATTGTAAATTTACTATAGGTTAATGAAAGTCCCATGATTTTATTGTAGAACTCCCTACTTTTATATTACTTCATTTGATCTTTATCATGTGCATATGCTGCCACACATAACTATATATAACTGTGTGCGTGGATCTCAAATAAGTAAACACAATAGTATTTCTTTTTCATAATATAAAATTCTCTGAAATTTATTTGGCCAGATTCTCACTTCGAAGTTATATTACTCACATATTTGGGAAGTGACATTTATGTTCGGAGAAATGAGTAATTAGAGCAAATATCTCATTCTTTTCTATACGTTTTGGTAGGATGCGTCAGTTCTTCTGCCATCGAAGCTATAAATTGATTGAGAGTTGGCAACAACACATTTTTTTTTTCTTTTTGGCTATTTATAAAAAGTAAAAACTGTGGCCAAAACTACGAAAAAAAGAAAGGTGCAATCATTTACATGTAACTTTTTTTTTTCAAATAGATGATTATTCATGGATCAATTAGTCTAAATACATTATTTACGTTTGTTCGTTTGAGACCATATTGATTAAGGTTTGGATGATTCTTTTCCAAATAAAAAGAAAAAAAATTATATGGGTTGTGTTATCCTCAAACTATCACATGTCTTATTGAAATGAACCATATATCAAACAAAAAATAGAAGTATTTGACATGCATATTAATTTCTTTCTTCAAAATTACAATGCGAAATTGACTTTGGTGTGGTGACAAAAACATCAGATGGATCGAATAAAAGTAGGATAGGATAGGACAAAATTTTTATGGAACCCACTAATTTTAGATTTGGATATTATCAATGTTTTAAGAAACGACTTAATTTGGGATTAAAAATGATAACAGCCCAATAGTGAACCCCCAGCCCAAACTATGAGCGGCAAAGACAGGAGATTGAGAAGAGGACATCTAGCTGGCTAAATTTCTTTCAAATGGAGAAAGAATACCTTCTACATATAGGATTTATTTTCTATCTCTCTACTTGTTCTTTTTCCTTTTTTTTTTCTTTATTTAAAGAATATTTTACCATTTATTCACTAAAAAAAATTCAAACTCATATATAGAAGACACAAGACGTTAGGAGATTTATCATTGAAATGAATTCCAAAGACATTATGAAACAATTGAAAGCATTCATATTAACATGTGTGTGTGTGTGTGTGTTTTTCATTTAAATGAATTCCAACGACATTATTAAACGATTGAAAGCAGTCATATTAACACGCGCGAGCGTGTGTGTGTTTTTCCTCTGAAATTAATAGTATTAATATTTTGTGAAAAAAGTCAATGGACACTTGGAGCGTTCTTTGTCTCTCATTCATTATTGTACAGTAAGCTGAATGGGACAGATCGGTCGATGAGCTTTTGTACGGATATGAAGGTATCTAAGGATGTTTGGAGGCATAAAATACCTCCGTAAGCCAAATACCATGAAAATGGAAATTAAACAACATATTTTGCTCTTAAACCCAAAAAAAAAAAAATTGCATGATGTCAGTCCAACAGGCTAAATGTCATAACAAAATTCTATTGAGGTCCCTTGGTCAATTTCATGCCACATTTGATAGGGTAAATTATTTTTTCTCTATTGAAAGACTGATAAATTACATGATTTTATCTTTTATTATAAAAAAAATACATTTTTTATGAAATTAAAAAAATATTCTACAACTAAATTTATTTTGATCAAACGATGAAATTATTTATATTTGAATTTTATAATTTATTTTGTGATAAAATAATAAACTTAATTTATTGTTAGATTTTGTTACATTTAAAACTGTGTTTATGTTGATCAAATACATTATTCTTCCCTCCCTGAGGATAGCATAATTACATGTTTTTCTTTTATTATAAAAATATATACAGATTTTTTTTAAACAAAAAATGTCTTAATTATGATTTTTTTTTAACCAAAATATCTTTAAGGATAAGACTTTTTTTTTTTGGTTGAGAACTCAATCATATGAAAATGTATTTTTCTTAAAACTTTTATTTTAATTATTTATTTTGAGTTAAAAATCATAAACTTGATTTATTCTAAAAGTCTATTTAGGTTTACGACAATACTCACGTTTATTAATATATATTTCATATGCCAGTTAATATTGAAATTAAATGACGTTAATTATAATCATTTAATTGGTTTAATTTTTGTAACAAATAAAAAGTATTATGTGAATTTTTAAATAATTAATTATTTCATCAAATTTTTTTACAATTTACTAAATTTAAAAAATAACTATTTGTATTAATCTAATACATGTTCAATATTAACGATAAAAAATAAAAATTTAATATTCACTATATATATATATATATATGAGCATTTTAGTAAAAATAGATATAGTTGTAGTCTATTTTTTTAATTTCAAGAAATTTTTACATATTTTCTCATAATAAAAGCAAAAGCTGTGTAATTACACTGTTTGTGAGGAAAGAATATTTTGGCTTAGAAACAACAATTATATAGTCAAATCATCTCCCAAAAAGTAGGAAAATAATTTATCTACATGTTAACCAAGCGCATGTAGGTAAATAAAGAATATGAAAAAATTTATACGTAATTGTTAAATTTTTACTATCATATTTATTAATTAAAATATGATAAATATATCTTTTTTAAAATAAAAAATAAATGTATTTTTATATTAATATATAATTTTTACAACTCAATCTCATATAATTGAATTTTTTTAAAAAATTACATGTATTGTAATTTTATTAAAAAACTTTATAACAAAATTATAACGAACTGTATTTAATGATATTCTAAAGAATATTGTTCAACTTATATACAATTAATTGGCAAAAACAAATCATATGCAATTAAATAATTAAGCGATAGTCATTGGAAGATAATTCATTGATATAAAATATAACTAAAAAAACACTTTAATAAAATCTTATTATTGAAAAAAAAAGTAAACAAAAATTCCATTTTGATCCCTAAATTATGACTTAGGTTTCAAATTAATCCCTTCTTGATCTTTTAGTTTTGTTACAAAACAACGTTTCAATTCTTTCCTAAATATTAACACCGTTATGTGGATCTAGCTGGACCCTACTTGCCACTTTTTTTAATGGAAATTATGACTCATTGACTACTTAGGATTTACATGGACCCAAAAAATAAAAATAAAAATCATTCCTCCCTCCTCAAATTTTCTCATGTTTAATGCACAAGATAAAAAGAAATAAAATAAATAATAATAATTTTGAAGATAAAAATAACTCTCCAACCTTTAATTTTAAAAATTATTATTATAAAAATATAATAAATATTTTTTAAAATATTTCTCAAAGAAGTTACTTTATGCAATCTGTCTCTCGTGTTTCCATTTTGCCCGTCTTCTTCAAGAGTCTTAAACTCATCCCACTCAGTTATCCATCAGCCACGTGCTTCAAGATTTTGCTAACCCTGAACGAAGGACTTGACGACTCTGAAGCTGCAATCCAATTTCTTGAGCTTTTTGCCAACCCAATCCGCAATCTGTGTTCTCCGATACCCACCAACACAAAGCCTTCATAATTTCATTTACATTCAACATAGGCCTCATGATTTTCTGCACATTCTGCAATTATTATAAAGAATTCAGATTATTCAACATAACTTTACCTGAAACGCTATCACCGGAAATGATGATAGATTGTAAAAATATCCACCAATTCCAACAAATTTATTTCATTCTATAATGTAATGGGGTCATGGATCTTTTCATTTAAAGGATAACCCCACAGCTTCAATTGAAAAAGAAAGAAAGAAAGAGATGAATATGACACAATTGAATGGAAATATGAATATCATGCGTGTTCACACTCTCTCTGGCTTATTTAAATTTGATTTGAATAGTTTAAATTATATATATATATATTAATTTTAAAATTTTTATTTTATAGGATCATATATATTTTTTATTTTATTAGATGCAGAATGTAAAAATAAAAATAATTTTATAATTATCAACTATTAAAAAAATTGATTTTCATATAAAAAAATTATAAAATCTAAACTATTCAAATTTAATATAAATAATCCAATTTGAGATGCGTACAATTTCAAGATTCGTAAATAATCCACGTTCAGTTGAATAAATCTCATGCGCTATATATAAATTCTCTTTCTTACAGGATTCTCTAGGAGGCCAGAGCATGTGTAGAGCATTGAAACCTGGAAGCAACTTCATGTTGGTATTCAGGAAAGAATTGAAACAATGTGTCAAGTTATGAGACAAAATTGAGAAAAAAAAATAATAAGGGACCAATTTGAAATATGTGTCATAGTTACGGGAAAAAGAAGTTTTTGGGTATTACGAAGCATGCAGACATTTGATCCTAACCGCACCACAGTAAAGTTTGAGATTCGCGAATCGTGGCATAAAGTTGTGTCTGTCTTTTTCCCCATTTAATAATAATAATAATAATAATAATAATATCCTTAAAACACACCACGATGTGACTTCAGCCAAAAGCAACTTGCACAGCCACGTCAATATGCGATGGATATTATAGCGTGCTTCGCTTCGCTTTGCTTTCCTTAGATTCATTCATAAGTGCTTTTTCCCATTTCACTTTTGCATTCATTAACTTTGATCTTTTTCGGAAGATCACCTTTTGAGTATATTTGAATAAATTATCTTAATCTTTCTTTTTTTCCTTTTGGCGATTTTTAGTTAAAATATAATTATTTTTATTTTAAAAATTATATTTGTCTTTATTATGTATTTATTTTTATTAATAAGATTAACTTTCTAACAATATGTATCTTTTTTAAAAAGTAATGTTATTTAATTATTTTTATTATCACATTAAAAATAAAATCATAATTTTATATTACGTAAAAAGCTAATTTTGTTAACAAAAAAATAAATTTAAAAAATTTGTAATACATATCAAAATGTTATAAAAATCCAATATAATTTGATCAAATCTCAAGAGATGTTATTCAAAATTTTTTGTTGAAACTTGAGAGCCAAATGTTAATATTGTCTATTTAGTAAAATAAGTGGACCAAACTGAAGTTGTCATATAACTAACGGAGCAAAAGTATATGTAAACCTACCTTTTTAATATCAGAATGACAAGAGTACTACTCGCATTATAAGATTAAGATGTATGAAAGATGCTCTCCAACTTCAGACCTAAAAATTCCATGATTGAGATATTTTATGAATATATCGTATAATATAAAATATTACAAGGAGGATACGATATATGCTCTAACTTTTTAGATCTTCGATAGATAATATGAAAATGAAACATTCATAGTCAAGTTCCGCGTAAAGCTGAAGCTCAAAATTTGGTGCCAGCAAAACTTGGTGACCTGTATAAGAAGTTGTAGTTGAAAACTTTAAATTAAAAATATTTTATATTATAAGATTTTAAAATTTAAAATTATTATAAAAAATTTAAATTGTAGAAAAAATTTTAATCCTAACATTTTTTAAAATAATCTTAAAATTTAAAATTATTCAATATAAATATTTTTTAACTTAAAATTTTAAACTATAATTTTTTTCTATATTTAAATAGACCAACTTTCATTGTCTAAAGTTCAGTAGTACCGATGCTTCTCTCGAAAATTGCTCTGTTAATATAAAAGTGATATCTAATCCGGTGCAATGCATGAAATGCTCTAACAAAATATTTATTTTTATAAATTTTATTCGTCAAATAATATGACAATTTTATCTATGCAGTCTATGAATATATATAATCAATATATAAGATTGATGAAAACAATATAATATTGAATATAAAAAATGATTCATGCAAAAACAGATTATGTCATGTAAAAATCCATCGTTTTTATATAAACATAAAACATCAAGCAAATCAATTTCAGCATATAAAAAGTCTCAAGCTAAAATAAAATTCACGCAAAGAATGGAGGGGGGACCTTGGGCATCATAGAATTAATCCTAGCTAAATAATTTATATGAAGTAATAATGCATAAATATATGGGGACTAGTAATCTGTTGGAATCTAACATAAAATCCATTTGACTTCACAAAGTAAAATGAAGAATTCTGCTTCCTTTCACACTTATTCAGCCACTATATTTGGTGTGTAGCATATCTCTTAGTTTGAATTGTATCAAGGACAATACTAAGAAGCTAACAATGGCATGTAAAGGATGAGCAGAGGGGTTAATGAGTAAAAGAATCATGGTTTTAGTATTTTTCAAAACTCAAGCAATGGAAAATAAATTTTGAGTTCCCTTCATCTGCACCCATAGTCTACAATCTCAAAACAACAAAAACTCAAGAAACTCTAATTCTTGGATACCATTCACTTTCATCAATCATATCACTCATTTTCTGATAAACATCATAGACACTTTTTTCACAATTGTAGTCTAAATTGCAAATTTTAAGAGGATATGTGTATTGGATTTGATCACAAGTTGAACTTATTTAAAAATAGATTGAACTCATTTTAAAATACTTAAATTCTATGTATGTAAAAAATTTCTCAAATTCCCATTACATTTGGTTGGAAGATGGAAAATGCAGGAAATGATGTTACCTAAAGACCAGGATAGCTTCCAACAGGCCAACCTAAAGGCCTATTTACATTTGTTTGAAGTAATTTGTACTCCTGTTCTATTCCCTACCTTAGAACAATCAACATACAACAATATAGATTGTTGACTAAATTAACAATCTAGTTCCTAGGTTATTATGACTATTTAATTTTAGTTTTAAAAATGAATAAATATATAAATTAGTATCTAAAAATAATAGATTCCTGACACGTTAATCCTTTTAAACTTATAATGTAGCTAGACTAATTTGAACTAGACAAAATTAAAGTAAAATTTTGTTGAGCAAAATGCAAAGAATGTCCACAACTAAAGATGTTGTGTAATTTGACTTAAGGAATTATCATGAGTAGATCATGAGTAACTTAATGTAATTCCTATCCCCAAACCCATACTTAATAGTTAAAAAACTTTTCATCCCATTAATCTCTTGAATCCCAGACTCAAACTCATTTACTCAGAGAAAACTTATAATGAACAACCTTTTTTTTTCAAGTTTAAACTTGTTTACTTAAAATATATTCATCGTAATAAAAAATATATATAATGTCTATCATTAATATAATTCGAAACTCATAAAATACTATTTGAATGATATTTTTCTTCTTTTACTTTTTTAAATTATATTATATTGATTAATTAATTAATTAATATATACGCACATACTATGAGTGTGAGATTGAATGAATATTATATTACCTAAACTTAGATCCAAATCCTTAAAATATTCATAAAATTTCCACACTTAGACCTAAGCAGGTAAATTTTAAAAGTACTTATAGGATCTGAGTATTTTATCATCCTTATTCTATTTAAAATCTTAACATTACTTGTTCATTTAGGTCGAAGAAAGCTAAGTCAACAAAAAATATATCTAACCAATTATCCCAAATAGCAAACAAGAGTTTTTTTATTACAAAAAATGTGAAAAAATAACAACAAATGAAATCTCCTTTTTGTCACTTGAGATATAGTGAGATATTATTTTTAATGACTTGACCTATTTTAGCTAACATAGACAAATGATGTTAGGATTTTAAATGAAATATTAACAGAAAAGACATGCATGTTGCACAAGACTAGGAGTTAAGAGACTTATAATCACATTTTACAATTGGACGGGGATAAATTGCAAAACTTGTAAATTAAGGAAAATATTTTTGCATCTTAGCCCATTTTTAATACATCTACTGTTAGGTTCCCTAACAAAAGTCATAATATATAGAGAAAATTTTTTAAACGAGATAGCTTTGTGATGCTTAACTAGGAAAAAAAATGCGTGTGTTAATTTTTTATAGACATATAATATGACATGTACATATACTTATTTACAATTATATAATAAACATGGTATATATATTTATTTATAATTAACTTAATTTTTAATTTTTTTTTATAAAATAGATCAACCTAAAAATTTCTCCTTATAAACATCCCAACTAACATAACTTTCCAACGAATGCCACCTCTGATCTCACCTAAAATATTTTCGAGACTGTTCTATCATTTTCAATTTCTACTTCCACAGGTTCGTCATCCCAAGAGATGACATACTGAAATTAATCAAACATCCTTCTTGCACTCACTGACATTGAGTAAAAAGAGTAAATGGAACATCATGATCTACAGACAGATGCCAAGGTGATGAATGAGCCTAGTATTCTCATCCAGGAGACAGGCAAAGATTTACACTACTATTTTTTTTTTTTTTCTGGGGTCCAATAGCCTAGTAAGAATTGAGGTAAGACTTAAAATAAGCTATCAAATTAAAATTCTTTTCACTTCAATATTATCCTATATTACAGCTCTACTTTTGCAGAGGATAAGGAGGAACTCACTCCCATCACAAAAAGGAAGTAGGGAACGGGTTCACAACTATGTGCCTGAGTGGGTGAGCAACATCACCACCACCAGCATGCTTCACAAACTCTGCTGGGGACAGGAAGTTCCCATGGCACACACACATTATCCTCACTTCCTCACCTTTGCCATACCTGTATAATATTCCCTCAATTCTCCTCCCATTCGGGCCATCCCCTTTCGCGAAAACACACGGCATGTCCTCCATTGAGTTAGTCCCGATTCCCCTTCCTTGGTCCTGGGCAGAATCAGGTTTCTTGGACAGATTCTCTGCCTCAGCTCTGGAAGTTCTGATCACATTCTCAGTTGTCTTTTTCCCTGATGAACCCACTGGATCCTGTTTGTTATGTTCCTGCAATGGATGATTACTAGCTGGGCTTCTTGCTTCGCCACAACTGCTTGATCCTGTGATGTAGGGGAAAATGGTCAAGAAGATGAGACTAGCACTTTATTTTCCTTTTTTTGTTGCCTGCAATCCCCTTTATTTCTATATTTCTTTTTTCAGCATAGGAGAAATAATAGAATTAGACCTAAAACCATAAATTCCAGCATTGAAAGTATACGTATGTAAGTAAAAGGTTGAAGAAGCAGGTTCCACTAATGTTTTCATTTTTAAAGTTCAGCACAGAAACAAAGTGACAAAGGAATCAACTCTAAAAAAGCCTCTATATGATCAGGCAACATCAGAAAAGAATTATTTCCCATTGTTAACTTCATTTTAATTTTGTTATTTGTCCTATTCTCCCAAAAGTACTGAACCATGAAAGTCCTTGGAATACCATGGCAGGCTTTGAACAAAAATCAGTGAATTGTTAAGAAAGTAAAAGGGATGAACTTTCAAAACTGTCAATAATTTCCCTGAACTTTTAAGACGAAATTTCAAACAAAAAGAGATAGCGAATATCCCAAGCCAAAAAGAAAGAAATGGAGGGAAAGCTTTCCAATTTCAGAATTCCAATCCTCATCCCCTCTCTCCTTCTCCCGAACAAACTATTAGTCTACCCTTTCCACATATTTTTCTGTAAGTAGTTTCAAGTTCCAAGATATCTTCCCAGCCTGGGTGTATCATGCATATGTATATATGGAATCATAAGAAATACAATGTCAGGCCATAGAACCCAATTCCTACAGAAATTGCTTCAAGAAACTTCAAGTCTGATACAACATGCCCTCATGATCCCAACAATCTTTAACGTTGACATATCTCACACCTCCTGCCAAATGGTCCTATTTTTCCTTCCAAAATGATGACTTCAAGGTGCGAGTTGTGCGTAGTAGCCACTCAGATACATCATACATTCAACCAATATCCATTATAAAGCTAACCTTGTGTTCCTCCACGCTATACACACACAAGTGGTTCTAACAACATTCCCAAGGTTCTTCACCAAATGCAGATGGTTCAAGAAATGCTGACTCAGCCAACCAATACAAAGTAGATAGTAAGATACAGTACACTGACATCACTAGCTGATACATGTAGACGAAGAAGGCTGGCATACCAAATTGACTCTGGTAAAACATTGAGATTTGAGAAGACCTACATGAACCACAGATCAAGCAAACAGCTATATATTTATAGTGGTGTTTTGCTGAATGAAGTTATTACATGAAACCACATTTTGTTTAAAAGTAAACTTAATTAAATCCACCATGACATATTTTAAATATCAATGTTACATAGAAAATTTTCTCTCTTGCTGTTATTGTATTAAAAAACCAAGTAATACGGATAAAGAGAGTTCTGATGCCACGATTCAGGAAGAAACAGACAACATAATATAGAACTAAGGACTTGATAATGTGTATCACATAGCATTCGATGCATGTTTCAACAAATAAACATCATACATTTAGGGCTTTCTTAGTCCCACATGCACATATCAATCAATATATGGCTAAAATACAAAGAGTATACAATTTTTTGTATACAGTATTCAGTTAATCATCAGGCACAAAGGTGTTAAGAAGCAAACAACATATGGTATTTAATTTACAACACTGGCGTTCTTGTCAGGATTAGTGGTCTTCTAACACTTCACATAGGCGACCTGAATCATGCTCTAGATTTTATATTATCAGAGTCTAGAATTAGACATGAATTTGATTATTTTTAACATTATTGGTCATCAAACCTTATCTGGAGCAGAGACGATTGCCTGGGAGAATGCTGCTAAACCAAGCCATATGCATTTACTCTCAAATCTCAAAATCCAGAAATCTGGATCATGCTTTTAGAGGAGTCACATATAAAGCTTTAATTCACCAGCACATCAAGTCAGAGGTTACTAGGTAAGTCAAGATATAATCAAAAGCTGTAGTAATTCAAGTCAAACAAGCACCCGGGATCCAAGAGTTATCATGAGAGAGGGGGGAAAAAACCATCTTCTATTCCTCTTCGGGTGCTATAAATCTAATTTAGGGCTTCTATTGATGGCATCTAGGAATTTTGCGCTAGAGGACTCCTAAGAGAGAGAATAAAAGTGACTATCACAAGAGAGAGAGAGGGTGGGGGGGGGGGGGAAAGAGAGACTCGGAATCATTCTTGTAGAGATAACGACAATTAAGATTAATAATTCTCTCAAATTTTCAAATGTAATCTGTTTTGGCATGCTATGGTATTAAGATGCTTAAATTCAATATAGAGGGACTGATATAAAATCATGCAAAACCAAAAAAGGAATATTTCTTTCTATATTATTATTAATTAGGATCATGGCTTAAATAGTTTGAACATGCGTAAAGAAGACTTATATAGAAGTAGTCCAATAATTAGAAATATAATTAAAAATAGAGGGAGATATAAAAAAAATACAGGTGAAACCATTAAGAAGGATTTAAATTTAAATAACTTATCATGATTTACAATAGAACTTGTTGTTATATTGTAACTAACCCCACCTAATAAGAAAAAAGCTCCTTGTTGTTATATTATTATTAATTAGGAGTTTGCACTAAGTTACCATTATACAAAAGTGAAGAGATGCATCCTCTTTTATCATTTATTAAAAAAAAAAAAAACAAGAAAGGAAAAGGAAAAACCACCACACCACCACCCAAATAAAGCTCTCACAAGTAAAGTAACTTTGGTTAGCTGAAATTCGAAACATGAAAAAGATCACAAATGGATTTCACTAAATATCTTATCCACCTATCGTGACCAACCAAGGTTGGATTTCTAAGAATCACCTTGTCAACACCGGGAACAAATGGCATCAGAATCAACTCTTTTGATCTTCCCTATCATCGGCGTTTTTAGCAACCAATTTAAACAATCCATAGGAACTCTAAAATACGTAAGTGATTAAGATACCCTGTTTCGAATAATTATAAAAGAAAACCAAAATTAAAGAAATAGCATATCAGAAATAGTCAAGAGAATGTGTCCTCATCAATCATGCAGTCAAAATCCGATCCACAATTTCCACAGAATTACACCATCCACACCAAAGCAAACCATAACAATCAACAACACCAGACATACAAGCAAAACAAAAAAATTAAGAACGTTATTCCATAGGCAAAAAGTACATAGTTAAAGGGATAAAATAATTAAAATTGACCGAATAAAGAGGAAAACTTGCAAAGGGTAAGCTCTGTTGACAAGAAGAAAAGTTCTCTCTCCTTTACAATCTTGTTAACATACTAGAAAAACTACTAAATTCAAAACGCAATTCCATAACCAAAAAGTATATTGTTTAGACGAGAAAATTGACCAAATAAAGAGGAAAACTACTAAAGGGTTAGGCGATAGTATCTCCCTTTAATAATCTGGTTAAATTCTTCCGTAGAGCACACAAAATTCTCAATGCATTGGACCTATGTGGGACAAATCGACAACGGAGGGGAATTAACCTGAACAAAGTTTGAGAATACCTAATCCTAATAGCCCAATTACTCAAAAAAGAGGAAAACTTGTAAAGCAATTTACCTTGAAAAGGTTTGCTCTCCATTTCTGACATTCCCGACGAGCTTCCACCTTGAGAATCCGCAGAGCCTTGAGAAGAAGGCTGTCCAAATCCTTGAAAACCAACCTTCCCTTTGGCCAGCACATCACCAAGAACCACTTGCACTTGCCTAGTACTAGTAGCTGCTGATGCACCCCAGCTAGGCAGCCCAAAAGGTCGTGGTGACACCGTTGCTCCACCAATAATTTCACGCCTCTCTTCCTCTGCGCCGCCGCCGGTGCCGTTATCTCTCTCCGTCTTGTAATTTCTCTGCTTCTCCGACCGCCGTCTCTTCGCCTCCATTCGCCTCAATGTCTGCAAATCCTTCCTCTTCCTCCACTGCTCCTCGGTCTCCGTCGGAAGCGACGAAGTCCGCATGAGAGGAGTCGGGTACGCTGACGCCGGCGCCAGCGACGGAGTCGTGGACTCGACGTCCTCTCTTACGAGAGGCATTGTCCCGACTATAGACGACGATCGCATAAGCTTCTTAGCATTCTTGTCGATACCGAATCGACCTCCCAACGAAAGGCCAAGGTTTAGCTCAATCTCTTCCGATTCTACGCGAGGTTCTGAGTATAGGGATTGCTGCGTATTATTACTATAAGACATGAAGCTCTGAAGCAGATCTCTTGGGAACTTGTCTATTTGTAGAGACAAATTCTCCATAGCTTTGGTTCTTCTCCCATCGTTAGCCTCACCCATAGTTCAACAATCAGTTCAAAAAAGAAGAGAAAACAAAAAAGAAGAGATATAATATAATAGTAGCCCTTCAGCTTCTACTAGTCCTTCGCCGGTACAAGAAAACAAGGTTCGTCGTGATTCAAATTCGCAAAATCCATGAAGGAAAACATGTTTCTCACCCGATGATGCTCAATCGCACAGAAACGCATGACCGTAATCAGAAGAAACGTTTACAATCAGAGTGAGATAAGTTATAGTGAAACAGTAAGCAATCCCCACAAAAAGTCGCTTAATCTTTTCCTTTTGCAGAGTAACCCAACCCAGAGGCGACAGATTGTGGGATATAGTTTTTTGAAAAGGAAACCAAAAAAAAAAAAACTTCAAAAGCAAAGGGAAGAAAGAAAGAGTGAAAAAGATATGTTTTTTCTTGCCGGGCTAGCGAGAAGGGGCAGAGAGGAAAAGAGGAGGAGGAAGAATACTTATTATTGTGTTCCGAAAATACCCCTCGGATTGACAGCAAAAGTCTATGGAATCGACACGTGGCGATCAGGTGGTGGGTCTGCGACACGTGGTGATACTAACACGATTTCTCATGTACAATTAATAAAATAAAAAAAATTTATATAAAATTTTTTATATTTTTATTTTAAATTTTTAATTAAAATATAATAAATATATAATTATTTATACATAATATTATGATATATATATAATTTTTATAAATAATTATATTTTTTGTTAATTAAATTATTTATTTATAATACTCCATTCGATCCATATTATAAGATACTTTTAACTATTTCACATAATTTAATAAAATTATTTAATTATTTTAAATTTTTTAAATTTGTCACTTTTTTTATTTTTATTCTTATTTATGGAAGAGAAAAAAAAAAGTTAAATTTAACATTTTTTTTTTAAAAAAAAAGATATTTTTAAAAAATTAATATAAAAAATTACATAATATCTTATATTTTAAACTAAATAAATCTTTTAAAAAATACTTTATATACTGCGGAGTATATTAATTGTGAAAGGATTCGTTAATTATATTTTAATCAATAAATTTATTAATAAAAATAATCTTAAAATAAAATGATCTGTTGCTCGGAGGCTCGCTGTCAACAAGTTGTCGTTTTCGCAGATAACACGTGTTGGGTGGAGAATCGAAGGGCTGCGGGACACCACGTGTCGGTCAAAGATTCGAGCATGGGGAAGCTGACACGTGGCTTTAATGATTTGTGTCCTCGTATTGCTGCGGCGTTGGTTCTTGGTCGTGTCTCATCGTGATCGTGGCCTTGCGAGTGCGAAGGGGAGCGTCTGTGAACTGTGATCTGCACGGCGTTCGGTTCCCCGTTGTGCTATTCGTCAAGTTGTCTCGAACCCCCATGTGCTGTGAAAAGTATCTTAATTATTAGCTGTATCCCACGACATGATACATAATAATAATTTTATCTGATTTTTTATGAAAAAATTTTCAATTAAGAGCCTTAAATGTAAAAAAATTATTTTTAAAAGAATTTAATTATAACATTAGAAAGAATTGTTTGTAATTTTTAAAAAATTAAATTATGAGAAATTGTAAAAAGGTCTTGAGTGCCAGTTTTATTAACTTAAAATCCGATTTTTTTAATGATTTATTTCATTTGTTATTTATCATGTTTTTATTTCTTTTTGCATTATATATCTTGCTTTTTAGATAACAAAATTCATATCCAATTGTATGCTTTTTCATTGGATAAATTATGCAAACTTCTTATGAAATTATACATTTTTTTATTTTTAATATATATAACATCTTTTTTTTATTTTCAAATTATATATAAATTTATCTTAAAAAAAGAATGAATTATACAAATATTTCCTTCATTTTTTAAGAGAGATTTTTATATATTTTAAAAATAAATGAGAGATTTATATAATTTTAATAATATTTAAGAATAATTTATTTATATTTTAAAAATAAAAAATTATATATAATTTTAACAACATTTAAAAAGCATTTGTATAATTTACACATTTTCCTTTGATGGTTTTCATTAGGAAACTTTATTTTTTGCAACTCAATTAATATTGTAATTTATATTTTATTATTTAATTTATTTTTAAATAAAAAATTATGTAATTTAATTTTAAAATATAATTGAGTGAAATTTTAAAATTTTGAAAAATCATTTATTTATCAAAATATAAACGAATAGTTCAAAATTATTTAATAACATAATATAGCAAATATTTTTCTATTTATATATCTATTGACTAAATTGGTTTTATATAAATTTTAATTTTAACTTATAGATTCACATTAAAAAATCCTTACAATTATAAATATATAAAGATAAAAAATAAGTTAAGCTTTCTAATATTTGGAATTTTCTCTTATTTATTTGTTTTTTTTTTCTAATTTTCTCTTTTTGTTAAACATTTCGTAACTTTTGTTTATGATGGACAAAAAGAGGATATGTTTCCATAATAATTTCGTTTTAGTTTATTTAAAAAGTATTTTAAAATTAAAGTTTTAAATTTACCAAATTGATTTTGAAAAATATGCTCTCAAAACCATTTTAAAGAAGAATTTAAACTCCTACAAAATCATAATACTACAAAGAATACAATAAGCGTATGCCTACTCTCTTGTAAATTCTCAAAGCAATAGTTGGGAATGACTTGATTATTTTATCCACTTTTTAACTGTATTAGATTAGTTTAGATATTAGTATTTTATTTTTAGAAAATTAGTACAGAGGGTTAAATTACTTTTTATCAAATGTACAATAAAAGAATTTTAAAAATTAAATAACTATTTATGAATTAGACTTGTCCACCATACAATTTTCTCACCTTTATTGCCATATTATATAAACATTATTTGGTATTATAAACATTAATTTTATTAAAGTACATTCATTATATTGTGCATAATACTCTTTATATTTGAAAATAATCTCTCCCATGAAATTATTCTATATAATTACAATTTTATTTTTAATATAAATACTCGATCAAATCCAATGACTTAAATATGTGTTCCAATGTAAATAAGACGTAAATGTAAACCAAAAACTCACACAAATGTCTAAAAACCAATACCGTTTGTTAGGGGTGTTCATGGGTAGGATTGGGTCAGACATCTAATATGTTTGATACCCAGCTCGATTAAGAGATCGAGCTTGTTTTTATGCCCGTGGCCCGATCCGGTTTGAAATAAGCCCAATTTTAGGACAGGTTATGGCAGTTTAGGACCGTCTAAAATTTTTTTTTATGAATTGATACTTAATATAAAAATATTTTTTTGTAGACTCATAAGCATATACTTCAAAACAATAGGCTTTTGGAACTTTCATATTTTTATCAATAATAAAAAAATAGCTTAGTATTATTAAACAAAATATAAGTTATACTAACATAATTAGTTTTAGGTAAATACGTGTATTTTTTTTTATTCAATAAAAGAAATATCAGTAAGCATGTACATCAATATTAAAAACAATTAAGAAATAAGGAGAGTTTAAATAAATAATGAAAGTTACAGTATGTAAAGAGAATTAGATAAAATAAACATAATATATATATATATATAAGATGACAAAATATTAATAACTACAAAAAAAATATTAGGGCAAGTTGGGCAGAATGTCTTTGCCCGTAGCCTGACCCACCCCGATATAGTTTTGTTTAAAGTTCTGCCAATTTATATTCTTAGCCCGACCCTACCCGACCTGATTAGGCCGGGTGGTTAGGGCGAGCCCCTAGGGCCAACTGGGCCAATGAACACCCCTACCGTTTGCCTCACTTTTTTAATTGATCAAAATGCACTACAGTTTTCATATTGATTATAACATATCAAATGTAAAAATCTGAAATTTTTTTACTAAACTAACCATTATTTGTTCTATTTAAATTTTATTTTAAAATTTGATGAGTGCCTAAGATATTCATTAAAATAGCTTCTTCTTTTTTTGTATTCTAAAGTTATTCAACAAAATAATTAAGATAAGCTTAAATGCCTTAATTCTAATGACATTTTTAAACGTAAATGTTACGAGATGGTGCACATGAATTCAAATTTTACTCTAAATCTTTTTTTTTTCTCTATATATTTTTTAAAAAATTATAATTTTAATCCTTATAATTTTTATTCAATTTTTAATTTAATTCTTATAGTTTAAAAATTTATAATTACATCCTTATAATTTAAATAAATTTTAATTTAATCTCTATTATTATATTTTTGTTAATATTTTACCATATATATGAGTTAATCTTGCTTCATTATTTATACTTTTACATTTTTTATTAAAATAAATCATATATTTCTGAATGTTAAAATAATATATAGTTAGTTACACTAATAGAATTTAACGAAATATTTTCAAAATTTTAATAGTGGGCACGAAATTAAAAAAATTTATAAATTATAAGAATCTAATTACAAATATTAAAATTGTAAGAATCAAATTAAAAATTAAATAAATCTATAAACACAAAAATATATATATTTTTCATTTTAAAGAAAACAAAAAGTTAAGGTACAACTGATTTGTTATTAGTTAAAATTAATTAGCATATTTATTAATTTTTATATACTAAATTTAAAATAATATAATTCAATAAAAAATTGTTGATTTGAAGTTTAAAATACTAAAAATTTTCAAATCATCACCTGTCCAACGTACACAGCTTTAATATAATATATAAAAAAAATGAGTAACCTGAACATAATTCAACATCGAACAGAAATATTAATTCATTAGAGGTCAATTACATATCAATTAAGATGTGTCACTTTCGTAACAAATTTCAAATTGCATTATTAGACAGAGATTATCCTGCTTGTTACCATAAGCGGCTACAACGACGTAACTACTTACATTTTCTTTTTCTGTTTCGGTGAATGCAATTGAATTAGTCTTTATTCCACTCCACTTAAAAATTCCTTTTACACTTATGAAACACTTTACAGTTTGTTTAGTACGTAAAAATAAAAAATAAAAAAAGCAATTTTGTAGATAAAAAATATTTATAATATATTTATTTTTAATAATTAAATAATTATTATTATAAAATATTAAAATAATAATTGAATAATAATTATAAGGATAAAATTAATTTTTTTTAAAATTATCCATTTTTCCTTCCTCTTTTACTCCTCATTTCTCACTATGGAATGGGCTGTTAGAGTTCCTCTTAATCATAATCTGTATTATGTGAAATTATAAAATTAAAAAAGGTTAACATATCAAAAATTAGAATTTATTTTATTCTGATAAAAAATAATTATTAGAGAAAAGTCAAATAAAATAGGAGAAATTCATTTTAAAAAAACTTTTATTCAGAATAAAAAAATTACAACTATTGGCATCAAATTTAATATTACTACCAATATCGGTTGTTAGACGGTTTTGTAGTGCTTAAAAAAATTACTACACGACCAAACAAATATATCTTTTACACACACACACACACACACACACACACAAGCACACATAACTTTTATTCCTTAGACTTTCAAATTGATATATATTAGGAGCAACAATTATTACATCAAGCCAAATGTTACTTTATATATATGTATATATATACCTAATTAAATATAATAATAAAATCGTTGATATTTAAGTATTTAGAGAACAAAGATGTTATTAAAAATTTTAATATTTTAACTTTTATTATTTACTTTGTTCATTTATATGCCTTAAAAATTTTTATTTGTGATAATGAAAATTAAAGTACTATCTTGTTTAGTGATTTTCAAGCTATAAATTTTTATTTTATAGTTAGTTTATTATTATTTTTACATTAAGTCAAGAAAATAATCATCTATACTTTAAATTTTTAATTTATTTCAAAAATAATAAATTTTTTCTTTGAATAAATCAATATTTAAATGATTATATTTATTTAAAGATAATATTTAAATAATAATAAATATACGAATTAGTCTTAAAAGATTAAATCTATAACATATTAATATTTTGACATCTTAAATTGCTTAAAAAATTAATGTATAATAAATTTATTATTTTTAAAAATTAATTTATACATTCATAAATTATAAAGACCAAAATCAAATATACCACGAGAGAAAATTGTTAGTCATTTTCCTAGATATCCTAGATGTTTTCAAAATTACGTGATAACATGGAAAGCAGAGAAGAGGGAAAGAATGACACGTGGTCTCCAATAGGGGTACATAGCTTAGGCTGTTAGGCACTAGAGAGGAAGCGTCATGATGAGGAGGGTCCCACACCTGAGGCAAGTTGCACTTTTCATTAGCATAAAGAAAAAGTATCCGGAAAAGATTGGTGTACGTAGCAACGCCACGTGTCGAAATGGGTGAGGAGTGCACACTGATGCTATGCCACCGACGTGTTGAAAGATTTTAACTTGTGGTATGTATGCGTACATTCAATTAACAGTTTAGATCAAAAAGATTAATTAGTGATTGGATTGGACGGAGAATCAGATTAGTTACATTAGTGAGTTTGATTTGATTTAATCTAGTTTTATTAATTAAAAAAATTAAGATATATATAAAAAAATTATTTTTAAAAAATAAAATACAATTAAAAAAATAAACTTAACCAGGCAAAAAATTAACCCAGCTCGATGTGATAAGAAATTGGGTTGACTCAGTTTTAAATTCCAAATTTAAAAAAATTAACTTGATGTAAAATCAAACTAAATATTAAATTAGATTAATGTCCAAATTATATGTACCGCTAATATATATGCATATTAAGAATACATGCATTTAATTTAATATACGTAAAACATCAATCAATCACCAAACCCGGGTCGCTTTTGGCCAAACTGCTTACGTGTGATCTTTGCTTTGCGTTTAGAATAAAGTGGCAGTCTTGTGTGCGAAGGGAGAGACGACGTCGTAGTTCAATGAATGGGGAATGACCATTGTGGCCACCAATGTGGAATGAATGAATATAATTAAACGGGGAGGCAGAGGACATGGGCTTTAAAAACGAGTCTGCACGGAGCCACCAAATCTAGTTCATTATCAACAAAGTACAACTAAAATCAACTTATCAAAATAGAATTGTTCTTATGATGATAAAAAACATGGAATCTAATTCTTGTTCAAGTTTCATCCATTCTACTGGAAGGTCTTGCGATTTTTATTTCTTTCTTTTTACTCTAATATTTTCTGTATATGTACTAAAGGTGTATAAAAGATAAGTTAGGTTAAGTTGGACATTAACCTAATACTATGGTGGATTTGGTTTTATGCTGATTTTTTTTTTTTAAATTTTTTTCCTTTTTACTCTAAAGATGCACAAAATATAGGTCAAGTTAAGTTGGACATTAGCCTAATTTGATGTTGGATTTGGTTTTACATTAGATTTTTTTTAATTAAGTTCAATGCTTAAGTTTGATATGAATTAATCTAATATTAGATCAGGTTGGATTAGTTTTTCAGGCTAAATAGGTAATTTAATTTTTGATAAAAATTATCAAATAAATTTTTTTAAAAAATAAACTTTCTTATAAGTTTTTTAAAATTATATGTTATCGAAAAAAATTATATAAACTCACATAAATTTTTGTAATTAATAAAATTAAGTCAAATTAGATCAAATTGGCCAAATTAATTAGTCTAACTCAATCAACAAAATTTTTAAAGCATGCAAATGAACCTTGACTACCCTTAATATGTGCCCCCTTGGTTTACTGAAATACTATTTCCTAAATAAATAATCGTCCGTACTAGTTTCCAATATCTTGTGTCTGAGCAAAATGGTAATTGGCGAAAGCATGCCCTCACAAGACTTTGGGAAAAACATATGACACAACAAGCATTGACTTGGCCATGTTTTGAAGATCAAACAAGATTCCACTAGTTCAGCTTTTTTTTTTTTTTTTACGTAAAAATTTGAGAATCAGGAGTAGATAGATTGTACGACAATGAGTTTTAACATGGAGGGAGAGACAAAAATTTTCTTCATGGATACTTGTACTCATTCTCCTCCTTTATAATATAAAAATCGAATAAAAAAGTAGAAGGGTTACTGTATTATATTCGCAATTGCAAAAAGAATAAAAGCTCATGGGCACTTGCCAAAATTGATCTACATAAGCCATATAATAACATTTTCTCATAATTCTTGAGAGCTGTCTTAAAAATTACGAAATTTCTAATGTATGAATTGTGTCAATTGATCCCAATCTTTTGCATTTAATAACTAAATTCTTTTTTTACATCTAAAATAATGTGCCATATAGAATTTTAGTTAATGGGGAGTATGTACAGCTTTCATGTCACAATATGCTTGGAAACAGGGTGAGCCAACTTGTTATTCAATATTTGAGCAAATCAAAGAATGAAAGAGGATTCCTGGAATTGAGGGGAAGCAGATCTGCCCCTCCCCCACAAACTTTTAAAGCATCAATGTCGGTGTATAAAGTTTTACGTTGATACAGTAAAATTACAAGAAAAGGAGAAGTAATTAACATGAAAAATACAATAAAAAAAGGGAAAAAAATTAAAACAACCTTAAAATATATAAAAACAAAGGATTTAGTGCATACAAATAGTCTTAACTAGGTAAATCTCTTGTTTGATATACAAAAAGTGAAATAAAAAAAATAAAAAAATGTGATTTTGCAAATAAAAAATAATTTTAATATCTTTATTTTTAATAATTAAATAATAATTATTAAATAGTGTTAAATAATAATTGAATAATTATTATAAAAATAAAATAGACATTTCATAAATTTTTTTTTCCATTCACTTTCTATTATGTTACTAAACAAGATCAATTAAGATATTACCTCCAATCTTGAATATAAGTTATAGTTAGCTATCTCACAAATATTAAAAAAAGTTATTAAAGATAATTTAAGGTCATAAATTTGTCCCAAATTGTAATTATTTTCTAGATTTGCTCATAATTAAATGGCTTACCTTCTACAACATAAATTTAGTGAGACGTATATTTGAACAAAAATAATTTAATAATTTATACATTCTATAATATGTCTTTTATTTTAGATTATGAAAACTTTTCACTAAGTAACCTGTGACGACCCTAGATTCTAATATCAATGATTATAGCTAAATACACAATTAATAGATAATGATCAAGGTTTGGAGTCATCGCAATTAATTACATTATGAAAATATAGGGGAAATTTAAATCTTGATACTACTAGGATCATCAACTAACAACCATAACGGGATCATGCATAAGAAATGTTTATACCATCATTAAAGGTTTATGATTCATCCATTGATCAATTTCAACCCACAAAAACATCCTACCAATGTACTCATACCATTCCCTAACATTAGCCTTACTGAAATTAGGGTTTCTAGGTCAAATATAGGAGTTTGGGGACCTGCGCCGCGACTTGGAGCTTCCCGCCGCGGCTAAGTTAGGTTCTGGAACTCAAAAATCAAGTTTTTATACTTGCGCCGCGGCTCAGAACTTTTGCGCCGCGGCCAAGTTACTCTCGGGAAATTTCTTGACTTTCGCCGCGGCGATAGCCGCGACGAGTTGGACCTGCGCCGCGGCCAACCTACGTGGCGCCGCGGCGAGTTTTGCTACTGTAACCTCCCTAATTAATTTTCTCGACTCGCGCCGCGGCGAGGTTACGTTCTGTCACCTCCTGGGCGATTATTTTCATTCCGCGCCGCGGTGAGATTTCTCAAGCCGCGGCGTCCCTCGCCACTGTCACTCCCTAGGCCGCGGCGAAGCCTTCTTGGCCGCGGCGTGACTCCCTTCTGTCACTAGTTTCAAAACACTCCATTTCTCTTCTTAGGGACACTCTAAAGTCACTTCCCCTCATTTTATATAGCTCTAATGGCATTTATTTACCTTATTTACTTAGCTATTCTTCCATTACCAATTCAAAACTTATATGCCCATTTCCGTTCTCTAATCACCCTCTATTAGCAAGTTTATAAAATAGCGACAACAGAATATACATGAATTACCAGCAACTATCCTTTAATACTCAATCAATAGGGGTTCCATACAATGGGGGTTCATACCAATATCTCAAGAGTTACACTTCCATTGACAACCATGTTATAGGTCAACAAAGTTTACAGCAGATCATATGAATCCATATATCAAATACTAAGTCAAGAGGGGGTCTAACCCTTTAGTACATACATTCTCAATAAATCAAATGTTCAAGCCTACACTTGGCAATACAGATACATGATGGTGCTATACATTAAGGAATACAAAATTAGCATCTATACTAGCTAAGTCAGCCCAAGTGTAGCCATCTCCCCATAGGTTGTAGCTTATGGATTTTCATCCACTTGCTTACCCTTATCCTTACCCGAGGAACTTTCACCTGAAATATTAATCCCACAACACGGGGTGAGATATGAATCTCAGTAACCAAAGCAATTCCATCATATAATCCAGTTTAATCAACATATATGCATAAATCAAAATCCATATCAGAATCATATCAGTCATTTTAGCAAATGAAACAATTAGGCTATCATGATTACTATCCCATACTAGCAATCATATAATTAACATGTTAAAGGCCATTAACACCGGGAGAGGCCCGTCCATTGAGCACAACCAGGGCTCAGTGCATCTGGGGTTGATCATACACAGTGCCCGATCGTGGCACATGCACGGGTGGCAGCCGCACCACAGCTCCACCATGGACTCACAAGGTCCAATCATAATACAACAGATAGCCAACCAATTCATTCAACATTTCAAATCATTCATATATATAGCAAATATGAAATTAAAATAGATACATGCATGGAATTACTGTAAACCCCGGTTACCTCACTTGCAGACAATTGCAACAGCCACCACAAATCCCAAATTCGGGTTCAAGTATCTCCCACCAGAATTTTCAATGTGTCACCCAAAATCCTAAGCAAATTCGTACAAAATTAATGCCCATAATATAAATAAGCTATGGGGGTCTCAAACCATAAAAGAAAGCATCAAAATGGGGGTTTAAAGTCTCCTAATACTAACCTCAACCTCAACCTACGAATTTTACCAAAAAAACCTCCAAACACTCACTTTTCAGATTTTGGGTATAATGAAATCTCTCCAAATGAAAAACTAATCGGACTAAATTAAAGAGAAAGATGAGGGGGTTAAGTTCTATAACTATTACCTTGGCCAAATCTTGCTCTAAGTGTGTGGAAATGCAGAATCTTTGCCTCAAACCCTAGCCTCCTTCTCAACCTCCGAATTTGCCTCTTGAGTTTCAGAAAAATGAAGGTGTGGCTGAAGCATTAGGGTTTAGATGGGTTTAAGTTGGGTCAAAAGGCTGGGTCATGGGTTGCTCCAAGTCCAAATCCAATTGGGTTTCAGATTTTGCTTATTGGGCCAGTTTTTAAGTGTTGGGCTGCATAATTCTGTTGGGTTAGTTTTCACTCATTGGGTTGCTGAAATTTAATGGGTTTTGGGCCTAATTTGAAGGGCTCAAGGGCTTGGGTCTGCACAAGGGTAATTGGGCCACTTAATTGAGCCTATATAAGATAAATCTTGGGCCTCTATCTCATTAAATTAGTTTGGGTTTACCTCTAATTCATTGGGCCTCCATTAGCCTCTTATCATGATTTAATTAATTTGGGCCTAGATGTAAATCTCCATCCTAAATAAATTCTCAACCCATATTAACAATTTATCTCTCTAGAATACCCATTCACTAACTTGCCCAATTATGCTCTATTAATTATCCTTAATTAATCTTAATCCATAATTAACACCTTAATTAATTTCGGGGTGTTACATAACCTATATTAAATATCAGAGATAGTAACAATCTCTAAAAGAGTTTTATGTAAATATATAATTAAACTCAAAACTCATCTTGAATTAAAAATTATGGCTATTTAAGCTCAACATACTTATTTGGATTTTCTTTTAAACTTTTGACATTTAACCTGCTCCATAACCTCTTTTGTTAGATGTTTCATCTCATATATGAATAATTTCAAGTGATAAATTAGATTTAACCCCAATAATCATAGACTATACAAGAAAAGATTCATGTCATAAATTGTTATGTAATGAAACTAGGAAAATTTGTAATACTCTAGAATGCCTCGAGTCAAGTTTTGAGAAGTAAATATGGAGGATAAAATTTTGAGAATAGCTTAAATTGCCCTCATAATGCTTCACCTTTATGGAAAAACATTAGCTTTTTTTGCTCATCTATGTTGGATTCCTCGTTCTAGTAATTCATTGACTTGGACAATTCTTCATGGTTCTAGATATTTGAAATGTTAGTAGTCTAATCAATCATTCGCAAAGATGTTCGTTCAGCGTCCATTGTTGAGGATATCATTCAATAGCATCTGCCTAAAAGTGGTAATAATTTAAATAAGGAATGTTCAACATTTTGGAAAATGAAAGTTCCTTTCGAATATTCATTATTTTTATGAAAAATTTGTCATAATATTTTATTTTACCTCTACATCACACTTTGAGAAAGCCAGCTATCACAGGGTAAAGGAATCCCCATAAAGTCCAAAAAAAACAAAAAGGTTTTCCCAAGTTGCATTTTTTTTTAATCAAGTTGCATTTATTCTCATAGGAATGAGTTGATTTTTCATTATGTTGAGGCAAATCCTATACAAATTCTTCATCACTTCCAATTCATAAAAAAGGCAATTGGAAGTAGTTTTCCATCGTCTCATGTTAAAATTGATGCCAATATGCTCTTTAAGAATCCATACATGCATCATCGTCCTTTCAATTGGAACAATATAGCCAAAGTGTTTGTATCTTTGGCATGATCAAGATCATTTCTCATAATAAAAAGAGTAAATTATGTGATATAATTTTTATTGAATTTTATTGAAATTATACAGATTCTTTTTTATTTTTAAAAAATATATAGATTTTTTACAAAACTAAAAATTACTTGCACTTTAGCTTAAATTTAAAATTTTTTTAACTAAAATACTTTGTATTAACTTAAATATATATATCTATTTTAAAACTATGAAAAAATAAATAGAGAATATGTTGATCAAAAAAATTAAAATTAAACTGGAATATATAATAATTTTTTCTTTCAAAAAAAGTTTGTGTTTATTTTAAAAATAAAAAAATTATATAATTGTAACAAAAATTCAAAGAAATCTATACAATTTATTCATATAAAAATAAAAATAAAAAGTTGTTTGGGATTCACAAAAGTGAGGCTGTTTTCTCTTCCCTCTCATACATAATGTTCTCTATCACTGAAGAGGAACCGCAAGAATAAAGGCAAGAAAGAAAGATTTTCATTGCTTCATGGTTTGAAGCACAAGGAAATCAGAAATCTTTTTTCATTGCGGACGAGAGTTTGGAGACACAACGTTTGATGTTGGATTCTTAAATTTCTTGATTATGTATACTTCATCCTGTTACATGCAAGTACACCACTATCTTTATACGAAGCTTCTACAAACTGGTGCATGGATCAAGATTCAATGGAGCACAATCTGACAACATATTAAACTCATCAGACAAAAGTTTCAAAACATTTGTATTGTATAATAACAGTAACAACAGTATTGACCCTCTAGGACGGCTCCCAACCATGTGTCTTCCCATTACGATGGCATGTTCTGTAACTTGTTACAGCTTTTGTTAAATGCTAAAAAGAAAAGCTTAAAAAAAATATATAAATTAAACTAATTGCAAATATAAAAAAATTTCTTTTTCAGAAGAACATGTTTTTTAAGTTTAAATCTACCAACCCAATATTATAAAAAAAAGGTGTACCTTCAAAATTATTGAAGTAATAAAAATTTAAATTTTTTAATGGCTTAAATATACTTTTAATCTTTCTAATTTTATAAATATTTTAATTTAATTTCCTTAATTTAAAAATATACAATCTTATCATCCTACTTTTTAAAATAATCTAATTTTACCCGTATCTCATAATTCATACAAAATTCAATAGCACACTACAATTTACTAATTTACTAATTTCTTAGAATAACATGTTTTTTAAGTTCAAATACACCACACCAGTATTACCCCCCAAAAAAAACTGTACCTTCAAAATTGTTGAAGCAATACAAAATTAAATCCTTAATTATAAAATATACAATCTTATCATCCTAGATTTTAAAAAAATCCCATTTTACCCATAGCTCATGATTCATACAAAATTCAATAACACACTGCAATTTACAAATTTATACGTTATTTATTTAATACCATCAACTCACCTAAACTTGATATTCAAGTTAAGATATTAAATTTGACATTAAGTTTTTAATGAGTTATAAAACAAGGGAAAAAAAATTAAATCATTTAAAAATTAGAAAAAACTATAATTGTTTAAACTAAAAAGACCAAATTAAAATTTATATAGAATTAGAGGAACTTAAAAAAAAATTTGATCCTCTTTTTATTAAAATCCACCAAACACATTACAAGCCTATGCATATTGACTTGGCCTATTAATATTCTTAATAATCTCCAATTTCCAGTTAATTTTTGCACCCAAACCATAGCTCAACATGACATAGTATACGAGGTCTCCACAACTGAATCAACAACATCGAGAGACGGATGCTTTACCAACAAGAAAAACCACAGATCAACGCAGATCTGCGTTGATTCATTTTTTGTTTGCTTTAAATAAACCACAACGCAAGATAGCAGACAACTAGAAATATAGCATATAAATTGTGGCCAATTCTGAAAGAATTGTTGCAGAATATTTGATACAAAAATGTAATAAAATTGGAAAGAAAACGAGAAGGGTGTGAGAAGTAGATGGGAGTCTCGTAGTTTAACGAAATAAATGAGTCAAACCAACATGACTAAGTTAAATAAGCAATTAACTCTAATCCAACTGGAAACCAAAATCTTCAATTCAATATGCCGCTACCTATAGAAAAATCCTGCTATCACTCAAAATTTGACCTGTGAAGGAAGCACTTTTATCTCTATTGCACTTTTACTTCCGGACGGGCAACTCTTCCACCATTTTGATAAGCCCTTGGCACAGCTTCTCCATTGCGCCCGGCATTGCCTCGAGGTCGACCCGAAAACTCACCTCGCTTCTCAGCATCATTTCTCATATGGCCACGACTGCCACCAAAATTGCCACGGCCCCTAAAGTTATCACCTCGGTATCCACCCCGCCCCGATGAATATCTTACCCTATCATTATTAGCTGCAACAACCGTACATCTAGACATTGACATATTGTTACCATGAAAAAACTTAGAGATCAAAGTATTAAGAGCAGCAGAAGCAGGTGATATGTCTGCAAAAACATACATGCACTAAATGTACATGCATGACTTCTTCCCTCAAGCAATATTCCTTCGGCTTTCCATTAATTTAAGAGCTTGAAGATGAAAAGCCAGTAAGATTATGCAACATATTAAGTGCATAGAAATAAAATCGCTCAGCATTTAAGTGAAATCATTAGCAAAACCTTCGAACTTTATAGAAAAACAAGTGAAAGTTTGACAAAAGGAGTATGTTCACTTGCCTCGCCTTTCTTCAATGGAAAGTCTACGATTGTCCAATATGATGGGAGAAGCCTGAAATAGTACATGTAAGTATTAGCTGCACTGATTAAGCAAACAAAAAGTAAAAATTAACCACGAAATGTGTACAAAATCATAACAAAAATACCAGTCAGTTCTTCAATATCCATTTTATTGATTTTCACAAAAAAAAAATTACACTAGAGAGATCATCAAGGATTCACTACATTGTTTTATTTTGCACAATGCTACAAAACCACTAAAGGACGCAGGAAAGGCTTCCCAAGCATTTCAATTTGAAAATTGATTACTAATTTGGCATCAAAAGCTATATTGATTATTAAGAATTACAGCAACCACATTAGGGTAAAGGAAAAGCATATGATAGCAACAACAGTAACATCACGATCAAATAATTGACACAGGCAGTCAAAAAGGATAGACAGTATAAAATTAGCATGTCAATACCTCAAGTGCGCTATGCATTGAACTAGCAGATTCAAATTCCACGAAACCAAAACAAGATCCCTGTTGCTGCAAAGAAGAGCACAATAATTTTTAAGTACCAGTACATGTTGAGGTGAATCCAATCAACTGAATCGCACAAAAGCTTATATAAGAGACATTGACCAACCTTATTGCTTCTAACTTGAATCCCATCAGGTTTAATGGGCCCAAATTTTTTGAATTCCCGTTCAAGTTGTTCTACTGTGGCGTTCATAGGTAAATTCGCCACAAATATTGCATAAGCCTTACCTATAAAAAGTAAATTACAGGAGCTCAAAAACATTGTGACATCAAATGAGACAAATCTTATAATAAACCCTGTTTAACATTATTATCCATACAAGACACAAAGAAAGGGTGAAACACCTGCATTATCATTATTCTTTTCTGATGCAGGGTTACTGCTGGGAGGTGGTGCCTCAGGCACTGGAATGCTAGACACACGAGGTTGTTCTACAGGTTTTGCCGGGGAAGTCCTTACATGGAATGGAGCGGAATTATCTTTCAATGCATTCACCTGGAACTCAAAAGTAAATCACATATGATCAGTCCCTGCACAAGAATAAATTGATAAAAATAAATAAATAGAACTCACAATAGATGCAAATGACTTCTTTGGAGTATCCTCCTGAGTATTAGAAGCAGTCTTCTCAGTGATTGGCTGACTTTCCTGCTGACTTGACTCCTCCACAATATCAGAAGCCACCACCTTTTCAGCTACTGATAATTCCCCATTATCCAATGGTTGATTCACTTCTTTGTTGGCATTAGTGTCAGCGTCCATGACAGCAGTTTGACTAGGTGGAATGTCTTCAGGAACATGAGTGGGCTCTGAATTCACATGCAACATTTTAAGCCCCAAACTTTTAACAAGTTAAAAAGAGGCAAGAAATGGGACAAGTGACAGGAACAGAGGCATTTATTTGAACCAACTGACATAGATAAGAATTACCAGTCTCCGGAGTAAAAGAAGCTTTTTGAGCACTTTCATCAGCATCACTTCCAGGCACAGAATGAGAGTCAACAGACTTATGCTCATCAAGATATCTAAATACATCATTCAGAACAAAGTAGCCTTTGTCCTGTGGGGCAAGGAAAAACGACTGGGTAAACTTCCTTTTCAGATCATCATTTCCAGTTAAGCAGCCAGTCACGACAACCATTACCCCATCCTTATATGATAGTTGAGCATCAGCACTCAGAATCTCCACCCTAGAGCTTGTATAATCTAGAGAGAGGATCTTCTTGTTAATGCCCTGTTCAAAATGAAGCAGATCATTTTAGTCATTAAACATTAAACCATTCGTTGCAATACATCAAAATACAAAGTTATCACAAACTATGATTTTATTGCGACCATTTGTTGCAATACATCAGAAATTTGTACACAAAAGTAGAATCTGTTCAAAAGACAAAGATGTTTTCCAGCACTACATTTATTATAAAATCATGGTAAATGACAATCATGCTTGCCTTCCTTATTTATATTCTTCTGAGCTACTCAAAATTGCTCAACAAGGCTACCAGAAAGACGAGATGAATGAATTCATTCAAAATAGATGAGCTTGATAATACAATGGTTTGTTTTCACCCAGTATAGAGTAGGTGTAAGGAATAGCAAAATATACAGGCTTTGAAACATAAGGAAAGCATGATACAAGAATATAATAAAAGCTTATATGACATTGCTATAAGTGAAGTTTGGATTATAATCACCAATGCTCTGAGCTTATTCATACATCCTCCCCCGCTGTGCCTTATCACTTAATAATGACTGCATGACATTTACTTTTCTTCTTATGTTGTAGTAATCACAACAGGATAATTATCACATGACATCAAATTAAAAAAAGGGGGCGTTTTGAGAAAAATTGGCGACATATAATCAATTGTATGGTTATCAAATCTCAATATGTATCACGAATCGTAAAGTTTATTTCCATGGATGAATCATATTGAATTGTAAAATTAAGAGACAAATCAATAATAGTTTAAAAAACAAAATGAGAAAAGATATACATACTTATAACATTAAAACAAATAATACTAAAGATAGTAAATTTAATTCAAGTTAAGCAAATCCAACTCTATATCTACATTTAAGATGTATTGATATTGTTGTACATAATATATTTGATATTCTTACATCAGACTTATAATTAAAATGTATCTGTCTCAATATAATTATTGCTTTATAATTAATTATTATGTTGTTTTGATATAAAATAAATTATTGGTTAGCCCTCAATTATGTCATCAAAACAATTACAAATTTATAATTAATATAATGACTTTATGAATATAAAAGGAAGATAATCAACATAGATTTTGTGAGAAGTGTTTTATACTTTAAATTATATAAAAATATATAATTGAGTCAACTATATATTGAAAATAGAAATTTTTATGGAATTATAATTAAAAAACAATTTATTACGTAATATATATATATATATAATATCTATGTATATAATTAATATGTATGTACTTACATTTATATCCTAGTTAAGAGATAATAAATTATTTACATTCAACCTAACATATAGACTCTGTACAAGGGACCTCAATTTTGAGTTTGGTAGAGACAAATACACCATACACATAGTTACAGGGATGAGGCAAAAAGACCAAACTTTTTCATAATATGAGTCAAAATTATCAATTATTTTTACCCCATTGTGTGCTTCTGATTGTTCTTTCTTTTTTTAAAAAGGTCTAGTTAAGATGGACCTGACTGTTTGACCCATCCAAAATCAAGTTTTCTGACATTCTTTTACTTACAAAATAGTGCAATTCATCCTCATAGGATCAAATTGCACTGATTAATGCTATACAGCCATCAATTGATGTGATTCCTAATTCACCCTATGATACGTATCACTGAGGGTTTGTATCATTGCAAATGGTATGTTTCAAATCGTGAATCTGTACAATTTAAATAACATTGATCATCAGCATTCTAGATCTACATGATTGTCCAAGCCTCAAAATGTTATATTATTACTCCTCACTCTAAAGGAAATTAACTTAGAACATATCTACAAAGCGCTTCCATGATATAATTCCATCTCCCCTCAACTCAAGAAGAATAACATAAGCCATGCATAGAATTAATTATGGGTTCATGTTTGAATAAATGAATGCGTGGACGCAAAAAAATATTTTCAGTACTAAGTAGATTAAGGATTTACCATTAAACCTACTTTAACTAAGCTAAATCTGCATGTATAAAGCTCTACTTGTTGAAGTAAGGCATTATGCATTAAATCAAGGCAACATGGACAACTAATTATCTCCAATGCTTCGACTTACATCAATAGTGGTCACCAAGGTCATACTACCATCTTCTTCAGGTCGGCTTAGGACACTAGACTCATGGTAAAATCTGTGAACTAGGTGTGGTTGTTGATGAAGAATAGAGTAATACTGCTCCACAAAAGCATTGCCAACCATCTGTGGAGTTGGAACATCATCTGCTACTGCCATCTCTGCAAAAAGACACAGCAGGCACATATAGGTATAGAACAAACACATAATAACTCACAAAATCCAATTAGAGGCCATAATAAACAGTGAAATTAATGAAAAAGAAATAAACTCTTCATTCAGAGTTTAAACAAATACAATGATATTACACTAAGCGCTCCATCGATACAGCTCATACCACTTAATAACTTACAACATGACAGGCACCGAATTATATATCTCTATATACTAGACAATGTTGGGAGAATAAATGCTTTCGCACTCAACAGACCATGTCTTACATTAGCATTTCAACACGAAAACCTTTTACACACAATAGGAAGTCACTAGAATCTGTCCTTCGGAAAACTCAGGAGCTAATAAAGCTATAAATTTCAGCTTTTTTTTTTAATATATCATATATAACAAAAGAAAAAAGAACCCAAATCACGACACGGACTAACAATCCAACCGGAACCCAAGATCTTTCACCGATTCTGAATTAAAAAATCCATGGTCAAAGTGTATAAAATCGGTAAAAGCAACATCTGAAGAGGAAGAACAACAAAAACCGGCCAGACCAGAGAGTAAATTACTAAATATATAAATATTCAAGTATATAATATGAATCGAAAAGCGAACGCAAACAAAAGAGAAGACGTACCTCAAACGAAGAGATCGGGATCTCCGAGAGAGAGAGAGGTGGGAAAGCAGGTGTGGGGGAACCCCGCAACAGAGATGGGGTTGGAGCGCAGGAAGGAATAGAGAAGTAGGAGGCGACCGGTCCCTGCTATAGTTTTTCACTTCAACTCTCAAAGAACAGGCCTCGATTTTTAGGGCTAGTTTTGGGTTTCGTGATTTTCTAACTGAGCCCGATTGCCTTATTATTATGGCCTCCCAAACGCGGGCCCGGAAGAGGATGGAAGGAAAATCTCTTATGCTCGTTTGGTTAGATTAATGTAAGGTACGTAAAGAAAAAAATATATAAAAAATGAATAATTAAGATAAAAAAAGACATTCGCATTTTTATTTAAAAATAATAATAAAAAGTTAAATACTATTGAGTAATGCTTATAATAATATAATTAGATATTGTAAAAGAGATTAAATCGTAGATGGCGTCAAGTGAACCAATTAAGTTTTTAATTCTTAATCAGATTTCGGTGTTGTACTTCAAACTTTGGATGCTTTAGGATGCAAGTCCACATTATGGACAATTGGACATCTTACTATAAAATGGTTGTGATTTGATGATCAAAACAAATCTGTTATTTATTATCAAATGATATTAAGATCCTTTGATATGACATTGTAGATGTATTTAATATATATATATATATATATATATATATTATATATATATATATATATATATATATATATATATATATATTAATTTGAACCCAAATTCTCTGCCATCCAAGAGAGAATCATATAGGTTGGTCTCACTGACCCGACCTCATGTCTTTTTCTTCTTCCAATAGATACTCTTTTGGACAAAAGATTTACTAGTTATTAATTTTAGCTTCAACTAGAATTTGAACTCGTAATCTTTGATAAGGATTCCAATACCACACTAAGCCTCCGTTTGGATGGGGAGAAAAGTGGGGGGGAGAGAAAATCAGAGGGGAGGGATCGTGTTTTCCCTCGTTTGGATGGAGAGAATACGAGGGAGGGAGGTAAAAACGGAAAGAAAATAAATGTGGGGCCCGCGGTTATTTTTTCTCCCCGAATTCGGAGAGATTTTGAGAAGAAAAGGAGTTACGCCGTGAGATATTATTTACATTTTCGAAATTACCCTTATAAAAGTATATATATATTTTTTATTCGGTCAACTTAAAAAATAGAAAGGCAACCCTAATTTCTGTTGCTCGACTCTATTCCTGACGTTTTTGTGAACTCCTCGCGGCGCTCGTTACCCTAGTGTTGTCGATCAAGCTTTGCAATTTCGTAATCAGGTCTGTATATTTTTTGTTTATATATTTCAGTTTAGATCTTCCGTAGGCGAAGCTTTAAAATTTTTTTTCGTATGATAAATTTTTGTTACATAAAAAATTAGGATTTTTGCATCAATTTTTACTGCAATATATATACGATGGATTGCATAATCGTGAGATTTCAAATTATGACTTGTGAGTTTTGCTTTCGACCACAAAATTATGCGGGTGATTTCACGAAAACGTTCTTTATGTGGCTCAGGTGACAATATCTTTAGACATTTATTCTATACATTAATCTTTTTTTTTTCAGAAAGATTGAAAAGAAGGAATTCTGATTGTTGATTGTTGATTAGTCTGCGAGAGCTTTGGATTCTTTTGCATTGAAAATTGGCCAAATAATTATGTTACTTGTCGTATTGTAACATAATATGCAACTTGTTTTTGATTCATAACATTTGATACATAATTTGCTATAAGTTGCTCCATATATATATATATAATGTTTATTCATAATTTTTTTTTTGTTTTTGATATACAGTCTCTTGTATACTTTGTGCAATTATCTAGTAAAGCAACAATAATATGGAATTGACAAAGGAAGTGGAAGAAGATATATATGATTTTGAGTTAGAAGTGAAGCAATTACTTAATTTTGGAGTAGGAAATGCTGAATCAAATTTGAATCATTTAATAGAACAGTGGGAGAGGCGTAAATATACATATATGATCCGATTTATATGCTTGATTGTACATGTAATTTATTTATTGGAAGAGATGTCAACTTTAAATAATAAATCTATTAGCGTCAGCAATCTTGATCGATATAATATGAGAAAACAATTGATGATACGGCTAGAGGATGAGAAAAGATGCCGTGATATTTTACGCATGGGCCCACTGGCTTTTAAGGGATTATGTGAGAAAATTCGTGGTACTGGAAGAGTAAGAGATTCAAGGTGGGTTACAGTTGAGGAACAAGTTGCTAAATTTCTTCACACATTGGGTCACAATGTAAAAAATAGAACACTATGCTTTTACTTCCATCGATCAGGAGAGACTGTTAGTCGGCATTTCCATAATGTCTTACGTGCGGTTGTTTCACTTGAGGCTGAGTTCCTTGCACAACCCTCTGGAGCAGAAGTGGCTATCCAAATTTTCAATAATAATAGGTTCTACCCCTATTTTAAGGTATTATCTCTATATATCTATTTAGTTTTTGAGTAAAGTTATTAATAGCTTATAACATATTGTTGTTAACTATTGTAAATGATAGGATTGTGTGGGAGCTATAGATGGAACTCATATCCGAGTTAAAGTATCTAGATAAGAGGCTACTCGTTTTAGAGGGCGAAAAGAGTATCCTACCCAAAATGTTTTTGCCGCATGTGCATTTGATATGAAATTTACTTACGTTTTGGCTGGTTGGGAAGGCACAGCTTCAGATTCTAGAGTTCTTAAAAATGCCTTATTACGAGAAGATAATCTTATAATACCTCAAGGTCTCTATACCCTCTATTAATAGCTTATAATATTGGGTATAAATTTTTTTAGGTTTATAATTACTAATTAATATTTGCATATATGTAGGCAAATTTTATCTTGGGGATGCCGGGTTTCCACTGATGCGTAGTCTATTGACACCTTACAGAGGAGTGTGTTATCACTTAAAAGAATATTCAGCTCGTGCACCACACAATGAAAAGGAAATTTTTAATCACCGTCATGCGTCATTGCGCAATGTTATTGAGAGAACATTTGGAGTTTTGAAAAAACGATTTCCAATTATAGCGAGCGGCACTGAACCACACTATTCCTTTCAAACTATGACTGACATTGTTATAGCCTGTTGTATATTACATAATTTTCTGATGGGAGTGGATCCTGATGAGAATTTGATTGCTGAAGTTGATCGTGAATTACAACAGAACTCTTCTGATGTAATAGAGACCTATTCTAGTTATGGTCAAGAGGAAGAATATAGACAGGGATCAATATTAAGAGATAGTATTGCTGGTCAAATGTGGATTGATTATCGGAATAGACAGTAATTTAGTATATAATAATTTTATACAATTAGTATAATATTATGCTGCAATGTATGTTAATGTCATTTTGAATACTTAAATATTTTATTAATAAATTTATAGGGTCTCTTCTCAGTGGCTCGTATTTATGATATTCAGTGGCTTGTACTTATGATGTTATAAATTTTAAGATTGATTTCTTTTAATTATTTGAGCTTCTATGTTATTGCACTTACTGCAGAACTTCAATAATGGCGCCAAAACAAAAGGATTCCATGAAAGACAATCTTCGATGGTCACCTGATATGGATGAAGCTTTTCTGAATGCCTTATTAGATGAGATGTTAAAAGGCAACCGACCAGATGGGACCTTTACAACTTTTGCATATGACAATATATTGCAGGTTTTGCGTAATTCTTTTGGGCCACATATTACTAAACAACATTTGAAAAATCGAAAAAAGACTTTATCTCAACGATTTGGAGAACTTTATGACTTATTTCATGGATTAAGTGGATTTTCTTGGAGTCCTGTTACAAAAATGTTTGAAGCTGAGAATCAAATTTGGCACGAGTTAATTGAGGTAGTTTTATTGTTAATGCAATATTATTAATTTTTTACTTAGTTTATTTATTTTTATATTACAAGTTGCATCATAATGATATAAATTTATATGTTGCAGAATAAACCTCAAGCTAAAAAGTGGATGACCACACCTATTCTACATTATGATAAGTTATATGAGCTATTTGGTACAGATCGGGCAACGGGAAAATATGCTGAAAGTGCGAAGGATAAAGTGAAGAGATGGCAGAAAGAATGTATCGATCTAAATGACTATGGTGATGAGGGAATTATGAATGAAATAACGAGTGAAAGTGAATTTAATTGGGGTTTTGAAGCCACCAATTCTGGGATAAATATGGATTCGTTCAGTCCTACAAATGCGAATTCAAATCATTCAACGGGAACTGCATCTTCAAAAGGTCAAAAGCGAAAGAAAGTTATGGTTGATAATATTGAAGATCGATGTGAAAAAATTTCTTTGGGAATTAAAGAGTTAGCTGAAGTGATGCGAGATGGAAATTCATTACAAGATAAATCCATTTCACTTTCTGAGAGGCAAGTTGCCGTAGCTGAAAAACAAGCTGAAATTGCTAAGAAGGGACTTTCAATTCTAGAAAAAAGCAGACCCCGACATTACACTGAAGAAGAGGTATGGGAAGAGATGGAGCAGATTGGATTAACTGATGATACTAAGTTAAAATGTTATTTTTTCTTATGTAACGAGGAAAAAAGTAAGCGTAAATTTTTTGGAGTTCCTCGACATCTACGGCTACAGACGTTGATCCAGATGATGACTGATGCAGGCAATTCCCAATGATGATTACCCGCTTTGTTACCATTTTGGCATTTTAACCCGCTTTGTTACCATTTTGGCATTTTAACTTGGTTAGGGTGTAATTGTTGTTCATAACTTCTGATCCAGATGACGACGCAATTCCATTACCTACTTTGTTACCCTTTTGACATTTTAAATGTGGTTAGGGTGTAATTGTTATTCATAACTTTATGTTTAACTACAATGAATTAGAATGTACTAATATTTATTATGGCTTTATTGCTTTCGTTTTTACCTAGCGGGGTTGTCTCTATTTAAACAAATTTGTACAACCTTTGTGTGGTAAAATATTAAATTGCATGTTCTAAAATGTGCAAAAATGATAATAGTTTTGTGAGGATCGAAAAACTAACCATTCTATATATCTATATATATATAATTTTTGTTACATTGAGATTGAGATAAGAGGTTAAACATGGAAATAACAGGAAAAAAATTGTTATAAAGGAAAGAATATTCATAACATACAGGAAAAAGAATAGGATAAATACATACGTCGGTAAGGAAAACAAAAGAAATATTAGAAAAAAAGGCTTCTGAAAGGGGTTTAAAAATATTTTTTCTAAAAATAGAGGGGAAAAAACTACGAGGCACAGAAGAAAGCAAAAAAATTTGCAAGGGTAAGGGGAAAACAAAAATTTAAATATTTCTATGGCTAATGCTTGCTTTTTATGAGTTTATACACGTATGCATGAAAAGAAAAATATCATAGAAATCAAGTTAACTATAGTTTATTAAAAAATATTATAATTTCATCATATATAACTAATAAGTTGTATTAGAAATAAATAGACAAAAAAAGAAAGAATTATTACAAAATAACATGAAAGGAAAAAAAACTTTCTCACCAAATTTATAACGAGAAGAGAGGAAAAAAATTTGAGAAGGAAAAGAAAAAAAGTTTCAAAAAAAAAATTTTCAAAAAAAAAAAAAAAGAGGGAGGTCCAACTGAAAGTCAGTCGGACCCCCCCGGTCCGACTGCCAAGCAGTCGGACCATCTCAGTGGGTCTGACCATAGTTTGGTCGGACCCTCGGTCCGACTGACCTTCAGTCGAACCGAGAGGTCCGACCATTGTTTGGTCGGACCCTCGGTCCGACTGAAGGTCAGTCGGACCGAGAGGTCCGACTGAAAGTCAGTCGGACCGAGGGTCCGACTACAAGTTGGTAGGACCGTCGGTCCGACTGACTTGCAGTTGGACCGGGGGGGTCCGACTAACTTTCAGTCGGACCTCTTTTTTTTTTTTTTTGAAATTTTTTTTTTTTTTTTTCTTCAATTTTTTTTTTTTTCGTTTCCTTCTCAAATTTTTTTCCCCTCTACTCGTTATAAATTTGGTGAGAAAGTTTTTGTTCCTTTCATTTTATTTTTTAATAATTCTTTCCTTTTTTTTCTATTTATTTCTAGTACAACTTATTAGTTATATACGATGGAATTATAAAATTTTTTAATAAACTATCGTTAACTTGATTTCTATGATATTTTTCGTTTCATGCATACATGTATAAACTCATAAAAAGCAAGCATTATTTAGCCATAGAAATATTTAGTTTCATTAAATACAAATACATAAACCATTGAAGCATAAAAACTACATAGGAATAGTAAATAAAAACTTAATTCTATTATTCATAACCAACGAAGAAAACATAACTTAATCTAATCATCTTCTTCACTATCGTCTTCTATACTATCTGGATTCCTTCTCTGTGTTATACTTGTTGTCGGTTGAGATGAGTTTCGTCTTCCCTGAGATCGTGCATTAGTACTACGTGTGATTTCTTGTAATTGGGTCCGTAACTCTTCAATTTGTCGCTGTTGATCTTCAAAACGACTTTGATATGATTTTGTTGACATATTAACAAATTCATTTCATATCATGTCTTGAATATAATTTGCATGGGGATATGGTGGCACCTGACTTGAAGAGGCTTCTGGATTGTACGAATATCCAGTCCTAGCATCTCCTACAATCTTATAAGATATATTACCAAAACCGTACACAGCACCTTTTTTTTTTTCCTCCAGCAGCATTGACAAATAAATTTATATCTGTGGTATTGTTGCTTGAACTTGAACTGTCTATACTCTCTTTTTGTCTCAAGTATTCATCCTAGTAACGTATAAACAAGTACTTAATATAATTCAAAGATGTGCATGTAAAATAGATATACAAATATTTATGTACATACCCAAACAGCCTTTGATTTCTCATCGACCCAAGAGTTGGTCGATTTTCGGTGGTGTGTTTTTTGATAAAGTTCAGAAAATGAAGGATCTCTTCCTAACTCTCGGGCCTATAAATTGGAAGAAGGCAACATTAGGATGAATACTAGTTGAAAAGTAGGAAAAATGTACATATATTTTGAAAAAAATATAAATACTTAAACTGATACCAAATTTCGTGCATGTTCTTCCATGGATGTAGAGCCTCCCGTGTGTAAGGAAGCAGCTGCACGATATTTTTTTTTTTGCTCGCTATTGGCACGAAATTCATTAGAATCCCAATGCTCACATAATTCTTCCCAAATTTGTTGTTGTATCCATGGAGGTTTTTTTCGTGTATCACGGACATGTGCAATGATATCTTTTAACCATTTTTGTACTTTGTTTTTCCAATTATGCCAGATCTGATGATGGTGTGCTGGCTCCCAATAATAGCATTTCTTGTATTGTAACCCATAATATCAATACAATCAACTTAAATATTATTCAAGATTAAATTAATTATTCAACCTTTTGAGGATAAAATTTAAAGAAAACAACCAAACCTGAAACTCATGAAACCATAATTGCTGATATTCAAGTGGAACCTCACTCCAACAATTCCATGGCCCATCGAATTTATCTTTAAAGATTGCAACAATAGCAGTACAAACATCTTTATTATTTGGGTTGAACCTGAAGAAATGAAAGTGGAAAGAAGGACATTAGAACTTACGTTAATCAATTGTATGATAATATATGCTTGAGAAGAAGCAAAGTTAAAAACCCAGTCCCCTCAGGTGTGATTAATGTGGGAAGAGATTCATTCTGGTTAGTGGAAGGCTCTTCATGCATTTCATGAATGTTTGGTTGCACATTATCTGACTCTACTTGAATATTAGGTGCGATTGGCGAATTTGGCTGTATGTCTTCTTCGACATTAGATGATTCTCCTTAAGAGAAATTTCTCCGCATGTTTCTTCCTCTTCTTGAAAACATCCTACACAACAAGAAAATATAAATCATATTTATAAAATCTTACAATAATAGTATAATAATATGGCCCATGATTATAAATTTACAATTGTAATCCATCTTCTGCTTACCTTACTTCCTTCGTGTGAATATAAAGCTACAAATAATATGGTGGAAGCAAGATAATGGTATAGGAGAAAGATGGTCAGAAAAGTTTAATCATCAAGAAGAAATATATATAGGGATATATATTAATATACATATATATGTGGGTACCTATATCTCCTTGCATGATTGTTCAGATAGACATGTGAATCTAAGTTAGATATGGATGAAAAATAAAAAGACAAACTATGAATAGTTGATAATGACTCGATTGTCTACGGTAGTCAGTAAACAAGATGAGAAAAGATTCTAACACTTATTATATATTATTTTATAATATGTAACAATAATAGCGCTATAACTATGCAGGTCCCGCGTCCAATATCATTACACATATGACCAGAGTATCTCGGAAAAAAAGGAATAGATAAAGTAATAAATAATATAAGAGTTATATTTTCCATTATCAGCACTATAGTACAAATTTATAAATAATAAATGATACAAAATTTCTACTTTCAATTATCAGCATTATAATACAAATTTATGGACTTAGCTTAACTAAGTTTACATCATCATCAGCATTATAATACAAATTTAATACAAATTTATAAATTTAGCTTAACTCAGTTTACATCATCATACAAAATAAGCTAAAATAGTGACGTTAATTTTCCATTATCTTGTACATTAATTCTTTTTATTAAAATTACTCGAACTCGATGATCTATTATTTGCATGATATTCATGAATTTCTCTTTGCATCTCAAATATTAATTTATCATTGGTGTCCATATGCATACGAAGATCCTTCAACTTTTCCTCAATATTAGGATGGAGGTGACCTCCTGGATATATAGCTTCTGCTGCAGTTGGATGTGAAAGAATATTTTTTTCTTTTCCATAATTATAACCATATATTGAATCTTCAACCACTTCATGTGCAACACTACCCAAACCATATATGGAGCCTCTACTCTTTTTTCCTCTTGCTGCTATTGTCCACATAGTAACTTCATTAGGCAGTGTAAAAATCTGTAAATCACCCGCTGCAGATGCTATACTAGTTTTAAGCCTCACATATTCATTCTGAGATAAACCAAACAACGAAGGTTATCAGATAGTTGTACTTCTTCTATAAAACCTTGTGGAAAAAGTTTAAAAAAAAATTAACAAGCCAATACATACAAAAGTTTGCTCAGATTTTTTATCGATCCATTCACCGGATACTGAGTTTTGATGAGTTCAAACGTGTAGCTCAACCGGAGTTATTGGCCGACCAAATTCCTCAGCCAACGTTGCAATGTGATCTATGAATGGAATATTTCCGCCAGTATGACGAGATGGTCCATGGATAGAGTTTGAAGCTCTATTCTTCTTCGCACATTGACTTCTTTCTTTAAATTCAGCCTTCTCCCAAGTAATGCATAAATCATTCCAGATATCTTCATTAATCTAGATAGGACGTTTTCCTCTATCTCGAACATAACAAATCAAATCTTTTAACCGATTTCTTGCTCGATCTTTAAAATTTTTATAAATTTGGAAATGATCCTCTGGGGTCCATACATAGTATTTCTATCCATTACAAAAAAAACAAAATGGTAAGCCCACGCATTTTATTCAAGTTAAAATAGTAAATCTAAAATTGTGGTTCAAACTTAACTTGAAATTCTGCAAACCATAATTGTCGAACGGATTCAGGAACTTCTTTCCATGAGTTATAAGCTCCCACGTAATTATATTTTATCACAGATGATATATATTCAACTGCATCATTTCCATCGGGGCCAAATCTACCAAATACATATATCTCAATTTCGATAAAAAAAATTAGTTAAATGAAAAGAAAGAATTACATACCCTGTTTCACCGATTGGAAAAATAAGTTCTTTTGCTATATTATCTCCTCCTTGAATCTGAGAATACAGAACATCACCGTAGGTTCTCCTATCCATCTACACCATAACACCATGAATATGCCGAATGATAATATATACACATAACAGAATCAGGCGAGCATACAACTTCCACTATCAAGGCTGATACAAATATATTACCTTCTATCCTGCGATAATAACAGAATCTCAAAAGAAATAAATTTGCATGTAGTATATAATTTTGTCTTCAACACCACGTGAATTAGGCTTCAATCCCTTTATAATTCTGTCACTGCACGATATTTTCTCTGCAAACTGCTGCATGCGTAAACACTCCTCTCTTGCATCCATAGACCTTCTGATAAACATATTAAAATATTTTATACTGCAGTGAGATGAAGATAAAGTTTACGTGCAATTTTGTTTCTTATATTTTTATGTCAGCTTATCCCGAGCCAGTTACCACTTTTCCTCCTTGTCTTGGCATAGTTTCAACTTTTCCTCCTTGTCTTGGCATAGGTTGAAACCTTCACGTGAACTTTATTTTTGTCTTCGCATGACACAAGTTAAAGCGCCCTTATCTTCGCATGCCTTGCTTTATTCCCAGCCATTCAACCCCTCTCGTCTTTTCTTGGCCCCTTTCGTCTTTTCTTGGCAGATGGATGAACCTTTCACGTGAAGGTGTATTCTTTGTCTTTTGGCATGTCACCTTGTCATTACTTTTCCTTGTCTTGGCATGGTATGGTGCTTTACATCCAAATTATTGACGTAGTCCATGTTTCCTTGACTAAGATGTTCATTTACAACTAATTATTAAAATTAAGAATACATATTAATTTAATTTGTATTATGGTTCACTTAATATAAAATTATTTCGACTAATATAAAAAGAATAATATATGTTAATTAATATGAAACTAAACAATATAATTCTTCCACTAATTAATTATAAAATTATTTCAACTAATATAAAATTAATAATCTATGTCAATTAATATGAAACTAAGAAATATATTTTTTTAACTAATTAGTTTTACATTTTTGGTATTAATTTAAATTTATACAAATATAATCATAATCATTCTCTAATTTATGTGTATTATTTGTATTTTATATGTAATATAAATAATCCCCACAAATTATAAATACCTTGTATCTTGCGGCGCGCAGGAAGGGTAAAATTGTAAAAAGAAAACTAACCACTTTTCTTCCCCACACATTCACACATTTTCTGTCGTCGCATCCAAACGAGGGAGGGAGAGAAATTTTTTTCTCAGTTTTCTCCTCCTCCGTTTTCGCCCCGCTTTTCTCCCCCTCCCACTTTTCTCCTCCCCCATCCAAACAGAGCGTAAGGCTCCGTTTGGTTCAACGGAGGGGAGGAGAGGGGAGGTTAATGGAGGGGAGGAGAGGGGAGGGAATTTAATGAGTTATGTTTGGTTGGAAGGGAGGGGAGGGGAGGGAAGGAGAGATTATTGTTTGGTTCAGGAGAGGAGGGAAGGGAGGGGAAGTAATTATATTTGGACAAATTTACCCTTTATATTATTTTAATTTTATTTTTTATAAAAAAATTATTTATATCAATAATTTTTAAAAAAAATTATAAATTTCAATCTTTTTTTTATTTTTATTTTCTGATAAAAAAATTATCTTAATTTTTAATAAATATTAATATATTAAAATATTAAAAAACTAAAAGGGGCAAAAAAGTAAATTAACATTTAAAAAATATCCCACCCCTCCCCCTCCCCTCCCCTCCCCTCCAAAACCCCCTAACTTGGAGGGGAGGCAAATTTGCGTCATTCCCCCTCCCCTCCCCTCCACTCCAATTTTATCTAACCAAACACCTTATCCCCCTCCTCTCCCCTCCAAAAACCCTCAACCAAACACTCCCTAAGCCAATTGTCTTGAGGATTATTTTCATGTACCTTTGATCTTTAATGAAGGCTACTCAAGTATTACTAACCAATTTTATTGAATAGGATTGACAAAAAAATAGTATTACAAGTTGAAGATGAGAATAATGATTTAATCCCTAAAAGATTATTCTCATTTAAATTTAGTTCTCTAAATATAGCTTCTTATTTTAATTCCCTGATCATTTTTTTCAATCAAAATAATTACTTGTATTAAGTAAAGTCATGATTATTATATGTCTTCATGGGCTAAGCTTTTGCCTATTAAAGGAGACTACTCAACTAACCTTTAAATGTTAAGAGATTTTTTTAATGAAAGTTGACCATTGAATAAGATAATCAATTAAAATGGGGTTCAAACCCATATAAGGAAAATGTAAAGACTTAATTTTGATCTCTTTAACTAATTAAGTTAACAGACCACATTGGCAAGCCTCTTGGTATATTCAATTTAAAACAAAACCAATTAATATTGGAGATTTTAGTTTTATAGGGGCCTTTATCAAGAGAATGTAAGGTTTCCATAATATTTCCCACCTTAAGTGTATTGTTATTAAAAGAAACAAGTTGGATATATTAAAGGTGTAACACCTCAAAATTAATTAAGACTAATTATGATTATTATGGAATTAATATAGGTAATTAGTAAAACTAAGTAAGTGAAAAGGGAGGATGGAACTTATGGAGAAATAAATTATTGATGTAGACTTAAAAATTCAAATAAGATAGGGATTTATTTGGGCTTATAATTAATTTAGACATTTACAATAAAGTCTCAAGATTAGCTTAATTATGCCTTGGGCAAAATGTAGAAGCCCAATATTAGCCTTAGGGAGACCTTATTTCATTTTCTTAGAAGTCCAATATTTACCTTGTGCAGATTCAACTCATATTTAACCCATTTAACACCTAAACCTTGGCCTAATCCAACCAAAAGTCTGAATCCACTTGAAATTGGACTTTTAGGTTAGCCCACAACTCAACTTAAACTCATCTAAACCCTAAATACATTTAGCCTCTTCCCCATTTTATAGAAAAAACACAAGAGGCAAAGCAGAATTTGAAGGTCTTGGAAAGAGGTTAGGGTTCTTGATACAAATCCATCATTTCTCATTTCTAAACTCAAAATCAATCAAGGTAATTGTTATATAGCTTAATTCTCCTTTCATTCTCTTCAATTTGACTCGATTAGTTTTTCATTTAGAGCATTTCACCCACACCCAAAATTTGAGACTTGTTATTTGATATTTTCATAGTGAAATCTAGGAGGTTAGAGTTAGAGGTATTGTTAAGTAAGTATAAACTCCTCATTTTGATACTTTTCTGCTAGTTAGAGACCCCCATAGTTGGTTTATAGTATATGTATTAATTTTGTGAGAATTTACCTAGAGTTTAAGGTGATATTCTGAAGTTCTGGTGTAGGAATATTTAAGTTCGAATTTTGTTCTTGTAGTAGTTAGGTAAATATTTTTTTAAGTAATTCTTTGTAGTTTAACTCCTTGAGTAATAGGTTTGTTGATATAAATGGTGACTTGGGATAGTGATAGTTTGGTATTGTGTCCTTAAATTGAGGTAGCATTTTATTGGCTTTTAAAGAATTGTTTACAAATAAGGTAACTGGAGTTATTGTTAATTTCATGCATATGTTTATTTTAATTTTATATTTGCTAATAATGTATAATTTTGAATTGCTAAATGAATGGTTAGTTATTTGATATATTATGGTAAGATCTTGTGAGTCTATTGTAGAGCTATGGTGCAACTGCCACCTATGCATCGTGCTTCAATCAGGCACCGAGTAATAATCAAACTCTTGTATACATTAAGCCCAAGTTGTACTCATTGGGGAGTTGGTGCCATGGATAGATTTCTCCCAATGTTAATGGCTTTTAACATGTAAAAATGTGATTGCTAGTATGGGATAGTAATCACAGATAGCCTAATTGTTTCATTTGTTGATATAACTGATATTTCTTATGCTTTAATGACTAAATGCTCATATGTTAATGAAAATGGAATATATGAATGAAATTTTTTTTTGGTTATTGAGATTTGTATCTCATGTTGTTTCATAGACTAACTATTTCAAGTAAAAGATCTTTTAATAAGGATAAGGGTAAGTAAGTGGATAAGCATCCATGAGCTAAAATTATGTGTGAGGAAGCTACACTTGGATTAATCTAACTTATGATAGATGTTAATATTTATTATTCTTTTGTATAGCATCATCATGTAATCATATTGCCAAATGTAGGAGTTTTATGTTTTGGTGAACTATGATGTATCTAATAGGGAGATAGGCTTTATGAAACTTGGAATTTGATGTATGTGCTTATTTACATTTGATATGAAATCTTGTTGACTTTAAGATATGATTCATCATTTGATAATGTAATCATGTGATACCTTAATTGTTGGCTCAGACTAGTAATGTAGGGAACCTATATTGGAGTTTATAATTGGATGATAATTATTAGTAGTCATAAATCTTTCTTATTGTCATTGATATATAAATTGTTAATACATGATAGTTGGATGAGTAAAAGTCAACCTCTAAGTTTTGAAGTAATAATAATAGGTAGGTTGGATAAATCAAGTAGATTAATGCTATTAGAACCTCACAAATTAATGTAGTGTGGCCTTAGAGTACTACTCAAGGGAGTGTTAGAGTGTTTGGGATGAAATATAGGAACTACAGGTGCAATAGGAGGATGAGCTGTGGCTAAATAACATAAGTTGCGGCCAAAGGGTCAGTCAGAAGTGAATTCGCTGTGACATGAGAAATTTTTGCCGCAACATGAGGCGAAACCTTACCCAGAGAGGGTAACAAAACTGAATTCGCCACAGCAAAATTCGAAGCATCTTAGGGCAAGTACCAAGTGGCATCTCGCCGCAGCATTATATAAGTTAGCCACAGCATAAGAAATGCTAGTCGTAGTGAGAGTCTAACTTGTCGCGGCTATCGCCGTAGTGGGAATTATGAAAACATGAAAAAGAAAAAGTCCATAAACTCTTATTTTAACTTAGAAATCTTGAGATTTATTATGATAATGTTATGTAATAATTTGTGGGAGATGTTTTTACTTGTTTATATCTTTGTATGTGAATTGTTATAATGGTATGATAACTTGATTATGGGTTCATTGCAATTATAAAGCTTTTAACAATCAAGAATTAAATATTAAATGTGAGTCTCTAGATAGAAAAGATTATGTTATACTACATGTTGGTATGATATATTGACAATATTGGTGTGAACTAATATTGACTAATGAGGTTCTCAATAAAATTGATATGAGTATATAAAAGTTTAATAATGGAAACCAAGTTGGCATTGATGTTGATTTGAAATATAAATTTTAATTGTATCTTTCTATACAGATCATTTTTTTTTCTATTTCATTTTGTTTATGTTCTTGCCTTAAATTAATCTCTTAATTATATTCTTTCACTTGTTTGTTTTAGTTATTTTATCTTATTAGCTTCCTTATTTTACTTATTCTTTATCCTTTTTATCAACTTTATTTTCTGCTTAATTTATCTTCCTTAATGATCTATTTCATCTATATTTAGTTATTTTATTTAGTTTATATTACTTTAACTAATATTATCTTATTGCAAGTCGTTTATTCTATAGCACTTCATTTAACTCTCATTTTAAAGATGGAAATCTATATTAAAACTTTATAGTTATTAGGAAGGACAACAACCTAAGTGTACTTAAATAAATGATGAAATGTTTGAACAGAGAAAGAGCTGTTTGTTAAGTATAGCTAGTTGTAAAAAGGCAAGAAGTTATCAATGAGATATTGTTGCCTCTCAGGAACTTGGTATGGAATATATCTTATGTTACATGAGGGTTAAACCATGAAGGAACTACTTGTTAGGTTTAGTTACCTGTGATAGAACAAGGAGCTATCAAAAAGATATATCCACTCCCAACAAAAAGTGGAGTTTATTTTCTCACGTAAAACCCATTTCAAAATGACTTATTGTTTTAAAAATTACCTTTGTGCATTTTCTTCTATCAATAAATATGTTTACTTTAATTCTTTTATCTATCATTTTACTTCGCATTTTTCTAAATTGATTTTTGACTAATTAGTGCAATAACTTGATCTCATTTCTAAACAATATTATTCTATATTAAGTAATATACTTCACTTAATTTTTCCTAGTAACTCAATTTCCTCTAATCTGGTGATTACTTTATACTTTGAAACTATTTCTTTTTAAATAAAAAAAACTCTTGCCTACTTGTCCCACCTTTAGCTATTTTGATTTGCCATCTGCTCACTAAATAAAATCACCCTTTCTCTTTTTATGTTTTAGATAGTAGAGTTTACATGACCCATCTTCGTCATCTTGGTTCAGGAAGCATCTATAAGGGTGAGCCCCGCACTTAGTTCTCGTGGACACTTACTATTTTGTTGTTTTGTATCTAGATATATTTTGAACTTCAGACATAGATTTATTTGTCCACAAATAGGATTCTCGAACCTTTTTAATGTATTTTGTTAATAGGATTTAAGAGCAGCGCTTTCTATTTGTATTAATTGGATTTATAGTTGATTGTATAAATTTTGGGATCTCTTATTTTTATGAAATATCCTGCCAAATTCTTCTATTGAAAGTTGGATAATGAATTTGGTTATGAAATCAAAGGGTTTGAATTATGGTATTTCTTTTTCTAAATAAAAAATGTTCTTTATTGAAATTTCCTTTTATACTGATGTGTTGTAAGAAAGTTTGATTTGTGGCTCTATGTTAAGCTCATGGGTATAAACTTTACCTCATATCCTGTGTGGATCACGCCGCTAGTTTAGAGCGTGGAGTGAAGTATGTTTTTTTCCATTGCTATTATTGTGTCCATCTTGTTTAAATAAGCTTTTTCCCCTAGTATTTTTGTATTTCTTGCTATATTTTATGTTTTCTTGACAAATAAGCACACCTATGTACTCATGGTAATTTTTATTTACGAATCTATATGCTAATATGAGCTTTAGCATGTTTCATTTTTTGTTGAATGGATCTGTTGCGGATCCGATTGTTAAAGGACTGTGAACTAAAGCTTATAGCTATGAAGTTGAATTCGAAAATTTGTTAGAAGATGGCTAATTTAGTCCGTCTCTTTTTTTTTTTTTTTTCCCTATAAGCAGCGAGTTTAAAATTTTCATATCTAGAACTTCAGCATCATCTCATGCCTTTGCCCCTCAACTTGCTCATCGATTGTCAATATTTCTTTGATTTAAGAGATAGGTACATTTGTCATTATACTTGTTTTACTATGAATTTGTCATTTCATGCTTCGCAGAGATGGACGATTGATGGAACTATGCTTGATTTGTGAGCTATCTCTTAAACGTGACCAATCAAGTACTGAGCTCTGTTCCTCAAAAGTTGCTTGATATGGCATGCTATCTTCTTAAAAAAATGAGGCAGTGCTATAGTTTCTGTGGTTGTGTCTGTAAATTCACTAGGTAGCTTGGAGCTCAAGCTGAAAAGGATAACTGAGCTCTCTGTTCCACGTAGTTGCGAAGCCACTAGAGTTGATTGTATATACCCTCTTCTCCTTCAAGATTAGTTTCGCTTTACATTTCTTTTTGTAAGAACATATACAAAGATCTTTTTTATAATTTTAATTGATGATTATTGTTACTTGAAATTGCTATTTTGCCATTTTTTACTATCTTACTCTCACACAATTGCTTAAAAAATAAATACGAGAAAGTTATATTTTTATGATTTTTTTTCTATTAAATGCTAAACAAGTAAATGAAAATAACAATCTAGTCGAATAGCGAAGACAAGAGCCTATCTTCGCTGTTAAATAGAATTGAAAAATATATATCATTTTAGTTTCAAATGTATTAATTTTTTACACGTATTTTGTCCATGTACAAGTTTTGTTTTTTTGGTAGATAAGTTATTTTTTTTCCAACAAAATTTAAGAGACATAATTTATTTAAATTGAAAAAAAAAAGAAAGAAAAAACAAGAATTATGGAAGTGGAGGTGGTGGTATTGTAGGGGAGTTTGGTCATGGATTCATTGCAGTCATTGATGTTGGAGGAGGAGGAGAAAGGTGGGGGAGAAGGGGTTCCTAATCAAGAGAGAAGAAACAATTGAAGAAAAGAAGCCCAAATTCTTTATTGTGGCCCCCCAAAACAAGGGGGCGCCCTTTATTTTCTTTTTTTTTTGTCCCTGAATAAATTTAAACCCCTCTGTTGGGACAATACAAAGGATCCATACTCGAAGAAGAGGAGGAGAAGAGAGAATGCTTACCTGAGTTCAGTGGCTACAGAGCTGGAGACTGCTGCGACAAGCCCAGAGTATGGTGATGGTGAAGGTTGGGGACGAAGTGTGCAGCTCTCCTTCAACCTCTCAAAATGATACAAAGAAAGGGGGAAGAAGAGAGAATGCTTGCCTGACTAAGTGGCTACAGTGCTAGAGACTGCTGCAAGAAGCCCAGACTGTGGTGGTGGTGAACGTTGGGACGAAGGCTGCAGCTCTCCTTCAACCTGTCAAAATGATTCAAATTATGGTTGTTGCTCTAATTAGTTGTAGTGCATATAGCACATGTAGCTGGCCAAAGCAATGCCCCATTAAACTTAAAAGGCTATACATGTAGTACAGTGCGCAAGCCATAGCGCCCTATTAATAGCTAAAATGTCATGTGAATTTGTGTTAGGACACAACCATCCTTCCCATGGATTCAAAGGAATTCCTTGGAAGAAAAATGGTAGACTGGAAAGTAGAAACACAGCTTAAACCAGAGTACCAACAAAGGAAAGAAGAGAAAAAAGAGAAGAAAAACATTCCTAGCACTTCCGAGTTATACAACAAAATCAGTCAATCCTTGCTGCTCAATTGCCATTTAACAGACCCATATTTGTTTGAGATATTAATAAAATTATATCTACCTTTTGATCCTGTGTACAAGGAAGCGCAAAATCAATGGAGGTAGATTTCTTAAAAAGAGAATTATGCATATATTAGGACTTTATGAAGCATTCTAATAGGAGTGGAGAAAACAAAGAAAATAATCCTTTAAGCCTGAAAATGTGAATGATTAATTTACATATACAAGACTTTCATCCATTTAGATAGTAAAAGCAGAACAATGGTACGAATATTATACAACCAACTTGACTTCATCTGGAGTGAAAAAAACAATATCTTATCTCTTTTGTGCTTTCCTCCTTCTAGATTGTGCCTTTTGCCACTTCTTTCTCGGAACCAGTTTACTCTTTGGCTTCAATTTTAACTCAGGTGAAAATTTGTAGTTTGGATCTCTCATTCGTGCTTGTATGTCCTTGAAGAACTGAATATTTAATTTTTTAGGCCCCCCTTGTCTAAGTTCTGCATACTCTGGTCCTGAAACAACATTTTCAAACGCTCCAATTAGAATTTCTAAATCACTCATGACCTCCCATACATTGGTGTATCGCCCATCAGGACCCTTCTTTAATTTCTTTAAAGCATTCTCAACTGCAAGCTTCCTTGCTTGCTTTCCTGGTGACAACTCCTCAGGTTCTTGTTCAGATTTCAGTAACTCTGAGATGGTCCGATATTTAGGCATTTCTTCAAACTCAAACAATTTATCGATATACTTGTCACTACTTTCATTTGGGTAAGCTTCTGTAGGACCATCATCATCACTGTCCATTTCATCACCAGTCCACAGTGTCTTCTCATCATCACTACCAGACCAAACACTTCTTAACTCATCACTGTCATCAGCATCAATCAGGTCTGAATGCTCTTTAGCTTTCTGTCTTGCTTTCCGAATCTCTTCATCAAGATGACTCTTTGAGTCCTTTTCTCCGTCACTTTCATCCTCACTTCCAGTCCATAGAGTGTTATCTTCCTCCATCTCTTTTGCCCAAGCTTTTCTGAACTCTTTGTCCCCTGGTCTTCCACTTCCAAAGAGATCATAATTTCTGCGTCCACCATGAGCATATGATCTCAATCCTGCAAATTTAATTCATTAGCTCAAAAGGATCCACGAATCCTTGTTAATAGTGAGTATGAGGTCAACAAAACATTTCTTATGAATTCATTGAGATAAATTAGTCTAATGGGATATGTGTTTTTAATTTCTAAACCCAGAGGAAACATACAGATACATTTTATTGTAGCAAGACTCCACATAATAATCTTAAAAAGGGCATGTTATTATGTTGGACCTCAAATTTTGTCTTCCCTCAAGAATTTGTCAAAGACAAATAATAATAACAAAATTTTTGTGTGGAAAATCTAACCTTGGAAATTCACCAGAGACCCATTATTACAACAACTCCGTAAAGCAATAGTAGGTGATTCATAAAGTGTTTCTGACCTGAAAGAAAGACACAAATGAAGAGTTTCAGCTATTGTCGATGAAATATGATGAAAACCAATATTTTCAAGGGTAAAAAATAAATCTTCACACAAGTATGCATGAGAAAAACTCTGGCCTTGATACTGGTAGCCATTGTGATTTTGCTGCCCTTAGAATACATGAGAGGAGGCTAGTGCGGGAGCACGACCTCCAGGCCATTACTTGCTCAATAAATAAGAAATAAGGTTCAGGAGCTCCAAACTCTTCAAGGCAATAGCAAAACACTAACTTTAACAGTTCCTGGGAGTCAGATAAGAATATCAGTAACCTTTTGCATCAATAAAATTATTAACTAGACTTGGTTTACACAAAAGATTGACTGATCAAACCAATTAAGGATAGACATATTAGCATATAAATATACTTTTCAATGGGACTCACATCTCACATGCAAACATTTTTTTAAGACCAAGTCTGATTAACAAATTCTCCAGATTAGGTGCCCTAGTTTAATAGGGATTGAGATTAAAGGGCTTAACACGAATTCAAGAAAGAAATACCCCAAACGAGTATGAGTTTATGCTTCCCCAGACTACCAATGTATCAACTTTTATAGAAGCAGGCAAGCCATCGATTGGCAAACAAATTACAATTACCAACAAACTCTAACCTTGTTACTTAACGTAATATATATATATATATATGTATGTATGTAATGTGTGTGTGTGTGATGCAAAAGAAAGGAATAAAGCATCGTATATGATATGGATATGATGCAGAAGGAAGGAAAGGACGACACTTGACAGATAATTTATAAATTGAGACCCAGGAGTCATCAATTGGCAAACTAATTACAATCACCAATAAACTTTACCCTTGTTACTTAGCATGATATATATGTGTGTGTGTGTGTGTGTGTGATGCCAAAGAAAGGAATAAAGCGTCGTATATGATATGGATATGACGCAGAAGGAAGGAAAGGATGACACTTGACAGATAATTTGTAAATTGAGACCCAGGAGTCCAGGACCACTAGTCAGGTGGCACAAGAATCCGTGTGGAGTGCAGAATTACAATTCTGTTATGCGTTGGTTTTTAGGTATTAATAGAAGCTCAGGCCATGAGCGAGGTAGGCATATTTTGACAAATTGGGAATACACCATTAGAGTCCTTTCCTTGACATCAAGAAGGAAACTATCCCTCTACAATGTTCATTTCGTTCCTCTGTCAATTTCCCTTCTGTTCTCTTTAGTTATCATTTTCTTAATGCAAACCTTCTATTTGAAGATTTGCTAATGTTTCTTTCGTTGTTTTTCTGTTCAAACCGTGAATCTCTTTTTCTGTTAGTAGTAATTACTACAGGGAAGTGCTTTAAGGCTTTCTTCATATGTTGTTCCCCTCCTAGGATTGGGTTTATACTTCTTTGATAAGCTAAATCGCATTTAAAAGAAAAAAAAATGCCAACAGAATTCAACATTAAAACTGAAAGAAACCGAAATCTCGACTCTCCTGACGTATTCAACCAAACCTCAAAAAGAAAGCCATGGACCAAACAACTACCATTCCCGCAAATTGGAATGAAGCAAAGGAAAGAAAAGAGGAGAAAATGTTACCGATTACGGCGTGAGGGTGGAGAAGGTAGCTAGATTAAGGAGTGAAGAGGTGGCGAGAGGCTTCTTCTCCCTTGCTGCGTGCGTGAATGCAATAGACTTTGACAATGTGAGAAAGAAAAGAGGTGGAATAAGAACACCCAATCCAGGCCAGGGTAACTTACAAGAGTTGTCTGAGAATAATTCCAATTTTAAGCGTAATAATTCAAATAAATAAAAAATAAGTTATTTGGTCCAAAAAAAGAAGTTAGCAAAACCAAAAATAAATAATTTATTGATTAGATTTATATATAGCTTTTTTATATTTTTATGTTTAAAATTTTTAATTAAAATATAATAAATATATAATTTTTCAATGATAATATAACAAGTATATAATTTAATTAGATAATTATTTAGTAAATAAAAAGTTTACTATATTATTATTAAAATTTTATACACTTATTATATTTTAATTAAAAAATTTAATAATATTGATATAATAAATTGTATATAGATTTTTTCATACTAAAATAAATAAAAGTCAAATTTTTTACTGATGTTATTTTTTTAAAAGACAAAGGAGTAGAAATTGATTCCTTTTATCAATTTTCCATTTTTTTTCATTCTTTGACATAATACGAACGTTCACCTTTAAATGGTGCAACGTCAGGTAAAAGCTAATATTTAATTATTTGTAACGTAATTCAGATCTTTAGAATGAAAAGAAACGGTTCTTTACAACGCTGGGGAAAAAAAAGAGAAGTTCACATTTTGAAGACGAACTGCTGAAGAGGCGTTTCAGTTCGGCAGAGTGACGAGAAGAAGCTCCCGGCGAGGATCGAACTCGCGACCTTTCGCTTACGAAGCGAACGCACTACCACTATGCTACGGAAGCTGTTACTGCTCTACTCAGTATTTTAATTTAAAAAGAAGTCTTTTCTTGCTCCCAGAAGTCAAAACCCTGGAAGGCCCTCTGTTGGTGCGTTAAGCTTTTTTGTCGCTGCAGAGTTTGGAGCAGCAAATAAGAAAGACATGTGTGGAATTGCTCTGATTGTCTCAGGCGTTCGAATTGACTTTTCATCTTTGTTCTTGGATTCAACATGTCCACAGCGCAAAACTGAAGAAGTAAGCAGTTCTCATACTGTAACACTTCAAAATGGGCTGGATTTTGAGCATTTCTGATTGAAAAATATCCTTTTATCTTTCCCTGGAATTGAGAGGGTGTCTTGCTTGATGTTGGTTGCAAAGTTTATGTCGTTGAACTAACTCTGTTTGCTTTTGGTCTCATTTGGGGTGATTTGCTTTAGCTGGTATTCTCTATAGATGATCTTAAAGCAGCTCTACGGAGAAGGGGCCCTGATAGCTTAGGGAGTAAGAATGTTTCTCTTCAATTCAACATCTCAGGTCGAAAACAAATTTCATCCTTCATTGAAGATGATGAGGCATTGGAACTGGGAATGGACATTGAGAAGTTGCATATCTTAGGTTCTGGAAATAAATGTGATTGTGTGTCTTTGCATAATGGACTGCCTAGCTCGGTGGTATACAATGTTGGCGTCCAAAGTCCTGCTGCAGAACTGCATTTCATTGGTGCAACCTTACAACTCAGGGGAATAAATCCGCTTGTTCAACCTTTGGTGGATGAATATAGAAATATTCTTGTATACAACGGTACTCTGTATTGTCTCTGCAGTTTATTGTTTAATTGACATCCTGTCCCGTTTTGTAGTTTAGAAGATATGTGATTGCTAGATAAATCTGGAAATATTGTTTTTGCTGTAGTGCCCATTGTTTTGAAGCATGGACAGATATATGACATGCAGAATGATGGTTTGATTGAATAGGCAAGCAGTATAAGTGAATGTGTAAATTGAAATTTTTCTTTCTAATTTAAAGTTATTGTACAATCTCAACATGTTTTCACAGAGTTTAAAATTTGTAACACCCTGAACCTACAGGCATGGGTCAAGGTCTTGAATGTGTCATATGCCTGTCTGTCTGTATCTCTTTGTTTCTCTCTCTCTCTCTGTGTTACATATCAGGAACTCATTTTAGTTTTGAATGCTATTTTACATACGTTTATATTGAAATTTACTAGATTCTGTTTTATTGTTGTGCTTTTCAGGTGAAATTTTTGGAGGAATCCGGATTCCGAGTGACTATAATGACACTGAGTTTCTTATGCAAACACTGGGAAAGTGCTGCTCATGTGATTCTAATAACAGTGGGCAAAATTCTATTCCTGACCTTCTTTCTATGATTAAAGGACCATGGGCTATCATCTATTGGCAGGTAACTCTGAGTGGTAAGTTTCTATCTGTCATAATATATTGTAGCATCTTTTCCTTTCCAGTATGGTGTTAGAAGTGATACATTCTTTGACATTTGTAGGATAGTTCGAGAACCCTTTGGTTTGGCCGAGATGCATTTGGCAGGCGGAGCCTTCTTGTTCACTGGCCTACAGAAGATGACTCAACCTTTCTGCTTTCTTCTGTATCTCCTCTTTCACCAATTAAGCAGGCTTCTGGTATGTACCACTTGGTACAACTCTTGTTTTCTTTCACTTCTGGTTCCAATTCTGTGAACTACATAGATACGAATAGAATCTTCAGTCTTTCTTTGTTTTACAACTAAGGAGATTATCAGAAAGACTATCAAAAGCATACTATGCCATCACTTCTAGCATTACTGTACAATGTTTCTAAGAAATGGCTTTGAAGCATATGAAGATTAGGGATGTTGTTATTATTAGGATATATTATGAGTGCTATCTATTTGTTGACTGTTGGCCCAGCCCTGTCCATGTTTAAACTTTAAGGGTCTATGTTGAATCTGAAGGGCTATCTAGATAAATATGTTATTCATTTGTAATTTCAAGTCTCTAAAATGCTTTGCAGCCTAAATTTAATAAAGCACGAATAGTTAATTTCTTTAATCAAGCACTCATGGTAATCTGAAACTTCAAAACCTTTCAACAGCCAACAGTTGGCAAGCAAGTTTCTAATTGTTCTTATGTTGCCTAGTTTCTGCTATAGGGAAAGAATTATTTGTCCAGAATTGTGAACATAAATGGCTTGGAGAGAACCAGTAATGATGGAATGTTTCATTAGAAAAGAATGGTGTGATTTCAATGTTATTTACATCTAGCTTAAACGTTCTTTCCTTTTCCTCATGTTTTCATCTCACTTTGATTTTTTCACTTGATATGTGAACTATAAGTCAATATATTTTGAACTAGTTGGGCTAATTCTTTAGGTTGATAAACATATTTAATTGATGTGTGTATCCTTAAAGAAATGTTGATAATATTTCTATAAATTTAATTTCTTTCCATTCAAATTTGTGTTCCTATTAAAGTAGTTTTTGTCCCCTAAATATTATTGGGATTTGTTTTTGGTTTTGTCACTAATTGAATTTTTGAAATAAAGCTTGCTACTATTGGACATATTAAGTAATATTAACTATGAAGCTCAAAATGGAATAGGCTGTCCCAGTTACTGGGAAGAGCTACCATGCGGAATATACAGTGTATGTTTTGATGTATCAAGTTTGAATGGAGGTCTGATTGGTGAAGTCAGAAGACACGAATATACAAACTCAATGCTTAAGGCACTTATCAAATGGGAGAGAACTTTCATTGAACCCAAATCTGAAGACCTTCATACATCCCAATATAAGTCTTCTAGGAAGCAACATGATGTGCATTCAACTCCATTGGAGACAGTTCCATGTGAAACAGGTGATTACCCTGTAGTAGTGCCAGAATACTGCATTCAATCATTTGAAACTTTTGTTGTAGCTTTTATAATGTGCAGCACTTTGATTGTAGGCTGTAGCTTTTGCTTTCAAGTCTTATTAAGCTGTGACAGGTCTTTGTCTTTTTTGAGCAGGCTCAAGTCAATTCTCAATTCCATTGCCAGCTCATACTCTGCTAAATACTTTAAAGGAATCTGTGTATCGGCGCACTTCATTATATACTATGTATCAGGTCTGGAATCTTAGTGAAATTGAATCACAAATGTTGTGGTTGTATGTTGTTGATAAGATGTATTCAGTAGTGTGAATGTGATCATTCACTCCAAAATGGAGCTCTTACTACTCCCCATAATTTGCTTGCCTTTTAACAACATTGGGTTGTTGGTGTGCTTTAGCTGGAACTTATATATTATTTCCAGGGTATGTGATAGAGAGGTGCTTCTGGATGGATCACACCACATGCCACTGAAATTTTTCTAGCTCATCCGTGAGCTGTTCCAGTGGCTGTTAACTGGCAGTTGTAGCTGATGCCAGTTATCTCCATACAGAAGAGGGTTAGTTCATGATATTTGCTAGCAAGCAAGAAAAAATGCAGTAAACTGGTATTCAATGAGAGACAGGACTACTGATTTATTTTTTGTAGGGTTTGGCATATCTGTTTTCTTCTTGATATCTTCTTGGTTACCTTTTAGATAAGAAGGGAACTTGTGCTCCTGGATGCTGCTAATTTGGATCCCTTTGAATTTATGCTTGATCTGTCTTTTTTTTTTATTCCGTTAATATTTATATTTGTTGTGACAGAACTCTTTGGATTTGATTGCATAGGTGGCAGTCTCTGATAATAGGCAAGAGAATTATGTTCCTGTGGCAGTTCTTTTTTCTGGTGGCCTGGATTCCATGATACTTGCAGCATTATTGGATCAATGCCTAGATCCCTGTTGTGAGTGCTGCTACTTAAGCTCCATTTTCTTCCTTTTCACTCTTCTATTGATGTGTTATGCTGTTAGCTAATATGACATTAGTTCCTGGTTTGGTGTTAAAAGACATGAAGTAGGATAAAATGATTGGCAAATTTCATTTTTAGGAACCATCAGCTTAGCTGATCATCAAATCCCGTCTGTATTGGCAGATGAAATTGATCTACTTAATGTGAGCTTTGATGGCCAGTCTGCTCCTGATAGAATATCTGCCAAGGCTGGGTTAAAAGAACTAAAAGGAGTTGCACCTTCCAGAAGGTATGTGATTGCAACTGAAGTTTTCCATAGGTCTGTTTTCCTTGCTATTTTTCTTGTCGTATGGGCAAAAAAAATTTTGCCATAATATAAATGTTGACTGTTGTTGCTTGTTTATGGTAAAGTTAGGTCTCTGCAGAAATTTAAGTCTCTTAAGCAAGTATTTATTGAGAAGTTTAAATTTTATTATGAAATATTAAGTTTTACCTGTTATTTTAGATGAATGATTTTGAAAAATGCAGAAATTCAGGAAATGCTACTTTTCATCTTATTCCACACAATATTGAGAGAGAGAGAGAGAGAGAGAGAGCTAGAAACCTTTACTGCTGAGTTTGAAAGCATTGAAAAGACATGTTCTTAGTGTGATGGATTGCATTGGTTAGCAGAAAATTCTTATTCTATCATTGTTGAAATGATTGCAATAAATTTAATTAGAAATAGAGGCAAAGCTTGCAATTTTCCATTAACATTGGATGCTACAAATTGAATGAACTTTTGACAAACCCAATCATCTGTTGGAATGAATTCAGATATGTAGGTTTGTAATTTTACAGGTGCAGGTTTTGTAGCAACATCACAATAGTTAATTTTTAACATACTGAGGAGGGGGACAAAGGATTAAGGAAGCTATGTTTAAATATTTTTCATATGAAACAAGACCAAAGTAAAATCCAACTGAAATTAAAATGTGCTAATTCCTTTTAGTGATAGTGATCTTAGTGCATAAGACAAGTAAAAGAATGTTATTGTGAAAATGATATTGAAGATAATAATTGAAACTCCTATGTATAATGTATGCTATTCGATTTATATATAATGAATTTTTTAACCTTTAAAATATATTTGAGAAACAGTAACACACCAGAAGAGGGAAGGATCTGAATCTAGGGCCTATTCTTTGGACTAATGCCATTGCTTCCAAGTTCAGACTAGGTTATCCTTGGACAACTGGTTCCTTTCATCATTCCTTCCTTCTTTTAGTGCTTTGGCTGGCAAACTTGTTGCAAGACATTCATGGGAAAGTTACTATTTTAATATCCTAATTATTAGATTATATAGGGTCTGTGGAAGATTTTTTTTTTTTTGGGGGGGGGGGGTCAACATAAAATAGACAGAAATTAGGTAGTCTTGTTAATACTTTTTTAGAATACTTAACAGCAATGCACTGTGAATGCTTTTCATGAAATTGGTTTTCTTGCTGTTTTCTTAAATTTGTCTTTATTGGTCTTAGTGGAAGGAGGTATGTTCAACTGATTCTTATCAAAAAAGAGAAATTGGCGGTTTGCATGTAATGCCAAAAAATTTTATCTGAATCATGAACTCTATATTGTTATCCTTTTTTTTTTTATATCATTATAAAATCTTGTTTTAATGGCCTTTATAAAATTTTTGGTAATTTTCATGATTCATTATTATAATGTTTCACATTAATTTCTAAGCTCTTTTGCATAATTCTTTTCTGGGGAATCAACATAATATGGAGTCAAATTCCTGTGAATGACTCTGCCTTGGTTTAATATGACTTTTATGTTAATCCTAATTAGGACTCCATGCTTCATTATATAAGTTTTTGCCTGCATGAAACATAAATTGGGTATATTAATAACAGATTTTAGGATCTTCAACTGTTAATTGTCAAGGATAATAAAGGGTAAAGAAGTTTTTGTTTGAGTTCATGCAACTTTACTCATGAAAGTGCTTCTTGCTTGCTTTGTTTTATGATGATTTCTACTCAAGATTATATGTCATTCTACTGGAGTCATGTATAATATGCCAGTTGAACAACTTTCATTGTAAATTTTTATTTTTGGTATCTCTCATGTTCTGTTACAATTATGTTGGAAGTGCAGGTGGAAACTCGTGGAGATTGATGCTGAATTGTCAGACTTGGCTTTTGAAACCAGTCATGTTATGTCACTCATAGAACCTGCTAATACTTACATGGTACCAATTGAATTAATTATGTGGAAGAGCAATTTATCATATGTTTTTGTCTTATAAATGAAGATTTCCTATTTATTTTTAAGTTGCTTTGAAAAACTTAACTAATTGCTAGTGTTAGCATTTTAGTAATAATATATACCATACAAGCTGCTTTTGCCTCTTTGCTTTTCTCAAATTCATTTGAATTAATGTTAATTTGAGATTTTCTTCAGATTTTTTAAGGTAATATAGTTCTTTAGAAAATTATAAAAAGAGAAAAAGTGAGTCCTCTTTAAAATTCTGAACATGTCCTTTATGTCAGATGGAGAACCGCTATTTCTGATCTGATCATGCATAAATAGTTTGCACTTATCCTTACAGGACTTGAATATAGGAATTGCCTTGTGGCTGGCTGCTCGTGGTGACGGATGGGTGTCTGATGGAAATAGTGATAGTAATGATAGCAATCTTGCACGCATTAAGTATAAGTCCAAAGCAAGGATTGTACTTGTTGGTGCTGGTGCTGATGAACAGTGTGCTGGCTATGGTAGGCATAGAACAAGTTATAGACGAGGAAGGTATTAATATGATAATGGTAAATCATGCTTTATTATGACAATTTGTTTTTACAACTTATGTTCATTTGATTCTCTTTTGTGGTATAAATCAGCCTGGATTATATAATTGTTTGAGTTCTATGCCTTTTTAATTGTAATTTCTTTTGTCTTTGTTTTTTTTTTATGTGAGTACTTTATGTTACAAACAGTGGAGATATATGCTAGACAGTGGATCTTTCTGCAGAAAAGAAAGGCAGGGTGCAAATTATTAAAAACTTTATGCAATATACTGAATGCTTTAATTAATTTGTCAGTTTTAAAGTGTTATTCAGATCACAGGGTATTCTATTAGTATTTATTTAGAGCTAACTAATACATTGGTTATCAGTTTGGGAGATTTACCTTTTATTTCTTTGCCATAGTTTTATATACTCTTGCTTAGAGCAGCAACACTATGGGGATTATTAAGTCTTTACTGGATAGTACCAAACTGGTGAACTCTGGAGAGTGTGCATTTTTTTCAATGCATTCTGATGGTATAATATGCCTTTATCAGTTGGCTGGAGCTTGATGAGGAAATGAGACTGGACATGCAGAGAATTTGGAAAAGAAATTTAGGGAGAGATGATAGATGCATTGCCGATAGTGGAAAAGAGGTAATGTGAAAATAATAGGTCAAATATCAGTATTTGTTTTGGCTCTGTTAATCTGTCAGTTACTAAATAATCTTTTTTCCTTCTAACCTTCTAGGCTAGATTTCCCTTTTTGGACGAGGATGTTATAAGGATTTTGCTCAACATTCCTTTGTGGGAGGTTGCCAACCTTGATCAACCAAGTGGCATTGGTGATAAAAAGATTCTAAGAGAGGTATTGCTGTTTCTATGCTGAGTATCGATGATCTAATATTGCCCTGGTTTACAATTGCTATGCATGGTTTTTGAACTGTGATTATACAGCTGGTAAAACCATTTAAAGGCTGACTGTACCCGTATTTTTCCAAGATCTTGTTTATTACCCAGCTTCAATTAGTAATCTCTGGTTGGTAACAGAAAAACACAAACACACACTGATGAGCAGAATATAACCTTTAGGACCCATGAAGGACATCATAAATTTATGGGAATGCCATTCAGGCTAAGCAACGCTCCTTCCACGTTTCAATTTTTGATGAATGACATCTCACATCTGTAGAGAATATCCAAGTAAGTTTATTATGGTTTTCTTCAATGATATATTGGTTTATAGCCCTGATTTTCCTACTCATCTGGCTCCCTTAAGGGTGGCATTGGAAATTCTGAAGAAGAATCAGCAAGTGCTAAACAAGAAAAAGTGTGTCTTTGGGAAAGCAAGTTGGAGTATCTCGGGCACATTATTTTGGCAGAGGGAGTACAAGCTGATTCAGTCAAGATTGAGAGTGTGACAAATTGGCCAGTTCCTAAAGATCTGAAATCATTGCGGGGATTTTTGGAGTTGACTGGTTATAACTGCTAGTTTGTCAAAGACTATGGAAAAATTTCAGCACTCTTGACTGACCTATTTAAGAAGGATGCTTTTGAATGAAATGAAGTTTATATTGCCTTTAAGCTTTAAAATTGGCCATTACTACTGTGCCAGTGTTAGCCATGCCAGACTTTCTTAACCTTTTGAGATCAAGGCTGATGCTTCAGGGGCTGGCGTATGGGCTGTTTTCATGCAAAATGGTTGGCAGATAGCATATTACAGCCAAGTCCTTTCTAATAAGGCATGACTTTGTTCTGTGTATAGAAGAGAATTGATGGCTATAGTCTTCATAGTTGAGAAGTGGAGGCATCATCTGATGGGACACCTTCATAATTAAAACCAATCAAGAGGCTTTGAAGTTTTTGCTAGAACAGAGTAATGGATTCGGATCAACAGAAGTGGATTTCTAAAGTGATGGGCTTCAAATTCAGGATTCATTATAAATCAGGAGTTGAGAATAAAGTGATTGAAAGTGGCTGATGCACTCTCTAGAAGGGGGGAAATGCTAGAATTAAATGCTGATGGAATCCTTCAACTTAGTATTATTTATATGGCAAATCCCCCCCTCCTTTCCTTGATAAGGAGAAGATGGGAGGAATACACTGGGTTACAAAGCTAGAGTTGATAGAGAAAAATAAAAAGCTCCTCAGGTGAGGAAACCCCACTGACTTTCGAGAGGCCAGGCCTATCCTCTAATTCATTAGAAATTCCACACCCCTCTCTGGACACTTCCCTTTCCCTTATAACCCACTCACACACACCAACATCCTTTCTCTCTCTCTCTCTCTGCTCTACTAAACTGCAGAGTTAGTTACCCTAGAATAAATCCTCTCTTTGTCCTTCAACTGCCACCTCATTAAGCCTCCATTCTTTTTCTTTCTAGCATAAACATTTCCCCACATTTGGGCCGCCTCAATCTTATTCCTGTTTCTCTCATATAATTTTCCTTCAAAGCTACGGGGTCCATCATTTCCATTTCCATCAAGAGTCACCTTGTCCTCAAAGTGGAAAATTGAAAGCTGCACCTTAGTAACTTCACAGTTTTCCCAAGAATCTCCAATTCTAGTGATCTCTTCCAATTCCTAGTGAACTGCAGAAACAGAATTCCCTCCACAGCCTCATTGATGAACTCCATTGGACTGATATTGTCCTTGAACGTGGGTGAGGAATCCCAAATGAACTCCATGTGTCAGTGTGGGACCATCACCACATCAATGCCAACCTTAACAGTGATCTGGACAGAGTATGAGTGGTTTGAATCAAGTAGTGTTGTCATCTTGTCAAGATCTCGCCCATTGGAGATGATAAATCCTTTAAACTTCAGGGTGTTGTTGAGAAATCCAGTAGGCACCCCATGTTTTAGGGTCTCAAGCTAACACGCATGCACCTTGCCACCCTATAGTTTTTGTTAGTAGAGGAACCACCAGAGATGTTCCTTCACTTGTTGCTGCCATGGCTTGAACACGTTATACTAGCTACTAATTTATGCAGGACATGCAAACCGTTGAGATGCATGTGCTCTTGGGAAGTTTGTGTTGGCTTTGTTGATCCATGTGATTGTTGATTAACAAGCTGCCCCAACAAGGCAGCTTCTATCACTCTTTGCTAGAGTGGAATTTCATCCCTCAAGGGCAAGAGCAGTCCAAGAATGTAGACAACTCCACCATGCTTGGTTGCTGCCCATGTTAGTTCTAGAATGCTTGTAAAAGCAAGTTTGTCAAACTGAAGTCTAGTATCTACATTTTCTTGAGCAAGAAATATTCTAAAAATCTTCATTCAACTCTCAGCAATAGATAAATTCACATATGTCCTTCTTGGTGAGTGACGAATAGCAGCATCATCAAGGTCAAATGGTCTGTGTGTTGCACCAGGAATTAGGATTCTTTGGCTTTCTTTTGACCTCAGTCCATCCCAAGCAGCCATGGGCTCGTTCCTTATTCTTCAAATGGCCTCATGCTCAAAAACACCACCTCGAGCATCTAACAAACTATCAACTTCATCAACAATTATAATCGTAGGATTAAGCTTGCTGACAAAGGAGAAAAGGGCTTTGGTGAGTTTATCAACACCTCCTCCCCACTTTAGTATAAGAGTTAAACTAGTTATGCTAATAAAATCTGCTCCAGCTTCTGTTGCTAGTGCCTTTACTAGAAGAGTTTTCTCCGTTCGAGGAGGACCATAAAGAAATATTCCTTTGCAAGGCCACAAGAAGTTTCTGCAGAATAGAAGCTTTGGCCTTCTCATGTGAAGAATGACAAGTTTATTTAGTGCCTTTTTTACATCTTCAAGAGCACCTATGCCATCAAACTCAACCCCAATTTCACCAGGAGGCAGAACAACTGAGGTGAATTTGCTCTCATACTCATCTTTTGCAAGATTCTTTAGACAGAGGGAAAACTTCCTCAGTATGGTATCTTGCTCCTTCAATCTTGATGTTGGAATTATAAAACTTTCACAAGATAGGCATAATTCTCTCCTTTAATAGATGGAAGTGAGTAAGATGACCGGTCATGATATCTTGCCCCAACCTACCACTTTCTCAGCCTTGAGTTTTAATTCACTAACATAATCATCCCCTTTTTTGTATACATCTGTAAACAAAAGGGAAGGTGCAAGTAACTATTCACAAACTTGGCAAACAGCATTTACAATTACATCATCTAAAATGTCTATTTTAGTTACTTCATCAAATTCTTTGGGCCACCTTAAAGCAGGTTCAATTCAATCAGGCCCATCAAAGAGAACCACTACAAGTGCGTATATACCATCTTGATCCTGAATCTCAGCAAACAACAAAAGATTCAGAAACTTCTAAACTATGCTTGGATCTGCAAGCAGCATTGTTTCGTTTTCTTGTATCTTTTGCTCAAAAGCTTTGTCCTCCTTGTCATTAACGTCTCCTTTACTAGCCATTGATAGAATCTAAAATCTGTGACTCCCATTATTGTGGTGTGTATTGAATTTTTCCTCCTTGAGCCAGTAGAATTCCCATTCCTTCCTTCTCATTGCCTCTGCACCATATGGGAGTTGCACCTGCGTTACAAAGTTCACGTCAGAAGATGTTAGGTGTGTGCTTGCCTTGCCCAGTTTCCACTTCTTGAAATTCGCTACATTTGTTACAGGTAAAAGTTGTAGATGCTCTGTCATTTTCATGAATGCAACAATTGGGTATTTCACAAACACATAAGCTGGGTGCATGAGGCTTGTTGAACTTTGAATCTAGTAACCCAAACTATCTTTAATATGGACAATAGGTTTGGATTGGTAGTATAGGGTCATGCTAAACCCACTCTCTCTTGGATTAAGTTTGCCTTCCCAGAACTCTTGGGGCCTTCTTCTCCATTTAATTTCTCTAGTCCGTTCAAGAGCCCGAGCTTTTTGCATCCTTTTTGGGCCTGATCCTTCCTTAGCTTTGATGACCTAGGTGGGGTATGATCCATATCTTCCCTTTACTTGTTCCCTGATGTTGTCTTTGAGAGGCTCATTCATCACAACGCCTGCTTCTTCTTTTGCTGACGAAGATTGGAGTTGTTTGCATGTTTAGAATGCTTTCTTCCCCTGTGATTCCTGTCCAATATCTTGTTGTGCTTCCTTGGATGTTAAGAAGGTAAAAGTTGATATGATCTTTAGAGATTCAAAATTACCAAGGATTGCTAACTCCATCGACGCTTTTGGTTTGTTCTCCCACACAATTACAACATCAAATCCAATAAGAACACCTTCTTTAAAATTTTCTTCTTCTCCAACTTCAATCATTTGAGGTCCTTCCTTAGTTTTCTTCTCTTTTGCTTTTTTGAACTCTGCACCCTCTCTTCTTATCTCAGCCAAAAGAGTTTTCATATCAATGTTTCTAGCCTTCTCTGATTGTGATGGGTGCTGACTTTGACTTGCAATTTTTCCTCTTTTAAAATTATCAATCATCTTAGCTAATTGATCACATAACTCCATTGCCAAAGCTCTTATAGCCATCAGTTCATTGTTCATCTCCTTCTGTCCATTTTGCAACAATCCAATGTTCTTCTCCAACAAGTCCATTCAATCCTCTATTCTGGTGGCTACCATGCCCTAGATACAATTGCTTCGATATCAAGTGAAGGAATCCTTCAACTCAGTATTATTTATATAGCAAATCACCCCCTCCATTCCTTGATAAGAAGGAGAAGATGGGAGGAATACATTGAGTTGCAAAGCTAGAGTTGATAGAGAAAAAGAAAAAGATAAGTAAGCTCTCCAGGCAAGGAAACCCCAATAGTTTTTAAGAGGCCAGGTCTTTCTCCTAATTCTTCAAAAATTCCACACCCCTCTCTGTACACCTCGCTTTACCTCCCTTTCCCTTATAACTTGCTCACACACACCAGCATCCCCCCCTCTCTCTCTCTCTCTATCTCTCTCTCTCCCCACTCTACTAAATGACAAAGTTAGTTACCCTTGAATAAATCCCATGAGCCCAGTGGTTTATTCCAGCTACGGCCCATTCCACAACAGGTTTGGGAAGATGTAAGCTTGGATTTCATTATGGAGCTGCCTAGATCACAAGGATTTGACATTATACTGGTGGTAGTGGATTGACTGACCAAATATGTACACTTTATTCACTTCTCTCACCCTTTTGCGGCAAAGGATGTGGCTGAAGTGTTCACCAAAAAGGTGATCCGATTACATGGTTTTCCTAAATCCATTGTGTATGAACATGATTGAATTTTTATTAGTCAATTTTGGAAAGAACTCTTCAAGCTGGCATGGTACCACTTTGCACTATAGTTCATGGTTTCATACAGAAATGGATGGACAGACAGTTGGTGAATAGAAGCGTAGAATCGTGCCTCTGTTGTTTCATAGGGGACAAGCCTAAGCAATGGTCTAAATGGTTAGCATGGGCAGAAAATATTGGTTCAACACAACTTTTAACAAATCAGCTGGGATGACTCCCTTTAAGGCCTTATATGGAATACCCTGCTCTATTCAAAATGGAGTTTCAATTGTCACCAGTGGAAGAGATTAATGAGCAGATTAAGGTGCAAATCTGATTTTAACAGAACTTAAGGAGCACTTAGTAATGGCACAAGGAAGAATGAAGTCGCAAGCTACCAACACAGAAGAGAATTCACTTTTAAAGTTGGAGATCTAGTTTATCTCAAGCTGAGATCATACAGGCTGAGGAACCTGGCTAAAAAGGTTAATGAGAAGCTCAGTCCAAGGTTCTGTGGACCCTACACAATACAAGCAAAGTATGGGGAGGTGGCTTACCGTTTGGAACTTCCCCCAACAGCAAGAATTCATCCGATATTCCAGTCTCACAACTTAAAAAGTTGTTACAACCTGATGCCCCTGCACAGAAGGTCCTTGCCTTTCTCACTGAAGAGTTAGAGCTTCAAGTGCAACCTGAGGAAGTGAGAAAAGTGAGAACGTTAACTAATGGACAGTGTGAAGTTCTGATCAAATGGGCAAACTTACCAGAGTTTGAAAATACTTGGGAGAGCACTGATGTCATCAAACTGCAATTCCCTCATTTCCACCTTGAGGAGAAGGTGAATCTAGTTGGGGAGGGCATTGATGGGTCTGCTGTCATTAGAACATATAGCCACAAGGATAAGGAGAAGAAAGGGGAAGTTGGGCCTGGTCCTGTTAGAGATGCTGCTGATACAGATGTCCTATTCTAGATTGGGAAAAAGAAGTTAGAAGATTGGAAGGGCAGAAAAGGAATTGGAGGGGGTGATAACTAACTCTGATGCATAATGATTGTGAGTAGGCGAGCTGGAGCAGAGAGAAGGGTGTTGTTGGAAGGGGAAGAATATCAGGGAGCCAGGGTGAGGAGTGAGGTAGGAAAAATCTGAGGAAGGAACCTGGGAGAGAGTCTGGCCTGTAGAATGCCAGATACCTATTGTGCTATTTTCTGCATTTCTGCTCTTGTTTTGCTCTGTTTCTTACTCTTTTGGCTTGTGATCTGGATATATCAGTAAGAAAAATTGTCTTCCCCACATATGCAAGACAGTAGATTTCATTGCAAAAGTTAATCCATCAGATAATTTCCATATTTTTTGTGACACATGTATTTTTTACCAGAATCAGAGCTTCTTCTTTTTTTTTTTTAATCTGTGGTAAACTAAAGCAATTCTCATCAAAGTTTGAATCTTATGGGTAACACGTTTCGTGAAGGTTGCACAATTGCTTGGTTTACATGAAGCAGCAGGGTTGCCCAAACGAGCTATCCAGGTGTGCATCTCTGATACTTTGTACACTTGATCTGAATTCTGTTTTGGGTAAAATGAAGCAACAGGTTTTCAAAGGTTAGGCCAAAGCCATCGAAGGAAGTTATGTGCACTTGATGCCTTGCATATTTTCAATATTATAAAAGTTTCTGGATTTTTTAAATGATAGCTTTAATTTAGAATAAATTAATGATTCAGTTCTTGATGGAAAACCTCTCTTCTCTCAATTTAGTCTCTAAAAGATCATTTTTCTATCAATTTAGTCTTTCAGAGATAAAGGCTCTTAATTTATTCCTCCAAACCCAATTTTTGTCCTCGACTTCCGTGCATTAGAGAGCCACAAATATTTTCCAGGGGCACTATTTTGATTGGGAGAAAAGTGTTTGGGGGGATTAAATTGAGAAGTTTTATTTTTGAAGTATCAAAATGAGATGAAAATGATCTTTCAAGAGCTAAATTGAGAAACTCTACTTTTGAAAAACTAAACTAAGGGGAAAATGATCTTAAATGATCCATTTACTGTTTAATTTATTAGTCATCAGTCTTTTTTTTCCCTAATATATAAATATTCCATCCCGATCTATGAGTTGTTTTAGTTTCCTGTTCTGCATTTCTGCTATTGTACTTGATACACAATAATGCTTTTTCCTTTCGGGATCTCATGTCAATAAAATATATATATATATATATATAAACTGAACGTTGAACTAAAATGCATTACCATTGCGGATACAGTAAAGGCTGATGACATTTTTCTCATGAATTTGTTGATAAAACATTTTAGATACTGTATAGGGAAAGGAAAAATGCATATAAAAATGCAATGCCACTGGTAAGAAATGAACATGACGACTTGGTTTCAAACCGGTTCAAACTCGCGTACCTTGCCTCGTTTTCACTGTATTTCTTTATCCTTCTACCGTTGCATTATTAAACTTTAGTTTTGCCACTCCTCTGCTTGGTGATTGACTAGTCTTTCTATTATATTGGTGTAGTTTGGTTCCAGGATTGCGAGGGAATCAAATCGGAAGAATTTCGGAAGTAACCGAGCAGCAAATCAGGCATCTGCTGGCAGTGTAATGATTCACAAAAAATCCAACTAGATTTGATTCCTTATTTCATCTTGGGCACACACTTATCTCCCGAATCCAGAGCATTTATATCGTTAGTTATGGTCCATTAACATTTTTTTTTTTTGCCCTTTTGACATTGACAACCATGTTTATATATATATATATATGAAAAAGAAAAAAGATATCTTTGTTTCACTAACGTTGAAATGTAGCAAAGTTGCATATCACATCTTTGTTCCCTGCATGAAGCATTATGCTGTTATAACATTCCAGTCTAGCGTCAACTAGCTCAACCGACCTTATGCACAGTAGTTGTACGTTTATGATAAAAATTTTGGTAGTTTTCTACTTCTCGCTCCTTTTAGAGGTTGGTTTTAATTTTGTTGCTGCTTGGGAATAGGCTGGTTGGTTTACGTGGCTCAAGGGTGCAGCAAAATATTAAATAGACAGCTTAAACTTACAAAAAAGAATTTTAAGTATATTCCATTTACAAAGAATAGATTGACCAAGTTGATCATTAATATAGCAAGAAAGATATATTTTTCAATGAGATTTATTTTAAATTGGTTTATATGTGTATTTATAATTATTTGGTTTTACTGGTCTTTTACAGGTAAGACTTATTTAAGAATCTTAGTGAAATTACTACCAAGTTTTTCCTTTGGGAAAAGAGAAAAATTCTAGCAAATTTTATGCTTGATTAACATTTATTGTCTTTAACATGACATGTGTGGATGATAAAACAATCGTTAGAATGTGTGGGGATTTAAGTGAATATGTATGGATATGCCAATATTTTAAAAACTAAATTAGTCATTGAATTAGAATAAAGATTGATTGATATTTTGATTTTGGAGTTTGATTTTAGAATAAATATGCTGCGAATTGAGATTGCAATCATGGAAATAACCTGTATTCATATTGATTTTGTTTTAATCTTAATTCACTAATGATATAATTTAGAATCTGGGCATATCTAAAATTTTATAAGCTTGATAAGTCGAAACATAAAATATTTTTGAATTACTTACTTGAAAGGTAAGCAGTAATATTTTTTTTAACTATTGATTTTTTTGAATGGCTAAGATGATATCAGTTTAATTACAATAGAATAATCCTTTAATTAGATAGAAGAAGCAACTTGCTAGCACGAGGATTGTGCGTCCACTGCTTTCGTTAAATATTAGAGAAACTTTTATATATATATATATATATATATATTGAAATGTTGTTCAAATTACATGTATTTCTCTTTAATTTTAAAATATATATTCTTTCTTAAAATTAAAAGTTTTGTTATATTTTAGTCTAACTTTGTATTTTGTATTTAAAATACTTTGCATTAATCTAAGCACATTTTTTTAAACCGAAGTACTCTTTTTCAAATCCAATAACTCAATAAAGTTAATCTTGTGATAAGAAAATTTATTATTTAAAAATTATACTTAAAACTAACTTTGAAAAACTAGTTCACTAATAAATCAAGTCTAAACAAGTACATAATAAAGTATGCAGAGTTAGAAATTAACCATGAATTAACCAGTATGCATAAATGATAAAATATAAGAACTTTAAAACTATGATCTTTCAAAACATGTGTTATACTAACTGTTAGTTGATAATGATAATCAATTTAAAACTTTGTTAAATTAAAAAAAAAATCTATTTTTTATTTTTATTTGTACATATTTAGATAAAATTTTACAAAAAACAGTGATGAAGATGAGGGTATTTAATTTGTCATACAATATGGCCTCTAATTCTTTTAAAAAAACTCTATATGAATTTAGTTAATCAAATGTATTTTAGTTAAGAAAATTTAAAATTAGACTACAATATATATTTTGAAAATAAATGAAATGTTTATATTATTTTAACACAACTCATAAGAAGTGGGTGTAATTAATTTACTCTAAATATAATTAATTGATATAATATTGACATTTTAAATATTAAAAAAATATTTTTTGTAGCATCCATCTATTCAAATTATATCATAACCATATCATATTTTAGGAGTTAATCTCGCCTTAAAAGAAAAAGGATAAGTCTACATTCAAGACAATCAACCTCAGTCAGAAACACAAATTAAAAGAAATCATGAAACAAATTGGAAACCCAAAAGCCAAAACTGAAATTATAGGACCGATTTTTCTTACCTAAACCGAAACCCAGTCAATTATATCTTCATGACAAACAAAAAAATGAATAGATTGAAAGCAAAATAGATTAAAGGGATTTTCCTGATCCTCTTCTTCCTCCTTACCTGATCTGGTCTATCACTCTTGAACCCAATTCGACCCCGAGCTGAATGAAAGAATAATGGCCGAAATCGAACAGAGGACAAGGTTCTAAGATGCACAGTGTAAAGATCATATTTTGGATCAGAGGCTGTTGTGATTTTTGAGATTATTCGATCGGTAATTTTTATGTAAAAATAATTTTTTATATAATTTTTGTGTAATATTATTATATTTTTATAATTATTATTTAAAAATATTTTATTATTTTTTAAAAGTATAATTACAAAAGTTATTTTTATCATCAAAATTACTTTTTTCATTTCCTTTGTTTTTTTTTTTTTAACGTTTTGCATATTGAATAAGCCTTTAATGTAAATGAAGTATAGTAGTTCCATTAGCTTAAAATTGATACATTCAGGATTAAAGGCTCTTGTGATTTTTTGTTATTCCTAATACAGAGAGAGAATAACAATTCTATTAGGTTGGTTTGTCAAACCATGTTAAATTTGATAGAATAAATTTATATAATATATTATAAATTTATTAATTATTCGACACAGATATTCCATTATAATCAATAATCTAATTATGCTTTTTTTTTTTTTATCAGATACAAGCAGACCAAAACATTTAATGTAAGTGTTACTTGCATAATGTCAATTTATATATCTAACATATACATACTCATTACTATTGACGTGGGGACTAAATCTAACTCTTGGTGGGGTGGGGCCAGCCACAACAAAACCCACCACATTTGTTTACACACATGCAACAAGCATATTTTTTTAATCAGGCATAAAATATCAACTTATATATCTAACAAACACTTGTCATTATTGACGTGGGACTAAACTCATCTAATTATGATTATTAAAATTAGACCAAATTAATCAATTTGATTGGTTGGATCGATAATCAATTCTTGATCTAATCTTGTTAGTCTCTAAAATTGAATAAATTAAAAATTAGTAAAAATTGATAAAATCAGTAAAAATTAGATAATTTAACGGATTGATTTGTTTTGAAATTTTATTTTTGTCTTCAATTTTTTGTTGTTGTTGTTTTCCTTCAAAATATTGGTAGAGGAGAGAAGAGAGAGAAAGATAAAAAATGAGAGAAAGAGAAAGAGAGAGATTGAGAGGAAAAGGGTCTTACTCATGGAAGAGGAGATGATGAAGCCATGAAGGAGAGATGATGATGTTTGAATGTGTTCTCAAAACATTCACATTTTATGCTTTGCTTTAGCATTTAGTTCATAAGATAGAGAGATAGATAATTAAAGAGAGAAAGGTGTGCAGTGGACATTTGCTTTGAACATGGTTTACCTCAATGTTGAATAGTGATTGGAGGATAAGGCCCTCGTACAAATTGCTTTTTAATTGAAGTTTAAATATATCTCGTTTGAATTGTTTGGAATGCGAAAAAAAAAGTCCAAAGCTTCTCGTAAACTAACCTCCTAACATATTTATTTGTTAAGAAGACAATTATATGTAAAAAAGTAAAAAAATAAAAAATAAAAAGCAATTTTACAAACTATGCATGATGGATTAATGTTGTCAATTTTTCCTTTAAGTATAATATTATCCTACTCACTTATATATATATATTACATCTTTTTAAAATAAATTTAAATTCTTTTACATAATAAAAAATAGAAAAAATAAATCCTTTTACTAATAATGAGAGAATCAATATATTATATATTTTTACTATAAGTTGCATTGTTATAGTAAGACTTTTTGTTTTAGGTTGCATATCATAACTTTTTTTATTTTCTCCCCTTAAAATGCTATTTTTTTTTATTTGAAAAAGTTTGCACAGGACCCTGTGCAGCAGTACAAACCAAGATTAGATTTTACAAAATTTGAATATTTTGTCTCCCTCTCCCTCTCTCTCACACATATGTATATATAGATATATATATATATATATATTAATTATAGTTTTAAATTTTATAAATAATAAAATATTTAAAATTAATTTATATTTATTATTATGTATAATATTATATATTTAATATATAAAATTATATATTTAATTATTATTAATTATAATTTTATCATAATTAAATTAATAAATTATAAATTAATATATGTACCGACTGGTTTGATTTTAAAAATATTGAATCTAATCGTACTTAAAAAAAAATAAGATTGGACGTATTAAATTTTGGTGACCAGGTCGCGTCTCAAAATTTTCCAATTCAACCCCGTTCTCGAGCCAGAAAAGCTCGACCATTCCTCGAAGAAAAGCTCGGAGTAGAAGAAAGGAAAGAGAATAACGTTCCCGGGAATGTTTTCCGCCCACCGTCGCGTCGTTGCCGCTTGGACCCGTCGATTTCATTGAGGTAGAACCTCTCGGTTTTGAGTGAGAGAGGGAAAAGTTCGATACCCCTCTCTTGTGCGAAACTCTATTGTCCTTTCTCACTCACTTATAATCCATGGAAGATGTCATTTGATTGCTGGTTTCACATAGGGGGAATGGCTTTTTTGCTTGAACTCTTGCTTTAACCCTTAAAATGTTGCTTTATAATTTTCTGGTTGAACTCTTGGGTCTTATGATTTTCTGAATCCCTACCGATTATTATTTTGGTTGCTCATGGTACTTCTGATCTGACATGGGAATGTGAGTGTTTGGTACTTCTAGTGTATGTGAGTGTTTGGTGCTTCTAGTGTTCTTGCGTTAGTTGCATGTTGCTGAACTGTTATGTTCGCCATCTTTTTCTATGAGTTCTTGCATCTAAATGTGGCTGCCTGGTGCATGTGTGATAGAAGGAAGGAGGTTCTGTGTTGGGTCTTTGGTAATTTTGGTTTTCTCAATCTGGTGTAAGTAAATGCAATGAAGATAATAAATTGTTGCCAATTGCTTGTTAATGTTAGCAATTAACAGTCAGTTCAATTCATTCTAAGTTATACTGATGAATTTTTATATTATATTATATATATATATACGTATATATATATATACACGTATATATATATATATATATATATGTACACACACATATATACATTGATGAATTTTTAAAAAACTATAACATAACATAACATAATAAAAATGGTTACATTTTTTTTTTCAATTTTGTTCCCCCAAAAAGCAAAAACTCATTTGACTCAGAGTGAGGAGCAACCCTGTTGAAATGCAGACCCATTCCTCTTTGCTATCTGTGCTCAAATGGAAAGCCACAGTAGCAGTATCAACTACCCGTGGAGAGCTGAAGAAGCCATTGGTGGAAATGCGGAAGCTCTTCAAGCTCTCAGAGAACTCATCATATTCCCGCTTCACTACTCTCGCCAAGCCCAGAAGCTTGGTCTTAAAGTAAAGCTTCTTCCTTTGTCTTCATCCCTCTCTTCCCTTTTTGATTTTTGGTTCAAGCTATGAACACACACATATATAACATATATATTTGCTTAAGTATAAGAACTCCCTGATTATGATTATGTGAGTTCATTTTTGCCTAAACCACATTTATGTTTTTGGTTAATTTGGTTTCTGGGTTTGCCTTCAGTGGCCACGAGGGTTGCTGCTGTATGGTCCTCCAGGCACTGGAAAGGTAATTTCTTCAAATTATCCATTCAATTCAACATGGTACTAAGGATATGGAGCAACCCTGTTTATTCCCTTGCATTGTTTGTTAGATATAAAAAAATTTGTTCCTGAAATACAGAGCAATGTTGCACCCGTGGTTTAATCATATCTTCCCTTATAGTGAGGTGTTTTTGAATGCAGATATTGAATGGCACGTATATTCTATATTGATACTGATCAAACTGTTTTTGAAGCTTTAATTAATTGTTTTGTGTACAAATATCTGGTATTATCTTATATGGCGCACTTATTCCACAGAAAGTTCTAGCTCGAGTCATGAGATATGATGTTCTGTCTGGTTTGCTTTCTGATCAGTATGGCTTTAGAGCGTACCCAATGGAAGGTTGCTTTTAGTTGGAGAGTGCTTGGTTTAGACTTTAAAATCAATTCAAGCTTGTTGCATTTATCTTTCCACATCAGTGAGTAACTAACATTGATAAGATAACTGGATGGTTTTGTAGTATATTGTGTTCATGATATGCTTTGAAATTATCATTTCCTTTTGCTGATTTAATTTCATATTTGTTATATTTATGTCTGATTGCTGTTGCAGACAAGTCTAGTACGAGCAGTTGTTCAGGAATGTGGAGCACATTTGACAATTATCAGGTTCTTGTTTTTGAATGTCTAGGTTTGCGGATCTTGTGTTTTAGAGCTTTAGTCTGAGCAAGCAGCCTGTCATTATTTTTCTGTCTATGCATTTTGCAGTCCTCATTCTGTCCACAGAGCACATGCCGGGGAGAGTGAGAGAATTCTCCGTGAGGCATTTTCAAAGGCATCATCTCATTCAACTTTGGGCAAGCCGTCAGTTATCTTTATAGATGAAATAGATGCACTCTGTCCTCGTCGTAATTCCAGGTAAGGGGCAACCGAAGACTGTGCAGCTTTATGTTTATTTAATTTGTCTTAGCATTTTCTTCATTTTGTCTCATAATGTGTTTTCTTGCTAGGATGAAATGACTTGTAAACACATATTCACAATTTTATAATAGTAGAGAAGATGTTATATGAAAAAGGTGTCCTCTAGAACTTCCTAACCTATACAGAGCATGTAGTTACTAGATTAATTGTGATAGTGTTAAAAGTTCTCTGTCAAGTTAATGGAGTAACAATAAAGACTAATTTCTTTGCTGACACTTTCTGAAGGGAAGATGGCGCTTGGCAGAATGGTTTCAGGTGCTGTTTAGCCAAGATAGATTACAGCTTTGTAGTTGGTAGTTAGGCTTTGTCTGGTTAAAGGTGCTTTGTTAGTTTATAAATATGACTTGTTAGACTTTATTTACAAGTTATGATCTTGAAAACTCGTGATGATCATGTTTGGTGACACCTTGACAATCTATAGTGGTCTTAACCATGGGTAAAGAAATCAGTTAGTAACTGTTGCAGAAGAAAATGTCAACTCAGCTTTTTACCCCCGCTACACTCAAGTTGTTTAATTTTATTTTATTACTTGTCAAAATATTTGATTTAGTGTAATATTTATCTGTTCTGGAGCAGTTTTAATTTTATTTGTTCAAAAATTTGTTATACAATTTTTAATGAAGCAAAATACATGGCTTTAGCTGATTTTAGTGAATTCAGAAAGAATTTATTTATGTATGCAGCATGCTTACTAATTTCATTTTGTGCTTCATTATTACTCCATATTCTCTCCATGCAGAAGGGAGCAAGATGTTCGAGTTGCTTCCCAGCTCTTTACCCTGATGGACTCAAACAAACCATCCTTGTCTGTGCTGGGAGTTGTTGTGGTTGCATCAACTAACAGGTTATCTGTTTTGTTCTAAAAGGATAATATATAGATTTATAGAAATTGAAATGATAGAGGCTGAATGTATCTTGGTCCCCACCATGTAAAATTATTTATTTGTGTCTGGTTTTTTCAACCTACATGTTATACTTAAAATCTGACAGAACTTGAAAAGTTATTATACCGTGCATTTCATCCTGTCTTTGCTGTTTGGCACAAGAATGTTTTAATTATCCAGTGTTTTAAAGTTTTTTGGCATGTCCTGATGGATTACTTAAGAGTCGTGAGCTGTTATATAATATTCTGTCATGCTTTTGATTCTTTCTTCCTGGAAGTGATGTTGGAACCTGGAAATTTCTCTATTAAGTGCTTACCTGATTCTCTGAAACCTGTGGCTTTGATAATATAATTCTGGTGTCTTTTATAACTGCTTTAGGCTGTTCACTACAGCTTTATTTGTTGTTATTTCAGAAAATTTTTTTCTGCATTAAATTTCATGTATCTGGTTTCTGCATACAGAGTGGATGCAATTGATCCAGCTCTTAGAAGGTCTGGACGTTTTGATGCTGAAGTTGAAGTGACTGTCCCAAATGAAGAGGAGCGCTTTCAAATTCTTAAGGTGACATATTTGAAATGTTGGTGGAATTTCTGCTGTCAATTGTTTAGTGACGAAAGTGACAAAAGTCATCCTTGAGTTTTTCTGCCATTTAGCTGTTTGATACAATTTTAAATTTGTGAAGTTTGACCAAATCAGTTAATTTGATATGTCTAATAACTGATTTTCAGCTTTACACAAAGAAGATTCCCTTGGATTCCAGTGTTGACTTAAAAATGATTGCTGCATCTTGCAATGGATATGTTGGGGCTGATTTGGAGGCTTTGTGTCGCGAGGCTACCATGTTTGCAATTAAAAGGTCCGCAGATGCAAATGGAAATGCTAGTCATTTCAGCTTAATGATGGAAGATTGGAAAAATGCGAGATCTATTGTTGGTCCAAGCATAACAAGAGGTGTTACAGTGGAAATTCCTAAAGTGACTTGGGAAGATATTGGGGGATTAAAAGAATTAAAGGTTTGTAAATTATACATTTGATATTACTCTGACAATGTCAACAGAAATCAATGGTATCTGTCTGTATCCTTGAACAGAAAAAGCTCCAGCAAGCTGTTGAATGGCCTATCAAGCATTCTGATGCATTTTCAAGATTGGGTATTTCCCCTGTACGTGGGATTCTTCTCCATGGGCCTCCAGGATGTTCCAAAACAACCCTTGCCAAAGCTGCTGCACATGCTGCCCAAGCTTCTTTCTTTTCTTTGAGGTTTTAATAATTTTCAATTTTTTAATGGGGTTTATCTTTGCCTGATGTGAGTGTCTTCGCATGATTAAGACTTGGTGTTCATGCTGTATGGAAGGAACCAATAGATGCTACTAGGTGACATTTATTCACATGCAGAATCTTTCAGGTCAAAGAGTCGACAACTATTTCTTTGAAATCCTACAAAATAATTTTGTTGTTTCTGTAGTCTAGAGTGGCTTGCTGCTACATTGAAACCTCTTTCATATCAACCGTTTGTCCTTTGGCATCTTTCTGCCCCTTCTATTGACAAGAGATACTTTTAATATCTTTTTGTATAGATTCCTATTTTGGTCCTTGAAAGATATCCCCTATATCATCAATTTCATCCTTAAAAGTATATAATTATTATTATCAATTTAATCCTAATGTTTTTTAAAAAATAAATGATTTTAGTTCTGACTTTAATTCACTTAGGACTAAACTGATAGCAATAAACTTCTGGGTCATGATGAAAATGAATTTTTTTTTTAAAAATTTTGACTAAAATTGATGACAATAAACTTTCAAGGACTAAATTGATGGCAATAAACTTTCAAGGACCTATATGGTAGTTAACTCTTTCTTTCTTTATATTTTTATATATATATATATATATATACCAGTGATCTTAAACGTTGATTTGTTTTACATTATTCTGATCCTATGATTATATTTCTTTTTACAGCATATTTCTTGCAATGAAGTTCCTATACAAAATTGATATATAAGTTATAAAAAATTTTAAAGTAATAAATAATGGATTAGTGGTGCAGAATTGTATTCAATGTATGTTGGAGAGGGGGAAGCTTTGCTCCGTAGCACATTTCAGAGGGCACGCCTTGCAGCACCCAGCATAATATTTTTTGACGAGGCTGATGTGGTAGCTGCCAAACGGTCAGTGAGCTGTTTCTCTGTTTAAGGATTTCTATGCATTTGGCAATCTGCACCGTATGTAATTGTGATGTACTTTGGAGATTTCATAATTGCTTAATAATTGTTTTGACATAATTATTGAAAAGTGAAATACAGTAAATTGATTAATTTAAAATATTCACTTGTTTGATATTATCTATTTCCCAGCTGGAGCAAAATCTGCCCTTCTTAATTGGAGATAATATCCATATGCATGACCCTTCCCTGCCCAACTGTTTCATTTTTCAAAACAACTTGGTCTTGCATTTACTATTTGAGATACATGCATGTAAGATTCAAAAAAGGAAAAAATATAAAATGCGACGTCTTGATTTAGTATTCACACAAGCAAGGATTTTAATGCGCCCATCAGTATTGTGTTGATTCTGCATTTGTCTTCTCAACTTATCAAGATATTTAGATGGTGTCTTTATTGGGGGGACAATGTAAGTTTAATTATGATCGCATGACATATCCATGCAGAATCAGACGGACACACATATGACAAATAGATGGACATGCGTTGTAACAATGCTCTCAGAAGATCCTCTAAATTTTTCTTCTAAGAATGTTGAGCCACTGTTCAGGTGAAAAATTCAGGAACATAAATAAGGAAGAAAGGAAAATTAGCCAGGAAAAAACAAATTGGGGCACTAGAGCTTTAGTTCCATTTTGACTTCCTTGATGCAAATGTTTTTATGGTTTGCACATTGGAGCAGAAAGTTTCTTTTTTCTATTTCCTTTGCATAAGAAGTAATGATCTGAAGTTTTCTCTTAGCAGGGGTGATACCTCAAGCAATAGCGTTACAGTTGGAGAGAGGCTTTTATCCACTCTTCTGACTGAGATGGATGGCTTAGAAGAAGCTAAAGTATAACTTTTCTCTGTGTGTGTGTATACTGTTTCTTAGGAAAATATTTTATACTCCCCTTGCCTTCCAGTTGTCTCTTATAAATTCATGTATCTGTTGTATCGAAAGAAAAAGTACACATTAAATATAATAAATTATAATTGTCTTTCAATCAAGTCCAAACTGTATTCAAGAGAATGGAGATGGTCTTCTGTTTCCTCCTCACGTGTGACTATATCCATAATCTCTTTTCAGGGAATACTTGTCTTGGCAGCTACAAATCGCCCTTATGCAATAGATGCTGCACTTATGCGTCCTGGACGTTTTGATCTGGTGAGAAGTAATATATGCTACCAGACTTTTTCTTTCCCTTAAAAAAAGGAAAAACGTAATACCAGGCTTGTGATTTACACTGTTGTGTTCTCAGTACAAAGTTTGCCTGTAACTATAGTCATCAGTGAAAGCAAGATTTATGAATTTGTGTGCATATATTCATATGGGTGAATATGCATGGATGCTTAGGCAGGAAAGATCCTTTGACCCCTTCTGTAATTCAGTAGGTTTATAATCTGTGCTAATTTGCTGCAGTTTGTTATCATATGATCAAGTAACTTGTGATTGAAGAACTGTTGCGTTAAATGATAAAGTAACTATCTTCATTTTGGGGTATTATGTAATCTATGTAAGTGGTTACTTTAGAGCTCTAATTATGCTGAAATGTTTTGTGCTTTATAGGAACGAGATTAGGATGAGGCTTTCAAGTTAACAGTTCGCTTTATAAGAATATTCCTGTAAGATGTTACTGATAGCCTGATGGGTGCAAAACTAACCGGTCTTATGCTGAGTGCAAGAATATCCTTCCAAGTAAATACACAAACAACACAGGCACACAGAAAAGATGCAAAGATGGTGCTGAATGATAAAATAGCTTCATAAAATGAATTCCATTCACTTAATATTTTGAAAAAATTACTAAAAATGTTGAGAAAACTATCAAAGTGGGACTCCTGGAGGATTAGGAGTTTATTATTATCTAGTAGTCTTGGGAGTTTATTATTTTTATCTCTCAACATTATCCTTGAGAGTTTATTTTGTAATTAATCTCTGTTTTCTAAGTAATATAAATAAATGAAAGGGGGGATTCGAATATTCTATCTTACTCTTGCCTATGTTTTTTTGGAATGGTAGGTGCTGTATGTGCCACCGCCTGATTTGGAAGCTCGATATGAAATACTCAGTGTACATACACGTAACATGAAACTTGGAAATGATGTTAATCTCAGAAAACTGGCAGAAGATACCGAGCTCTTCACAGGTGCCGAACTGGAGGGTTTATGCAGGGAAGCTGGAATTGTTGCTCTAAGAGAAAACATATCTGCTACTGTTGTGTGTGATCGCCATTTCCAGGTCGTGAGGAATTCTGTGAATCCAGCATTAACAAAAGAAGAAATCGATTCTTACTCATCTTTTATGAAGACCTCATCTTCAGCATCTTCTGGGCATTTCGGATCAAGTTCGAAACTGGATAGGAAGAAAAGGAATTTGTTAGGTTCTCTGGTTAAACTTGGTATTGTCAGCTGTATACTGCTTGCTGCTACTAAATACTTTGTCAAGCTTGAAGAACAATCTGTATATGAACTAGCTATCACCTGAAGAATTTGTACCATTTTGTCTGTAGTGATAACATTAGCTCGGTTTAACAAAACAAAATCCATTTAGCACAGTTCTTTCTCGTTGTTCTTAAAATTAGACATGGACTTTATGCTTTCTGCAGATTTAATCCGATGCAAATTCCTAATAAGTTTTTCAATTTGATTTTGTTAATTAGGGGAATTACTTGCCTTTGTCCATAAAAATTCAACTTTTTGAAAAAACATGAGAAATGTTAATTATATCTTTATAATTATTATTCAATAGTATTTATTTTTTGTTATTTTTTTTAAAGCTAGAGACATGAGTATTATTTTTTATTTTATATATCTTTTTTTTTTACTTCAATATTTTTTCTTACATACCAAAACCTAACTTAAATAAGTAGCCAGTCAGTAATGATCATTATCTTTCTTTCATTGGTATTAATGAATTTGGCATTTGAGTTGTTTTCAGAGTGTTCTTTTGTGTGTTTATTCCTCGGTTTTGCACCTAATGATTCATCAAGAGTGGAAAAACCACTTGGATAGCTACCTAATTCAGATGTCCATAAGCACTAAATAGGTAACTCAGAACTCAATTACTTGAAGCTCAGAGTAGGCATTTTGACTTTGGTGACCCTGTTTCAATGCCCTCCATATTCTTATTAGTATCATCACTTGTTCTCTCTTTTCAAAACCATCAAATTAACTTGTGGCAACTATAAAGTATGAATATTTTAAAAAGTTGTATATGTCTAACACTAGCATTAGACGTAATGTGACTTTAACTTATATATAGATATTTTACATTATTTTGTATGGTGATGTCTATGTTGTGATTCATCTATATTAGTATCTATACCTTTTAGCGATAGAAGTTCTGTCTTATTAACAAGTAAAGATAGAAGCTCAAAATACTAAACTATTTTATATTTTATCATGTTCTATAACCATGCTTCTTAGCTGATTGTCAAGTAACTACCATTGATTAGTATGTCTTTTACCACACTCCACATCCTTTGGTCATAACAAGACCCAACTTGCTCTGCAAGCTAGGCTCTTCAAACAGGTGCAGGCACATGTAAGGTTTCCACTTTCCATAATCTCAGCAACAAATGATGTTGCATTCCCTGTTCTAATCTTAATATAATATTACCCATTCTTTTGGTGAAATGGATGCGTCAAGTATCTTAAAATAATATAATCACATTTTTATAATGCATTAAGTATGAGAAAAGTATGACAAATGAGAGGAGAAGAGTATAACATTAATAATATACTAAGATTTTGAATGAATCTAAGTGACAGGGAATTATTTAAAAAGGAAAAAAAAAGTAACAAACCAAAATTCACAAACTAAATATATCACTAAAACTTTCTTATTTACATTTATTGAAATTGAGGCCTAAGATTTTTTTTTTCTTATGATCAAAATATCTTTAGATTTTGTTTAAATTAAATTTCCTTCTTGTTCAATTTTAAAAGTGTACTCCTCATACTAAAATTTGTGCATTTAAGAATTTTACTTTCATAGTGCCTCCGAAAATAGTTTTACCTGAATCACCCAAGTGAGATACTATTATCTTTTATTAATTGAGTTAGTTTCTTTGAGGGTTCAAAGATGCCTCCTTATATTATGGAGTTAAAGTTTTTTTTTTTCTTCTTCAATTTTCTCAGATCTTTAGTAGAGAGATTATATATATTTTAGAAATTTATTTAATTTATTCTATTTCTATTCTCACAAGAGACTGGTGAAATGAGTGTAGAATATATTCAGTCAGTGTGCCTTCTTACTATGACAAGGCATCTTAAGTCCTAATTAAGAGCAACGTGAGACGAGACTCTCAACATATATAAACCTTTGCATGAAGCCAATGATTGTTGTTTTGCATAATATTGGGATACTCAATTGTGGCATCTCTCCAGTCATATAGAACTAAACTAAAGTCGAAATCTGACAGTATTTCACGATTCTCAAAAATATCAAATACATTGAAGCTCATAGAAGATTGAAACCATACAGGCATAGAATGCTCACAAATTCATGCCAATGTCATACATGAAGAACATGAAGCAGTAGTATAGTAGTAATCCAATTAAGATTTCCACTTATGAATTTCCAAGATTCTTCAATTGGGACACCAAAAAAATTTCGACTCAACTCACAGCCAAGAGGCCCGAAGGTTTTAAATATGTTTCCCTTAGTTTTGTCTTCTGTCTTTTTTTTTTTTAACTATAGTGTCATTTGGCTCAGGTGACTAACTCCACCTAATAAAAAAAAAAAACTTGTTATTGTTGCAATTAAAGATGTTGGCGAAGTTTTATGGAATCAAATATATTTTCATAATAATTTTAAAGGCATACTCTTTATATTAGCCTAATATATTTAAAAAATAATTTTTAAAATATTCCACCAAAAATTTAAACCTAATTTACTGATGTGAAATACCATATTCTTTTAATAATTGAGCTAAATTTCTTTCAATTTGGCCTTTTATTTTTTCACATAAAAGTGGAGATGAAGTTAAATTAATTAGAGCAAGTGATACAAGATTTCAGATCTTTTGCTAGGCGGTGCAACAGAAGTAACTATTTTTTTAAAAAAAAAAGTTTTAAAAAGTAAAATAAAAAAGTACAGCAGAGGCATAACAGAGAATCTGACCTCGTGATACAAGTGCTACGGTCCTTTCCTTTCATTTTACGTTTTACATTTTTCTCTCCAATGTTTTTTAAATCCAATCTGAACATTAACTTAGAGAAATTGTTGAATTATAAATTAATTCAACCAATTCAATGGGTGGTTTAATTAGATAATATCATAAATATATTAAAGATAACTAATTAGGTTTAATATATTTAATATATGCCATATTGCACAAATTACATTAGACAGCTTGTTTTTTCAAACAAAACCCAAAAATGCAAGATAGAGATATTCATAATTCAATTTGCAAAAATGAGAAGGGAGGCCACTCATTTGTAGGGTGCTCATTAACGCGTTAGGCTCGAAGAGCCCAATCCAACTCATTCTAATCTTGGTAAGTCAAGTCAGGTCAAAAATATAAATAAATAAAATTTTAATAAAATTATATCGAATCGAGTTGAGTTATAAATAAAAATATGTTCTATTCAGCTTAATCCAATAGTGACTATTTTTTGTTTATTATCAATATTTTGTCATTTTATATCTTTCTTTATTTTTATTTTGTCTAATTCTCTTTACAAGTTGTAATTTTTATTACCCACCTATACCCTTTTTACTTATTAATTATTTTTTTTATTAATATGTATACTTACTAACATTTCTTTTGTTGAACAATGAAAATATACAAGTTTACCAAAGATTAATTATACTAGTGTATCTTGTGTTTTGTTTAATAATATTAAACTACTTTCGTATTAAAATTATTTTATTGATAAAAACATGAGGATTTCAAAAGTTCATTATTTTAAAATCTATACTTATGTCACGCCCCAATTCTCCAAGAGAAGGGGAGACCACACGGGATGTCTATACAAGGTTCTTGCCTACAGTTTGATTACTACACTAAGTCTAACCCTGCCTCATTGAATATATATCGCATTTACTTCCTTTTGTGCACTGGCTTTTTATAGAAATTTCGGCAGAGTGTCCCCTATAAATAGGACATCCCAAATTCCTACAAACAGCCAGAATGTAATGAAATAACAACAACAGAGAGCTCCGCTCTCTTTAACCAGTCAGCACAGCATCAACAACCAAAAAGAGGGGAGGGGAAAAACATCATCCAAAACCACTAGACCAAATCCTAAAATACTTTACAAATAACCCTCGATTCATTACAATAAATATCAAAACCAAAAAAGAACACTAGTCGAGCCCCTAATTCCAAAAATGAGGCTCACCGCCACGCGCCTCAGCTCTAAGATGAGGGAGGCGGATCAGGTCCAGAGGCGCTATCTGAAAAAAAAACATTTAGAATTTGAAAGGGGTGAGATAACTCAGTGAGTAGATAATAGATATCAAGTTATAGCAAAAATCACATCAATGAACTAAAGGAGCAGAAATCACCCCTTGCACATTACACCTTAGCCAGTTCCTACCTACTGTATGCACGAATAACCATTTAGACTTAGCTCTTTAATGTAGTTACATAGTGGACATTTATCACTAAATTTGATAGGGTAGCGGCTACGCCTCGTTGGCAGCTCCTTGCCCCATTCACCTGGGTGGCTACGCCTAACGGGCAGCTCCTTCTCTACCCATCTTACTTACGTGTCCTAATTCACACTTTCTGGGGGTGGCTACATCTCGTTGGCAGCTCCTTACCCGTTTCACTCGGGTGGCTACGCCTAACGGATAGCTCCTTTTCCACCCAGTCCTTTTACCATACCTGACTTGGTCCTATGGTAGTTGATACACACAAACCAACCCATAAATCTTACATTCAATATGATTATATATATATACCCTTAGCCCAAATCTTAATTAGTATATTCTTTATTTGTGTATACATATATATATATATATATATATCGTTTTGTACAAAAAGTTAGAATTTACAGGAAATAAGATTTAACCCAACATTAAGTAATCAATCAACTAATATAAGTGCATGACCTTAGAAATGTATATATGTATATATGAAATAAATCAGGACTAGAAAATGAATAATACACGAATTGAAAATGACCAAAGTTACTTCTCTAATTAGCTCCTCTTTCGGGTACAATTCATTTCCACAGGGCAGGCATACATATATATGTATATATTTATATATATCCATGTGCCAATTCATCTCCCTACAATGACTTAATCCAGAAAAATAACAAATTCAAGATTAATGAAATGGAAATAAATTCGAAACCCATTATTTACTCACAGACGGTGCCCTAGAACTCAGTCCTTGTTTCTCCTTGAAAGGCCCGGTTCCCTTTTTTTTTTTTCTGTCAAGGCTCCGAGAATTTTCGTAATACCCCGAGTTGACGGCACTTGCTCCTCCTCAAAAGTTCAATTCCCTTGTAGTAAATTTCCCCAGAGTTTCCTACCAGCACCAAACTTACTAAATCATTACGTAATCCCTAAACAACAATTCCTAACATCTATCTACTTCAGTGATAGCTTCCTAATCATTTCCTTCCATTCTTTAATTCACCCATCACACATATAAAATTTCCTCTTAGCTTAACCCCTCTCATAACCTTTAAAATTTCTATTCTAAGTTTCAAAAATTGTTCCTAGGAATTAGAAATTGAAAGTTGTGAGTAATTATCCTAACAAGAAAATCTCATTCCAAGATCCCTAATTTCCTTCCCCCCCCCTTCATCATTCGGCCAGCAACAGGGGCAAAGCTTCAACACACCTAGGTTTCCCTTTTTTTTTTTCTTTCTTGGTTCAAGCCGAAAATGGAAGGAAGGAATGAAAATTGATGGATCTGGGATTTGATTTGAGGGATAGTCGACTTACCGTAGCTGCTGCAACTTCTGACTTGCGCGCGAACAGGAGCTCCACCCGGCGACGAGAGAGGGAGCTCTGTGCAACGCCGAGGAGGACTTCGCTGGTGAGGGAGAGATGCTGCAGGTTCTACGGGGAGGAGACTCGCGAGCTCGCTGCAGGAAGAGGTGATGCGATGGAAGGAGGAGAAACAGCCACAGAGAAGGAAAGCAAGGAAGGTGTCTACGGGAGGAAGGAAGCAAGAGTTAACAAAAAGAAAAAGAAAACGGACCAATAATAAAGAAAAAAAACTGGAAGGGGATTAATAATTAAATTAATAAACAAAATCCCCCCCCTTATTTCCTTCTTTTGTTTCTCCGGTTCTTACAACTTATATGTTTATAAAAAGATATTTTATATTTTATATTATAAGTATTAATTCTTAAAAAAAAAAATTGGTTTGGATGACTTTAATCTACTCTTATTCAATGTAAAATTGAGTTTGTTCGAATCAGAGCCATGGATATAAAAATAAATCTAATATCTTAATTAAATCAAATATTAAATCTACTAAATATCTAACTTGATGACTTTACCCATGAATAGTCTCGTAGAAATGGAGAAAATGGAAACTTCTGGTACCAGTACTTTGGTTTCCCACTTTTTATTTTATTTTATCTTTATTTTTACCCAACCACTTTTCTTGCTTGATTTTGCTTTTTTTTTTTTTATTTTAAGTAGTAACCTAAATCATATAGGCCTCAAGCTTTTACAGTGACGTAAGACTAAACCTTTTGGTAAAAATAATAGAGAATAATTATTGTGTTTTTATTTTAAAAAATAAAAAAATAAAAATTATTAAATAATGATAACAATAATATAATATACTCAATTAAATGAGATAAAAGTGCAATTAGTTTTCAAAATTTTAATTAAATGCTCGATCAATTTCCATTCTTTCAAATTACGTTGTCGTTGAGTTTCACTAATTCAAAGTCATTCAATTGTCCATTTGGGTTTTACAAGTCACTTGGACGGGATGCCTGGTCGAGTTTCGACAAACTGATTTGATCAACCAGGTCAATTTGGATCTTAAATCACATAATTGTATGAGAATAATTGCATATGTTATACAAATAATTTTATTTTTTAAAATAATTTTCATAAAAACTGATAAAATTTTCTACTTCTAGTCAAATATATATTTTTGGCTTGAATAAGTAAATTTAAAAAGAAAGGAAAATGTATTTTAAAAATGGTGCATGATTTAAAAAATGTAACTCTTGTTTTATTTTATTAGTTTCAGAACTTCTCATACAATTTTTTTATATTAAAGTGTGAAAACATTATATATTTTATATAATATGTCTTGATTAATAAATTTATTGATGATTGAATTGTACATTTACATTTATTTATTATTTATAACGTGCTGATAGTAAATAAGAAAAATACACATTTCCTCAACAGCCTCTTTCTTCGTTCAAAAATTTTTCACGTTAGTAATATTACTTCTTTTTTCGAATAACCCAAAAAAAAATTTAAACCCTTTAAATTTGATCAAAACTATATATCTTTAAAGCTTTAACTTTTAAATTTGCTTTGATTATAGGTCAAAAAATTTGCTAGCCTAATAAGTTTGACGCCAAAATATATATATATATATATATATATATATATATATATATATATATATATATATATATATATATATATATATATATATATATATATATATATGACCTAAAAAATAAAAATAAAAAAGGTCAATCCATTTTTAAAAATTTCAAATATAAAACGAACCAGTTTCATACTTTTTAAAGCTCAATTTAAACTTGAACTCAAACCAACCCATATTAAAATTTATTATTATTATTAATTAATAATTTTTATTTCATATTTTCAAATTTTCACTTTACTTTGCCCTTAAGCTGATTTGATATATATAATCAAACAGAATAAAATGAAAAATAAAATAAAAATAATTTTAAAAATAAAAAAATAACTCTCTCACTCTTAAAATAAAATTATTAAATAAAAATTATAAAGATATAATAAATATTATATAGAATAAAATTATATAAAAAAAAAAAACCAAAATAGCCGTTAGCCCGTTACTTCGCCAGATGCCCGGCTCCTCACTCCCCCCTGGGACGGCCCAGAGCAGAGCAGATCACCAGAGCAGCTGGACTGCTGGAGGATTTCGGACCTTCCTGCCAGGAGAGGGAAAAAATTATCAGAGCGCTCAAAGCCTCAAACTTGGCTCTTGTTATCCTCGATCGTCTTCTTCGATCCATTTTCTCTCTAATCAAGGGTCATTCTTCTTTTATATTTTTGCCGTTATTACCCCCACCATTTTCTCTTTAATTTATAATTTTACGCTTTTGTTCCATTTAGTTTCAAATGATTAACTGGTGCAAAATGCGTTTCCTTTTGCCTATTGATTTCACGAGATTTTTCATCTGGTGATAATCTTTCCATATTTGTTTAGTAATTGTTGATTCTGCTCAAAATTGCTTCCTACCTTCGCGGAACCCACGCTTGTCAGTTTCTGAAGCTTCCTTGGTTTCTTCTTCTGCTCCACAATCTTCCTGGGCGAAGGACTCACGGTACGTGAAGCCACATCCCACGGGTTTTCTCTTTCATGCGTTCCATTCAAGTTCTGGTCTCTATCATAATCATTATTACCCAGTTCAATCACAACAAAATCTTCATCCCCACCAATGAGGTTTTCACCATACGGGCGTCGATCTTGCGAAACGGGTCTTGAATTAAGAATCTGATCTATTTGAAATCTGCTTGTTAAAGAAATGCTTGTTCTGCAAAGGGGGCAATTGGCGTTGTTCTGAAGCCAAACGTTGATGTAATCTATGTGGAACACATGGCTGCAATTCGGTATACTCCTCAGCTTCTCCTTGCGAAACTCGTTCAAGCAAACAGAGCATTCACTGAAGCTTTGCTCTCCTGATTCTCTGTTCTGCTTTGCATTGGATCGCTGGAATTATTCGTGAGCATATACGTTTAGTACTTATATCTAAACGAATACTAACTCAAGTTGCTCAAAAATTATGGGCCAGTTCGGGCCCGTTTTAATGGAAACAGTATTGGGCCTAGACTGGGCCCAACTTTTGGACTTATTTTCTCACTGGGCCGACTCCTAGGTTTGAACTTTGGTGTCTGAAGTTGCCCTCATAACTGCCAATCTTGTCGGCTCGGAAGTCTTGCTCCACACACAATCTGTGGGTCTCGCCTGTTCTCCTCTTACTTTCCTCGACCATGGTAACCAGAGCTCCCATTTCTCTCTTTCAAGTTCTTTTCTAATTGTTGTGGACCAGGAACCCATTAATTCTATATGCATTCTGGTAGAATAGTTTATTTGAAGAATGACAAGGGTAATTATGTGTTTCTTATGCTTTGTCCTTATTCATCCCCTTCCGGGACATTTTGAGCCTTTGCTTCCTTTAAATTATGATACTTCTGTCAAATTTTCTCGGCAATAATATTTTCTTCTTATAACTATGAAATGAATACATAATTGTATACCTTTGTCTACTTAAGCAGCTCCTTTGTTCTTTCTTTGGAATTATATACCTTTCTTAGTTTCTGTTTTTATGTTTTGTCGAAGTTTGACGATTGATTTAATTTTATTTAGTAGTTATAACCTTTTTCGAAGTTGAATTATTGAACTTATAAATCTGGTGAGAGTGTGAAGTTTTAAGCTGGACTGTGGATGATTTTGAGTAAAATCTTGCTTTTGCCTTCCTTGTAATTAAGTTGAACTTGTGCTTCTTTCAAGACATCACATCCTCCTTTAAATGGCTTTTTAAGTATAGCTGATTAATCGCTAATATAGGCTGTCTCTCAATTCTTTTGGATATTTGTGGGCTCAAGATTAATTGTTGTTTTGAATTCAGTTTATCTATTGCCTAATGCCAATAAGTTCAACCCCTTTTGAGGCCTATATATCTTTGTGAACATTATTACTCTATCTGATGATTATGGTTACAGCTTCCTAACTTTCCATTGTATCATCATTTCCCTTTGGCACATAATTGTTGATAGAAGCTTAACTAGAAGACATTTCCTACGAGATCCTTCCATATGGAGATTGAAGCAGACGTAAGAGATAGTTCTCTCATTCTTCTGAATCAAGGAGCTGAAGCTGTAAGTGTGATCACTTCATGAATTTGTAGGAGCTAGCTAAGAAACAACCTTGTTCCTTCATATGGCTTCGTTTTTACATTTTCAAAGCCTGTACAATCTGAAAAATCAACTGTCATTGTACCCTTTTATGTACAGTTATCAACCTTTTATTTTCTTGGTGCACAAATTGTCGGGGACATTTTCTCTTAACTTCTTTATCAACGTCCTTGTCAAATAATTTTGTTGATTAAGCCACACTCAACTTGCCTGGTGTTTTTATTTTGCATAGCTACATTGGTTACCTTTGACCTGCATAACTTGCAAATCCTTGTGTTGATTTTGGTGTTCCTTTATAGAGGGTTTTTGAGTTTGATTTTGTGGGAAGGAGGTCTGTTATCAAGGAGCGCTTCTCAAAGAAGTACAGGCATCCAACTTTGGATTCTAAACTTACTCTTAAGCGCTTAAATGCGGTGAGATTCATGATAAGTTGCATTTTTGCTGGTTAAGTCATATATTTTTCGCAATATTTTATTTAAGGTGTAAAATGTTATCTTCCACCAATTCATTGTTGGAGCAGGAGGCCAGGTGCATGACCAAGGCAAGACGGCTTGGGGTTTGTACTCCAGTGCTGTATGCTGTGGACCCTGTGTTACACACTTTAACATTTGAATATGTTGAGGGACCTTCAGTGAAAGATATGTTTCTTGAATTTGGATCACATGGTGTCAATGAAGAACAGTTGGATGATATTGCATCCCAAATTGGTGATGCAATTGGAAAAATACATGATGGTGGCCTAATTCATGGTGATTTGACAACCTCAAATATGTTACTGAGGAATGGTACCAATCAGTTGGTGAGTTCATTTTCTTTTCATATCTTCTAAGGACCAGTGCCTTTGTTAGACTTACTCAAGTTATATGAAAAATATTGTTAACCTGTTTTACAACTAGTCAATTGTAATTTGTGTAGGTCCTCATTGACTTTGGTTTGAGCTTCACTTCAACTCTACCGGAAGATAAAGCTGTTGATTTGTATGTTTTGGAAAGAGCCCTTCTTTCAATGCATTCTTCATGTGGGAATGTGGTATGCCAGCTTTTCCTTTTTCCCTCAGTCCTAACTTCCGTGCTGTAGTTTATGGAAGAAATTCAGAGAGGAGTTTATATGTTTACTTTATACTAGGATGTCAATTGGAGTGTTGTATGGTTTGGGACTTTGGGTTTAATGGTTCAGAACAAAATGGTCTGATTCCAGGCTAATTATTTGATAATAAGTACTGAGAATGCAGAAAAGCAAAAAGTTATTGGAATAATTTTCTTCTGGTTTTTCAGTTTTCCCCTCCTGTCATAGATGACATTGTCAGAAAATCAAAATGGTTTTCCAATTTTTTTGTCAATGAATCTGGATAAAGACTAACACTGGATAGACATAAGAACTGTGCTACCACTGTCTATGTGGATTCAGGGTTCGAAAGTTTGTACATGGGCTTGAACATTAAAGATAGGGTCTTGAGGTTAATAAGATTGAAGGTCAGAAGATAAAACGGTGGGACTTTAGATATTGACTTACTGAAATTTAAGAGCGGTAGCAAATAATAGGATTCAGATGGCAAGGTTTAAGTGGTGTAGGACTGAGGATGAAGAGAGGGAGATGCAGAACACTAAAGAAAAGGGGAAGGGGAAGGGGAAGGAAAGAAAGGGGGGAGAGAAACAACTCAAAAATAAAATTTCATTTTTTCCAAATCCAAAGTCTGCCTTCAATACCATTGATGAGGGCTATATATAGAGACCAATAACTCCTAATAATTAGAAATAAAAACATAATTTAAATAAAACAAAGTAATTTAAAGTATTAATATCTAATCTAATCTAAACTTAAAATCCTATTTCCTATATTTATTTTTAATTCCTAATTTATAAATAATTAATAATATCTTTCCTAATTTCTTTCCATTCTTCATTTTTAAGGTTTTATGTGGACAAAAAAAAGAATAAGGAATTGATGGTTAGGAGGATGGGTATGATAATGCTAGAAGAAAGGAAAAAGAGAGTTTCAGCACTTTGTTTCTTTGAATGGTGATGTGTGTGAAGAGTGACATGAACAGTCCGAAGGAATGGTGCTTAAAAAGGGGGAAGAATGTAAAGAAACTTAGCTTACAAGCCTTCAAACATTTGAATTTCTCATATGGTCATATTGTCTAATTTTAATTTTAATTTTTTACCCTACTGAATCTGAAAATATACGGGCAAAAGCAAGACTTGCAAGTCTTGCCTTTGGCCTCCAAAGAGGATGAGACCTGTCAAAGAAGCCCATGCCAGTTGAGTAAAAATTATACGGAGGAAACAAACACTATTATTCTGCTATGATTTGGTTTCTGCTTGAATAAATGTTATGAACAAGTGATCAATTACTCACTCATTATAATACTATACTCTCTCTGGTTAGATGGACCGGATACTTGTTGCATACCGCAAATCATCAAGGCAGTGGTCATCCACATTAAACAAGCTGGCTCAAGGTGAGACCTTCCCTTTTACTTGTTTGAAGTTAAGATCGTTTTTAATATGTGGCACTTAATTTCATGTTTTTTATTTTTTCAACAATTTGTAGTGCGACAAAGAGGACGAAAGAGGACCATGGTTGGATGATTCTTTATCAATTTTCTTTTCCTTTAGAGGTAAAAAAAGAAAAAGGAGAGATGTAGTAAACTAATGAATGTTATAAATGTAATGTATATTTTCCTTTTCTGTTTATTTGCATGCCTGCAGCTTGCAGTATGCACATAAAGTACATTACTCTGAACTTCTATTCTAAGGCTATACTCATTAGTCATCATTATATTGGGTGAGCCTCTGAAGTATTTTGTTTGTACCTGTTATCAGAATGTCTATGTAAACCTATTTACACACTATTCTGATGTTTCAAAGCAATTAACCGATATCTCAAATGATTTGTATAATCTCTTGTTTTGGATCCCTTGATGTATGATGTGAAAAATTTCGTTTGAAATAGATCTCCTTCTCGTTCAATTTTGAAAGTACACCCCACACATTAAATTTATGCACATAATGTTTTTTTTTTCATAGTGCTTCCCAAAGTAGTTTTACACAAATTACTCAAGTGAGATACTATTATCTTTTATCAATTGAGCTAGTTTCTGAGTGTTCAAAGATGCTTCTCTATATTATGGAGTTAAAGTCCCCCCCCCCCCCCTCTCAATTTTTTCAGATCTTTACTAGAGAGAGAATATATATTCTGGAAATGTATTTAATTTATTCTATTTCTATTCCCACAAAAGACTGGTGAAATGAGTGTAGAATTTATTCAGTCAGTGTGCTTTCTTGACTTGACCTTCCAATATGGGCATATTTAGATGTGTTCTTTGAATTCAAAACATTGTCTTTGTGGACATGGCAGATCCAATGTAAAGCTTTCAAGTCTCTCATTTTCTGAGTGGCATTTTAATTACTTCAATTTTTGATAATTTCAATAAATAATTTTTGGTAGTTTTATTTTAGTATCTAACAACTAATAATCCATCCTTTTTTTAAATAAGTTTAAAAATATAATTAAACATATATAATAACAAATTGTGAGAAATTTCATTTACGAGTATACCTACTGAATCAAATTCAAATAAAGTTCTTACTCCATTGACCCACTTTTATACTTTATTTAACTCCTAAATGAATGACGGAAAGGAGTGTTTGTCATGTATTGAAAATTTATTAAAATTGATTATAATTTAAAATTGATATCATAGAATATTAACGGTTAAATGATACAAATTAGAAGAAAATATTAATAACTATGCATTCAAATCACTTCTTGTTAGGATACACTTTTTTTAAAATTGTTCATTATTCTTTTAAGAGTTCAGACACGCTTCGGTAGGTCACGCGCACTAAGAAATCTATCAATACCATATTACGTTTTATGAAGAAAATCCAACACCATATAACGTGTGTAATAACGAAAAAGAAGAAAAGGTAAATTAATAACTAGTCATTAAAATTTTTTAAAGTGAGTTGAAAATTATGAGAGGCTAGCAAATCCTCGCCCATTTAAGAGAAGATCTCTTAATGAGAGAAAAGGACTAGATTCCACCTATATAGGTTTCCCTTTTTATGTCTTTTTTTCGCTTTTACATTCTGTTAAATAAGAAAGTATCCTAATTCCTATGAGACTTTGAATGACTTACGTGTTCTAATTTCATACCCGGATATGTTTTCATTATCATAAAAGAAAAAAAATTAGGAAAATGTATAATATTCTATTATTTGTTGTGAAATCTTTCTCGATTATACTGAAGTAATATGTTATAGTTTACATCAAAGTATGAAAATAAAATATGGGCTTAATTAATATTCCATTTCCCTCCTCTTTCCTCCAAGCACACATTGTAGGTAGAGAAATAATTGTCACACAACTGTTATTGTTATATAAAATGAAAATTATACAAATTATTGAGTTTGAAATAATGTAAACATTTAATAATTTATACAAAATGAATACATCTTCTTTTTTTTAAATCTTTTTGGTAATATAAAACGAGCACTTAATTTTTTTAATGGTGCTAGGGTACTCAAAATAAAAGTTGAAAATGATGTAAAAGACGTACGTTGCACCTAATTATCATTATCTTATTCAGAATCGTCAGTAGGATACTCATTATATTTCAAATTTGAACTGTATAATATTTCAATCATCACGACCACAATTTAATGATTAATCATGGGATGTCATTGTCCAAAGTAATCCACTCAACTAAAAGAAAATAAAGTGATAACTATACTCAATTTAATAATTAATTAACCAATCAATAACCTACGTAGATGAATATTTCTTTAATTTACTTTCTAGGTATGTAACTAACATGATTATTTAACCAAATATTTTTATTAAGATTATTCACAAATTTCTAACATTCTTTGTACAAATTCTTATTGTATTCACATTAAGTAATTGTATTTGCATGCAAACCATTTTAATAATTTATTCATAGTTATTAATAAGAAAATAAATAGCACTGTTCAATTTTTCTTTTTTAACAAATGATACATTTTAGGCAACACTGCACAACAAATCACCACTACACATGGTCAATAAAAAAAATAATTTTGAAACGAGAATTATTGTATAGTAATGATTATAATATTATGTAATTAACATTAATTTTGAAGAACTATTGTATGCACTAAAAAAATGTTTAATTAAATTCAAATTCAAATTGTTTTTCTTTCGTTTTTAATAGTTTAAAGATTTGTATTTAATATTTTAGTACTAATATCTTAAATAGTTGGTCATATCTAAAAATGATTAGAAGCAAAATTACAATTAGTTTGAGAGATATTTTATATCACTAAAAATTGAAAAAATTTTATATTATATATATATTTTTTATAGTTTTATAATTTTAGATATTATGTTAAATATAAAATTTTAAATTCTTCGATATTTTGTATTATAATAATTTCTATAATATTATTATTAAATTTAAATATCAATAAATATATATTCTTTTTATTAGAAAATAAAAAATTATTATTAATAAAAAATAATATTTTAATAATAACTCTATTTTTGGCCAAAAAAATAATAACTCTATTTTGTCTTCTATAAAAAAACCTTTTGTTTTGTCATTTGCACCTTGATAATAATAAGGATAAAACTTATAAAAAAATTATATCCAATTTTTTATACCTTTATTATTAATTTTTTAATAAAAATAAAAATATGTTAAGTAAATTTTTTTTATAATTCACTGTCTGAATGTTATAGGAAAATTTTTTTACATGTTATTTCCGTTCCTATCCATCACAAGCTTGCAATTTTCAAAATGTCAAATATTGGATCGTCCTTGAACCGCCTATTTATAACGCACGCATTTTAGAGCACTGTGTCGCTCTCTCTCTCTTTCTCTCTGCTTCGGAGCTTCTCTTGCTTCCCTCCAGATCTGATCCCACCACCGGTAACCTCTCTAATTTCTCCTCTCTTCTTCCGATTCTCAGATCTGAGCTTCAATTAGGGTTTCAATCTCTGGCTTCTGTACTTGAAATCGTTTTCATTGTCACTGATTCCGCGGTTTTCTTCTTCTTGTTGTTCTTGCTTCTGTTTGGTTCAATTTTGATGGAATTTTGCTTGTTTTCGTGATCGGTAGGGTGCTTTTGCGTTTCTTTTTCTGGATCGGTGCTGACATTTTGCGTGCTTTTGAATTTTGTGCTATGTTTGTGTGTTGTGACACTGTAGCACCTATCATTCTCTTGCCTCGCTTTCCGCTGGCTGTATCTTTGCATTTCGCTTGATCTGTGATTTTTGTTTGTTAAGTGGATGCAAATATTAAATCCTATGTCGAATTGGCTGGTTTTTTAGTTTTTTTTTTTTGGGGGGGGGGGGGGGTGTTCAGTCTCTTCTCAATCTGTATATGTAGTTGCTCTATGTATGGTGGGCGGTAAGTTTCAGATTGAGGCTACCAAAATTATGTTCATGAGATGAGGGAAAAGCGAGGGGGTTTCATCATAATTGGAAGAAAAAAGCAATAATAACTATAATTTTTTTTTCTCTTTTGGGGGAAGGGGGGGTGTTTAAGGCCTGAACATAATTGATAGACCAATTTATATTACCTGATGGATGTTATTCGATGCTATATTTTGCTGGAAGTTTGGATGGAAGTTAAAGGATGAAGGAAATGCTTATTTTGCCAGGTTTCATTGCTCAATCGGATTTTTATCTCGATCTGTAAACCAAATTTGGATTTTATGTTACCCGTATGATTATAAATTTATCCTCCTATTCCCTTTTGTTCATGCACATGCAACTGCCCTTCTTTTTTAACTTCCACCACATAATTTTTAAATCCGCAGGCCACAAAATGAAGCTATTTAGGGTAGTAAAAGATAGAAACAGTGGCAGCAAAGTCTGAGGGTCAGGTTAATTACATGCAACATTGCAATTTGATCAGTTTATTTATGGCTTATTGTTACTGAGTTGTTACTCGGGGTTAGGATCCCTTTTGCTTAGAAGGAAGTGGAAAGCACATGCTATTTATATGAACGCAAATACATTTGATTTATGCTTTGTGCACTTGGAAGTGATGGATGTTTTCATGAAAATATGTTCCAGTTTGTCAGTTTCCTTTTTCAAATACTATTATTTGTTATTCTTTTTTTTTTGCATTTTTTAATTTTGTGCAATTTTTCAACCTGCAAAAGTAGTTGAGGAGCATGGGTCGTGGAGTTAGCAGTGGTGGTGGACAAAGTTCGTTGGGCTATCTTTTTGGCAATGGAGAGGCTCCAAAACCAGCAACAAATGATGCTCAAGCTGAAGCACCAGTAATTAATAAACCTCCTCCAAAGCCTCAACCAGCAGACCTGACCAAGCAGATTCCTGCTGGAATCCATAGTAACTCTGCTGATGGCCAGAACACTGGCAACTTCATCACGGTATTATTTATAGTTATATTTATTTGCTTCTTTCCTAATTTAAGTGGTAGGGTTATAATTTTATGTCAGAAATGGTTTACAATGTCGTAAACAGTAATAATTCTGATATTATGGACACTAAAAAAAGTTATTTTGGAGACATTTGACTATCCCAAATGCTTGTTTGCTTTAGATTCTGTTCCTTATGCTGTATGCTTTACCTATAATACAGTGAACTCATAGTCACATAGATGATGTTTTTTTCCTTTAATAAGTTGGTGACATTCAATGTGAATTAGTCCAGACCGTTGGATGTGTTACAAAGTTTTGGGGAAACAAAAATTGTAATGCGGATTAGATTCTGAGTTGATTTGTGCCTGAACCCTTGAACCTAATTTATGTGATGATCTGATTTTGATTGGGTTCTACATCAATCAATCATATGTCGCTCATGTAGTTCAGAAGAAAACTATGTTATCTGATTCATATGTAATATGCAAGTGCGAACGAATTTCTGGTTGCCAGGGTTTTCTTTTGTTTTATACACTTCTCTTTGAAAGCTCCAAATTTGTTTATTTTAGTTTGTCATCCGCGCTTAGCTTGTTTATTTATTTATTTTTTATAATGTTGTGATTGGTAAGTTTCTTCTGCATTTCTGCGGCAGGACCGACCCTCAACCAAAGTCCATGCTGCCCCTGGTGGTGGCTCTTCTCTGGGTTACCTCTTTGGTGGAGGGCCTGGTGAGGGAAAATGAGATCTTGGTTGTGCAGCCTTTGTATCGAGAACGCCTTCTTTTCGAATTCAAACCTTGGAAACATTGTGGAAGATATGGTGTATTGGTGTAATATAGGTTATGGGTGCTGGGAGATTTCAATCAAGAATACTATATTTTAAATGCACAAAACATCTATTACAGAACTGTCTGTCAGAAGCAATATTTTACTTTCAAGTGCATATTTGCTTTTGATTTTTATGTTATTGGCAGGTATTCTGTTATCTTGTTCCAATTTCTGCTAACGGGTTCAAAATTAGGGATGATTATTGGTCGGATACTATAGTCCTTATCTCCGGACCCATATTTAACGGGTGAAAAATTTCTAGTCCTCATCAAATCCCTCAATATCGAGATTGACTCATTTACTAAAAAATTTTTTAAAATAAACATTTTTTTTAAAGTTGAGACTCATTTATATAAAATTGGTTTATATAAAATTACAACAAAAAAGATAATATTTTAAATAAATCTTAATATAACTCAACTTATATTGAATAGATTTATTTTTTAAAAAAATCTTCTTTTAATATAATATATTGAATTATATATATAAATATATGTATAATATAAATAAATATATAATAGAGGTATGAGGCAGAGTGGATATTATAACCCATAAAACAGCCAAATAGATGAATTCTACGTTGGGAAATGGGTGTCAGGTGTTTTGCTCATTCAATACCTGTGCTAATTCGATGCACACATTAGGTCGAGTTCGGTTTGAGCTCGAGTCTAAGATTGCTAAAAAAGTGGAACCTGCCTTTGTTTCAAAAATGTTAACCATAAATCGACTGATATAAATTCTGTTAAAAATTTTTGGTTAAGGGGGTTAAGGTTGAAATCTGAGCTACTTTAGCTAGGAAAATTGCCAGAACTAGAAACCTGGAAACTTCACAACTTTTATAAGTGGTTTAATTTAATTTAATTAGTCTTGGGCTTTGTCAGTTGGGCTCATATGACATTTTATTAAGTGCAATTATATTTCAATTGTGAGAATTGTAAAAGTAAAGTTGTACCATTGGCAATTATCTCAAATTCAGAAACTTGCTTCCTCTGTCCAAAAAGAATAAAAAAGCTGAGAAACTTGCTTCCAGGTAACAGTGCATGCATTAGCATATGCCTGGACAGATAGTCCCCTATTGTGGTGCTTATTTGTACCTTGAAAAATAATGTTCCTTTCCCTATTTTACTGAAAGTGGATGGTGGGAAATCGGAGCAACTGTTTATTGGAGTTACTTTATCATTGACTTGTAAATCCTTTCTCGTGTCATGTACAGGAGCTCAATTCGATTTTAGTCCTTCAAATTGGACGAGAAAGGGAAAAAAGGAAGAGGAGAGGGGAAGTAAAGAACGATCTCAAACGGTCGGGGCTTTTCGCAACCGATATATAGTTCACTAGAGATTTTCATGTTTTCATAGTAATTATTAATTAGCACGTATTTATGTATTTTATTGAAAAAAAAATTGCCTTTTTTTTTTTGAATTTTCAGTTTTCCAGAAAAAAATTATAAATCCGTTCTTGGAAAATCAGGCCCTTCATTTTTTTTTAAAGAAAACTTAAGTATGACTTTCATATTTTTACTATTAAATTTTCAATAAAAACATATGACAGGTTGATACTTTTTACAACTTAATACCACATGATTAAGTTATTCCAAAAAAATTTTCATATGTTATATTTTTATTAAATAATATCATAAAAAAATTTAAAAATTATATTTCAGTCTATTCTTTTATTTTTGCGAGGGGAGAGGGGAGGGTGATTACTGTCAAAGTGTGTGCTTAAACGATATCTAAAATTAAAATTCTTCTCCAAACAACTTCAGAAGCTTATTTATATTGATAAATAGAGATTCTATCTCCCAAACTCTTGTTAAGAGATTTAAAAAAAAAATATATATATATATATATATATATATATATATATATATATATATATATATATATATATATATATTGGAGAATACCACAAATAAACCATCTTTCCCAGAGCCCATTTGCAAAGTTGAATGTCTTCTCCTTAACCTATTTTCCTTTTGTCCCCAAGGATAATGGAAGCAAGTAATTTGTGATTACTTTCTTTTTCGAGGAAAATAACAGTGTTTCACTTTGTTTTCCACCTTTGAAGCTTCCCCCAAATTGATTAGAGCTTAATAGTACAACAGAGTAGAATCATACAAAGGTAAAACGTATAAATACTAAACCATTTTTTCCTTCCTATCCAATTATTTAACCATCAGAAACATCTTTGAAGTTTCTAGCATACGTCCACTACTGGAAAAAAATCAATACTTGAAAGACATAACGTAGGTGGACGAATTGTAGGATATCAAGTACTTCACTTTATGTGTTCACAGAAGTTTACAAGAATTCAAATAGAGGGAAATTTCTGGGAAGTTTCTTAATTTTTATTATATATATTGATCCTTTTGAGCATAACAAGTTCCATAAATCAATCATCCCCATATCAGAACACACCCAGTGAATCCCTTCTCTTTTCTCACAATTTCCTCTTACCCAAAATGGCTCCGACCAAAAGTAATGACATTGACAAGCTCTTACATTTCCTCCACATGGCCATCCTAGTCTTCATCAACCAAGGCTCCTCTTCCTTCTCTAATGCTTTCTTGGAAGATCCATGGTCATGGGGTCTCGCACTTCCCATCAGTTTATACTTCAAATTTGCCCTTGAGATTCATGCCCATCTGGGTCTCTGTGTGGGGATTGGCCTCCCCTCTCTCATCTACTGGGGTCTCACCAGAAACTCCATAGATTGGTACTCTCGGACAGTCCTAGAGTTCAACTTGGATTTTCTGAAAACTGGGCTCTTCAACCTTGTCATTGGGTTCGCCCACTGGCTGATCTTAAAGCTGCTTCACAAGTTCCATGATTGGGAGATGCAGAACAAAAAGTTTTCTAATTATTGTCCAATTCTCTCACAGTTTGAGAAATGTGACATTTTAAAGCACCCTTTGCTTAGACCAATTGCTGGTCAAGAGATTTTTCTGCAGCTTCTGGAATTGCTAAGTGTGTTTTTCTATAATGGGAATGTGATGCTCTTGAGCTGGGGTTTTTCTGGGAGTGCGTATAATTCTGAGATTGGTAAAGCCATATCTTGGGTTAGTTTGGGAAGTGCTCTGCATGTGTGGATGAAGGCTTGTTTGAAGGTACTTGAAGTGGGAGCAGCAGCACCACTTGATGATGAGAAGAAGGCATGTCAGATGGGAGCAAAAGCTGAAGAACCTTCAGATCAGAGCAAGGACCAACTCCAAGTAGTTAACTTGTGAGGATGCTGACTGAAAATAATTCTTAGTATATTTCGTTCATAAAAAAATAAATAGACTAAATTAATGATCATGAAACATATAAACATGTCAAGTACACTTTATAATGAAATCGACATTGACATGTTTATGTGTAATTTTATGATCAATTTAGTTTATTTATTTTTATAACATAAATCTACCGAAGAATTTCTTATAATTTTTAATTAGTGAATAGTTAAAGAAGGTTAGGATGATGATCCTTTGTGTGGATTAAGAATTATGTGTAAGGTCCAGTCTCTGCTTAGAAGACCTTGTCAGGGATGTATTTGTTACAAAATTATGTGTGTATTCAATGCTGCCTGTTATGCTGGTGTGTGTGTGTATATGGCCCTTATTTTGTGAGTGCCAGTTTGTGATTGAGGTTGACAGAATTCTTTAATAAAAGTCTAGTTTGAACTTGGGTCGTTATTCAATAATTTCAAATAAAAGAATATTGAATCTAAATCCTTAATTTTACCCTCTCTTTGCTATTTAAGCTACATTTAAATTATAAAAATCTATAATAAATAAATACATATATTAGCAAATTAACATGCAAGTAATTGTTTTATTTGCATGTAAACAACACTCAGAACTGGTTTAAGTAAAAATAGAAAGGAATGTGTAATATACAAGTAAACATAGTTTATACTTTTTATTATTATATTCATAAGGGGAAAAGACAAATCAGAAATATACGTCCATGTGAACCATGTCCAATAATAGATAATTATACATTTACATTTTACGTAAGAGTATGGTGCACGTAGGCATGTCCACCCAAAAATTTTTGTAATATTGAAATAAATAGGCTTTTTTTTTTTTTTGAAGGTTACGTAGAAATTATGTACATGACACTTAGGGAGGAGAAGTAGAAGAAGGATAGTAAGATAAAAATTAAACCCAAGCTCAGCCCAATTTCAAAAATTAGAGCTAATATCATGGGAGTTACTAACTCATTGGCCTCATTTCATACTTAGTTAACCAAGCAAACTATATAGATATTTTTTGAGTTTTATTAAAATTATATTTTTTTATTTTTAAAATATATGCAAATTTTTTTAAAATAAAAAGTTACAATAGACCTTAGTTTAATTTTAATTTGTTGACCAAAATATTTTTATTTAATTTTTTAATTAAAAAATTTAAAATTATATTCAAGTATAATTTTTTTTTGGTTTAAATGAGGTATATGTATATTTTGAAAATAGTGAAAAAGAATTATATAATTTTAATAAAATTTAATTTCACGAACGACTCTATGGGTCAATCATCGGGTGAAATTATTTGCTGGATACCATGAGTCTGGCATAGGCAGCACCAAATGTCATCCATTCAGCTAAATTTTTAGGATATCTGTATGGGACACATGCGATTACAACAGTGCAATTACTTTTGTGATTACACCAAATAATGAACTTGTAAAAAATAGCATCAGATTTAAATGTTTATTGTATTTTTGTTGTTTTATTATTTATTTAAATATAATAAATATATAATTTTTAATTAAAATATAACAAATATATTTTTCAATTAAAAATTATACAATTTTTAAATAAAAACTATACATATTATTATTAAAAAAATCATATACTTATCATGTTTAAATTAAAAAATTTAGTAATAAAAATATAAAAAAGATACATATTTTCTAAACATTAATATATAATTATATTTATTTTGACTAAAATATTTTTATATTTATTATTTGAATATAATAAATAATAAATATATATTTGATCTATATAAAATAATTATTTTTTAAATTTAACTACTTTATAAATAATAAATTAATTTTAAGAATAATAATTATGTTAAATATATAACAATAACCATAAGTATTATTCTAAATTTAATAAATTTTTAAAATAAATTAAATTTATAGTTCCCAACATAAAATAAATATATGGAATAAAAGTTTAAAAATATTTTTAAAATTCATTAAAAAGATCAATATTATTCTTAAGAGTGGTTTGCTCATATTTTGATTTTAGAAATATAACTACATATTTTCAAAATAGAAAAAAAAAATAGTGTAATTTAACATTTATATGATAAAAAGAAAATATTTTACCATATTTTTTAATAAATCTAACTAATAACTAAAATGTACTACTCTTATATAAAAATCTAAGTAAAAATAAATAAATCATATTATACACAATGTAATGAAATGGGTGCAAGACTAAACACTTCATCAATTCCAATCCTCCACATTTATTAGTAAATATGTATATGGTGTGTAATCAGAAAAAAAAAAAATGAAAGAAAGAATGAAATGTGGGATCAAAGTAACTTTAGCTTTCAATATATATTTTTTCAACTATATCCTATGCAATATCATAAAGAACCTATTTGCCAACTTTATCAAGGTTTAGAGGATCTCATAGGCCTAGACATTCTTTTTACACAAAAGAAAAGACGAGGCAACTGCCCAAAAGGAAAAAACGAGGGAAAAAAGAACTCAAAAGAAACACACTACAACTATATTGAGAGATCAATTGTCCCTCTTGACGACATTTGTTGGATCATCTTTTCTCAATCATGAGAATCCAAACAAAAAGATCTGTAGATTGAGAAAATTAGCAACCAATGATAATAATCTTCACCCAAACATTGCAAAACAAGATCCGTTTTATGATGCTTTGTAAGCAACAAATAAGTAAGAGTTAACTAAAACCATGGCCTATAAGAAATACTTTGTGGGATGAGAAATTACGTCCTCTTGTAAGATAAAATTGAGGGCCTTCCTTGTTGCATCCAAAAAAATTCGGCTCCGCTTAATTTGGTGTCAACATTTTCTTACTAAACTACATATGAATAATCACTTTTCGTTTTAAACCACGAGATTTCGCCCAAGTGCATCCAGAGTAACACAGACCACCCAATTGGCAAAAAATGACCAGTCTTTGCTACGTACCACCCAATCTCCCCTTATATGCTTTTTCTTAGCTACCTCTCAATTGATAATCATATGTTGACCTTCATCATGAACCTAGGCTGGCTACCTGAGCTTGCATCATTAGTCCATTAGCCAGATTAATAACATCCAACAAAGAGGACTATCTATTATAAAAAATCATTCGATTGCGTAGTACGAAATTCCAAATACAATAAATATGATGTAGTTAGTATAATTCTTAAAACCTTGTAGAGCATTGCCAAAATGAGAAAAACAGCTTTGTAGCCAAATCTGTACATCTTGAGGGTGGAATAAATCAACTCAAATGCGAATAGATTTGTGAGAGAGAAAAAGAAACATGGGTGGGATTCAATGAAATCCATCTATATGGGTCTCAAATCCACTATCTGTTTTTTTTTTTCTTTTTTTTACATGATATTTTATTGGATTGGAGAAAATTCATGTTCAACTTAAATTCTCGAATTGGAAAAGCAGACCAATCTACCCTGACAAAATGACATTTTATAAAGAGATGATTAGTAGTCTCCATACATTGCTTGCAAAACAAGCAAGTATACTTTAACCTTAGATGATGTTTCTCTAAATTATCAACTATGGGTAAAACATTTGTTATAAGTTTCTGTGTAAATAGAATGATTCTATATCGAGTAGTTTTACTTTCCACATCTGCTTCCACTCCTAAAAATTTGAAGCCACAAATAGTCACCCATTTTATCGCCGTCCATGGAAACTTATCGCGCATATGTGTATTTGAAAAAATTATCTTTGTAATTTGCTGGACCATAGGCTAAGGATATAACATAGTAATTCGAGGCATCTTTCAAATGCTTCTGTCATATAGAATAAAATCATTCATGAAATTAATAGAATCAAGAGGATCCATCTGCTGCATTTGCCACCAAATATAGTTATTAAGCGATGTATCATTGCCATCCCCATTTTTCCATTAGATTACGTTTTTAGTTTTTTTAATACATTTTCATATCCATGCCATATTACAATAAAAGATCATAATTTAATATCGGTTGGTCAAAATGATAGTGGCTATTTCAACCTAGAATAGTTGAATATTTGAGTCTCTGAGACTCTAATTTAGGGAGAGTATTTCTTAATCATTTTATAACCTGAAATGGATTAATTTCCTACCCAATTGAATAGAGAAACACTCTTGGAAGATCCACACAAAAAAAAAAAAAATCATAAAATGTATTCCCTCAATTTTATTTAAAATTAGTATTATCAATTTCAAATAAAGATATACACAAAACATATAGGGGCATAAGGCCTCTCTTAATTTTCTTTTTTTTTTTCCCTCAATAATTTTCTTTTAATTTAGAGAAAGAAAGAGATAGGAAAAGAGAGGAAATTAGATCTTCTAAATTTTCTTCCTATAATTTTTTTCTCTTTCCAACCTTACAAGAAATTTATAAAAAAAAAAATTAAGAGATCTAATCTTAAAAAGAGAAAGTGAGTCTCTCCATCTTCTTTTCTCTCTCTCTCCCCTACCTTCCCCTTTTCAAACTAAGAAAAATATTAAAAGAATCTTTACACTATTTATCTTTTTCTAAGATTAATTAAAAAGATTTTAAATAAAAAATTACAATTGAAAATCTTAAATTAAAAATATTTATATTAAAAAAATATTAAAATTTAAAATTATTTTAAAGAATTTGATGATAAAAATATAAACTGTATAAAAAATTATAATTCAAAATTTTAAATTAAAGTTTATTATTCTTAAATCTTTTAAAATAATTTAAAATTGTAAAAAAATTTTATATAAATATTTTAATTTAAATTTATCAACCATTCAATATCCAAATTAAAACATGTTAGCCAACCATCACACTAGGGTTGTGGGCCATCTAGTGTTACATAGAGAGTAGGATAGGGAGGCGGCGCCGTAATGGGCTACATTCTCCGCCTAGTGACCGAAACTGTGCCATTCCCCATTTGCTTCCAAACTTGCCCCTTTCAAACGGATAATATTATATTATTTTTTATACTATTTTTCAGCACGCCCCATTTTTTTTTGTTTACATAATAATTTCTCATCATAAAGCGCATTTGTATATAATAACATACACTAACTTGGCATGGGAGCAACACTAACCCTTATTTTAATATAAAATAATTTAGCAACGAAAACATGACTATGAACAGTACACTGAGCGATTCTCAGCAAAAGAGCAGTAACTGCTTTTGGCGTGAGAGATTGGTCCAAAACGTTGCTAAAGGTTAAAAATAAATAAATAAATATAGGAAATATTATAAAATAACTGAAAATGTAGGGAATCAAATGCACTTCCAGCATATCCTATTCCGTATCGGCAGTCGATGCGCAGCACACGGATTACCTGTCGCGTAAGCTATACTAATCTTAGCCCTTCAATTTTTTTTTTAAATCCCAATGATTCTTTATTTTTATTTTTTAATTAAAATAATTTCTTTAACTTTTATCAGACAAATAAAAACTATATTCTGTATTTTATCTCATTAAAATAAAAAAATAAACAGCTTGCGAGAAAAAAAAGAAAAAACAAATAGAGTCACAATTGTTATGCAACTTGTGTGGCAGAGGGCGTACTAATACGCTATATATATATATATATATATTTAATCATCAAAATTTATTTATTTATTTTATATATGTACACTTACTATTTTGCAAAAAACAGCCAAAAAATATCTCTTTTTTTATTGGTAGAGTACGCACCTTATCTCAGAAGTTTTTTAAAGCTTTATAGAACTTCTTATATGACGTGTCATCTCATATATATATATATATTGGACAAAATTTAGTTAAAATAAAATATTTTGTTGAATAATAATTATAAAAATATAATAAATATTATTTTAAAAAAAAACTAAAGTGGCCATTAGATTAACAATTGGCAATAAATAATTCCAAACATCATATCGTCTTAGGTGCAAAGCGACACAAATTGTTTTCCTCAACCCGTTGTCTTATATTTGAGTTGACGCCCCAGTTCATCGTATGCATGTTAACCACCTGTCTATTTAATAATAAATGTAGAGTGCTTTTATATATTCATATAAATTATTATTTATTTTTGTGTTGTTTGATTTCAGACTAGAATTTATTTTTATCAAAATATGTAGGCTGTATTAATTTAAGGTTAATAATGTAAAACGCTCAGAAATAATCATTAATGTACCATGTAATTTATTCTAATAAATAAAGAGGTTAGAGTCCAAAACTACACAAAACAAACCGAAGAAAAGCAATGCTATGAACATCAACGGTTAATAATCATTAACGCACCATGTGATTAAATGGTGTACAATGTCCACAATTTTTTAATTATTTTTTTCTTTCCTAAACACTAATTTTGTCCTTCTTAATGTTTTCCTCACAATTTTTAAGTACAAAAACATCCTTGCAAAATGTTAACTATAGAAGTTCTTCGGTTTGGCATCTAGATAACGACAATATAATTAGGTTTGTCAAAAACAATATGTAGAACATTGTCGGTTGTATTTAGATATCAAAAATCTATAGCATAAAAATGAAGACGATATATCATTTGGTGATGGAAGGTGACTAGAATGACGCTTTCAACTTGACTAGCTCTTGTAATCTAGATCTGTACCTTGAGTCTAGTTGGAAGAGTTAGGTCAAAAAATTTTATGTTGAAGTTGGTTACAAGGGCAAGAATGGTACTTTCATCATTGAGAGTAACAAGAGTTGTACCAATTAAAGCATTTAGGAAAGAAGTATAAATAGTTAGAAGGAGACTTAGGTTGTTGCTAGTATCCCTTTTCGTCCATGAAAGGTGAGGATTAATCTAATGGCTCTAAGGTGAAGGTGAATGTATCCTTGTTGGATCGAGTGAGAGATAAAATTTGTGGGAATTTTCAAAGTAACATATTGTTTAGCTTGGATTAATCTTAATCTACATTGATCCATTTTTGTTCCTTAAACAATTTCTTTGATGGTGACTCTTTTAGGAGAAATAAGTTTTCTAATGGAATGAGTGAAAGTGCGATTCTAATGATAAAGTTTATAAGGATTAAGGATAGGAGTGATGGTTTCATTAAAGTAAGTCTTATTAGGAACATGAGTGATTTCTACCAAGTTATCTATTTTATTAGAAGCATGAGATATAAAAAAAAAAAGAGAGAATAGATCTAGGAAAAGAAAGGAAAGAAGATAGTTTGATAGGTTTAAAAGACTCTTTTGTAGAAGAGATAGTGGAGGAAATTTCTTCTTACTTTCTTTCTATAAAAAATTCTTTCAATTATTTTACAAAAGAGGCTCTGATACCATTCGAGGTTGCTTGATCTTAAAATCTCAAAGAGACAGGGGTTTTGTAATCCTATCTAAGTTAGCTTTTTCTTTTGGAGTTAATGGACCAAAATAATAACAAAGAATTCTAGGATTATGCTTGCCACACTTGTCTAATAAAGAACTAGGATTGGGCTTTATACGTTGTGTATGGAGAGCATAGAACTCTATTCTAGTATTCCAATTAGACTTAGAAGAATCCTTTTCCTAGTATACCTAAACAATTATTCTCTTTTCCTCAAGGCTTTTAACATCTCCTGGCCTCTTAGGATAAATAATTCTTTAAACCTTTTTGAAAATTTTTTCAAGATATGAACTCATGAATAAGGTAGAATTCTTTGATAAATATTGCAATCCACTAATGATACTTGCTAATGTATAGAATCCTCGTATAGAGACAAGTACAAAGCATACTCACATAAGTAAGATAATTGTAAGAATTTTATTTAAGAAAGATTTTAGAAGAATGAGAAGACTTTTAGAAGGAATTTACAGAGAATACTAAATATTATTATAAAGACAAACTTGGATACAAGGCTTCCTCCGCCCTAAAATTGATGAAGAGCTCTATTATTATAGCCAAAGGTTAGTACAAGCAAATAAACAACTTTTTTAAAGGGCAATAATACAAACAGCTTTTACTAAAGCTGCTTTTATAGACTACAAAGTAGAGCATGCCTAAAAGGTCAAACATACAAATCATAGTACAGTAATTTAGCTGATAATAGGTTGGCAATGGATGAACTTTATCCTTTTATGATAGGCTTATATGATGAAGATAAGTTTGGGCCATCTAAACTTTCTATCTCATCTAGGTCATTCTTTTTCATCTTTCCAAAATGCATAGTCAAGCATTCTTTTACCTTGTCAAAATCATCTAACTCATTTGGATCTTGTGAATCTTGCATGTATTCATCTTGGGCTTAGATTGGCTTTGTTTGTGATCTTGAACCTTAAAGGAACTCAAACATTTAGATCTCAATCCATACTTTTATGTTTGGTAAGTCGACCTCTGACATTCTTCATTCACCTAGAACGAATTCACTGGGAAATGGGTCGAGAGATGTGCAAAAGACATATTGTGATGCAGAAGAAATACTATCATTCTTCGTAATTTTTAAGTTCATATAAAAACATTTTAAGATCTTTAAGAAGTTGGACTTTTTGTTTTGGCCAGTCAAGAAAAGCGTTCCATTGGTAAGTATAATTCTTAATAAAAAGCATGTTGTTTCTTTCAGTCTAATGTGGCTACTGGAGAATGAAAATACTTACAACCAGTTTATGTTGTGGAGGATTGTTCCACATGTTGTGATAGGAGATGATTTTTCTGTAATTCTTCATACTGCCAGTAAAGCGGTAAAAACCATTTAAAAAGAATCCAAAGATTAGAACTACGATTTTTAGGTTGATAGAAAAAATTATAAATTAAGAGAGGAGGAAATTTAATGGCACTTGTATAGAGAGCAGTGAGCATCCATAAATACCAAAGTACATCATTAGTGACAAGGGTGTGAATTCTGAAAACGATGAGAAAGGAAATTTATGGATTGAAATAGGATGGATAAACATAAATGAAAGAGTGTTTAAGGTAACAATGAAGGTAACAAAAAAGAGATTTTTCAGCAAGCTTTTTTACTTCAATTGGGTTGGTTGGTTTTTTGAAACATGGAGAAAAATCCTTTTGGTTTTAAGCTACGAGAGAGAGAGGATGGTGACTGATACAACAAAGAATAGAGTGAGCCATGAAGATAAAAGAAATTGGTTTTGTTATTGCGACAAGGTTGACTATTTTAGGTTGAAAGAGATAATCTGTTATAAGGTTTGCATGAATTTTAATGTGTTGAACCATAAATTTATAGCATGAGAACCTGTCCTTCCATTTAAATAACTATTTGTCAAGCAAGACTTCCTTTTTTCACTCTAAAATCTTTAGGAAAGATAAATTATCCATTTAAACCACAAAATCATAGGGGCTGAGATGGAAATTGAATTTCTCAATTCTCTTTTTAACAGTTAAAATCTCCTTGTACATAGCATGGTAATAATTTTTAGAGTCTTTGAACTATTTGCTTGCCTAACTATAATAGTATTGTTTGCCATTTTCTTCTTCTATGAGAATAGCTCCTCAAAAATCATCATTCGCATTAGTATGAAGTATCATTTTCCCTTTGTTAGGAATCTTTTAAGGTTATGTGTGATTTTCTTGAGATGCTTTACAGTTGCAATTTGTTCTTGTTCCCAATGTGGGAGATTCTTCTTTTTCAAGAGTTTTAGATAACTAGCAAGTGTGATTTGAAATATGAAGAATAAAGTTTCTAATAAAATTGACTATTCTAGGAAATTAATGAAGTTGTTTTAGAGTAAGATCTTCATTTGAAAAGTTATGAAGTTTTTGGGCAATGTGTGGTCCTGAATAGTAATGTCCATAAAATATATTCATTCCAAGGAATTCAATTTGAGTTTTCCCAATTGACTTTTGCAAGCTGAGAGCATGACTTCATATTATTTAGTGATATCTAGGAATTGTTGAAAAAGCCTTTATGATCTTATTCATTTTTGGAAAAAAGAAGAATATTATCAATATAAACAAAAGTACTATGTAGAATAGGTTCATATATCTTTGTCATTATTTTTTGGAAGAAAAATGGTGCAACCTTAAGACCAAATAGTATAATTGTCCATTGATATTGCGTATTTGGGATATAAAATGCTATCTTGTATCTTTCAAAAAGGTCAATACCCAACTTCCAGAAACTTACTTTGAAATCAAACTTCAAGAAAACTTTTTCATCTTTAAGAAGAGTTATTTGTGAACTGATTTTTGGAAGAGAAAATTTATCATCGTAAAGAAACATGTTTAAAGGATTATAGTCAATAACCAATCTTTTTTTTTTTTTGGTTATAACATTTTCTCAATATAAAAAGCTTGATATGCCCAATCTAACTTAATAGGTTTGAAAAGACCCTGTTTCAATAAGGATACACATTCTTATCTGGTAAAAGCTAGATCATCTGCATTCATTTCTGGGTGTGAAACTTTTATAGGATTGATATTCTCATTCTTTTTAAAAGGAAGTTGGATAAAAAAAAATCTTGATTTTTTCAAAAGAGGGAAGGATGATGGAAATGATCATGGCTCTCTGGATAAAATTTCATTAGTTAATCCCTAATTTCCTTATAGAGGAACTTGTTGAAGTTCAAACAACTTAGGAATGTTCATGTAAGGCTTAAAATTTATTTTAAACCAGATTCATTTGGGAAAGATTTGCAATTGTTTAGCTTGATAAAAAACATCTATGCCTATGAGGATATCCTTATCAGAAAGATTACTTCCAAAGACCTTTTTCTATACAATGCAATCTAAAAAGAATCTTATACCAATCTTCTTCTTTTTTTGTAATATGATTTACTTTAAAAATCTTTTCATCTAAAACATTAAAATATTCTTAATGCTTCTTCCAAGCCTTAAAAAGAAGAACTATAGGATTTATCAAACTTTTGATGCACAAGTATCTATGTAGGTGATAATAAAGATTGGCTTATGGCACTTACTTTTGAGGACCTACATTTTAATGTATGACATTGATGGTTCTATTTTTTCTACTTGGTTTTATGGTTGGATGGAATAGCTACACTAGAGAGAATTATCTGTGTTTTCAAAAATACTGAAACTTTTTTAATCTAAAAAGAGTTTTGATTTTGAAGTCTTTAAACTTGGTAAGACGAAGACAGTGGTATCACCAACATCTTTTTGTTCTGAGAAGAGTTATTCTATTTCTTTGTCTTATTGGAGAGGAATACTAGCTTGAAGATGTTAGAGAAGTTTGATATCTTTCTTGGATTTATCCGTACATTGTTTTGCAAAATACTTCTTTTTTCCACAAATGTAACATTGAACCTTTCTCTTATATTGAGTAGTCCACTTCCTAAAGAACCTCATAAGCTTCTTATATCTCCATTTAAACTTCTTATGGCCTTTAAAATAAGTTTGATAGAAATAAGACTTCTTCTTTGTGGAGCAATAATAGTTATACTTGTCTTTGCATTTGGTTTAAAGATATGGTTTCTTACATGCCTTTTGGAGGGCCATCTTGCCTCCCATCATAAAATCAAACATCTTGTTCTGCTCACACAGTTTTTCTAGGATAATAAGACTGAGTTAATATATTTTTCCTAAAAAGATGTCTGTCATATCTCTTTAGAGAGACTAAATTACTCAAGAGTTCTGGTTAGAGCTCCTCTAGTAAAAAGGCTATGATGGTATGCTTAAGATTCACATTATGAAGCCTATTCAACATGTAACAACTTTTAGCCATTCTTTGGTAGTTATAATCAAGATCTTTCTTATTGAGGGAGTAAAAAAGCATTTAAAATTACTCCTGTTTCTTCTGTTTGACAAGTAAATAGAAATCTTTTAAAAATTCTTTAGAATAATGTCAAGAAGCTGGTTAACTTTTTGAGATTAAGTAGCTTGAATTTGTTAATACTCTTTTAGGCTTTGAAACCATTCTCAAAGAGTTCCTATGAGCCTTGCTACGACTGCTTCAAGATTTGCTCTTAGCTTTGTCATTTGGGGTTATATCCATGCTACAAACTCATGTAGCTTGTTTTTCCATCTGTCAGGAGGGATATCATCAAAAGTGAACCATGGTCCATTGGTACAGTATGCCTGAGTTTGAGCATGTTTTAAAGAAGTTTCTATATAAGGATAATATTCTGTATACTTTTCATTTTCCACTTGGTCCATATTAGATTCTTCAACTTCTTTAGTAAGATTAAGAGTGACCGTATAAAAAGTTAAGATATCAACATGATCATTGGACTCATCAGAACTAATTTCTTATGATCCTATTTCATCTGAATGTTTAGAGTAAGAGTTATGACCATAGTGGGGCAAATTTCTACAAAGGCAATAATTCTAGAAGTCTTTTGTTTTTCTGAGGACTTTTGGTCTTAAGGTTGAATAGAGGGATTTTCTATCTATATAGGTTGTTTATCTTGTTGACTTGAAGGTGATAATTAGGTTTTAAATTATTATTTTTTTCAATTTTTATTTGAAAAACACACAGCAATGTGTAAATATAACACTATCACATAAATATGATTTGTTGACATATATTTATTGGCGGTTCTTATAAAACTACCAACCATAAATATAAAATTGGTGGTTATTAAAAAATCGTCAACAAATGTTAGAATATAGTTGGCGGGTTTTAAAAACTGCCAACACAAAATAACATATAGTTAGCGATTCTTAAGAACCGTCAACAAAAACATAGATATAGTTAGCTATTCTAAAAAACTGCCAACAAAAAAGTAATATAAAAACATCATAGTTGGTAGTTCTTAAGAACCACTAACAAAAAGTTGAGTACAATTAGTGGTTAGTGTTCTTAAGAACAGTTGATAAAAGCCAAGTATAATTGGCGGTTCTTAAGAACCGCCAACAAAAATGATACTTTAGTTGGCGGTTTATTATAAACTATAACTAATTTCATTTTAAAATGAACTACCTATTAATTTCATTTTAAAATTATTCCAAAACCCATTTTTGTGTCCACCCCCTGTTTACAATGAGCCTACCTTCTCTCCTTTGCTATCCCTTCCCTTTGGTTGCAGTGTCCACTTGTCTTTGCAAATAGTGCGAATTGTATGTCGATCTTTGTGTTTGCCCATCTTTGCAAACAATGTGAGCAATGTGCCGAACCTCTGCCACTATCTTTGCAACCTCCACCTGCCCATTTTCATGTTGAATCTGCCTTGCCATCGTCCACCTGTCTATTTTCGTGTTGAATTTGTTCTACGATCATCCACATGCCCACCCCCCCATTTGAAATATCTACTGAATCTGCTCCATCCACCATCCATTTTCCTGTTGCTCCGTCCCTCTAAATCTCCCCTTTTGTTTTATTGTAAGTTTATCCCATTTTTTAAATTTTTTTGGCAAAATTAATTTTTCTTAATTAATACATTTTTTTCTTTAAACAAATTAATTACTAGTTATCTTCTTCCATTTTAGGTTCACATCCCCCATTCCTCCATTTTTGCGTCTCTATTTTTTTTAAACCATTTCTTTTTTTGTGATGTATTAAGATATTTTTTAAAATTTAATTCTTTTAGTATGATAGAATGTGCAAATTGATGTGAATTGATAGCTACACCATCCTCATACATGTATAAGGTACAAAAAAATATTAAGGCCTATTATAACGAAACATATCCTGTAGTAGTGTACAAAATATAATATAGCTAAATTATAATTTACATAAAAGAAAAAAAATTATTATACTTCTTTCTTGTAACACTTGCTGTCATTGTTCTTTGATTATAAACTGTTGGAATATTGTTTTGTTTTGGTTTGAAGAGAGTGTTAAAGGCTTGGGAAACTTTTGTTTTTATGTTGTCATGCTGCCAGTTTTTCTTTGAAATATAGATTGAAATAAAAGAATAATTAAATAGAGTATAATAGGGCAATATTTAGTAAAGTAATAGGTAGAAGTCTAAGGAAATTAAGAGTCACTAACTATATTTCTCTTAGGTTGGTTCTTGTTAGATCGAAGAGGTATGGATCAGAAATAGATGTCTGCCAATCAACTATTTAGGGAATATGAGGATGAAGTAAAAAGTTTATTAGGTTTATAATTAGCATATAAAAGATCTTAGTAAAATTATATGTCCTTATTTAAATTTTTGCCATGTGAAGCATGTGACAACCTATCTTCTAAACAAGGTAATTAAGGTTAACTACATGATTAATAATTAACAATCAAAGTTTAGAGTCATTACAATTTATTATATTAATGAAAATATTAGAAAATTTAAACCTTGATGTTAGGGTCATCACTAAACAACCACAAACGTGAGAATGCATAAAAGAAATTATATTATCATGAGGGGTTTGTGATTCATCCATCCATCAGTTTTAACACGCAAAAACCTCCCACAAGTATTCCTATATCATTTCCTAGTATTACCATTGAAGAAACTGGGGTTTCTAGGCTAAAGGTAGGAGTTTGGGGGACCTGCGCCACGACTAAGTTAGATATTGGAGCTCGAAAACTATGTTTTTCACATTGCACCGCAGTCACGACCTTCTACGCCACAGTTAAGTTACTCTTGGGAATTACTGGGCAATTTACACGAATTTCATTGCGACTATAGTCACGGTGAGTTGGACAATCGCCGCGGCCAGCCTACGTGATACCGCGGTGGAAATGCCTCATGGGACTACTGTTCAAATTCCCATGATTCTCACCTTCGTAGAAAACCCTTACGCCGCGGTATGCCTCGCTACTGGACACCCCTCACCAAGTTTCCTCGACTAGCGTCGTGGCGAGGTTTTATTCTGCTACCCTCCTAAGCGATTTTTTTTCCACTGAGCCGTGACGAGATTTCTCAAGCCGCAACATCCCTCACTACTGTCCCTCTTCAGGCCACGGCGAGACCTTCCTAACCGCGGCGTGACTCCCTCCTGTAACTATATCTCCTAAATTTTGTCCCATATATTCCAATTCTCTTCTTAAAACACCCTAGGACCACTTCCCCTCATTTTACATGACTCTAATGGTATTTATCTACCCTATTCACCCAGCTATTCTACCATTACTAATTCAAAACTTAAATATAAATTTTCACTCTTCCAACTACCCTATATCAGCAGGTCCATAGAGTAATAACAACAAGAATTCATGTACTATTAACAATTAACATTCGATATACATTCCGTTAGAAATTTCATACATCAATGGTTCATATCAATATCTAATACATCGCATAATTATATTTCCAACAGTATACCATACCATAAATTCAATAAAATTTATACATAAGATATTATAGGTTCATACATTCACTATTTAGCTAAGAGGAGACCTAGTTCCTTAATAAATACCTCTTAAATAATCAAAATGTAAGAGCCTACACTTAGCAACATGATTACATGATGATGTTATACAAAAAAGAATACAAAATTTAACATCTACACTAAATAAATCAGCATAAGTGTAGCCTTCTCCCCACATGGTTGGAGTTCATAGATTTTCATCTACTTACTTCCCCTTATCCTTACCTGAAGAGCCTTCACCTGAAAGTATAATCTCATGAAATGGGGTGAGATGCGAATCTCAATAACCAAGGGAATTTCCATTCATAATATCCAATTTAATTAACATATATGCATGAATCAAAATTAACATCAGAATCATAACAGTTATATCAGCAAAGGAAATGGTTAGGCTACTATGATTACCATCCCATACTAGCAATCATAATTCCATATGTTAAAAGCCAATAACACCGGGAGAGGCCCGTTCACGGCACCCAATCCCCAATGAACATAACCAGGGCTCAGTGCATTTGGGGTTTGATAATAACCTAGTGCCCGATCGAAGCACATGCAAGGGTGGCAGCCGTACCACAGCTCCACTGTGGACTCACAAAATCCAAACGCAATACAATAGATAATTAACCAATTTATTTAGCATTTCAAATCATTCATGTACAGTAAATATGAAATTAAAGCAGATATATATATAGAATTAATACAGTCCCAGTTATCTTACTTGTAGATAAATTGCAAAAGCTACCAGTGGTACAAAATCCTTCCTACACTACAAAGTCCCAAAATTTAGAATGAAAGTGTCCTCTACCAGAAACTTCAATATATCACTCTAAATCCTACGCAAATTCGTGAAAAATTAATACACATACTATAATCCAATCATTGGGGATTCAAACTAGCAAAAATACATCAAGAAGATGAGTTTATACTTACCTAATGTCAACATTAGCCTCAACCTATGAAATTTCCCCATAGAAACATCAAATAACAAGTTTCAGATTTTGGGTGTAGGTGAAAGTGCTCTAATTGGAACATTAATTAGATCAAATTAAAGAGAAAGATGAGATGATTAAATTATATAACTATTACCTTGGCTGAATCTTGCTCTAGAAGTGAGAAAAAGTAGAAACATGCTAAAAACCCTAACCTCTCCTTTGGACCTCTGAATTTTATGTGTGTCTCTTATGGTTCTGCAGAATGGGGGGTGGTTAGGTTAGTTTTTAGGGTTTAAGTTGGGTTTTCTATGGATTATGGGCTACTCCAAGATCTAACTCCAAATGGACTTCAAATTTTAGTTTTGTTGGGCTAACTTTAAGGTGTTGGGCTGAAGAATTTTATTGGGCCAAACTTAGTTTTAAGAACTCTATTGTTTTGGGTTTGCACAAGGTTTATTGGGCCATTTATAAGAACCTATAAAAAGTGGATCTTGGGCCTCTATTACATTGAATCGGATTGGGTCTGCACCTAACTTATTGGGCTTCTATTAGCCTCTTATCATGATCTCTTACATTAATTTGGGCATAGATAAGTTTCTATCCCAATTAATTCTCAAATCATATTAATAATTTATCTCTCAAAATTTTCATTTATTTAACTTGCCCGATTATTCCATAGTAATTATTCTTAATTAACCCAAATCCATGATTAGTACCTTAATTAATTTTAGGGTGTTACAAAGTGAATTAGTGTACTTGAGTTGAAAGATCATTTAGTGTGTAATGAAATTGACTAAAGTTATACATGTTGGACAAAGCATGGTGAGACAAAAGATGAGTATAGTAATTAGGAGTATAGTGGGAGTTGTACCTTAAATGATTTCGACACACATACATATGAGACTGACCATCTCGAAGAAATGGCAAATATAGTTGAAGTGGATCTTTAGGATTGTCCTAAAATGTTTGATAGGATAAAAAGTGATGCAAAAAAGTGATTGTATTTTGCCTATACTAAATTTACAAGATTATTAGTAATGTTAAAGTTGTACAACTTAAAAGCGATAAATAGATAGAGTGATAAGAGATTTATAAAATTGCTTGCACTTTTGAAAAATATGCTGCTAAAGGATAATGAGCTTCTTAGCCGAATATATGAGGTTAAACAAATATTATGCTTTATTGCCTGAGTTATGAGAGAATAAATGCTTGTCCCAATGATTGCATCTTATTTCGGAATGAATATGCATCATTAGAAAAGTGTTCTAAATGTAATACCTCATGATATAAGAAGAAAGAATCAAGTTCAGTGAAGGTGGTATGGTATTTTCCTATCATACTTAGATTCAAACACATGTACAGTAATGTAGAAGATGCAAAACACTTGATATGACATCCGGATGAAAGAATTCAAGATTGCAAGCTACAAGATCTTACAAATTCTCCTCAATAGAAAAGAATTGATCATGAGTACCTTGACTTCAGGTAAAAAAATAGAAACCTATACTTTGCATTAGTTACCAATGGAATAAACTTGCATGGTGTCCAAAGTAGTAACCACAATACATGGCTACTGATTTTGGTGATTTATAACCTACCTCCATGGCTATGCATGAAGTGCAAGTATATGATATCATCTATGCTAATTTCTTGGTCCAAACAACTTGAAAATAATATAGATGTATACTTAACTCTTCTAATTGAAGATTTGAAGCTAATGTAGGAGACGGAAGTAGAGGTATATGATGGTATAAAAAGGAAAGATTCAACTTGTGAGCTATGCCATTTGGGACAATCAACAATTTTTCAGTGTCTAATAATTTGTCAGGATATAATATCAAAAGATGTTACACATGCCCTATTTGCAAGGACAGCTCACATTCCATGCAATTAGAACATTGTATAAAGAATGTCTTCCTCGAGCATCACAGATTTTTGCTTTCGGGACATTATTACTAGTGGTGGAGAAAAACTTTCAATGGGATGACAAAGGAAGGTAGTCCACCTTTGCAATTAACTGGTGAGTAGTTGTATGAAAAGGTAAACAATTTGCATAACAATTTTGGCAAACTTTTTGTGAAACACCTTAGGAGAAGCAAATAGAAAAAAAAGTCTATTTTCTTTGAAATGTCATATTGGAAGTTCTTGTATGTGAGACATTTCCTTGATATGATGCATATTGAGAAAAATATATGTGATAGTATAATTGGTACGTTACTCAATGTGCTGAAAAAGACTAAAGATGTGATTAAGGCGAGGTTGGATATGGTTACTTTGGGAATAAAAGGAGAATTGGCATCGGTGAAGGAGGGACGTTGTACTTATCTACCTCCAGCGACTTATACTTTATCTAGAAAAGAAAAAATTATTTTTATGAATTTCTTGATGGAGTTAAATTTCCAAAAGGGTATTCTTCAAACATTAGAAAACTTGTATCAATGAAAAATATGAAGTTAAAGAGTCTTAAGTCTTATGATTGCCATATTCTGATGAAGCATTTGATTTTGATGGCTCTACATTCCATTTTGTCCAAAAAGGTGTAAGGGACAATTACTAAACTATACTTCTTTTTCAAGTCCATTTGCAGCAAAGTGATTGACCCCACGAAATTCCCAACATTGCAAAGATAAATTGTGGTCACTTTGTGTAAGCTTAAGATGTATTTCTCGCCTTTATTTTTTGACGTGATGATTCACCTAACTGTTCACTTGGTTAAGAAGATACAAATATGTGGCCCAACTTATTTGAGGTGGGTGTATCCAATTGAACATTACATGAAGATATTAAAAGGCATGTTATAAATCAAAGTCGACCAGAGGGTTGCATTGTTAAACGGTATATAGTCGAAAAAGCTGTTGAATTCTATACTAAATACCTATCCAATGTCACTAATATTGGGCTTCCAATATCTCAACACATAGGAAGAATTATTGGGGAAGAGTGTAACGACCGGGAAAAAGAAAAGAAAAGGGAAAAGAAAGGAAGTGAAATCTGGAAATTTTTGGAATCCAGAATTTCTGCCAAGTCCTCTCGCAACAGCGAGAAACGGTCTCGCCACAGCGAGAGAGCTAGTTCGCCATAGCGAAGGCGATTCTAGCTATAGCGAGTGCTGGCAGCAGCCCATACTAAAACCAGGGAGTTGCCCGCTGTAGCGGCGCCATAGCGAGAGTGAAGTCTGGAACTGACGCGATTTCGCGATAGCGAGTGGTAAATCTCGCCATAGCGAAGGGAACTGGCACGAGCTCGCCGTAGCGAAGGTTACACCTCGCCATAGCGAAGCCAGATTACACGAGCTCGCTATAGCGAAGGTTAGTTTTCGCCGTAGCGAGAGTCGGTCCGGAAGAGAGTAAATAGCGAGAATCAGACTTCATTAAACGCCCAAACTCATTTCTTCTCTCATATCTGCCCTAAGCTTCGACCCAAAGAGAGAAAAGAGGCGAGGAGAGTGTGAGAGATCAAGAAGAGGAGGAAGATTAAGGGAAAGGTAAGGTAACTTCTCCCATTTCTCTTCAGATTTCTGATCCCCTCCCTTTGCCCTCTTTTCCTACGGTTTTGTTTGCAAAAATGGACAATTTCTGGGTACGGGTCAGAAGAGGGAAAGTGGAAAACGCTTTTGAATCATTGTGTTTTCTTTGAAAATGTGGTTTTCCACTACTATGGGAGCTTGAGAGAGAGAAAGGGGTTAATGGCATTCTAGAGAGAGAGAACTCTAGGTTATGGTATATAGGAGAATTTGATCTGAAGGATTATAGGGTAAGAGAGTAATTGCATGCTTTTGTGTGTCTAGGCTCAAGAGAAACACCTCCATCAAGGTGTGATTGTGAACTTAAGGAGGGAGAGGAGAAATTGAAAGGAAAAGCTAGTGAAGGCTTTGGCTCCAAAGGTAGCTCTCTCTTTCACTCTTTCTTGTTGCTTTCTTGGGTATGATAGTCATTGTATGATTATGTATATGCTTGTTGTATGGAATATGCCATATGTTATTGCTTTGATGCATTGAATGCCAATATACTTGTATGTTGAAATGTGAGATTGCTCGGGTGAGGTAGTGCCGAAAGTCCCATGAGATGGGTGAGGTGAAGCCGAAAGTCCCTTGAGATAGGTGAGATAAGGCCAAAAGTCTCAAACGAGTGAGGTCGAGTCAAAAGTCCTTAAACTCGGGTGAGGCCATCCAAAAGTCCCTAAACTCGGGTGAGGCTAGACCAAAAGTCCCTAGAGCTTAAGTTTGGCATTGTTGTGAATTCCATAGCATGTACATGATGTGTTGGATGATTGAGAATAGCTAAATGCTTATTCACATGTTTTGACTTGTTATATGCCTTGATTGCTTGCCGGATTGAGTGCTTGAGCTACTGAGATTCTCCGAATCTCACCCCTTTCCCCTCCCAACTAATATGCTAGGTGGAGCTCAAGGAGATCCGAGCACACACCAAGGTGCCTAGGAGCATGCGTAGTTAGAGATATTACTTTCTTTTGACATTTTGATGTATATATGATGTAAAGTGGTGCCAAATGAAGATGTGCCCACTATTTTTGAGATGTAAAGTTTGTAACACATGTAGAAATATGAAAGGATGATGTATGAACTCTGTTATTAGCCAAAGTAATGGAAATGTGGGTTTTTACCCCTTTGATGCATAAATGATATTGTGTAAATTTGGCCATAGCATAGTGAGATTTGAATGTATGATGATTTGGAGCATATGGACATGTTAGATATACTAGTTTTATGCTTTTGAACTTGTCCATATGGAGTGAGAATGTGAGAGAGGCTATTTGGACCCGTTTTGGACCTATGGGGTGCCAAAACCGGTATTTTTGTGAGCTCCATCAAAGTATGACCGGATGAGCTCCGTTTGCCATGAAATTTGGCATGCCTCTAGAGTGTGTAGAAAGCTTCTTGAGAAGCTAAAGAGGGAAATATTCGGAGGACGAGAGAATATTTGGTGAATTGTTGAATTTGGGAAAAATTGTTGATTTGGTCATGTTACTGTTTCATAGGGCAGAAATGAAATCTGTGGCACTTTTAGACCAAATGGATTCTAAATGTGGTGAAATTTTATACACATAAACTAGAAAACGAAAGTGACTTGTAGGAACTAGAATCACCCAAATCGGAGGTCTGTAGAGAGAGATTGAACTGACTGAAGTTCTGTATCAGCATCAGTGAGCTTATCTGACCCCCATCACTGTTCTATCGGTTTTCAGGGTGCAGAAACTACTAAACTGATCTGGCTTCATTTTTCTCCTCTAGTAGACATCCGTATCTTTCCGAATTGATATAATGTGTCTAGATTGGATTTTTGTGGATTTAGTTATGAATTTTCGAAAATCATGACAGCAAGCTGCACCAGAAACAGTGACAGCTGGTCCTTCCTCCCATTTTCAATGTCAAACATGGTCCAAACGATGTGTTTATGGTTGGGAATGATTTTTAGTGTAAAGTTGACACTTAGAGCTTTCCAGAAAGCTAAGGTCTGCTGCATTCCCATTTTTCTACAATTTCTTATGATTTTCCAAACTTAGAGCCAAAATATGACTTTTGGGCCCAAGTGAGAAAATGCAATATTACTGGTTTTCGGCTCTATACCCGTGGTTTATGGGTTGTTTTATGCTATGTATGAGTCGTATGTGTGGAATTTGAGTTGAGAATGCTTGAGATGGGTACACAGGACCCACGGGGTGAAAGATGAGTATATGAAACCCCGGTTCATAGCATGCAAATGACACGGAGTGGTGTTGAATCTTTGGAAATCATATGGAATCGAGCCTATGGAGAGGCTAGATAGTGGTAGTAGTTTAAGGTGTCACAAAGAGATTATAGGAAATGAAATAGTTAGTATCACAAGTATCGAGTGGGAGCAAGCACACTTATATGTTCTGCACAACTATGATGAGATTGAGCCATATGTGTGGAAGTATAAAGAGATACTTAGAAGCTTCAACTCCAATAGGAATGAAAGTTGAATTTCGACAGAACATAATCAATTTTTTATAAATTGGCTAAAAAATCACATTTTCTTGGAATTAAACGTGAATCTTAGTACAATTTCTAAAAAATTGAGAGAGTTGGTAAAAGGTCCAAATCTACGTATCCTCTCTTATACCAGTTATCTCATCAACAACTACACATTCTATACAAAAGTGCAGGATGATCAGAGCACAATGCAAAATAGTGGTATAACTCTTATAACTCAGTTTATGCATATTTCTAGTACTAAAGACAAAAACCTTATCTATGTGAATATGTCATACTTCTGGATAATTGAACGCATATGGGAGTTGGACTACATTTTGTTTCGAGTGCCAATCTTCTATTGTAAATGGGTTGACTACAAGAACGGCTTTTGGATTGATAAGTCAAGATTTATCCAAGTGAATCTTAATAAGGTGAGGTACCAAAATAAGCTTTTTATTTTTGCATCCCAAGCTCAATAAGTGTTCTATGTCTGTGATCCTGCTAGTAAGAAGTGATCCATTGTTCTGTTGACAAAGAAAATAAATGGGGACAAAGATAATGTTCAACACAATCAAAATACCGATATTGAGGATAATCCTTTTTTAGGGACATCGCTTGAAAGTGATTTCACTAAAGATGATACCCTATATATGAAAGATGATCATAAAAAAGGTATCTAGATTTTAAAGAAGGGGCAAAGAATTCTAAATCAGATGAGAAAAAGAAAAAGATTGGCTTAAACATGCATACTTCATTTTATCCTTTAATTTTCTTATGTGTCCCCTTGAATTTCTTAAATATTTTTTTTTGATCTTTGAATTAATTTTGCTTATTCTTTTAACTTATGTGTTTGAATTTTATTATAGGTGAATGACTTCTCCAGGTGGTCATAACAGTGCTTTAGATGATGTGATAAAGGAGATAAACCAGATTAAATGAGATTTGATTGTCTTGAAAGAGATGACCTACATAAGAAGTATTGGAAAACAAATTCGAGATTCAGTGGAATGCTAAGGGCTAATCAATTAAGAAAAATAGTAAAAAAATTGATTAGCTATATCAGAGTTGTAGCTTGTATGAATCTGTTTATCACTGTAAGTGATTAGCGAATGGTCGACAAAGCCATGAAGAATGCTATTTGGGATGAAATAATGGTAATATACTCTATCACTTTGTTTATGTTGTTTCTTATATATACATGCTATGATAAGTTGATTATGTTGGTTTGCAGATATCTTTTGATATTGATCAAAGTCAGATGAGATTTGTACTTAGGACAGTTGGCAAGGCACTACGATCATTCTGCTATATACTTAGTAGTAGATTCTTGAAAGATGTTGATGGGAATATCTTTAAACGTCCTCCTGAATTATTTTAAGTTATGATAACTCAGGAGACCTGGGATGCTTTTATCGGCTGATGATAAAAGGAGTTTTTTCAGGTAATCGTATTCTACAATATATAGTAGTTCATTTTAGTGTACAACAATATTTATTGATTTGATTATTGTATCTTTTCACATAAATTAAGTTAGTATAATCGAAAAAGAACAAAGAATATCTAATACCCATACAGGAAAAAGGCGATTGGGATACTCAGGCCTTAAACTACAGATGATATGTGAATATATATATGTTATCTATTTATGAATATATAATATGATGCAATATTTACACATTAATTTTTTGTCCTACACAGATTGAGCAAGAAGGATCAGAAGTTAGCACAGTATCTCGTCATATTTTTTAGAAGGCAGCTAAAGTCAATAAAACTAGTGAAATTAACAATACGTGCATCCTTAAAGTTTGGAATAAATATGTAAGTATTAATTGATTATATAAAATATCAATAAGTTTATTTCATTTTTCTACTTTCAACAACATTTTCTTTTTAATTTATATATTATAGGACACTTTATCGCAAACCCTCACACAAGGTGATATGTTCCCAAGGGTGATGATATATTGGGCAAGGCGCTTGGTGTCTTGGAGCACCCCAATCGTGTTAGGAGTGTCAATTTTGACGTCAATCAAAGAGACTATTTTGTGACACAAAAGCGCACAAAGTTACATTCTTTAGTAAAGGTTGCCAAGTTGAGAGAGAAAGTGGAGAGACAAGAACAAGAGTAATTTGAGTTGAAAAAGCAACTAGAGGATCAACAATGATTCATTGAGAATTTGATCAAAATGCAGATGATAGGGATGTAGTGTAACGACCTTAACTACTAATAATCATAATTAAGGTTAAGTATGTGATTACTAACCATAAAATTTCAATTAAGGTTGAAAGTCATTACAACTAATTATATTTAAAAAATGTTAGGAAATTTGAACCTTAATGTTATTAAAGTCATTAATTAGGCAACCACAATTATTCAAAAGTGTAAGTGAATTTAATCATTAATAAGGAGCCTTTGATTCTCCCATCCATTAATTCTAACTCATAAAAACCTCTTACAAGTGTTTTTAAATCATTCTTTAGTATTATCATAAAAGAAATTAAAGTTTCTAAGTGAATATGAGAAATTAAACACCTTTACCGTGGCTAAATCCCCTTTCGTCGCGGCCAATTACTCTCGGATTCAAGTCCTTACACCTCCATAAATTTCACGCATTTTGCCGCGGTAAAATACTGTCTGGAACACCCCTAAACTTGCTTCCCAGACTTAGCCGCGGCCAACATCACTATTCACTGCGGCCAATTTCTCTCTATTTTCTTTCCTGGCAGATTCGCCATATTTGGCCAAGGCCAATTAATTGTTGGCCGCAGCCAATTCTTCTCTGTTTCTGTTTAGCCTAGGCCAATTAAAATGTTCGCCGCGGCTAATTCTCTTCTGTTCCTATAACTCCCAAAATTTCATCTCATGCTCTCTAATTCCCCCTCTAGCAACCCTCTAGGCCACTTTAACTTAATTTGTGAAGATTTAATGTCTTTCTTTCACCTAATCTACTTAACACATCTATCATTACACATTTAAAATTCAAATGTGAATCCTTAACCCTCTAGTTACCATAAACTAGTGAGTTCATAGATTAATGACAGCAAATGTATTATGGTCACAAGGTGCATAGGGTCAATGCTTAATGTTCATATAAAATCAAATCACTTATCCATTATTAGTCAATTACAATCATAATGTTCAATTCTATGATAATCAAATTACATATACAATCCCTATACTTAGCAACTCATGATGCAATGCAGCAATGATACAGAACTAACAATTTAGTTACAATACATTTTGTCAAAGATCCCAAGCCTATATGTTACCAAACCATTTAATGATCTTCTATTAATTTTCTCCTTGCCCTAAGAGATCCAGTCCCTGAAAATGTTAGCCCACAACGGGGTGAGATATACAATCTCAGTAACAAAAGGCAATTTCCATATATATGTACAAGTCAATCAATCCAATGCAATTTCATGTCATCAATACCAGAATCATCAATTCAATTCGCAAATGAACTAGTTGAGCTACCAATGACTACTGTCCCATATCAGCAATCATACACAACATGTTAATGGCCAATAACACCGAGAGAGGTCCATCCACGGCACCTACTCCATAATGAGCACAATCAGGGCTCAGTGCATTGGGGTCTGATCACAATCCAGTGCTAGATCACGGGTGGCAGCCGTACCACAGCTCCACCATGGATTCACAAGGTCCAATTACAATAACAATCAAGTAGTCAACCAGACATTTAGCATTTTAAAATCAAGCATGTATAACAAATAGCAAATTAACATGAGCATATACATGGAATTAGAAAAATAACCCCAGTTACCTCAATGAAGCCAATTACTCTTCCTCTAGTTACCATAATAATCCAAATGCATACCAAGCCTATAACAAGCATAATTATCATCATTTTTAATCACAATCAAATATCCAAAGAGTTGAACTACTAATGACAGACTAGAGGTTACTCACCTAATTACCAAGGGATTTAATTTCGGATTCTAACTTTCACATATCAGAAATTGCCATAGTTCACTCTAATTTCTGGGTAATTTCACATGAAACCAAAGCCCATATCATAGGTCAACTATAAGGGTCTCAAACTAACAGAAAATGCATCAAAATGGGAAGGAGATACTCGCTTAACAACACCTATAGCCTTACCTCCGAAAATCCACTATGGAAGCACCAAAATTCACATTTCAATCATCAAGCCCAGAAAATTCAATTTTCCACCATTATCTCATTGTAATCTCACATAATAACAGAACCCATTATGATAATACATCCTTAGGGGCATTTTCCAGCAAAGTGATACACAAAATGGAAGGGAAAAGCTTACCTAATCCTCCTTCTAACCTCCAAGTCCGAAAATCTTGCAAGGAATCTCTCAACACCAAATTTCAGATTTGAGAAGAAGATGAGAATGCTCAAACCCAGAAATTAATCAGACCAAAATGAAGAGGAAGATAAGAGGGTCAAGTTATATATAACTCACCTTGGCTAAATCATCCTTTAGGAGTCAAAAATGGAGCTTCCATGTTGGTAGAACCCTAGCCTCCCTTAAACCTTCGAATTTCCTCTCTTGAGTTTTAGCAAAATGAGGAAGAGGCTGAAGAGTTAGGTTTTTAGTTGGGTTTAAGTTGGGTCTAAGATGTGTCATGGGTTGCTCCAAGGTCCAACTCCAAATGGACTTCAGATTTTTGCTTTGTTGGGCCAGCTCTTATGTATTGGGCTACTGAATTTTAATCAAATTTGGGCCAAATTTGAAGAGCTCAAGGATTTGGGTTTGCACAAGGGTCATTGGGCCACTCATAGGAGCCTATGCAAGGTGGATCTTGGGCCTCCATCATAAGGAATTAGATTAGGTTTGCACCTAACTTATTGGGCCTCCATTAGCCTCTTCTTATAATTTGTTAATTTGGGCCTAGATAAAGTTTCTATCCCAATTAATTCTCAAACCCGTATTAATAATTCATTTCTCCAAAATCTCTAATCACTTAACTTGCCCAATCATCCCATATTAATTATTCCTAATTAATCTAAATCCATGATTAACACCTTAATTAATTTTTGGGGTGTTACATTCTCCCCTTCTTTTAGAAATTTTGTCCTCAAAATTAGTTATACCTTACCTAATTGATGTTAGATAATTCATCCTCATAACCTCTTCCTTGATAGCTCAGATGGTCTTACTAGAGACTAGTCCCCTCTTACTACTTTCTTGGGGAGGACGTTCTTATCATGTTACCACTCCACTTGATAATCACCACTCTATTTCCTCTAGTTAACCTACGTCAAATGACATACCAACCCGAATATTCCATGTTCTTTCTTTGTCCATAACTAAAGAGATCCTGACCAAGCCACACTTGATCATCTTATAGCAAGCTCTTGATACCTAGCTCAAATACATCCTAATTTTCTCTCCCTTCATAACTTTTTGTTTAATTCTGTTTTATATTTTCCTCCCCTCTTTTTTTCCTCTTCTTTCTCTCCTCTCTCATTCTTTTTTTATTGTCGATCTAATAGCCTATTATTACATGTTCATGTTAATTTCCTTTCCTGCTTAACTTCCAATCCATTTGAGGGATAACTCCTAGATACTTTAGTTTAACTCTCCCTAATAGTTGATACCAAGAACTATAAGGGATTCCACTTAGTCAGTCGTTTTAGTATCTATTCCACTAATAGCAACATAGGTAAGTGACCTTATTTCATAATGAAGTTCCATTTGTCCTTCACTTAGATTACCCTTACATTTCTTTAGTCCAACCTTCTTAACAAAAATGGGTTTTGCCTTTTACAGGTTCATCTAGTTTAAGTTTTCAAGTCTTACATTCAACTATCTCATAAATTATTGCACACATTATCTTCATTTATTGTCCATTAGTAGATAGTTCATTATTTCTATTAGACGTATAGAATTCCCCTTTCATCTCTAATTAGTGCCTAAGATTACTCTTTCTCATTTGTTGAGATTCCCAAGAGTTAAAACTAATATAAAGTTTGATCTCACCACTAATCTCTTGAAGGCACCTAAACACTGTAGGTTCACCTTCCACATAATTGAAATCAAACACGATATTTCAGGTCTAGATTATATTCTCTAATAAGACCTGATCTTAAGAGTGAGAATGTCTTGTCTAGAATATCGAAATAGTTCTTTACGACTTAGAAATGAGTTTTCTTTAAATCTGACAGGTCATAGTTCTCGTGGATGGTATATTAGATGGCATAGCTTCAACAACTTGCCTATAAATATTAAAATTCCCAATTCGTAGTGGTGGTTCATCCTGAGTAATCTCATCATTGTCTGCAGGTGTAACCAACATAGGATAAACCCTTAGTAGATCTCTTCCCTTTCTCTCTTTTGTTTTCTTGTTTTTTTTTTCCTCTCTTTTTTTTTTTTTGCACTTGCAAAGGCATTACCACAATGACATACATGTAATTCTCAGTTACTACAAGTTTTAGTAGTCAACTTAATGGCATCTGTGCTCATTTGATGTCAATTGAATATCTCCTTGGGTTTTATGTCATTATATAGTCCCAAAAGGCTGCGCTTTCGTATCTTCTACCCCCAACTAAAATATTTTTATACAGGTATAGTTATTCTTCAACTAGCACACTTTTTTACCACTTTTTTTTTTTGTTTCTAGTTGGGAAATTCCTAATATTTCCCCAAAGAGTAAAGAAATAATATCTTGTCAACAAGGTTTAAGATCCTATCAATAAGATCTTGTATTCATTAATGTAAAATCTGAGACCTTGTCAATAAGGTTCTTTGATTGCAAGTATAAGGTCTTTTGACCATACGTTATAGCATACAATATGAGATGGTATGATAGTTTTCATCTTTACACAATTGCCTATGCCAACCACAACTGACTCTTTCACTCCCCTAAAAGTTTTTAGGCCTCAATTTCACACCTAACTATTGGGAGTTAAATTAACATAATAAAGAGATTTAATGAGTCTTTTCATTGTTAAACATTCCCTAATTATCAATAGATCAAGTAAGGATTCCCAGTGAGAGAACTCAAGTGTCATTTACCACTAGTGTTTCACCCTTCCTTATCAATCATTATACTAAGGTTTATTGTAATAACATAAGTTAGTTGCATTGATACCATCTCTCATTCATTTTCCCTGAGTTATTATCCTAGATTAGGGAGTTCTCTTTCAAGATTAAGGAGTTTTTCTACCATAGTAATCATTAGTCCATTTTGAATTCCCAATGTTACCTCTGCCCCCTTAATCACGCCACACGTGATACATGACAATAGAATTAGCAGTGGTGGAATTAGGGTTTGCCTTTTTAATATTAGCAGACAATGCTTTGCTATGGCCATACACATGCTCATCACCCCATGATGACTATATCGCAACTACTTGTACTCACACAGGTACAATTTTATTCTTTTTTTAGGTGGGTCTTTACCATCAAGATCTCCTCTTTACCTTCTAGGAAGAAAGTCTACTTAGCCTAGTTTGACGCCAATTTGGTGGTCGAAATTCATCAAATCATATGATGAGCGACATGCCCTTAGCACCGAAGTGCCGATAAATGAGCACGTCCCACGTGCCTCTAGCATCAGAGTGCTGTAGAATCTTATCTTACACTCCCCGAGTGTATCATGCACATAAAATGCCTCTAACCACTACCCAAATGCACGTCAACATATAGCATAAGTAAACTAAATTACACAAGAGACAACATGCACAAGCACCCTGTGCCGATGCACCTCACCTTTACCACGCTAAAGGGTTGTCTTTCCTCTTGTCATAATCTCTCTTTTTGCCTTAGTACACTAAGGGAGGAGCCTCAAAGCTCTCAAGATTCCTTTCAGAACATCATCTCCCTTAGTCTCTTGCTTTAAAGTCACTATACACATTTAGAAATGGATTCGACAATCCTAAGATTTTTCTTGCCCTCTTTCTTATCATTATTAACTAAAGATGGCTTACTCACTCTAATAGTTTGAATAAAACTATTTGAAACATTCTTTAGCTCTTATCGCCCTTATTCATTAGGCAAAATTGCGGTAGCTAGGATCGAATAATTATATTCTTTATTAACCGAGACCAAGCAAGTGGGTTAGGACCTCTGTACCTATAAAGTTTTAACTTTGGGGACCCTTTGAAGTCTACATAGTCCTAACTCATTATGGATTATGCATCACTTCATATATTTAATCAATCACACTTATTTACTACACACTAGTTCCATTATCAATTTCCTGATTGCAATAAGGTCTACATCTTACCCTTTCGTAAAGTTCTTATAACTAGTTAAGTGTTTTAAGTTCTCAACATCACTCTAGATGGCCCTTGAAAAGCTTAGAATTTCACTTAGGTAAATAATTGCTACTCTTGTTATGATCAGTTGACTACTTCGATAGGCCAGTCAACTGGTCGGCCGTACCCAATTGACTTGCTTAATAAATGGTGGTCAACTAGTCATAAGCGCTATTAGTAGCTTTGTTTATCATCCTTATCAGTTACTTGGTCTCATTCATTCAGTCAACTGGTGCCTCACAGCGAGTGACTGGTGCATCTATTGCGTAGCCAGTTGGCAACAAGTCTCAACCAGTGATTTATCTAGACTGAGACCAGTAACCCAATCTCCGAAGATAAGAAGGCAAAATTCTACTCTTTTCATTGGCATTAACAACCTCAAGCCTCAAAATTTAGCATTACTAAAGTGTTATAAGGTAAAATCTAACCATACTCTATTATTCTCTGAGGTATACTTATTTGGATAGTTGATGCTCTAAATAAAATTCAAGAAACAGTCATTTTAATCAAGCATTACAAGCTTCATATCATCATTCCTCTATACTTCCTTCCAGCACATAAAGCACATCAATTATATGTTTGCCTAATTAGCTATTCTCATGAGCTAATACCATGCCAAATATGCATCGTGATTGCCAAGCTTCTAGTCATAGAATTTAAATTAAAACGGTCGCCCTGAACCATTGCTCTGATACCAACTGTAACGACCCTAACTACTAATAATCATAATTAAGGTTAAGTATGTGATTACTAACTATAAAATTTCAATTAAGGTTGAAAGTCATTACAACTAATTATATTCGAAAAATGTTAGGAAATTTGAACCTTAATGTTATTAGAGTCATTAATTAGGCAACCACAATTATTCAAAAGTACAAGTGAATTTAATCATTAATAAGGAGCCTTTGATTCTCCCATCCATTAATTCCAACTCATAAAAACCTCTTACAAGTGTTTCTAAATCATTCTTTAGTATTATCATAAAAGAAATTAAAATTTCTAAGTGAATATGAGAAATTAAGCACCTTCGCCACGGCTAAATCCCCTTTTGTCGCGGCCAATTACTCTGAGATTCAAGTCCTTACACCTCCATAAATTTCACGCATTTTGTCGCAGCCAAATACCCTCTGGAACACCCCTAAACTTGCTTTCCAAACTTAGCCGCGGCCAATATCACTATTCACTGCGGCCAATTTCTCTCTGTTTTCTTTCCTGGCAGATTCGCCATATTTGGCCAAGGCCAATTAATTGTTGGCCGCAGCCAATTCTTCTCTGTTTCTATTTGGCCTAGGCCAATTAAAATGTTCGCCGCGGCTAATTCTCTTCTGTTCCTATAACTCCCAAAATTTCATCTCATGCTCTCTAATTCCCCCTCTAGCAACCCTCTAGGCCACTTTAACTTAATTTGTGAAGATTTAATGTCTTTCTTTCACCTAATCTACTTAACACATCTATCATTACACATTTAAAATTCAAATGTGAATCCTTAACCCTCTAGTTACCATAAACTAGTGAGTTCATAGATTAATGACAGCAAATGTATTATGGTCACAAGGTGCATAGGGTCAATGCTTAATGTTCATATAAAATCAAATCACTTATCCATTATTAGTCAGTTACAATCATAATGTTCAATTCTATGATAATCAAATTACATATACAATCCCTATACTTAGCAACTCATGATGCAATGCAGCAATGATACAGAACTAACAATTTAGTTACAATACATTTTGTCAAAGATCCCAAGCCTATATGTTACCAAACCATTTAATGATCTTCTATTAATTTTCTCCTTGCCCTAAGAGATCCAGTCCCTGAAAATGTTAGCCCACAACGGGGTGAGATATACAATCTCAGTAACAAAAGGCAATTTCCATATATATGTACAAGTCAATCAATCCAATGCAATTTCATGTCATCAATACCAGAATCATCAATTCAATTCGCAAATGAACTAGTTGAGCTACCAATGACTACTGTCCCATATCAGCAATCATACACAACATGTTAATGGCCAATAACACCGAGAGAGGTCCATCCACGGCACCTACTCCATAATGAGCACAATCAGGGCTCAGTGCATTGGGGTCTGATCACAATCCAGTGCTAGATCACGGGTGGCAGCCGTACCATAGCTCCACCATGGACTCACAAGGTCCAATTACAATAACAATCAAGTAGTCAACCAGACATTTAGCATTTCAAAATCAAGCATGTATAACAAATAGCAAATTAACATGAGCATATACATGGAATTAGAAAAATAACCCCAGTTACCTCAATGAAGCCAATTACTCTTCCCCTAGTTACCATAATAATCCAAATGCATACCAAGCCTATAACAAGCATAATTATCATCATTTTTAATCACAATCAAATATCCAAAGAGTTGAACTACAAATGACAGACTAGAGGTTACTCACCTAATTACCAAGGGATTTAATTTCGGATTCCAACTTTCCCACACCAGAAATTGCCATAGTTCACTCTAATTTCTGGGTAATTTCACATGAAACAAAAGCCCATATCATAGGTCAACTATAAGGGTCTCAAACTAACAGAAAATGCATAAAAATGGGAAGGAGATACTCGTTTAACAACACCTATAGCCTTACCTCTGAAAATCCACTATGGAAGCACCAAAATTCGCATTTCAATCATCAAGCCCAGAAAATTCAATTTTTCACCATTATTTCCTTGTAATCTCACACAATAACAGAACCTATTATGATAATACATCCTTAAAGGCATTTTCTAGCAAAGTGATACACAAAATGGAAGGGAAAAGCTTACCTAATCCTCCCTCTAACCTCCAAGTCCGAAAATCTTGTAAGGAATCACCCAACACCAAATTTCAGATTTGAGAAGAAGATGAAAATGCTCAAACCCAGAAATTAATCAGACCAAAATGAAGAGGAAAATGAGAGGGTCAAGTTATATATAACTCACCTTGGCTAAATCATCCTCTAGGAGTCAAAAATGGAGCTTCTATGTTGGTAGAACTTTAGCCTCCCTTGAACCTCCGAATTTCCTCTCTTGAGATTCAACAAAATAAGGAAGAGGCTGAAGAGTTAAGGTTTTAGTTGGGTTTAAGTTGAGTCTAAGATGTGTCATGGGTTGCTCCAAGGTCCAACTCTAAATGGGCTTCAGATTTTTATTTTGTTGGGCCAGCTCTTATGTATTGGGCTGCTGAATTTTAATCAAATTTAGGCCAAGTTTAAAGAGCTCAAGGATTTGGATTTGCACAAGGGTCATTGGGCCACTCATAGGAGCCTATGCAAGGTGGATCTTGGGCCTCCATCATATGGAATTAGATTGGGTCTGCACCTAACTTATTGGGCCTCCATTAGCCTCTTCTTATGATTTGTTAATTTGGGCCTAGATAAAGTTTCTATCCCAATTAATTCTCAAACCCGTATTAATAATTCATTTCTCCAAAATCTCCATTCACTTAACTTGCCCAATCATCCCATATTAATTATTCCTAATTAATCTAAATCCATGATTAACACCTTAATTAATTTTTGGGGTGTTACATGTAGGTAGTGGAAGTCAGCCCTAACGATAAAAACAACTATACACTTCTCTCTCAACATCTCCTTGAGGTAATTGCTTTCTTTAATTAAGTTAACAGTTAAGTGCTTTTATTATTTATCAATAATTTCTTATGTTATGATTTGTTTAGGGCAAAATAGATTGTCTATTATGGTTAAACACCCCTACTCATTTTGTGATTACAGAAAGTCATATGTGTAACATTGCAAGAGACACACTTTACAATACAATATTACTCACCGATCACAAGAGAGTAGCGGTTAATATCCCTATAGAGGAAAATGCTGAATTGCTTGTTCTTATCAATGACTCAAGAATGGTAAGACAAGCAGTGGAGAGCTTCATTGCATGACCCACCAATCTCATTATGGTAACTCCATCAAGACAGGTTTATTATTTAACACTTCTTTATGATTTACTTCCTTATAATTTTTTATTGATTCTAAATTAAACTGACTCACTTTGTGATTGTTTTAATTTGTTAATAACATTTGATTATTGATTGTAATTGTTATTTGATTGCTTTATAATAGTTTTTCTTAAGTTGACTAGCTGATTGTTTGAGTTGGTGAATAATTGATGGTTACATTTTGAAATGCCAAAAGGCACTCAATGTGTATAAACGAGAAGTAGATATTTAAAAAGAAAAAAAGAAAAAGTTGGCAGTTTTATTTTGAACTACAAAAAACAATCCATCTTTGTTGGCTATTATCAAATATATCCACCAACAAAAGTCACATCTTTAATGGTAGTTTAATTTCGAACCACCAACAAAGTATTTATTAGCGATTATAGCAGAACTCTTTGTTAGCAGTTACTGAAATAACCACCAACAAAGCTTTGTTGGCGGTTATTTCAATAACTACTGATAAAGAGTTTTGCTTTTGTTGGTGGTTAATTATAAACTGCTAACAAAACCCATTTTTGTTGTTGGTTTTAAACCACCAACAAATGTGACTATTTTCTATTGGCAATTACATAGTTGGCGGTTACAAACCACCAATGAAAGGAAAAAATAATCATTAACAAAATATTTTCCTGATGTAGTGTAAATTTTTTTTCCCTAGATGTACAAATGAAAAAGAAAAATGTCATTTAAGAGTCTTAAATTTGTAAAATCAACAATAAATAATTTTAAAAATTAAAATCTTTTTGAAGGTTTAAAGAATAACTTTTTAAGGACAAAAATACTCTTAGTATTTTCTAAAGTTACTATTCCTACTTTTTAAAGTTATCATTCATACTTTTTAAAATTATAATATAGAGGCCTTCCTAAAATTATAAGGGCATTTTCAATTTGTTACAATCACTTTATGAAAACACAAAAATTATTACTATTTAATTACCATTTATGCTTCCCAAAATTACTATTTCTGCTTTTTAAAATCATAACATGGTTTTTCTGAAATTACAGCATAATCTCCTTAAAGTTATGAAGTGTTTTTTATTTGTCATAATCATTGGATGAAAATACAAAAATTATTATTACTTAATTATGATTTATACTTTTCAAAGTTACCACTTATTCTTTCAATAATTACCACTCAAGCTTCTTGAAATTATATTGGAGTAATTTTCATCATTGCAAAACAAATTTTATGTCTTTTGGTCTTTTAAAAAAAAATTAATTTTAATATTCTTTAATATTAATTTTACAAAATTAAAGTCCTTGGACTTCATTTTTCCAAATGAAAATCACAAAAAATAAAAGAAACATAAATTACAACAGCTTGTTGACAAAAAAAAAAAAGAAAAAGAAAAAATTATAACTCTCTAAAGTAGTGCTTTTTCTTTCGTCTAAATTTTTTTTAAAAAAATGTATAGAATCAAATGCACTGATAGGTTATCTTATCAAGCCATCCATCCAAATAGAGGTTAATATTCTTTTCAACCTCGTTCCCAACCCACTTTCTATATAAACACTAACCCTTCGTCTTCTTACAAACGCAAAAACCCTCCCTCTCTCTCCCTTTCAGAAAATCGCCTGAATCACGTAGGTATCAGAAAAACCTTCTCTTTTTTTTCAATTTTCAGTTGAAGCAAGAGCATCAAAATGTCACCAGAGTACCTTGTGTTTTTTCCCGAGCATTTTCAGCCACCCATCCTCACTTTTCAATCTCTTCTTCTTATCATATTGTTCATGGCCGTCTTCTTGTTTCGCCTCCCTCCGGGTGGGCTTGCATGGGCTCTCCGAAAAAGCCGAACCCGCTCCTTCATTCCGGGTCCTTCAGGCCACCCCCTGACTGGGTCACTCCAAATCTTCACTGGGTCGACCCCTCACCGTGCTCTGGCCTCGCTAGCTCAGACCTTCAACGCCCAGTCACTAATGTCTCTCTCCATCGGTTGGACCCGGTTCGTCGTCTCCAGTGAACCGGCTTCAGCGAAAGAGATCCTCGATAGCCCCGCTTTCGCAGATAGGCCGGTGAAGGAGTCAGCGTACGAGCTTCTGTTTGATAGAGCAATGGGTTTCGCACCGTACGGGGAGTACTGGAGGAACCTGAGGAGAATCTCGGCGACACACTTGTTCTCCCCTCACAGAATCTCGTGCTCAGATGCTTGGAGACGTGAGGTGGGAGTTGGAATGATGAAGATGCTGGAAGCTTCGATGGAAGAGAAAGGGGAAGTGGAGGTGAGGAGGGTGCTTCGCTGTGGGTCTCTGAACAATATGATGATGAGTGTGTTAGGGGAAAGAGGCAACGGGGAGTTTGAGGAATTGCTGAGGGAAGGGTATGAGTTGTTGGGGATGTTAAATTGGAGCGATCATTTTCCGATTGTGGGGTGGTTGGATTTGCAGGGGGTGAGGAGGAGAAGTAGGTGTTTGGTTTCCAAGGTGAATGGGCTCGTTGGGAGGATCATACAGGATCACAAAAGGAAGAGGACAAGCTCAGGACATTTTGTTCATGTGTTGCTTGATTTGGAGAAAGAACACAAGCTTAAACACTCTGATATGATTGCTGTTCTTTGGGTAATCGTTGCTTCATTGGTTTATTTAAAACTCATCTCCATTTTCAACTGTTTTTGATGTTTCATTTCATGCGCATGCCAAGTTTGGATCCCTCATTTAATCGCTAATCTGTGTGGTGATCAATGATAGTCATCTCATATCTCACTTTAGATTTTCGAGTTGCATTAATCTGAATCTATTTTTTAGTTTTAGAAGTCTAGGGCATATTTACAAATTAGTTAGAAATTTTTTTAAAAAAATTATTTTACTAGGGATGTGGAAGTCACATAAAATATTTATTGTAATGATTTTTTCATTAATGTAATATATATTTAATTAGCACATTATATATATTTAAAATTTTTTAATTTTGGACTATCTTCCCTGAGTCTTGTAGGGAGAGTGAGTTTCAACTCTTCAAACAAGATTAGTTCTATATTTTTAGTGGAGATAGTTGTGAAAAATTTAAAATGCTTTAACAAAAATACCTCTTCATTGGCGTTAATAGAATAGAAATTGGATTCTTTCAATTTCTCAAATTGATAATATATGTAAAATTTCGGAAAAGAGATGAGTATAGAGATCATTAGTCTTTCTTTTCCTTTTTTTTTAGTTGGGGCGTTTTTATTCTCTATTTAATACTGTTCCTGCATAATCTACATTTCAGGAACTGGTTTTCAGAGGAACAGACACAGTGGCCATCTTGCTGGAATGGATTCTAGCAAGAATGGTTCTACACCCAGACATCCAATCCAAAGCCCAATCCGAAATAGACGCCGTGGTCGGAACTTCTAACATCGTATCAGATTCCGACATCCCAAACCTCCATTATCTCCACTGCATCGTAAAAGAAGCTCTTAGGGTTCACCCACCCGCACCCTTGCTCTCATGGGCCCGCCTCGCCACACACGACGTTCACATCGGCGACAAGCACATTCCGGCGGGGACAACAGCGATGGTGAACATGTGGGCGATCGCGCACGACGAGAAGGTGTGGGCGGAGCCGGAGAGGTTCGAGCCGGAGCGCTTTATGAGGGAGGAGGTGAGCGTGATGGGGTGTGATTTGAGGCTGGCTCCGTTTGGGTCCGGAAGAAGGTTGTGTCCCGGGAAGGCCATGGGGTTAGCCGCGGTTCACCTGTGGCTAGCCCAGTTGCTTCAGAAGTTCAAGTGGGTTGAGTCTGACGGTGAGAGTGGTTCGGTGGACTTGGGTGAGTGCTTGAAGCTGTCCTTGGAGATGAAAAGGCCTCTGGCGTGTAGGGTGGTTCCTAGGGTTGTTTGATCCTCACATGCATATGGATCTTGGCTTTGGTTTAATATTTGATTAAGTTATAATAATAGTTGATACTCAAAAATTCCTTTCACTAAACTTTTTGTGAATTTTGGAGAGAGATATAAAGGAGATCGAGAGCTTGTATGTACTCTCTCTCTCTCTTTTTCTCTACTCTCTTCAAAATTTACAGAAAGTTTAGAGTAAGAAATTTGGAGAATCGGACTCATAATAATAGGCTTTTGTGTAACTCTAGATGTATCGAACTTTCTGGAGTAATATGGTACGTAGCTAGGTTTCTTTGGCTTGTAATAATGTGAAGGCAAAACAAATAAAACGTTTCTATTATGAATTGACAAATCTGTATGGATTTGCTTTTAATCGTCTTGGACATGGCATGTCCATGGACGCGCTGCAAGCTTGTTGATGGATTGACTTAGAAGAAAATTAAATGTAATCTTTGCTGTTTGTTTTTAAGGTTTTTTTTAAGGTATTTAATTACTATCATTTCACTAAGAGGGTGAATATTTAGAGATCAAAATTATGTTGGTCGACTTAAATGTATATTTAATATTTCATATTAATTTTAAAAGCGTTTTTTTTTTTTGGGTTTTGAACAAATTTATAAGTTTTAAAAAATGTTTTAAATAAATCTCGGAGACTATTATGGTTTTTTGATACTGGAACAACTAGCTAACACATAAACAGACCACCATTCATGGGGAAAGGGGAGTTGAGGAACTTTGTCAGGTGCCTCCTGATATCTTCATCTGCATAGTAGATTTTGAAGGACTTGAAGAGCTGTATTAGTTTCCTGATGTCCTACCGGATTACTCCTCCCATCTGATTGCCTTCGTTTTCATGATTCAGTAGAGAGGCCTGGATCTTGTTTATGAAGATGACTTGCAGTTCAAAACTTTAAGGCTCCCTTGCCATCTCAGATTGCATTACACATGATAATATGTCCCTGATTTTTAATGTGGCCGCACCTTTTCCAATGTTTATCCGATAGTAACCATTGAACTTGTCTAACCATGGAATTGTTGAGGAGAATTGCTGCCTTGATCCTCGATCGTATTCCTTTGTCCTATCTGCTTGTTGAACTGAACAATAATTGTCCAACCTTCCAGGATCAATTCCCTTGTGCTTTTGCTGGGGGTCACTTTCTTTGTTTTTGTCACCTTTCCTGAGGATGGGTTGCGAATTTGCCACGAATATAGTTATTGATTGACAGCTCACTTCTAACCTTTCTTAATAGATTTTGCGGATCTGGCCTGAATCTTTCATATTTTGTGCGGTTCTTGGTCTCCAAAATACCGTGTAGAATTGTAATGATGAGCTTTGTATTTTCCTTCCGGTGAGGATATTGCTGATTGTTGAAGCAACTAGTTAACCCCTCCACTATTCCAGAAGAGTTATCTCCGAGGTTCTGAGAGATCTTGAAGAAGCAAATCATACTGCTTTGGCAAACTCACATTGGAGAAATATATGGTCCAAGGTATCAACAGAAAAATTGCAAAGAACACAATCATGGCTCACTTGGAGATGATGGTTTTCTTAAAATATTTGTCAAGGGATGGCTTTCTTCGGTATTTGCCAAATAAATAGCACATTCTTTATGGGGAGTTTGATTCGCCATAGTCTGTTTCAATCATTAATGGGTTCCTGGTTTGTTAAATCTAGGCCCGATCTGAGGAATTTAATCCCCTTATTGACAGTATAAGTCCCAATGGGACAACCTATCTAAATTAAAGAATCGCTTTTGTCAAAAATTGAGAAAGGAGTTTGCAAAATACCTTTTTAGCCTCCTTGTCCCAAAGAGCATCCAAAAGAGAAGAATTCTAATTTGACTTGTTATGTAGAATAAGATCTGCAACAGTAGTTAGATAGAAGTGATCTAATACTGATCTGATTACATGAGACCCCAAAAATGATAGTTGATTGAAATGTTTTTGCTATCACCTAGCTACCAAGCAAGATGGGAAGTAATGAGAGGGCTTGCTTTGATAACTCCCTTGCAAACCCATGACACGCTTGAATGCTTGTGGATGATCCTAGGATTAGAATTTTTACAATATTTGGGCCTTAGAATTTTACTAAAGAGGGAATTTTGATTTGTGTCTGAGATATGCCAAACCTATTTTGCCAGTAGGGCACTAGGGCCTAATTGACAAGATCGGACGGTCTGAGGTTTGGCCCTCCTTCTTGTTGTGGTTTACATAGTTCCTTCCAAGCCAACTGCACTTTATAACCCTCATTGCTGTGACCCCAGAAGAAGTTCCTGTATTTAGCATCTAACAAAGAACAGAATTTTTGGAAGAGACAGATACAAGAGAGCTCGTAGACCAAAGAGGAATTGAGGACTGACCAAATGAGAGTCAGTCTAGCTGCCTGCGAAAGAGACTATCATCGTTAGTCCACTTCTATTAAAAACAACGTAGCGTGACATGTAGCAACTTTTTATGCTTATGTGGATTTTTTAACCGACTAGGCTTCTAGCCATAACTCTTTTTCTTCCTCCTCATATTTTCGCTCTCTTCTTCCCTCCATTCTTTCTATCCTCTTCCACCATTGAAGCTTTACTTCCTCTTTTCCTTTTCTAGTAAGAAAACAGAAAACTCAACTCTTCCATTTCTTGATCTTCTCCAAATCAGCCATGGCATTACAAAATTTGGGTTTGGAGATCTAATATAGCTTAAACGCCAAACGATTTTGAGACTGGGCAAAAATGGAGAATTTAAATACAGAGTACATTATCAGCGAGAGCGAGGAAGAGAGAGAGAGAAGAAAGAGGAGGAAGAAAAAAAATTATGACTAAAATTTTAGTTGGCAAAAAAATGTTGCATATGCATAAAATTAAAAATTGCTGCATGTCACTCTACATCATTTTTAAATGGAAGTCAACTAATAGCGTTAGCCTTAGGGATTTGTTTAGAACGTTTTTAAGATTGATAAATTTATTTAAAATTAATAATATTTTAAAATTAATAAAATATTAAATATATTACAACATTTTGACGATATTTGAATGAAAGGCAAGTTCAAAATCTCCCTCTTTGCAAAAGAAATTCAATTATTTATATAGACTTCATCATGAATATTCGGATCCCAGTTTAGTAGACCCAAATATTTTTCCTTTTTAAAAGTACAAATTCAAAACTCACAATAGTATTAATATTGCAATCACCCGCAATTAAGTTCATTATCAACAAAAAATTATGTATATTTCATATATTTTATAAGAATATTTATATTTATAATTATGAAAAAAATAAAATAAAGTTACCCCTACAACATAGCTGAATTTGTGTGATCAATTGCACTATAGCATGCCTTTTGTTCCCACGTAACTATTTTTGTTTTTCCTTAAGGAGTCCCACTTTAGGAATGAGATAAGTGATTGATGGCAAAGAAAGTTCGTCCACCTTCAACAAGCTTAGTAGTTATACCCTTCTTTTGGCAAAAAGAACCAAATTCATTCTATTTTGATTATCGTCACACTATGCGAGCTATCACATACTCTTTATGCCCCATCTATACCTTTATTCTTTTTATTTTTATTTGCAACTTCGTTTTCACAAAGCATGTGGCATTTGAATGGACCACAAACAGAAATGTATCTTAATATTCTTGTTTTACAAATATCTTTAATTGATTCAAATAAAAGATTTTTCATTTTCAATATATACATATCTAACCATTTGTTTCATTAATTAATTAATACACTTTACTGCCAACTTAAACCGTGACTAATTATTTAAATCACATTACAAATTATGACATATATATATATATATTCCTTTTTATTATTCACTCAATTTATAAATTTTTATAATAATTTTTTAGGATAAATTATTCTCCCATTTCTCAAAAATGCTTGTCGTTCTTTGTTTTGAAAAAAATATACTCTATTATAATGAAATCAAATAAAGAATGCCTCTTTTATAATAAAAGATAAACAATAATAATACTTATTTTAATCAAAATATCCATATATATATCTATTACTTATATAATGTAACAAGTATATATATATATAAGCAATATAAAATAGTCAATTTTTTAAATTTAACTAATTTATAGATAATAATTTAATTTTGAGAATACCATTTATATTAAATATATATTAATAAACATAAGTATTCTCGTAAATTTAATAAAGTTTTAAAATAAATTAAATTTATTATTCTTAACATAGAACATTAAAATAATTAAAAGTTCAAAAGAATATATTTTTTACTATTTTTAATTAAATAAAAGAAAAATTATTTTTATAATATTTTGATCATATTTTAATTTTAAAACATATATTTAAAAAAACAATGGGAGAATAATTTACCTAATAGATTTGAAATAGCTAAAATTTACTATTATCATATAAAAATATAAGTAATCTCCCCTTTTGCGTTCCCAATATAGATAAATCATAAGATAACAAATTATCAAAAAATTATATGATCAATTTTGATGAAATAGGTGTGAGCCTAACAACTTCACCAAGGTTTTGTAGATTTTATATAGACTTTCTTTTCGGTTAAAAATGAGATATAAAATGTTTAGAGTAAGAAGTGAAAAAAAAAAAGAAGATAAAAATTCAATTCTTGCATGTTCACTTCTTAAAAACTGTAGTTAATTCATATAAAATTTCCGAACTAAGCGAGTTTTAATTTTGTGAGTTTCTTAACCAAAAAAAAAAAAAAAGAAATTATAGAAAATAATAAAATAAAACTCAAAACTCAATTCAAATCAATCAAATTTTATACACTTCATTGCAATGACTATAACAATGTTTCTTTTAAATATCCAGTTTTTATTGCCTCAATTAATAGAAACTCTCCTTTTGCATGCATGTGGAGGCCATCATTCAAAACCATCGAGATATATAAGATATCTAGTTAGTGGTTGTACAATTAACAAACTTATGATAGAGCCCTCCCATCCAACAAGAACTTTAATGATATGAATGGCACTTCTCAGGGCAACTTTTTTTAATTAAATGATTGAAGAATAAGTACCCAACACACAAATCTCATTTGTATAGTACATCTGCTCTCTTTCAGGGATTCATATTCTTTAAAAACAGCATCTATATCTTGCATAACCCGAGAGCCTTTTGAAAGCTTTCCAACTTTATTCGTTTCTTTTTATTCTTATGAAGAAGATGCAATTATGTTGTATATCCAAATCCGCACTTTTTGTGCTAGCTCAACAGTGCAAGTTGCTGTCACCCGTGTTTTGATTGATTCTCATATCTATAGATTCCAGAGCCAATATATATATATATATATATTGCTGTTTTTCTAGTTCAGTTAATGGATTACCTAGAATGATTTTGCACGTAATCCTATTTTAATATTAGTTTGAATACCATTGAGAGTGCACATATTGTAAAAGAACATTGGAGAATAGTTAGGTAATGAAATTAACTATATCCAATATAACCTATACATATTTTTGTTCAAGTCTTCTCCAGCAAGGAATGTACTCTGAAAAGAAAAAAAGGGAAAAAAAAAAGCAAACTTTGTTTCTTCCATCCTCGACGAAATAATTACACTTAATTGATGATAGGTTGGCCTTTATAGTACATTATGCATATGTGTGTGTATACATTCTTCCACTGAATGTATATATATATAAAAGACAGATGAAGGTGAAAATCATTAAGAAAGTTGGTGCTCCTCACATCTTGTTCGTTTTGTTTTCTAAGAAAGCATTAATTGTGCTAAGGTTGCTTTAGAATCTACTTTATGCAGTGAAAAGCGAAATAGTGGAAAGCAATCTGGTTGAAGCAGATGGGATGCTCTTCAGTAATTACTTTTATTTGATGAAAAAATTAAGGGAAATTAAAAAATAATAATAACATACTTTTTTTTTTTCATTTTTTTGTTCTCCCTCTATTGATTGGAGGCTAGCAAGGGCTAAAACTCTATCTAAGAAATGTCCCCCCTTTCTTCTGCTCTCTTATATATAATTAGCCTCCTGAATTCTGCTTATTGGATTGAGCAGTAGTATCGAAAATATTTAAATTCATAGTAAAATCTTCACGTCACCTAATGAAAGTCACTTGTTGCTAAATGGTAAACCCTATAAAAAGTTATGAATACTGATTATAATATTTTTAAATCTTTCAATTATCATACCACTTAAACATAAAAATTTTAATACATAGGATGAGCTAAACATCCATATTATAAGGGTACCCGTAAAATTTAACTACTTAAGTTTAGGTATAAAAAAGTTTTTATTATTATTTTAAAGGTTCGGATTGGGTTTGGGGAGTATAGCATCCAATCCTGTGCTAAGCCATAGTGTATGTGTGTATATATTTATATTTATATATACATTAATCAATATAATATATTATTAAAAATTCAAAAATTATTCAAATAGTATTATATAAGTTTTCGATTATATTAATAATTATTTGAAACACTCTATTCTATGTTATGCTTTTTTATAAACAAATTTGATCTCAATGAATCTCAATTTAAAGAAACTTATATTACAAAATTATTTTCCACAAATAAGGGCTCGATCGGCGATAGATATTGGACCATGATCATCCCTAATGTATATAGTATGCCAATGGTTTTCACGTATTTTAAACGCTTTTACACATGTGATATTTTAACGTACTAAATTCAAACATTTTAAATTAAATATTTTTAATATATCCTAAATATGTTTTAGCTATATTTTGGGTAAATTACATTAATTTTTTAAAATATGGCTAAATTATACCTTATATTTTCTTTTTCAAAATTTACATCCGTCTTCCTTTTAGTTTATTTTCTATCAAGGGTTAAATTTTTACACTATACGTGCTTTTTCTAAAAATAAAATAATTTACTTACCTTTATTATAACATTAAGAATGAAGTAATAATCTCATATTAAAAATTTAATATTGATTAGTTTTTTAAAGTATCTTATTAAACATAAAATCAAAGTTGTATAGAAATTAATTTTTTTAACTGAAAGTAAATTGACGTAGAGGTTATATATATTCAAAATGTTAGAAGACTGAGTATGAATTTTAAAACAAATACGTATCTAGTATAATTTAATTAAATTCAAAATACTATTGATATAATTTAGTCGTATTTTTACGTAGAGGCCAAAAGAAGAGATTACAATGTTGCAGGTGGAAACAGATATAGACATCTGATGTTAGTGATGGTGGCAGGAGATAAATGTTGTGGTCTCCATGCAGATTCTTGCCGCAAAGCTGCCGCATTGCAAATCACTTTTTGCTACTTCTTTGTCACAATATTGCCCATTGGAATCATTAGCCTCCAAATTCACGCGAGGCAATCTGATATTTTGATTTGCATCTTTCAATTTCATGAGACTAGAGAGACAAATATAATAGTGTATATAGAATTCAAGTATCTCATTGAAATGAATTTTTTTAAGTATTGCATGGAGTATAATTGAAGAAAAAAAATAGTAAGAGTCTCTAAAATCGGAAGTTCCCTTTCATGTTGACTCTATATTCAAGATTAGATCTTTTAGATTTTCTTTCAATAGTTATTTTATAAAATTAGAAAGAAAAAAAAAAGTGTATCGGCCCATTTAATAGGCCTTAACCATTATTTCTAACTTCACTAGAAAATTATAAGAAAGAAATTTAGAGAATCTAGTCTTTCCTATATTTTCATTATATTTCTTTTCAACTATATGACGTTGATTTTTTCTTGAATTTCAAAGGATCACATATCTCATAATGTGTTAAGATGTTATATGTTGTGTTTTTCTTTTTCTTTTTTTTTTATTTACATTGTAATTTTTTTTTTAAATAGAGATGATCTAAAATCATGATATCTCTATAAATAGTTTTGGTATACCATCATTTTTATATAGAGATATTATATATTAGTTATCATTCAATGTTTGATATATGTATATATATATATAATATTATTTTAAATTCATGAAATTTCATAACACCCTTTTTGTTAACTTTCTATCACTTATATCTTTTATGATAATTTTTAAATTTTAATTATGTCCAAATATGGGCATATATGAACAATATAGTATCTCATATTATGATATTCTACACCGTGGTATACAATATACTTTGGAAAGTGAGATAATAATGCCCCAAACACCTTTGTATTAAGGATGATCACATATAGGGTATGGGTAGGATATATTACTGTCCTTACCCCTAGGTTTAAAAAAAAAAAAATCTTCTCAATTTTCAAACTCATACCTTAGTATGTGACAAACTATCTTTATCTATATTTCCATTAAAGTCTAAAATTTACAGATCTAAACCTATTTAACTGAAGAAATTGTAAAATGATAAAAAAAAATCCTCAAATTGAGAGTCATTTGTATAAAATTTATTTATATAAAATCAGATAAAAATAAATAATGTCTCATAAGTATTAATATTATTTAAATACACAATCAATATAACTAGAAATGGTCTATTTCGACAATTAATTTTATCCTTAAATATACTTGATCATAACAACTTATACATGAAGATTACAACTAGGAAACCTTTATTGAAATGTTTGCCAAATTAAAGCTATATAGTAATATCATTCTCCAAATGTTGCCAAAAATATGTGATAAATTATTTGCTTCTTATAGTAATGTCATAATAATATAAATGCTAAAAATAATTATCAATGTTAAAAATACTTATCTCATCATATACACAGACACACATTTACTATGGACTTTAGACCTATACCTAGAGCTACATTTTTTACCAAAAAAAAAAATATTAATATGGATTCATACCTATTTTTTATCTCTATGCTCAATATAAGGTTTAAATTTTGTAGTATATATAAGTGTTTTGGTTATTCCTATCTATAATGTTTTAGATATCAATATAAAGAGCATAAAAGAGCATAAGTATCTCTAATATTTCTTAACATACAAGATGCTAATGCAAAGATAATAATGTACTAAGGATTTCCATGATTTTTGGGATGATCAAGATACCATACAAGGCACCAAATTTCCATGCTGTAATTGTTACATAAAAAAATAAAAGGTTGATAAAGCAATTATTTGTCTTTCTCCTCTTGTAGAATCTCTATGACTATTTCTTGTTGTGGGATTTCTAATTTCTTTGTGGATGAAAGGTGAGTAGGGTCATTTGTTTGGTCTCTTTAGTATTTTGTAATGGAAATAGAAATAGAAGATGAAGGTGTGAGGATTGTTGTCATGCTTGGGACATTGGAAAGGGGTGTTGAGGGAAGTGAAAATTTTTTTGGAAGAATACTAGTTTGAAAGATTATCTTTGAAAGAGCTTTAAATAAAAATATTGTTATATCCATGATTTGCAAGGGGTAAAACTTATAGGATGGGATAGATATTTTAAAGGTGGAAGAAAATGCTTTCATATTCAAATTTGAAAGTAAAAACATCGAAGGGTGCTTAAAGGAAGGCCATGGTCAATCATAGGGCAGTTGTCTAATATATAGGAGTAGATTTCAACTATTGTCCTTTTTGAATTCAATAGCACAATGTTCCTTTAGAAGTTATGTGATCAAGCTAGGTTCGATGGTTAGAGAGGTGATGATATATGAAAACCCATATCTAAAAGGTAGAATGTTAAGATGTTTTACGAGAGTCAAGGTAGTAGATGATTTGAATAAACCACTAGGCCTTGGTTTTTAGATCCCTCATCCTAATGGGTCTTATGTTTAGGTGGTTGTAAAATATGAATGCTTGCATAATTTTTGCCATAAATGTAAGTGTATAGGACATGAGCTAAGAAGCTATAACATTAGGAAGAAGATGTATAGAGTTAAGGTTGATGAGGTAGTATATGATGCGTGGACCTTTATAGCTCTAATGAGAAACTAGGATGAGGCCTTAGTCCTTCATAAGTAGAGTTTAAATGAATGGCACTTGAACTCAAGGAGGAAGATGCATAGGGTACAATCTAATGAGGCATATGGGAGGAGTAAGTGGACTAGGAATAATAGTTTTAATAATAATGATGAGCATTATAATCATAGGTCAAGGGAGAGGAGAAATGAAATGCTCTATAATGGCTTATTACATGTGGAGGAGTCTGTTAAAAAGCAAAAGAGAGAGGGGGGATAAAGTAACAAACATTGGATGATTGGTAGCATTGAAATGAAAGAGAAGGAATGATCTTATTTATTAGGTGGAATACATGGGACAATACTTAAAGGTTCAAAAAATGATATGATGCAAGCTAACCACAATGAACCTTTTGGAGAATCTTTTGAGCAACTTCAAGTGGATTGAGTAGTGGACTGGGTTGGCAAAGCAATAGTTGATGGAAAAAGGTATAGACTTGCATAGGGCCTCCTTAAGCTTAAATGTAAGAAATAAACTTGAGGTAAATGAAAATGTACAAGGAAGAGGTGGTTTAAATGTTAAAAAAATTAGGGTGGATACCATGACATTGACGCCTTCTGGATAAATGGTTGAAGCACCTTCAGATGATGAGATGAAAGAAGAAGATTTAGTTCCATTTTGTCACCCAAAGTTATAGGGGAAGTGAAAGATAAAATTAGCAAAATGAACTCAAAGAAAAGATATGGAGAAATATAACTTAAGGGAAGGAAAGAGTAAAAGAATATTTGAAGAAGTTATCAGTTTAAATGCGACAATCTTAGTCTTTAATGATAGCTTGGAATTGATAGAAAAAAGGAAGTTAGGTAAGAAGAAGCTCTAGAAGAAGAAAAAGTTAAAGATAAAGGAGAGCCATAGGAGATCGAGTTAGTGGAGGTCTTAGTTAATATGGCAAATGAATTTCTTGAGAGCTGGTTCTTGTTCAAGGCTATAAAAAGAAAGAAAGAAGATAAGGAGAAAGCTAAAGGTAATGGTGGTTGGCCTTTAATAGCCACCTAAGGGCCATGAAGTTGTTATCCTGGAACTGTCAAGGCCTTGGGATGGCCTTAATAAGAAAAAAAAAACTTAAGAGTGTTCGTAACAAGTACAAATCTTTTATGGTTCTTTTCTAATGGAAACTAAATTAAAAGATAAAAAAATTTAAAAAATTAGAAAAATGTGTTTGTTAGGGAACGAATACTATATTGTGGGCTAGCCTAATGGTGGGGGGAAGAATTAGAATTGGATCTTTAATATTGTTTCAAAAATATACTACACTTGAAAGCTAGTTTTACAACGATAAATGTCCCTAAATTTATATCCTTAATTTATGGGCCATTGAAAAAAGTTGATAAAAGAGTGGTTTGGCATAAATTAAGAGCACTAGTAATTAATGTTGAAGGCTAGTTTGAGAAGTTAAAAGGTAAGCCAAAAGCAATGAGTAAGATTTTAAATTTTTAGAGCCTCTTATTAAATTGTTACTTGATGGACTTAGATTTTAAAGGAGCTAAATCCACTTGGAGCAATAAGAGGTTTGGTGAGGCTCATATAAAGGAAAGAATAGATTGATCAATAGGGAATATAGAGTTTAGAAAGGAATTTTAGAATGCAGAGGTTTTTCATATAGAACATGTAAGACAGGCCACTATTTATTTCATATAGATTATTACTATAAGAGTGTTCAAGTTCTTAAAGGCTTTAAATTTGAAGTAATTTGGGTGAAACATCCTAATGTCTTGAGAATTGTTAAAGAAGGATGGAATGATATGAGGGATGGGACAAAGGATAAAGTCAAGGACTTGATAAGAAGTTTTGGAAGCATGTAAAAAAGCTTTAGTGGAGTGGAATGGTATAACTTTTCCAAATATCAGGAGGCTATTTGAAACTTTGGCTAAATAATTGGTAATATGCAATGAGGGGATACTTAATGAAGAAAAAGCTAGTAGAGCAGAGCCAATTATAAAAGAAATGGAAAAATCTTAGGATAGAGAAAAAGGCTTACTTGTGGCAAAGGTCGAGAATTAACTAGTTGAAAGTGGGAGATAGAAACACCAAAAATTTCCATTCTACCACTGTATAGAGAAGGCAAAGAAATAAGATTCTTAAGCTTAAAATGGATGATGGAAGCTAGTTAAAATTTAAAAATGATATTAAGAAAGCTTTTGTAAATTTTTATGAAAACTTATTCAAACTATCACCTCAAAAGTCTTTATTTGTGGCTCTATGATATCTGAGAGAACTGGTTACAGACAAAGACAATACATGTTGTTTAATCATGCTTTTATTTTTGAAATAAGAGAAGTTGTGTTTCAATTAGATTCCATAAAAGCCTAGGACCTAATAACTTCTTGAGTATTTTCTTTTCCTGAGCTTTGGAGAAGGTAGATGAAGAAGTGGGTGCAATGGTGAATGATTTCTTTGATAACAAATGTAAGGTAGATATTTTAAGCTCTACCAACGTTATGCTCATTCTTAAGATTGAGAAACCTGAGAGTGCTAGGCACTTTAGACCTAGCCTCTATAATTTTTCATACAAGATCATCGCCAAAATCTTGACAAATAGAATGCAGGAATTGTTGGTTAAAACCATCTCATTAAATCAGAGGGCATTGTGATAGGTAAATTGATTTAAGATAACATTCTGATAGCCCATAAAGCTTTCCACTATCTCAATAACAATAAGAAAGGTAGGAGGCATGAGTTTGCATTGAAGGTGGATATAAGCAAAGCATGTGATATAGTAGAGTAGGATTTTCTAGAAGGTGTCACGCTAAAACTTGATTTTTGTGATTAGTGGGTAGGATGGATCATGAAATATATAAAATTTATAAGTTTTAATCTTCAAGTATATAGGGTAAAAGTAATTGATATAAAGCAGGGGAGAGGAACTAAATAAAGGGACCGTTTGTCACCTTATCTACTTATCATTGTAGTTGATGTTTTGTTTGCTATAATTCAATATTGTGTTGATTAAAGAAAGCTGAGAGGTACTGGCATGGTTATGGGGTGTCCTAAACTCTCACATTTTTTTCTCTATAGATGACATTTTGTTTGTTTTGTTAGTGAATGCTAATGAAGGTAATTGTCACATGCTTAAAAATATCATTAATATTAATTGTGAAGCTTTAAGCAGCAAGTTAATTTGGACAAATCAAACATCTTTTTCTTAATAAACACAGTGCTTGAAGTGAAGAAAGAGGTGTCAAAGATCCTAAAGATTGAAGACACTAAGGATTCAGGCAAATATTGAGGCTTACCTATTCTTTGGGATGGGTTAAAGGTTAAACGACTTACCTTTGTTAGGGGCAAAATTTATAGGAAAGTCCAATGTTAGAAACAGAAGCTGTTGTCCTTTGTTGGCAAAGACGTGATGATTAAAGCAGTAGCAACTATAATTCTAATTTTTCTTATGTCTTATTTTAAGTTCCCTAAAAAGATGTGTGAGAAATTTGATAGAGTTGTCTCCAGATTTTGGTAGGAACAAAAGGAACAAGAAAGAAAAATTCATTAGAAGGCTTAAGACTCACTCATTATGGCTAGAAAGAAAAAAGGACTTGGATTTCATGATTTTAGGAGTTTCAATTAACCTTTGCTAGCCAAAATAGTTTGGAGACTTCTTTAAAGTCTAGATGATCTTTAGTGCCAAATTCTTAAAGGCATATTTTTCCAAAACTCTTGCTTTTTAAAGGCTAAAAAAGGCTATAAATCTTTTTAGGCATAGTTCAATATCCATAAGGAAAGGAGCTTAATTGCAAAGGAACTTTGCTAGTAAATAGGGTTGACTACTTATGCAAAGATATAGGAAGATAGATGGATCCTTGGTTTGTAAGGTTTTTGTTTAAGTGTAATGGATTTAGAGGATGCTGAAAGCAGTCTTACTATAGCCAGCTTGATAGAGGGAGGAAGGTGGAGTTTAACTACTATAACAAACAAAATATCTGAGGATGAAAATAAGATGATTCTTAGAATTCCTATTCCACATGCTGGAGGGGCTGATAAGTTAGTATGGACAAAGACAAAAGATGAAGCCTATAGTGTAAAATTTGGTTACCATTATGCAAAAAGTTTAGCTATAGGTAAGCAATTCTCAAGACCAAGCAGTATCCATAGAGTTCATCGTAGTTTGTGGGCCAACATTTGGAATTTGAGTATGCTAGCAAAAATAAAACATTTCTTATAGAGGATGTTATCATATGCACTAATAACAAAGGAAGCAATGTTTAAAAAGAAGTGTGCAATAGACCTTTTATATCCAAACTGTAAAAGGAAGTTAAAACCATTGAGTATCTATTACTTCTCTGCCCATAGGCCACAAAGTGTTAGTTTGGGTCTTCTTTGTCAGTTATTATTCTAATGGGGAGAATATCAAGATTTGATAATTGGTTTGAAAAGCTAATGCTATCTAAGGATGGATTGGATGAGTGTGGTAAAACTGTCTGGGTTATTATGTGTTAGGAAATTTAGAAAGGAAGGTGTGATTATATATTTAATGATAAACCTACACATGCATAAAAGGTAATTAATAAAGCAAGTGCTTTAGCTGAAGAGTTTTAAAAGGCTAAGAGTGTAATTAAAAGAATTGATTCTCCTTATCTAAGTAGACAAAGGCATCATTGGTTGTTTGCTCCTAATAAAGGAATTATAGAAGTCAATTTTGATGGATTTTAATGCTAAAAGCTTGAAGGTTAGGATGGGTGTTGTGTGTTGGAATAGCAAAGGTGATTTTGTTAAATGCATTGGCTCTAAGTTGTGGCCCAAACTACATTTATGGCTAGGCTTATCGCCTTTCAAAAAGCTTTGTTAGTAGTTACTGAGTTCTCAAAGGCTTTGGTGTCTATGGAAACATATTGTGAAGAATTATTCTCTTTGGTTTCTAAAGGTAGTTCTAAAGGCTATAAGTTATAGTGTTTTTCTACTCTATAGGATGTTCTCAAGCTGAAGGAGTCTCTCTTGGATTGTTTTTTCTCCTTGGTTTCTCGCTAAGATAACAAAATTGTTGATTGGTTAGCAGTTGGTATTGCAAAAAGGATGTGTTCTTTTGAGTGGTTCTATCAACCTCCACCCCTTTAGCTAGCTTGTTACTTGTTGACTCTTATAATGTTGGTCTTGTGGATGTTGTCAAGAAGGGCATTTGCTAAGGAGTTTTATTTTGGTTTTTTGTCCTTTTTGGGTTGTTAGTTTCTTTATGCCATGTTTGGTATTAGGATGGAAAATAAAATAGAAAAAGAAAGTTTGTTAAAATGCCAATTTTGTTCTTTTAATCATTATTCAATTATTATTTAATATTATCTATAATTATTATTCAATTATTATCTAATTATTAAAAGTAAAAGTATTATAGGTATTTTCTATTTACAAAATCATCTTTTTTCTTTCTATTTCTATTTTCATACCTAATTTTTTGCATATCAAATGAGTAGTTAGTATTTTTCTTTTCCCCCTATTGGTTGTTGCTTGTTGTGGTGTGGTTTGTGTTCTTTTTTTTTTTTTTTTGGTGTCTTTTGTTAATTTTTCTTTTTAAAGATATCATTCAAGCATGAACATCTTAAATTAATGTAATAGACATATGCATTTTAAAATTTCTTTTGACATCCAAAATATGTGGACAAAGATGATAATATACAAAATATCTCTTATATTTTTACACATAAGATATTAATATATCATTACAATTTTTCTACTTATTTATTATATTAACTCATAAACTTAATGAAATGATTTTATATTCTTTGAAAAATTAATTTATCCTATATAAATGAAAAATATTATTTTGGTTCTTGAGAGATAAATGTACTTTTAATTTTGTTCTCAACATATCATTTCTTTTAATTTAGTTCATCAAACATTAAAATACTTTTAATATTGTCATTTTCATCCTATTTTCATTCAAAAATTAACACCAAACTCAACAAATTGTATACTTGACATTTATGGCTTATATGTCAATGATGCCACTGTTAACTAACACATTGTGTTCATTTTAAGTTTGCAATTTGTTATACATGATGTTAAAATTTTTTTATGGAGATAAGATGGGAGAGCAGCATAATGATTTATGGCAAATGAAAGTGAAAAATTCCATATTTCTCATAAATTGAAACAAGATTTTGTAAGGTTAAGCCCTTAACGCCTAACAAATTCTTTTTTTTTTTTTAAGTTATTGATTAGCAATTTGTATCCACATTTAAAGCTATCTCTTATGGTTAGGGCCTATTAGTAATCATCATATGACATCTTTTTTGATGCACAAAATAAAATGAATAATAAAAAAGAAAAAAATTAGTTTGTCAATGAAAAATGACTTTTGCATATCTAATTTTAAAAAGTAATAAAATAGATATATATTGTTGAATAATAATTATAAAAAGATAATAAATATTATACGAAACATTAAATTTTTTTTTTTTCTTTAAGTCCAACCAAAGGAGCTCTAAATGATTTGCTTTGCTTGACTTTGGAATATTTATGGCCTTGGGCTAGGTAACACCTAATTGAAACCTTTATTTGTAAACTAAATATCAATGAATCCTTGAATTTATGTTCTACTTCTGTAAAAAATTAAGGGCCTACTTTCTATCTTATACAGAGATATAATGATCATTTTACTAACTCCAAAAAGTTAGTTGGGTGACATTAGTACTACTAGGATTGTAAATGAAATGAGTTGAATATCAAATCTTAGTGAGTTAATGGTATCAAGTAGATAAATAATACATAAATTAGTAAATTGTTGAATTTAATATTCAATTTTGTATGAATTATGAAATAAAGGGTAAAATTAGATTATTTTTAAAAAATAAAATTTCTATATTGTCTATTTTTAAATTAGCAGATTAAATTAAAATTTTATATAAAACTATAGAGATAAAAATATATTGAAACATTTATTTGAAATAGATTGAACTAGAAGTCCAAGATTTAATTAAGCCAATATTTACAATGAAACTCAACTCTTTTAGTAAATCCAAATTGCATCTTCTGTAAAAGAAAAAAAATATATAAAACGAGTTTGAACAGTTGATAAATAATATTATAAATATAAGGTAAAAATCTTATTTTAGTCTTAAAATAAGACTATATATAAATATTATTTTGGTCTTAGACACTAAAACCTTCCAAATATATATATATATATACACACACACACACACACATATAAGAATAGATATTCATATGAACCTGCGTGATCTTTTAGGACTAAATATATGATCCTACAAATCACCCATAAGCGTTTTTTATTTTTGGAGGGGCACCAAGACTATCTGTAATAGTTGAATTGCTAATTTCTGGAGAGTGAATTCTTAATTATATATGAGAGAGGAAGAGACGTAGAGGGGTGAGGTTGCATGAGTAAATTTCAACGGATTCTATTGATGTCTTTTTCTTTTTGCAACAGATCTGCTGGCTAACTTTTGGGCCCATGACTTGTTCTCGTTCAGCGAAAAGAAATTCCTTATTTGTGGGCTAATCTCTTTAATCTGATATTTGTGGGTTATTGGATTACTAGTGGTTCAGCCTTACATATAACAAGGAATAAACCAAAATGTTTTAGGCCCATAACGGCCCATTAGCATCGTTTGCTTAATGCTTCAGTGCGAGCTCCAGTTATGGCCAACTGGTTCATTCACCGTGTGTTGCTGGGAAATGGATCGCAGCACTTCCTCTGTCCGAACCCGGAAAGCCAGACCCAATTCCGAGCTGTACTCCACAGTCGTCGTGCACGACGACGAAGACGACGGCAGCTACGATAAGCGGAACCAAAGCCGGAGTGGACGGAATGCCAGAAGCTCGGGAGCCGATGAAGATCCATACGCAACGATGGTCTACAAAGACAATGGCCATGAAGAAGACGAAGATGACGACTCCTCTCTCCCTCCTCTTCTCAAGCGCCTACCCAAGGACTTCGGTGGTGGAGCCCCGATGGACTACGAAGACGATTCTGATGACGATGCCGGCGATTTTGGCACCATGATCGTCAAGACCGATCGAAGTCGGGACCGAAATCGGTCTTCTTCGTCGCCCATGGGTTCGACCTGGAAGTCTCGGAAATCTCCTCTGAGGCAGCCAAGTCCAATGACGGGACTGGGTGGTGAGGATGATGAAGATGATGACGGTGACGAAGGGTTTTCAACCTTTGTCGTACGTTCAACAGCAAGGTCCAGTGAGATAGAATCGGTCAGCGGAACCGTGGTGCGGAGGACAAGTGGTGGTGGCGGAGCTGGAACTGGCTCGACAATGGAGAGAGCGGTGGCGAGTATGCAGGCATCGGGTGAGCTAGGCTTTGGGAAACAGAGGAGGGGAAGTGGGCCCTTGCAGAACGACGAGGGTAGGCAGTCTTTAGCGACGAAGGTTTCGTCGAGTTCGATCCCGGAAAGCGTTACCAGAGAGGATCCTACAACTAAGTACGAATTGCTCAATGAACTTGGTGGGTACCAATTTGAATTCGTTCCCAGTAACTTTGCCTACATCCTTTTATTTATTTATTTATTTATTTTTACCTGTACTTTTTTTTTTTCCACTTTCATTTATCCTATTTTGGTTTCTCAATGCTTCATACATTTCAAACGATCACCTTCTTGAATTCCTTTCAAGGGATATTAAGTGAATTTTAAATCAATAATAGCATCTTCTGGAACTAAAATCAATTCTTGGCCGCTTTGTTTATTTGTTTGTTTCAATTATAAAGTTGGTCTTTTTTCCGGAAAATGGCAGGGAAGGGATCTTACGGATCTGTTTACAAAGCAAGGGATTTAAGAACCTCCGAGCTTGTTGCTATCAAAGTTATTTCACTTTCTGAAGGGGTAAGCTTCTCTTCTTTTCTAGTCACATGCTTGTACTCTAGCCATTTGTACAAGTAGATTGAGTTTGAACTGTTGTAAACAAACTTTAATGCTTCCTGTGCTTAGGAAGAGGGATATGAGGAAATCCGTGGTGAAATTGAGATGTTACAGCAATGTAATCATCCAAATGTTGTCCGCTATCTTGGAAGCTATCAAGGAGAAGAGTATCTCTGGGTAAGAAACATATTAAATGAAAAGAAGGGGGGGGGGGGGGAGAGCATTTCCCCTTTCTAACCTTAACTCATTATTCATATGGCATAACTGTAGTGGAGCTCTTTCAAAGTTTATGGTTTTATGTGAGTAATGGTGTGTTTGCATACGCTTGTTAAAGTTGGGCCTTCTGATTTGGTTTTTTTGGCAGATAGTTATGGAATACTGTGGCGGTGGTAGTATTGCTGACCTGATGAATGTGACTGAGGAGCCACTGGATGAGGGTCAGATAGCATATATCTGTAGGGAAGCACTGAAGGTATTCTAGATTGAGTGGCTTGACAATGGATTTATTGATTATAGACTGTTTATTGATTCTTCCATTAACCTCTGCCAAGGCTTTCCACTGAAGTATGCTTGATTTAAAATTGATGTCTGTGCTTAAAATTTGTAAATCAAAATGCTGAAACATAAGCTCTGGGCACCATGTGTGCTGCTGTATATATGTGTGATAAATTTTTTTTTTTTTGGTTTATTTTCTATTTATCCTTTTTTTTTTTCTGCCTCATTTCCTTAATTCTGTGTAGGGACTTGAATATTTGCACTCGATTTTCAAAGTCCATAGGGACATTAAAGGTGGGAATATCTTGTTAACAGAACAAGGAGATGTCAAGCTAGGTACAGTACAGTAGATCAGCTGAAGTCTCTAGCTTATTTTATGATCCTCATTTTATTCTAATATTTTGCTGTTGATTATTACTATTGTTTTATTGCACGCCAGTAGATTATACATTTGATAAGTTAATTCTTTTAGTCCAGTCATTTCTCCTTGAATATTTACGTTTAGCCACTATATTGTATACAATGTGAGATGGGCTACTAGAAACAACTACCATACCTGTTGAAGTGTTCTATAAGCTACCACTAAAGAGTAGAGGCTCTTCTGTTATGAATGAAATATTTATTCCATGCAAAGAATCTTTTTGAAAGAAATAATTACTCCAACTAAAACATGATCAGTAGTTAGACTTTCCTACAAACTAGTGAAAGATCTAGCTGGAATTCTTGGCATGGAATTATTCTTATACATTTCCACATGCCATATCACCTACTTTGCTGCTTTCTATTGAAATGATATGCTTTATGATTCTACCAATGCTATTTTGAGTTTGCTTACATTTTTGTATTCTCTTGTTTGATAACACATTCTTCCTTGTTTGATTATGTTCAGTCTGTCTTTGGATCTTACCATGATATCTTCTGTGGGAGCTGTCCCTAGCTTCGAGTGAATAACTTCATTTCTTAAAGTTCCATCTAACAAGTGCTACTGCACTTCGAGCTTTAGGACTTTGAAGAGAGATAGAATCCAATAGTTTATATATTTAACGCCTTGTTCTAATTTGAGCTATTTCTGATTTTAATGAAAATTGCTATAAGATTCAGAGAATTCTATTACTTAGATATATGGATATATATTTTCTGCACTTCTTATTTTGTGTTAGTATTACTTCCTAGATAAAGTTTAGCATGGCATCTGTAAATTGAATGTTGATGACTTTAAAAACTGAAGAAAGACAAATAACATTATTTGATAATCCAAGAATTGTAGGAAGGTTTTCAGATTTGTTTCAATTTTTTTTTAAATTTCTAATGTTTCTTATTGATTCATACTTGAAAATTCAATGAAGAATCTATCTTGGTGCTATTTAAATGTCTTCAACTGCACAAAAATCAACCAGTGACGTTGCTATGCTGCATTCTGGCTGTTCCTTTTCTGTTAATTTATTAAAATCATTCCATGAACTGGATTTTTCACATTTATGAAGGTTGAAATTGACATGGTAATAATTTTTGGTAATAATTAGAAATTGTAGAAAGAGATTGTGAGAAAGGATTTTGTGAAAAGTAGTGCACAATCTCTTTCATGCTTCTTTCTCCTTCCTTCCTTTGCCCATGACTTCTATCTTTCTGCCTCATTAACTGAAAATTTGGATTTTATATCTAATACATTGGTATTCATTGACTTTAAACAACTGACTGTTTAAGAAAATCTGGTTGACAATATGAGCAGGGGATTTTGGTGTAGCTGCACAGCTTACCAGGACCATGTCAAAGCGCAACACGGTACTTGTTTTGCAAACCTATTATTTTAGTATTAGTGAGTTAGGTACCAATCTTAGATTTGTATGTTAAGTTTGCTAGGGTGAAGGAAAAAATGATTTACAAAATATATGAAGTGAGAAATGGAAGTTTGGTTTTACAAGCTTCAAGTTTTTTGATTTTGATGGAACACTATACTTTGGAATGAATCTTTTACAAATTGAAATGTTCCTGTGTTGCACCACTGCAGTTTGTGAATAAATAGTAAATTGGAGCAAAAGGCGGGGAGTTGCATGAACTGCTCAGCATATGGTGTGTTTGCATGTGTCTTGTTGTATGTTTGAAGGAATTGTTTCTAGATATCATTCTAAGCTTTTCTGACTGCTTTCTCTAGCATTAGCATCGCATATGTCCCCATTGGGTGCCTTTTTATGTGTTTAAATTATATGCCGAAAAGAAAATAAATTGAAGAAAGTTGGAGGAAAAAGTGAAAGGGGCGTTGTTACTACACAACTTATTGAGTAATTACAATTATTGGTATTGTGCATTCGGCAGAAGTGAACCTAGTAGTGAAATTGCACTCATAGCTTTCCTTTTCTAGCCAATACCCATCACTGTGTCTTTCCTTCATTTGACCGTCCTGAGTTTTTTCCCCCTCTTTGTTTACCACATTTTAGAAACCACGTTGGCTACATAAAAGTGATTAGGAATTACAAAGTATGCATATGCACATATTTTCATTTTTGTATATTTAAGTTTTGAGTATGTTGTGTCCACCATATTGCATCTCTAAACTCTTAGTGATGGGGTCCTGAATTGGAGAAAGCTTGTGCTGGTGAGTGAATGCTCATGAATACTTTTCTTAATATCTTGAACATGCCCATTATGCGGATGCCCTTTGGGTTTGAATTGTGGACAAAGCATAGACCTGCCATACCTCGTGCTGCATCTCAATTTTAATAAGGAGAATGGGATTGCTGTAGAATGTAGGTTGTTGCTTATTTTGAATTTTTTTTTTGGGAAGTGGAGTTTCATAGAAAACACCATAAAAAAAACCCAAAAAAAAAACAATTTGTGTTTTGTAAAATCATTTGATAAGAAAATTTAGTAGTATGGTTGTGTTTGGCCAAAAAAATTGCTTTTTACTGTCAAATTAGTAAAAGAGGCATGTATAAATTTGACTTTGCTATTAATATTATTTGAATGAATAAATGATTTTAAGCATGTATCAATATAGTTTGTCTTTTGTAAAATTATTTGATAAGCACATTTATTAATATTGTTGTGGTTGGCAAAAAATAGGGCTTTTTACTATCAAATTAGTAAAAAGGGCATGCATAAATTTGACTTTGCTGTTAATATTATTTGAATGGATAAATGATTTTAGGTATGTGTCACAGTTAATTTTAATTAAATGTTGAATCTTTTTATTTAGTTAAAATATAGAAAATAAAATCACAATAAATATATAAAACATTTCAATCAAAATAAATACGTACAATATATAAAATTAAAATAGATATATCAAAATACAGAGGGAGCAAACTGAAGAAGGAAAGGAGAAAAATTTCTTTCACTTCTCTTTACTATTTTGATGGTGTTGCTTGGTCAGTACAGAGAAGAGGGAGTGAAAATGAGTGGGGTAGAGGTTAGGGGTAATTAAGGTAATTAGTGATTTTAAGTGAGGTTATTTTGTCTTCAAAAAAATATTTTTCTGCTGCTTCTTTTTAAGAAGCTCCAGTTTCATCCTTCCCACAACAGAAAAACTGCTTTTGCCACCACTTAGAAATACCTTATTTTTTTTATAAGCAGGGCCAAACACCTTAAAAAACTAAAATAAGTTCTTTTTCTTGAAAAGTAAATAGCTTCTCATCCCTAAGAAGCTTGGCCAAACGAGCTACACATCAACTCAAAAGTTTAAGCTATTAAGTGAATGCTCATGATTAATTTTCTTTATTATCTCTAACAGAGATGATTCTAATTAATGTGATGTGTGGCATTCTTGCCAGCAATAGCATTAGCAGGAATTGGCTGAGGCTACAGGTAGATTGAATGGTTCTGGCATATCTTCAGTTAGTCTTTTGGTCATGTAATTCTAATTAGTTTGTACAGTAAGACATATTCATGTCGTCAACAACAACAACAAAATCTTTTTTCACTAGGTGGGGTTAGTTCCATGGATCAAATGACGCCATAAAATTCTATCATGAATCATGTTTTTAAACAATCCATTCAAGTCTAAATTCTTTTTAATAGTTTCATCTATGGATTTTTAGTCTCCTTCTATTTCTAATTATTAGACTACTTTCCTTATTAGGGCTTCTGTAGGTCTTCTTTATATATGTTCAAATTTTCTAAGGCGTGATTCTACAATTTTTTCTATAATAGGTGTAACTTCCACTTTTTTTCTAATGCATTCATTTCTAGTTTTATCTTATTTGGCGTGCCAACTTATCCAACGCAACATTCTCATTTATGCAACATTGAGCTTATTCTCTTGTTAGTTTTTTATTGTCCAACATTTTATTCTATACAAAATTATAGGTTTTATAACTGTGCGATAAAATTTACTATTAAGATTGAGTAGTACTCTTCTATCACAAATAACACCTGAAATATTTCTCCATTTCATCAACCTTGCTTGAATCTTATGTTTTAAATCTTCTTCTATTTCTCGGTCATGTTGGATGATAAACCCAACATATTTATGCTGTGTGACTTGTGATATAATATATTCTCCAATTTTCAATTCTACGTTAAAATTAGTACGTCTTTTGTTAAACTTACATTCCATATATTCCGTTTTACTTTTATTTAAATGGAATTTATGTGCTTTCAAAGTTAGTCTTCATATTTTTGACTTCTCATTCATTTCTTCTTTTGATTCTTCAACTAAGACTATATCATCTGCAAAAGGCATGTATTGTGGCACTGGCTCTGAGATATATTTAGTGAGCATATACAGGACTAAAATAGTAAGATAAGGACTCAAAATTGACTCCTAATGTAAACTAATAGTTAGTGAAAAATCTTTTGTAAACCCATCTTTTGTTCTCACATTAGTTGTAACCTCATTATCCATATCTTGAACTATTCAAATATAAGCAATATGAGCTGCTGTTTGGAAATCACACTAGTAAGACATATTCATGTCATTGTCACAAATTCTTTTTTGTAATTTAACTTGATTTTTCTAGTCAACATAATTATTTGCTGCTTGAAAGTGACATGCACTTATTACAAAGTATTTGCCTGCTGTGAATAGTTATGGCATGTGACTTTTGTTAAGGGTCATTGTGATTTCAATATCATGTGGTTATTTATTATTTATTTTCTTAGCATAAGCGGAGATTTGGATTTTTTTTTTTAAATGTGCTTATAGTTCATTGGAACACCTCATTGGATGGCTCCGGAAGTTATTCAGGAAAGTCGCTATGATGGAAAGGTATTTTAGATCTTATTTCCCCTTCTTTCACCTTTTTGTTGCTTCTGTTCTGCATCTCCTCCTCATTTTGTTTCCATCTGTTGGTCCTTTTTCCTCTTCCATCATCTTAGATCTTTTTATCTGCTGCCTTATGGACCTCTGAAGAAAATGTTAGGTCCTCTTTGGTAACCTAATGGAAAAGGAAAGGGAAGAGAAAAATTCTGTGTAATGTCTATTATGTTATTGCAATAATTAGTCAACAGTAGCTATCCTTTTTTATTGCTTTTTTAAAGCAGAAGTATAAAAGTCATTTTCCATTGATAAAATCATCTTATTCCTTTTCATTTTCGTTTCCATTTCTAACTTTCTATACACTAAATGGCCTGTTAGTCTTGGATTTTTTTTTTATTATCCTTTAATCACTTGATGATAAATAAATAAATTTCCAAGTGAGTAACTTGAGAAATTATATTGAGAAAGATGTTATGGCATTATAAGTCCAATAGTGGTTTTGATTTGATTATTAGTAGCAGAAAAGTGGATAGTTTTGATGAGAGTGGAAATGAATAACAGCTAACTTTATACAGAACAGTTCATCTCTGGTTGTGAATGTTATTCTTTGAAACTTAAAAAGTATCCCTTTTGAAAGTTAATGATTTGTAGCATAAGAATATGAAAATATAATTTCATTTGAAAAAACAGAATATGCTGATAGAGTCTGGAATATAGTGAAAATACAGAATAACACATTTGAAAGAATAAGCACTGGTAAAAATGAGTAATCTGATTATGGGATGGATGTGAATGGTGTTGAGGCTGTTGAGAGTCTAAGTATGTGACTATTCCCCTACAGCAAATATAGGAGTGGATGAGAGTAATGGAGATCAAAATTCATCACATCGGAATATCACTAGAGTCTAGAACCATTGACTTTTTTGTCTTTACTTTTTTGTTTTTTAATTTTATCTATTTACTTGAGAATACTAATTTAAAAAGATATAAACTTGAAGTGTTATATGATGTCAAGTTCTAAGCTAGGTTACTTGTATTTTCTATTAAAATGGAAAAAGCATCAGTGATCTTTTAATTGAGTCCTATTTTGATTTACAATGTAATAGTAGTGAGAGTTAGGTGGAATTTTAGTTGAATTCTTTGATGACCAATAATATAATACTGTTTACTGCATGATTGGTTTACTGGACAAGTGACTTTATATATTTGTTTATTCAGGTAGACGTATGGGCTCTTGGTGTGTCTGCAATTGAAATGGCAGAGGTATATCTATTACTTGTGCTTCTAATTTCATGGTGCCCTGGTAAACTGTTACTTTTACCTTATGTGTATTAACTGTTACCCTATAGCATGTTTGCAATTTAATTTACTCATTATTTTTGGCGGTGGTTCTAAGGTGAATTAGGAAACAAATTTCCTTTTGAATTAAGTTCTGTTCTGACTTCTGAGTACCCAAAATGATCTTTTTATATTCTACATCCCATCCTGTTGAAATTCCTTCTTGGAGGAAAGTTTATAAGTTTATCTCGGTTAATGAGTAAGATATTTTTGTTACGTTGAGTAATTGTCCATATACTGTTATTAAAGGTATTAGCTCACATAACATGATGGAAGCTTTATGTTAGGTATCATTCTTAATGTTTATTCTACATTGAAGAGTTTTACTGATTCTTATGCTTCTTTGTATAAAATCTGTTACCTTAATTTTCAGGGCCTTCCTCCAAGATCAGCAGTCCATCCAATGAGGGTTAGTCTTCAACTAACAAAATCTAGGCTTTTGTTTATATCTATATAACACAATCTGTTCAGTTTTTTCCCCCCTCCTGATTTGTGATATTTAATTAGTAATACATGTTTGCATTTATATGAAGTTATGATGATTTCATCCATTGGAGTGTTAACATTTATCAGAAAACTGGAGTAGGAGGAAAGGGAAAGCAAGTGTGAGGTAAATATAAGTGACAACTGACATACTAAGGGTTAAAGGGAATGTATTGCTGGATCCATGTAGTTGCTTCTACTTATTTAATACTGAAGCTTGTACTTGCTACTTTTGTTGGTGGTTGGTGTAAATTTTATAACAGTAGTGTGTGATTATTTATTGACCTTTGGTGTGGCACTTAAGCTGTCGTAAGAATTGCTTCTTTGAAAAGTGATTTTTCAAGAATTTTTGTAAAAGCAATTTGTATAGTTTTTGCCATGGTAATAAAAACCGGACCGGACCGGCCGGTTCAACCGGTTGGACCAGGAACCGGCCTATTGTCCGGTCTGGATGTGGCTAAGAACCGGTGGGTAAAAGAACCGGTCAAACTCGGTCAAAAACCGGGTTGAACCGGACTAATTTATGTGAAAACCGGATATCAAACCGTTGGTTAAACCGGTTTTTTCTTTATTTCTGATATGTGAAGCAGCAAAGCACTGAACCGGTGTCTCTTCCTTTATCTTACGTGTGAACCGGTGTCTCTTCTTTTGTCTTATGTGTGAAGCAGCAAAACACTAAACCGGTGTGAACATTGAAGCAGCAAAAGCGGCCCTGCTTAGATTCAAACACATGCCACGAGGGAAAATTCACGCCTGTCATCCACGCTGCCACAATGCTCCTTTGGTTGAATGGTGCAAACAAATATATATATAAACTTCTAATGACATAATATAATAAAACTATATATATATATTTAATTTGATTAAATTTTTTATTTGATAAATAACTTTTTCTAAATTTATTATTTCAAAAAATTTTATTTTTTATTTTTTAATTACAAATAGAATCTTAAAAATATAACATTAATAGTTAAATATTTAAAATTTATTAATACTCATTTGTTATATTAAAATTTTAATATATAAAATTTAAAAATATATATTTAATTATCACCGGTTCAACCACAGTTCGACCACGGTCAGACCAGTAAACCATGAACCAGTGCCTTCACCGGTTCAATAACCGGTCCGGTTTTAAAAACATTGGTTTTTGCTAAGTGTCAATTGAAGCTCCATACTGCTTCTCTCCTGTTCTGCTATCAATATTTTTCATTACTGGCCAAACACTATCCAAGTTTTAAAAAATGTTCGTATTCTTTTAAACAGTACAATAGCATGATCAAACATGCTCATGTACCACAAAGCCCTCCATCTGCTGCATAATTTTAAGGGAGACTTCCTTAAAGAAACCATATGCCGAGCTCTGAGGAGATGCCATGAACACCATCCAACCCGTAATAGATCTTAGGGAAACAAAGGAATACTTGAATATACAAATATTTAACTCTATCCAAATTCACCAAAGAACAGTGTAAATTGCACTCCACCTAATGCCCTCCTTATGTCTATTACAGCCACTGAAACTACTGTTTTAAATAGAGAGGATACACCCAATATTAACCAGAGACCAGTCACCCCAAACAACCTGCAACATATGGACATAGGTGCCAGGTAGTGTAAATTTACAAGCTGATAACCAGCTTCTCAAAACAACGTGAACAGAAAGGGTTTCCTGCCTACTTGCATTAAAATAGTTGTATGAATTGATACTGGATTGGTTTTATATTGTCTCATTATTTGTTTTTTGTTTCTGTTTGTTGTTTTCGTTGTATTGAAAGTGAAGTTTAAGATATTTCACTGGTACACTAGTTCATGTACTATTAATTAAGATACTTCCCCAAGTGATCTGCAAAATTTTGCTTGCCTTGTTCCTTCAAGAAGACTGTGGTTCATGGCTGCAAGACTATGGAGAAAAAAAAATGACTTTATGAGTTAGTGATTGAATCATTGCACTTTTATTTATAATATTTCAGCTCTTTGGTGTTCTACTTGTTTATGTTGCATCAAAAAAGCTATTATATATATATATATATATATATTTCTGATGGTATTTGGTGAAGTATCTGACATATCCTTGTCCTTTTTATAGGTTCTATTCATGATATCCATTGAACCAGCCCCAATGCTTGAGGATAAAGAAAAATGGTTTGTCTTTATATAATATCCAACTTTGTTGCTATATGAAGCCATAAGTTTAAAGTGCCAGTTATTTGGCCACCTGGTATCTTGTGGATTGATGATAATCTAGCTTGCTATTTGAGTTTGGTAATCTCCTTAATCCCCCTTAACTTTTGTTTTGCTGGGTTCTATATTTTAGGGTATTGTCCGTCTTTTTCTACTCTTCCATTTTGTTGTTAGAATTTGACAAAAACGGAAGTCTTGAATTTATATTAGAATTTGCATGGTTAGTGATCACTCCTGCAAGTGTATGGGATTGGTGTAGTAAAAAATTCCCAAAGTATTCTGGGTTCGAACCCACAGAGAGGTTGCGTTTTTACTAATCCAAATAATTAATAGTTGAGAAAATGAGGTAAAATAAATTAATTGATGAGAGTATGTAAAAACTATAAAAATAAAAGCAAGCGAGAATTAATTATGAGAAGAACACAATCACTAGAAGTGTTGGGGTTCAGAATTTACACAATAAGTTATTAGTTTCTACTCGTTGGATTGACTCTTAAGCAATTATAGTGACAACTATTTCTAAAGTGTCCTAATATTTTTCAAAATTACTAGTCCGTATATAATTAGAGTTGAATTTTTCCCATGATACCCAAACAACTAATTAAATCATGAAGCAATAGTTTTAAATTACCACAAATCTGTAGACTCATCCCTAGCCTAAATATTTGTGTTTATTTCTCTAGATCTAAGTTCTCTCCTCACCTCCCAGTGCATCAAGATTACCTATATATTTGATGTAATGGTGGCCAATCATAAAATCAACATTAAACACGAGAGAAATAGATATAATTGAAAATTGAAAATATATTCATAAATAAAAATCCATAGGGAGTCAAAACAAATAGTAGAGACTAATTTCCTATTGGGCTACATCTCTACTCCTAACTAGGAAATTTAGAAACACATAATTGAAGAATTCACAAATAGCATTGTTCTAAAATTCCCAATCTTGAAAAATCAATCACAAGAAAAGAAAAATAGAGAAGAGAAATTGATTCAGTTTCAATACTCCCAAAAATTCTTGTGCTCAACTTCAGGATGCTTCCACGAGCTCTAAATATCTCAAAGAGAATTCTTAAAGAACTCAGAGTAATAATTGGATGCTTTTTTGTTTCCTAGAATCTGAAAATACTTCTTATTCTTTAATCAATGGTAAGGTCTATAATCCTAATTCCTATAGACTATATATAGCGTCTATAAGATAACTACTAATAAAAAATCTTAATTCTAATGAAAGATAACTTCTAATAATAAAAGATAATATTAAATTCTAATCCTAACAAAAAGATAATTATTAAAGTTTAACAAAAAGATAACTAAGAATAACAAAATAAAGTGATTTAAATATTAGTTTCTAATACTAATCTTAATGAAATATTATTTATTGTATTTATCTTTAACCCATAATTTACAAATAATTAATAATAGCTTTTTTTCTAATTTTCCCATTCTCCATCATTCTCTTAAAAACTTTAACTTCGTCCTTGAGAACAAAACGCCATCCCTCTCTCTTTCTTTTTTCTTCATTTATTATTTTTCCTGCACAGAAAGAGAATATATGAGTAGATTTTCTATCCAAATTCTTTTTTTGTCTAAGAATTAAATTTAGAAAGAAAATATATAAAATAGATTAAATAGGTATAAAATATTTATAAATTTAATCCAATATATCCCAAAATCTACACTTATTTAATTATAAAATATGCACTCATCAGCTAGTCTTTGCCTTAGGCATAATAAATGCTGTCAGAGTATTCTAAATTATGATACCATGTCCGAAACAAAATTACTGCCCTTCTCAGCAGTCTAACTAATTAGTGTGACATTTTAGAGTGTGGTTGAAATTTTGCTTAAGTCACCGTATGCTAGATATCTGTAATTTGAGTTCCAAAACATAGTTTGGTTTATGCTCTCATGGTGTTCATCTTGAGCTTGCTAGGTTAGCTGGTCTTTTGCACATCGGCTTTGATAGTGCTAGGGATATCTTCCACTGCCACGTTATGTTAAAAATCAGTTGTACAGATATACTATAGAACAACCTTAAAGCTACATTTATTGGAATTTTTTTTTTTTGGGGGCTGATAAAGGGCTCAAAGTCTCAAATCGTTTGATTATTTTTTCTTAAATTTTTAGAAATTGAACAAATTAAATGTGTATGTGAGGAAAATTGTATTTCAATTTACTCGGGATATACAATAGGTCATGACTAACTAATATGAATATTTATGATATTATGTAATATGAAATAAATTTGTATGCTGCCAAAATTACAAATTTGATTAATCCTTATTGTGTATAATAAGAACATAAAAAAATCTGTGGGTATCAATATTTTTTTTTAATTCTTGTGTATAATTCATTATGTTTTTATATATTTTTGCTTTGGGGGTGGTTAAGGAGGGTAAAAGTTTAGTTTGGGTAGGATAGTTAAGTAATAAATTTGTGAAGCAAGGTCCTTTATTTAAGTGGAAAAGAGATTGTAGGGTCCATCTTCAGCTGCTTAATTAAAGATGACAATTCTTTTTTCTTTTTTCTTCTTTTTAAATAAAAGAACATGATATGATAAGTCATCTAATACTCTAGTGTTCTGCAGATCGTTTAGGACGTTTCTGGTTTGGAGGTCAGTTTGACAAAAGTGGTTTAGTGGGTCCTTCATTGGCCTCTTAGGAGTTCCTCTTGGAGGAAACTCAAGAGGGTGCTGCCTCTTTTTGGGACCTTGTGACTCTAAAGGTGTCTAAGTGCCTGGATAACCGGAAAGGTTCCTTTTTTCTTTGAGTGGTGGCCCTATTACCCTAATTCAATCTTGTTTTTCGTATTACCCTAATTCAATCTTGTTTTTATAGCATTCGACTTTACTACATTTCCCTCTGTCAAATTCCTGTGGGAGAGTTAAGAAGGGATCATCTTGTTAACTGGGAGATCTATTGATGACTGAAACGTGAAGGGGATTGGACCTGCCTTGGTAATTTAGTGTCTAAAAACATGGCTTTGGCAGGCAAGTGGCTGTCGTGTTTTCCACTAGAAAAGTACTTCTTTATGGCATCAGGTTATCCAGGGGAAATATGGTGATCTTGGGAATATGAATTTTTTTAGTTCTATTGTCTCTTCAAGGGTTGGTGATGGTTCTCATATCAGGTTTTGGGAGGATATGTTGGTAGGAAGGAAATATCTTTCTTTAAGGCTGTTCTGAATCTTCAGCTGCTTTCCTCTCTGCATAACTATCTGTTTCAAAGGAATAGCCATTCTTGAAGTTTTCACTTTTTACAGGGTCTTACTGATAGATATGCTAATGAATTAGAAACTCTTTTGCTTCTCCTTGACACTATTTGTCTCTTCCCAACTAACAATGGGAGTTTGGAATCCTGATGCTTCAGGTGTATACTTGTAAATCCTATTTTCATTTCTTCAAATCCTCTCCTACTGACTAACTGGAAAGGAGGAAATGGGAGAACTTTTTGTTCAACTCTATTAATATGGGAAAATAAGGTTAGTTATAAGTTAAAATGGTCTGTGCTTGAAGGAAAAACTAATAGTCAAGTGTCAAAAAAAAGATTGGAAAATTTTAATGAGATGAGATAAGGAAGCAAAGAAAAAAGAAGTGAATTAATTTTTCATTAGGCCTGTTTAATTGATCTAAGTTGAGATGTTTTAAAATATTTAAAAGGGTGAAAAAATTATTAGTGGCAAAGATAATTATTATAAATGTAATATATCTATTGATATGTTTGTATACTTAAAGCTATTTCTCTTAAAAGAGCATTTGAAAAGAAAACTTTAAAATATGTGGGTAAAAAATTGTAAAATTTAGAAGTTATTATGTGTAATTTATGTGTTTATTGTAATTCTCTTTTTTTTTTTTTTAAATTTAATGAGTAATAAATCCCAAACTGAAATGTGCAAAACTTGTTACAAATTTAACAGATGGATCATGTGAATTAAGGTCATAAATACAGTGAGAACCATTACAATCCTAATAAACTACTGTTTGTCACACTTGATACGCAGCACATGGCACAAGAAGAAACAAGAAAATTTGATTTTCAAAGCTGGATGTCAGATGTGACACTTTCTACTGTCCTTTTGGTATGTGTCAAAAGTTGGCGACTCACTTCATTCTATATAATTTCAACATGGACAGGTCTATCTGCAATGTTGAATGGGGCTATATATGGCATATACTGAAGCGTATCCAAATGACAAAATTAGAAAAGCAGCAGTAGATAGAGAAGGGTTAAATCAGAAAGAAATAGAAACATTGAGTTCATTAAAGTCAATTTAACGTCAATTTTTCTGAAAACAGCCACAAGATAATTATCTGTGGTAGAAAAAACCAAAACAAAAAAGAAGTTCTATTATTTGCATGCATATATAGAAAATGGATAGTGGAAGAACAGAAACTGAAAATATTGAAGATAGCGAAGCATGATTCTAGAAGTATACAAAGGATGCTAATGAATTAAAAGCAATTCAAGCTAATCTGATTATGCAAATGTAATTAATTTTACGGCTTGAAATTCATTACTCTAGCCACTCTTTCTATTTTAGATTTTGGTAGTTTCTATTTTTAAAAAAGGCCCCCCGGGGGGGGGGGGGGGTTGTCCCTTGTGGATCTTCAAAGGGATATGAAGGCTCTTTTGAAGTAAAGAGTCTGGATCAATTTTTTTTTTTTTTTTTTGGGTTCAGGGAGGATTCTTGTCCTCTGGTTTTGTACCTTTTTGTGTTTTTCTCTCTTCTCATTAATAAAATCTTTTTTATTTATAAAAAAAAATTTCCATTTCTGTTAATAGGGAAATCAGGTGAGGAGAGATGGAAATTAAATTTTATTCATGAAGTGCAAGAAATAAAAAACTGAGTTTCATGAATTGGTTGGTAGATTGTGCACTTTTGGGGTAATATAAATCGTTGGAAAACTTAGGTAAGTGCCAATGAAAAGGTGATTTTTTCTGTAGAAAAATGCATTCCATAGCTTTATTTTTAAAATGTATTATTAGGAGACATATTAAAAGAAAAAAAATAAAATTAGTTTAGATTCAATATATGAAGAAAAATTAATGAATCTATTCATTAAATAGATTTGTTTTAGATGTATCTCTAATTATATACTAATTAACAAGGTATTTTTTTTATATCACCAATGGATGCATAGAATTTTATACTATTATTTAACACATGGCAGAATATGAGTTTGCATATCCATCTTTGAATATATAGATGCTTGTTTTGTATATTGGAAAAGTTAGAAACATGGGTTGGTTTCAGTGGTAGTTTGATTAGGGGAAGAAATGTGATCACAATGTCAATAATAGTTATTATTGATACCATATTATCTGTAGGTAAAGGTTACATTGAGATGTATAGGAGATGCTCCGGTGTTAAGCAATAAAGGATACATGGTTGCTTTTCCTTTTCTCTTTTTTTGGTGTACATATGTGTCCGCTTTTCTACTGAATAAGTGCAAAATGATGTTACCCTGATCATATGGACTAGTTTAAGTTACTTTTAATGTACTATTGTCTACTTGCTGATCCTAGTTCTGTTTCATCTGGGGCTTCTCTCTTCAAGTTTATATCTTTGTATGAGGGTATATAAATTTTATGGTTTCATTTTGTAGGTCTCTTTATTTTCACGATTTTGTTGCCAAGTGTCTTACCAAAGAACCTCGTTTACGCCCTACTGCATCAGAGATGTTGAAGGTATGCTAAGTAATATTGTTTCTGATATGAAATCTTAACCGGTTAGAGGACTTAAAAAATTCAGATCTCTGCTTACAAGTTAAAAGGCATTAGGAAAGGAGAGAAGTATAGAGGAAAATAAACAGAGATAAAGTTCATCCATTGTTTGTGAGTTTTGGAGTCTACTTGATAGGGAAGATGACAAATGGCAAGGTGGGAAGTGGAGAGGGATTGGAGGGCTCTATTGCATTGATGACTTCTTTTTGCTAGCGTGTTGATGAGGATAACATATATTGTCCTCCTTCTTTGTAAGCCTTCTTTTTTCCTTTAATAAAATCTCTTCTTTTTTGAAAAAATGGGATAGGGATTAAAGTGTTTTAAATTTTCACTTTGTTGTGCTTGGTAAAGAAGTTGGAAAATGAGAAATTTGAAATTCATTTTTCATATTTATGAGACCATAAAATTTGTTGATGATGGGATTTAATTAATGAAATGTAAATGGTGGTCACTCCTTTTTATGCTCTTACAAAGTATGTACTTTTTAATCCCTACAGTTTTAGTCCTGTCATCTTTATCGTTACAATGCTTACCCTTAATAATTAAATAATGATTGATAAAAGCTTGTCTGCAAGGGATTTTGTTTTTTTTTGTCCCTTCAATTGAATTCTGTAAATCTATCATCTATATATATATATATATATATCCTCTTGGTTTCTTTCTGCACTCCTTTTACTTACCTCCCCTTCTTATATATAAACAATTGACAATTTTTAATTGGTATTATTATCAGAAAATAACTGTCTAATCATACCAAGTTTTGTTCTTGATCAAGTTATGCCACATAATTGATTTTTTCAAGTTCAAGCCAAGGTAATAATTTTCTTTTGTTTTGATTTCAAAATACTCATATGCAGAAGTTGAATAATTTTGCTTTAATAAATTCACAAACAAAACAAAATTTTTCCTCTGGTGGTTTTTCCTCTGAAGACAAGAAGTTTTCTTGATAGAAAAGCAAATTTATTTAAGAGGAGAACAATACAAAACTGAGGACAAGAAGTCCTCCCAAAACAAAGAAATAAAAATTAAAGCCTTATTAGCTCAAAAGGGCTTTCCAATCCTGTTGTAAATGCACAAGGGAAACCCCCCACCCCTTCCGAAGACAAGTAAGGCCATTTCATTTCCTTCAATCCAGAAACTCTTCAATATTACAGTTATTACTTCTGTTGTTGGTCTCTAGCTCATCATTGCATATGTTCATTAACTTGTATTCAAATGTTTGTACTCAAATGTTGTTATTGTCTTCCGGGCGAGCTGTTTTTGTGTTAAAAATTTATTTTTACTTGGATGGATCTCAGTCAGAGATGTCACAGTTCTTTTTTCAGAAAGAATGTTGGAAATTGAATAAAATGTTTTTATGGTCCTGAAAACCTTATGATTGATTTGATGCTTGAAGAAATATGGTCTTGGTTCACTAAATCAAAAGTAGGTAAGGGCCAGTGGACCTGTGTATCTTATATGGTCCTCAATATGACTAACACTGCATGGGAATCTCTTAACAGATCTCGTGTAAACTGGTTGTATGTAATTACCAAGAGTGAATTCTTTTAGAGGGATGTCTGAGTAGGCATGAGTTGGCAACTCCATATAATGGGTGGCTATTCTAAGTTCTTAACTTGTAAATTATGCCTTTTTTAATTTTCAAACCAACAGGTTCATGTCTATCCTGTTTGCATATTTTGTCTGATTGTTGCACTTTTATTGAGTTCAAGTTTTTTAATGTCCTAGCACAAATTCTTTGAGAAATGGAAAACTGGATCAACAGCAATGATGCCAAAAATTGAAAAGGCCAGGCAAATCAGGAAATCAATGGCTTTGCAAGCACAAACTCTTGCTCCAGCTGCATCAGAAGATCAGGTATGACTAAAGTTTTGTCAGCCTCCTTCTGACATTTGTACACATGCACATACACCCAGACTCAATTTTCTCACCTCCCTACTATTTGAGGGGAAAATGCAAAAAGGAAAGACAGTAAGACATTTGATGTGTAATACATGTTCCTGATCTGAAGCAGCCAAATGAGCAAAAACTGAATGATGACTATGGAGATACTGTTCCATCAAGACCTCTTAACATTGGGGTTCAAGGGGCAGCTGATCTCTCTTCAGATGGAACTCTGAGAGAGCTGAATAGGTTGGAAAGTGTGGAACTGAGTGAAGGTTTGTGTTTCTTGCATCTTATTTGTAGTATGACCGCAATTCTTTCAAAGTTGCTTATTTCTTAATGTCACAATGTATGAGAATGAGAGAGGCAAAAACTGAGGTGGATTTTAAGTACGGCTGGCAAATTTCAACACATTTTTCTTATTAATGCGATATTGCAATTCATGAGGATTGTTTAGCAGGTAACTTTGCCACTGTAGTAGTCCACGGGGATGAGGTTGATACAACAGCAGTTAGGTCACAGGGTGCAGATTATGCAGGTTCCTCCTCTGCTTCCCTCATTAGTGGAACAGGAGGTGGATTGGCTGATTCTCGGTACTTCTCTTTCAGTTTACTGTTGATATTCTTGGCATTTTTGCCCCAAAATTAAAGAAACAGTGAAGATTTTATTTTGCATGATAAAGTATAATTTGTGGTATCAGAAACAGGAGCCGTGTCAAAAATTTGCATATCTTGTCAAGAAAGTTGTTCTTTATTATTCTTTCACCCTTAATTTTAAGTATTAATTTGTGCAAGACTTTTCAAATATACACCATGTGCTTTTTAGAGCATTTCTTCCCTTCCCCTTCTCCGATTCTATTCATTTTCATTGAAGTTTCCCAAAAATGTTGCCTTATTACTCTGGATAACTCATTAGGGTTGAGAGTCTAAAAGTTGCTGTCTCAAACAATTCTTCTGTTGGGGGATTGGATCCTCATACTCATACCATGAAATCATCTTTATCTCCTGTTAGCGATTCAACTGAGCAGAAACTCAAAGTAAGAGGTGAATCTCAAGCACCTGTTGGAGCCGGCAGCGATATAAGGAAAATTACATTGAAAAATGAAACGGCCAGCCGCAAAGCATTTGCTTTGCAGGATAAGGTAATGTTGTATCTTGATTTCTGTATCAGTGATAGTACATAACATTCTGCTCCTGCATGTAGAAGGGTGCTATAGATTCACTTGTTAAACAAGTGGCATTTTGCTTAGCCTTAGTATATCACACCATTCAAGTAAGGTTTCTCTGTTTTGTGCAACTACTATTTTGTCTTTTTTTTTGGGGGTGGGGGGGGACTACTATTTTTATCAGTAAACAGTAGGACTGTATAACATACAGTGCTACGAGTCCTGTAGTTTAATCCCCATGAGTCCATGATAAATCTGCCATCTTTTGAAGTTAAGAGGCTTAGAGCCTTTTAATAATGACAGGATTCCTGGACCATGGCTCGGCAAATGTCTGACTTTGGTTTACTTTTTTTCCTAAGACAACTGTGCCATCTTTCCCTACTCTTTTGGGACTGTCATGAATATCTCGAGTGACTACAGGCTACAAACTGATATCCTGTCAACTTGAAATTTTTGCTGTTTGCAGCTTTGGTCCATTTATGCAGCTGGTAATACAGTACCCATTCCATTCTTAAGGGCAACAGATATATCACCTATTGCTCTCCTGTCGGACAATGTGCTTGGTGGCATGCAACAAGATACCACTGGAACTGCAACAGTAGAAGCATTGCAGGAGCTTTTTAGTGGTGATGGACAGTCCAAAAGGGGACGCAGAGGACAAATTGAGGTCTGTGTGTGGGTGTGTGAACGCACACTGGTGTGCCTGTATGATTCTGTGTGCACATGTCTACTACCAGTCATTTATATTGGTATTCTAATTGACATGCAGCAGATGCCTGTTCCTCCAAGCATTTACCAAAGACTGACATCAAGTTCTACTCTGTTGAATTTAGCACAGGCTCTAGCTTACCACAAGATGTATGTCCTTTTTTTCAACTTTCCCTTGCATATGGCAATAGTTTGCCACTTGATGTGACAGAAATTATTGTCGCCTATTTGAGCAGTGCATAAATTGGAGATATGCATGGTTTTCATTTCTTTATGCTTACATCAAGAAAGCACATATTATAGTGCCTCCAATTTCTGATCTGATTATTTCATTTAGCTCCTTTCTGGGCAATAAGAATAAACAAGGCAACAACGTGGGATTCTGACGTGCCATTTAGTTATTTATGATCACTTGTAGAAAGAGTACCGTATAGGATTCCGTTTGTGTCTACTTGTGATTACTCCTTGACATCATTGTTCATTCCTATTAGGTGTTATGAAGATATGCCTCTGCAGGAGCTGCAGGCAACCCAAGAGCAGCAGACCATTCAAAACCTCTGTGATACTCTTCGTACTATTCTTCGCTTGTAGTTAGGTAGGGGATTTTGACTAAATGCAGGGGTAAAAGTTAAGAAGAGAGGAGAGAAGAGGAGTGGTTTTCTATCTAACTCTTCTCCTTCTCTGTCTAAACTAAGTGCAGGGCATCCATACACGGGGGCAGATCTGTGATACATTTTGTCCCATTCCTCATAAAGTTTTGCTGCTTTTCTTTTTGCTTTCTGCTCTAGTCTCTGTAAATTTGAAGGAAACCCTAGAAGGATAGGGTTTTAGTGGTCCAGCAAGTTGTCACATGTTTGTATCTGTGTGTGTTTCCCATGGTCCATGTAAGCATCTCACGTCTTCTTTTAGCTAGTAATGTTGCTCTTGCACAAGCGGTATTCACAATGTGAGATAATGTGTCACGGCAATTGCCTATATTTTGCTATGCTGTGTATTTGTAATTTTGTATAATTCTATCTAAATAGTGTTGTCCTCTGCCAGATTTGAAATTTCGTTGAATGAGACAAGGCACTCAATCTCGCGGATATGCTAGTCACAGCAATTGCTTTTCTTTTGCTAAAACTAAGGAGCTTTTATACCGATAACAAAAGGACAATACTGAGGTAAAATCTAGATGTTAATTATGAGATTCTCCTATGAAGATTTTATATATAGACACAATTTCAACTAACCATCATATGATTGATTGATTAAAAAAGTTTAATTCATGCATCATTATATTTGAGAGCCCATTGCAGATATTTAATGGATTTTATTCAAGCTCTTCATTAACTACAAGACTCGGGAATATTCCATATCTATACTAATGTAATGCTGAGGTTTGTTCGTATCTTGATATTAAAATGTGTTCGCTTATAGTAAGATAGAATGTAAATTATACGAGGAATTATAATACATGTGATAGAGTGAAAAGCTAAATAACTTTTCACCATATCTTATTACTTTTATAATATAAAAGGTTATTTAAAAAATATCTAAAAATAAATTAAATAAAAAAATTGACATGCACTTTAATAGATGGCGATTCACTAGTAATGTGAATGGCAATAAGTCACGCATGGATAAACGGCCTTGTTGATGCTGGTTTTGTTGACTGGGCATCTTAGTCGAGCAATGATATAAGGATAAAATTTATATATATGTTATCAGATTATTTAATAAAAATATGTTAAAAAAAATTTTTTTTTTTGATAAAAGACATCAAACATATAATACTAGTTCAACAAACTATAAGTGTGATACCGCAGAATCTAAAGCTAAAATATATTTACTCATACGAAAACATCGAAATAGAATCCAAATATCCCGACTACGTATTATCTTGAGATTGGCTGAAAGAGCCGTGGAGCGGAAAATCGAGACTTGGAATTTATTACTAGTGTGAGAAAAATTTTGGGTTCAATATATGATTGGGTTTTTGAATAGGGCAAATTCGCATGTATGTTTTTTATTAAAGAATTTGATAATAAATACTTAAAAACTGGATAACATAATGCTTCATTCCCATTAAATAAGAAAAAACAAAAAGCAACATAAGAAGGCTGTCGGCTGCCATGCAAATCATTGGTTCACTGGTGGAGAAACACAGGTATGGAGTTGTGGCCAAAAAGAACGGAAAGAAATTCCATTAGGAAATCCATGAGACTTGAGTCATTCCAAACTTCATATCTTGTGCTCTCATAGCTATTTCTCATCTTTACTCCAAATTGGCCAAGCTCTAGCGGCCATGGCATTGGTAATATACTGAATAGTTTTACAGCAAATTCAAATTCGTGTGTCACTGTGACGACTTGAGTATAAAATTTTTATATGCATTTTACGTACCTTAACTATTTCACGACTCAAGTAACATTGTTTTCATAGTTAATTCTCCTTTCTGTAATTATTGATGTTCACTTCAATGGAGGTTAGGTATGGTATACATTAATAAGTATAATTTTTATAAATTCAACACACTACTCATCACAAAGTAATCTTATAAAAAGTTCAACAATACGAAATTCTTAACTAGTAATGGAGTTGTGCGGGGGTTAATCCAACCCATGTTCAAAAGTAAGTCGAGTTGGTTTAATCACTTTCTAATATGGATAAAGGATATATCAGATTTTTTTTCTCCCTGTATAAACTTATAGGTAAATTGAGTTGGGGCCAAATAAAAGCAATTTAACATATCTGTTTTGATAAATTAAACAGGTCAATTTATCTAGTCAATTTGTGTTTAATAGCTGTAAAAGAGATATATTATTACAACTTTCATTGCTAATTTGTTTCATAATTTGGTGCTGTTTTAATTACAAAATTTAGCACATCTTGTAATATCTGTTGACAAAAGATTTATCATTATGAGACTAATGACAAAAATAACTAATTTTTAGTTTGATTGGGAGACTGGTTCAAGAGTGAGGTGGGGTAGTTTGAATATTGGAGGCTTAAAAACTAACGAGATAGGGTAGAATGAATTAGGATAATATCTCAATTTGATTTGATGTTACAATATAATTAATAAAGTGATATGAGCGGTTAGAGTTCTTTGTAATTTTTATTTTTTATTTTTTTGTATTTTTATTATCTAAAAATGACTAATATTACAAAGATAATATTAGAAATTTGTTTTTCAAACTCATGTCACTTTATTAATAATATTGTAACATTTAATCAATAGGGAATGATATACTATATTTTTTGAATTAAATTTCCAATAAATAGAGTGATTATCTCACCCACCTCACCTTGCCTTCAAAACTTATAATCAAAACCTTCTTTCGAAGAAAATTATAAATATATGGCCATAAACACAAAACTTGATTTGAAACAACACAGAGATGATTTAAGGGAAATTAACATTTCCTCTTTGTAATTCACATAAATAGAAAAAAAAAAAATTGAGATAGTGGGTCTAAGTTTATTTTTAGTATCTAAAGTATCTAAAATTTTACTTGAGTTTCGTTTATAGTCTAAAATTGTGTTTTGGTTTAATATACTTCTCTAACTTTTAAAAAAAAAAATTAATATTATCTTTTTCTTTATGATCAATTCACATGCATTCAAAGTAAGAGTGTTCATTGACCTGATACATCTTAGAGGCTCGCCCTAACCCAATCTAATTGGGCCGAACCGGGTCGAACTAGACCAAAAATATAAATGGACAGAATTTTAAACAAAACTATATTAAGTCGGGTCGAACCACGAGGCAGAGCATGTTCTGCCCAACCTATCCTAATAACTTTTTTTTAATTATTAATACCTTACCATCTTTTATATATATATATATATATATAATTCTTATTTTATCTAATTCTCTCTACATATTACAGTTTTTATTACCTATGCAAACCTTCCCTACTTCTTAATTATTTTTATCATTAATGTGTATACTGATTGGTATTTTTTTTTGTTGAATAATGAAAATACATATATTTACTTAAGGCTAATTATGATAGTATAACTTATATTTTGTTTGATAATACTAGATTATTTTTTTATTACTGATAAAAATATAAAAATTCTAAAGATTTATTATTTTGAAATATATGATTATGAGTCTATAAAAAGATATTTTTATATTACAAGTATTAATTCATAAAACAAAAAATTTCGGACTGCCCTAGTCTACCCTAATCCATCCTAAAATCGGGTTTGTTCGAGTCGAGCCAGGTTATGAGTATAAAAATAAACTCGATGTCTTAATCAGGCAGGGCATCGGGCTGACTAGATGGTTGACCTGACCTTACTCGTGTACAACCCTAATTCAAAGATACAATTTTTGCTTTCTATGAATGATCAAATTCAAATTCAAATGAATTAAATATAAATAGTATAGAATTAAGAAACAATTTTCTCTTACTCATGAAAACACGAATAAAATTGTTGAAGAGAGATTTTTGAAAAGTTAAAATGATTAGAATAAGCAAAACAATGTAATACAAATCTAAGTTAATTTTGAGTTATCAAGTCAAAGTCTTCAATAAATCTATTAAGGAACACGTAATATTAAGAGGGACATTTTTAATTAGAAAAAGGAATATTAATTCTTTTTCAAAATTTTGAGTATGAGAACTAATATCAATAAAAAAAAATTTTGCAGTTAAAATATATAATTTTTATATATAATTATATGAATTTTTAATTAAATTATAAACTTATTATAATATTATTAGATAACTATATATGTATTATGTATTATGTTTGAATTAAAGATTAAATTTAGAAGTAATTTTTTATATTTTTACTACCAAATTTTTTATTTAAAATATAAGAAATATATAATTTTTTAACAATATCATGATAATAACATATTTTAACTAAAAAATTATATAATTTTTTATTGTAAAAAATTATATATTTATTATATTATTAAAGAATTAATAATAAAAATATAAAAATTATATATGCATTTCTTCCCTTAAAAATGCTAACAACAAAAAATATAAAAAATCGTAGTCATCCTGCCTTCAGGGGAACTTCCTGTACTGGTGAACTTTATGCCGAAAGGGTACGAGTTTCCATGTGTATATCCCAGGACCCAAAAAGCAAATAATAAGCACCGCCTTGAGCATGAAAGACTGGTCATGTTATGCTGCATTTGCGTTTTGTGCTGTGAAGGAACTAGAATAAATCCGAGGGGCGAGAAGCCATGAGCGGTATCAGGATTATACAGGCTCTGCTACGAAATCGCAGGTCCCTTTTGTCATTTTCTCCATCGCTCTTGTCTCTGAAGAGAAAGGGTATCTCTCTGATTCCTTCTCAGTTACCTTCATTCCGAAACCCATATCTGCTTCCGCAGGTCTCATTTTCCTGCACTATTCGGTTTTTGAACACCACCACTTCCTCTGGGGATAATGACTCTAACAATGAAGAGGACCCATTTCAATGTGAGTCTCTCTCTTCTTTTGCTCTACTATGCAGTTTATTCAAGTTCCTACTTGTTTTGTTTTTTGTGTCTTGAGTGGAATATGATTCGTGGGTTAATTAGATTAAAGTAGTTGGGGCTTTTTCCCGCATGAGTTTGGTAGCCGAGAAAGTTCATGATATAGCGATAGGGATACGAAATTCGTCTTTTCGATAATTTTATATGCAAACTGCACCCCTGCCAGCTTTAAGGTTTACATTGGTCAAAGTTCTTGGAACGTATTCTGGGACTACTCATTTGCTGCATTTTCTAGGTTACTTTTTTTGCTCATGAATGTCTTATTTGAATCGCTTACAGTAAGGGTCTGATTCCTCTTATGTAGTTTAACTGGTTCTGGGGATAGAAATGCCTCGATAATTTTAATCTATGTTTCTGTTAGCTTGATAAACCAATTTTTAGCTTTATATATACCCAATGACATTGTAGATAATTAGGTATAGCTTATGAACCGCTCAGTTGCTGCATTATTCTTCATCTATGACTATGACGGGTTATTGAATTACTTTCCTGCTGATATTAGATATACGGGATGCTGGATTATGAGTTATGCAATCCTTGTTACTTTCAAGATAAGCTAAATATCATCTACACTTTCCCATTTTTTGTTATTTATATTTTTAGTTTTTTCTCTCTAATCATGTACTGAAGTAGTTTACAAGTAGTCAACTATGATAGCAGGCTTGAACTCTTGAATCTCTTCGTGTGTTTTCGTGCAAATCCCTTGCCCCTTTCCAGTTTCTTACCCACTTTCAAAATAACGAGGAACCCTTTTGGAAATCCATAGCTACCACTATGGTCAAGTCTTTTGTTTGCATGGCAGCAGTCAACAGGAGCATACTAATGAGTAATGATGTATTGGAAATTTGATTACCTCATAAAGTGCTTCTCCTAATATGTGTGCATTATGTGAGGTTCTAGTTCAAAAACAGTTGCCTATCTATTTTGTCTCTTGCCAAGCAGTTTCTTTTTGGTGAACTTTGGGTCTGTTTTTTGAATTTGGAGCAGTTTCTTTTGACTAGTTTCAGAGGCTTTGGCAGGAGTAAGGAAGAAAGACTTTATGGAAGTGTGCTGTTTATGCTATTCTTTGGTATATTTGGTTGGAACAAAATGGTCATACTCTCAAGGGGTCAAACTTGTCCCTAAATCTGTTACCGATAGGATTATTTTATGGCACCCATTTGGTGCTATGCCCCTGGTTTCTTTTAATGGAGTCTCCTTGACAGATATGTAGAGGGCTTGGAAAGCTTTATTACACACACACACACACACACATACATGTGTGTGTGTGTGTGTGTATTCCTTTCAGGTATTTGTTGTCCATCTTCTCAGTACTCCTTTGTTCTCCTTAATAAAATTTCTACTTTTAATTAAAAAAAAATGTCTCTTCTGAAATGAGCTTGCTACTCGTTGACCAAGACCCATTCTGTGGTTACAAGAATGTCTATGTAAACTTATTTGGCATTTATTCTGTGTTGCTCCATGAAACTTGATATCATGACTTGGTGTTTATTTTTAATTTTACAAGTATATTGATGTATCTTGCTAAACTCACTACAAAAGTTGTGATCTTGTCTATGTTCATGTATTTTAAAATTTGCAGGTGAGACAAGTGAAGAAGGTGAAATGTCAGATGGATGGGAGGAGGAAGATGAGGCCGAGCCTAGGGTACCATGTCATTAACTTAAGCATTCTTGTTGGTTGTTTCTTCTATGCAAAGATGTCCATTTCAGATTTACAATTAAATTTTACATAACTGTTGGTACTGTCTGTATGTGTAGGTTGGTGATGGGGGAGATGGTGGTGGAGTTCTCTTGCAAGGGGTCCCCTGGGGTCAGCGAGCGCTCTCTATTGCTCAGGAGGTCCTGATGAAGTTCAGTGATGAGATGGAACTATTCTCTTTCAAGACTACTCCTCGTGGATATGTTTATGTGAGATTGGACAAATTAACAAATGAGTAAGTTATTTTCAACCTATGTTAGATGCTACATCCGAAAGTACATTTCTGCATCCTTTATATCAGAATCTGACCCCTTTCCATTGCAAATATATTCTATTACAAATTTTTTAGAAGTAACATTTATTTTTTGCTGGGGCCAAGAACCTCAGAAAAATTCTCTCACTCTAACTTTTTTCAAAATCTGGGTGCAATGATCGAGAAGGTTGTTTTATTGACAATGGATATAAGCACATAACCCCTAAGGAAGCCGAGACCTGTTCTGTTCAAAGATTCTTTTCATTTCAAATTCAAAATTCCAGTCATCTGTCTCCATCAGCCTACCATAATTACTGTCCAACTCCCATATGTGCCACATTTTTAATTCCATCCATTTTTCTTATAAACTACACCTATTGTCCGTATTTAGCCTCTAAGTGCTAGATATTTGCCCTGTGTGAACACAATATACCAAAAATTGCTTGGCTTATCATTTCCTGAGCATATTGTATTTGGTCTAAGAAATAACGCTACAATTTTTAGGATCACTTGCAAATTTTTGGGTTCATGGCTTGTTGAAAAGGTTGACCTTTGCATAGAGTTGGAGGGAAACAAACTGGGTCATTCAGTGATACATAATTTAATTGGGAGCTTACGGTGCCTGCCTTGTCCGTTGGGTACCTAAACTGTACAGTTTGTTAATACAACTTCCCTTCTTTCTTCAGATATGGGTGTCCAAGCATGGAAGAGCTTGAAAGCTACAGTCAAGAATACAAGAAAAGATTAGAGGAAGTTGGAACACTTGGAGAAATACCTGAAAATTTAGCTCTTGAGGTAATTCATGGCAGCTGTGTCCTATACTTTAGTTCAGATGGGATTTTATTCAATAGCAACTGAAAGTGAAGTATAATGTCTTTGAGGCTTATTTGATACTTAATGAAGCACGATTTTGTTCTAAAGGTATCATCCCCAGGTGCTGAGAGGATACTAAGAGTTCCTGATGATCTGAATCGATTTAAAGACATGCCCATGAGAGTTTGCTATGCAGAAGATGCAGAGTCCAGTTGCCTAGAAAAGGACGGGGTGTTCCTGCTAGATTCTATTGAAAAAGAGTCGGAGAGTTGTGTGTGGAAGTTGGCAGATGTAAAAGAGAATAGAGATCCTCTAAGCAAAGGGAGGCCTTTAAGTCGTAAACGGAAGGATTGGAGATTAAATTTACCATTTAACATGCATAGAAGGGTAACTCTGTACCTTGAGTTCTAGTAAAATCTTATTGTTTTGTCAGAGATCAGGAAGATAGAATTTTTACCCCTCCCCCACCCCCCCCCCCCTTTTTTTTTTTTTTAATTTTCCTCTTTGAGATAAGTATATCTGAAACCTAAAATTAGCTCTGAAGAAGAGCAGTCGTTTTGAGTTTGTTGTTGTATCAGAATTCAGATATCCTTGAAATTTCTATAGCCTTCAGTTTAGTACTGGATGATATTTTAGTTCGCAAGATTCATGAGATTTTTTAAATGTTCTTGAAATATCAGTAGCCTTATCTTTGGAGATACGTTTGTAGTCTAAGCCCTTCTCCAAGAAGTTTAAAGGTGAAGCTTCTACTAATTTTGGCATTGTATTTTTTGGTTTATTTCTTGCGTGCTAAGTAAAGTTTCATGAAGTTGATTTCTCGAGGGCCTTATTGTGTATGTTATACTAGAAAAAGGCGCTAAAAAAACCACAAATAATTATAGAAACATATTCCTTGCTGCAATTTTGTTTTCTTTTGAGCTTTAAACATAAACATCGAAAGATTATAAGGAGTTTCCTTTTAAATTCATGCTTGACAATATTTTCAGTACGTTGTAATTCAGGTTTTATTGAGAAGAAACTTTTTTTGTTTTTAAGCATAAGTTTATTACTAAAAGCATATAGTGTGAACAACAATCTTTGCTCTTTTCGATATATTCTAGATAAATACGGAATCTTCATTTGTAATTATAGCCATTTAATCTTGTTTACAATTTAATATTCTTCAACATAATACGCCTGGATTCTCGGTTTGAAAGCTTCATCAAGGATCCTGATGAAATTCGTAGTTGCAGCTTGTTTTCTGTTTTGTTTTTCCTTCAATAGGTTTGAAAAGGCTGTTTATCAATCCCCTTCTCTTTTTCTTGCTGCAGAGGCTCAATCAGCTGTACTAAGAGGCAGTTCATTAATGGTTATAAAAAGGAAAAAAGGGAAGAAGAAGAAGAATATTCTCCCTTATTCCTAACTATATCGTTGCTTGGAAATTCTTTTTTGATGTCAAAATAGGAGGGATGTGTGAATTATATGCTCAGAGCTGTGAGATATTTGGAACGTTTTCTCATCTTTTTTTCTTCCTGCTTGATGGAATGCATATATCATGTCATGTTACCAGCCATGGAGGAGTATGTTAGTTGCGTTTCTTTCCCTTGGGCATAATTGCTGGTTAGTGGTCCTTCATTATGAGCTGCAATGATAGAAGATAAGTAATGAGGTCTGAGCTGCAGGACCACAATCTTGACTTAGTGCTTGCTTTGCCAATTCCTTTTTCTCAATCTCATCATGTCATTTTTTCTTTTTAATTTTCATTTAGCATGGTACAATGTTTGTGCCCTGACGGTAATTATTGCGAGACAAGGTTTATATATCAATTTCAATATTGGTATCTAGAGCTTTCACTAGTTTATCAACTCCATCTTTTCAGATTATGCAGATAAGTCACTTTAAGCATTGGGCATGTCAAATTTAGAAAATTTCAAATGGAACTGTTTCATCTAACTTCAAGCAAGTGAATGTAGATGATTGTGAATTTTTCAACTAAAAGGATTAAAATTTCAAGTCTTCAAAATTTTATGTGAAGAGCGAGCTTTACCTTATCTGTTTGTTCCATGAGCTGTCCTAACTTTGGTGTATTTATTTTTTATACAGAAAATATTATCATTAATTACTGGATGAAGTATTACATGTGTTAATTGCTAGCACATCTGTGATAGGTTTGGTCAAAATTTCTTTTCTTTGGCCGGTTCGTGTGATTTCTTCTGCCTTCCTATGAACTTACTTCCAAAATATGTCCCCTCCCCTAATCCTTTGTTTTTGAAGGAAACCTATGAGGCGTGCATACTCGCACAAAGACGCAAACTACAACATGATAAGATTTGGAATGCCTATGTGTAATTTAAACATACTCGTAGTATATTAATCTGTTATGTGAGTTCTGTTTCTTCGAGCATATGGTACTGGAGGTTCTAGGACTGGTGTCATTTTGCTCTCTCTTTCGGCACCCATGTGTAAACACATTTGCACACATATGGTACTTTTTTATTTTTTTCAAGTCAGTTCTATATGTTCTCCTCCTTTGCGTCTGGCCGATATCATTATATTGCTCAGAGATTGCAGAGTCAGTTTTTAGACAACTATTGGGAGATCAGGTCAATCACTAGCGGCCCTTTGGCTACTAAATGGAAATAAAAAAAGAATGGGAATATTTTATACAATGTTAATTATGTCATTGTTATTATTATTTAATAAGATTTTTTTTTAATTTTTTAAAATTTAGATGTGAAGATTATTTTTTATTCATTTTATTTATATTTTTATATCTAACATTATGTATATCAAACGATCTTTTTATGTATAAGCAAATTAGGGATTTGTTTAACTAAAAAATATATCAAACATATTTATACATTTATTTAGGATTGACTTAGAATAAGTACACCAAGCTATTATGAATAAATTATAAGCATATAAAAAATAAGTTTCATTTGAAAGTGTATTTGATATGTTTATATATTTATTTATGATTAGTTTTATCTTTTTTTAATTATTATTATCAAAACCAAACTTATCTAAAATTTTTCTACATTAATACTGCCTTTAAGAAGGTTGGTACATTATGTGCATTGCCAGATGTTCAGTGAGTTTACTGCGCAGAACAGTGCTGAGAACAAGCATAGGAGTAGTGAGCTTGCCCTTTTAAAAAGGTATGTGAAAAATTACAACTGTAGAAAGCGTTACTACGTTGGCTACATGAAGAATGATCAGTGGTCCCTGCTGTGTGGAGATGCTTAACTAGTCCATTCTATAGTTACCTGCATAATTTATACAGGACAACTGATAGGACAGCATGATGTTGAGAAGCTTTCTAGTCCTATTACGAAATGTTTGGTGTTTACTGAGTTGTTTTCTTTCTTAATTTGTTGGTGTGTTTTTCATGTCCTTGGTTTGCTTGCTTTTGATTCTGAAAGGTTTTAGACACAAACTTTATTTTCTCACCATTGGTTCCATCAGCACCTTATCAATGGAATAAACTACTGAATATTATTCCTTTGTCTGAGATTCATAGATGGTGTGGAAAATTGTAAAAGTTTGAGGACTTACCCCTCATATAGGTTAGTATAAATAGGTATTTTGAATGCATAACAATTAGTGAAAGCAAATAATGCCAAGGCAACTCCTCCTTGTTTTCTGTGTCTTTGAATTTTGTCTGAAATTGAATTTTATTTTCAAATAATCCTAATGGTGCATTCCTTTTATATAGGTTTGGTGGATTCAAGATTTTCTCTTCCAAGTGTTTTTCAAAGAATCATCTCTTTTTATTGACTGAACATTGGGCATATGTCAAAATTATTCTAATCTACGACAATTCCAGGTAATGAATCAAGTTCATTGTAAATAAGTGGGCCACCAGAAAAGAAGTAAATTTTGGTTTTGATATCAAAACATCGAAAACAAGCCTTCTATTATAATAGTAGTGCTGCTGACACAGCACAAGATGTTTAAAAATTTAAAAAAAAATAAAAAAAGAATTAAATCTCTTATTTGAGAGGCTCAACAAATTATACTGTCACTCTCATCTCGCCCAACCCAAAAAGAAACAATAGAGGATTCAGGTCCCAAAACATTAGCATGTGTCATATAGAAGTTCCTTTCATCACCAAATGACAAGAGCAAGTTAGGTCACCGAATCCTTTGGCTTCAAATGCAATCACACATTTATAGGTCTTTCTCAATTGCGCATGCCTGTACGTTTTGCCTTCCCATAATGGGGTTTTGCTAACATCTGGAAAAGAAAAATGACAACTTTGAAATGAAATGGCTAATTAAGTTTATTTCTCTATATTTGATTTCAGTTTCTTTCTTTTTTTTTTAGATAAAAGCTTCAAATTATTTTTTAAAATGAGTACAAATTAATCATTCATTTTAGAAATAACATATGTTCTGTTATTTCTTTTTTTTTTTTCTCTCAAATTTTAACCTTTTTGTTTTTTGGTGTGTATCATTTCGATTAATATCTTCCAGTGATGGGACAATTTTATGAGTTAAAAAGTTGTTATAGGTTGATGTTCTTTTCAGAAGTTGTCAATTACCTATAATTGTAGCCCACCTTGATTGGGATTCATTGCGTTTCAATAATGATGACATATAATGCAACGATGTTGGTGATATATCGAAAAATAAAACGCATCTAACTGATAATAATGAAGTTCTAATTTACAGAAAAAAATTTTAAGGATAAATATTACACAAAAAAATCTTTCAAATAAAGTGAGAAATCTCAAAGTGCATTAATGATGAAAAATAATCTTTAAAGAAATTGTTTTAAAAAAATAAAATAATCTTACTAATATAATATTAATTATGTTGGCTTAAAATATCTTTCTGCTAGCTTAACTTGAGAGTTTAGTTCTTAACTATTAAAACTCTCCTAGATTAACTTTGAATTCACTTTAAGTTTATTTTGGCTGTCTTTGGGAATAGATTTTTGCTTCAAAATATTTGTGATTATCGAAAATTATTTATTTTCCTAAACCATATAGATGTTTACGTAGTCATTATTATTACTATCTGCTTTTATATTCTTATTCACACAATGATTTTTTTTTTGAAATGACAGAAAATAAATGAAAATGTTATCCGAACTTCGAAGAGTTAAGACTGAATTAGACATGACAGTTACTAACGTAATTAGGTCCACCCCATGTGATTTTTCACATTCAATTACTAATTTCTGCACAACAATTCTGAAGTATAAGATGTAAAAAGAGAATTATAATAAAAGATTAAAAAATAAAAATATTTATTCTTAAAAATTTATTACGATTTATTTTAGAATAATCAACAAACAGTTAAATCTAATGATAATAATCTTTAAAAAAAAAAATTTCTTAATCCTTAAACGTTATTTTCTCAAATGTAAATAACTAAATATAGATATGATGAGTGTATAAAAAAAAAATAGATATGATGAGAATACATGATTTTGCACTCTTTTTTTTTTTCAAAATAGTCATATTTTCTAAAGGTTATATTTCATTTGCATAAACTGCATAATTAAAGTTTTCTTGCACATAATAACTTACTTTTAAAAGGTTAATTACATATAATATGCTTAATTTCTAAGTGAAAACTGCATAAATTTTATTGCATATATTTAGTTGAAAATCATTTCTAAAATATATAAATTTCTATTTTGGTTAATATTTTCTAAAACATTTCATGTGTATAGGTACTTGTATGTTTCAAAGAGTAGTTTTGACTTTGAGTGCAAGGATTGATTGATGAAAGCTTTGGCTGAAACGTCTCTGCAATATCAACCAAAAAATGACATATAACCAAATAGTTAATAATGTTGGGCCACTCGTTTTATTCTTTTTCATGATTGAACATTTGATGGTTTACATATTTATTACAATTTTCCCTTTAGCTTTTTTATTAATAAATTAGTTAAAACTTCAAAATAAATTTATTAATTAAACAACTCAAGTTCTTGAATGATAGAATTCTCTATAATTTTTTTTTTTGAAAAAGAGTTTTTACGTTGTTTTTTTTGGGGTGCCCCCATAGGGTTTTTAAATTAGAAAAATGTAAAAAAAAAAAAAAATTTTAACTTTAGATTGCTTGTGAATAGTTTTTTAAAATCTTAAAATAAAAAAATTGGGTCCCTCATCTTTTATAATTCTAGAAATAAGTCATTTATTTAATTTTTTTTATAAAAATTTGGTGTGAAATTAAGGGTGATTTCTTTTTTTTTTTTTTTGGGGGATATGCATTGGGGATAAATGGAAGTTTGCCGTATCAAGAGAAATCTGATAAAATATTTGAGTTAATATCGTTATAGCTAAAAAAAAGGACTTATTTCTTAAAGTGTAAAAATTGAATGATCTGTTTTTTTTTTATTTTAAAAATTTTAGGAGCTATTGTAAATGACCATTTGCATTTTTTTTCCTTAAAAAATATGATATAAACATAAAAATTAGGTGCACTTATTTCTATGATGTAAGGATAGTTTTATATTTATTTAAGAAAATCATATATAACCTCCGTAAACTATAGTTTAATTACGTTTAATACACACATTTTAAAATGTAATACCATATTCCCTTACGTTATCACGAGAGGTCAAAACATTATATATTGGTTATGAACTAATATCTAAAAGCTATATGGTTGTCGCGTTATATACTGTGTAAGAAGGAAAATTATGGAAGATGATAGAGAAATAAGGTGTACATGATAAGCATGTGGTTTTTAAAGTCGAATTGATTTTTTAGTACTTCAAAGATGCACTTTATCTTAAATATTTCATATAGTTGTCCAATATTTTTTTAACCCTCATATTTAGCCCATTAACAAATAATTAATGAGACAAGTGATATAGTATAATAGAATAAGTGATATAATCATTAGATGCTTGTGTTGTATGATTTAGGGACTTGAGCGCACAATTCAAAAGAATATTTATATAATGTTTTGATAGCTAATGTTAAGTGTAAATCATATCTATTTAATTGTATAAAATGTAAATTTTTAGTGATTAATTCAGCTGTGTCTGACATAATTTTAATGTGTTTTGAATTAAAAGCTGTTGGTAGTAGCATGTAAGCTTTTTGATTGAAGAGGTAATTTGGTATTCTACACACTCCCCAAGGCATTTGACACCAGTATGCAAGAAAATCAAGCATTCTAAGTTGATTAGAAAATGACACATAGGCTGCGTGAGTCACATGACTGTGTTCAGATGTCCTAAATCAAATTGTGCACTTGGGAGCGACATGTGCAAGTCATGTAACTTTACACTCCCACGTTTAAAGACCCTGAAATGGAATGAATAATCAGAGGCCAACATGTGCAAGCCATGCAATTGGGTGATATTGACATGGGCTGCCTATGTGTAAAAAATCAAAGAAACTTCAGGGAATCTATGATGTAAAGTAGAGCAATTTTAGCTTTAGAAAGGAAAGAGGTGATCGAAAGAGGAGCTCTAGAGATCCATTGGACATGGAAGAGATTTGCAATTTCTGAACTCCATCATTAGTTTCTTCTATACCTTTTCCTTTGTTGTTGATTACAGATTTGATTTTCTTTGATTTTGTGTTGTTAATTTTGATTATGAGTAGCTAGATCTTTTAGTCTAAAATTTAGATGAATTTTTTTATGGATTAAATTGAGTTGAGAAATTTTTTATACTAATTTTGATTAGATTAATATATTGTTTTATTTCTCTTGTTCATAAATGACTAGCTATATAAAAAAACCAAAAGGATAATTATAATATAGATCACAAGAGCAATAGACTTGGGTAGTAATTTTATAGTAATATAAGTTGTATTTGAGTGATTTGTCAATTGTAAACTTGCATCAAATCCTTAAACGTAATGGGTTCACTTTAAGTTTATGATTACGAGAGTAAACATATACTTAATTTGAATATTGTGATTTGTTTTCAGAGGAAAATTCATTTATATTAGTGGAATTATTATTAATTCAATCGAATTTAATTACAAATGATTACTTTGAATAAAGTTTATGAAGTAATAAGATTCTAGATTCTAATACATTTTTTATTCTCAATTTAGTCTTTATTTAGTTAATCTTATTGCTCTTATTTTTTTGTTTGTTGATTTTTTTAAATTCATTAGGTAATCTAGATAATAGTATTTAAAATTTGGCAATTGGTAACTAATTTTTCTTCCTTGAGAGAATGATATTGTACTTATTTTATTACTAGCATGTGACTTGTGCTCTTGTAGAATTAACACAACAAGTTTTTGGTGTTATTATCAACAAAGGCATATCAATATCAATTGAAATTTTTGTCCAGTTAATCTAGATAATTTTTTTTTCTTTTCCTTTACTTTCTTTTGTTTGTCTTAAGTTTGATCTTTGTTTAATTTCTAGTTTCCCTCTTTCAAGTAATTGAAACCTATGAGTCACTCATTAGGTGTTGTTCTTCTAAAGGCTAATTTTGAGCCAAAACACATACTTTATGCTAGATGCAAGCAACATGATGTTCTATAAGAACCTTAATCAACAAATCAAAGAGAGAATCTAGTAGACAAATCTCACTAAGAAGCTAAAGGAGCTCCTAATCGCCATTGTAGACCTGTGTAATATTATGTGATTCCATATGCATAAGGTTTGAATAACAATGTAGTCAACCCAACAGTTGTAGTGAATGACTTTGAAATTAAATATAGGATAATTCAGATGGTATAGCACAATGAATTTGGAGGAGTAGTAAATGAGAATTCTAATGTACATTTGACTCATTTTATAAAGTTTTGTGATACCATTAAAATGAATAAGTTTTCAATAGATGCAATCAGACTTTAATTGTTCCCCTTCTTTCTAAAAGACAAAGCTACATTATGGTTGGACTTTATGCCTTCTCAATCTTTTCCCATATAGGAAGAGTTTTCACATGCATTCCTAGTTAAGTATTTTCCTTTGAGCAAAACCTATAGATTGAGAAATGAGATACAAAGTTTCTTGTAATGAGATGGTGAATCTTTATATGATATATAGGAGCAATTTAAGGACTTACAAAGGTGATGCCCGCATCATGGCATCTAAGATTGGATGTTAGTTCAGATATGTTATAACAGGCTAAAATGTGAACTTAGAGTCAATTTAGATGTTGTAGCTGAGAGATCCCTCTTGGCTAAAATGCTAATGAAATGATAGACATCATGCAGGCGATGGATGCTAATCATTATAATTGACCTAATGAAAGGCACCTCTCCAGGAGAGTTGCTAATGTTATGGAGATGGAGAGCATCTATATATTCAATAATAAAATAGATACAAAGTTTGATATACCTGTGGTGAAATTCGATCAGTTTGGCATTAATGCAGTTTCAAATTCTCCATCTTATTCTAGTTGTACACTTTGTGATGGTGATCATCTATATAGTGAATGTCATAATAACTCCTTAAGATCTTGTGCATTCAAACAAGTGTAGTATGTATCAAACAATTTCATACCACAAAATAATCCATATATAGTAACTTATAATCATGGATGGCGCAATTATTCCATACTAGCTTTGGGAAATTAGAGTCAGAATGATCCAAGGAATTCAAGGAATCAAAGTGGACCATCTAGATTGACCTTTTAACTTAGGAATAAAAGGATTCAATTTTAGAATGACAATAAGCAAGGTTGAGAAGTTGCATTTTCAATGTGTCTTTTGAGTGATTTACAAAGTTAGAATCCAAGTTAGATAAGTTGGCTAGTCATAATAGGAACTAGAAATGCAATTGAGTCAGTTAGTTAGATCATCCAATACTAGGTGTCATGCCCCATTTCTCCAAGAGAAGGGGTGACCACACGGGAAGTCTATACAAGGTTCTTGCCTACAGTTTGATTACTACACTAAGTCTAACCCTGCCTCATTGAATATATCGAATTTACTTCCTTTTGTGCACCGGCTTTTTATAGAAATTTCGACAGAGTGTCCCCTATAAATAGGACATCCCAAATTTCTACAAACAGCCAGAGTGTAATAAAACAACAACAGAGAGCTCCGCTCTCTTTAACTAGTCAGCACAGCATCAACAACCAAAAAAAAGAGGGGAGGGGAAAACATCATCCCGAACCACTGGACCTAATCCTAAAATACTTTACAGATAACCCTCAATTCATTACAATAAATATCAAAACCAAAAAGGAAAGCTAGTCGAGCCCCTAATTCCAAAAAGGAGGCTTACCGCCACGCGCCTCAGCTCTAAGATGAGGGAGGCAGATCAGGTCCAGAGGCGCTATCTGAAAAAAAAAAAAACATTTAGAATTTGAAAGGGGTGAGATAAACTCAGTGAGCAGATAATAGATATCAAAAGTTATAGCAAGAATCACATCAATGAACTAAAGGAGCAAAAATCAACCATCACACATTACACCTTAGTCAGTCCCTACCTATTGTATGCACGAATACCCATTTAGACTTAGCTCTTTAATGTAGTTACGTAGTGGACATTTATCACTAAATTTGATAGGGTAGCGGCTACGCCTCGTTGGCAGCTCCTTGCCCCATTCACCTGGGTGGCTGCGCCTAACGGGCAGCTCCTTCTCTACTCGTTTTACTTACGTGTCCTAATTCACACTTTCTGGGGGTGGCTACATCTCGTTGGCAGTTCCTTACCCGTTTCACTCGGGTGGCTACGCCTAACGGATAGCTCATTTTCCACCCAGTCCTTTTACCATACCTGACTTGGTCCTATGGTAGTTGATACACACACACCAACCCATAATTCTTACATTCATATATGACTATATATATACCCTTAGCCCAAATCTTAATTAGTATATTCTTTATTTGTGTATACTTATATATATATCGTTTTGTACAAAAAGTTTGGAATTTACAGGAAGTAAGGATTAACCCAACATTAAGTAATCAAATCAATCAATATAAGTGCATGACCTTAGAAATGTATATATATATATATATATATATGCAGTAAATCAGGACTAGAAAATAAATAAATACAAAAATTGAAAATGACTAAAGTTACTTCTCTAACTAGCTCCTCTCTCGGGTGCAATTCGTTTTCACAGGGCAGGCATACATATATATATGTATATAATTATATATATCCATATGCCAATTCATCTCCCTACAATGACTTAATCCAGAAAATAACAAATTCAAGATTAATGAAATGGAAATTAATTCGAAATCCATTATTTACTCACAAACGGTGCCCTAGAACTCAGTCCTTGTTTCTCCTTGAAAGGCCCGGTTCCCTTTTTCTGTCAAGGCTCCGAGAATTTCTGTAATACCCAGAGTTGACGGCACTTGCTCCTCTTCAAAAGTTCAACTCCCTTGTAGTAAATGTTCCCAGAGTTTCCTACTAGCACCAAACTTACTAAATCATTACGTAGATCCCAAAACAACAATTCCTAACATCTATCTACTTCAGTGATAGCTTCCTAATCATTTCCTTCCATTCTTTAATTCACCCATTACATATAAAATTTCCTCTTAGCTTAACCCCTCTCATAACCTTTTAAATTCCTATTCTGAGTTTCAAAAATTGTTCCTAGGGATTAGAAATTGAAAGTTGTGAGTAATTATCATAACAAGAAAATCTCATTCCAAGATCCCTAATTTCCTTCCCCCCCTTCTACATTCGGCCAGCAACAGGGGCAAAGCTTCAACACGCCTAGGTTTCCCCTTTTTTTTCTTGGTTCAAGCCGAAAATGGAAGGAAAGAATGAAAATTGATGGATCTGGGATTTGATTTGAGGAATAGCCGACTTACCGTAGCTGCTGCAACTTCAGGCTTGCGCACGAACAGGAGCTCCACCTGGCGACGAGAGAGGGAGCTCTGTGCAACGCCGAGGAGGACTTCGTTGGTGGGGGAGAGATGCTGCAGTTCTACGGGGAGGAGACTCGCGAGCTCGCCGAAGGAAGAGGTGATGCGACGGAAGGAGGAGAAACAGCTACAGAGAAGGAGAGCAAGGAAGGTGTCTACGGGAGGAAGGAAGCAAGAGTCAGCAAAGAGAAAACGAACCAAAAAAAAACTGGAAGGGGATAAAATAATTAAATTAATAAACAGAAACCCCCTATTTCCTTCTTTTTTTCTCCGGTTCTTACAGTCTTCTCTCCTTTAGGAAATTCGGTCCCCGAATTTTTTTTATCAAGAAAATGGAATTCTAACCTCATGACTCAAACAAGTGGGGATATTTAGTACGCATTTCTCCTTCTACTTCCCATGTAGCTTCCTCCTATGAATGGTTACGCCATAGCACCTTAACCATTGTCACTTCTCTCGAACGAAGTTTCCTTACCTGCCTATCCACAATTGAGACAGGTTCTTCCTTATATGTCAACCCTTTATCCAGCATGATATCTTGAGATTTGATTACATGTGAAGGGTCAGACAAGTACTTCTTTAACATAGACACATGAAATACTGGATGTACTCCCGCTAATTCTGGTGGTAAATCCAGACGATACGCCACCTGACCAACCCGATCTAGTATTTCATAGGGTCCCACATATCTCGGACTCAACTTCCCCTTCCTACCAAACCTCATTACTCCTTTCATTGGAGATACCTTCAGGAACACCAAATCACCTACGAAAAATTCTAAGTCTCGCCGCCTGTGGTCCACATAGGACTTTTGCCGACTCTGGGCCGTCAACAATCTCTCTTTTATCACCCGCACTTTATCTAGTGCATCTTGTACCAGATCAGGGCCTAACAGTTTGGCTTCACCAACTTCAAACCATCCTATTGGAGACCTATATCGCCTCCCATATAGTGCTTCGAATGGTGCCATTTGAATACTAGCTTGATAACTGTTATTATATGCAAATTCTGCCAAAGGCAGATGATTTTCCCAGCTACCACCAAAGTCTAAGATACATGCTCTCAACATATCTTCCAGAATTTGTATCGTTCTCTCAGACTGCCCATCAGTTTGAGGATAAAAAGCAGTACTGAGGTCTACTCTCGTACCCAAGGCCTCTTGGAAAGCCTTCCAGAAACGAGATGTAAATTGAGGACCTCTATCAGAAATTATGGATACTAGTACTCCATGCAATCTCACTATTTCGCTTAAATAGAGTTGCGTATACTTAGCCACATCATAAGTAGTCTTGACAGGAAGGAAATGTGCTGCCTTAGTTAATCTATCCACAATTACCCAAATAGAATCATACCCTCTCAGGGTACGGGGTAATCCAGTTACGAAATCCATCGTAATTCTCTCCCACTTCCATTCAGGTATTTCTAGTCGCTGGTGTAACCCTGCTGGTTTTTGATGTTCAGCCTTCACCTGTTGGCACACTAGGCAACGAGAAACAATGTCGACTACATCTCCCTTCATACCATCCCACCAATAGGATTGCTTCAAGTCCTGGTACATTTTTGTTGATCCCGGATGGATGGTATATGCTGAATGATGAGCCTCCTCTAAAATCTCTCTCTTTAAATCCCCCACTCTAGGCACACATAACCGGTCTCCAACTCTAAGTACTCCTTCTGAATCAACAATGAATCCACTATCTTTCCCACTCCTTACTCCTTCAATCCTCTCGCTCAACTTAGGGTCGAGCTTCTGAGCCACCTTTACCCTTTCTATGAGGGTTGAACAAGCTTGCATATGAGCTAAGAATGCTCCAGAATGAGAAATTTCAAACTTCGTTCCTCCATTCTCCAAATTATGGACTTCTTCCATTAACGGCCTTCTCTCTTCCGCAATATGAGCTAAACTGCCCATTGACTTCCTACTTAAGGCATCCGCTACTACATTGGCCTTACCAGGATGATAGAGAATGTTGCAATCATAGTCCTTGAGTAACTCCATCCACCTGCGTTGTCTAAGGTTGAGATCTTTTTGCTGAAAGATATATTTAAGACTTTTATGATCGGTATAGATCTCGCAGGTCTCGCCATAAAGGTAATGCCGCCAAAGTTTAAGGGCAAATACCACGGCTGCCATTTCTAAATCATGAGTAGGGTAATTCTGCTCATGTCCTTTGAGCTGCCTAAAAGCATAGGCTATCACACGTCCATGCTACATAAGGACACATCCCAACCCTATTCTTGAGGCATCATAATACACTGTGTAGCCTCCTATCCCAGATGGTAACGTTAGGACAGGGGCTGAAGTCAAACACTTCTTCAGTTTCTGAAAACTTTCTTCACAATCATCCGACCACTGAAATTTAACTTGCTTTTGCGTCAGTCTGGTCAACGGGGCAGCTATTTTTGAAAAATCTTTTACAAAGCGGCGATAGTACCCAGCTAAACCCAAAAAGCTGCGAATCTCCGTAACTGTAGTAGGTTTAGGCCACTTTTGGACGGCCTCTACCTTATTTGGATCCACTTGGATACCATCCCTCGAAACAACATGGCCCAAGAATGCCACTTGATCTAGCCAGAATTCGCACTTAGAAAATTTTGCATATAAGTGCTCTTCTCTTAATCGCTGCAACACTAAGCGTAAATGCTGTTCATGCTCTTCCTGGCTCTTTGAATAAATTAGGATGTCATCAATGAATATTATGACAAACCTATCCAGAAATGGCCTAAATATCCGATTCATCAAATCCATGAATGCTGCCGGTGCATTAGTTAACCCGAAGGACATTACTAAGAACTCATAATGACCATAACGGGTCCTAAAAGCCGTCTTGGGGATATCTTCCTTTCTTATCCTCAATTGGTGGTACCCGGAACGCAAATCTATCTTGGAAAAACACTGCGTACCTTGCAACTGATCAAAAAGATCGTCAATACGGGGTAATGGATACTTATTGCGTATTGTTACTTTATTAAGTTGCCTGTAATCAATACACAATCGAAAAGACCCATCCTTTTTCTTCACAAAAAGTACTGGGGCACCCCAAGGAAAAACACTCGGGCGGATAAAACCCTTATCCAACAAGTCTTGCAGCTGTATCTTCAACTCCTTCAACTCTAACGGTGCCATACGATAAGGGGGCATAGAAATTGGTTGCGTGCCCGCAACTACCTCAATATGAAACTCAATCTCTCTATCCGGTGGCAATCCCGGTAACTCTTCAGAGAACACATCATCAAACTCCCTAACTATAGGAACTTGTTGCAGGTTTACCGTCTGTGCATCCACATCCTTAATGACAGCCAAATATCCTTGGCACCCTCTTCTTAGCAACCTCTGTGCTTTCAGCAAGGAGATAAGATTAATTGGCACTCCATTACAATCACCCTGTATCAAAAAGGGCGACTCACCTGGGATATGAAATCTTACCACCTTTGAATAACAGTCTAACGTAGCATGACAAGAAGCTAACCAGTCCATACCCAGAATCACATCAAAATCAGTCATATCTAATATCGCCAAGTCTGTTAAGGTTTCCCTACCCTCAGTAAGAACCTCACAGGACTGGCATACATAATCCACTGATAACGATTCACCGATCGGAGTCACAACCATGAAGGGATCCTCTAATTTAATTAAACCCCTACCAATCCGCTGAGCAAAGTGAGGGGATACATACGAATGAGTGGAACCATGATCAAATAATACACGAGCATCGTAAGAGCAAACTTAGAGAGTACCTGTCACTACTGCATTGGAGGCCTGCGCATCCTGTCTCGTCAAGGCAAATACCCGAGCCTGTCCTCTCCCTGCAAAGGCTGATCCCCTACTTCCTGCACCTCTCCCAACACCACTCCTGGTCGGTTGGGTAGGAATTGATTGAATCGGTGTAACTGCTATAGGGGCCGTCTGATGGGATGATGAAACCGATCCATGACTAGACCCACGTTGCTGGAGCGGGCAATTCTTCTTTAGATGTCCCACTTGCCCATAGAGGAAACATGCACCTGTCGCCTTATAACACTGCCCAGAGTGGAGTTTCCCACAAGTAAGGCAACGGTTGCTATTGCGCTCCATTTGGACTGGACCATGCTGGGCTTGACGTCCAACAGCACTCTGATCTGTCCGCTGACTAACTGCAATACCAGAAGGCTGTGCAGATTTCCTTGAAACTAGAGATAATGTCTAGCTGTGATCTTAGAGTCTTGACCCACCCGTCAAGTACCCCCCACCCTGGTGCTTACCCTCAAACCTCTTCCTCTTTTTTGAAAAGAGGGCATTATCTTCCATCCCTTGCAACTCAATCTTCCTTGCACAATCAACTGCCGCAGCATAGGAAGAAAAGTGTTCAACCTGAGCTGCTACTGCATTATACAATGGGCGTAACAATCCGTCCACAAATCTCTCAATCCGATCTCTCTCTGTAGAGACCAAATGAGGTGCATAACGTGAGAGCTGTGTATAACGGATATCATATTCAGAGACACTCATGCCTGGAACTTGCCTCAAGACCTCAAACTCTCGGCGTCTTGCATCTCTAGTGCTCTTGGGTAAAAACTTAGCCATGAAAGCTTCCTTAAATTCCTCCCAAGTCATCGGAGGTAATCCTGCAGGTCTTCCTTGGAACACGGTCTCATACCAGGTATAAGCCACATCCTGCATCTGATAGGTGGCTAGTTCTATTTTTTCTTCACCCGAGCATTTTAGGGCTCAGCACGCCTTTTCAACACCATCCATGAAGAGTTGGGGATCTTCTCGGCTATCAGACCCAGAAAATGTTGGCGGTTTCAATTTCAAGAATCTTGATATCAAATCATCAGCATTCCTCCGTTCATTCTGTACTTGCTGCATCACTGGAGCAGGCTGAGGCTGTACTTGAGATTGTGGAGCTACAGTACTTACTAATTGCTCAATTCTAGCCCCCTGTGCTTGCACTACATTTGCTAGTGCCTCCACAGTCCCTTGTAACCTAACCACCAAGGCATCCAATGATCCTGATTGCGTTTGAGGAGGCATAATTCCTTCTCCTGTTACATTCTCTATCGGGGGCGGGGCGGCCCTGCCTTGCCCACTACGCCCTCCACGTCTACCTCGACCTCTACTGGCTCCTCTACCGGCTCCCCTACCACGACCCCTAGGGGCTGGGGCCATCGGTGGGGCAGGAGCCTCAACAGAAGGCTCATCTGCATTTTCTTCTGTAACTGTCCCTACAGTTGCGCTAGATCCAGCCGGCATCATTGTTCTATAAAAACCAAAACACAGTTTTAGAACAAAACAAAGGAAACCAATCATTCATAAACATACAAATTCATAAACACCCATGCCTCCTTAAGTCTTACACTTAAAGAAGGAACCCTTAATACCCTATAAGGCCTCTAATGATATCTTAGTTATAATTATACCCGGGTTCATAAAGATAACTAAGGCGTCATTAGAGAGCACTTATTTCACAGGACACAGGAACTTATGCTCTGATACCAACTTTGTCACGCCCCATTTCTCCAAGAGAAGGGGTGACCACACGGGAAGTCTATACAAGGTTCTTGCCTACAGTTTGATTACTACACTAAGTCTAACCCTGCCTCATTGAATATATCGAATTTACTTCCTTTTGTGCACCGGCTTTTTATAGAAATTTCGGCAGAGTGTCCCCTATAAATAGGACATCCCAAATTTCTACAAACAGCTAGAGTGTAATAAAACAACAACAGAGAGCTCCGCTCTCTTTAACCAGTCAGCACAGCATCAACAACCAAAAAAAAGAGGGGAGGGGAAAACATCATCCCGAACCACTGGACCTAATCCTAAAATACTTTACAGATAACCCTTAATTCATTACAATAAATATCAAAACCAAAAAGGAAAGCTAGTCGAGCCCCTAATTCCAAAAAGGAGGCTCACCGCCACGCGCCTCAGCTCTAAGATGAGGGAGGCGGATCAGGTCCAGAGGCGCTATCTGAAAAAAAAAAACATTTAGAATTTGAAAGGGGTGAGATAAACTCAGTGAGCAGATAATAGATATCAAAAGTTATAGCAAGAATCACATCAATGAACTAAAGGAGCAAAAATCAACCATCACACATTACACCTTAGCCAGTCCCTACCTATTGTATGCACGAATACCCATGTAGACTTAGCTCTTTAATGTAGTTACGTAGTGGACATTTATCACTAAATTTGATAGGGTAGCGGCTACGCCTCGTTGGCAGCTCCTTGCCCCATTCACCTGGGTGGCTGCGCCTAACGGGCAGCTCTTTCTCTACTCGTTTTACTTACGTGTCCTAATTCACACTTTCTGGGGGTGGCTACATCTCGTTGGCAGCTCCTTACCCGTTTCACTCGGGTGGCTACGCCTAACGGATAGCTCATTTTCCACCCAGTCCTTTTACCATACCTGACTTGGTCTTATGGTAGTTGATACACACACACCAACCCATAATTCTTACATTCATATATGACTATATATATACCCTTAGCCCAAATCTTAATTAGTATATTCTTTATTTGTGTATACTTATATATATCGTTTTGTACAAAAAGTTTGAAATTTATAGGAAGTAAGAATTAACCCAACATTAAGTAATCAAATCAATCAATATAAGTGCATGACCTTAGAAATGTATATATATATATATGCAGTAAATCAGGACTAGAAAATAAATAAATACAAAAATTGAAAATGACTAAAGTTACTTCTCTAACTAGCTCCTCTCTCGGGTGCAATTCGTTTTCACAGGGCAGGCATACATATATATGTATATAATTATATATATCCATATGCCAATTCATCTCCTACAATGACTTAATCCAGAAAATAACAAATTCAAGATTAATGAAATGGAAATTAATTCGAAATCCATTATTTACTCACAGACAGTACCTTAGAACTCAGTCCTTGTTTCTCCTTGAAAGGCCCGATTCCCTTTTTCTGTCAAGGCTCCGAGAATTTCCGTAATACCCAGAGTTAACGGCACTTGCTCCTCCTCAAAAGTTCAACTCCCTTGTAGTAAATGTTCCCAGAGTTTCCTACTAGCACCAAACTTACTAAATCATTACGTAGATCCCAAAACAACAATTCCTAACATCTATCTACTTCAGTGATAGCTTCCTAATCATTTCCTTCCATTCTTTAATTCACCCATTACATATAAAATTTCCTCTTAGCTTAACCCCTCTCATAACCTTTTAAATTCCTATTCTGAGTTTCAAAAATTGTTCCTAGGGATTAGAAATTGAAAGTTGTGAGTAATTATCATAACAAGAAAATCTCATTCCAAGATCCCTAATTTCCTTCCCCCCTTTCTACGTTCGGCCAGCAACAGGGGCAAAGCTTCAACACGCCTAGGTTTCCCCTTTTTTTTTCTTGGTTCAAGCCGAAAATGGAAGGAAAGAATGAAAATTAATGGATCTGGGATTTGATTTGAGGAATAGCCGACTTACCGTAGCTGCTGCAACTTCAGGCTTGAGCACGAACAGGAGCTCCACCCGGCGACGAGAGAGGGAGCTCTGTGCAACGCCGAGGAGGACTTCGCCGGTGAGGGAGAGATGCTGCAGTTCTACGGGGAGGAGACTCGCGAGCTCGCCGAAGGAAGAGGTGATGCGACGGAAGGAGGAGAAACAGCTACAGAGAAGGAAAGCAAGGAAGGTGTCTACGGGAGGAAGGAAGCAAGAGTCAGCAAAGAGAAAACGAACCAAAAAAAAACTGGAAGGGGATAAAATAATTAAATTAATAAACAGAAACCCCCCCTATTTCCTTCTTTTTTTCTCTGGTTCTTACACTAGGGTTCAAGGAAACTTACCTAGTAAAACTAAGGTTAATTCTAAGGAGCAGTGCAAGGCAATCACTTTGAGAAGTGGTTGACAACTAAGGAAGATTTCTAATTAGATAGAGCATTCCATTTAGTAAGATAAAGTGGTTGAGGAAAACTAGATAGCAACCTAATTCAGATTGGAGACAACAAGGAAGAGACTAATAATCCCCCAATACCAGCACCAATCTAGACATATGTGCTTCTAATCCAATTCCCTCATAGACTAAAATAATGAAAATTAGATAAATAGGTTGACAAACCTTTTTATATCTTTAAGCAACTTCACTTATAGATGTGTTAGCTTAAATGCTAACTTATGTGAAGTTCCTCAGAGAAATTGTCAAACAAAAAAAAGTTGAAATATTATACTACTATTGCACTTACTAAGGAATGCAGTGCGATAATCTAAAAAAAGCTACAACCTAAGCTTGCAGATCCATAGAGTTTTTCTATTCCTTATATTATTGGTAATGTAGATTTTGATCACACATTGTGTGATCTTAAAGTTAGTGTTAGATTGATGCCTCTATTTATTTGCAAGAAACTGGGCTTAAGAGAACTAAAGCCAACAAAATTTGACATTGTAATTAGCAAACATATCAATCAAGTAGCTAGTAAGAGTGCTAGAAAATGCTTAGATAAAGGTTGACAAGTTTTTATCTTTCTATAGATTTTATGATTTTTGTAACATCCCAAAATTAATTAAGGTGTTAATCATGGATTAAGATTAATTAAGGATAATTAATAGAGGATAATTGGGTAAGTTAGTGAATAGGTATTCTAGAGAGATAAATTATTAATATGGATTTAAGAATTTATTTGGGATAGAAACTTCACCTAGGCCCAAATTAATGAATCATGATGAGAGGCTAATGGAGGCCTAATGAGTTAGGTACAAATCCAATCCAATTTAGTGTGATAGAGGCCCAAGATCCACCTTGTATAGGCTCTTATAAATGGCCCAATAACCCTTGTGCAGACCCAAACTCTTGAGCTCTTAAAACTTGGCCCAAACCTAATTAAACTTCAGCAACCCAATGCATAAGAACTGGCCCAATAAAATCTTGCAGCCCAACACTTTAAAACTGGCCCAACAAGCTAAAGTCTGAAGCCCATGTGGAGTTGGACTTGGAGCAACCCATGACCCATCCCTTGACCCAACTTAAACCCACCTAAAACCCTAATACTTTAGCCACTTTCTCTTTTGCTGAAACATAAGAAGCAAAATTCAGAGTTTGAGAGGGAGGCTAGGGTTGGGGGTAAAAATTCTTCATTTTCACATACTTAGAGCAAGATACAGCCAAGGTAATAGTTATACAACTTAATCCCCTCATCTTTCTCTTTAATTTGGCCCGATTAGTTTTTCATTTAGAGAATTTTCATCATATCCAAAATCTGAAATGTGGGTGTTTGGAGATTTTCTTGGTGAAATTCGTAGGTTGACGTTGGGGCTGGTATTAGGTGAGTTTAAACCCCCCCATTTTGATGCTTTCTTTGTTGGTTTGAGACCCTCATAGCTGATTTATATTATGGGTAGTAATTTTGTACAAATTTGCTTAGGATTTTGGGTGGAATATTGAGATTTCTAGAAGAGGACACTTAAATCTGAATTTGATATTTGTGATAGCTAGGTAAGTATTCTTTAGGTAGTTAATAGCATTTAAATCCCTTAGATACTCATTGTAACTGTTAATGATGAATTAGAATAGTAATTATCTGTGCTATGATTATAGGGAGACTCTGCTCTATTGGTAGTTGTTGCAAATTTGACTACAAGTGAGGTAACCGGGGTTTACATTAATTCCATGCATATGTCGGTTTAAATTTCATACTTGCTGTATATGAATGATTTGAAATGTTGAATGAATTGGTTGGCTATCTATTGTATGATGATTGGACCTTGTGAGTCCATAGTGGAGCTGTGGTGCGGCTGCCACCCGTGCATGTGCTTCGATCGGGCACTGGGTTATGATCAAACCCTATATACACTGAGCCCTGGTTATGCTCAATGGGGAGCAGGTGCCGTGGACAGGCCTCTCCCGGTGTTAATGGCCTTTAACATGTTAAAAATATGATTGCTAGTATGGGATAGTAATAATGATAGCCTAATTATTTTATTTACTGAGATGACTGATATGATTCTGATATTGATTTTGATTCATGCATATATGTTAATTAAACTGGATTATATGATAGAATTGCCTTGGTTACTGAAATTTATATCTCACCCCGTTTTATGGGATTACAATTTCAGGTGAAGGTTCCTCGGGTAAGGATAAAGGTAAGCAAGTGGATGAACATCCATGAGCTGAGGCCCGGTGTGGGGGAGCTACACTTAGTCTGAGTAGACTAGGATAGATGCTGATTTTTGTTAGGTCTTGTATAGCATCATCATGTATCTATATTGCCAAATGTAGGAATCTGTATTTTGATAATATACTGTGTACTTATTGAGGAGTAGGCCTCACTGTAAATTGGTATTTGATGTATGGATTTATGATATCTACTATGAGTCTTGTTGAAGTCTGATATAGCTTATTATTAGAAATGAAATCTTGATATATATTACTATGAACCCCCAATTGATTGGGTACCAAGTGATAGTTGCTGATAGTTTATGAACTCATGTTATTGTTATTTTACAAACTTGCTGATATATGGACTTGCTGTCATAGGATAATTAGAGAGAGGGAATTGACCCTTGGGTCTTGAACTAATAAGGATAGATTAGCTGGATAAATTAGGCTAATGAAGGATAGTGAGCCCCTACAATCAAAGTAGAGGGGCCCTAGGGTGAGATTGGAGGGAGAAAGGAGAGTATGAGTTCAGATTTTCAGAGTGTAAGACCAGAAGGCACTTCGCCGCGGCTAAAATGGAGTTGGCCGTGACCAATAGAGGCGAAGTTGTCCAGGGAAAGTGCTAGAGAGGAATTCGCCGCGGCGAAATGTGAGAGGTCGAACTGGGAGTCGTTTAAAGAGAAATTAGCTGCGGCGAATTATGGAATTGGCCGCGGTAAACTTTTAAGAAAATGTTCCCGGCATTCCAGAGAGGAATTGGCCACGGCGGAAGTAGGAATTGGCCGCGGCCAATATCAAGAGGCGAGCAAGGGAGTTCCAGAAGGCTTCTTCGTCGCGGCGCCATGTATGTTGGCCGCGGCGAAAGTCCAACTCGCCGCGGCGAATTAGTGATAAAGAAACAGAAAGGAATTGGTCGCGGCTAAGGGTAATTTGGCCGCGGCTAACATGCTGAAACACTTATATTAACTAAAAAATCTTAGTTTTTCATATGTTAATCACAAAGGATGATCTAGAGTCATTAGGATGGGTTATAACTAATGAGTAATAGATCCAAGGCTTATAAATGGATGCTTAATTCCCTTATGAATATAAGTGTATGTAATCGTATGATTGATGACTCTAATCACATTAAGGTTTAAATTTTTTTACATTTTCATGACCTATAGTGATTAATCACGTGTTTAACCTTAATTATGATGATAAGAAATTAGGGTTGTCACAATTTTCGATATAATGGAAGATACATTAATGACTTTAATTTTGGGACAACCATTTTTAGCTACAATTGAGGCTTTGATTGATGTGAAAGATGATAAATTTACTTTCAAAGTATGTAAGGGAATGGTAAAGTTTAATTTGTTTAAAGCTATGAAAAATCTCGATGTTGATATTATGGATCATTGTTTTAGAATATACTGAATTGAATTTTTGAAACTTAGATGGTCTAACCCTTTTAAGGTAATCAAAATTTTTCTCTACAAAGAAATAGAAATTGTTAGTAATGCTACAAGGACCTTAAAGGTCAATGGCTAGTGGTTGAAACCTTACTTTATTAGGGAAGTTGTAGAGAAAGTGGTTGCTTACACTTTCAACATTCCCTAACTTTAGGAAACTTGAAAGTTAAACTAACAACTATAATTTAGAGCTACCTTTCTTATCATTATCTCTAGTTATATTTTATTTTTGTTATGTTTTAGTTTGTGTATGTTTTTGTATTTTATTACTGACTTTTTTTTTTGTTAGGTATTATGCTTGACTGGTTGGCTATTAGTTGAAATGTCAATGATTTATAGTGGCATTCTCACGTAAGGGAATTTTTATTACCCTAGTAATGTTTTTAAAATCGGACTGGTCATTGAACCGATGAAGACACTGATTCACGGTTTAATGGTTCAACCGCGGTTGAACCGGTAATAATTAAATATATTTTTTTTAAATACTTAATTAGTAATTTTATGCTTCTTAAAATATTTAAAAATTTATTTTTATTTGAAAAATAAAAATTACTCATGATTCAAATTTAAGAATATTTAATTTTAAATTTTTAGATTCTCAAATTATATTAAGATTATACTTTTCCCTAAAAGATAAAGGGTTTAAAAATCATAAATTAAAAAAATAATTTATTAAATAAAAAAATTTAACCAAATTAAAAATATAGTTAGAAATAATATATTAGTTTAAATGTTTTTATATATTATACATATATATATATAATTATTTATTATATTATTTCAATGAAAATGTTTATATATATATTAAAAAATGTATAATATTATTGAAGAAGATTAACAGCTCAGATGGTAGAAAAGCTTAATATTTAATGAAGGGTTGCAGGTTTGAATCTTGAGTATCATTTGCAAAACAATTTTTTAAACTGGTTCAACCACTAAACCAACCGTTTTTCCTGGTTTTTACCGGTTTCACCGATTTTTGACCGGTTCTTATGCTCACCGATTTTTAAGATTGGCCGGATCAGGCCAGGGACCGGTTCTCGATCGAATTGGCCGGTCCAGTTCGATTTTCTCAACACTGCTTTTGTCTTATGTTGTATATTTTTTGGTTACTTGAGGACAATTCACAATCTAAGTTTAGAGGAAATTAAGTTAGGTTTGTTGAGTATAATTATTATAATTTAAATGGCTTAATTGTTAGTTTTTTGGATGTTGAGCATTTAGTCAACTTATTTGAAGTTTACTAGGTTCTTTATGTATTACCATATATCTTGAAAGAGATGGTCATGGGCAAGCTGTGTTGTAACATCCGGTCCCTCCATAAACGTGAGAAACGCAATGTTCAGTTTCTTTGTAACTGTCAGAAATGGGCCGTCATGATCCTTGATGCCATGTTATGTTTTAAATGAATCCATGATGTTTGTATGAGTTTGCTTGAGTGTGGAGAGGCCAAGAACTCTTCCCTTTGGTGAGGATGAGCCAAGAACCCTTGAGCTTGGTTGAGACAAAGTAAAGAGTCTCCCAAAAACAAAGTGGGCTCCCAAGAGTATGGTTGAGTCCAAAATGCTTAAGAAATAGGTGAGGCAAGTCCAAAACCCATGAGGAGAAGTGTGAGGCCAATCCAAACACTTAGTGAGCTCTTGAATGATTTGTATGAGTTGTTCATTTTCTTTGCTCACTTGTAGTGGCATTTTGTAGTCCCTCATTTCAACACTAAAAGGCCAAACTTGTATGTCTCATACTGGCACTGAAAAGCTACTACCACTGACTACTGTTGGGCTCTGATAGGATGCTAGCTATTCTCATAGTTTTGCTCACTAGAGACATACTGTACCATTTACCTTATATAAAAACTGCACCTAACCCTTTTCTGAATACATAAGCTATCATACGGGGATCTCTCTATCCCTCGGTCAAGGCTACTATCTGCTAGGTAGTGGTTCGTTTGGCTCTAACTTTAGAAAGCTTATTTCTTATTTTCCTCATCCCATATACTATGCTCATTTTTAAAAAGAGCTAGTCAATGGTCTAACTATTTGAGTAAAGCCTTCATATCTCTGTAGCAACGGTCTACCAGACTTAGGAGGTCTGTAGTCTCTGAGATAAAGGCTAGCTGAAACTGTACTAGTTTTTGAGACTAACTACTCTGTAAAACTATCTCAGGTTGTCATCTCTACCAGAGATCTATTATGCTAAATTTTTTTTCCAAGGGTTCCTCCCACCTTCTACCATCATAAGAAGTCCTAAACCAAGGCTAAAACAAATTAAAACAGCCCCTAGCCCAATGGTTCTGTCTTGGCCGAATTGATGGAGGGAGGAGAAGTCCATGGGCTTTTTGATTTTTCCTTGATGGGAGAGACACTTGGGAGGCTTCCTAGGGGTCTTAGAGACTCAAATAAACATTTACACATGCAAGAAAATTCATGGATTAAATCAGTTTTTATAAAGTGTCCAAGAGCTCTACACTTTTCTAACTTGATTTTCATTAGCCTTTCTTCCAATTTCCTTGCATCTACTAACTCCTCATGATCTAAAACCCACAATTCCTTCTTATTTTTGGACAAAAAGCCTCCCCCCAAGATGGTTCTGTTCTAGCAAAACTCCACACACAAAGGGCGAGAAAAAGGAAGCAACCAAGATAGAAAAATCACCTTGATTCCAAGCTTTTCTCAAGAGTTCTCTTCCTTGCTTCAACCCTCTCCTTGAATTTCGAAATTTTCCCCTCAGTTTTGAGCTCAAAACAGAACCAAACATCTCACTAAATCTATATGAAGAGAGGAGGAAAGGAGGGGAAGAAGTTTAACAAGACAAGGAGTAGGAAAAAGTGGCTAAAACTTACACTTTTCAAAGCTTCCTCTTCCTTCCTTAGCCTCCCCTCTTGTGCGCTACTCTCAGCCCTTCTTACTTCTGTTTTAATGTGTGAGAGAGTGGGTGAGGAGATCTGAGCAAAGGAGGGGCATTTTTATAAGCTAGGGATTGGCACTAACTGTCTGTCTTAGCTTGTGTCTATATTTGGATCAGAGTTAGGCTTTCTCTCCATTCGGCCTCTTTAGCTTTACCCCAGGAGCACAGTATACTATTTTTAAGGTTCTGCTAACTCAATCCAGAACACATACTCTCAATGTCTGGATTCTACCTCACAGAAGCTGATGCTCTACTGGGTGCTCTAATCACTCATGTGCCTTAACCCTATATTATTCTCCTATTAGGGAGCTCGTCTAACTAATTATCTGACCCTATCTGTTTATCTTTCTAAGCTTAGCTTACTCATTTAATCATGACTAAAGCGAGAGCATCTTTTCTGTAGCTAGTTTCTTAGCTCTTCCTTGCTTCCCTTTATGACTCAGGGGGTCTATCTGGGGAGCCAACAACCATGAAAGAAGGAGAGTACAAGCCTAGGCCTAGCTTTCATTCTTTTTGAACCTATAAGGAGGCTTCACAAAGTATATGATGTTGTAAATGTACCATGACCCTTGAGGCATGTATAAATACACCATTATGTGATGTTTATATATATGAATATGATGTATGACCTCTAGCGTACGTTTTGAGTATCTAATGCCAAAGTATGAGAATTGAAAGTTTGATGAATATGTGTATAAGTGGGGGTTGAATGGCCAAAATGAGATTTATGAGATTTAGGACCATTTGGATAGCTCACACAAGTCTTAAATATACTTTTAGACTTACCCAAAAGGTTCCAAGACCAAAGGAAATCCATTTGGCAATTTTGGTACTCAATATGGAGCCAAAATTGACCATAATGGAATCCTATATAACTTTTTAGCTAAATGAGCTAGTCTTGATCTAAAATTTGTCATTCAATTAGGTCTCATTGAGAGCTTTCTGGGAAGCTAAAGATCATAATTTTCGGAGGTCTAGGGAATATTTGATGAATTTTCAAAGTCGGGATTTTTCATGGATTCTGGTGTGGGTACTGTTCATACTGGCAGTTTTTTGTTTTGCGTCACTCAATGGCCAAATGGTGTCCAATGCTTGTGAAATTTTATATGCATAAACTAGAAGTCCTAATATTTCTGTGGCCACCGGATCACCTCATTTGGAGGTCTGAGCAGAGAGTTATGCATGTTTGAAGTTGACTGTCAGTATCAGTAGCACCCCAGGAGCTCAGTTATTGTTCTATCAGTTCCAGATATCTAAACGTATTGATTTCATTCTAGAATTATTTTTAGTATTAATTTAACATTTGTAGCTTTCTATAATGACTAAATAGGTATGATTTCAATTTTTATAGAATTAGTTATAAATTTTAGAAGTTGATATCAGTAAACTTAACAACAGCCCAGGCAGCCAGCGACCTCTGTAGCATTTTGGATGTCAAACGTCCTGTGTGATGAATGTTGTAACCTGTACATATTTTTAGTGTGAAGTAGACATCCTGAGCTTTCTAGAATGACCAAGATTTCATGATTTCAAAGCTTTTAGATTTAGTTATGATTTTCCAAAGTTAGGTCAGAAAATGGAGCAAACCTGGCCGAAAATATGCTTATTTATTTTGAGCTCCATTTCGGTTTCCATGGGTTGTAGGCATGTTTTTGTGATGCAAATGAGTTGTAATAATGAAATTAAATATGAGAAAATATAGTATGAGCTCACACGATCCTCGTGACACCGAATTGAATTTTTTGATATAGCGCAATGCAGAAAAAGTCAAGTTTTTTCATCCCTTTTCTCTTTTGCTCTTGTGGGATTAATAATATAAAGCTTATAAATGACATGAAATGAGCTAGAAGTTATGGTGTTACATTTATAGCCAGAATATAAAAGAGAAAAAGAAAGTGTACCCCTAAATTTCGAGGACAAAATTTATTTAAGGGGGGAGAAATGTAACATCCAGTCCCTCCATAAACGTGAGAAACGCAATGTTCAGTTTCTCCGTAAACGTCAGAAATTGGCCAAATATAAAAGAAAGTCCTTGAAATAGAAGGAATTGGGGCCAACTAAAATTATAATAAAATTTTAAATATTAGAAAATGAGGATTTGAGATTTAAGATGCCTAAAAACCAGAGCCAAAAGAGATCAGAAAATTTACCGAGGGAAGTAGGGGCATTTTTGTAATTTTTGAAAAATTTGGAAAACTCATAGGAGGAATTTTTAAATAAACAATTTGAGCTTTCTAGGGTTCTCAGAGGCCTTGAATACTATGGGAACTCCTAGAACAGTTGAAACCCCTCCGGTGAGCGATTTCGGCTGTCGATTGACCAAAACTTTGACCGAACGGTTCGGAATGGTTTTAGATCCTTTTTGAGTGATTTCAAAGCTTGAAAATACATATACACACATTCTAAAACAAGATAAACACACATCCATGCATGAGAGAAGGTGGAGAGAGCTACCTTGTATACAAAACACACTTTTTCCTTAGCTTTCAAGCCTCCTCTTTTAGCTACACACCCACAAGTTGGTGGAGATAGTTTCTCTTGGCCTAGACACAAATTATGGGAGCCAATTAAGTTCATGAAACAATTTCTAGGGCTATGCAACTTGCTTAAACCCTAGATTACTCTATAACCTCCATTATGGTCCATATTGGCACCTAATGAAGCAACACCCCTCAAATGATTTCTAGGCCTCATTCTTTACTCTCAAATATGAGTTGTAATAATGAAATTAAATATGAGGAAATATAGTATGAGCTCACACGGTCCTCGTGACACCGAATTGAATTTTTTGATATAGCGCAACGCAGAAAAAGTCTATTATTTTCATCACCTTTCTCCTTTGCTCTTATGGGATTAATAATACAAAGCTTATAAATGGCATGAAATGAACTAGAAGTTATGGTGTTACATGTGTGAATACACACAGCCATGTAGGCCATGTCCTTGATGCTTGTTAAGTAAAACAATGGCACACATGGGTAGCTTGTGCAAAATGGCATGCCTATATGCCTGAATTTTACCTAAGCTATGCTTAATGACATGGCTTGTCCATACTGTAAGGTGCCAGCTAACCTAAGGCGCACACAAGCTAGTCATGCTAGTGTGCACACCCATGTAAACCTAATGAATAGAAAAAAAAATTCTTTTCATCTGCCAACCCTACCCATCTCCTTTGCCTTACCCAATTAAACCCAACCCCTATTTTCATTTCATCTAACTCTTTCTCTTCCACACTTTTTTGCACCCAACTCATTGACACTCCTAACCCAAATTTAATCCATTTACCAATTTTAGAAACCCAAACCCTTTCAAACCCTAATCCCAAAATTCCCCTTGCTGCTTACCTACTTCAACTCTTTCTCTCATTCCACTCCTTTTCATCATTTATCACCATCTTCCTTAGTTGACATTTATCCTTGTCCTTTGCTATCGTTATCATTGCCATTATTAATCCATACATCTGTTCATCTTCGTCCATTCTTCTTATAGTTCCCATTTTTGCATTTCAACCACACGTTCTCTCTCTACCTCCATTCGCTTTTTGACTAAGGTAAGCTTAATTTATTCTCCATTTTGTGTGCTTATTTTCTTTATGTGTTCTTTTTTGTTTGCTTTCCTATTCATATTTTGCTTTTGGGTAATCTTTGTGTTATACTAAGCTGTGCTTTCTATTAGCTTTCTATCATTTTGTCTCTTGTCTTAAATGCTGCTAAGTCAATCCCATATTAATCCTTTATAATATTTTTGTCTACTTTCCATTAGTTATTTTTGTTGTATAATTTTTGGTTTCATCTGTATGGTTCTACTAATGGGTTATATGTGTGATGTACTTCCTTTGACTAGCCATCCTTAATTTTCTTTATTATGTTAGACTTTTGTTGGACTTGTTGCTAGCTTTCACTGAGTCCACTATCTTATTTTGATATGTCATGATCCCTTTTACTTTGTGAGACTTTTAGGTTGGACCTTATATAGGAAAGCCTTATTTATTTGTTGTGTCATGAATTTTAGATTGCTTTGGTTATGTTGGTTCTTTTGTATATCTTATGTAGATATTTAATTACAGACTTTTGTAGACGCACTTATGATAATAGTTGTCTAGTGCTTTGAAATACACACATATACACACAACACACACCTCATAGGTAGTTTATTTGAGTTTGGTAGATTCTACTTAGTCTTTGATTTAGGCTATTCTCTTATACCATTAGGCTTGCTAATTCATTTCTCATCTATTTTTAAGGCTTTCTATTATTGATATGAAAATTAGGCCTTTTAGTTTCCTTTTAAGTCTACTTTTTCTCTTTAGTAGGGCCTTGCTTATTTTTTATTTAGCTTTAACACTTGGGCTTATCTTTTAGGCCCATTCTTTTATTTGTGTTTTGCCATGCATGCTAGGGTTTTGCTAGACTTTAGGTATACACTTTGCATTTATGGCCATTTGTATCTTACTATTCCATTGGGTTTAGTCTGTTTTGATTGGTGGGATGCTTTTGTCTTTTTTTCCATCATTTAATTGGTTGAATTTTGTTAAGCTCAATAGCATCATTTGCTATATAAGCTTTATTTCTAAAGTATACCTTATAGTTTTCATATAAGCTTGGCAGATTGTAATTAGTCAATTATTATGTTATTCCAATGTTTGCTTTCTATACTTCTTATTGGCCTATTTTCTTTCACTTTTAGGTTGTTGTTCTTTACTTTACCTATTATTCTAATTGGGTTATTTTTCCCATTTTCAAGTACTTTATGGCTCCAAAGAAACGCCCACACCATTCCTTCACTAAAGCTTCCTTGTTATTAGCAAGCCCACAGGGCCTTTTACACAAAATTAGCTAAGTGAATCATCATCCTTCATTGCTACATTGATGAGTTAGTCTTAGCCTAGCTCGGCCTTTTAAAAGAGGTTCACCAACTTGCCAATGTAGTTGGCTAGGACCAGTTCTTATAAATTTTTCCATTTACTTATCACGAGCTAATGCTTGAGTTCCTTAGCTCATTTTCTCTAGTGCTTACTTTTGTAGATATTTTTAACTAGGGGACTATTTGCCTTTGCTTGTGTAGTATTTCACCCTTATATAAACATAGATTAATGCCATGTTTGAGTTTGATAATGATGACATACAATATGCTTCCTTCTATCTTGTCAAGAATCATATTTGACAAGTCATTTCTAGTGAGTTCATGTATTCCCTAAGCTAATCTAAGGCCACCATTTTGCATAACCCTGCCTATTGTTATATATATCACTCCATTGCCTAATCATTACTTGCCACGATAATAGCCCAAAGGTTATGAATTGTTATGTGTTGATCTTTTTGAACTACATAACGATAGAATCTTGGGTTCACACAGGTGTTTGGTTGCTCAAACATTGGCAACATGTTGTCACCAACACTACAGGCTAATAGTGATTAAAGGTTGTATTACCTACATTGCGAAGTGCCTTTACCTTCTTAATTTTCCTAATCTCCAATTGATCTACATTAAAGGCATTGAGTAGATAGACATCATGATGCTTCTTGTTATGAAGTTTTACGGCCATCGCAATAAGGTGTTAGTCTTACTTAGTCATGATAAGAACCTAATTCTACTTGACCATAGGACTAATGGGCATCATGAAGAGCAAGTGCCCTAGGATCTAGAGTTTGTGCCACCTTTTCCTCCACCCGCCCTATTAACTAATCATCTCCAACTCTACTACATCATATTGACATGTTTTAGTAACTGATGACAGGTATAAATCATCTTAAATAAGTGGTTTACTAGGGGTTTGCTAATATCTACAATCATCTTGCCCAACAAGATCAATGCTTTGATCTTTTAATGCCTAAGGTGCATGCTTCTTGGCATCCACCTTCACCACCACCACTTAAAAGCTAATTTTCACATCTTTTTTTTTTATGTTTCCTATAGTTTAGCTTATGTTTATCTTTTACTTTGTTGTATTGCCTACTAGACTTAACCAATATGCTTTTTTAATGTACTACTAATTATCTAGTTGATCTACTTTATCTCATTAATCTATTTTGAATTTTCTATTAGTCAATTCAACTCTTTATCCACATGATGTTGCTGAAATTGCAGTGCTTATAGGGGATTGTTATGCCCTTTCCTATTTTCCATTGTTAATTCCTTATTGTATTTTTTATTGAAGACACTGCAAATATATAAGTTTAAGGAAAGGTTAAATTAATTTGGTTTTTGCCATCAAATTAAGCAAACTATTATTTTAATTGAGTCTAATTACCCTAAACAATTTTTCTAATGATGCTTGATGAATATATAGGTTGTTTACATTAGAGTTGTTGTTTTCTTCACATTGCTTGATTCAAAAAGGTGCAGTATGCTTGTAAAGTAAAGTATGCTTGTAAAGTAAAGTTAAGCACGCTTCTTTCTAAGTATTTTATTGAAACATTCTTGACTGATCACAAGGATGTAATAATAGAAACATAGTTGTAGATTGTGTAATGAACTCTTTTTGTTTCATTTTTATAACCTAAATGCACGTTTTAGGTAAATCATATGTGACAAATCAAAGGGAGCATAAAACACACTTATTTGCATAAGTCAAGTGATGAGTTAAGATAGAGTGTAAAACGCACTCACTCAAATTTGTAAGTATATAATGAGAGGGAGCGTAAAATGTACTTATAGAGAAAAAATTGATAGTAATATATTTTTCTTTATTATGCTTTTGCTTGATGGTATAAAAAGAAAATTTTCAAGGGTGAATTATGTAGGAATCTATTCGGTTTGCTACTAAGTTCTTATGGTTGTTGAAGAGTGTTTGTGGATTGAAATAAAAGGAAAGTAGTCTTATTAATTTTATATTTATTTGGTATTATTCCTTAGTTAAACCTGGTCAATGTGTTTTACTAGGAGTTGCAACTAGTAAACGATACATTTATTAAAGTGTCATAAGTTGGATTCAAACATAATTAGCTTTGTATTAAGTTTGGTTAAGGACAAGCAGTCTGGGGAAATTTGTTAAGAGCAAATCATATCTATTTAATTGCATAAAAATGTAAATTTTTTTTTATTAATGTAGTTGTGTCTAATGCAATTTTAGTATGTCCTGAATCAAGAATTACTTATAGCAGTATCGCAAGCTCTTTTTTAATTGAAAATAAGGGTAATTTGGTATTCTACACACTTTCCAAGTTATTTGACATGGGCATGCAAGAAAACAAAGCATTTTAGGTTGACTAAAGAGCAACATGAGTGTCATAACATACAAGAATACACGTATATCTTAAGCTATATTCCTTTTATAACAACAATCACTTATATTAATGCTTTTGGCAATAAATGCCCAAAATAATTATCCTCATCCAAGAGTTTCCCAAATTCATGCCAAACAAGTTTCATGGGTTTAGAATATCACATAAAGAAGCATCAATTTTGGATTCCATTGCATATGTCTCAATTCACCACTTTTGCACAATTGCACCTATTACAAATCAACTTTCAAAATTCATATCTTGGGTTAGGAAATTCCAATTCATCAAATTAGGTGCTTATGAAAAGTTTAAAATATATACTACATGATGAAAAATTTTCAAGTGAAATTAAGCTAATTTAGCCCACGAAATTCGATAGAATAATAATACTAGTATAGTAACATTGCATAATCAGAACCAAAATTTCATAAATACATATCTTTAGTTATGTAGCTCTAATTCATGGAAATTTTGTGGTTATAAAAAGCTTATAATGTCAGATATATACCTATAAAATTTTATGAGTATTGGAGTTCATTCGGCCCTGTTAAATGCATGAAACATTAGATTTGGACCATATGAATAATGCATAGGATTTTTTGTAATTTTTAACTAATTTTAAAAATTCATAATAAATTTTATAAAACTCTAAAAATTGTGTTCTTTAACTTTGTGGAAAGCTTTAAATGAGCTCTAAATTCTTGTCAAATTTCATCCAAAAATTTGTTCATTTGATCTAAATTTGATTCAAGTATAGATTATATCTCAAAAATGGTTCATAAGTTGTTCCAAATGGTGCATTTTGGACCATACCATGCCAAGTAACATTTTGGGCAAGTTTTAAATGGTAATTACAGCCTAGATATCTAGTCCATCATGCCCAAAACATCATGCATCTCAAATTTTCACTTCCATTTATCATTACATACATATAATTCATGGCACATGCATGGTCAAATTGCATAATTTCTCACATTTGCATTCAAAAATGATACATACATCATAATTCCATGCTCTCAAATATGTGAGAAAGGTTGCATCTTAAATGAATCATATACATCCCTTTATATACAACAAGATACACAAAAACCTACACTATTGTCGAAGTAAAGCATTTCATGTTCTTTGGTCTGCCTCTTTGCTTTCTTGATGATTCCCTAGACATAGTTAGGAATAATATAAAGAAGAATGAGATTTAAGGAATTTCAATGACTCATTCATCAGTCAAGTACACATATATAGAATGTTCAAGTCCAAAAAAGAGCATGTATGCATATTATACCATCCAAAATAAATCATATTTATGCATAAGGGATCATATAACTCTATTAAGAGTAAAACAAACTTTAGAGACTTTTGGTCTAATATCACCCTATAATTTAAGACTTTTGGTTTAGCTTTATCTTCAATTAGGGACTTTTGACTTAGCCTCACTCATATTTGAGACTTTTGGCTTTATATCACCTACATTTAAAGACTTTTAGCTTCACTTCACTCAATTCAATGGACTTTTGGCACAATCTCACCTATTCAAGAACCAAATTCAATCCAAATACAGTCATTGTCAAACAAATGCATATTATCATCAATCAAACAAAAACATACATAATTAGAAATTAAGACATACAAGCAACTCAAGACCAAACAAATAACCAATATATATATATATGTGTGTGTGTGTGTGTGTGTGTGTGTATACAAGAATGGATGAAAAGCTACCTTATGTAAGGGTTTAATTTAATTTCCTTTTGGTTTCTTACTTGATTGCTTGGCCACACACTTGCAATCGAGAGAGGTATCACTTGATTAGCCTAGACATACCAAATGAGACGCAAATATATCAATAGAACTAAATTTGGACTCAAATAAGCCTTACATAAGCTAGTTTTAACTTTAGGTTTCCATATGGCTTCATTTAGGGGCATAATGAAGCAACCTTTATAATTTAATGTTTTGATTCCAAAATCTCATCCAATATTAGCCATATGACTCTATTTAAATCCATTAAAGTTATCACAAATTCAATTTAAGGAGCATAATACTAAGTTGTTTCTTTATAATGGAACCCTAAATTTTTACCTTTCAAAATAGTGCTTCTAAATTCAAACCAATAGCTCCTTTGGTGTTTATAATTCATATCTAAACCATTTTTAACTTTAAAATTAAAGAAAACTCTTCTCATGTGCCATCTCTAGCTCTAGGCTGAGACATACACCAAAGATAGGATCCATGGAATTTTTGTTTTGTTCTTAAGGAATTTTGCATCTATGGAGCTTCTATAGCCTTTTCTTAGCCCAATTATACTCTTATATAGTTCAAAACATTATTCTAAAGCCTTATACTTCCTAAAGTGCAATCAAAACTCGAGGTTCCTATTTATGCATTGCATGGCTTCTTAATTTGTTTTAATGGCAAAATTTTAATCTCCACACTTCAAAATCCCAATTCCTATCATAGTTCAATCAAAAGCCAACTCCTCCCATATCCCCCCCTAGGTTGGCTAAACTCATGGAGGCATGGAGAACCAAGGAAATACAATTTTCTTACACCATAACATACATCACTTAAAAAGGTTTTGAATGAAGGTTAATATGGTAGGTTTAGTTTCCTTGAAAGAGTCTTTTCCTCCATGGTTTTAACCAAGAAAACCCCTATTTTAAAAAGTTAAAACCATAAAAATAAAGAGAAGAAAGAATAGAAAGATTACATAAGCATCATAGGCAAATTCTACACTTTTACTTACCTTATGTTAGTTCAATTTCTCTTAGCTTTTGGCGCTTCCTTGGATGCCTTCTTGGTTTGGTTTAGAGCTGCTGAAGGTCAACCAAAGTGAGGAGAAGATGATAGGGGTGGCCTTTTATATAGAAGAGCTAATGTTTTCTTAAGTGTTTAATTTTCAATTTTCAATTTTGCCCCCATTCTTCAGTTCTCCTATTTGAGCTCATTTTAAATAATTATCATGAATCATCTTTTCCATTATAAACTTTAGATCCTCTAGTTTATTGAAAACCCTTAACCTCAAATTTATAAAATTCAGAACAATCCCAAATGATTTGGTTAAAGTTTAGGTTAATCGATAGCCTAAATTATAAATTGGAAGGATTTTGACCATTTCAATGGTTCTTATGGTTTTTAGACTTCTAAAAACCTTAGTGAACTTAATTTTATTATTTAAAACTCTCTCCTTTAAGTTTTCAAAAAGTTGCCAAAAATTACGATTTTTCTACTATATTTATCCTTTAATTTGTTCAACCATTTTGGCTCTGATTTTGGGACATCCATGGTTTCAAATCCTCAATTTTAGATACTCTAATTATGGTTCTTCCCTTTAAGGACGTTTTTAAGTATTAAAGCATGGCATATTATAATAGGTCACATAATCGAGTTCGAATGTCTAAAATCAAATTGTGCACTAAAGAGTGACATAGGCAAGTCTTGTAACTTTACAAGCTCATGTTTGAAGAACCTAAAATGGAATGGATAATTAGAGGCTAACAGGAGCAAATTGTATATAAACACAGGCTACTTGTATGCAGAAAAACAAAGAAGCTTAGGGAATCTAAGAGGTATAGTAAAGTAGTTTTAGCTTTAGTGAGGAAGTAAGAGAGCTCAGAAGATTTACCGGGTATAGAAGAGATTTGCAATTTCCATTGATAGATTGCTAAACTTCACCATTAGTCTTTTTTACACCTTTTCCTTTGCTATTAATTATGGACTTTGACTTTATATTGTTGATTGTGATTGTAAATAGCTAGATCTTTTAGTCTAAAATTTAGATCAATCTATTTATGGATTAAGCTGATTTGAGAACTCTCATGTACTGGTTTTGATTGGATTAATCTATTGCTTTATTTCTCTCATTCATAAATGGATGGTTATAGTTTAATTCGATGTATTGTAAGCAAATCGAGAGGTTAATTACAATATAGATCACTAGAGTAGTAGACTTAAGTCGTGATTTTATAGAAATATAAGTTGCACTTGAATGATTTATGAGTTATAAACTTGCACCAATTCCTTAAATGTAATGGGTTCACTTTAAGTTTATGATCATGATAGTAAACATACACTTAATTTGAATACTATGATTTGTCTCAAAAGGGAAATTCATTTACATTAGTAGAATTATCATTAATTCAATTGAATTTAATTACAAGAGATTACTCAAAAATGAAATTTATGAAGTAAATAGAGGATTTTAGATTTCATAACCTTTTTCATTCTCAATTTACTCTTTGCTTAATGAATCTTATTGCTCTTAATTTTCTATTTATTGATTTAAAAATCATTGGATAATCTAGTTAATAGGATTTAAAATTTGGCAATCAATAGTTGATTCTCCTTTCTTAAGGGAATGATATTGTACTCTATTATTGCTACACGACCCATGCACTTACGGACTTAATACAACAACTACATTATTGGCTATACATTTCGTTAAGAAACATCTATGTCCCATAATTAAATATATATTCATAAACTTGATATGAGGACCATTTAAGATAGAAACAATTTTTTAAAGACTAAAATAAAACGCTTAATCTTCAAGGTATCAAATTGAAACAAAATATATTTTTATAAAATTAAGAAGCTAGTTTGCTCTAATTTTTAGCTTATATGTAACATTTTTACTTTTTATAATAGTTTAAAGATAAATAAAGTGTTATGTTTAAACATTTATGTATACACATTTAAGTAGACTATAATTTAAATTAGGTTATAGTTTCCTCATTTATTTTGATACGAAGAAACATAAATAAGATTTTATCCCCTATTAGATCATTTTTATAAGTGATATGGCTTTTGAAAATAATAAGTTATTATAGAATATTATGGTTTGATAGCATCATACTAACATATTAACAAAATAAGATTTATTATTTACGAACGAGATTAATTTGAATTTGTTATTTAAAGATAAGCTTTGTGTAATATAGGTTAGCTACTCTTGGAAATCATATTTAATATATGATTATTCTCATACTTTAATACCTTTATTTGTTTCTTTATTTTGTTTGTTAGGTTAATATTTTATTTTTTCTTTTTAAGTTATTGTAATTAGTCCTTAATTAGGTCTTCATTTTTGTATTTTTTTTCCTTTTCATAAGGGTGTAAATTTGTCCACTAATTAGGTCTTTATTATTTATTTATTTCCCTATTCTTTTTTCTTGAAGAGTTGTTCGCCCTTTTTTATATGTTGTACCTTTATTCAAACTTGAATAGTAAGAGAATCAAAGCATTAATCCTTGAATTTCTCCATGGTATTAGAGCCTATAAGACTTAATGACTAAAATACGTTGGTGGTTAGTGTAAAAAGTCATCCATTGGTGGTTAGCATAAAAACCTATACATTTATGGTTAGCGAAAACCAATATCTTCTCCTCACAAAAACGCTAAAGAGAGGATGCCCAAAAGTAAGGCCATTATTATAAAGTGCGAGAAAGAAGACAAGATTAAAAATCAAAATAAATATACTTAGAAAGAAAATTGATAATATTAGCTCCACACGGTTCGCAACTTGAGGGAGAGTATTAAAAGTTATACTTAATGTATGATTATTTACTGCAAATCGCATTCAACAATTAAGTGTTTTTTTAGCTTTAATACCTTTATTTGTTCTTTTATTTTGTTGGTTAGGTTAACATTTTTTTAAGTGGTTGTAATTAGACCTCAATAAGGTCTTTATTTTTATGTTTTCTTCCTTTCTTATTTGTTAATTAGTTATTCTATTATGCATTTATTTCCCTCTTTTTTTTCTTTTCACAAGGGCTATTTTCCCTCTCTATAAATATACTTCCACTTCAAACTTTAATGATAAGAGAATCAAAGCATTAATCTTTAAATTCTTTCATGGTATCAAAGCCTATAAGGCCTGAATAACAAAATATGTTGGTGATTAGCATGCGAAAACCATATGTTGATAGTAAGCATAAATAATCATAATTGATGGTTAAAGTAGAAAACCATATGATTATTGATTAGCAAAAATCAAAATCTCTACCTCACAAAAAGATTGAAGTGAGGATGCCTAAAACCAAGACCCTTACCACAAAAAAGAATGAAAAAGGAAAAAAAGATCATGGAGACTCCATAGTAATGAGAAATGAAGAAGACAAATGGTTAAAAGCCAAAATATTAAAAAAAAATTGACATGGAAGACAATTTTTGGACAATAACCAAGAAAGAAGAATAACCATGTTTACTCTTGTTTCCAACTTAAAGGAGAGTGTTGGAAATCATATTTAATATGTGATTATTTACTGCAAATCACATTTAACATGTATTTATTCTTAAAATTTAAAACATTTATTTGTTTCCTTATTTTGGTGGTTGGGTCAACATTTTATTTCCCTTTTTAAGTAATTGTAATTAAACCTTAATTAGGTTTTTATTTCTATGTTTTCTTTTTCCTTTCTTAAAAGGTGTGAATTTGTTGATTAATTAAGTCTTTTATTATGCATTTATTTCCTTATCTTTTCTTTTCATGGAGGCCTGTCTGCCCCTTTTTATATAGTGTAACTTTGTTCAAACTTGAATAATAAGAGAATCAGAACAATGATCTTTAAATCCCTTTAGCCACATATCAGTAGCCTTATCAATTTCAAAGGCAAGCTTCTGTGTGGGTGTGTGTTAACATACACAATGAATGAAACAATTATCTTTTCTGCATTAATAATTATCATAGTATAAAAGTAGCGATACCTATGCACTTCTTTGTCTTCTTTCTTTCATGCACCCGTTCAATTTAAGCCATGTCAAATGTTGGTGATAACAATAAAAGAGATTAGGCAGTGACCATTATTAAGGTGGAAATTAGTATGGATGTAATTTCTATAACATCCTTTTTAAAATAAAATTTTTATAAAGTAAATTAAATTGAATTAACTAGTTTTAGGACTAGTAAATGAATAAAATTAGGTCTAAAGTTTAGAATTTGAGAATTATGAATTTTGGAATTGAAACCAAATTTTTTTGGAGTCATTAGGAATTTATTGAAAATTTTTAGTAATATTTAGGATTTATTTGATATTAAAAATAATTTATTAAATAATAGTGAATTAAGAAATAAATATTTACAAAATGAAATTTGAAGAATTTTTTTGGCTAAAAGAGTTTTAAAAATATAAAAAATATTTATTAAAAAAATAAAAATATTTAGGTGAAATTTGAGAGTCAAAATATAATTAACAAAAAATTTAGGCTTAAAACCATAATTTTTACATGGTTGAAATATAATTTTAGTGGGCTAAATTGTAATTTTCTTTATGACCTAAAACTTTATCTTTTTTTTTGCAAAAGTGTCAAAGACATTAATGTAAAAATATGTTAGACATTTAAGAATGTATTGATTAATGATTAACAATTATTTTGATACATCATATCAATCAAATTAATAAGATTAAATTTCATTTGCATAGGATCAAGCTTCAAAAGATTTTTCTTCTCTCTCAAGCTAAGAATGCATCTTGAGTCCACCACCTTTGCCCTTCTATATAACTGACCCTTTAGCCTTCATAATGAAACCTAAACTTGAACAAACACACCGTCTCCATTTTGTTGCCCTGAGAGTGCATGAGAGGAAGAGAGATGAAGCAAGAGAGAGGGAGAGAAAAGAGAAGCAAAACAAAGGAAGAGGAGGAAGGTGACAAGAAGAGCAGGAGCAACACCTACGTAAGATAAATCCTTTAGTCTTGCTGAGAACTTGCATCTTGAGTTTCATCTTTCCATCAATGCTTTCATCTTCATCATTTTACCTTCTTTCTCTTTTTAGTATGACATCATGTGGGAGGAAGAGTTGGTTGATGGGTGTTGCATATATTCATGAATTTGAAGTTGTTGTATATTGCATTTCATAGATGCAAGATGTTAGGAGCATAGGAGGATGATTTAAGTTGATTTTCTAAACTTCAATGGATGTCATCTTTTTCACCTTGTCTTGAAAGCCACATTAGGTAGGAATTTTGAATTGAAAGAGTTGAGGCTTTAGGGAAGTAAAACTCATTGGGTATACTTTTGAATAGAGCATTTTAGTAGTGTGTATAATTGTTTGAAGGTTTAAGAGAGTTTGATCGAAGAAAACCATGGATTAGAGGAAAATAGGGTCATTTTCAATGACTAGAGGTCTGTGACAATCAAGGGGGATATGTTGTTTAATAGGAACCCATGCCAAATCCCACTTTTGGCCAAACACAAAACTTAGCATGGCTAGGCCATGTTCTTGAAGGCTTGGACATGGCTAGACTATGTTGGATGTTGAAATGGCTAAAATTTGGGATATTTAACCCTAAATCCCAAAGAAACATGTTCTGACTATATTCTTACACCTAGACCTTGTATTTCTATTCAATTTTAAGCATTTTATATGTCTTATAAATGCATAATTTACTATAAAAAATGATATAAACTTTGCTAGATACTATTTACTATAAGTGATGATGCTTTCTTGTCTAAAGTAAACATGTATTGAATTTAGTATCCTTTACATGTGATTGGCATTTGATGATTGTTTATGTGTATGATTAAGTTTTTGATAAATTCTTTTAGAATCCACAAATCTTAACTCAGATATTATGTTAATAATTTCCTAAGCTAGGATATTTCCTTAGATCCTATGCATAGATGATGAACATGAAATGATACCTATGCATAGGTAACCATGCCAATATCTTGACTAGATGATTTAATTCCTATGTATGAAAGACAATACCTTAGACTATTCCCATGTTTAGACAACTGTATCAATGAAGTGCTATGACAAGGAGCAATACTTTGGCCTTTTAAGACATTGTAAACACCTAAAACATATTAATAAGACAAAGAGTTCAATTAGAATTTACTTGAGCACTTTATTAGCTAAAAGCTTGATTTATTTAAGATGACTACTAGTTGATCTTTTGATATGTTTGGCCTATTCTATGACTAACTACTATTGCCTCTAACTTTTAAGAATTTTATTGATATGCCAGGCAATGATGTTAAAAATGAAAAGATTGTTTAATATTGCTAATGTCAGTATGTAATCAAGGGTTAAAGTCTCTTGCTATCTTAAAGGATGGTATTGGGAGTTAAAGTCCCTTATGGATTTTAGATTACTTGCATTATGTGGATCCACACTAAGGAACAATCTAGTTTGTAATCATACAAATGGCTATAAATACTTATTATGCTAACAAATATTTTGATATGCAGGGATAAGGAAAGTGGTTATTTAGTTCTAAAAAATGCTCAAAACTTATGTTTCATATTAGGTAGTATAAGATGCTTGATAACACCTATATTTTTCATCATTTTTGTCCTTTATTCTTAGTGATTTTAACTGTTAGTTTTGCCTAATTATCACTTTTTAGATAATTTTCATGATTTTGGCCAAATTTTGGATTTGATGGCTTTTTGGATTAATTCTTTGGAATTGTATTCCTTTTGTGCATGTTGTGTGATTCCATTAATCTTAGGGCTTAATTCGTATAATCTTGCCTAATTCATGCATTACACTATGATTTCGTGCTTAATTGTGCTTTATTAGGTGATTAATCATGAATTTTAGATATTTTTTAAAGAGTTTCTTTTAGGGAATATCCATTCCTTCATTTGTTTGATGATTCCTCCATCCTATGTCATTAGTTTTTATTTCATGTTGAACCCAAAATTTTGCTGTCTTTATCATTTTTTACTTTCCCAAAATACCTTGACATAGGGACCTACTTGGATTTTTTATTAATAAATTTTGATTAGATCATTTCATATGATTATTAGGCAATTAATATCATAAGATTAATATTAAAGTTAGGTCATTTGTATAAAAAAATCATTTTTCTTATAAATTTCTTAAGGTCTTTTTTTTCTTTCTTTCTTTCTAATAATTTTAGCCTAATATTCTCTCCATTTATATTTAATTTTTATCCCTCTATTAGTTTTCAATAGGACCTAACTGGATTAATTCATTTGATTAATAATTAATGCTACCTAATTATGTGACTAATCATTTTTTTATTTATTATATAATCTATTTTAATGTCACATTTTTATAGATTGCATAACCCATTTTAAGGTAATTTGGTCATTTCAATGGAGGACAAACTTGACTTTTTATGGGGTGATGATATGGCATACTTATGTGGCACTCACTAATCCATATCACCAACTTGTTTCAATCCCATTAGTCCATCAATGCCTTTATTTATCTACCTCACCTCCACCTCACAACTCTAGCCACTTAAGCATCCACTTGAACTTACTAATGCATCTCACCATTTTCTCAAGCTTTTATTAGTCCAAGTATCTCAAGCCTTCTTCCTATTGGTCCATCTTACACTCACTAATCCACGTCACTTCTTAAACCCTGATTTCATTCACCAATTCGTACACACCAAAAAGGGGGATAGGATTTTCTTCTGGCCAAGAGGAAGGATGCTCTCTTCCATTCCTTCATCATGTTCTTCCATTCCTTCACCATTTTTCTCCATTCCATCTCTATTCTTCCACTTTTCTTTCTTCTTTTTCTTCATCTATTCTTTCATTCTTTCCTTTTTCCTTTTGACCGTGACCCTCTCCTCCTCTTTCCACCATAAAGACGCAATTCTCATTTTAAATGCTATAGATAAAATTTTCTTGGAGACTGAAGGAGAGCTTATAACCATGAGGAGTCAAAGAGTTTGATAATGACCTAGCAAGCCTAGAAGGGATTCAAGAAGCTATGGATTGCAAGCATTGGATTAGACTAACTATTTCTACTCCTTTCACTATTTCCATTTCAATTTCTATGTTAATTTAGGATAGGGTTCTTAAATACTTTAACTTGAGAATTGGAATTGTAAGGGTTGATTTATGTTAGACTATTATGGATTGTAATGTAAAGTATTGGATTAGTGGATTGAAATTTGCATGAATTATTATTTTATTAATATAAGATTATGTTTAAATTGGCATTTGTATCTTATGTTCCTATGTTTTGATTTTTGAATTTTAGCTACTTGATTTAGTGTTGTAGGTGTTAATTAAATGGCTTTATTCTTGATTGAAGTATTGGAAGTCTTGGATGAATTTGGTTTTATGAGCATAATATTTTGGCCAGTGTTATGGATTAATTGTGCAATTTTTGCAAGTTTGATTAATTGTCATATTATTATGCAAATTAGGTGTCTAATAAATTGCCTAGCTGAGTATTCATTCTAGATAGTTAGTCTTGTATCTTACACTTAGAGAGTTCATGGCCTTAATATATATGGCATTTGATCATATTAGTTGTCTCAAGTCCAATTAATCATTAGAGTCCAATTTTCTTCCCTCTTCAAGTATAACTAGATTGTCATCTCCATTTCATTGCATTTGTATTTTTCATTCAACCCAATTTTGCATAATTAGCTCTCTTGAATTAGTTCTAGTTTAACTTTCATTCTTAATTAATTTTTTAATTCAATCATCTAAAAAAAATCTCCCAAATTTTGTAATTAGTTTGAATCTTATATATGTTAGTGTCATTGCATTAGCATCTTTTTATTTAGCTTTTGCATTTAAAATAAATTACAATACTTACATTTCCTATACTTATTCCACACCCATATATACTTATTTATACTTTCATACAATTACCTACATACTTGCATACTTTTTTATATTTATGAAAACAATTATATATATAATTACTTAATTATTCACCTAAATGATATTATTTTAGTTAGTCTGGAGTGAAATGACTTTAGTTGCACACTTTTATTACATAATTTCTATTTTGCACTCAAAATTTTAAATTGTGACATCATGACAAGGTTAGTCAATGTTCATGTGACTAGACCTGATCATGGGCCGAAAAGCTCGCCCCGTCCAAAAAAAAAGGATATGAGCCAAAAAAAAAGTCAAATAAAAAATGAGCTCATTTTAAAAAAGTCTAAATATAAAATGGGTCTAGTTTAAGCTTTTTTTAAAGCTTGGTTCGAACTCGAGTCCACCCGTATTATAATTATTATATATATTATTAATAAATAATATCATTAGAAAATTTATTTATAATTATAGATATAAATAAAAAAGAATTATATAACATATATGATTATTATGTTTTTTTACTCTTACTTATTGCATAATATATTATTAGGAATAAATATTAATTCAAATAAAATCAATTATTAATCAATAATATTATTAGAAAAATTATTATTTTGAAAGGTTTTATTATCTTATATATATTTCAAGTTATTTAAATTTCTTGCAATATTTTTTTGAGCTATTTAGTATTTAAAATAAGAAAAAGTAAGTTTAACAAGTAATAAAATAAATATATTTAAAATTGTAAAAAAAAAAAGATAAAATTTTTAACCGAGCTTAAGCTTGGCCCTTGATCAAGTCTACATATGACACCTTTGGCTTTCGAAACCTTGGTCTACGTCAAGAACTATGGAATACTTGATATAGCACCTATAAACTTTTTATTTCATTACTAGCATTTTTAGATGTGATTAACTACAATTCATTAAGAGAAATTGCCTGATTCTTTGGCATTATATTTATGAGCTTGATGATTTATGTAGAATATTATTTTGTACTTGAGTTGTCAAATAGATTATTTGATTTCAGATATGTATAAGTGAATTTATGCTTGATATTATGATTTGATTTGTCGATTTCTTAGATAGAGAAGGGATAGAAATGGAAAAATATATTTTTGAACATGTGACAGTTAAACCATTACTTGCTTTAAAAGTTAATGTGTCTTATTGAGAATTTTATAATCCTTAATTGTATGTGATAATGTGTTCAAACAATAAAAATCCTGACTACCTACTACACATTTGAGATAGAGTGAATGTACATTAATGTTTCATGGGTTAGGATAGTACAAATTATTATCAATATGAATATGAATATAGTAATTGAAGCAAGTAAACAGATACCTACACAAGTGCCCCCATCGATGTCACTTATGCCTCCACCCTTGTGTTAGTCTAATTGACTTGGATGCTAGATGGCGTAGATACCACAGTGTCCTTTTGGCATGTATATATTAGCTTTGTGATCTGACCTAGCTAATGTTTTATTTATTAATGTATTATTAACTCTTTAACACTAGGATGTGGATGATTGTAGTCTTTGTAGAGACTAAACAAACATTATGCTAGATCATGTGATATATATATATATATATATGACATAGTATAGTATGATAGTTTTATATTATAAATGTATGTTTATGTGATTTCTTTACCTGTATGTTGTGATAATTAACCAGATTTTAGCTTCCACTATGCATCACTTAATTAACTTTAATTAAAACATAAAGTAAGGAAAGGGGTTCCAACTTCTCCATACTATTTACACCCTTCAGATAACCCAGGGCATGTTTTTGTTAGTAAGTTTTTTAATAGGAACAACTACGGAGAATAGGTAGATGACATGAGAAATATGTTGTAGGCCAAGAACAAAATCAATTTTGTTGATGGCACTACTCTCAAGCCACCACTAGGATCAGATGAGATGATGAGTTAAATGTGTTGTAATGCTATGGTGAAAGGTTGGTTGAAAAGTGCCATTGGCAAGGAGGTTAGAAAAAGCTTTCCACATGCAAAGACAACAAGGGAGATATGGGTGGACCTTGAAGATATATTTGATTAAGGGAGTGCACCTAAAGCATATCAAATTTGAAATGCAGTCTTACTATTGCACCAAGACAAGATAACATTAGTGACCTATAACAGGTTTAAAAGTCTCTAAGATGAAAGTATAGTCTAAGAGCAAGAAAAGTTGTTTGTCCAACGTTGATTCAAAGCTAGATTATCATTGTTCAAAAGCCACAAACTCATCTCACCTCTTATATTTTTTTTTCATCTTCTATTTTTAGCTTTTCTTTTTTTTTTTTCTTTCTTTCTATTCCCATGCATCTACACAAAAAGCCCTAGTTAATTAAGGCTAAGGATGTAAAGTTGCTCTTAAAAAGTGGTTTGAATAATATGAAAGGCATAATTGAAAGTGTTTGGATTTTAATCATAACTTTAGAATCAAAGTGAGAACAAAAGATGTCAGCCGCCCTGTGCTTCATGCCTTTTGCTTCTCCCTAAAAGGTCTAATCTAGGGTTAACATCCCATTACCATTTCAGCTTTTGATACGTCATGCTAGATATTTTTGAATCTATCAAGTTTATAACAAATAATTTAATTAATTACAAAAAAACTTATAAACATATTTAAAATAAATCTTATTAAAAAATATATCTAACATTTATATATCTATTATTTATTAATTTGATATATTTATTTTTATTATAAACTTAATTTACTTGAAATTTAGCCAAAATATACAAAATTCTCTCAAAATTTAAGTCATATATAATGAATTCCACCAAACTTCTCATTTTGCACTGATAACTTTATGGTTAATGAATCCATTATTTTATTCACAAAAGTGTGATATATTAAAATTTATTTGCATATAAGTTAAAGTTTGAAAAATTATTTGTATATGACTCAAAATTTAAAGAAATTAATCTTTACGAAAAATAGAGTTTAACGGGGTCTATTTAATAGATTCACTAATGGTAAGAGTCACTTCCGCAAATTAAAAAATTTGGAAGAATTTGTTATCAAATTTTAATAATAAAAAAAATTATTTACACATAAGATCAAGTTCAAAAAAGTTTTTGATATTTTGGCCTTAAATTTTTTTTCTTTCTCAAGATTCCACAAATTGGGGCATAACTCATTTGATAGCCAAGTGAAAATAGAAAAGGAATTGGAATATTTTGTACAATGTCTATTTTTCTTTGTTATAATTACTTAACAAAGTTTGTCCCTTTTTATTTTTTATTTTTTAAGCAAGAAAATGAGAGTTATTTTTCATCTATTCTATTCATTTTTTTTCTATTTATATTCTCATACTTAATATTATGTGTACCAAACAATTCCATCATTTGTTATAATGTGGAGCGTTGATTTTTATTGGTCAGTTTATTCTTCTTTATTTGAACTAAAACTAACAATTTTGTTATGAAAGAAAATTAGTTCAATTTCTAAGAGAGAATAGCATCTTACTTTATGTACATAAATTCAAATTTTTTTTTAAAAAAATAAAGAATAAAATTTTTAAGTGTATCAAATAAATGTTAAACGACGTACTATTAAAATCGCCTTAAGAATAAATTTAATCTAAGCAAAATTTAATTGCAATATTTTTAACGGTAATAAAAATTTTTTGGTCACTGTAGGCTGAGTTGGATTGTTAGAGAGATCCCTTTTCTCATCTTCATAAGTTGGTCATTTTTTACTTTTTTTGTGGTGGTGGAGAGGTTGGACAGAAACTGAAGAAAATGATGGCTGACATACATGATACCTTCAGTGCCAACACAGTGAAATAACATGACATAAAGTTTTCGTTAACATTATTAAAGGACTTGTTCCTCAAGATTGAAATGGCATCAACTTTTCAATGAGAAGCAAAAATACAAGCAGTATATGAAGTGAGCAGCGAATGTCAATTAGCAACCATAGGCAAAAAACTAAAAACTGCAGTGACAATATACATCTCAAGCCCATTTTTCAAAATCAATACCTCTTACTAGAAAACATATGGGCCCCTGGAGATTTTAATTGCTTTGGATTTAATTTTATATTTAGTTTTATTTTTATCTTTTAATTTTATTATGTTCTAATATAGTTCTTGAATTTTACTTTTAATTTTTAATTTTATTTTATTATAATTTGATTCTTTAACTTTAAAAAAATTATTCAAATATTTTTTTTAAAAAAAATTATATGTAAAATAGAATTGTGTGGGCTCTCCCTCTCTTTTTTTTTAAACATTATTGTTATGTTATTTCTAAGGATGTGCCCTATGCCTGGTGGCTTGGTATGCTTGGACAAATTAAGTTAGGCGAAAAACAACAAAATAGAAAGGTTAGGGTGGGTGGTAGGGGTGTTCATGGGCAGGCCCAAACAGGGCATCTAGTATGCCCGATACCCGACCAGATTAAGACATCGGGCTTGTTTTTATGCCCGTAGCCCGGCCCGGCCCGAACAAGCCCGATTTTAGGGCAGGTTAGGGCGGCCCTAAACTGCCCGAAATTTTTTTTTATATGAATTGATACTTAATATAAAAATATTTTTTTGTAGATTCATAGGCATATACTTCAAAACAATAAACTTTTGGAACCTTCATGTTTTTATCAATAATAAAAAGATAGCTTAGAATTGTCAAGCAAAATATAACCTATACTAACATAATTAGCTTTAGGTAAATATGTGTATTTTTATTATTCAATAAAAGAAATGTCAGTAAACATACACATCAATAATAAAAATAATTAAGAAATAGGAAAAGTTTAAATAGATAATGAAAATTACAGCATGTAAAGAGAATTAGATAAAATAAACATAAATATATATATATATATATATAAGATGACAAGATATTAATAATTAAAAAAAAATTATTAGGGCAAGTTGGGCAGGATATCTTTGCCCGTGGCCCGGCCCGGCCCGATATATTTTTAGCCCGGCCCTGCCCGATTATATTTTTAGCCCGGCCCTGCCCGGCCCGATTAGGCCGGGCTAAGGCGGGCCCCTAGGGCCGCCCGGCCCGATGTACACCCCTAGTGGGTGGGGCATAAGGTGAATCTTAAAGGGCCAAATATGGCCTAGCCTAGTCTAATAATTTAAATAAAAAAATTAAAAAAATATTTTTTTATAAGAATTTATATGATAATTTTAATTTGTTTAAAAGGTAAAATATAATTTTATAGAGATTTATATAAAAATTTTATTTTTTAAGAATTATTTTATGACTTTTACAATAAATTAAAAAAAAATTGAAGCATCCTATACTAGCCTTGCCTTGCTTAGTATTAAATTGAGTCAAACAACAAGATTCAATTTTAAAATCCATTTAAAATTAAGTTGAGCACTAGGTTCAATTGAAATTTAACCTAACCCATATATATCCTAGTTATTTCTTTTGTCTAGTTAATTCTCTCATTTTCTTTCAACTTATATAATTTGGTATATAAAAAGTTAAGAATAGAAATAAAAATAAAAAGAAAAAAAAGTAATTTTATAAATAAAAAATAATGTTTATATCTTTATTTTAAAAAAATACTAAAAATAAACAGATACTATTAAATAGTAATAACAATTACACAATAGATATTATGTAAAACTTTTATTAATGTTATAAGTTTTGTTATCAAGAAGATGAAAGCTACTATCCATGTTAATAAATAATATGTGTTATTTTTCATTTACAAAATGCAGCATTAGATAGTAATAAAAAAGCAATATTATAGTAGGCAAATTCAAGGTAGCAATAAGATATTAAACAACCTAAAAGCCATATAAAACTTTGTCATTAAGTAACTTGACAATGTTAAAAAAAAATTTGAATAATTTTTTAAAGTTAAAATAACAAATTATAACAAAAGAAAAGAATAAAGTTAAAGTAAAATAATTAAATTAAAACAAAAGTGAAACTTTATATAAAATTAAGGATTAAAAGTCTATTTTTATTGGAAGAAAAAAAATGAAAAGTCTCTCAAAGTGAACCATCATTACTTGTACATTTGAAAATACAGATTGAATTTCGTTGCCCCTTTAAAGTTAAATATTGTGTTTAATTCCTGCAAGACACGAGTGTTGTGTTTGTACATTTGTTAGCATCTGATTTGGACAGGTGTTTGGTTTTCCTTTTATGACTGTCTTTCACCTTTTGCTTTTTCTGTTTCTGTATAAATGGCAAAGTACGATATATTACGCGTTAATTTCCCCAAAATGGTATTATTTATTGGAAAAAAAATTTACGTATAATTTTTATATTTATTATCAAAATTTTTAATCAAAATATAATTATAATTTTTAACGATAATATGAAAGATTTGTAATTTTATAGATAAATAATTATTTTAATTAAACTATATTTTATATTTTAATTAAAAATGACATATTTGTTATATTTTAATTAAAAATTTTAATAATAAAAATATAAAAAGTTATGTTTAAATGTACTCCTTATTTATTATCACTAGCGAATCAGGTAACAATAACGAACTCCAAAAAAGAAAAAAAAAATTGTTCGTCCCTCTTATTTCTTTCTGTTTCTCTCTGAGATGTTATCGCAGGAGATCTAGGATCCTGGGATTTTCTCAGTATCCGTAAAAGCAGAGTCGAGAGAGAAGAAGAAGGGAGACTTTTATAATTCTTTTTTCCTTGTAAAATTTTTTTTTTTTATCTGATTACTATAGAGAGAGAGAGGGTTTGTGTGTGTGTGTGTGTGTGTTCAGTCGCGATCATTGGTCGCACGTGGAAACCCAGAAGGTAAAAATTTCTTCTCAGATAGCATTGCCCTTTGAATTTTTATGTATGATTCAGCAAATCAATGGATTGTGGTCTTCTGGGTATATATGTGTGTGTGTGTGTGTGTGTATATATATATATATATATTTCGTGTTCAGACCCATCTTCCACCTTCATCAGCTTCTTCTCCTGCCGCCCATCTCCTCCTTCTCTTTCGTTGTGAGCACTTCTTTCTTCCTTTCTATCGCTCTTTCTTAAACGTATCGCTTCTACTTCTGCCAGTAATTTTAAACTGTATGAGATTATGATTAACCTTCATGCTTTTGTAATTTCGTTGTTTCTGCGTCACTGGGATGAGAATTGAGTTTGTTCTTGATCTGCGGGAGGCGTTTGATTTTTTGCTGTAAAATAAATTTGTACTATCGTCGAGTGTAAACTTTGATTTCTGTATTTTCGTGGCATCGATCCATGGAAGTTTGTGTTACGGTGAAGATAACCCTTGTGTTAGATCGCCTGATTTTTCTCCACGTAGATTGCACATGCAAATTGAAAATTTGGGTTAAATCATATCAGGTAGTAGGTTATAAATGTTTTAGATTCTATTATCAATCACCCAACTAAGTCATGTAATTTATAGGCATAAAATGATCTGTATCTTTATTGTTCCCCCTCGTTTAGATTTTGTTTCAAGCTGTGAAGCATGATGATCTTGAAAACTTTGGGATTGCATTTGTTTTTTAGGTTTAGGAGGCGTAAAGTCAAAGCTGTTTATACTTAGTGCTAACAGCAATGTGTAGATGGTTTTTCATTGAGTATACATGTCTTCTACTGTAATTTTCTCTGATGCTCTCCTTTTGTTTTTTTGTTTTGGGGGTTGGGTTAAGTAGAGCTATTCCTTCGAAGCATGGCTTTGTCTGGTGGTCATAAAGATAGAGGAGAGTTGAGGATTCATGAGAGTTTGGATGAGCTAAAGACTGATTTGGCAGACTATATTGCTGCAATGTCGGACACATCTGTGAAGGAGCGGGGAGTTTTTGCCATTGCTTTATCTGGTGGTTCTCTCATTGGCTTAATGGGGTATCAGTGATTTATATTTTTCCGTATAATGTTTCTTTGCTTTTATGATTTGGACTTGGGTTTAAATTTATGGTGGCAAACAGAAAACTCTGCGAAGCTCCTTATAACAAGACAGTAGACTGGTCCAAATGGTATATCTTCTGGGCTGATGAGCGTGTTGTCGCTAAAAACCATGCTGATAGCAATTATAAGCTTGCAAAGGATGGCCTTTTGTCCAAGGTTGTGCCCTTGATTTTAACATCTTCTGTCTCTTGCTGCTTTGTATATTTATATGAAAATTGTTTCTCTGTATTTGGAGGATAGTATTATACGTCTGTTTTTAAGCATTGGACTGTTATTTACCTTCTTTCCTGATTGATTTCTTTAGGAGAAAACCAAACACAAATGGAACAAGTATATCATTAGATAGAGGGTTTTGGGTTTTTCTGTTCTTCCTTATTGACTTGGAAAATTCATTAGATCAATGAAAAAGTGCAGCATGAATATGTCTTTATCGCATGAAAAGTAGGTTTTGCTTCAAGGTGCCTTATATGAATGTGTATTTACTTACACAGTCAGTACCGAGTCTTGAAGGTGTTTAGCTAAATTTGCAGTTTGGGTCTTGTTTGTTGTGCTAATTACCTTATGGTGGATTTAATACAAATTGTGACATTGAGGCCGTTAAATATTAGAATATTTATGAACTGCAGTGAGAGGTGTTATTTTGTTCACTCTTTCAAGTTCAGAGTTTGGAGGAGGGGGTGGTTTAGTTTGAAAGGCTGATTCACATAACATGTCCTTTATACAGGACAGGATTATATGTTCAAATTTCATGGTGGTTATCCTGCAACAGTGTTGGTTGAAAATCCATTCTTTATACAGAGGCAACTTGGTAGCTATATAATAGTCCTTCTGTACTCACCAGCGGGGCTATTCTTATATTTGAATTGTATAAATGAGTGTTGTATGCTTCATGATCTTTTCTTTAATTTCTTCCCTTGTTGGCAGATTTTTAATCATTTGATTGTAATAGTATACCTGATTTGGTTTTTCTGTGCAATGAGATTTCAACTATATATATAGTGGAACTAAATTCCTTGATTTGCTGGTTAATTGATTATTTCCTTGTTTTGACTTCAATTATGATCAAGCACTTTGCGAATGCTATTCCCAGACAAGGAAAAAAGAAAGTGTAAATTTTTAAGTCTCATTCTTGTTTATATTCCTAGATGCTTAGTTCATTACCTTATGCATTGGTCCTATTGTTCTTAAGTTTGTGCTCACTTCATGCTCTAAATTTGTTGAAATGTGAATATTCTTGATTGTTATGTTGGTTGGCACATTTAGGAGGGAGGAGTGCCTAGTTATGTAGGGTAAAATATTGATCTTTTTGACAATCTGGCTGGCTAGCTCCTGCAAATTGAGATGTTTATTTTCTGCATGGGACTGGGCTAAAATATTCTAGAAGCACTCATTTTTGGAGGAATAGTGTGCCAAATCTGCTACATCTCATGGAAAACATAATTGCTTCAATCTCTTATATTTGACCGTTTAGCAGATTGATTTCCTTAATTATTCTATACTGTTCTCTGCAGTTTATGAGCTTTCCAAGGATTATTTACTTACAATGTCAAGAAACTTTTATCGTCCAGGAGGAAAATTCTTTCCTAGTTATTGATGGGATATCAAGTTGAGATGGGTGACAGTATTCCAGGAGCTATAGATCTTGCACAATTCTTGTGTGCACTATATGGTTTGTGCATGCAAGGGCCAGGATTGCATCCTAGCATGGGACCCATGTGAACGCCAGATGTACGGATGCAATCCTATCCCCGGTATGCACAAACCATACAGTACTTGGCAGAAGTTGTCATAAAACTTGCCATTTGATGAATCACCCACTCCAACAGTTGTGGTCTTTGAATGAATACAAAACAAAAAAAGAAAAGATGTGGTTCAACCAGGGTCCTGCAAAACTCTCTGGTAGCTAGAGGAGTGGGTTGGTCTTCATGCTGTGCAATCCTCGTGGGCTTCTGGTAGTTAAATGATGAACATAGCATGTCTCTTCTCTTTTTTTTTATCTCTTCTTCTCTCTTTGGATAGACAAAGAAATTTTATTATAAAGAGAAGTATTTACAACTAGCTGGAGGATAAGATACTTCCAAACCAGAAAATACAAGAAATGTTTAAAACAAAACACAGTAACAGAAATTCTAAAATGCCTATCAACATAATAGAGCTGTCCAATCTCTCTGCATAGTTTGTAGCTTGAAAATTAAAACAAATCTCTACACATGGACACGTGACATGTATTTGGGTTATTCAGGCTTTGAGTTTATCCCTCTAGTCTTTACTGTTATCTTCTATGTATTTGGTTTATTGTTTATCCTGTCTCATGCTGTTTGAGGTCCAAATGAATAAAAAAAGAAATTGTGATTTCTCCTGTGTTAGGGGTGGTCTTTTTATTTTATTTTTTATGGCAAGCATCTTGTGGACATCATGAATTGCATACCTTTTTTTTTTCTGTAAGATATAAATGATGCTTATTGGCTAATTATTTATGAATGGAAAATTTAGATAGTTCAGTTTTTGCTTTTTTGTTATTTAAATGTTGAACTTAGAGAGAGAGAGAGAGAGAGAGAGAGAGAGAGCTCAACAAGGGAGTCTCCCTGGATACAAATAGTATGCTATGCATTGATGTGTGAAAATGACTCTTCTGTCTCGAGATTCCTCAGACATTGTACCTGGTTTAGTTATTTTAGTTATTAAATAGTCATTTTATCTTCCTCTGATCATTTGTTAGTCATATTAGCAGGTACCTATTGTTCCCAGTCATGTGCATTCTATAAATGATTCAATATCAGCAGAAGAAGCCGCTGATGAGTATGAATTTGTCATCCGACAGTTGGTGAAAACCCGCGTGGTCAATGTGTCTGAAATTAGTGACTGCCCAAAATTTGATCTTATCCTTCTTGGATTGGGTCCAGATGGCCATGTTGCCTCTATGTTTCCTAATCACTCAGCACTCAATGAGAGGGAAGCATGGGTAACCTTCATTACTGATTCCCCGAAACCCCCACCTGAAAGAATCACATTTACCTTGCCCGTCATAAATTCTGCATCCAATGTAGCAGTGGTAGTCACTGGTGACACCAAAGCAGAGGCTGTACGCTTGGCAATAGATGATGTTGTACCTGAGAGCCCGTTAATACCGGCAAGGATGGTCCAGCCAGGGAAGGGGAAGTTGGTCTGGTTTTTGGACAAGCCGGCTGCCTCAAAACTCGAAGCTTCCAACTTGTCCAAGTAGGATGAAGAAGTCCCTTGTAGAGGTTTTTGTATGTAGTAAACTTAAAGACAACGGTTGATCCTTAGATGCTGCGATAAAAAAATTCTCGATTTTGCCTTTTCTTGCTCTCTCCTTGGGGTGTCTTTTGGAGAAGTGTGATTATCCTTTTTGTAAGCGGCCAATAAAGTTTTTGAGAGCGTCATTCCAAGTGCCTTAGTATGGTTCTAGTTCCTCATAGAGAGTACTGAAGTTCTGATGATGGTCTTTTACCTGTAAGCAATTCAGAAAGGCAAATCAGGTTCCATGTTTCCCTCACCTTCCCAGTTCTTATTAAAGTGGTTTATTTTAAATCCTAATTTATTGTTTCTCCGTCATGGTGAAAAATTGATAGTTTTGTTTCTTACCCCTTTTTTGGGTTCATTCATTACTAATTTGTGTTTTGTTTAGATTTTGTAAGAGCTGATTGTGGAAAAATATACAGCTGAATTGATTCGATTTAGTAGGCAGGGTGTAAATGAATCGAGCAACCAATGAATTATTTGGATTTGGCTCACAGTTTATTTATTAAATAAACGAGCTTGATAATATATTCAATTTGTTTAGTTAAACAAGCTAAACTTGAAAAATATAATGTTTGGTTCTAAAATGGCATATGGTTTGCTATGTATGTAAAATGTAATGAAAAATTTAAAAAAATAGTAACCAAGTTTAAATTGAGTTTTTTTAAAAATAAAATACAAGGACTTAATTATGTGTGTGTATATATATATATTTATGCATATGATTTTATAAAAAAATTATAAATAACTATAAAATTTTGAGCATTATTAAAACTTTGTATTATATATTTCTATAAACAAAATGTTTATCCACATGTGAGCATAATATAAGGTATTTTTTTATTTAGTTTATTTTTTATGGGCATTTAAGTACATATTTTGTTCATAGTATTGTTTACAAATTATTTAGGCTCAACTTGTTTATTAAACTGAGTTGAGAATAATTACAATTTTGTGTAGGATTAATGCTAAAGTAAAGCTCATTTTATTTTCAATAAACAAGTTTGATTATGTTAAGATTGACTTGGCTCAGCTTTACAGCCCTACTTGCAAGCCTTCTATATAAATAGAACATGCTCTTATATTTGGAAAAATTATTGTGTAAATTCTGCTTAAAAAAATTTATATACTAAATTAATAAGAATAAGCATATAAATATATTTAATACATTTTAATAAAACTTATTTTTGTCATATTTATATTTATTTTTAAATTTAGTATACCTAAAACTTTCTCATTACATTTAATTAATTGATTTTTTTTCTCCTGATTTGCTCCATATTAAACAATTCGGAACACGTATGGTACTAATAGGTATTATGGAATTTCGAGGTCACTATATTAATTGAATGATACTCCGTCTACATTTAAAAGGATAGTAGGAAAATCCGTCCTTAATTTTTAGTTTTGAAAAAATTACAATTAACTTTAAGTATAAAATATTTTAAATTTTAAAATCATTCTTAAAGATTCGAGGATTAAAATATTAAATTGTATAAAAAAATTATAATTCAATGCTCTAAATTAAAATTTGTTATTTTTAAATTTTTTAAAATAATTTTAAAATTTAATATATTTGAATATAAATATATTCAATTTATAGTGTTTAATTGTATTTTTTTAATTTTCATGATAATTAGTAAGGACAAATGTCCTTTTCTTGGGATTGGAGCATACAATTAGATTTGAATTTAAAATATTCCCCGTGATGCACGAACTGGAATAAGATGAATATGATTAAACAATCATAGAATAAATCCTTTGCGGATAATAAAATATTAATATTTTGGCCGAAAATAAAAAATAAAAAAAATGTTAACATAGAATAAATGAGTGGACTTTTGATGGAAGATTTGAATTTATTTATAAGAAGTTATAATTTCTACCCTTCAATTACTCATAAACAAAATAGAATATTTAGGCATTATTGTTTTAACGATAAATTCTTTTTTAAGAATAATGAAGGGTGGAGGAAAACTAAGATTTTTAGAATTAATTTATGAACTCCTCGTTTTAGCCACAATCATAGTTTAAAACATATCAAAATGAGTGCATTACGTTAACATCTTTAAAATTACTTAATTTTTTAATATCATATAAAAATAAAATCACAATCTCTTAACAACAACTTAATTATATTTATTGTCATATTAATAATTAAATCATAGTTTTAAATTGTACAAAAAATTAATTTTTTTACAGAAAGTAAATTAAAGAAAAAATTTATACAATATATATTAAAATGTCACAAGAATTAAGTGTAATTTTTAAAACAGAAAAAATATTAAGTATAATTTAATCAAATCTTATAAAAAGTTAGAATAATTTACTTTAATGAAAAATTGAATAAAAATCATTAACGAGACCAAAAAAAAGCCAATGAAATGATTCTTTTCAGTATTTTTTCCACTATTATTTTCTTCAATTTATCGAATAGGAGTTGTTAGGAAATTAACTATGAATGCTAAGGAAGGTTAAAGAACTCCAAAGATTGGCAAGCCTTTAGTTGCCCCAAAATATGTCTATGCACTTCTTTATATGCAAGTAAAAAATTTGGATATTCCTTTACTATTAGGAGTATCCTCAAATTTTACGTGAAATCAAGTCTCCTCGGATAATTTTAAAAGTACATCGTTCTATTTCGACTAAGTGTGTTTAGAATTTCTACTCCCTAGAGGAATCACTTCAGGTTTTTTATTTTACTCTGAAATGGTTCAACAACAGCAATGTTCTTCTCAACTAGGAATTTTTTGAAGAACCTACTAAATGTCAAGAACTACAGGATTTGGTTTTGGTCTCAAAAGTGTTAGCTATCTTTTGATACCAAAACCAAGATGCACCAGTTATGTGAATGAGAACAATTTGAAACTAAAAATGTTAAATGTAGTAGGCTGATATGGGTGCCTTTAAAATGGCTTGAGGAGGGAATAACTCGAGCAATGTCCAATGATAACCGTAATTATTTAAAAAAGAAAAAAGGTGTTGGATATCCCATATGCATGAAGTACCCTGAGATCACTCTAAATGGTGCTTTGGAGCATACTGTACAATGGGATCCCATGCCTCAACAGGGTTTGGTACCCGACCTTGCATTCACATTATCAATACAACCACTCTTTCATCCAAGCCTTGCAGAACTGAGTCCACAATAAATTGAAATTGACAGTGAGTTTTGGAGAGTGAAAGACAAACTGTGGGGTCCTCAATTGAAATGGTCAATCTTCTAAGAAATTAAGAGAATCTAAATCCTTCAAGAAAGCTAGGCCACCTTTTTAAAAAAAAAAAAATCAAACAACACTAATCTCATCATATCACGCAATAAGCCAGGAGAAAAAGAAAATATTTCAGGTCTCGCTACAATAAATCATACTAATCAGGCCTGCACTACTGAAAAAATCAACAGAAGAGATAACAAGGCAACACATCTCAAGGAATTTGCAACCTAAAACTCACAACTGAACATTTAGGGAACTCAAAAGGAAGCTAAATCTAAACATCTAGGCCACACCACTAAACATCAAGGCTCAACTTCATGCAATATGGTTGATGGAAGAGCATTGAGTAAAATCTAGAGTCACCACCAGGCGTTTTTGGTTGAAGCATCCCTGTTAGCTACAGGTTACCTGATATCGTTTCAGGAATCTAAGACTAGTCATTGGCCAGCTCAAGAGCTCATATTTTTATGTCAAGCAAAGTTGAGCATTTTCGTTTTTGATAAAATAAGAAGTTCTATTAAGAAGAGAAGATAGTGCAGAAAGTTGGAGGATAGGAAATCCTTAAAGAAAACAAATACAGTTTCATAACAGAACTATATAAGAAAAGTCCTAAAGAAAATAGTTAATCAATGAAGGAGAACTGTCCAATCTCTTTGCATATCAGAAATAGTGAATCCCTTAAAAAGACCATGCGCAGAGCACCAAAAAGAAGCCATCAATACAAATCTATCCCATAATAAATTTAAAGGCAAAGAAATGTGATAGAGACTAAGGTAGTATAAAATGCCAAAAGTCTCATATTGAGTAATATGGGACACTCAATAAGATATTTAAATAAGGTAGTTCTTTCACCTCAGTAGTTTATTTTTGCAAGAAGGTTTCCCACCTCATTTGGGTGCCATCAATTGATATTAGAGCTAATAGTTGATGGCTTCAGAAAAGATTACCTATAGAGAGTTCTGATTAGTAAAAAGCCAAGTAAAGTGTCACTGAAAAAAGTATCACAGAATGTAGCCATTGGGACAATAGCTTTCCAAGGGCAGCAAAATGCCAAAATCCCACTAACATGGAATGTTCAATGGAGTACTTAAGTAGAGTCGTTCTTCCACCTCAATAGTTAATTTTTAAGGAAGCATTCCCCACTTTGCTTGGGTGTCACAAAAATGCTCTTAAAGATGCAGGCATTCCTCTCCAACCAGACAAACCACAAAATCCCAAAATCCGTGCATTGTCACAGAGTTTTGATTTCCTTGTTGTTACCAAACCCTTTAAAATGAATTTATATTACTGTAAAAAAGTTATGACTGATAAAAATATAGAATCACTGCAAAGGAAGGTCAAATGAAATTTCTTAATCTTCGATTATGATGCCATCTCATAACAAAACAATTTAAGATACAAAAGCCTAAGGCATATATACCTCTAGCAATGGTGTAACAAAAAAGCACAGAACAAAACACTAAGTTTTGTATACAGGATTAAAAATTGCTGTGAAAGAGATATAAGGTACAAAATAATTTTAACCAGTTGTATCACCTGGCTCAACTAATGCGGTCTGGCGGGGTTTAGCGTGCGGTATTCTGTCTCTGTAATTGACCTTATACCATTTTCATCAGGAGTTACTTCCTCTATATCTTCATTTGGAGGGAAGCCACGTTGTCGCCCAAGCAACCATTGGTCTATAACCCCACAATCAATTGCATATTTGATGGTTTGCTCGAGGTATCCTTTATCAGTTATCAAATGGGGCTGAACTGTCAACATTCGCATGATAGCTGAAAAGAGAAGAAATATTAAGGACTGAGAAAAATAGGGCTTAATTTTAGGAAGAAGCAAAATCATACAACAAATCTAAATCCAAAAACTTATTTAGGTTATCAGTGCCTAAAATTTTATCTCCAGAATACATATGTATACATGGCCTCACTAGGGCAACATTTTAGTGCATGTTTTGATTTGACATTCAAACCAGCCCAAATGTGCTTTCCCCAAGAATCACATTCAACCAGCAACAACTTAGATTTAGAGTTGCTTCTGCCTTCAAACTTAATTTTTGGGTATAATGTTGGGTAGCTTGACACCAATGCAAACATGCACTCAGTCACTTATGATCTCAAAGTAATGTTTCATGCATAAATTTTGTCTGATGCCATTTTCTCAACAACAAAGTCTTGTAGTTTACACCTTTCATCCTAGAGCTTTATCTTATGCAAACTATAGTCCAAAATTTGCAGCTGGTTTAACTGGAATCATTCACACAGAAAAGAAAGAAACAATCGAGGACATCTGAGAATATGACATTGTTTGCCAGAATTCTTAGGTGGATTTTCAGAACAATAAGACAGCAGCAAGCATGTTCGAAGTCTAAGGAAACAGTAATTGAACTCCCAGGCCTCTGCATTTCTTCTACATCTCATAAGGTTATGTAAAAGTTTCTTCCTTTTCTTTAGGGTTGCATTTTTTGAATGGATTGGTGCTGCCTTTTGTAAAAATACAGGGTCATAAGCCTTACAACAATGATTTCAAATGAATACAACTGCTTGTGATACACGTGCAAAGTGTGAAGAGGTAATAGAGGTGCAACACCATAAATTCACTATAATGTACCTGCAACAATGCCATCTCCAGATGCCGACATATCACTAGTAAAAGGGGTAAGGGGGGCATCCTCCATCCCACAAATAGCACCATCAAGCTCCTCAGTGTAGTAATGTATCTTAGAAGTCCCATTAGTTACAAACAAAACCTTAAGATTTTCATGCCATAGTGGTGCAACCACTTCAGGTTCATAATGGACAAACTTAGATCTGGCATTATTTTTGGTGTCAAATTCTTCAGATGGTGTGATCCCGCATAAAAACTCTAATTCCTGCTTAGTGACCTCAATAATATCTGCAAGATTCCACACTTGCTGGATGAACATCTTAGTTTCTTCTTTAGAGTGCCATAGTGGCATAGGAAGGTTTAGATCATAAAAAATAAGCCCTCCAAATTTCTTTGAAATTTTGATGGCTAGCAATGTGGTGGATCTCATGCTACGATCAAGCAGGGAATGTGTGCTGAAGTAGAACATCTTTGCCTGCAATAGATGTTCTTACAATATTCAACAAGCATATAGGACCAGTCTAGTTGATCAAGCAGCAAAAATTAAATAAAACATAGGATGACCAAAATAAGCAAGCTGTAAGATATATACAGAAAATAAAAGACCTCAGGCGAGCAACCATGCCTGACATGAAACCCAGTAAGAAATAATTCATATTTTTACCCAAATGAATTCTTGTTTGTAATTATAATTTATTTGTCAACCCACAATCCATTTATTCAATGGAACAACTGCATGGTCACAAAGTAGAGAGCGATAGAAGACAAGAACAGCTGGATCACAAAATAATTTATTTGTAGGTTAGATCTTCCAATTTGCTACTAAATAAGACTGGTTCCACCTATAAAGGAGAAACATTATGATATAATAATTCAAGCTTGATAATACTGGTATATCAGGATTAATTAGGCTAGAAACTATAAGCTGCAGAAATTCTCTTTACTTCTCTAAAACTTGTTTCTTCAACAGGTTTTAAATAGTATACCTCCTTCAGCACATCAATGTTAATCTCAGACTTTGATAAACAATCTTCAGCACAGGGTTTGACACAACTCATCTTCAATCGACCCCTTTTTCCAATCTTCATCAATGATACTGCTGTGGCTCTTTTACTATCAATTCGGACTGAACGAGTTTGAACATTGTTCACATTCATATAGTACAGCATGGCTTGACCATATTCATCGTCTGCAAGTTTCCCCATGAAAGCAACCTTTCCACCCAAAGTTGCAAGAGCAATAGCAACACTACCAGCAGAGCCCCCAGGAGCCCTAACAAATTTTTCTGGGCACCACAGAGAATCCTTCATTCTTTCATGGATTTCATAATTTATAAGCCTATTGGTAGGCCTCCCTGAAGGCACAAAAGCATGCTGTGCAGATCCAAAGCAACAAACAAGGGGAGGCCAACCATAAGTAAAGCTAATATCCTCTCCATCATTTTTTATCAGTTCTAGGTCGTCTTCAATCTCCTCCTCAACATTTTCAAAAAACGAAGGCTCGTCTTGGTCACTGATTTCAGCTTCACTACCCTTATCCTCCATAATTACATCCTTTTTCTTAGATATTTTTCGCATTCTAACCTTTTTCTCTTTCTTCTGTTTTTCCACACCAGCTGCATTGGATGCATCTATAAAAGAAAGTGGGTGCAGCACTTATTAGCAAAATATATCACTAAAAAAGGACCAGCATTAGAGAGAGCACCCACATAATGATCAAGGGATTACCTTTTTTTGGAGTCCTTCGAGATTTCTCCTTGGAATCATCACCTAAGGCAGATGAACTTTCTTCAATGGAACCATCATTATTTATCAATGAGTTAGTGTTCTCTTCTGGAGACTTATCAGTTGATTTTTTCTTAGTCCTAGTGGTAGCCTTTTTTGTTTTAGACGACCTAGTTGTCTTCTTTTCCACTACAGACTCATTTTCAGTGGATTGTTGTATTACCAAACCTAGAGAAGAAGCTGTCTTCTTAGCCATAACTAGAGGACCCCATTTACAGCCTGACCAGAGTTCTCGAAGTTGTACTAGGTTCGAAGAAGCGTAATACGACCAGTTTAAGTGGTACCTGCACAATTGTAAAGACCTCACATTCAACCACTACAACGATTTCTAAGCAAAATGAGAATATTGCGAATCGTTAAGTCGAGCTAAACTTCCAGCTCTTAGCCCAGAAACGGCGAATTTCGGGACTTTTCTACAACCCATTTCATGATTAATTCATTAATAGCACGAAGGATGTAGAAGAAGAAGAAAATTTTCATCTTTAATTTACCACAAGCAAAAGGTATAAATGGGATTCAGTTTGAGAGCGAGAGAGAGAACCTGGGAAGTGAGTGAAACTGAAGGAAAGACAGGCACGCCATAGAAAGAGCAGAAGTCACAAATACTGATGTGAAGATTCTTTAGCCATGCTAACAGCGTAACGAGACAGGATGATGCCTTTCTTTTGCATTTTTGATATTCGAGGTGGGAGGTTCAGGGTGTGTGGGGGTTTTTTTTTTTAAATTATAATTTATTTTATTGTTTTTTAATACTTTAATACTTTAATATATTAATATTTAATAGAAATTAAGATATTTTTATTAGAAATTAAAAATAAAAAAGATTGTAATTTATAATTTTTATAAAAATATTGATATAAATAATTTTTTATAAAAAATAAAATTAAAATAATATAAAAGATAAATTTATCTAAATATAATTATTTACAGAGGAGAAATATTTTTTGAATTATAATTTATTTTATTATTTTTTGATATTTTAATATTTAATGAAAATTAAGATATTTTTTCATAGAAATTAAAAATAAAAAAGATTGTAATTTATAATTTTTTTAAAAAATATTGATATAAATAATTTTTTATAAAAATAAAATTAAAATAATATAAAAGATAAATTTATTTAAATATAATTACTTATAAAGGGGGGATATTTTTTGAATTATAATTTATTTCATTGTTTTTTAATTTTTTAATATTTTAATATATTAATATATAATAAAAATTAAAATATTTTTTATTAGAAATTAAAAATAAAAAATATTATAATTTATAATTTTTTTAAAAAATATTGATATAAATAATTTTTTATAAAAAATAAAAATAAAATAATATAAAAGATAAATTTATACAAATATAATTATCTCTCTTCTTATTTTTTTTTCTTTTAAACTAAACAATAATATTTTTTCTCTTTTCTTCCCCTCCTATCCCATCTCATCTCCTCCGTTGGAGCAAACGGTGCCATCTCCTCCGTTGGAGCAAACGGTGCCTTAGAAATGGCAAAGGTCTTTTGGCGTTTTGGCCCCCCTCACGGGACCATAAAATAGCCGAGCTTAGGGCAAAAATGTGATGCTCATTCCCTTTATCTATCCACTTTCTTCTCCCCTATCTAAGGCGTGTTTGGCTGTGGGTTGGAAAGGGATTTTTTTATAAAATTTGATATAATATTCATTATATTTTTATAATTATTATTTAATAATATTTATTTTTAATTTAAATTAAAATAGAGACATAAAATTTTCTTTGTTTACAAATTTTTTATTTTTTTTATTTAGTACACCAAACAAGAGGATTGTTTGATAGCTTAATTTTTTTTTCAAAAAATAAAAAAGAGAATAAATACGAAAATAAAATTAAATTTCATAATTTAAAATTATATTTAATATAACATATAAGAAAATAAAAATATTGTTATTTAAATATTTGATAAAAAAATAAAAGAATAAAATTAAAAGAAAGATAAATGATCAAATTATTCTTAATATAGAAAAAATATTTATTATTTAACGGAAACAAAATAACAAAAGATAAAAAGCGAGCATTGTGCATCTCGCGACGCAGGGCAGCAACTCGTCCTGCTTTCCCTTTCATCTTGGTCCTCCCTCCACTGTTGCTTGATGCGAACGGGAGTTCGCAGTGCTCATCGTCCCTCCACTGTTGATAATATTAATTTTCACATGCATACTCATCAGAAATAGCGCACTTGATGGGGAACAGAAACGCCGTGCTCGTCGTCCTTTGAGGCCACCGGAGTTCGCAGCTTCACAGAGGAGAAGCCATCTTAGAAGCTCGCAGCTTCATCCTTGTTTCGAAGTGATTCCTCATCAGTGGCATTTCAGTCTTTTCTATTTGCTTTCCGTGGTGAACAGTACCATTCCATCCATTTTTGGTTGGAAAGCGCGGACCAAATTATCGGTTCCAATGTAAAGACCGAAGGAATAGCTTTCCAGTCTACCAAATACGTTTTTGGTCTTCTCCCTCTCCCTTTCAGTCTCCTTTGCATTCCAGTCTAGTCTACCAAACAGGAGTCTTCTCTCTATTATGGGTGCTTGAGAGTGTGTTCTAGCTCTTTATCGGATTTTTCTCTGAATTCTTTCTCATAATCATCTCCATTTTGGAAACCCACAAATGGCATCAGTTAGCAATGGCAACTTCCAAAAAAAAAAAGGAAGTATATCCCTTTATGCTTTTCAGTTATGCCACGTGTTTGATGATATGCCTCAGAGACTAGTGGGTTGTCTTTCCCTCAAATAAGCAAAGCCCCCAATGATGTGAAAATATATGAACATTTATATATGCTTTTAGCCATGTTGTTGAATGTATTTAATTTTAATGGCTACGGCGTGAAATTCCCATAATTATTTCTTCTTTTTGGATAAAGAAATGTTAACTCTTTCTGATTTTATCTTGCAAATAATGGCTAGGATACCAAAGAATATAAGTGTTCGGGCTGAATAGAGGTAAATTATTGGCTCTATATACACTTGGGAAAGAAGCCGCTTCTATGATGAATATTCTGAAGTATCTACGGTCCCCCAGACCTCAGCTTTTTTCGATCAGAAAATATTTGGAAGGTAAATGTGGTGTACTCAATCTACTCTTATTAGTAGAAGACTATGATTTTTCTTTGATAAGATGTTTAATAGTAACTCACCTCGACACTTGTATATTAGTCATTTGCCTGTTTCTTTGATGAGATGTTAAATAGAAAGAATTTTCTTACTAGAAGAGGTTGCTTAAACCCACAGAACTGTGATCAAATGACACCTAGGGATGAAGATGTATAGATCCAATGGGTTTTGTTCTAAAATGTCATATATATAGTTTAATGGTTTAGAGATAAGTCCTTTTATCTTTGTAGTCTCATTACTTCTGGATAATTGATCAAAGCAACTTACCTGATCCTGTTTTAATTTTCATTGCAGCATTGGGTTTTTCCTCTCTTCACACTGCTCCTAGTTCCTCAGTGGAACTTCACTCAGAAGATCAGGAAGTTGTGATTGCTTTGGGAAGTAATATAGGCAATAGACTACAAAACTTCAAGGAGGCCTTGAAATTAATGAAGAAGTCAGGCATACACATCACAAGGCATGCTTGTTTGTATGAGAGCGCACCAGCATATGTCACTGATCAACCTCGCTTTTTGAATTCTGCAGTTAGAGCAGTTACTAAACTGGGGCCACATGAGTTATTGGCTGAGCTCAAAAAAATTGAGAAGGACCTGGGCCGCAAGGATGGCGGTATAAAGTATGGTCCAAGGCCAATTGACTTAGATATTTTATTCTATGGAAAATATAAGGTAAGCTCCAACATCCTGACTGTACCTCATGAAAGAATTTGGGAACGGCCATTTGTGCTGGCTCCTTTGATGGATTTAGTGGGATCAGCTGTGGACGGAAACACAGTCACTTGCTGGCATTCCTTTTCAGGCCATTCTGGTGGATTTGCTGAAACATGGGAGAGATTAGGTGGGGAATCCCTTATTGGAGAGGAAGGCTTGAAAAGAGTCTTACCTGTTGCAGATGGCTTGCTAAATTGGTCACAGAGAACTTCTGTAATGGGTATTCTTAATTTAACCCCAGATAGTTTCAGTGATGGGGGTAAATTCCAGTCTGTCGAGTGTGCTGTTTCACAGGTTCGCACGATGATTTCAGAGGGAGCAGATATGATTGACATTGGAGCTCAGTCTACAAGGCCAATGGCCTCTAGGATCTCTGTTGAAGAAGAATTAGGTAGACTAATCCCTGTCCTAGAAGCTGTTTTGGCCATGCCTGAGGCAAAGGGAAAGTTCATATCTGTTGATACTTTTTACTCTGAAGTTGCTTCAGAAGCAGTTTGTAGAGGAGCTCATCTTATAAATGATGTGTCTGCCGGACAGTTAGATCCCAATATGTTCAAGGTCATTGCAGATCTTGATGTCCCTTATGTTGCAATGCACATGAGGGGGGACCCTTGCACTATGCAGAATACTGAGAACCTGCAATATGATAATGTTTGCAAGCAGATAGCCTCTGAATTATACTCACGAGTTAGAGAGGCAGAACTCTCAGGTATCCCAGCATGGAGGATTATTATTGACCCTGGCATTGGATTCTCAAAGAAAACTGAAGACAACTTGGACATTCTCATGGGACTACCTAATATCAGAGCAGAGATTGCCAAAAACAGTCTGGCCATCTCTCATGCTCCTTTGCTAATTGGCCCCTCAAGAAAGAGTTTTTTACATGAAATTTGCTCTCGTCCGGCTGCAAATGAGAGGGATCCTGCAACAATTGCTTGTGTCACTGCTGGTGTTCTTGGTGGGGCTGACATTGTTAGGGTGCATAATGTCAGAGACAACCTAGATGCAGTGAAGCTCTGCGATGCAATTCTGAGACAGAAAAGTTCTCGCACAAAATGCAGACAATGATCTAGTCTTTGTGACCGATGCGGATATTTTCAGTGATGTTACTTTCTAGTCCAAGAGAAGAGTAGAATGTTGCCATAGAGCAAACAAGCATTGAGTACCTTCGGTGGAAGTATATTTGGAATGAAGTTTTTGACATTATTTGTCACTAGCCAATCAGCATGCTAGTATCGACTCAACAGTCCTTGAACATATTCCTTTTTTTATTTCGATTCGGTTCAACAATTTTGTAATATGCTTACTGTTTAATTAATAGTAGGCCTGTAACTTGGTATTCAAGCATTTGTCTCATTTTCTTCTCCTGTTGCATCCAGAGAATTGGACAATCTTTGCATGTTGTCTTTTTGGTTGCAATCACGATTAGTCTTGGCTAGAATGTAATTTTTAATTTATTCATAAAATTGTCTATTTCAAGGCAGAACCTTTTTGTTATTCCACCATAAAAAAGCAGCAGAAAGTTATAGGCAGAGTAGTAGTTTTTCAAGATAAAATTTACTGGAGAGTTTGACGTGTAGCGCTAAAACAAGTATGAACCCAGATACATGCAATAAAAGTTGTTCCGCCAGCCTGAAATGTTGGAGACGAGACTACCAAATAACTTCAGAAATCTCCCGCACAAATAGGAATTACTCCGTTGTTCTATCACCCTATGGCTTATGACGTAACATTATTGCCAGTTGCACTTCACTTGGATGCATAACTGTATACTGCTATGACGGAGACAATATCTAAATTTAAAAGGATAAAGTTTAAATGTGATCAACTCATGCTGCTGCCACTTGTTCAGTTGTGCATATTTTCGCATCTAAGTGATGTGCAACTACCTTTCCTCCCAGTAAATTCAATTTTCCCCGTCCTTGCTTATTATTGTAGATAGTGAATTGCAGGTGGCTACAAAATTTGGCCCAATAAATTTAACTAGTGTATGGTAGGGATTTTAATAAACATCAAAAGGCATCTGTACTATTTATCAGCCCAATGCAGAGTCTACCATCACATCAATAGAGCAAGAATTCATTATGGTATCATAACAGTTATAGCGGAAACCATTTAAACATTTGAACAGAAGCCTAATACTTGTCTCAGAATTTTCTTGATACAAGTGAGACAACCAAATGATGAAAATGTAAGATAAGACTCAATAGTTCCCTGACTACCCGTTTCTGAATCAATAGAAAGTTGTGACACCATACACGAGGGTTATCACAACTGGTTTCTTTTGTTACTAATCACTAATCATTTTGTTTCAGAACCTCTGCTTCAGCCTTTGCCATGGGATCATCCTTGATCTCAATTTCCTCTTCCTTTTCTCCTTCTCGCTCTTGGGCTAATTGTTTTCTACGTATGTCTTCTGCAGCCTGCATTGCAGCTCGATTCTCTGCCTCAATTCGGCGCATTTCCTCTTCTTGCTGCTGCCGCTCAAACCAAGTATCCGCATCCGCCCAAACTGCTCAGACATGCATAGAATCAATCACAAAGGGCAAGAGTGACCCTAGGCTCTTAGCTCTTTGATATATTAAAAATTTTTCAGAGTGTGTATATATATAAATAAAATAATATAACATAAAAATAGTCATATCACTGCCCTAGACAGTGCAGAACCACAATCTCTATCTCTCCACTTCACTTATCACTCTCTTATCTTACACCTTTCTCAAGCTAGCATGGCTTGTGGTGAAAAGGCGTATTCTTCACCAGGATTAAAATGCCACATTGGTCATCAAAAGTAACTTTGAAACATGGATCACGAATTATAAGACAAATCAGTGATATATGTATTAGACGTGTGAGGTGACAAACAATATCCATATTAGATAGATGCATGCTTGAATATATGAGACGGTAAATACTTGGATGGAGTCGGGATGCCATATGCTTCTGTGAGGAAACATAGAAATTTCATGGTTGAGACTTGAGAGAATTTCATAAATAATATACAAACTTGAGGATAGCATATAAGACTGGTAAATTCATCTCTACCGACCCTGCAAATTTTTCTTTGGCTTCTCCTCATAAGTGGGCCCTTTCACACCCATATAATATGGCTACAAGTTTCTTTTTTTTTTTTTTTCAAATAGAAATAGCTACCAGAATTTTCTAAGTCCATAAGTATATCTTATCAATAATATAACAGTTGATTCAATTTCTCCCTATCATTAAACTGGAAAAATCAATTTTGCCAATTAACTGTATTTGTATATATGATTCAATGACCATGAAACTGACAAATCGAATAGGCAATAAACTGGTATAACTGAACTTCCACTTTAGTCATTGACCAAATAGTGATTAACTGATCATACATTCAAGTGCTGGATGCTCTCAAGTCCAGTTATTCCATGCACATGTTAAATGACTCTCTCTTGTGGTTTTACACTATGTATCACTGAAGTTACCTTTTGTCTAGCTAACCAACATAAGGGGATCAACTTGTTTATTTACTTTGAGATTATAACTATTCAGGATCAATTTCACCCGTGTATAAAAAGCAGCCCCAATTTATTCCTCAAACATAAGTAGTATATATACTACTTCTTAACACATAGAAATAAAGTGAACTAAACAGAAAAAAAGAAAAGAAAAGAAAAGAAAAGGAAACAAACACAATGTCAAAGAAGTTTAAGTTATTCTATTAATCCTTGTAATTTCACTTAATTTTCAATTTGATCTTTAAACATTTGTGATTATTTTTTATAGTTTTAAAAATTTTTAACTTGGTGCAAATCATTAAACTTCCGTTAAATTCTAGTGAAATAACTAAGCATGTGTAATATCAAAATATGAATGAATTTCACTCCATAATAAACTTTTATCCCATTTGGCATATATCTTGCACATTCATATAGTCAAGATGGCACATGATTGTCTAAGTTAACATATATTAACGTAGGTTTAATGGCAAAAATTATATTAAAAATTTTTAAATAAATAAGACGCAATTACCAACTTTTAAACTACAATAACCAAATTGAGAAACATGGTAATTTAATCAATAAAAAAAGTAGGAGACAGAAATTCAGGGATTAGGGTTTGCTATAGTGGAGGGAAAGGAAAAGAACATACTTGGCTGAGCAGCCCAACCCTGTTCACCACCCTTAATGCGCTCAGGAAGGGCGTAATTAACGGTGAGTACACGGCCGTAAAGTTCCGCGCCGTCCATGTTGTCCATGGCGGCGGCGGCGTCCTCCCTCTCCAAGAAGGTGACGAAGCCGAAAGACCGGTGCTTCTGGGTAGCCTGGTCAAGTGGCGTCTTGACGTCCTTGATGTCCCCAAAGGGTATGAACGCAGCGTGAAGAATGGCCTCGTTCACTTCCTCCGCTAGCCCACCCACGTATAGTGTGTTCTTCTGCACCCCTTGCATCGCCATTGCCAGGAGTTGCAGGAACTCCCAACGGTTCACAACACCCAAGGATGACTCGGTATGAAGAAATTCACGCCGACGTGGGCTGGGCCTGTATAGGCCGTGTAGGCTTATGGTAATACTTTTTGTTTTAAAAGGGGTCCATATTTTTTGGGACAGTGAAAAACTTTTGTGATTTATTTTATTTTATTTAATTAAGTCATAATTTGATCTCTATATTATTATGGTGGAATGGGATGAGGAAGACCACACAATTGATTGGAAGTCTAATAAATATAAATAAATAAATGATAATCTATTCTACTGATTAGATGTTACAATGTATCAATGGGATTAGAGTGAGATGGGCTTGAAATAGTGATGATTATAAGTATGATAGATTCTATCTTCGAACTTATGATAAATATATATATATATATATATATATATATATATATATATATATATATATATATATATATATATATATATATATATATATATATATATTCTAGACGTATATTTTGACAGGTAACAAATTTAAACCCCATCTTTTTTCTTATTAAATCATTAAATTTTGAGATTTGAACCTATTTATACAAAAAGAAATTTAAATGAACAATTTTTTTTTAAAGTTGAGACTTGTTTACATAATTAATTTACCCAAAAATTATAATTCCTTAAACAACTAATAATATAATATAAAAATACATTTCGGGTGCTATTTTCTGTGTGTATGTGTGTTGAGGTCAATTTAGACCTTCCGTATTTTCTGTCTAACTACACAGCGAAGAGAAACCAACCAATTCTCCCTTCCCCTCTCCCTCTTTTTTACTGCATCTCTGGGGGATCCAGTTCAGTTTGATGGTTAATGTCTCCTTGTCAACTTCAGGAAGTAATTTGCCTGCATAGCAATGGCAAACGTGTGAGGGTAATATATTGCAGTAATCCACTGAACAATGAAAATCCGAAAACGGGAAACAGATTACAGGCTCCGAGGCCATTTCTGTAGAAAATGTTTCAAATAAATTTGATTCATAGAAAATTAAAAAATTTATATATTATATAAATATATAAAAAATTATTATTTTGAATCTCTTATCATATAAATTTGAACTTTTTTTTCCCAAAACAAGCTTGCATTAATCCCCGTGCATCGGTGGCACGGGCTACGAGATTAATTAGCATACAAAACCAATGATGACGAACAAGTATGCATATTAATAAAGCTCTCACTGAGATCCACTTCTTTCATTCTTGTATATTCATTCATGATAGGTTTAGTCCACTAACTTTTTAATAGATCCTGCCCATTTAAGAATTTCTGATCAATTACAAAACCGAAGAAACAGAGAAAAATAGTGATGTACGGGTGCTGATTTGTCAATAATCTGCAACAATCACCCTTGATCAATGATTCCTTCACAAATCCCTTCACTGCCATCATGAACCTAACAAAATGTTTAATGTTTTGAAATAGGCCAGTTTTCATATTCTTGCTATCCTCCAAACAGTACAAAATTGCTTGTAGGGACTCATCTCCAGTACCAACATTGGACAAAAAGATCCGAGCGTAATATTACTTCTTACGCAAGTATAAGAAGCCGACGACCACTGAGATACCAACAACAGCTACAGGAACAGCCCAATATTTCTTTGTCAAGTGCAAAAGCCTTTGAGAATAGCCTGTCCCTAGCTTCTTGGAGGAAACTGGAGTTGATGGATCAAGCTCACCAATTAAAAAAGTTTCCATAAGGTCTCTTGCACTTTGGCTATGGCCGGCATCTTCAAACTCATCCGTTGCATCTTTCCCTTCATCAAAATTAAAATACAAACATGTATCATGACTTTGAAACATAATATTGGATGACTATTTTCTATTGGTTAGATTTATAGACTGTAGTCCATAATATGATAAAATAGAAAAGATGACATTTTATTAGAAGAAGACGGTATATTTTGTTGGACGATAAGATGTCCTCAAAACAGAAAATACAAGATGAAGCTCAAAACAGAACAGAGTAACAAAATTCTATCAAACTTAATACTAATAGTGTAAACTGTAAAAGACTTTCAATCTCTTTGCATATAAGAAATAGTGGTTCCTTTAAAAAACCCATGTGCTGAGAACCAAAGAGAAATCATTAACATAATTGGATCCCATTACAGAATTAAAGGCGAAGATATGCCCTTGGAGATGCGGGCATTCCTCTCCAACCAAACAAACCACAGAATCCCATGAACTATGCATTGCCTCAATATAGGATAGGGAAGCATAAGTAAGTACCAGTTGCGGCAATGACTACATCATCTCCACCAGGATGATCATCCAAATATGATGACACGTCATATACCTGCATTGACAAACGACAAATATGTTACTTATCAGAGTCACACCAAGAGGAAGAGGGAGATAAGCAGAATATTAAGAACGCTTCTTCCTACTTTTTTTTTTTTGGGGTTAAAAGATAATAGCAACAAGCAAATCAAATGCAATGAAGACTGGAAAAAATAACATCAGCACATTTTTAGGATTCCTAGACTTGATATGAAGCCATGCTTAGGCATTAACTGCACTGCAAAATGCTATCATAAAATTACACAGAACTGATCATTATATATGGGCTACAAAGTGATTTCAATCATAACTTCTTAACCAGAAAACACATAAAGATGGACACTGACAGCTAATCCTAGCAACTAGACCAGCAAAGAAAATGTCATTAAAAATAAATCACCCGAGGCACAAAATTATCTTTCCTCCCACTTCTTTCTCTGCAATACACTCCAATACAAATAACATTTAAAGATGGCGATGCACCATTAATCAAACCCACATGGGTTGAAGATCTGTGATCACTATGACCAGCACAATTAGTGAATTCTTTTCGTGCATAAATTACATTTGAAGCAAAACTTAGTTGTTATGACAGGAAAGCTTTTGCTCAATGGAGACACAAAGGGAGCCAAAAAGATTAGAGGTTTTAGTTTTTTCACAGAGGCCCTTCAATTGTGCACCATACATAACTACTCGTAGCAAATATTTATACTCCTAGTCCAGGATTGGTTCTCATTTTCCTATCATGAGCTTCTTGACACCACAGGATTTACGAAATGTTATAATAATATAAAAGAAATGGTACCCACAAAATGAAACATCTTATAAACTAGCTCATGGTTTTTTTTTTTGGTTGGGAGGGGGGGGGGGGTGGGAGGCAAAAGGCACATGATTAAAATTATAACTTATAACCATGGCTTGTAATGACTGATATTACAATAGCAAAGGCATCCAAGAGGTGTTGACAATCGCTTTCTATGATAAGAAAGACCAAGCATAGAAAGGAAGAACCGAAGACCATCAAGGAAAGAAAATCCAAAGCTTGTTTCAACATGCTATGGTGAACTTATCAGGCAAGATGTAGCATAAAAGATTAGAGGCATGAGCTTGGTATATAAAAACATAATTAAACTAACTAATGTTATCAAGGTTGTTAGTAAGTGTCACAAACATAGAAGCCAATTTTGTATAAGTTCCACATATCATGCATGTATGGCTTGTTTGGTACATAAAATACAATGAAAAAAGTAATTTTGGAGGATGGAAAATAACCCTCATACCCTTACTTAATAAAAAAAGGTAAAAAGGAAAAAAAGAATGGATATTATTAAATAATAATTACAAAGGTATAACAAACGTTGCACGAAATTAATGAAAAAAAGGAATACCTTTCCTGACTTGTAACCAAATTATATGTAACCATCCTTTGCCTAGGTCATGAACAGTCCTGTATTGCTTTACGATGTTGCCAAGCCATTTTATTATCTTCTCAAATAATTTTGTAATGTAAACAATGCCTTCAAAATTCACACCTTAAGTCTAAAAACAGTGTAACCAATGCCACAGGATATCTCAAGTCCACTCACGATAGCCAAGAACTTGAATTACAGACTATATAAAAGGGAAAGGAAGTGCTAACTGCTAAATACCCGAAAACATCATCCAAAAGAAAATTAAAAATCTCCACAGCAGAGCTAAACTAGTCCAAACAGATCTTAAGGGGCAAGTCGGAAACCAATGATAAATAGCAGTCAATAAGGCTAATTCTACTGATACAAGCAAAGAAACAACCCACATTTCACAAAGCCAGCGAAGTCCAGACAAATAACATAAACAGAAGAGTAAACTACCACATGGATCTTACGATGTATGTTCCATTTATTTGGTTTTTAAAAGATAATTACAATTATTTTACTCTAAAAATTGTTTAAACCCCTTAATATGATCCTTCCATGGTTCAGTTAACTATCAACCTAATGTACCGCGGCACTTCATTAATGGATTTTTAAAAGTTTCTGAAGTCAGATGGTGATTGCCTTAGACTGGTAAAACATACGTTTTTCAACGACCCTAATAGTAGTTTACTCTGATTAAAACAAACTCAAAGTACGTTATAGCCATCATCCATGAAGCTAGGACGACAAAGAGCATCATGGGGGAAAACCCAGAAAGAAAAATTGACAGTACCTTGCCGTCAATGACGACCCAGCAATCTTCTTTGATTTTGTGCTGGGAGGCTTCCTGCATCGTATACAGCTTTGAAATGGTCGGCATGTTAGTGGGTTTTGGGATTTTCTTCCAACGCTTCAGAGACTGAAGACTTCGGATGGGGAAGGCAGATATTTCGGTTGTCCCTCTCTCTCTTTTTCGCGGCGTTGAATTGAAATTCTATTTTCTCAGGCTTGGTGACTTGGTCACCAATCAATCATTGTTGACTCGTCGTCTATGCATTGGGTTGTCATTTCACGGTTGGGCTTTGCACTTGCTGGGCCTACGAGGAAAGATGGGCTTGGGTTTTAGCAGGCCGAGCCCAGGTCATGGCTAAAGAAGATTAGTTCCCATGTTCAATTAATAAATATTTTTTAAAAACAAGATAATTACATTTACACCCTAATTACCAAACTCGGAGCCATTGACAAACTGATCATAATCTTAGAAAAAGGAGACAAAATTTCATATGTTCATAAGAATCAGATGTCTTTTGTCCGCAAAAAAATAAAGGATAAATTATAAAATATAAGTTAGACCTCAACATAATTTTTTTTATTTTTGTTATCAAATTTTTTTTAATTAAAATATAACAAATATATATTTTTTAATTAAATATTACAAATATATAGTTTAATTAAAAAATTATATAATAATTTATAAAAATTATATATTTATAATGTTATTATTAAAAAATTATATATTTATTATGTTTTGATTCCAAAAAATTTAATAATAAAAATATTTAAAAACAATATATAAATTCTCTCCTATAAAAATTGACCTTCATCTTTTATTTGATACGTATTTTATGCCCCATGGTTTGGATTGCTGCACTTTATGCCATCATTTATCTCACTGCACAAATTAATACTTTTGTCCTTTTTTATTTAAAATTAAATTGATGTACTATTCATATTCCCATATTACCTGAATAGTGACTAATGTTTTTTGTCATTGAGTGTTGAAATTGATAACAATTGGGAAGTTTGTAAGGTGAATCGCAGATGACATGAAATAAAGTTAATTCTTTATTTTTAATTGTCCTGTGTGTGTGCGGTATTTATTTATTTTGATGCACACTAGTGTCAATTAAAATTGTACGTTTCAATAAAAAACAAAACGTGAAAAACCCTCTTATATCATATTATCACTCTCCTTGAGCGTAATAAATAATTTAGTGCCTCATTTGATTAATTAATATTTTGTATATAAATAATTCAATTGAATCTTTCAAAACAAATATCTCTTAATGGAGGCACGAGGAAATGGAGTGGTAGGTACAGAAATGAGAAATGCCTAAATTAAAGCAGTTTCCAGGTAGTTTCCCAAGAGTACCAATCTCACTTTGCTCATGTCTTCAACTCCCTCCAGCTCCATCACTCTCAACTTTATTCCAATACCATCCTCACCATAAAAACTGATAATTATCATGAAATTATTGACGTAGATTAAGACTTCTTAACACTTACTTGTATCAAAGACTTTTATGGCCGTTTGATAGTAATTATGGAGAGAGAAAAGAAGGAGGATTACATCCTTCAATCATGTTTGGTAGCTAGAAATTGAAGGATGAAGTGAAACATTTTCAACAAATTCAACATTCAAATTATGTGCGCAAATTTAGAGTATTTATAGGGATAATTTATACAAAGTTTATTGTATTATTATTATCATTACTCAATATTTTATTATTTTTAAATAGGATTTTTTTTGGTCATTTGCTTAGTTTTTTTTAAATTCTTATACTATTTTTACTCAACTAAACATATAAATAGAATGATATTTCTACTCTTTTTATATTATATCAAATATAATAAATTTCGTTTCATACATATTCTTAGTCTCTTTTCAATTTTATTATAAACATTTCTGTCTATCAAACAGAAAATTAGAAAAATACTCCTTATTTTTAAAATCAGTTATCAATTTATATCATATATTGAGGAATTCTTCATATAATATATTGATTTATAAAATTAATACATTAGTTACACAATCAATGTATCAAATAATTCCTAAATAAAGACACTTGTTAGATGGTTCATTATGCATAACGTTTCCGTTTCCGTTTGCATGATCTGATGTTCAATTCTTAAGTTCATTGCCATTTAAAACAGCATCAAAAGTGGTAAGCATCCTCTTTGTATTATGGTCTTATTACTAGGACATTATGTTATCTATAAATATACCGTAGTTTCCTTTCCTTAAAGCCACAACCCTTCATATCCATAGACTTGAAACCTTTTCTCTTCTCTTCAATGGGTGTGCTTTCATTGGTCATTGTTTCAATCTTCCTCACCACTTCAGCTGCTGCTGTTGCTTTTCCTGATAAAGATTTCATGGTTTTTCTCTATAAACTTCATAGCTTCAAACAATGACAATCAATATAGAGTTGCATAGTCTTCAATATATGCCTGACTCGTATCAAATATAATATGATACTTTAAATTGCATTTAAATATCATATAATATTTGTATACTGCAATGTCTATTTTGTGTTGTATCTCATATCAATATCAGTCTCTATACTTTCTAATTTATTCACACACCCAAAAAGGAAACTGGGCTCTCAGCCTTTTATCCCTTATATTACCACTGAGCAGAAGTGGGAAAGAAAGTTTCATTGTTTGGTATAACTGTTAGTGAAAGATGGTTTATATTTGCAGCTTCTGGAAAAATGCTCAACCAGAAGAAACTGCGGAGAAGGGCTCTTCTGCAGCACTTGCCCTCTGAAATTTCATGGATCAAGATGTGTCAGATCAACAACCTCAAACCCATTCAAGCTCTTGGTATCTACATCTCTCTCTTCCACCCCACAGATTCTGAAATTTTTTAGTTCTATAGTGTGTGTGTGTGTGGGATCAGAAATCACATTGCTTAACTGATATATTTATTAATGACTCCCCTCCTTTGTCTATCCCTTTGGGTACCTCATAGATATTGGATTTTATGTCAATGTCAATGTCAGGAATATATATCATTGGATATGAGTTTATAAAGATATTAGAGTAAATTATATCAATTTCTCTTAAGATTTTTGAAATTTTGCGCTTGCACTAATTCTGGTTTCAATTTATGCTAGAACTCCCCTGAAATTTATAAAACCCTAAACTCATCCCCTTCGGTTTTAAGATATTACAGAGGATACTGGGTATTTCTAGAAGGAAACAAGCATAAGCTTCATTAATAATTAATAGAGGGAGGATTATATAAAAGTTGAGAGAGCATGGGTCTAAGTCTAAAAACCTTGAAAGATAGGCGTAAATCTTTTAAGAAATTCATTATATCATTTATGATACTATCAATATCTTTGTAACTAAGTGGTTAAAAGTCTAATCTGTTAAATTGTAATTATAATTATTTTAGGAGTAACAATTTTATGATGATTTTCTTTTGCTGAGATACTACTAACAAATTTCAATTGGACAGAACAATTCTCTGCCATTCAACAGATATGCATATTTGACAACCCACAACTCTTTTGCAATTAATAGAAAAAGGCCAAACCTAACCCTAACACCTAAAGGGCATCATAGAGTCACCTTCTCAAACCAAGAAGACAGTATCACCCAGCAGTTATATGTAAGAACAGATCACTGTGTTATACTGATATTACTTTCATGGTGTAGTTAATTTGATAGCAACAGTTTTAAATCAATTTAATTATGCAGAATGGGGTTCGAGCTCTTATGTTGGACACTTATGACTACAAAGGAGACATATGGTTGTGCCATTCCTTCAAGGGAAAATGTCACCACTATACTGCGTTTGTAAGTGGGATTCACATGCTACCAAATTTTGAAGTACACAAGAAGTTTATTGGGCATGAAGTATCACAAATTAAGCACAACCCCCTCTTTCTTGAGCTAAATTTTTATTTAATTGTAGAGAATGAGAGTGGCAAGTATTGAATGCTAAGCAACTGTTCTAATGTTAAGAATCATTTCAATTCAAAAGAATCAATTCTTAAGGGGAGGCTAATGAATAATTTTATTATAATCAAAGGTGGAAGAAGAAAAAAGTTGGCTGGGGGGCGACATTGTTGGGGTCTAATTCTTAGGAAAAAATTATGAACTATTTACAATACATACATACTATATGAAAGAAATTAAATTAGTATCTGTATGATATAAAAGGGACAATATATTATATTAAATTTATCTATAAAATAGCATGTTGTGGCATGTATCACTTTGAGCAACATTGCTACTTATGAGAAAAAAACGGACATATTTTTCAAATGTCTTATTTCATTTAGTCTATCTCATTGGTTATTTTTTTTTATGAAATATATGAATAATTTCAAGTATGACAAATTGATAAAAATAGTAAAGCAAAGCAATTTATCAGGTCGAAAAACATTAGTTAATAAAAGAGGAAAAAATGTCTTAATAAAAAGAAAAGGTTAAATACTGTATGGAGTGGAAGAATGAAGAAAGAAAAGAATAAAGAAAATAAACAGAAGTTTAAGGGGCCATGTGTAACTTTATCGAAAGTTATATGCAAACTTTATCTTTTTTGGAAGGGCAATACTCAAATTTTGCCCGAACTTTTATGTACATGGTAATATTTTTCAAAATGGTACTTGGTCCCCCCCCCCCCCCTGCCTCCACCAATGATTATAATCTATAATAGAATCTTAGAGAAAACTATCATGTTTAAGAGTTAGGTTAATAAATTTATCACTTGGAAATTGGAATGGGAATATTACAAATTGGGAAGATAGAAGTTTGAAGGATTTGGTTCTTAATACTCAAAAAAACATATTGTATATAATGAATTGTACCTGAGTTTAGTATCATTTTGATAGGGACCTGCTATAAACACATTGAAGGAAGTGGAAGCCTTTCTAGCTGACAATCCATCAGAAATTGTGACACTAATATTGGAAGATTATGTTGAGGCACCAAATGGGTTAACCAAAGTTTTCAAAGCTTCTGGGTTGATGAAATACTGGTTTCCTCTCACAAGCATGCCTCAAGATGGCCAAGATTGGCCATTGGTGAAAGACATGGTTGCTAACAACCATAGGCTCATTGTTTTCACATCACAGAGACATAAGCAAGAAAGTGAAGGCATAGCTTACCAGTGGAACTACATGGTTGAAAATCAATGTGAGTGGCATTTATATTTCACAATTTTTCCCCAAATCTTGACATCAATATGATTGAGGGTTTTTTTTCTTTAGAGAACTAACATGTCCTTGAATTGTTAAGTTTATATAGTTTTCATTCTGAAAATTAAAAATTATTTGCACTTCAGTCTTTATGGCATTCATCACACTGTGCAATGAATTTTTTATTTTCAAAGAATAACTTCTCTGTTTTTCAAAGATGAAAACTAAAATAAATCTAACAATTCAATGATCAAATTATTGATTTATTTCAGGACTAATACTAATGACATGTTTAGAATCTCAGAGCAATAGGCTCTGGCCCAACCTAGATATGAGTTTGAGGATGATTTTGTTGTGAGCATACATTGTGTTTTAAGATTGCAGATGGGAAGGGAGGGATGGTTCAAGGAAAATGTCCTAAACGTGAAGAGTCAGCTGCACTCAATGACAAAAGCAAATCTTTGGTTTTGGTGAATCACTTTAGAACGATACCAATCAAGCAAGCCACATGCAAAGATAATTCACAAGACCTCATCGACATGCTTTCTACTTGTTATGTGGAGGCTGGTAATCGCTGGGCCAATTTTGTTGCTGTTGACTATTACAAGGTAAAAATTTTTACCAAACCCAACGTAACATTCTAAATATGGTTGGACATTTGATTTTTTTTTGTCTTATCAGTGTGTCAGATTTTGTGTTCGCATCTGTGATATGTTCTGTCTTTTGAGTCCTGCGTTTATGTTGTCTCTTATATTTATGTCAGTATCCATGCTCACATGACCGCTGACTGATACAGAGAAGTGAAGGAGAAGGATCATTTCAAGCTGTGGATATGTTGAATGGGAAGCTCTTGTGTGGATGTGATGATCTACATGCCTGTTTGGTAAGGTTTAATACTCTATTGGTTAGCGTACTCATATGACCACTGACACAGATATGCCAGAAGCATAGAAATTCAAAATAATTAAGAATGCTAATTATTTAAATATATTCAAAATGAGAAAATCATAGCTGAAAATTAAATAGAGAGTAAATTATGCTAACCTCCCATAAGATTTAGTTAAATATAATTAGTTTAAATAACAGTTTATCAAGAAACAGAGCTCTTCAATAAGCTCTACTTGCATACATGCGGCTTGAAATAAGCTAATTTATATTTGGGCGAACATTCTAAGAAGTGTTTGCGTAGTTGAAAAATTAATGAAAACAATTCTGTCCAGATGTATTCAAAGAGCAGCTTGTACCTGAGCTGTTTAAAGTTTTCAGAAGTGCTTATTTAGAAAAGCACTTATAATGAGTCCATCCAGACAAACATATAGTAAATTAGGTCCAATAAACTGCTAATAAGCCCATTCAAACAGAGCCTAAACATGTTCATTATATGTCCCTTGAAATTTAAGATATTTATTTATTTATCTTTACCAAATATACAGATGTTAGATTTTCATATATCTATTATCCTAAATATCCTATGCAAAGTTGATAAATTCGTGAGTTTAAATAAATTTGTAGAGAGAAAATAAATTCATAACGTAGAATTATATCTTAAACTCGTAAGTGTTTATATTTATTAATAATTACATATAAAATATAATATATGAACAAAAATTTATTTAAATACATTTTAAATTATACTATTTTTTAAAAAAATTATTTATATTCTATGATTCATATTTTTTAATATAAAAATTTTAATAAAGTTAATACATAAATATTATTTTTTAATCATTCTTTAATGGATTGTATTAGATTTAAGAAATTTTTTTTTAAACTCAATTTGACTCAATTATATAAAAATTTGTCAAACTTAGTTCAAAACACATTAAGTTAATTGTATTTATCTGAATCAAAGACTTTGTATTAAGTTTGAGTTTTCAAATGAGTTAATATGATTTTTTTAAGTAAAAACTTAAATTTATTAAAATTATAGAATCAATTCATAAATTTAACAATAATGGTTCCACGGGTATATTAACCCCTAATCATTGCATCTATGTTCTATGCAGCATGGATCATCATGCAAACCCAGACAGTTTCTGCAAATTCCATTTGGAAAAATAGTTGGGTTTAGTTAGACCCAGCTAATCAGAGAAGGAAGTATCAAGTTCATACGTATCGGTGTCGCATCGTTGATTGTTACCAGTTTAACTCTGTATGAGATGAACTAACTAAGCTCAAATACAAATTGAAGAAAGCTGGGTTTAAATAAATCTTTCGTCTAATTATTAATGCAGCATTTTCTATATAAGAAAGTTACAAAAAAAACACATAAGAAAAAGAAAAAATTTTGTCTTCATTTTTATCTTACATCCTATTCAAACTAGCCATCAAGCACATCTGATTAGTTAAGAATCATAAAGCATCAGCATTTCCCCAAAAAAAAAAGTGTCTTTGTTCATACTTTTTAAGTTAAAAATGACAGCCCGTTTGGTTTACTATATTTTGATATAATATATAATTATGATTTAATTATGATTTAATATTTTTTAATAATAATTATTCAATCATTAAAAATAAAAATGTTATGAGTATTTTTTATTTATAAAATTATTTTTTTATTTTTATATTTAACTTTCTTTTTATCAAACGAACTCCAAGTATTTTAGAGTATCCAAGTGTAATTTGAAGTGTTAATGTATTTGAAAATACTTCACAAAGGTGAAAGCTTGAGCAAAAGGGGCAAGTAATATGTTTTCCTTTCAAAATTGCAGGTGGGAAGAAATGGAGGGAAATGTAGGTAAACTAAAAAAGCATTTTGCTAAAGAAGTACAATATATTATGAGTGACAAGCAAATAAAATATTCTGTATAAATATAAGCTGTTGCAATAATTCTCACTTTTGGACAAAACTAATTAGCCAAACTTTAGTGGGCTCCATTGTTCACATAAATATGCAACGCATAAAAAAAAAATTAATCTTGTCAACTACAATTTAAAATCAGGAAATCAAAATCTTATATATATATATATATATATACACACACACACACACATATCTGTGTGTATTGATTATGTGTTATGTTTTTATTTAAGGATTATTTAAAAAGTATCTTAAAAATTATAGTTAAGATTTGTTCAAATATACAGAGAGGGCTTTTGTTTTTTGAAATATTGAGCCTGTGAGGCAGGTAATAAAGCAAAACGGTGTAGGGCTTTAATCAAATTGAACTTTAATATATATTCAAACAATTAGAGATGTGGCAGCAATATTGCTCAGAGATCAGACATGAAATAGAAGAGCATGCAAAATTTGATGTGCTTGTAAAGGGATCCCCTGCAAATAATGCACATTGAAATAATGAATGGGTATCGTCTCCGATTGTGCAGTAATTTCTACCCTTCACATCTTTTTTTTTTTTTAAATTTTAGTAATTTATTTTTTATATTGATATTTTTTATTTTGAAAAAATAAAACATAAAATAAAGACAGCTTTTTAATTTTTTATCAGGCAGTCTGATAAAATTTAAAAGACAATTTTTGTTTTGGGTTTTATTTTTTAAGATAAAGAATATAGATTAAAATAAAAATAAATCCTAAGATTTAAATTTAAAAAAAATTAAGTGTCTAAATTACTGCTTAATTTGAATGATAAAAAAATCCCAGCGTTTGAAATTACTCTTTGCCTCTTTACAGCTTCTTTCATGTTCTTCTATTGCCAAATTGGGTTCCAAAGTGATGATAATTACATCTAGTTACAGCCCAACGGACCGTAAATTTGCTTCCCTACCACTCTCCCTTTCAATGATATTTTAAAAATAAATTAATGATTTTGAGTCACTACTTTTAGAATTTTGTCAAATAAGACAAAACTATATATTTCAAAATATTTGAATAAATTTATATTATTAGTTCTCGACTACGTAGACTTCTATTCGCATTATACGTTAGTTAATATCTGAAGTGATAATGATTTTGTTTAATAAAAATATTATCTTAATTAAAAAATTATAAAATATTTGTTCATGTAAAGTTTGAAACTTTTGTTACAGCTGAATTAAAAAGCAACAAAATGCAGCTAGGGTTAGATCTGTACTCAGCTAGCTCTCTTTTGCACCTCTGTTTAGCACAAGTGGAAATTGCCACTTATATTTATCAGAATAACAATTTTAAATTGTGATTGACATTGAGTATGCCTTACCTTTTTTTTTTTTTTCTAATCTATTTCCCTTTGGTATTGGAATCAAGTGATATTTGAGTCAGCATCCATCCCAATTAATTCACTTCTTTGATTGCTTTTCCCTTCCTAACAAATGATTACCTTTGCCTCTTCCCTCACTGCCTTTTTTATTTTATTTGGGAGGGGGGTTTTCAAATCACTGCCCTTTTGATGATTTACACACAAAGGTAAAGATATATAGTTTGAGCTCTTCGGTAGTTAAATGCATTTCAAAATTAGTATGAGAGTAAAATTTTGATTTTGCGACCCAAACAATAATGAAAAACTCAGATTGTTAGAAAATAATAGGATGATAAATTTAGATTATACCTTATATGATATTAAAATCCATTTTTAAATTGAAGATCCCAAGAGAAAGATCACAATATCAAGAAATAAAGAGATAAAAGAAATATTACAATTCATAATATCATAGTGAGAGTTAAAAAAGTTTACCAAAATACTTTAAGGTAAAACAAATCATTAGCTCTACATGAACTTTGAATTAAGATATATTTTTTTAAAATAAGTTATGAATAACTTATCTCTTCCTGACTATTTATAATATATAAATCTAATTTATTTAGAAAGTGTCAAATATAAAATTAATTATTTAATATTGTAAAAATATAATATGTTAATTAATACTAATATTCCAACATAAGCTAATTGTAAAATTTCCCTTCACATATATATCCTAAAATTCACCCAATAATTTTTTGATCAAGACCATTCTTCTCAGGCTCTCCAACAGTGGTCCAAGCCCCTGCCCAATCTAGCTATAATGAAGGGGTCAACTGCCTATAGTAAGGTTGAGAAAATTTGGAAAAATGAAATATCCATAGTAATTGACAAAACATAATAGACCCCAGCACAGAGACATGTTTTTCATTCTTTTCTAGATATTTCTCTTAGAAAAATGTTGTATGCTTTTGTCCCTTGTCCCCACAAGTTATACTAGTCATATTAGTTCCCTCAAGTCTTAGGTTTTGTTCAGTATAATAGAAAGATTTTTAGAAAGGAGAATAAAAACGAGAATAAAATGAAATTTTATAATTTAAAATCATGTTTAGTATAATATGGAAATGAATAGAAATTCTTTTTTATCTTGAGGTTGGTATAATGGAAATATTGTAGGAATAGCAAATAATCAAAATACATCTAGTGTCAACAAATATTAAAAAATATTGTTATTAATTGATATAATACAAATAAAATTACAGTTGAATACTTCAGATTAAAAATGTTTATATTAAAAAACTTGAAATTTTAAAATTATTTTGAAGGATTCAAAAATAAAAAGTGTTAACTATATAAAAAAAATTACAATTCAGAACATTAAGTAAAAATGTATTGTTGTTGCGTTTTTGAAAATAATTTTAAAATTTAAATTTTTTTAATATAAATATATAAGTAAAAATAAAATAGTACTGTCATTTAGAGTAAAAAAATATTTTTTTTTCTTATGTTTCATAGATAACAATGTCATTGTTTTGGAAAAAAAAAATAAAGAAATAAATAGTGTCACTTAAGACAATAAATTGAATCTATTTATGATTCTTTTTCATTGCTACTTAACGTGTTTTTCATTGTTTTCCTCTCCTTTCTACTATCCTTTCTTTTCTCTTTTCATTGCTACCAAACAAGCTATAATCATCTGATGATTTTTCTGATCCAAATCTCAGTTAAGTTTAGTTACGCTAAAAGATGTACATCATTTTAATTTCCTAAATAGTGAAAATTATTTATAATTTTTTTTGGATATAGGATGCTTTCGTATCAAGCATATCTCATTATTTTATGAAATTAACGCTTTATGCAAATAAATATTTATTTTCTTTAATAAACTCTTTTATTGTCTAAAGAACTTTAAAGAATAAATTGTACGTTTAATGAATTATGAGTTGTGGAAGGGAACAGAATATTATGAGTTGCCAAGCTAGCCAGCTGTGTGTGTATGTGTGTGAGAGAGAAAGAGACCAAAAGAAATGAAAAATATGGCAAGTAGGCATACGGGTATGTGCATGTGAGTTGTGAACTGAAAGCTACTTGTAAAATTGCAATTTAGAATTGCGCAAATAGAATGTGATTTTGTTTAAAAGAAATAGAGTAAGAAATATCGGTCTTATACATTTTTATTCTCTTTTTTTAATATTAACCTTCACATTTTATAAATATTTTTCTCCTTTACAGGAAAAAAAAGTTCAATTAGGCAAAACTGAGATGCCACATCGCATGTGGGTGCCAAAGCATATTCTTTCTTCGTTGATTTTTATTCCCCAAATATCCAAACCCATTTGTTTATTTATTCTCTTTCTCATTATATGTAACTTTTGCCCCCAACATTTAAACTTTGGCTGCTTCCCACTTTCAAATTCAAGGACCCCATTATTCCCAAGTCAAGTGGGCCATTTCCACTTTTTCACTTAGCCAAATTATCATCTCTCCCAAAACCAAATTATTCAAATTCTAAAATTTTTTTTAATGCAAAACAGCAAGGATAATTAAATATAGAAAAATACTTAGGTGAATTTAATACCACATTAAAAAGACACATATAAACATATATTAAACACTTTTTAATAAATTCTTAGATAGATTTGACTTTAAAAAATCAGTTAATTAATATAAATAAATATATAATTAAGTATATTAGAGATGAAATTTTTTTAAAAGGTGTATTGTCATGTTTATATATTTAAAATTAGATTTACACATAGTTATTTATATTTTTATTATCATATTCTTCAATTAAAATATAATGAATGTATGATTTTTAATTAAAAGATGACAATTATATAATTTAATTGTGAATTATATATTTTTTTGGAAAAAAAATATGCTTATCATATTATTATTAAAAAAAATATGCATTTATTATGCTTTGATCAAAAATTTTGATAAAAAATATAAGAAATTATATATAAGTTATTTTCATATATTTATTTAAAATGAACATATTTATCAAGTTTTAATAAATCTTAAGATTTTTTTTTTTTAATGAAACTTATCTTCTTGCATATCTCTAATAAACTTACAACTTTCTTTATAAAGACTTTGTCTATTTTTATAGGCTGAACTTAACTAATATTTTTTTAAAATTATAATTTTGTTAACAAATTATTCAAACCCATCACTTGAACTAACTAATCCATCACTTTCTTCATATATAAAATGTTTTTTTTTTCTTATGTGTATTTAGTGTGTTGTGTCAGTGTAGTTTTCTCCCATCATATTTTGGTTTTTCATTTACTTTAGGTAACGAATTAGATCTTCTAATTATACACGTCTAAGATTGCACCAAACAAGAAATTTGTAATGGATGTAATAATTTTCCATCTTGGACAATAAAAACAGACATTCGGTGATAATATATTCACATCTTCATTAATAGCATATACACATAACATAATTTTTAAAAATTTATTACAATTTATGAAGCATTAATGACCTATATTTATGCAAATCAGAAACATTTACATGTAATGAATAGATTGCAGATATTATATGATGTATGATAACAATATCTGGTCATCGAAAAAAACAAATCCAATGGTCATACTTTTTTCATTGAAATATTAGCTGAAAACTGTTTAAAATACTATGTTTAAGTATTTATTTATTTTTTATTACAAAAAAGTATAAATTTGAATTTTTCACTGGTACATGACGAGGAATACTGTAAGGTGTATTGTTTAAAAAGAAGCACAGGAAGGGACTCTTTCATTGAAACATTAAACAAGTTATACCTAGACTTCGCTCCCCTAGGTCTTTTTATTGGGATTAATATCTTTTACAGTAGAGGATTTGAAAATTGCCTCTGTAGTGTTTCATAAGATTTTTTTTTCATAAATTCTTTTTTTTAAAAAAAAAACTATACCCTTCACAAGTTTTTACTACATACTGTAGATGGATCCTCATTGCCTATATAGTATAGTAAAGTACGAAATTTATTTTTGACAGAAATAGTTCGAATTTCAAACATGTTGTCTTATCCATATCTGAAAGAAATTTTGAATGCTTACCTATGGTAAAAAAAAATGAAATTTGTTAGATTTTTACACTTGCAATTTGGATTAGAATCACAGACTTCAATTACTTTTTCGTGGCACAATGACGGAGATGAAAGTTTGTTTGGAAAAAGTCTTCTTGTTTTTGTGCTTTGTGATGGCCCTCATCACCATGCCTCATTTAATGGCTTATCTAAACTAATTTGTTTACATGAAAATTGTCATAATAGTTAAGTAGTTTATTCATTTAAAGAAAAATGATTCCATATATATTAGAAGCAATGCTACAAATCGATGGAAAAAAAAAAAAAAAACTCATGACAAGTTTCAGTTTCTTTGCTATATTTTACTTTGACTAGCATAAGTAAAGGAAAGAAGATATTTTTGCCCATTTGAAAATGTCCAAAACCATCAATAAATAAATATATCTAAAGGCAAGACTTGGCTTGGCCTATATATGACCGGGCATAGGCTTCCCTCATTTTGCCGCGTTGAATCGTATAGCCCATCCTCTCAACTTCTCTCTATCAAATCAACTTCTGCTTCTTCTCTCTCTCTCTAATGGCGGAATCTTCAGCCAAACCTGTGCCTCTTCTGAAGGATGAGCTTGACATCGTGATCCCTACGATCCGAAACCTCGATTTCTTGGACATGTGGAGGCCATTCTTCCAACCTTACCACTTGATCATAGTCCAAGATGGCGACCCATCCAAGACCATCAAAGTTCCTGAAGGTTTCGATTACGAGCTCTACAACCGGAATGACATCAACAGGATCTTAGGTCCTAAGGCATCTTGCATTTCCTTCAAGGACTCTGCCTGTCGGTGCTTCGGGTACATGGTCTCTAAGAAGAAGTACATCTACACCATCGATGACGATTGCTTTGTGAGCTCTCGATTTCTTGCTTTTCTTGTTCCTATGTTACTGATTGGTGTCTGAGAAAGTGAAATTGAGTTAAATCTTTCTCTTCTTGTCGTATAAATTTTATTATTTGTTCACTATATTTAGGTGTTGATGTTTGGTAAAATATGAGATTCCGTGCTTAGGTGAGTTTGTTTTCTGGTATAGTATGAGGATTTGATGTGTTTGAGCTCGTGGGGTTTATTATACTTAGCGTGATTTGACTGAATCTTTCTTTTAGGTGATACTGCATGTTCAGTTTATTAGCCTCGCAGAAGCCATGCCAGTGTGACTTTTGATATGATGGCTTCTTTTCTTTTTGAAACTTTTATGAAGAATAGGAAGGCTCAATGTGGTTATGTTTCTTTTTAGTGCTGGGTGAACTTGGAATGTTCTGGATCTAGCTGACTATTAAGGTGGTGCTAGTGTTTGATTCAATAACTTCACCCCTATGCAGTTGGTTTGTTTAGTTAATTTTTGGTTGAGCTCAAGAGAGCTTAATTTGTTTAATCTCTTGCATTGGCCGGTAAGAATCTTAGCCAGACTGTTAACATTTATTGGGGGGCTTTCCTTTTCACCCGCTTTCTAGAATAATTGTGAGGCAAATAATCAGAGTAAACGTTTCAGATCTTTCTTCATTTCCCTCGTCATCTTTGAAGAATTATTCAAACTTAGACTTCCATCCTTTTTTTTTTTAGGCTTTTATGGACACAATGAGGCTAGTGAAATTAAAGGTCTCGTTGTGGATTTCCATGTCCTCTTGTCTCTGTTTCATTTGTGCCTTAATTTTGAATGCGCATTTAAGCTAAAGATTGATATATATTAAAAGCAAACTTTTATCTGTTGATTGTTGAGATCTGTGATGATAACCATTAATTTTTCCTGAGAATATTGTAAAAGGATTTGTTATATACGAAATATAAACATGATTTGCTAAATATCTTTTATGTTCATGAGCAGGTTGCTAAATATCCATCTGGCAAAGATATCAATGCACTGGAGCAGCACATCAAGAATCTTCTATCACCTTCTACTCCATTTTTCTTCAATACTCTTTATGATCCTTATAGAGAAGGTGCTGATTTTGTCCGAGGATACCCTTTTAGTCTTCGTGAGGGTGTTCCCACTGCAGTTTCTCATGGTCTGTGGCTCAACATACCTGATTATGATGCTCCAACACAGCTTGTCAAGCCTCGTGAGAGGAACACCAGGTCTGTAGGTCCTTCATTGAGGCAAATACTATATTCATACTCTCATGAACGTTATTGATATTCATCATCCTGTTTTGTTTACTAAAGTATATTTTTTCAGGTATGTTGATGCTGTTTTGACTGTACCGAAAGGAACATTGTTCCCTATGTGTGGTATGAATCTGGCATTCGACCGTGAGCTTATTGGACCTGCGATGTACTTTGGACTCATGGGTGATGGTCAGCCTATTGGACGATACGATGATATGTGGGCTGGTTGGTGCATGAAGGTATAATATTAATCATGTGTCCCTTTTTGTGGCAACTTCTAAATCAAGCATTGTTATAAGATCTTTATCAATTGATAATTTTCTTGCAACCATACCAAATATTATTCACGTGTTTTGATTCATTAATTTTGATTCCTTAAAAGTTATTATTATTTGTTAATGCACTTGCTTGTGACTTTCAATCATCTCCACGATCATTTTACAAGATCAAGTATCCTTTGGAGAAGATTATCTGTATGTCTTGCTTGCTAGTTGCAATTTTTTTAGAACTTAGATAAACTTCTTTAGGTGTTGCTCTTAGGTTCTTGTTAAAAACATAAAACCTGAATAAACATTTTTGAAATATCCAATCATGTAGTGTTAAAGCATAAAAACCTCCATTTGTCTTACTTTTATTAAAAAAACTTAATAGCAGACACCTAAAAATTGTATCTAATTAGTAGTGTTATCCTATTTTTAGGATCAACTCTTTCACCCAACATGATGAACAGATGATATATGCTGTATCGATGAACTTGCAGGTTATCTGTGACCATTTGGGCTTGGGAGTGAAAACTGGTCTGCCATACATATGGCACAGCAAAGCAAGCAACCCATTTGTTAATCTCAGAAAGGAATACAAAGGTATCTTCTGGCAAGAAGAGATCATTCCATTCTTCCAAGCTGCCACCCTTCCAAAAGAATGCACCTCTGTTCAAAAATGCTACATTGAACTCTCCAAACAGGTCAAAGAAAAACTTGGAAAAGTTGATGATTATTTCGTCAAACTAGCAGACGCTATGGTCACTTGGATCGAAGCTTGGGATGAGCTTAACGGCCCCTCTGAAACAAATTCTTCAAAGCAAGCTAATGGCCCTGCCAAGTGAACTTATAATGGTTGCGATCTGTAGTTTTTAAAGTTTTTAGTTTCTCGTGATTTAGATTTTTCATTGTGATGATCATGTCTGTTATTATTATTGATATAACGTTGTTTTTGTTATTGTTATCATCTTAAATTCAGTCGATATCATGAATTTAATTGAGTATTAGACATGGGCTTTTTTTATCAAAACTTTATTGTCGAGTATTGAATTGTAGTTTTTAAAATCGTTGCGATTTGATGGTTAGTTACATCCAACTTTCTGGCCATGAGATTGTTACATTTTTTTCCTCATTTTATTTACATAGATGTTGACAGTCCTTGTTATACGACACGTTTTCCTCTCCTATCAGTATTTCATGAGTAAATTACTGTATTCATTTGTCTTTGATGGAAAGATGATTGGTTTGTCAATTTGGTCTTTAAAAGTACAATTCTCCTTATTTAGTTCCTATAATTTTTTTAGTATTTTTATTACTTTTTATCTTTCAAAGTCACAGTTTAATTTCTCAATTTGGTTTTTTTTTAAAAATGAACATATTTTAAAATATTAATAAGAAATTACATTGAGGGGGTTATGCTTTAAATAATCAAATTAAAAAACTAGCGCAAAACAATTTACTCATATTTCATTCTACCGCAGTTAAAAATAAATCATTCTAAGTTGCTAGAGGTGGCAATTATAACTCATAATCATCATTTAAATAATAAATCTTTCTTATTCAACTGTGTTATGTTCAAAGAAAAATTATCATAACTTAACTAAACCTAATCATTAGTGGTTTCCCAAAAGAAAAAAACTAATTATTTTCAATAAACTAGTAGCTTACAAGACATTAGTAAACTTGTGCAACTCCTAATCTTCTAGTTAATTGGTATTTATGGCTAACCATTCATCTCCTCTTGGTTTCATTATTATTATGGCGATATTTTATTTTATCCCTGCAAACTATAACCTAATTATAATATTGGTATTTGAATTTTAAAAATAATACCTTACCCTTGAACTATTATAAAAATAAAACAAGTATCTATCTATTAACTTTAATGTCTAATAATCATATAACGAATAAAAATCGACTTTTAAGCTTTTAAAAATTAACTTCAGCTATCTATTTTGAGAAAAGCAACTAACATCACTTTAAAAAGATTTATTTTTCTCAAAATAGTTATCATAAACGAACTAGTTTTTCTTAAAACAAATAGTACAATTGATCGGCTTACTATTAAATGTTAAATTTAACATGTGGTTAGTATCTTCACTTTTTATCTTAATTTACAGAATAAAGTTTTATATTTTAAAGTTGAGATACAATTGATCGTGTTACTATTAGATGTTAAATTTAATATGTGGTTAGTATTTTCACTTTTTATCCTAATTTACAGAGTAAAGTTTTAGATTTTAAAGTTTAGGTATCAATATTATAATTAGGTTGTAATTAAGATTGCTAAAAATGTAATTTGTCCTATCATTTATTCACACACATTCTCTTTTCAAAATAATTTTCATAACCATGAAATATAATGTTATGAGTTAACAAAATATAAAATGTATTGGTAATAAAAATAAGAGGCAATATAAAATTTAGAACTATTCTATGAGCTAAATATTAGTGAAATGGGTTAAAAATATTGTCACAAATTTCATGCAATTGGTTGATTGAATTAAAGAAAAAACTAAATAAATGGTTGAAAATTTATGAAAATTTGCAATGAATGACTTAAAACTGAAAATAAACAATAGATCTATATATATAATTTAGTTCTTGAAAAATTAATCTCTCTCCTCTTTAGTTCTTGAAAGATTAGCACCGTATATGTTAGTCTCTATAAATTCTAAACTCTATACAAGTTAATTCCTCCATCATTTATCCATGTCAATTTTAATAGAGACGTTTGACCTAACACATTATCTTCTAGCGTACCATTGTGAATATCCCAATTAACATCCAAAGAGGAATGAGAGTGAGAGAAGAGAGGAAGAACGTGGAGATGTTGACCTAGCACATTAAATTCTAGTGTGGCATTGTGTATACTCTAATCAACATAGAAAGAAAGACGAGAGTGAGAAAAGAGACAAAGAAGATAGAGAAAGTAAAAGGTTAGAAAAAATGATGATTAGAATGTTGACTAAAATTTTAGTAGGACAACGAAATTTAATGTGCCAAGTCACCATCTCCTTTAAAATTTAATGTGAGTAGATGATAAAAAAGACTAATGCATATAAAATTTAGAAATTATAAGGACTAACTTGTATAGTGCAATTTTAGAAATTTTTTTATAGAAACTAAGGTATATAGATGGTCTAAAAAATAATATACACACATAAAGAATCACTTGTGTCGCTACGTAGTACCAACTTTATAGCAGTTGCAAGAACCATTAGTTTTGTAGGGTGGAAGTTAGAGACAATCCACCTCATTTGGCAGACAACTTTTTTTTTGGGGGGAAAAATGCACTTTTTTAAGATCTTTGGTTTCAACTTCGTCCATTAGACTCATATGAAATTATTGTGAATTTTCGCTTATTTTAAAATTGTTGTGCATTTTTTAATAGAGTCCTGTAAAAAATATGTTTAACAAAATCATTTGATAAGCGATTTTATTAATATTGTTATGTTTTATAAATCTTTGATAAAAAGCATTTTTTATTGTCAAATTACTATAAAGAGCAATGATTTTAGAATTAGACCTGTTATTGAACTGATAGACATTTAGGTTAATAATTCATTAATTTGGCTATAATTAAATAGGAATTAAATTGATGATAATTAAATATATAAATTTTATATATTAAAATTTTAATATAACAAATAAATACTAATAAATTTTGAATATTACCAATTATTATTTTTAAATATTAATGAAGAGAAAGGAGTAATTTTGACTTAATACCTTTACTGAAAAAGATACTATTAGAAAATAGAGCATAATAAAAAATAAGTATTGAAAGTAGTTAAGTATATACTTTTTTTTTCATATTTTTTTCCTTTAAATTTCATTCTATTTTAAATTATTATTATTATTTTCTATTTTTAGTTTTTTAGATTTGTCTAAGATGGAATAAGAAATCATTTTTTAAAAAAATAAAAAATAGTTGAATCTTGAATCTGTTTGATTTTGACTAATTCCACCAATTTTTAGTCCATTTGTTGGTAAATTAATTTTATGGGTTAGCCAAAATTGTTTAATAACTAATTCATTGGTTTTGATAATAATGATAAAGAGTATTGTCACATTCGAAAATGCAATCACGTAGCGCCAAACTGAAATCAAAATTAAAAGTAGTAGAGTCGCAATCAAATTTTTATTCTTTGAAAAGGCAAAATTTTGGAAAAAAAAATATTTTTAGTTTGAAAAATAGTTTACGAACCAGAAAATAGATCTGAGAGTCGATTATGAGTGGGGAAGGTGTTAAGCATCCCACTACACCCATTCTTAAAAACGATTACCCTAAGTCGGTTGTGCAAAATTATCATGGCATATAATCTATTTTAATTCTTCTTAACAAATCACATACAAAATAAGAAGTAAAGAAATTAAATGAAATAAAATCAAGAGTAAAAAAATAAATAAAAAATAAAATTAAGAATAAGAGGAAAGAAATTAAAGAAATAAAACTAAAAAAAATATTTATTTACAATGAAGAACTTGATTTAGAATAAGAGTCTAGAGTCTATGTACCTTTCAGAGGGATCAAAGTCCACGTAATTCGAAACAGTTGAAAATTATTTTTGTTGGTGTTTGTTTAGTTTTGTTCTTTGTTTTGTTTTTATTTATTTTGTTTTTGTGTTTTTGGTAAAAAGATAAAGAAAATAAAAATTACTTTTCCCTTTAACAAATAAAATGAATTTAAAATTAGTTGATATGTTTTGATTTGTCAAAGGTATAGTTAATTTTACTTTTTTACCTTTTTTGCATTTTTAATTTTTTCTTTCATTTTTTTATCATTTTTTCTCTTTTCCTTTTTTTTTAATTTATTGTTCTTGTTCTTTTTTTTTTTAATTATTATTATTTTCTTTCTTGTTTTGATCAATTTTTGTTTTGTTTTGTTTTTTAAGTGATAGTGAAAAAAGGTAAAAAAAAAAAAATCATTGAGTTTTTGCAAATAATCTTGAAAGTGATTTATAAATTTTAATTTGCAAAAACCAAATTGATCCTATTTTTTTATTTTTTTTCCTTCTTTTTAATGGTTTTTTTCTTAATCTTTGGTCTTTTAGTCTTTTAAATTTTTTTAGTAATTGATTTGCATATTTTTGGATTTTTTTCGTCTTTTTGTTTTTCTACTTCATTTATTTTATATTTTTTTAGGAATGATATTTTCATTTTTGTTTTATGTTTTTTTTTCTTTCTTTTTCATGAAGCATATTTTAATCTCTAAATTTTTTCCAAAAGAAAATTTGAGAAAAATTTATAAATTTAAGAAGGAAATTAATCATTTTGATTTGTTTTTTCTTTTTTTGTTTTTTTCCTTGAAAAAAGAAATTTTATTTGATTTTTTGACAATTATATATTTTTAATTAGCATTTGAACTCTCTTTTTTTATTTGAAAAGAAGCACACTTTGCTTTCTAAAAAAAATTATTTATTTTGTTTTGAAACTTTTTTTTTTGAAAATTTACTCTTTTTTATATTTTTTAATGTGTTAATTGTTGAATTCCAAAATTTATGCAAAAACATTTGATGACACAATCAGATGACTGAGGAGACTTATTGTCACACATGGCCTTGGATGGCCTATAACACTTGAGGAGATACAAGACCTCACACGAAAACTCTAAAAAAAAAGACAAAAATAAAATAAAATTGGAGCATAAATATCTACAAGCTTGCAGTATTTTTTTTTTTTTTATTGTGTTTGTGTGCATCCAAGAATTGTAATATTCCAATGACATATTACATCTTACTCAAAGTGTCCAAATTAAAAATGAAGTATCTTGTCTTGCCAATATGTAAGCCCTTGTGCAACTTCCCTCTCCTTGCTTCACTGATTTGCAAACTTCCCACATAGTAGAAACAAAGAAGCATAGTAGTTTCTATATATTATTTTTCACAAATGGTTAAGCACAAATACCTCTATACTTGAGCCAAATCAACAAGTTAAATAGGGGAATCTTAAAAACTACTCATCTAGGGGCAAGTGAGATGCAAAAGCAAGGGGACTCCTATTCAATTCGGAGGTGCGTGCATGGTTATCAATGTAAAAAGAAGGAACTAAATTTCTATTCACCCAAAGGAACACTTACAAACTTTTAGCACGAGATGAGACTAGAAGAACAGGATAGAATGCACATAAAGACCATAGGACGACAAATATCATACTCAACAAGATTTCTCAGTGAAATTACCATTAAAAGGTGAGGCTGAAAAAGCAACCACTACTCTCAGTGATATGCTAGCACTCCCCAACGCAAACAATATAAAAAGGGCAATGCACCAGTTCCCAAAAAAAAAATTAAAAAAACCAATTAATATAAACGTGAAATGGAACCTCAGCTGCCACATGAAAATCTAATCAAATTCGTGTACAGGCTTCAAAGCTGTTATATAAGCCAAAACGAGATCAATTGATAATCAACAGAAAGGGACTTAACAAGCAAAGAACAGGGCTGACAAGATACAAATCAAGAAATCAAGTGATCTTAGCCAACTTTCCAATGAACTAACCAAGACCTCAGTAGACAAACAACAGAGTAAGAAATCCGAGACTCATTCATGGAAGTTCAAACTCAAATTTTCGTGCTCGAGACAGAACTCCCAAAGACACATCAGCAAAGCGTATGGGATTGAAATTTCCTAACCAATGGCGCAATGTGGGAAACAAGATTATAAACAGAGATAGGGATCAAGTTCATATTAGAGACATATTTTTTTACCATGAGCATTAACTCAGTTTTGAACATATTAGCCCAGATCCCCAACAACTTCCATACAGAACCTTTAATACTTCGAGCCAACTTGCCTGGCTTCTCCTAAATTAATCATCACTTTCAGACAGAAGCCCGGACCCCCTATTTAGACATTGGGCCAAGATTTACGAGGGGCATTCAACAACAAGTTCAATTAATACGTTCAAATTATCAGCAGCAATCCACAGAACAACACTAGTCAAAGAATTAATTGGAATTTCCAGCTAAAACTCACAGTGAGAAAAAAGAAACTTTGACATGAATTTGACCCGGGAAATGGCAGAGAACACCATACTACCTTATTCAAATAACAGAATGAGGAGGACGATACCAATTCATGAATGTCAAATTAACTGGAGCAAGACACTCTACATTCGAATAGACCAGTACTGTACTTTCAAAATGGAATGGAGCTGCAGGGGTGCGAAATTGGTTTACCTTTCAATGCTGGCAGACTACAAAGGGGGACGCCTCTCACGATGACCTCTTTCTTGCTAGCCTCTGTTTGTTTGTTTCCACACCTCCTCCGTCCCCCTTTCAATATCTGTTTCCCTGCATCTCTGTTTCTCTTAAACCCCACTAATCCTGCAACCAACTCTGTCACAAGGCCTCTCTCTCGCGTTTTCACTTCTCTCAATTCTCTTCTCGTGGTTCTCACTCTCCGCCTCTACAATCTTCCCCTCTACCTCTCTCTCGATCTTTTAGTCCCTCCTTCGGTCTTAGAATCCTTTTCTTTTCGAATCCGAAGAAAAGAATCCCCCCTTCCCCCTCTTTTTCTCACTGCCTCTCTATATATTCCCAAAGGCATCTCATCCCGAATAGGATCGAGCACGCTCTCCTCCTCGGTCCTCACTCGCTGAATCTCATTTCCATCTTCGTGATATTGCTCCGTTGCCCCTCTGCTGTCTCCCTCTTCCATTTTCGCGTTTCTTTCTCTCGACATGCGATGGTGAAAGGGAGACGAGGGGGAGGTCAATTCCTCGAGCCCCTGGTTGCGAGCTGCTCCCTTCAGACTCTCTGATACGCTGAACGGTTCTTTCCATTTTTGTGCTCTGTTCTCTGCCTCCCTCACGCTTTGCTGATCAGTAGAGACCGAATGGATATGTCGGGTCAAAACGCTTGGGGGTCAATGGATTCATAAAAGTGGGTTGGGTTGAAAGAATGGGCTCCGCCCTTTTTCTTGGCTTTGTTTTTCAACCTATTTTCCTTTTGCATGTTTAGCCATTTGGGTTTCCTTTTGCATGTTTAGCCATTTGGGCCCAGAAGAATTGGAGTGGAGCTACTTTTGTTTGCTTCAGTTTTTGTTTTTCTGGATTAATATTTTTTTTAGTATTGGGCTTTCGTTCAAAGGAAAAAGAAGCACGGTTATGACATTTTTTTAATTGATTTTTTTTTTTGATATTGTGTTATTTTATTTTTTCTTTTGGGCTATATTGGAGTGGTGGATTCTATGGGCTTAAAATCATGGGCCTTGGAATTTGAAGGAAAAATAGATACTTTTTTTTTTAAAAAACTTTTTCTTCTTTTTTTCTAGTTTTTTTTTTCATATCTCTTTTTCTTTTTTTTTTCTTCATTTTGTCATATATTTTATTATTTTGATTTTTGTTATGCCGGGACAAAATATGGTTTTTACAAGTATGTATAGGTTGAACTTTGCAATTAATATTATTTGAATGGATAAATATTTATAATAATATGATTTAATTAACCTTTTAATTAAAATATAACAATAAATTAATATATAAAACATTTTAATGAAAATAAAACACTAATCCTTCTCACACGCCATTTTGGGATTTTGAATTCACGTAAACAATGAAACTTGCACTCTAAAAATTTGTGAAATCTATAACATCAAATGCACTTTTAATTCTTTTCAATTTAAGGTTGGAAAGGATCAAGATTGGCAGCACATTGAGTAGTTTAGTAAGCATTTTGGTAAGCCTTGCAATGAGCAATTGGGAAATTATTGCCAGTGATGCTTCGGCATATTTGACCATCATGACGTTGATGATTTTCTTTGGAGCATTCTTTATTATTCTCAGACCTACTAAACCCTTTGCCAACATCTTTATCATTTTTATGATTGACTTGAGAGCTTTTATCATCTTTCTTCATTCAAGATGCACAAGAGGTAGTAAACCACGAGAGCTTGAAAATGCCGATTGCAAATATAAAATTATTATAGGAATTAAATTTATGGGATCAATCAGTACACAAAGATGAAAATAAAATTCGAGATAAAATTAAAAATTAATAATAAAAAAAATATATATTTGCTTTCATTTTAGTGTGGAGTTTAAAATTATATTTTTTAAAAATTAGTTTTGTTTTTCATCCATACTCAAAAAAATGGTTTCTCTCACAATTTTTACACAGAAAAGATTCCTAAATCTTTATCGTTGTCTCTTGCTCAAAGGAGATTCAAAAATCCCCCAACACGAACTACTCAAAGCTCCTTCTATAAGAAGCTTAAAAGTAATAAAGAGCAATGAGTTTGTTTGTTTATAGGCCCAGCACTAATAGAAGAGAAAAAACCATCATTGAAATAGATATGATTTAATTGTTACTTGTTAAGAAATTACTTTCAACTTTTTGGTGATGAAACTGTAATACTTTTTTTTTCTGTCTTATTTTTAAATATATTGCCTTGTTTTTGAAGGGATATTTCCAATTCATCTTTCTGCAGATGAAACTATTGTATCTCAACCTTTAATTAACGGAATATTTAATGGTTGAGATTGTGTTACCAAATTACAAGTGGCGCTTCTTTGATCCAAATTGAAAATATGAACTTCCTTTTTTTTTTTTTTTCGTGCCTATTGTTGGGAATTTTATCTTTTGTTAAGATAAACTCCTGTGTTTTGGATAAAGTATTTATAATACTGACGTTTCTTTTTACCCTTTATATTCATCTTTTGTTATTTAGGTTGATTTTGAATTTGAATTTGAATTTGAAATTAATAAAGCGAAAGGAATACTAATAACTGTGGGTTGTACTCAGAAAAAAAAAAGGAGAAAAAAATAATAAAGGCAATTGAATCTAGATGAAGTTATCATTTTCAATAATTGTTTGCGACTCTTCATTCTCATTTAAGTTGTTATTTTTTAAAAAATTATTTTCATTTTTTTTAAATATGTTCAAACTATATAATTTTCATTTCTCTAGTATGAAAATATAAACCATCTTCTTTGGAAGCTAAAAGATCATCAAAATATTCTCAAGAATAATATTAATTTCTTTTATTAAAAAAATATCTTATCAGAATTTGTACTTTCTAAAACTCTTATCGTCAATTTTATTTATTGTGTTGAACCTTATAAATTTAATTTATTCTTGGTAATTAGGATTTGGACCAAACCTATTGGACGATCGGTCCACAAACAAAAGCACTGGTCTATCAGGTCCACTTAGCAAGATCGTCTCACGAGTTACCCTGGAGGTTGCTTCACGCTCACGTTAATTCTAGGTCTGAGTTCTGACCACTGTACATAGTGGTTATAATATATTAATTAAATATATATTTAATACTTATTATATTATATAAGTAATAAATATAAATATATTTTATTCAAAATAAATATAACTGTAGCTTATTTTTTATTGCAAGAAAAATAAATATAATACATCTTAATTTCAGTAGGAGTATAATTTTTAAAAATAAAATAAAAAGTTACGTAATTTGAATATCATCTCAAAGAAAAGAGAGTCATTAAATTTTTTTTTGGATAATAATGAAGTGATATTAAAATTTGAACATTTCACATGTTTTATTTAAAATAAGGTAAAAGTTGGCTATGGACAACAAAGACACACAACAAGACAAGTAGACAACAGCATACGTAAAAACGAAACAAATACTCTCCACGATACCCATTTTCCACCAATCTTCTCAGTTTCATATGTCTCCCATGTATATATTAATATGAAGTAACATTTTTACTTATTTTCTAGAAAAGGTAAGAAATGAAGGAACATCTATATTAGCAGCTTTTCAATTTTTCTACAATGAGAGGAAACTACTCTTCTCTTACGGCTCATTTAATATCGAGGAATGATTGAAAAGAATATTGTAATTTAAAATTATGTTTAGTATAATTGAAAAAGAATAAAAATATTATTCTATTTTTATATTTAGTTAGATAAAAATAATATAAAAATAAAAAATAGTAATAAAAAGATCAAAATATTTCTAGTTAAAAATAATAATAAAATAAATTTGGCTAACAGGAATGAAAAGCAAAATAGTAACTTTCAACTTAATTTCAAAGAAAAAATTGAGATTTCATCAATATAGGTAGAGAGCTTTCCATTAAAATGTTGAAAACTGATTTTTTTAAGAAAAACAGTTGGAGCATACCAAATAAATAAAAGCTTGTTTGATATACAAAATGTAAAAAGAATACAATCGTAAAAAATATTTAAAAAATGATTTTGAAGATTAAAATGATTCTCATGTTCTTATTTTAAATAAGTAATAAAAAATAAATAATAATAATAATAAACATTATCTTTACTTAACTCATACCAAATAAACCCGTAATATATATATATATATATTTTCATTTAATTTCCGTTTCCTCATCCAACTCTTTCCACTCTACCAAAGAGGACCTATAAATCTAGGGTCTGATGTGTTGAGAACTTCTAAGCCTCCGTAAGGTCCTTCCCAAGGTTTCAGCAAGATGCTTTCCAAGTTGCTTCCCTCTCTATGATGTTTTATAAGTGGATTCACCGTTGCTCACTTTCTACAGTTACTTCCCCTGAAATCCTAGAATATTACTTTTAATTACTGAAATGAAGCAAATTTGTGATCACAAAAACCTCCCTTGAATGAATTAAAGAGGAACTTTTTATATTTAATTTGAAATTTGGAACAAAGGGTTTTGCCAATTACCCCATTATACAAGCTTTTTTTTTTGTGTAATATTTCAACATCAAAGTATTTGAAGTGGCGGTATGATTGAGTTTGACCGAGAGACCATGTCCACGAGTCATTCTTCTACCGTTATAAAAAATTTATGTCAAACATATCAATGAATTTTAAACTAAACAAAAAGAAAAAAGAAACCCAATCTACACAGAAAACTTGAAAGGTTAAAATGTAAAATATTGAAAGTAGAGAGAAAACAAAAATGCTGATAGTTGAGGAACCTGGGCGTATTTTAGTTTAATTTAATGTTCTTTCACCTGTCGTTTGGTCAAATAACTAGGAAAATATGAAGTTAACTGCAACACACCTAGACAGAACATTAGGATGGATAATTTGCAGCTTATTTCAGAACACAGATTCTAAGCTTCCTTTTTTGTACAAGACAAAGATCCAGCTTATGACCCTTTATCTAAAATTTTATCCATTCAATCACATGAGCTATCTCCCTAGTTTAAAAGTGATCCGTTTGGTACATTCTCTAGGTTCTCCTCTGTCTACATAGCAGCTATGCTTCGGATCATGCATGGTCCTACATAAACTGAACCCCCCTCCTTCCTCCACTTTTCCCTTCCAAAGTAAGAACTAAGAACTAGAAGCCTCAATTACCTCGTAAAGGCAAACACATTGATCTGGTTTATATTTGTGCAATATAGTTGAAAAAGTAATTACTCAGGAGTAAAATTGAAATTGCAGAATTTTATAGCAAAGAAAGATATTATGTACAGTTCAGATAGGTATTCTAAACAGCTAGAACTGGAAGTGTATTGAAGGTAAAGGCTATACATTCTACAAGAGCTTGTAGGCTAGACCAAAGAGGAGAGATAGCATTCTCACTGTCTACTTGTTATTGTGCATCTAGTTCATTATGGTGCATATAAACCAACAATCGACCTTCACCACCAGCCACTCCCAATGCACCTCCCGTCGATTCATCAGTAGCTATACAGGTAGCAGTGCCATCTAATAACCAAAGAAATTTATTTTGCATAGAAGGAGGAAAAGGGGTAAGTGCTTAGACATAAAAATCAGAGTACAGGTCAAAACTTTTTGCTCATAACATCAACGGAAGGTACATATGACATTAAACTAAATTACTAAAGTAGCCAGATTGAGGCTAATGACTGAGAAATGACCAGTGATAAACTTGCTGGTTGAAAATGCACAGAATTGCCAATACAGGAAGCGTCAATTTAATCAAGTAAATTTGAGAATATCTATCGATAATATTAAAAAAAAAAAGCATTTTGCAGAAGTTCTGTTTTACCATTTCAGAGATTGTACTATGATAAGTCCCTATATACATTAAAAAATATTAATTGATTTTGCGATGTCCATGTTGATTTATAATAGTACCCAAGTTAATGCTTTAACATTGCACCTCTATAATTTCCATCTGAAATAAGAAAAAATGGGAACCCATAATCAAATCTACATATTGACTATGGATCAGCACCCATCCACCGTTACCTAGGATGATAGTGTAATTTCCCCCTAAATGGATTGATAGAGAATCTAAGTAAAAGAATCTGAATGATCAAATAAGGATTAGATTGTACGGCTGGGTATGGATTAATTCTTGCAACAATATACTGTCCATCTCGCAAGTGGCCTTAACAAATGGCAAACAGTCCGTCTCCATCAATAAGAAATATCAAAGATTATTTCATCCTAAAAGCTTAAGCTAAGACCTAAGAATGATTCGATTAATATCTCTAATGCCTCCGATATGAAAATCCTTTGGGCTTAAAGTGTGAACAAAGCACAAACTTATCATACCCTATGCCTAAATTAATTTGACAAAGAGAATAAGACTAGCACCAATTGAACTTCAGACCACTTAGTCAAAGACTCTAACAACACATAAAAAAATATTTTCTTCTAAAAGTTTCAAAAATTGATGAGAATGCCCAAGGATGATTTTACTAATATCTCTAGCAAAAAGAAACGGCAAAAAATTGTCTAAGGATATATATCATACTGTCAAGGCCCCTTATGAGCGCTTCTAAAGTAAATAAGTTTTGATATGGATACATGAACCATTTCCTTGCGGGCAACTGTTACTTTCAAATTCAATCACACCTAAAAAGTGGCTATGATTCCTGGGAAGCAGATTAGAAACAAGAATTTGAAGCATGAGCTCTATTGGTCAATTTAAAGGTACATTTCAACCACAAGTGCCATGGACAACTCTAGTGCAGCTGAATACGCAAATTTATAAGTGAAAAATATCACAGGTATGTCAGCATGAGCTTCCAGTACAAAGCTCTTTTCAGTAAAATTTATTAGTTAGGCGTGAAAACCTAGCTTAATCCCATATATCATAGAGCTTAGAACAATCAAAGAACAGACTCGTGACTACAGCATATATATGAAAGTGGTATTCCGGCCAAAAGAAGTATAATTGCAACATACCTTGGAAATGGTGAAGAGTGCCAAGCTTTGATCCTCCAGACAATTCCCAAATATACACCAGTCCATCACATGCACCGATGATTCCATGACTACCCAATACACCAATAGCAGTAGTTCTGCATATCCAAACTTTTGTGTCAGTTAATTGCCGAAATTGCAGTGTTAGCTGTAATTTGGCTAACACTGCAATTTGGCAGATATTTGATAAATTTGATAAGATATCCCATCAGCTGTTGTTCAAATGCAATATCATGTATATTTATGCACTTAAAAAGATTTAAACTAGCATTCCACACAAGGTTTCTCCTTAGGATCTTCCTAGTTGATCCTACATTGGCGGCAGCTGCACTTACAAATGAATGATAAGCTGTTGAATATTGATAAAGGGCGGGAGGAGATAAAATGTTAATTCTGGCTTGAGATCCAGTTGGAACAGTTATTAACAACTCTAATCACTTCCTAATTATAAACGAAAATAGGCAGGGAAACATAATTTCCTGGAATCTATTTTATGATCCCATCGATACAATTAAATGTCTCCATTCTCGACAGTTGGTGGTGAAAAATACTAGACATATTAACTACAGCAATAAGCAACATGTGACAGACTATGGCTGTACCACTAAAAAATTTGAAAAAAGGGCAATTGTTCTTGCAAAACCTATTTTCAAATTTCACAAATATATCATTTTGGTACCTTATATTGAAGGGACTTCCTAAAATCATATTATTTTTCATCAGAAGAGCGAGCCTCCAAGTTCCAGCTGTATTCATCTGGCAATGACTTGAAACACAGTTATGTGGAGATTCGACATCAGAGTCCGTTGAGACAAGAAGCCACATGGCAATATCACCTTCCTCTGATGGAAGAAACAAAGAGGTTTCTTTGTGCTCTGAGAACCACAGACGGGTTGCTCCTAGAAGTTGATCAACTTGCTCCTCTACACTGGTATAGCTGAATCCCAGGCTACTTGTTTGACAATTAAACAAACTGACCGGTAAAAATTGATTAATTGGATTTGTTGAAGTAGAGAAGCTTGAAACACAATTGCGCTTTGAAATATCCCTGGGGAAAGAGTTCAAATGATGTGGATGAGATATTGAACTGAATAGCCAAAACAAAAAATAGCCATTCTTATTCTTTTTCCAAAGTATTACCTTTCCATTCTCCTTCCAATTGTTTCCGTGTGTTCGGTGACAAATAAAAAAGTTTGAAACATGAGTGCATATAAGGGCAGCACCACCGTACTGCTCCAATTTAAAACAGATAGAGTTCATGGTGAAAACAAACGTTTGTTCAAGCTTTTGCAGAAGAAAAAGGGGTGAACGGCTGTAAAAGTACACAACTACTAAGTCCAGTGTAATAATTTGGGGATTGAAACTGCAACAATCGCCAATTACAAAACCCATGAGTTGTATTCTTCATGTACAGGACAACCTGTAGCCGGTATAAAGACCCAATAAAGGTATTCATTAATGACCTACACGTTACTAATTTCATTCTGTAAGTTACAAATATTATTACACCAAAGACCAAAAATAAAAGCAAGCAATGCAACAGAAGTGATAGAGACAAAGATGGTCAAAAAGAAAGAAAAAAAATAAGTGAAACTGTGAAAGAGACACTAACGCATCTCAGGGAGATGTATCAAAATTTTTGGACATTTGCAGGGCCCGGAAGCAACTAGAGACTAGGTTATACACCCAGCAGTTATTAATAAATCAAATTTGGCTCAACAATGCTAATTTCATGGGAAAGACCTTCTAGGTAATTGAAGATACATACCATAAACTAAATTCGCCAAAACCATTATAACCAACAACCAAATGAGCACATTTTGGAACCCTCTTCAACTCCACTATGCCAGGGGAGATGGAGTCATCAGCTGGTATGATGAAGTCCTCGATTTTTTCTCTGCGAAGGGAAATAAGCTAAGTTTTATTTACCATAACAAAGAGAATCTAATATGGATAGCAACTAAATCAACAATGATCATAAGCATTGAAGACAGTGATATGGTTTATTAGGGACCAAAAGACTACAATAAACTTATGCTACCAAAAAAAAATGTTTATACCTAATCTTTTCAAAAGAACCTGCTCTTTAAAAAAGATATATATAAAACAATGACTAAACCCGAGGTCAGAGACTCAACTGGTTTGGGTGGGCTTATTGGAACTTATCTATTCAGACTACACATGTAAATTATAACAAATGCTTATAATGACTCTATGAGTAGATTTAACTTGTTTTCATAAGCTTCAAATTGAAGCTTATCAATAAGCACCCACAAAATCCCAAAAAAGCTTCGAGTAAGTTGTCTTTACAATAATTTTGGACTACATCCTCATTGATATTTTTAACTACGTAAACACTTCTTTAAGTGTTTATATCCATATACAAACTAGACCACATTTATGATATTAGAGTTTTTTTAATACGTCCTTGCATAATCAATTGTTTAAGCTATTTATCCAAACAAGGCTACAAACATATTAACTTCAATCAAGTTAGTGTGCAACTTTTAAACTCAGGAAAAAAGGAGTAAATCACAGTTTCTCCCTTTATGATTTGACCTCTTTTTATTTTGCCCCTGTGGTTTGAAATTTGTCTTTTTGCCCTCCTAGGTTTTTCCTATTAGAACATAACCTCCCAGAGCATTTTTTTTAATCCTTTTGTCCATTTCACAATAGAGAGTGATATTGGGTACCAAACCACACAGAGGTTATCAAACTAATTAAACCAAATTATACGATTATTCTGTTAAAATTCAACCCAAAAAACAAAAGCTCAAGGGGTTACAAGCACTAAGTAAACCTCATGGAAGCACAGGAAAGACAAGGTGAAAACAAGCTAAATCTCAAGGGAGAAACTGTAATTTACCCAAAAAAACAGTACATTATCCCCTCTAACACAGTTATTCTAATTTTCCCCTGTGACTTGCTAAGAAATACCAAGATGTCCAACCTCATAATTATATCCATGCTCTCTGCTATAATCGCAAACAAAATAAGAAATCAATATGTAAGTTTATCATCGCAAAATTAATTATTTGAAAAGAAGACATAATTGACTGTGAGGAGAAAGCAAGAACAAATAGAATGTCGTCAGAAATTCAGAATCACCTCCATGTTGAATTCATGACCCATACATGCAATCTCCCACTCTCGCCAACAGAACAAAGTTGGTTAGGTTCACAAACCAATAGACAATGCACAACCTCAAGAGTTCTCAATGTTGCCACAACAGAAACATAACCATGTTCTACTTGTACAATCTTCAAAGCATTCTCCTCAGAGCAGACTGACGTGCATGATGAGCAATAACAACAAATTTTTCTTTCCCTGGAATAATGAGATAATTAGATATGCTATTTAACATGGTTATGATTTATTATGTTTCAAATCAAACCCAGAGAATTAGTCAACCTGCAATTGGGGGTTTTTATGCTGCCAAGAAAGACAATATACTGTCCATCAGGAGTCAACTGCATGCCAGATCTTTCAAGCATAGTCTAACATATAAACACAGTAGATTTTAAGAGTAAATTCTCTATAGCTAAAAGATCAGAATAATACGCTAGAAGGCAATGAAAATAAAAATAGACCAACTTACTTCTTTCATGAAGTTATGCTTTGGATCTGGAAGCAGTAATGATGTGTAGGCTATGAAAGATGGGCACCCAACATTTGGTTCCTTGACAGAAACCTTGTAGGCAAACAAAGTCCTCTCCTGATCCATGACAGGGCCACAAATAACATAAATGAGAATTTCATTCTCTCTTCTGCTCAAAAAAAGTGATGAAACAGGCATGGGGAGGATGTAGCATCCCACAAACTTGATGATTCTGCCCAGGTTATCACTAAGATCCTCGTTTCTGTGAGGATCTAGTTGTGAAATAACTTGTGCTTCCTTGAAAGAACAGTTATTCTCACAAGAGCTTGGGTTTGGATTCCAACATGATATTCGGTTGTTCAACTCAGCAAGGTTGCTGTAGCCACCAAGCACATCACTATGGATTGGAGGTGTTTCTACATGTGAAACAGAAAGATCATCAGGGCACAAAATATTTTCTTTAGTGGCACAGAAAAATGGTCTATTTTCTGACACAGTTGGGCTCTGTTTAATTTGAGAACTTGTAATAGAATTATCTCTTTGCAAATCATCAGACTGCACTTCATCCCTTGCTTGATAACCCAATAAAACTGGTTCACACGGCTCACTATCAGACATGTGCAAATGAATGGTTTCTGAGGGAGGCAAAGTGCCCTTAGCAATATTCATTTCAGAAGTGACAAGTTCCCCATACTTGTCACTTCTAGTGTTTTCTGCAAGCAGACAATTTCCTGTGAGAGGAGCAGCATTTCTGATCTTTCTTCTGGTATATACTATATTTGGTACTTGAACAGAGGGCATAATCATTGTTTCAGCATTGCCTGTTTTATCCACAACTTCATCCTGTGTCTTTTTTTCAGGTGCATTACTGATATCTGCATTTTATGAAAATTAGAATTTAGATAATAATTGGATCAGAAAAATACAATGAAGTCTCATATTATTATTTTGCTTTCTTGACCTGAGTATGTGATGCCACAAGAGCAAGTCCTATTTTAAGTTTTCTACAACCATGGCAATTTAGGTTAAATTGACACACCCAGAACTTGGCATACCACATCTCAATTAACATCAGACAGGACCATTTTTTGGTGTGCATTTAAAACATCCTAAGCATATTAATCAGCATTTTACCCCGGGGGGGGGAACCATGCCAGACATTATAAACATTTTACCTCCAGTAAAATCATGTGTAGCTTTCAGGTCCTTTTCCATAGAATTCAATCCAACTTGGTTTGAATTTTCTGCTGTATCTATGCAAGCATCATTGCTGCTTTCAGAAATAACTCTGTTCAAAGGAGGCGTGTGGCCTAGAACAGAGTCAGGAATGCACACATTACCATCCTGAGGCAAGTCTTCAGTGTCTAACTCCGAAATATGACAGAATTGATCTTTGGTTAGATTGATATCAGCATGGCACTTTGATGATTCATTTGGCAAAACACCACCAGCATGCTGTTCTTGACTTGCGGGACAACATGTTTCTTTATTGAAACTAGCTCTACTAGCTTCAGCAATATCAGAAAACAAGATTGCCTGGTCGGATTTATGATCCTCACATTGGCTAGGCTCAAAACTGTCAGCAATAACAATTTTTGCATGTTCAGAACTTGGGATAATAGAACTGAGGTCTGTATTTGGCATATACATCTTTTCCTCTCTTTCCACATATGCATTCTCAGTCACCACTACATATGCAGATTAAATATTAGTGTCAATTAAGTAAATACAGACATCCCCACAAAATTAAAGGAAAAAAATTTAGAAGAATAAAGGGATAACATACTAAAACAAAATTCCTGGCAGCAATATACATTAATCTATGTGAAAGATTTACAACATATAATTAGAAAGATTTGGACGGATAAATATCAGTACCAGAAGATGCTGGTTCCAAGATGTTTCCAATTTTATTGCCTTCTTCATTGGAGTTCATGATAGAAGGCAACATCCCTGAAGGGTTTATTGTTAACTTCTTAATCGTTGAATCCTTCTTCAGAAGAGGAATCGCTTGAGGAAGCAGAACTGTCATCATTGACTTTGCCACATCCTGACCACCTGAATCAAAGTCACTTTTCTCAAAGTTTGGATTTAAATCAGATGTGAGCACTTCTTCTTGATGTTCTGTTCTTAAAACTTCTCCAGAGGTGATCTGATAGGCTCTCTCACTGTAAGCATTCTTATACAGGGTACTTGGTGCAGAATCAGAAGTATTTTCTGCAGTGCATTAGAGTAAGCAATGTAGAATCAACAGGGAAAAGGAAAAGGAAGATTCGAGAGAGCAACTGGATATTGAAAGAGGAAGCACAGAGAAACACCGCAATATTACTAAATAGAATACTCCTAAACATACTCAAGTTTTACAAAAATCTTGAAAACATGTTTTACATTTGTTATTTGGGACCACTCATTAAAGGAAATCTCATTTAATGTTTTACACTTGGCATTTTCACAAAAAGATACTTTATTTTGTAACCACCAAATTAGGTTTGAAGAACTTTTTATTTTGGTGTTTGCTATTAGGTTTTTCAATAGAACTATAGCAAGTGGACGAACTTTTTTGAAGGATTCGATGATATAGTGTTGAGTTGAAAGAAAAAAACATGTCCACATGATATTCTTTATTGAAGAACACGATAATAGACACCTAGAGAACTACAAGCATGTCCTATATCTAAGCCAAAAATAGGTCTTCCATCTCATTGTAGGATTTCCATAAATAAGTGAGTAAAAAAGAGGACGTAGATGTTGATACCCTGAAAGTGGAAATTATAAACACATGAAAGTAAGTACCTTGGCCATAATCTATGGTATCAGGAGCATAAAGATCAATGTTGCAACAACCTTCAGACTCTTTAGAGACTGGTGCAAGCAATTTCTCGTCTTCTCTTTCCACCAAAAAATTAGATGTATTCAGCTCAGCATCTAGTGACCTATGAAGCTGCAAGAAGCTAAGAGCTTTTCTTGCATAACAGAATAAATCATAGAACACTTTTGCATGGATATCTGCAAAATTTGAAGAGTAATATCTCTAGGCAAAAAAGAAAATAAATCACTCCTAAATTTTTCCTCTTTTCCCCTGCTGAATAAGGGCTATCAAGATTAACATATTCAAGAAAGCAACATGTTGCCAATGAATAATGGCTCATTTAATAGATTGTCAGTTACCCAAAAAGAAAGAAAAAAACGGTTCTATAGTGTGCTTACAGGTTCTCCTTCTTTGGAAGAGCTATCAGAGATTACTGTAGCTTTGCCATTTGTAGAGTCAACAAACCCACTTGTTCTTTCTGCATGTACAGCTCTCCCCTCTTGATCATCAGAAATGTCAATCCGATTTAATGGCAAACCATTTTTCAATGAAAAGCAATTAGCACTTTCCCCAACAGAGGACAATATGTGCATTGATGCTGAAGCACCTGTGTGATTTTGGGCTTCATACTCTTCTTCTGAAACATCGTGTGTTATAGAAGCCCCCAGATTAAGACTCCCCTTAGTCCTAATATTTGAAGCTATGCTACTACATGTGAATTCCTGAGGGCGAGGTCTTTTAAGGAAAGTTCTCCCTAACTTTACATTTTTATTTTCACATCTGCTTCTCTTCCCTGTAACCTGTGCTCTTCCCAGGCAAAGTAGTAAGTCAGGATAGGTGCATACATTTTGGCAGCAATCATCATCCTCTATTCGAGAAATCTCATTGCAGAAGTTCAAGCTCTGTTCAGCTATTCCATTTAAATCTGCCACCAGTTCCCGAAGCAACCTCTGTACAAATGGATTTTTGAACCCGAAAAGCTGCATGAGATGACAATAGAAGTTAAGCACTATAAACAACTCCTATAGTTATTTGCCCACATAGCTACTAATGATAGTCAAAGAAGTATGTGATAGTTGTTGGGGGCCCTCTAATAGTACTAGCTTCCTAATGATGAAATATGTGTATACAATAATACAGGATAAAAACACAGCTACAAGGTATAACAATTAATGCATCGAGACTAGACGTGTAGACCACCATTTTATTCTTTTGCATTCCAATCCCCCTCTACTTCTAAACATATGGTATAGTCTATAGAATACCTAGAACAAGCAACTGGATCAGCAAAACTCCGTATATGACAAAGCATCTAGTTTGCAAGCTGCTGTTTCAATCTGATAATTACACAAGAAACTAGATAAAAGTAAGTTAGTAGCCATGCTACAGAATTTAGACACCTAGAGTCTGAGCGAGAGAGTGTTATGCAAGTAAATAAGTAGTCCTGCAATCTGCTTCAATCTGCATTGCCTTCTCAACACATTACAAAGGAACTGAGAATTATCACATCAGAACTTTATGATCACTCAGATGTAATTTCATATTACAAGCATTCATCTGTGCTAATTATTTTATTTCTATAAGCAAGTGAAATCAGTGGTAGCTATAAGTTCAGTTTGGCATTTGACAACCTCCAGAACACATGAAAGTTGATGGTGATGTAAACTTGTTTCATTAGAATCAAATTCAAAAGGTAGTCTCCCTTAATAATTGCATTGCACCCAACTATTATTAAATATATTCATTAGATAAACCAATTTCAAAGAATCAAGGGGACAACGTACACTACCAGGTTCCTTTCTTACCAAGAAAGTTGGTTAATCATTGTTAACAAAAATTATGCGAATTATTATGTTTTGAATCCTCATTCCCCAATTGAAATAAGCCTCCCAGCTGTTGCACTATTTTTCCTTATAATATTAATTCTAATGTTATCAATGAATATAGTGTCAGCCATAATGTCAGCATGGCTCACAAAGGGGAAAATGACACAAGAAGCATGTTCAGATAATACAGCTTATTAATAGGAAAGGCAATATAAGATTAACCAGTCTTTAGAGGGAAATTTCAACATGCCAGCGCAACTGTTCAAATTGAGTTGGAGACTCCCTTTTGCTTTAGATATTTAAAAGAACAACATAAAAAGTAACAGCACAAACATCATTAGATATACTTAAATGAACTTGGAAAAGGTAACTATTTTTAGTGGCACCAAATTCTACCTCCAAGCCATCCATCTTGGATGAAAGTCTCTTCCCATACCAAATCTTCATGCGGGGGCAACCTCTCTTCTGAAATTCCTCCCATGCAATGTCTGGAGTTTTTCCAGAACAGGAATACCCATCAGCAGAAGTAATCTGCATATGCATGGAGTAACTGGTTGTTTAATACTACTTAAAGCAAGTTGAGACTTTAAGTAAAAGGAATCAACACATATATAAAGAGCAAAAAGCCTTGCTACATACCACAAATCTAGGCCCACTAACACCTTCATGAATTTCCATCTTATATGTGGTCCCATTATAGGCTCTAGTTGCTTGATAACCAACTGGATATGGATACCGATCTTTTCCCTGCAAAGCACCAATGTCAATTAAATATACCAGTCAACAAATTAGACAGTAATACACATTAAATTTATCAAAACTAAGTGAAATGCAGATTATTCCATCTTTCCCATCCCAACATCATACAATATAGGTCCTGTTCCTCAATCATAAACTGTACTCAATCATTCAACTCTCCTTATACATCACATAACCATGAGTCCATGACCGCCACTTTTGTAATCCATGATATCTTCTTGAACCCTATTATTTAAATGAGACAATATCATATGATGGTTTACTTCACTGTTTCACATATTTAAAGAAGAGTGAATTCCTTTTACCACTCTGAGGCATCGCTAAATAATTCCACAGATCATTTACCTTACCAATCATTCATTCCAAAAGGCATTGTTGCCAAGCATGCTAGGAAAGGTCCACACAGAGATCTTCAAGATCTCACTTGCAAGCTCCCTAATATAGCTATATAATTTACCGCCACTGATCATACAAATCTTCGTTCATGCTAGGATAGGAGTACTTAACTACTTTCTTGACACCTGTTGCCTTGCATGTTAATTCACTTTTTATCATTTCAATTACATTATTTATAATGTTCATGAATTTATATTTTAAAAAAAATTAACTTGTAAGACAGTAGACACTTAGTTGGTGGGAAAATAAGAGAAAGGAGATAAACATGGTCAGCGACTCCTGTTTAGATAAATTTCACTACAGTTAATTAGTTGATAATTTCAATTTAATGCCTTTGAGTAGGAAACACCAAACTTTGGCTGAACAATATAATATTATTCTATATCAGTTTCAAGCTAAGAAGCACCGATACGGGTACGCGTATCGGGTATGACACGATACGATACGTGCGATACGACAATTTTTAAAATTTTAGGATACGGGTACGGAAAAATATATATATATATATAGATATATATATATATATATTCAATAATCTAATACATTAAAAACTAATTAATCAAGCATAATTAGTGAATGAAATAATTAATCAATTAATGAGCAGAGGAATCAAAATTAGGTGAGCCCTAATTTGTTTCATCAGCTTATAAATTGCAGCCATTGTTGTTATCCTTATAATGTGAAGAGTCATTATTCCACCTCCTTTTATTGCTATGCTTAAATGGTTGAACAATAAACAGGTGAAGTCAGATATCACTTCTAGTTTAATTTTCTACAAACAGAGGCACATATCACAGGAATGAATTGAAACACAAGTAGGAGAGACAAATTATCAGCCAAGTTACAAAATTCTAGGCTTGTTTTTCTCTGTCATTCAAGTTTCTGAAAAAAAAAAAAATTGAAAACAAAAACCTTGCCACCAGAGAAGAAGATGCACCTGCCACTGGCCAGAGAAGATGACAGAGGAACAGAAGGCGTCGTCGGAGAGGATGATGTAGCAGGGTAGGCGACACATGGCGAGACGCAGCAGCACTAGAAGCAGCCGGCGAGGAAGAAGAACTGAAGCTGAGGGAGAAGAACCGAAGCATTTGACGGATTGGGGGTTTAAATGATGGACGAAATGAAGTCGTTTAAGGAGAAAAACGTTTCACTGCCATTTCAAGGACGTTTTGGAGCCGTTTCCTAGCTGTGTCGAAACGTTTTGGTACGTAAAGAAACGTTTCAAAACATTTCGGTACGCAAAGAAACGTTTCGGATACTTTTGTACCTTTACGGTACGCGTGTCGGTATCGGATACGTATCTGGTACGAGTACGGCTCCAAATTTGGAGTATCGGTGCTTCTAAGGTTTCAAGAGCCCAACTCAAATAGAAGTGTCTTAAATAGTACTAATCTCTTCAATTAACATCACAGTTTTAGCATAAAACATATTTTGCAAAAGTCAGCTACCCTGATCAGACTGGACCTATGACCTAGTGCAGAACCATACTTTCCCAGGCTTTTCTGTGAATGATTTGTGAAATTCAAGGGTCACATATTTGGAGAATCCCCAAAAAAGCATAAGCATAAGGTAAGTTAGGATCTAGGGAAAGGACTAAACTATCGTATTCACCACTATCTACATCTTGGTGAAAGCTTATACCACTATGGACCATGGATGTAGGCCTGAGTCAAACCAGATTAAAAGACTACAGTGTACTCTATTTTTTCTGCCAACCTTGATTGCAATTTCAAGCATCATAAATCCTCATCATACTATCATAGCATCATTTTTAAGGTGCTTTTTATCTTCCTGCTTCTGCATCATATTGTCTCCTTATATTGGTTTCTCTTTAATGGAAAATTCTATTATCAGATGACTCCGAAGGCCAGAAAAGTATTGTCGACTAGATAAAAGAGAATGAAATATACTAACTAAAACGCATTCGTAATATTGATTTCTATTTGTGTTGATATTACAACTGTATAACAACACAAAAAAGCTTTACTTAGTTTGGGGCGGTACAAATAACAACTTCCCCAATGCCTTTAAATTCCCCGCTTCTTTAATGAATATAAATAAATTAGTTGTCACTGCTTGTCATACATGCAACATCATTGCCCCAATCAACTGAACTTAAATTGAAGACCCTATACCCTCATCAGATTATATCTCGTCCCAAAATCAAATTCGATCAATGCAATTACACACCATTTGCATCTTCAACTTCAAATCAAAATGTCAAACTCGAGAACAAGTAGACAGAGTACAACGCTAAAAACAACCCAAAAAAGAAAAGAACTGAAAACAAACCCTAGAGCTGCTCCAGTATTTCTTGTCCCAGGGACCTTTGTAGAGAGAACCGATGGAAATGATCTCGAGGCCAGCTGCTTTATCTTCTGGTTCTGGTTTCTCTGCGGACCTTGTTTTCGCCATTGACAGGAGGAAATGAGAGAGAAGGGAGAAGAAGCTTTGTTTGGCGGGAACGAATTTGATGATTAATGAAAGCTTTCAGGGCTTTTAACTTAAAACGATTCGTTCCCTCCATCTCCCGTACTTACTTCCCGCCAGTTTGCAGTCTCCAAACTAAACTAGAATGAAGGGCAAAAGTTCTACAATTGAAGGAAAAAAAAAAAACCTGAGACGCCGTTGCCGGGGATCGAACCCGGGTCACCCGCGTGACAGGCGGGAATACTCACCACTATACTACAACGACCCAGTTGAGGTCTCTTTTCTCAATGTAAATATTTATTATAAATGTTACAGCTTTAGAATATTTATATTTTTTATCCTTATAATTTTATTCAATTTTTTATTAAGTCCCTATAATTTAAATAATTTTTAATTTAATTTATATCATTATATTTTTATAAACATTTTGTTATATAATAGTTAATTTTGTTTCATTATTTATTTTTACTTTTTTTTGTTATTATAAATTATAAATATTGGTAATTTTAAAAAAATATATAATTAATTATATAATAAAATTTAATATAATATTAAAAAATTTTAATAGAAGGAACTAAATTAAAAAATTTATAAATTATAAGAACTCAATTACAAATTTTTAAATTATAAAGATTAAATTAAAAATTAAATAAAATTATAATAATCAAAAGTATAATTTTTATTTTTTAATATTTTCATAAGTATCTTACAACTTTTTAGTGTAGGACTAATCTCATTCCAAGTTCGTTACTACCCCCTCCGTACAAATGTTTTGAAACAAATTCGACCTATTAACATTGCAATAGTTCCTCAACCATTTGTATAATTTGAAATAATCATTGGCTACCTAAATGATTTAAAAAAAAAAAAAACATAATGTAATTATTTTGTGGCTATCGATTTGTGGGCCAAAGAAAATCATATAAGTAATATTTTAATTAAACATGCATATTTTCCTTAATTTGTCTCTTTTAATATTTATGACTAGAAGTTTTGCCCCAAAAAAAAAGAAGACAATAACCTTATAAGAGCGTTAATTAAACAAGACATCTTTGATCAAGTATTGTAATTCAATATCATGGGCTTGTGGATGTGTATCTCGCAAATCAAAGGACCCTGAGAAGTCTATTTGAATTCAAGTGCAATATATACAAACCAAAATAGAAGCTTGGATTGGACAAAGTTTGGAAAAGATTAGTGTACTTTTCGTCCAAATCATTAGGGACGTAAACAAAGTGAGAGAAGATAAAATGGAGGTTGATATCACACGGCTAACTTTCGTTGATAATCCTCTTCTTTTGGGAAACCCATGTTAAATATTAAATAAGCAAGGCCAACAACTTTTAATCAATAAATTTGTAATATATATTGTTCTTTTAGTAGACTTAATTAGTAATCAAAATATAAAGTAGATTAAGTGAAGCTAAATCATATATAAATTAATGTAAGCCCATCATTTAAGTTGTCTGCTTAGATATATATATATATATATAAAGAAAATAGAATATAAAAAGTAACTAGTTAAAATAATAAATAATATACATATTTTTAGTTTTAAAAATATAATAAAAGATGATAAGTAATATCTATAATGATTATAATAGTATAATAAATATTATAAAAAAAATTATATCACAGTAAGTAAACCAAAATTGTTGGCGAAGTATATTGGTTTAGCATTTAGTGGCTTTGATTTTGTTGGCACAGGTTGGACTTCCTAGCCATTAAGGACTACCCCTAGGCTACTTTTTTATTTTTTATCTTTTTAGCAACTCTATGTATATAATTTTTATATGAAAAAATTATATTAATTACTTGTATCTTTGTTATAAGATTTTTTAATAAAAATATAGTAAGTGTATATTTTTTTAATAATAACATAATAAATATATAACTTTTACAAACAGATATATAATTTCTCAATTAAAGTGTACAATTATTAGGTTTTAATTAAAAATTCATACACTTGTTATATTATCAAGTTGTCAAGTTAAAATATAAAACAACAAGCAATCCTTCTTCTCTTATATTATATGAGAAACTAATTTTCTTTACAACAGACTCTTTATCAATCAAATAATCTACTCAAACATTTGTGTTAAGGGATGTTTGTATGTAAAAAAATTTTAAGAAATCTAATCATGTAATATTAAAATGTAAAAATTATACATTTTCTCATGTTTTTATTAGAAACCTAATAATAAAGACATAGAAACTATACTTAATTTTTTTCATATTTTATACAATATTTTTCAACCACTTAATGTACAAGAGCTATAATATAAGAAATAAATAAATAAATTTAGGCCATGTAAATAACATAATTGACCATATATATCATCAATATATAATTAAAAATGGTTTTACCTTTAAAATAGTATAAGATTCAACAAAATACAAATAACATATTTTAAATGGTTGGAGTGCCAAACATCTATAACTTAAAATTATTAAATTTAAAAAAAAAATGAAAGACAATCCACCATGTTTGCTTGCAAATTTGTAATGATTGGCTAAATGGATAAGTTAACTTTACACAAATAATTCTCACATTTTGGCGATATATTGAGAAAGGAATTCTATTCATAAACTTTGGATTCTTAAACTTCTAAATGAAGTGTCTAGTTCAAAGATATAATTAATGCTAAATGCTACGATTACTAGTAGTAAATAACATGAAAAATAAAGTTGAAAAGAAAGATAAAGTTAGAAAGGTGCTTAAAAGTAAAGACATAAATATAAAGAAATGTGAAAAATAAATAATAAAAACTTGTCTTTAATTGATTGGATATATCCTTTACAAATTTTTGCGCTAGGCTTTCATAAGCCATGCCTAACACTAGTCATTAACCCCAACAAACACATCCATTATTTCTCTTTTTTTTTTCTTCCTATGCTTTCATATATTTAGAGTTATGGCCAACATCTTTAGGATCATATTATGCCATGCCAGCTTTCTTTAAGGATGAGATAAATATTTTGCGTAATGATTAAATGCCTTGTTAACTAACCAAGTCAACTCATCCCCATAATTCAGGGAGTGATTTTTCAATATTTTCTGTGCCCTTCTTGACATGGGTATGCCATGATTTCCTATAATTTTGCAGTTGATTATGGGTAACTACTTCACCATAATTTTAAGATTCTATCTTTAAATTATAGGGATATAGCTAAGTGGCTTAAAAACTACTAAGGACTAACTACATATCCCATATTTGCAACTGTAAGTTGTTGGATCAATCCTCATTAATATTTTATTAAAAATCCATAAAGCCTAACAGGTGATTCTTGCCCTAATCTAACATTTAAAGCCTAGTTTGGTCCAATAAAATAGCTTCGAAAAACCTAATTTTGTTAGCCTCGAAAGCAATCCTACTTTTTTCATTCCAATTAGTATATTTTTTGTGTTAACACTTTACCTTTTGCATTTCTTTAGCTAATAGTGATGCTTAAAGTAAGCTAAATGGATGTATTTTTGAAATTTGAAATTCAAAATTTTGAATCTACTCGTATTTACTCTCAATAAAAAATGAGTGCCTTGTAATTTGTATCATTGCTTATTTTTTAAATAGAATTCTAAATCTGCTTTAAAAGCTTAGAGTTTTATCTATTCATAGCACTTTGCTTTCCTTAACAACCCTCGTTCTCTCCTTTTCCCTGCTATATTTTCTTCCTTTACTCATCTTTAACCATAACCATGCCTTCAACCTGTAATTCCCAAAATCAAAGTTACTCTTTTAATGGGGAATCTTTTGATAACGAATTATCTAAGTCAACAAGCTCACCCCCTAAGTTGGAGGAATTGGCGAGCCTTGTCACTTTAAAGCCAATCATCCTTAAACATCATACTTATGTGTTGGGTCCTACATTGTTTGATTTGACTAAAAGCAAGTTGATGTTGGATTACTTCATTTGCCCCAAAAAGTTGGACCCTACCAATCACAATTGATTGGCTTTCAATCTTGAAATATCATTCTAATTTCTGTGCCTAGCCCTGAAAGATTCCTTTTTATGTGAGTTGGCTCGAGAGGTTTACTAAAGAGAAGAGAGATGACTAGAAAAAATAAGGTAACTTTAACCATATGATGATGTCTAGATATGACATCCCTTCAAGTGCTAAACTTCATTTAGCTTAATTAGTTTTTGGTCAATGGCTATCAAGAGTTTATCTTCCTATTTGCCATGATAAACCTGACTTTACTGGACACAGTGGCCATCACTGGCCTTCTTGTTGATGGAAAGGAGCTACCCACTCTCTTCGGCATTATACTTGACAATTTAGAAATCAATTTTTCCAAAGTTAAAGCTTCATATTCAGCCTTTATAATTGTTAATGCAAAATCAAAAGGTTATGTCTCTAACTCAAAGCATTATGCTTTTTTGTTGTTTTAGCTTTATGAGAACTTCATTTGCAGTAACATAGTAGCTATTGTTTTTAAATACTCATATTGCATAGCTACTAGTAAAACCTTAGCTTTAGCTCATTTGTTTTTGTTTCTATTGGCTAAAAGTTTATTTATTATTATTGAATGCTTACAGATTGATAAAGACATTAAGTCTGTCCCAGAACCTTTATGGTTTTTACAATTGTAAATTTTAAAATATTTTATAGAGTTTGTCCCTGCCAAATTTGTAGTTACTAAAAAACCTCACAACCTCTCTTTTTATGGTCAAGTTCTTTAGCTGATTCTTGCATCAAAACTATCTGCATTTGAGGTTGTCAACACCCTTTGTAACCTACCAACTTGAAATGCCCCTAAACTATTTGCCTTTTAGTGGAAAAAGTATGGGCCAATTTGGTTCCATATAAACGTGCTCAATAATGTAGGCCCTTAATTGTATTGTGGCTAACACAATTATTTTATCTTCTATCAGGGTTGCCTATTCTGCTTCTTTAGTGAACATGTCTCCCTCCAAGCTTTTTACTTGTTTTGGTCTTGCCCAAAATTCGCTTAGTATAATGCCAATAATTTACTAAAATGCAAATAATCTTGACTGATCATTGGTGAAAGCCCAATGTATTTATTTTTTCATTGATTCCACTAGTAGGTGCTAACAAATAAGTAAAAAGCATATTTGATAGTGAAGGGAGAACACTTACTTGGTGCAACTCTCATGTGGATGTCTTGGTTGATACAAACAATTAGTAAAAAATCACACAATAAGTAGAGGCTATTAGTAAAGTGGGTGATTATCTTAGGAATTTAGTGAATATTATACCTTATATTTTATTGATATAGAATTAGGCTAATACGACTAATAGGTAGTCACCTATCATGCATAGACTAGATCAATTGAAAAGATTAGAAGGCTAAGTAAGGTAAATAGTCTTATTCTCCTAGAAGAATAGATGTGTAAAAGCATCTTGATTTGTTTACACAACGTATAATTGTAAATGAAAAGGATTTTTTATGCTCTGCTTGTACACAAGAAGTTGAATCTAGCAAGAATAAATATGAGTATGCTAGATACTACTTTCTGGATGATCATAGGTCCTATTAAGAATGTTTTAGCATCATATCATCCAAAAGGTTTTCTCTTTCTAGATGTCCTTATTAGTTACTAGCTTAGTGGTAGACTCTAGTTCAAAAGTGCTAGCCTTTTTGGGTGACTGTACCTCTTTTTTAATCGTGGTTTTAGCTTTCCTAATATTTTGAGCATTTGCCTCAACTTTGAAGTGGATTTATGTCTTTGTCTTCGCCTCTTCTAAGTTCTAGTCAAAGCAACTGGTTGGGATAGTTGTTATGCTTCTTTGCAATGTATTTGTTTAAAAATCATTGCCTTTTCTTTATGCTAGCTTTAAGCTTAATCATTTTTTTACAACTTTAGCTGTTCATCATTACGAATGGTTATCATTAAAGTAGATATTTCTTTTTAATTGTTGAACTCTGCCATTTGCCTTCTCGCTTTTGGAATTGGCTCATTATATACTTTTGGAATTTACAACTGATCAAACACATTGCTATTCCTCTTTTATGTTAGGGCTTGCAATTTATCAAAAACACTGAGCTTATGAATAATAGATTTTAGCTGTTTAGGTTGTATAATTAATTGTCCACTATCTTTGTTAGGCTTTGATGTTGTTCCTTTCACTCTCCAATATTTTTGCATTGGTTGCTTCCATTTATAGTTTGCTGAATGGAATAGCAAGCAGCCTAATGCTAAAACCATGTTGGTAGACATGGATGGGAAAGGGTCAATATCAACTATCATTTCAGCTATTCCTTTATATACTAGCTTGAACGTCTTATCATTCAAATCCTTCTAGGTTGCATTCTTAAAAGTGACACAATTCATAGTAGCATGACTAAATAGGAGTAAGACTTCCTTTTCAAAATTTTAGCTACTAGAACAACAGCTAATTGTCCCTTCTGATACTCAAAAGTTTTTTTTAGATCCTCAGCATAGTTTATGATAGAAACATGTAGACCCTTTCCTCCTTGATTTGCTCTCTTTTACTCTTTTTTTAAGATGAATTGCTTAATTCGAATGGCTTTTGTTGTAAGTTAAGCCAAGTATGAACATTCTTGGACTATCAACTTTTCTTTAGGTTGAGGATGCATGTTACCCACAGTTGTCATGGCATATTTAACTTCTAAAAATTGCACATGACATCCAGTTCTCATCCTTTTGAATCTTTTCAAAGAGTTAGCCACAAGTTTATCTACTTATTACTTCAAATTCATTAGGTCAGCTATGATAACCTCTGGTTGTGGCTTGTAAAACCTATTATGAAAAAGTCTTTCCATATATGTATAATTTGCACAAAGCTAGGTGGCAAAGACAAATACTAAGTGAAAGCAATATCAGTTAATGATGAAAGGAATAACTAAAGCTTATAGAACTTGTTTGGTTTGCCTTACCACATTGGGTAGTAAATCTACTTATATATTCCATGGTAGACTTATTATCCTCACTTAAGAAAGTTGAAAAATTAGAAGTTTTAAAACCTTTTAACAAAGGCGTCATTTTATCTATCTAATCATAATATGGTTTCCTATTAACAAGCCTATTAAAAGGCCTTAGTTGTATGTCGAGGTGTCTCTTTATCATTTCTACAATCATATTCAGGTTAATCAACTAATTAAACAGCACATTTAGGTTTAGTAATTATTGGTTGATTAGCATTTGACAATTATACTGAAACTGGTCCATGTTATCTTGGTGGTGCCATAAGACTTAAGATTGACTAATGACTATCATACTATTTTGGCATGTAGGGATATATAGGTTGATTAGTTGTAGGAAGCAAAATTAGATTCCATAGTTGCTATGCAATAAATCTCTATATACCTTGTAAGTATTTCCTTACAATGGAAGAATTGGATTCACCTGATAAAAGATTGGCTATACTTACTAATTAGATGTTTAAGGTGGAACTAAATTCCATTGCTATTCTCAAATAACATATCTTGAACCTTTAGTTTAGACATCCTCATAGTCATTTGTGGAATATATGGTTGCACCTTACACATTGACTTATTGAACAACATTAACAACTAAAGGGTTAGGCAATACATAAGACATACCAAGATTACCTAGCATATTCTATGGTCTTTTAGCCATATGGTCTTGCCTATATTGTAAAGCAAGCTACAACACTAGCTCATTTAGTAGTTAACCCTCGAGATAAACAAGATTTATGATAAAGGTGTTCAAAAATGGATTCGGTTACTGAACATGTTGACTAACATTAAAGGATGATTCAAACATTTTATAGTTTGGGCTTGTCATTGTTCTTAAATATCATACATACCTCATCATGGATCATTGGCTTAATAATCTTAGCAAGTTGATGAGACATCTGATACATGAGGTTGTTACACCCCATATCAATCTACTAATAGATGAACGATGTTGTCATGACCATAGGTTGTCCTTGCTCAGTTGTAGCTTCAGTGGTCATAGTATTTTTTTCTACAATTGTTAGTATTGTAGTTGGCGAAGATGGCATGCCTAAACTTGATGCCATAAGAGACTAAGAAACATGAGGGTCCGAAGCTTTCTGCTACCATTCTTCTTTGTTTATGGCATCCTCATATCACTTAAACTCTTACCAGATCACATGCTTGTAATCATGACCAAGTAATGAAAACTTTGCTAAAAGATCTTCTTCTAGTCCTACCAGACATGCCAAAATTGTTTGCTTGTGAATTTGGAATGATTAGTCAAATGAATTAGCTAACTTTGCACAAATGATTCTCACCTTCAAGTGATATGTTAAGGAAGGAATTATGCCCCTCAACTCTGAGTTCTTAGGCTACTAAAGGAAGTGTTTAGTTTAAAGATATAACTAGTGGCTAAATGCTACAACTAAAAAAAGTAGTAAACGATATGAAAATAGATAAAGCTAGAAAGATATTGGAAAATAAAGACATAAATATAAAGGAATGTGAAAAAAAAATGATAATAACTATATTTTTTTCTAATTGGATGCATCCTTTACACATTTGCCACTTCTTTTAATTTTCTCCCCATGCTTTCATACATGTAGAGTCATGGCTAACATCTTTAAGATTGTGTTATGCCATGTCAGCTTTCTCTAAGAATCAGACAAATATCTTGTCTATTGACTAAATGCTTTGTCAACTGACCAGGTCAAACTTGTCATTAGAATTTAAAGGGTGATTCTTCAATATTTTTTGCACTCTTCTTGAGATGGCTAGCTCCATGATTTTCCTTAATTTTGCAATTTATTATGTGTAACTACTTCACCATAATTTTAGGATGCTATCCATAAATTATAAAAATGTGGCAAATTGGCTTAAAAACTACCAAGGGCCAACTGAATATCCCTCATTTATAGTTATAAGTTGTTAGGCCAATCCTTATTAACATTCTATTGAAATCCACACAAAAAAACCCAATATGTGATTCTTAGTCCAATCCAACATTTAGAACCTAGTTTAGCTCTTATAAAATAGCTTTGAAGAGCCCAAATCCATTAACCCAGGAATTAAGCCTACTTTCTCAATCTAGTCAATATTTTTCTTGTGTTAACACATCAAGCCAATCCAACCTAAAATTAACAGCCTTAGCATAATGACTAAGGTGAGCTCAAACTAAATGCCATTGTCCTATCTCTTAAACAAAAGAATATAACTACAATATATATGTGGATTGAAGAAAAAAAAATCCATCTTTAGTACAATAAATTTTTCACAAACACAATTATATGAGAGATTGAGAATTTCTTTATCACAAACTATTTTTGTTGTAAAAAATTTATTCTTAAAAACACAATTATGTCAATGAGACCAACCTTTTACAAGTATTGGTTCTTCAATGGAAAAGTATGTATGTGTTGGAAGAAGACCCTAGATCCATGCAGTGCAATGTAGCAAAAGTAAAAAAATAAAATAAAACAAAGTTCACAAAAAAAAAAAGAATTCAAGATTTGGAGGATGCTACAACCACTTTTAGCATAATAAAATATTTGGATTCTGTTAACACTAAAAAATAAATGGATTAGACTAAAACTTTGAACTTATGATTTGGATTAAAGCACTGGAGGATATTTGTTGGACAAATGAGTTGAATTAGGCTTTGGAGATTAAAATAGGCTATAATGGTTGCATGCTATATATTTCATATATTAGTTTTTTTGAAATATTAATGAAACATGACCCAATAATGTGTAGGTAAAAAAGAGAAGAATATTCTATTGATTTTATACAGTTTCCAGCCATTTTGCCACCTTTTTACAATTTAAGGATAAAGTCTAAAAAATATTCTTATGATAGTTAATCAAATCAATAAGAAACAAAGGAAGTTCGTGAGTTAACTAAGTCAAATAAGATATAGAATATGTTGAAAGCCTTATAGAAATATGGTTATAACATGGTTAGCTGATAAAACAATTAGCATTGTTTTCAAATTCAGGCTGAATCAGCTAGTTCGACCAAAAAATCAATGAACTGGTCTCTAGTCTGGTTCAGTTGACTCAAAGAATTAGCCAAGTAAAAAATCAATAAAAACTAAATAGTCTAGTAAGTTAGGCAATTTTTTTTTCTTGGTTTCTTAATTGAAGAAAAGAAGAAGATGAAGTGGCCACTAACAAGACATTAGTTTGATTTGGTAAAGAAAATGTATAATAGCACCATAGAAAAAGATAAATCACAACAAAAATAAGGTGTGGATTTTTAACAAACATAAGGTGTAGATAAAAGGAGGGGATTTTTAGCAATAAACATAAAGCAAAAGGAGAGAAAGAGAGCAAGTAAGAGAGAGAGAGAGAGAGAGAGAGAGAGAGAGAGAGAGAGAGAGAGAGAGAGAGAGAGAATTGTGAAGTAAAGAAAAATTACCAATGGTGGTAGCACACAGTGCCATAGGGGATGAATTGATAGTTTATGTGCAATGAAATTGTGAATTTGGAGGAGATGAAGGGGCATGGATCTTGCACTCTTCTCTACCAAGATAAAGGCATGGATTTGGAAGACATGAGAATGTTAAGCCTTGTGCACTGTGCTTGATTTTGTGAGAGACTAGAAGAAGAAGAATGATGGACATGGAGAGAGTATATGTAAATAGGGAATATTGGAAGATAAAATTAATAGTGGCATTGATTAAGGAATTATGGGAAATGGGAGATATTTAATTTTAGTTTGATTTTTAGTTTTGATAGGAGGAATTAAAGAAAAGATAGCTAGGGGTGTAGGGAATTTGTTATGATGATTATAAAGTAAGAAAATTGTTTAGGATAATTATTTTAATATACGTATACTATTTTAAAAAATATTTTTTATTTGATTATTGTTTTCTTATTTTCTTTTAATTTTTATTATATATGTGTGTGTGTGTGTGTGTGTGTGTGTGTGTATTATTTTCTATAGTTAGGATTACATTATTGATAAAATAAACAAATGGAAAGGATAAGTTGTGAATTGTACAAAAGCTTCGGATAAATAAGATAAAGTAAGGTTCAAATATAGATACTACAAATCATTTTAAAGTTAGTTTTATTCATGTAATCATGTTTGACCTAGTGAAATTTATCAATATTTATTTCTTGTTATTTATTATATTAGATTTTTAATATATAAAATTAAAAATGATATATATTTAATTACCATTGATTAAATTATGGTTTCAATACCTCTACCAATTTAATAACTAGTATAATTTTAAAAATATTGATAGTTAGTTAGCAGGTAGAAAATCATTTTTAAAATTTTTAACTTTGTTTATGTGGCATGAACTATTGTTAAGATTATTGGCCACGATTATACATTATTGCTTTGATATGGGCAAAAAAATTAAAAAGAGTGACAGATAGTTTTAGTGGAGTTAATAGATAGTTTTAAGCTTATAAATACTTATTATACATAATCTTTGAACACACTTATCTAATCTATCAAATTAAGCATTTACATTTTATCATTTATATCTCTTTAATTTTTAGAATTAATCACTTTATTTATAATTTTCTTTATTGTAGTTATGCTTTTATTTTTTTATTGCTTTTGTTAGTTGTAAGTATTAGTTATTTTTTAAATTAGACACTGTATTTAATAGCCTAAAACCCTAAAGTTAAGGAATAAAATCTATTTCTTAGCTTATCGTGTAAACATGGAAATCAAATGTGTGAATTAGCTAATTAGCCTAAAATTTGCAAACAATGATTCGCTAAAAGATACATTTCATTTTAATAGTTTGTTGCTTTCCTAGTTAGTTGTGTACCTAAATTTATTAATAAGGCAACTAATTAACTTGTCAAAGCTTTCTTTAGTAATGGAGATGTGCTCTTGTGCATTTTGGTTGAAATCCCCATCCTTTATTCTCGTTGTTGCAGTGGCTCCACTTGTAACAAGGGAATGGACTAATTGTTGATATGAAAATTTTAGTTCTCAACCCAAAAAAATAATAAATGAATTTAAAATATTATCAATTAAAATTAACATTTAAAAATCACATAATTGTTACATAATACTATATATTTTTATTATTTTTTAAAATCTTTTATTTGAAATATTACATGATAATCCCATAACTTTTGTAGACGTTAATTTAATTAATATGTAATATTTTTATTTTTTATAATTAAAAAGAATAAAATATTATGCTTTAAAGTTTGTATATTAAAATTGTAATTAAACTCTATAATTCAAGAAATTGTATATGGTTTTCCCAACATTTTAGTGAAACTTATTGATAGAGATTAGAATACTAAATTAATTATTCTGAGGGACCTTATATTTTTAGTTTATTGTGAATGACCAAAAACAAAACAAAACACAAACAAAAGTATAACATAATCTTACCAAAATATTCTTATGAACAAGAAACTTCTTAGCTTATCTTTCTAATATTACTTGTTGAATGTTTCCTAATTTTAATGATTTTAATTTTGCTGCAACAAATTAGTAACATTTTCTTTTTAATAGTTACAATGAGATATTAATAACTTCAAAAGAAGTTATAAATAACTTTCTCAATTTGTAAAAGTTCTAATTATTAAAAGCCTGAGTAACTTCATGAAATATATATGTTAACTACTTTAAAAATATCTCATTGTTATTGTTGAAAGAAAAAGTTAAGTTTGATGTAACGAAATTAAAATCATTTAAATTAGTAACACATCTACATTCAACAAATAATATTAGGAAGATAAGTTAGTGAGTTTGGTATATTTTGGTAAAAGAGTTATACTTTTAGTTCTTTAATCATTTACAATAAATAAAAAAACATAAGATCTTTAATAATAATCAATAGAACTTTTTAGTCCCCGTGAATAAATTCTCCGACATTTTAATACATATAGGTGAGTTTTACTGGACATTATAATTGAATCATAAATAGTTAACTTACCTATAATTTATAAATTGAATCATTCTAAGAATTTTTTTTCTCAATATATATATATATATATATGTACAATGAAATCTAACACGCGTCCCCGGAATTAGGTGTATTGTAAACTGTGATAGATTGTAACACACAGAGAAAAGGGAGGGAAGGAGGTGTCTCATCCTAGTTTCCCGATATAGATAACAAGTTGTGAGGAAACCACGCCAAATGATTGTGTCCAAATAAGTTAATGAACAGAACTACATGTTGCAAACAAGAGACCAGAATAACTGAATGGCAAGGTTGAAGCAACACAAGGGAATCTCTTTCCCTCTGCTAAGAATTCATGTGCATCACAAAAAGCTGGTTAACAACGAAGAAGCATCAATATTTTAAAAACAATAAGTTCATCATCTTGTCATGATACTTTTCGTATGTAATACTGTAAAATTTCAATTAATTATTGAATTAAGATAAAGAATGACTTGCAATTTAATGATTTGACTCCAACCGTATTGCAATATAATGGAACCTTTTTTTGAAATAGATATAAATATTTAAAAGTATATAAATTAGTTAAAATATATTATATATGTATAAAAGTAAATTTATATAAAATGAATTAGATATGATATGTTAAATACCATAAATCTCTATTATAAAATATTACAATTCTGATTTAGATTAAAAAAGATTAAACATCAAATTCTGACCTGTTCAACTAATTTTTAATAGACTAATTTACAGAATCAAACTTGTTAACTAGGTAGAAATAAAGAAATAAGAGTAGAAAGCAGTGAATTACTGTGATTCATGGGACAGTGGAGAAAAAGGTGACCTTGGAAGAGTGGTTGTTTATACGAGAAGAGAAAGGTAAGGGGTTGAAGTGAGGAAATAGAGATGTTACCTTGTTTGGCACTTGTAGGAATCGTCCCATCATCACAAAAGGACACACCCACCAATTAAAAAAACCTCCATCTCCTGGGCTTGGCTTTTATCTTTTGCCTCTAAATTCAATTGTGCTATATTGTATGACAGTGACTTGTGACTCTAGCTGCTGTCTCTTTCACATTTCCCATTCAAGTCCTGCACCCACAAAAGAGGGGTTCCATGCCAGGTCTCCTTCTCTTCACTATCTTTTCTACCTTGCTTTATTTTTTCTTCTTTTTGTTTTTTTCCCTCTCTATTCAACTTCTCCTGATATTTTGATTCAATCTTCTTAACTTGATTGTATCTTCCAATTTTACTTATTCTGTGTAGTTATGTTGCTTGGTCTTTGGGTTTCAATTAATTATAGTAGCAATTAGCGACATTCACGTGGTTTAATCTTGTATCGAGCATTATCAAAATGGGTTTAAGTATGTGAACCAATCCATTTAACCTATCATTAAATAGACAATTGGATATTTTAATCTAGAGATGTTCATCCCACAAATCAACATACTAATGCAGGTAGATGCAGATTGGTCTGCAAAACTACACAGATAATTTTTTTAATAAAAAAAATGTACCATTGTTTAACTCATAAGTTTTTTTTTTTTAATCTAAAAAAAAGAATAAAATAGGCAACAAAATAGATTAACTTGCAAGCTCGCAGACCAGCCTCTTTAACTACATATGGACTCATAACAAGCAATTTTGAGTTTGTTTTTTAATTCACTTAACAAACGGGTCCATTTACCCCAGTTCATTTAAGTGTAATTTGACGATTGCTAGCTATGTTTACAAGTTACACATTTTATATTACGAATAAAACACTTAAACTTTTCTGTCACATGTTTGTGTGTTTGCATATGCATGTTAATATCCATTCTTTTTAGATAACGTCAACTTCATTAGTTGGTAGCACACATGCATAGTCAAGGGACTTTCCCAATATGATCATGCATATTATTATACAATTTTTATTAATCAAGAACGGAGAACTCAAGAAACTAATCGTTTTGTGATCTAGTTCGTTCAATTCATCAGATAATAGAAGCATCTGCTCATTGCTATAAAGTTCCTTCTTTGGCTTTCATTCCCACCATTGTTGTGACTTGAGTGTACTGTGGAAGGAGGAGAGGGGTTCTGATAAAAATGATTGCTAAATAAATGTTAGATGAATATTTTTTTGAGATAATTTCATTATCTCCTAATCAGAGCATAAATATCATTGAATTTATAAAGGTCTCTATATTTACAAGGTAGGCTTCTGATTCCAACGAAGTTTAATTTATTGTCATTCACCTTTTTTTTGTAGCTGGTGCAATCACTGCTACTAAATGACCGTTGGCAAAGTGGGAAAAAAGCAACTTGGCTTTTTTGCATCGTTAGTTACATGTAAATATGAGCTAGCATGGATATGCCCTTGAAGAGGTGCAGTTAGCCAAAAATTCGCCTTTTTTTTTTCATTTTTTTGGGTTTAGGGAATTATAAAATTTAAGTATGAAAATAAAAAATATAATTGAGAAGTCAAACATTATAATTGGGAAGAAAAATTATACTTCAAAAATTTTAAACATAAAAAAAGCCAGTTTTGACTTGAGTATAGTAACTTAAGCAATTGTACAAGATTTGACTTGATATATGAGCAGCCATATCTAGTAAGCACCCATGAATTATAAGTTATAGGAAAGGAAAAATGCAAATACATCCATTAATTTGGGTTGCTTTTAAATATTTCATCAATTTTTGAATCCGAAAAATACCTTCCTAAATTAGAATTCTTCAAGATTTATCATTCTGTCCAATTTTTGTTAACCTTGTGAACTAAAATGTTTATGATTCAGATTCTTTCATTTGTTACATGGCATGCTCCCCTTAGTTTGCAATGAAATTTCATCAAATTTTGCATCCTAAATCATTCTAATTGCGTCAAACGTTAAAATCCTTGTATCCAACATTCTTAGAGTTCCAAAGTTGTTTGACAATTGTAGGAGTTTGAAGCGGTATTGCTGTCAACAATATCAATGAAAACTGGATTGAAGAATCTAAATCCGAAAAGTTAAACTTACAAAGAGCTTTTTTTTTTGGGGGGGGGGGGGGGTACTATCTATTGTAATTATAATTCATGATCTTGTAAATCAAATATAGCAGTAAAAATTCAAAACGTGACCAGCTACCAAATTACTAGAAAGAAAACAAAAAAATGAAAGCTGTAGAACACATCCCACTATTTAGTTCGAACGATTTATGTATGAAATGGTAATTTAATTTTCATTTGAACACATTCTAAAATCTCCCCACGCCTATACAATTTCTGACCTGCATTTAAGTTCCCAAATTCTCAATTTCTGAGACTCTTTTTCTTTTGGTGGGGGGGGGGGGGGTATTTAAAGGATTTGGACCCTCAACACTATCGTACCACTTAAGTTACTCCAGGTATTGTAAGACATTAGTTTTATCTTATATGTAACATTTTTTTTTTGTTTAGAACAATAAATATAACATTTTAAAATTCATATATCAAATTTATAATTAAACTATTATCTTTGGGAATATTGTTATATATAGCTTGCCCTTTACATTTATCTCTCAACTAATTGGTGAGAAAAAAGTGGGAGAAAATGACGAGAAATTTGAGCTATCTCTCGGGTTCAATGCCCCGTGCAGCTCTTTGTCTGCAAATACAGCATGCCATGGTGGTACAAGACTGCGGTCAGCGGTAACCCTAACTAGCTAGATCTTCTTTTTGAGGCTACACTTACAATAAATAAAGTCTCTTCAAACTATTATAGCTAGCAGAAGACCCTTTCAGTATTTGCTATCATAAACCCTACATCTACCTCCCCCTCCTCCTCCTGCTTTCTTTCTTGCTCATTGATTCGATCGATATGAACCTGGAAGAGAAAGTCACCATGGACTTGGTTCAACCATCTGAACACTTCTGCTATGTCCGTTGCAACTTCTGCAACACTGTGCTTGCGGTAATAATATAATTATCTTCACCTTTCAACTTTAGATACAAACTATATATCACCAATCACTTCACTTTTGTTCATATATAAAGTCATCAATCATACATAAAAAGCCAACTCATGATCATCTTTCATCCATCCCTATCTGTCTGTGCAAGTCACTTACACTTAAGTGTCATTCACATACAATACCTTTCAGTCCAAACTTATATATATATATATGGATCATGATATCTATACCGTAGTTTATTGCTTGTCTTGTATATATTTAACCTCTATATATGATGATCAGTATCCAAGTCTTTTAAAATTAGTTTGACATGATGTTGTTTGTTTATTGTTTTTGCAACAAAAATTTAAAAAAAAAATGATAATAACGATAAGTTACTGCCAATGGCATGCCTAAAATCCTAAGAGGGCAGGGAGGCTCAACCTGGAGGATTAATCACCTTCGTGTTGTTATAATCTTATTGTTGTTTGTTGTTGGTTAGGTTGGGATCCCATGCAAGAGGCTGCTGGACACAGTGACAGTGAAGTGTGGTCATTGCAGCAACCTATCCTTTCTGAGCACCACACCTCCTGCTTCTCATCACAATCACAATGAAGCCGATAATAATAATATTGATCACACACTCAGCCTTCAGGTTCATCATAACGTTATATATGTTTTTCTGTTTTTGTTCCTTGTTTTCCTTCATATGGGCTTGTGTATGTACGTAATTGTAAGCATATATATGTTTGTTTTCCATGGAAGCAGGGGTTTTATAGTGATTGCAAAAAGGGACAAGCATCATCTTCATCCTCCTCTTCCTCATTAACTACGTCCAGTGATCCAGTGTCCCCCAAAGCAGCGCCTTTTGTTGTGAAACGTAGTCAACTTGAGCTATATATATATATATATATATATCTAGCTTCGAATAAAATAAAATATTTTGACTTCAAATTAATTTCTCCAATTTTTGTTTTAGTTTTTGTTTTGTTTTGTTATTGTTTTTTGTTTTTTGTTTTGGCAGCACCTGAGAAGAAACACCGACTTCCTTCGGCTTACAATCGTTTCATGAAGTATGTGCAACTATATTACATTCTCTTTCTATTTTTATTATTTTTTCCCAGTGAAATCATAAAATTTTATGAGTATATATATATATATATATATACACACACATACATACACACACATTCACACAAACAAAATTTGCCTTGATTTGATGTGCATGTCAGAGAGGAGATACAGCGCATCAAAGCAGCCAACCCTGAGATTCCTCATCGAGAAGCTTTCAGCGCTGCTGCCAAAAATGTAACTTCATATACGACACACTTCATAAAGCATCGATATTTCAACAACTGAATAATGTGTTTCGATATTCTTTATATTAGACACAATGTGATCCTTTAGGTTAGATATATACATTATATAATTTGCTGTGTCATTCAGCATTCATGTTATTATCTGACACAACACTTCTTGATGAAGATTATTGAAACTCATTAGTTGATCATATTAATTCTAACTCGCTATTAAAAATAACAGTGGGCTAGGTACATTCCAAATTCGCCAACCAGTTCACTTTCTGGAAGCAAGAACAAGGTAAAAAGAAAAACGCATCAATTGTCAGTTCTGGTATATATGGTTTTCATTCTCCAAGATTATTGCTTGACATGAAAAGCTCATGCATATCTGTGCAGGAATGAAAGAGCTGTGGCAAGGGAATGTTAGGGCAAGGAAATTAGGTGGCCTTTTTAGTTTATTTTAAATCAACTATATATGAGATGTTATTATATGTATCTCGTTTCCTTTTCCTTTAGTGGGGAAATTCAGGGACTGTAATATCAGCACGTATGAAATGTAGACATGGATGCAATATGCCATAATATTTTTTGGCAAAAGCTGTTTGGATGTTGTAGTGTCTTAAATATGTACATTCTATATTGCTATTAATATGGTGAAATAGTGATTTAAAGATATATATTATAATTCATATATAGTTTGGAGGGACGTAAATTACTTATTATCTCATTTCAAAACCATTAAATCAGTTAGCCAATAGTGGGTTCAAAAACTAAAAAAAGCCCTTAATTTTATAAAACTCGAATTGATTGCAGTTTAAATTGAATTTTATTATTTTTTACGTTCTAAATCAGTTTAATCATTAGAACATTTTATATAGTAATATAAATCATTAGTCTAATCGAATTTCAATCTAATCCATTTAAATGTTTAAGTCATTTTGATTTAAAATATTATAAACTAGCAGTAACCCCTGAAATTCAGGGGTTTTCAAAAAAATGCAGATCCCATACTAAAAATGAATTTTAAAATATGGTGCAAACAATATCAAACAATGTATAAACAGTATAAAATAATGAACAAACAGTACACCGATGACGTGACATTATAAATAGTCTATTAACAATGCTTAATGAACAGTATTCATCAACAGCTTTTTATATATATAAATGATATGTAAGGGATAAATTCCATAAAAAAATTATTTTTCAATAAATAGAAGTAGGAATTCAAATCATTGACATAAAAAAATCATGTTAATTTAATTGGTGGCATCTGAAATATTAGCTCAATGGCTTATTAAAAATTATCCCTTGCATGTTTGCTTATCTATTCATAACTGATTTAGTTGAAATATCTTGAAGGCTGAAATTTATCTGCTCATAATATATCTCTTGGTAAAAGCACCAAATAGAATTCTACCATTAATCATTCGAGTTCCAAGCACAAATATGAACTGTCTTAGAAGATTATTCTAGTAGAATTCCATCCACAGGTTTCAGACAAAGATAGTTCTGACGATTTTGTCAAATTCAATATTTTTCATTACATATATTGTTACCCTTTGGACTCGCTCTACAGAATTTTGATAGACAAACCTAGTTTTCCTCCATTCCAGCACTGACTGGAAGATTCTAAATCGTCCAGTGAACACATTTGCCGGAGTGCCCCTGTACGTCCATTCTTCTTGTACAGCGACAACTATTAAACTTTGATGTGTTCGGATTAGGACGGTAGAGAAGATAAAGAAAAAGGAATAATTTAGATACTTCTCTTAATTGTGATTTAAATTAAAGATTTTTTTCATTTCTTTTTTTATTATCCTCAATCTAAACATACCCAAAATATTGGTTGTTAAATTTTTAATTAAATTTTAACGTGAAAATTCTTTTAAGGAATCAATGATATACTGAGTTGAACAATTATATATATTTACATGTTATATTTTTATTGAACAACGTAATATATAAATATCTTACGTGTAAATTAATCTTTGTTTGAAGCATCTACGTCAGCCCTCTGATGCAACTTTGGTGATTGGGTGAGTGAAGGTACAAAAACTTATTTTTTACAAAATTTGATTGTAACTTTAAAAAGATTAAGTCATAAAAAATTGTAAAAAGATCATTATCTATCAATTTTGTTAACTTAAAATCTTCAATTAAAATTTTCTTTTAAATAAAAGAGCACAAGTTCACAGATTTCAATCACCTACAAATAAAGTTAGATAGAGCACGAGAGAGAAGGAGAGAAGAGTGACTTTCAAAACCATATATTTCCTCTCTCCTCTTTTTTTTCTTTCTCTAACTTTATCCTGCATTTAATTTTCTAAATACAGGAGATTCATACACTAAGTGGAATCATCCTATCCTCCTATTATACCCAAAAGAAGAAAGAGGAAAAAAAAAAGGTCTCCATTTAGCCAACAAGAAACTGCCACCCTTCTAAAGATAAGCTTTTATCACATTGCCATCAAAATTATTTCATCAGAATTGTCCACAAAATTTCCTATATTTTCCTATATGCCCTTTGCTTCCATGTACGCTTTTTCCCAGTATCTCTTATTATGAACAAGTGCATATATTGGTGAGCTCCCAAGCCACAACTACTAACTCTTCCCTACAATGATGGCTTTCAACTTGTCTACTTGTGTCAGAAGAGAGGAGAATCCCTCACAAGCCTCAACCAAAACTTCTAGCCTTGACTCCAACCGGCTCTTCTCCTGCAATATACCAGCCCTCTCCTCATCCATGTCAGATGTTAATGGCTTGTTATAGCGGATGAGATTCAGTATCATTCCCTGTAATACAAGTTTAATCAGTAATAGCATATTGTAGCCACGATCAACATACAATTAAGGAGCAAACGGAAACTATTTGACCAAAAATTTAAAAAAAATTAAAAGCGAAAGAAAAAAAGAAGAAAATTTGTCGTCGACTCCATACTACCACTCGTCACACAGATACTCAGTTAGGATTTCCCTAGAATGAGGTAACCCGGCACGTACCACTGTCAACCGGGTTCTGTGATTCGCTTTCACTAAAATGGGCTCAAACATGAACCCAGATCTGCCCCTTATGTGTTCAAAGTTAAACAGACCAGCCCGCGAGTTTTGGATGAAGGTGTTAAATGGGTCACAAACAGGTTAGCCCGATTTTAGTCCATTATTCATTTTTTTTCCCCCTCAGTTTCTCAAAAAAGGAAGCTTTTGGGTTAAATAATGATATATTTTTCATAAAGATAATATAAACACAACAATATATGTACTTGACAGAATAATATCATAAAGTATAAAAAAGTTCGAATTTTTGAGTAAGCCCATTTTTTCACTGGGCTGTTTTGGCCTGAGAGCTAAACCAGCTGGCCATTTAGGTCCACATGTAAATGGGCCTAGCTTTAGGTATCTAAATTCGTCCAATGGACGAGTTAAACAGGTTGATCCACAGGCCCAGACCTGTTTTCACAGTGCTACCTATACACTGGTGCTCTTACCTTTCTAATTTATGACAAAACATGCACACATACATTCTGATGTCATTATTCCTATGATCTTTGTCATTTCCGCGACCAGATAACCTAGAAATATACTCTGATAATATATGGGCAACACAAATTCTGACTACAGGGTTGTCTAACCAACTATATGTCCCTCTATAGTATGAGGATAAACAATTTCAAAACTTGCTCACCTCATGTTGCTGCTTCTGAGCATAATCTCGCAAGAGAGACCTAACAAGCCTGTTCCGCAGCAACAGCTTATCTGCTGAGCAGACATGAAATAGAAAAGAGGAAAGATGATGGACAACCAGGGTATATGCAAGTGTTCCGCGAATTGCAGCCCTGTCAAGGGCACCAGAAACCCATGACTTGACATAAGCTTCCAAGACCCCTTCATTATCCTGCACACGGTAAGTATATCATCAATTGTGATTGAAAATAATTTATATATTGAGTTAATGTCTAGTGCCAGTGTGTGCGCGAGTAGATGAGTTCTGCAAAAGTGGTGCAAAGCGACAAATGCACCTACCCATTGAATTCCAACTGTTGATACTTTCAAAGGTATGGATAATTTTAGCTCTCTCTAGCTCTCTCTCTCTCTCTACATATATATATATATATATATATGAAAAATTATGCAGACAAATAATGCACATTCTTCACAAGGGTAACTAACATGATTAGGCCATCAAATTAGTTCCGAAATTGTTTTGCTAAAAGCCATCCCAACTATCACAATTTCATCAAGCCTGAAATAATCTTGACTTCCTTCCCTACTTTATACGAGCTTCATGATAAGGTATCATATAGATATATCAGATGCGTGTGCGTGTGCGTGGTGTAAAGCGGGCATGTAAGTGTACATTGGTGGACATGTAGAATTCTTCACTCTATCCCAAAAACCAGAATGGAGATCCATTTTATTATTTCTAAATTAACATTATGAATATGAAATAAAAGGACACACAGTTCAGCATTGCTGTGCTTTTCTGAAGGTGCTTCTAAAGGTTAATGATTACAGTTACAACAAATAAACATGATGGTATTTCATAGTAATTTTGTATAAATGTTTTAGGCTCTTCCCCCCACCCCCAAAAAAAAAACAAAAGTTTGAAGGACAAAAAGCTTATGAATTCAGTCAATTCAGAGAGACACACAAATGGACAAAATCTTCTAGCATTTTCACAACATTACAATGATATGTTTATTTTTTGTGATTTTTATCATTAACCTTCAAAATAAGCTATTTAAAAAGCACAAGCAATATCTTTTTCAGAAAGCATTCCATTACAGAATGGCTGAAATTAACGAGTTATTTTTACCTCAACAGGTTCAAGGTATCCTTCTGTCCCAGAAATGCATTTCTCTAAAGGTGGCAGAAGCTCAAGAACATGAGCATTAGATAGTGCATTCCACGCAGCAAGTCGAATGGAAGATTCAACACAACGGTGTAAATAAAGTGCGACTTGCCGGCTAAAAATCAGATCACCATATGATGTGGCAGAAAACTGCTCTACAAGGTTTTCAATGACTGTTGAGTAACTTTCAAAAATCTCAGATTGGAATCTCAGAAACTCAAGATGGCTTTTATTATCTGAAATAACTTTTTTCCTTCTGGTAAACCTTTCTTTATCAAGAAGCTCCCCATAAAGATCCTGCAAAGCTTCAAAAGTGTCCCTGCCCTGTTCCTGTTCAAGCACTTCCATTCCAACAAGGAAATTGACAGATAAGGAATGTAACTTCCAGGTCAATGATACATGCTGAATAGGAGAAGGAAAGTCAGTGTGTTGAAAATTGGACATTGCTTCAACACCTAAAACAAAGAAAAGCCCAGATTTTGCAACTTCAAGCAAATTAGTTTGATTGTCTATGTTATGCGAACTAGGAACTTTTTGAGGATAAGAATGCTTGCTGTGAACTATTGTTGAGATTGGACTAAGGAAAAAGTGGACTGGAAGTGGCAGTCTCTGGCGAGCCCATTCTACCACTAAAGAAGTATACGACAGACTTGTCACAGTTGACATGTCTACATCCTCATGTATGGTGTCCAAATAAGCATTACCCTTTTGAGAGGTTTTAAGCCCAGAGACATTATTGCCATCTATGGCTTTGGACTTCACCTTTACAGACAACCATCTCCTCCTGAAATGAGATGATAACAGTCTACTGAACTGCAGGTAGTCTTCTTCTTCATACTGCCACCTAAATGTTTCACCTCTCTTCTCAACAAGGAAATTCCGAATACAGAGATCAAGGTACTTAAGAACAGAAACATCAAACAATAGATCCAGCGCCTTTTCCATAAAAAACCCATCCCCTGGTCCAGCAATTAAACAAAATCCCAAGGAAGAATTAATCCTTTGCATGATGAAAGTTGTTTCTTCAGCCATGGGTGTATCAATAGATAGATTTTGAAAAGTTTCCAGCAAATGAATGAGAAATATTGCGTCTGTTTGTGCCAATAAAATGCTTTTTGACCAAAATCCTCCACCAGGGGCACCCCAGCCAATTCCCACTCCTGGAGCAGGTCCTCCTCTGCCAAATGTTTCAATAGAGAGCATGCAGTGCCACCCCGAAGCAACTAAATTTGTAAAAACATTAAGCATCAACTTTAAATTAACCACAGACCCATTTAGTATGCCATCCTCAAGTATTTTTCCTTCTTTTGAAAAAGTTTGGTCCCGGGAAGGGAGATTACAGATCCCATCCTTGGCAGACTTGATTAAACAATCAATTCTTGTGATCACCTTGACTATTCCATTTAGGCAACAGACAGAAGCCATAGACATTTCATGATCACTATTCTGTCTCAAAAAAATTAGTTTATTAATAAAAGATTCTTGTCCATCAGGATCTCTTCCAACTTTTGTCCCAAAAGGAACTGAAAAGCCCAAAAGCCAAAATTTAATCAACTGAAGTCCAATCTTAGGGACAAATTCTGGAAGCCATGGCACAGGCCCACCAGTTTCATACGGGTTGATAGTATCATCTGGTGTCACCCTTTCAAGGACTCTGAAGAGCATGTGAATGGCAGCCGCATACACCCACAGCAAAGGAGTCATGGATGGATCTTGGAAAGCAAAGTCTCCTTTCACTTTTTTTTGTCCCTCGAACAATTTAGATGCTTGTGGATCACTTCTGGTTGATATCCACTTTACGGCTAAGTCAACCATTGGACCAACATAACTCCAAGACCAGACCTCTGTTTCAGCACCACTGAACTCTGGAAGTTGATTGCTTTGACACTGCTGTGAAAAGAACTTAGGGAGTCTTCTAGCCAAAGACTCCAGAACAAGGTAAGCCTCCCTTGAGATGGAAGCAAACTCATACAAAACATCGTTTTCAATAAGTTTTTCGAACGAAGGAGGATTCAGCCACAAACACAAGCCAGGGAACATGTCTGAGAAAGACAATACACAATATCCATACTGAATGCAGACCCTCCAGAAACGCAATTGTTCAACAATCAGTGCTGACCTAAGTTTAAATTTTTCCTTCCCTAACTTGACCCAGTGATCAATGGAGGAAGGACATTGATATAAATGCCATGTCATGGCCTGAAAATACCCGTTCTTTATAAAGTCCAAACAATTTTTCTGGTCCAACCGAGCTAAGACCTTTTTAAATAACAAAATCGAACATTAGTAATAATTCTTTAACCACAAAAGCTGAATGATGATAAAAAATAAGTAAGGAAAATTAATATATATTATCAATCTTAAGTTATTGAGCAATATCCCTTACCTTCAAGAGGCTCACAGATTTTATCATAGAAGGTCGAATTTCTACACTGTCAACAGCAAATCTCTGCACAATTGTCTGAATTAGCCTTTGGCACTTTAAGACTGCATTTGCACATGAAGGTGAATGCCTGGCTATGGCAACCAATATAGAAATAATACATTCTTCCAAAGCCGCTGTAGGGTTTGTCTGCAACCATTGACAAATAATAAATTTGACATGAAAGGTCAAAGAGAATAGGACTGAAAAACTTCCTTAACAATTAGTGTCTTTCTGTTCGACTCAAACAATATCAAATGCTTCAACATAATTATTCATTCCAAAAATATTATTTATGACTGTGGAAGAGAAACTGTAAAAAATAATTAAATACAAACTCATGTGATCACTCTTTCTCTATATTAAATGGATACAATCACATCTGGAGAGTTGCACACAATGAATGATTATTAGTTTGATGAAAATGTAATTATTGGTTTAAAAAAAAAATACTAGCAACTTCTAAAATCTAATTCAAGTGGCCCTAGAAACAAACTTGACACATTGACAGTGTCACAATTTAATATTATTAATTCTTACCTCCAAAAGATAACGAAGTTTAGGAAGGATACCCATCCGAACTAGACCTGCAGTGATATCCTGTCCAGCAACTGCTACATCATCCTGAATTGTGTGTCTCCCTTCAGTCTCATCTTCAATAGAATCCTCATCGAAAGGAAGAATATTAGAAGGCTTTGCACTGTACTTCCAAAATCCACCATGAAGAAAACCAACATTAATATCCGGTTTACTTCTAAAAACAGGTGCAGTGCAGATATCCTTGCCATAAGTTGCCTTCTTCTGTAGGTGAAAATAATTACAAATGAATCTAACTTGAACACAAAAAAAGTACTATAAAATTAAGAGGAAAAATATGGATAAGAAACAACATTACCTCCGAGATGTCAAAGAAATTCTCATTCACATCACAACTCGACACACACTGAACAACCTTCGCACAGGCTAGAACTACAGAACTGTGGTTATCATCAAGACATATTCTACAAGAAATCAAAGAAAACATTAATGTCACTGGGTGCCCAGACAGAGGAGAAAAAAATTGTGCGCCAATACAAATGGAAAGAATTGAAGATTTCATCAAGTGGTTATTAATCACAAGCTACTAAAATCAGTTCATGGATAAACATTATATTTCTATCTATCCACAAAATCTGGACCAAAAAATAAACAACATAAACAATGACCTGTTTAGGATGATCTTAACTTCGAAAACAGTAATTTACAATAAAAAAATTCACTTGAAAAGTTTCTGGCTTCTGAGTTCTAAGATCCAACATGCACAAAAATGTTCAAGCTAGTTCTACCAACATGCCTCCTTGTTATAAACCTCAAGGGAACAAAAGGTATGCAAGATTCTAGATTCTCACTCTTCCAAATGAATGCACAACAAAGGTAGCAATATTTCGCAAGGACCAAGGACCACAAGCATCCATCTCAAGTATAAATAACATTAGAGATGTCAGTGTCAGGGAAAGAAATTATAATATATTCAAAAGCATCTTAAAACAATGCGGGCTTATTCTGTTATCAAACATGTATTTTCATTTATGAACTACATATCTATGGCTTATTTGGGTTCCTTGGGTCCTTGTCACATGACAGAGGGCCAGTGACATACATATAGCTCGGCTGGCATTTCACTTACATCTCAACCTATCAATTAACATAGACTAAAGATTAACTGAAACATAGAAAATAAAATACATTTTCTGAAGAAATGCACGTTAACTCAGTCATTGCATGTAGTTGATGAATGAAACCAACAACTTAAGCCAATTTATTCACCTAAGTGCCAACATGAGCTCAGGTTCAGGACCTAGTGCAAAAGCCCAAACAGCCTCCCAGTCAACAGATTTGTCCACTCTGTTTTCATTTCTCACCAGATGCCCAACTTTGTCTTCGCAGATGTTGTGTAACACCTTCTCAAGCACAGATGAAAGGAGACGCAATGCAAGGGTCCTTTGCCCAGGAACCTAAACAACAAAATTCTGCAGATATTAAGATGCAAAAAAATGGGGGAAAATATTATGAAATGTTAAGAATCAATTCATTCCAAAAGCTTAAGTGGTTAGGAGAAGGCTTGAAAATAGTTTAAATATATATTTCTAACATGCTTCTTCACACAAAAGTGTGTAGAAAAATCACAGGCCCACCATATTTTTTTCAAAAAAGTAAAAGAACAGAGAGGGACAAAGATCAAACTTGACCGTCTGGTCATGAAGACTTGATATTACACCAAGGACCACTTCATCCCAAAAACTTAAGCTCTTGGGTGATATGATTAAACTATGCACATGTCAAGCAAGTTCTTCCAAACTGTGCCAGGCATCAAAAGTAAAAAATACATCCAACTGAAAGGTACATAAGTTACACAATATATAGCATACCACACTTCTAGTGAGTGCCACAGCTTCTTTGATTGTGTAACCAGCTGCACCAGGATCGCCCTCACTCCGCAGGTAATCACGCTCAGTAAAATTATCTGCAGCATGCCCAACAGAATTCTGACATGTAAGTTGGAACTGTAAAATGCTTTATACACAGGAAATTCATATTCCATTTTGATGCCTCCATCTCTTTCCAGAATAACCAGGATATCAATGAGAACTCTTTCTAGAGAGCAATGATAACGCTCAAAATGCTGAATATTAAACAATCAAGCAATCAAAACTGATGAATATTACTAAATTAAGTCTAAGAAATGAAAATAATAAAAATAATAGGAAATCACAGTCTAGACTGGAAAGAAAACTATATTCTAATTTCTGCACCACCACAAGGAAAATTACATGGGAGCCATAACCTGCTCCTCATTTTGAGACAGGTTTTGACTTTGCAAACACACTGGTCTTAACCCTAGATTGCAAACACAAGGAAAATTACATATTGAAGTTTTAAACATTTCCAGTTCAAGTACATTTAGATGCAGTCAACCAATGAAATGACCATAGATTGCTGCACGAGACTTAAAAAAGAATATTCAATATGTATATTTTTAAAACAACAGTAAATGTTACCTGGAAAAAAGTACTCATGCAGTAAATAAAAAATACTAGAACCAGATAAATGCCGATAAAGCAATCTTGTGGGGCATCTAATAATTAAGTATGAGGTGACAGGAGCAATAAAAAGGACTGCTAAAATATATGACTAATAAATAAGGCATACCATTTAAAGACACCAAATCAATACTATTTTCAGCAACATCCCCAGTCAAGGAAAATCGTAATTCCCTAACAGCCTCAACTCTGTCACTCCAAGCATTCCATGAGCTGCTATTTGCAGTGGTTGATGTCTTTGTCATATTATTCCCATCATCTAGCTTATTTTCTTTATATTTTAAGGGTGATGTTATTAAGGTATGGGAGACATTGTTCTCAGCATGCAGAGAAAGTTTCGCATCTTTGACATTTTCAACATGCTGATTCACAGATTCATAGCCAGTACCCACTTCCGAGATTGAATTATTTTTTTTCTTCAGTTTTTCCTCACCCCTCTTTTGTAGTAGTTTCAGTAATGCAGGATTCATCTTCCCCATAATCTCAGCCTGGGCTTCTGCAATCTCCTGAACTGACATTTGCTTAATCCGAGCTCGATTCTCAGCATCAATTTGACTATCAAGAGACATGGACACTGGTTCATTTGCAAATTTGTTGGAACTTGAACAAGAATCCATACTTGAAGTCAAACTATTTTGCTCTGGTCTACTATGCACATCCTGTGACCCAAAACTGTCATCAGGCATTCTTTCGGAGTTAACTTGGTTGCTTCCAGCCTCAAATTTTGATGCTTCCTCGACATCACAAATTCTGGCATCTTTAACAGTTTCCTGAAGATCTAGCTTATTTGAGTTATCCAGTTCCATAGCAGTGACTGAGTTGCTAAGCCCACTATATGAGCTATATGACTGTGGTTTAGCCCCCACTTCCGTAAAAGCAATGATACCTTTATCAGCAGAAGATGAGGTTCTCCTGTCTGCAGTCTTACCTTGTTCATCATCCAATGTTTTCTCTTTAGTTTGCCTAGAGCGTAACCTATATTCCTCTGATTTCTTCCCCGAGGAAGAATTATCTCCCTGAATGATCTCTTTCCACCTGCTAAAATCCAATTCTTTTTTCCTCCTCCTTTGTACTGGGTTAGCAAGGGCTTTAACTGGGTCAAACTCCATAAAATCTTTATCTTCTTCTTCATCTTCAATATTATTATCACTATCATCATTGTCATCCTCACCCACTTTACTACTCACTGGGCGCCAATACTGTAAAATCAAATTTTGACCATCAGTCTATAATGCTTACCTATTATAGAAACTACTCACAATCAACTAAAATGAGTTAATGTAAGCAGACTTTCATGGCAAAAAAACTCCAACACAATCACTGGTGGCACCACTCCAATAGTGCATAAGCCTAAAGATCAAAGAATTTCATTATTTTGGTTTTGGTCTGATTATGGGACTGATTGTAATAATCCAAGAATTCTTAAATGAGGCCTTAGTCATGTCTATTAGTCTCCTCTTGTTGGCTTTTCTTTAAGGTTTTTCTATTATTGGGGCTTGTTATTTTGTTTAGCAGTAGCTAGCTATTTAGCTTGGGCCATAAGTTGTTGCTCCCCAAGTCTTACCAGTCCTACATAAATGTACCTAGCTATCAACGAATTTGTGAATTAAGAATTATTTTCAATCAAACCCTAGCTACAATAAGTATGATGCCTAGGTTTTTTTTTTTACCACCTTCCTACCTAATTTTCTCAATGTTATGCACTGCTCAGGACTCATTTCATTGGCAAAGATCATAAAAAAATCACCTAATCAAAACACTAGTAGTTTCTTGATTGAATTTCCCCTAGAGCCTAACCTCCAAACCCCAAATTCGAAGGTACTGTGCTCAGCTCTGGAACAGCACGCCAAATTAATTATTAAGTGCTGAAATACAAAGATCCTATATCAAAGATATTTTAGGCTCAACAACATCCAACTATTACTTGAACTACTGACAACAGGAAGGCTTGGAAGAGAAATAAAAAGGAAAAAAAAAAAAAAATCCCAGTCAATTGCTGTTTAAACTCTAATACCACAGAAGAAAGAATAATGCCATGAAGTAGTTATCAAAGAGCTAACTAATTGTAACTTTTATGTCTCCCGTTTAATATTCTGTGAATATTGATTCCGTCTTTTCCAATATTCCCTCATTAGCTCAAGTTATTAAAGGCATTGGCGAGTTTAATTTTTTTTTCCCCCACGCTCTCCAAGAATCAGATTCTCAGTTCCAAAGTTGAAGTTCGTTTTCATTTAAGCAGATATCAAAATTGCAGCATTCCCATTGCCCAGAGCTTTAAAGCCAAAAATTACCATCGAAATGGAAAAAGAAGTTGAAGAAGTGCATTGAAAAGATCGAAATACTAGTTTACTTAATACTCCCCAAACCAAGACTCAGATTTTTGGTTCCAGAGTGGGTCCTAAATTCATTTTCCATTGTCTAACAGTGAAAAACCAGCAATTACCATCAAAATGGAAGCAAAAGGACTTGAAGAAGAACATGGGCAGCACTTACAGGACCCTCGGAGCGATGACGGGCAACAGGGAAAGGAAGAACCGTGGGTTTAGGTAAAGAAATGGAAGTGCGATTGCTCACTGGCTTCTCTACGATACCCTTTTCGACTATGCATCCAACCAAGCCAGAGGGGTCTTCGCCGCCTATTTGAAGTGAGTTTGTCCCAAATATCTTCTGGCTAATCGACCTCTTCGCTTCTTCCCCACCATTGCTCTTCTTCTGCTTCTCCATGTTAAACTACGGGGAGAGTTCACGAATACGTACTGGAAGTATTGGGAGGAAAAGGCCAAAACTTGGGATTGAAGTTGTTACCCCTGGGCCGGGCCGGGCCGGGCCGTGCCATATAAAATAAATCTGAGCCCATTATGAGCCCAATGTTTTTTTAGTACAATAACAAATTAAATACTAAAATCTTATTTTGGTTTTACACAGACTATGTGCCATGACATTACATCCTTAAGCAAAGTTAATGATTTACGAATAGAAAGGTTATATTGTGCTAGTTTTTAAATATGAGTGATCAAATTAAAAATTGATATATTTGTGGAGGACTAAAACTAGGATTTTAGTTTTTAAAAAAAGGTTTTAAATATTTGACTCTATCCAAACTTTCACTTTTCATATAACTTGACCTAAACCCAACTCAAGTGGTTCAAATGATGTCTTTTTTGGCAACTCAAATAATGTTTGATTTTTTTTCAATTTTTTTTTTGAAAAATAAAACTTCAGAATAGTTGACAAAAGTTAAATTTGTACAAACTAAAAATCTCTATATGTAACAGATTAAGAATTTTTCTAAGTATTTCACCCCAAAAAAATATATTTTTAGCGTAAATATGAATTTGTTCATATACAAAAGCTCAAAAAAAAATTATCTAAAAAATGAGAGACAATTACGCTACACCATCATTTCATGGCAGTAAAACATTATTCTTTTATCACTTACATATGTATATATGTTGAACTCAAGTCCTTCAGTATTTAATTTATTAACATCAAGAGTATGACAAATAAAAAATGAGGAAACCTAACCCAACTCAAAAACTTTGTAGTAGTTAATTTTTAAAATGAGATACAATAATTTTTTTTTCTTGACTAAAAGGAAGAATATGAGCAGTCTATATAGCTATTAATATGTATTGTACATGCTTATATATAGTGATCATTTTTTAAAGATAACAACTATTGCATAAGTCTTATCCTTATATTTTATGATTTATATTTTTATATACCTAAGTATCAGTGCCATCTATCATTTGATTTTAAAGTTTTATAATGTCTCTGTTGTTAAGTGAGCTAAAAGTCTTAGTAATATGAGCTAAATTATTTTGAATGCATGAAATTAATATGTATATAAAACTTTCATAATATAATCATTTCAGTCATGACACTTACGAGAAAATAGTGACTGATTGAACAAATTTATAATTTGACTTGTCCAATTAATATTAAATTATAATATATAAGTACTTAAATGAATAAAATCATTATATTTCACATTTCTTAATAATATTTTGTAGAAATTAATTTTTTATATATCTAATTTGATATAAATTTTACTTCTTAAAATACATAATAATTTGGAGAAATATACTTGCATGTTCTCTTTACGGCAAAGTGTAAAATCATTATGTCAATTACTACTGTTATTGGGTAGTATGCCGCCAATATTTAAGGGCCCTCGGTTTCCCTTTTGGATTCCCAGGGGTTCTTTGAAAGCAGGATGCGATAAGGAGTTTTAATCCCTTTTTAATTTTATTTGTAGGGTTTAAATTTTTAATAGAAAAGATAAAAATTATGATTGTAAAAAAACTTTAATTATAAAAAAATTATATTTCAAAAATTTTAACTCATAAAAGAAATAAAAAACTAAGTTCACATCCAAAAAAAAAATTGAAAAGAAATCTTAAGACAAACTCCCTATAGATCTCCCAAAACCCAAATTAATCTACTATAAATGTAACAAATCTAGTTATGCATCTAAATATTATTATTTAAAAAAAATCAAAACCCTAAATTTAGAGGAATCAACCTTAGAATAAACCAATTTAAGAAAATGATATTTTCAGTAATAATTCTAAAGGAGAAATTAATATTATTACAAAAGAACAAATTTTTTGTTTGATATCATTATGTCTCTTTCTAATTCAAAAAAAAAAAAAAGAAACATTATCTTAGTAAATTTAAAAATTTTTAAAAATTATATTTCAAAAATTTTAACTATATTATACTATTAAAATGTTTAACATATAATTTTTTATAACTAATTTTTTTTTATACTTGCAATTTGTATGTTTCTTATTAAATTTTTTAGTTCTTACAAAAAAAATTAAAATAAAACACATACACATTATCACATTGAATACAGTAAAATCTCAAACTATAAGGATCCAAAGTGCTACTATTCACAATTAGTTTGGTCAAAGTATATTAATCTTTAATAATTGTTATTTGAAATTATTATATAATAAAGTAGGGTATCTATCCCCCACAAAGTCAAATTCCTGAGATTTCTAACAATTTGTTGATATTTAACACTCAATTAATGCAAGTTGAAAGACCTAGCGCCCTCCAAAATGTTTAAAGATTAACAAGAGTGTATTAGTTTATATTGAAAAAAAAAAGTTAATTGTTGTGATAATTACATGTAACTACAAAATCTATATAAAACTCTTGGATAAATAACCATTTGCTAACGCAGCCAAATCTATAGTTGTACAAGTAACTTCATTGAATACAAATCCTCATTCAAATTTTCAAAATGTTAGAAGATGATGGGAAAAGTATTCATGAGTCTTCACGTGAGAGTCTAACGTCTAGAGGTCACGCAGCTACAAACCATGCTAATTTAAGGAAAGAAATAATTTAAGAAAAAATGAATAGATTAATAATTATATGCAGTAACGTTATTAAAAATTTAAAATTCAATGGTAGTTATACGAAGATCGATCACACATGGCAAAAAAAAATAATATATATATATATATATATTTCTATGACTACTCTAAATAATGAATATCGCCACTCAAGGCACTCATTAAAGCCAAGACCTTTCCCATTCAACTTAGTTCAGCACAATCTTCCTTCGTTTTCTACCAGAGGCGTACTATTCCCATTTCTAAGTTACTGTTCAAAAGATCTCTAATCCTCATTCTAGTATTGACACAGCGGCGGATCAATTCATTTATAGATAGATAAGAAATTGAAATACTATGCCTAATCTTTGAGGAGAGAATTTAGCTAGTCATACCTTAATTGTCAAAATAAATTCTTTATTGATGATGACAGGTGAGTACAAGAGAGAGAGGGTGCTCAGGATTCTCAAAGAGAATTAAAGAGTATTAGAGTTGTGTTTTTTAGGGTTGTGTTTAAATGAAACTTACAGGGCTTTATATAGGCGAGAGGTATTCCTCTGCCGATTACAATAATTGAATTGGCGATAAAGTTTTTAAGTTGGCGCTAAAATTTTTGGTGCTCTGATGTCTTATTCGGTGGTTAGTCACTTCAAGTCTTCTTTAGCTTTTTGTCATTCGGGAGTCGCTTTTTGTCATGTCACTTCATTTTTTTGACTTTTTACAAGGAATCTTCTTTTTCTTTTTTCTTTTTGTCATTTCGACGTCTTTATGTCATCTTTTTGTCACTTCGATGCTTTTGTGTCACTTTTTATCATTTTTTTGTTTCCTTTTAGTTAAATCAGTTCTTCATCCTTCGAAAATGTTGATGGAGGTCGGTGGATTATTCTGATATTCTGCTGATCTTTCTTTATCTTTACAGTAGATACATATATGGACTGGATAATCAGATAATTATTGGCAAATTCTTCGTTTGGTGTCTTCAGTATTATCTAATTTATTAGTTTTGATTTTGTCATAAAATTGAGTAAATAGTCTTGGACTTTTACTTGTTCTTCCGACGGAGTAAATACATGAATTTGGGCCAGTGAAATAAGTCCATTGGACCTCATCATTAGTTAAAGTTCTATTCATTTCTGAAAAGATAATTTCATACTCTTGGGTTCGTATTTTTGAAATAAGAGGACTGAATTCTTCTTGATCAATGGATGATTTTTCGGATTGCTCAAAGGCAAAAGGTTGCCTTGTAGTTCCGAATTTAATGAGATTAATGGGAGAATAAAATTTTTCGGGAGTTATTTCTGTAACTGTAGAATAACAGCGTATATACATGGTATACTGGGTAATGATTTCATGGTAGTGTTTGGCAGCCGCTTTGATGGCAGTTGAAAGTAAACTTAATTCTACAAAATCTTTAGAGGGATAAATGCAATGAATTAATCCATAATTGAATAAGGTGTGTACTAATTGAAGATTTGTACCAGCATAGATGACGGCTTTGTTTATTGAGTAATGAGAAATATATTTAATGGTTTTGGCAGATATTTGAAAATGATTTAGTTTATCAATAATTAATTGAAAATATTCAAACTGTTCATGGAGTTTTTGTTGAGCTGTAGTCGGAGGATTTGAGGTTGAAGACGAGGCTATTTGAATATTCGGGCCTGGTTGTTGGGTTTTTTGGGCTTTTTCTTGGGCCTGTTTGACTTCCTGTTCTAGGATGGCTGCAAAGAAAGGTGTTTGTGGAATATGAGTGGACTGACTTTGAGGAGTTTGAGGGGGTGATTGAGTAGGAGATATACTCATACCCATTACTTGTTTTTCTACTTGGATTAATCGTGATTCTAACTCGTTGACATAGGAAGTAAGATTTCCTAATGTCTGAGTTAAATAATTAATGGGATTACTCATATTGCTTAACCGATTCGTTGTTTGTGATGTCAAGATATTTTGATTGAGTTCGAGATTATTTACTCGTGTAGTAATATGAGGATATGAATTCTCCTCTTCTTGGGGATTACTCGTAGCTTTACTTGTCTGAGATGATTGCTCCATCTCTGCTAAGAAAATCAGCAATCAAGTTATTTTTTCCTTGAACATATTCAACAGAATAATCATAATAAGATAAATCAGCTTGCCATTTATATAACATTTTATTGGCTAATTTAGTAGTTCGAAGTTCGCGAGATAACCAAAATTTTACTTGAGTATTATCCGTTCAAATAATAAACTAAGTATTAACAATGAATAATTTAAATTTTTCTACATCCTTTACAATTGCTAAAAATTCTTTCCAAGTTGAATGATATTTAGTTTGGTTTTCATTAAATTTTCCACTAGCATATTGAGTGATTATTTCTTTTTCTTCTTGATTTATATGATAAAGGGCAGAGCCCCAATAATTTTCTGAAGCATCCGTATAAACTATCCATGTTAGATTTTCTGTGGTTGGAATTGTTAATTTTGGTAAATTGTTGCATAAATTTTTAATTTTTTGAATAATTTGTTCAGTTTGTTCATTCCATTGCCATAGAGATTTTTCTCCGGCTAATTTAGAAATTTGTGCAGTATATTTTGATAAATTAGGAATAAAATTTTTAGCTTGATTTACTAGTCCTAAAATTGATTGTAATTCTTTCTTTGTTGTAATTGTCTTGAATTCTTTTACTTTTTTACTAATGTGTTCTTGTAATTCTATTCCATTTGAGGAAATATAATGTCTTAAGAAAGCTATTCTTTCTTTTCTAAGTTCGGCTTTTTTAGGTGAAATATTAATTCCTTTTTCTTCAACTAAAGTCATAAATTGATCTAAATGTTTTTCATGTTGTTCTTTATTTTCTGAAAATATTAAAATGTCACATATATAAATTATTGCAAAATCTTTAATTGGAGATAGAAGTTTTTGTACATATTCTTGAAATATACTTGGACTATTATGAAATCTCATAAGTAATACATTTCATTCGTATAATCCTTCGGAGGGTAAGAAGGTAGTATATCTTTTACTTGGTTCTTTTAACTTAATTTGAAAGAATCCTGATTTACAGTCAAATTTACTAAAGATTTGTTTTTCTTTTATTAAATTAAATAATAGTTCAATTTTTGGAATTGGATATCGGTTTTTAATGGCTAAGTCATTTAATTTTTTATAATTAATAACCATTTTAGATTTATTTCTTCGGATTTCAGCATGACTCATAACAATCATAGCTGGTAAACAATAATTTGATCTACTTTCCCTAATTAAATTATATTGTTTCATTTCATTTATGTGCATAATAAATTCTTGTTTATCATTAGGTGTCCATGGATATGGTTTACTATATATTTCTTTACTATAGTCGAGTAATTCTATTTTAACATAAGGTTTTGATTTTTCCCAATGAATTAAAGGATTTTCACTGTAATTATCATTTAATCTTTGTTCAATTGTTTTTGGTCCTACTATTTGGTTTAAAGATCTTTTAGCTTCAATTTCTATTGGTTTATTATTAGGAATAAATTGAATTTCATTGTCCGATTTTTTTTTTCTAAATATTGTATCTGTTCGATTAAATTGGTGTTGGACTCTAATTGCCCATGCTTGATGTTTACAAGGGGTTGTTAATATTAATGTTTTTTCAGTAAAAATTAAAGGCATATACTGTCCTAAAAAGTCCATTCATAGGATTATATCTGGAGTTGTTTCATTATATTGATATAGTATTGGAATTTTTAATTCATAATCTCCTATTTGTATTGGTACTTCTTTTGTAGATAATTCTATAAAATGAATTTCTTTTCCAGCAATACTCATCCTAATTGGTTTTTCTTTTTTCCATAGTTCTGAGGGTAAAATGTTATATTTAGCAGTGGTAATATTTGCTCCTGTATCAATCATAGCATGATATTTTTGTAATTGATATTTTACATAATTAAATCTAACTAGAATATAATAGAACTTCATTAGTTAATCAAATTTATTTTTTTGAAAAATCACTACTTGTTGATCTATATTAATTAAAATTCTATCCTTTTGAATTCTATAGGGTTTTACATATTCGAAAAAATCTTTTCCTAATATAATCTTATGAGATTGGTTTATAATTTCGTTTTCAACATATAATTTTACTTTTACAATATCTCTTTTGTTAAATCTTAACATAGTTTGTGCACTGGTTTCGTTTTCAAGTATTACTAGATTATTATCTGTATATTCTATATGTATAGTACTTTTTATAATTTCAGGATTAATTAATGCAATTATTTTTATCCATTTTCCTTCTTTAGTTATTTCTAAGAGGATTAAATTATCTAATGGCTGGGTTAAATCTATTTCAGATATATTTGGTTGAAATTCAGCTAAGTTTGATCTTATGGGTATTTCGGCTAATCTATTTGCCTCATAATTGTTATGGCTTCTAGATCTAAGTAAGGGTCTTTCTAAAGGTAGTTCTAGAGGTTTTGGTTCCTGTATACTTCTTCGAGGATTGATATTAATGTTCATATCTGAGGGAGTATTAATTCTAATACTTCGGTTTCCTATTTGATTATTAAAGAAAATTCTAAGGATGTTTTCTTCTCCAAATTCTTTTGTATTATCTAATTCTAATTGTAATTGTCGGGGTATGGTAATTCTGTTTTGGTTTAAGGGTAATTCTTCTAAGACAGGCATAAAGTGTTTATCAATAGTGATATTTCCTATATTTCGTTTATAAATTTTATGTTCGTTAGAAAATACTAGTCCTACCATTCTGGTTATACTTATGATTCGACTTTAATTTCAAAGATTAAGCTTCATATTTCTATTCTTATCTTTCCATCCATGCTCTGATACCATTCACGAGGGACAGCCTGGAATGAGCGAGATCAGCTACCCATTCAAGGAGTAATTTAGACTTAAGAATAGGGGTGATCGAGACTAAACCGGGTCATGGAAGGAACTCTGCCCTCTTTCATGCAGAGGTCTTTTCTTTGGCTATTCTAAACGATGAGCATCGACTATGGTCGGCCGCTCATTGTCCGATTTCTTTTTTCTAAATATTGTATCTGTTCGATTAAATGGGTGTTGGACTCTAATTGCCCATGCTTGATGTTTACAAGGGATTGTTAATATTAATATTTTTTCAGTAAAAATTAAAGGCATATACTGTCTTAAAAAGTCTATTCCTAGGATTATATCTGGAGTTGTTTCATTATATTGATATAGTATTGGAATTTTTAATTCATAATCTCTTATTTGTATTGGTACTTCTTAGATTTAATAAGTTTACGAAGTTGTTTAATAATACTAGTTTGTGTAAAATCTTTTTTTTTTAAGTTCGATTTTTTTTAGGTGAAATATTAATTTCTTTTTCTTCAACTAAAGTCATAAATTGATCTAAATGTTTTTCATATTATTCTTTATTTTCTGAAAATATTAAAATGTCATCTATATAAATTATTATAAAATCTTTAATTGGAAATAGAAGTTTTTGTACATATTTTTAAAATATATATATATATATATATATATGATCGTGGTAATGTTTGTATTCTTTTAATGCAAATTTAAAGGGGTGTTAGCTAAAGGGGTGTTAGCCCAATGTATTGGTGTGATGACGAGGGGGCCATGTCAGATGGAAGAAAAAATTGACATCAAGTGATATTTAAGGTAATCAGTATATATTTAGGATAATTCTTCATATTATAAAAAATTATAAGAATTTCAATTCACGTTCTTTTTTTTTTAGTTTTATTAATTTTTTTATAAAATTATTAGGATTGTTTTGGCTAATATTTTAAAAATTAGATTGATTTAGGAAGTATTAATTTAAAATTTATTAGTTTTATTATAATTAAATCAATGATAATTATATATATATATATATATATATATATAAAATTTTATAAATAATAAATATAATATAATAAATAATTTTATATATTAAAAATATATAAAGGAACATTACTAGCATTAGCGAATATGAGCTTTAATGATTTTTTAGTAGCTCTTTATTTTTCTTGATTTCTAAAAAAAACCTTAATAAAGATTATAATGTTTGATTGATTTGATTAGTTTTTAAACTGATTGATTTTTATTAACTTTATTAGTTTTGACTAATTTGATTGACTTTTTTAATAAATTAATTTTGAAAATTGACTAGATTAGTCCAATAATTATGGACATATCAAATATCATAATATTTTATACTTTAATTTTCTATACCATAATACCCAAGATGTCATGGAATGAAAGATGAAATAAAATTCTATTAGGTTTGTTACATCACAAACGTAATTTTTTTTTACATAATTTATGTAATTTTTATTATATTTTTATATTTATTATTTTATCTATCAAATTATCTTTTTAAAAATAAAAATAAATTAATTATTTCTTATCTTTATTACTTCTACCTATTTATATTTTACATTCCCTTTACTTATATTTTTCAACCAAATATATTTTAAGAGTCTATCAAATGCCTTTTCAATTAACCGTATTGTCACGTGTTTAAATCTGCACTTTGCTAATTTTTTTGGGTCAGATCATAAGAAATTTCTTTATAAATCTTCTAATTTTATTATAGATGGCCTACTTTTCACTGGACTAAAGTGACAATGAATTTGTTGAAACGGATACGTACCCTAATATTATATATATATATATAAGATATATGTATGTATGTATGTATGTATATATATAGAGTTCCAAGAATTGTAGACTCCCCATGCCATAATATACATATGTATATATATATACATATATAGTTCCGGGGATTGTAGGCTCCATGTTACTTTTCTGAATGGCTGCTCTAAGCTAACACACACACACACACACACACACACACATATATATAAAATGAGAAGCGCCAAGGCTGTAACGGGGATTCGAGTTCAAAAGAAAGGCAAATCCTTACCGAGAATGGAAGTTTTCTCTTTTCTTTTTCTGAATATAGGCATTCTTTGAAGCTTGACCTCGTTAAGGCCCTGCCTTTAACTTTTCAAACCATTTAGTAAATCTTCCCTTCCAAAGGTCCTAGACTTGTGCTCTTCCCTTCCAAAGGTCCTAGACTTGTGCTCTTCCCCCGAACACTGATGCTGCCTCTTATTCCAATAAACAAATCAGTTGGAACCTTACACTGGAGAGCCAACAATCTGGAATTTGGAAGTATACAATGTTAGTCTAGATGTAATATAAGAGGATGGCTGAACAAAAATTGTAAAATTACTTTTCTCTTTTTAAAAAATTATAATTCCTTTAATCTTCTGGTTCTTAGTTATCAGATTCCTATTCTTTTAAGAAAAACACTCTGTGCAGAATAACAGAAATAATAAGAAAAAAAGAAAGTATACAAATGATTTATTCTAGTTTGAATTAAAATGTCTTGTTATAGTAGACAATCATCAATGATACAAAGATAATTATAAACAAAGGTTCAGCTACTTAATTTTTACTATCTATTTCCAAGGCAACCTTACAGAGGGCACATAGTTTTTACAATTTTTTTTTTCACTCTACTAGATTTTCATACTTTATTAGTTTTTTCTCAAGTTTGCTAAAACTTTAAATACAAAACAATCTTAAGGGTTCAACAAAGGTTATTACAACCTCTCTCTCTCCCTCTCTATCTCTTTCTCTCTCTAAATTTTTCTCACAAGACACCTAAAAACTTAGAATAGAAGAAAGATGAATTAAGCTCATATTAAAATAAAAGAAAGATGAATTAAGCTCATAGATTCTTTAAAAGTTCTATCGAATACAAATGACAATCACACAAAGCACTTTTCACATTAAAACACAACAGGTACAAAGAAATAAGCATTTAGTATTTTCTTCTCCCTTCTTTGTTCACTTTCTTCTTCAAATGATCTTTCCTGAATACTGCAACCTTCAACATGATCATTAGATAATAGTTTCTTTCATTAATTGCACAGATATACTCTAATGTTCAAAAATCTCTATCTTGAACGCTTCAAATCAATTTATGACAGTATCCATGGCTTCTTTTTATATCAAGCAACTTTTAATGTGAAAATCATTAACTTCATTAAATGCTTGCTTTCTAAAAGCTAAAAGATTTGAATGATCCTTCATTTAAGTGAATCCGTCTCTGCTTCCTTTAAGCAACAACCTTTCCTATTCTGCTTCTTGAATTTTCAAACTTACCTTTTTCATTCCTTAATTAATGATATCTTATTAAAGGTGCAAGGATTACTTTCATATATTATGTGCGTATTCAAAAAAGGTCAATGAAAATCTTTTCATAACTAAAACTTTGACTCAATTAAAAATCATATTTAATAACTTACAGTAAATGAATTCTTTTAAAAACTTTCCTTTTCAACCAAATTATATAATATTTTCATTAAGAATAATCAAAGAAATTTTAATTCATTAAAATAAGTTAACCCATTAAAAACAATTTTAGCCCAATAGCAACATTTCTAGAAATTATAATTTTGGCCTAATTAAATTCATTTTCCAAAAATTATTTAATTTAATATATTTTACATAATTAAAAAAAAAAAAAACTTCGATACAATGCATAGTGACGTGATTCCAGTTTGCATATTACTTTGTCCCTTTAAATATACCCATGAACCTAACCAAGTTCATTATGACACTTCAAAATTTATAAGTTAGGGATTTTCCTCCATATCATGATCAAGGTTAGTAGTGTAATGCACGGAAATGAGATCCTTGGCAGCACAATCTAAACTAATATAAGGTGCAAGGTATATATATATATGGAAAATGTTTCACTTGTTTGGTTCCTTTCCCATTCAATCTCCATTACTTCTTTAAATTTCAATTAATTATATACATTTTAACACAAAGAATGGAGAGTTCAGGCACTAGTATAAATATGAACAAAATTAAGGTATACTTCCTTAAATGTTTGTTGTTAGAATCTTTAATAAAATTATTTTTCTTCAAGGAATCATGATTTAACAGAGTAGTAAAAATTGTTCACATACAATGTTTTTATTGAAAATCCTAATAACAAATACAACTTATACAAAATTGTTAGATATGAAAATAAAAAAGAAATAAGGATATAAATGGAATATATAAAAAATAATTCTCATACTTCTACTTAAAAAAAGTAATTAAAAAAGATAAGTATTGTTGAGAAATGATAATAAAGATATAATAAACATTACTTGTCCTTTTCATTTTCTATCATGCAAGCAAACAAGCCATATAAACAATTTTTTTCCATTGATATTCACCATAGCCATAGCTGAATGTTACTAAAACTAAGAATGAAATGCCCAAAAGGAATAAGCTTGAGTTTCAACTTCGGATAACCATCCAGTCCAGGGCAAAGAACTTACACTAGTTTGTACATCTCAAACAAATGGCTTCTTCATGAGAAAGTGGTATCGGTTCTATACTGGTAGATGGGTGGGTGTTTCTTTTCTCTACTTTCTCTCAATTTTAACACCCATCACCATGGAGTTTCTCGCTTCCCTAACTTCCTAGCCATCATTGATACCTTAATATACCATAAAAGCATCACGATACACCAACGAAACAGATATGTAAGTCATAACTATAGGCTTACACTATTACACACCCTTTTAAGGCTTTACTGAAGAAATGAATTCCTTTGATGCTCCACCCTTTGAAGATGTGAAGACAACTGGAAGAGATCAACAGTAGCTCCATCTTCAGGGGAAAGATGGTGTTTGACATTTAACAAGTCTGATGGTTGGTACATATTATCTCTGCGAACGTCAGAAAGCATTATGGATCCATTCTTGATAGCTTCCATCGAGCTCGCCCCACGTGAAGAGGACCCCTTTTGTACATATTTATCCACTGAGTTTACCCCCAAAGGTATTTTGGAAATCTTTTCATCACTGTGGTTCGTGCAGATGCCATGACAAAAAGGGGAACTAGCTACCGGGTTTCCTGCTGGGTGGCATGACAGGTTCTGTGACTGAACTGACAGAAGAGAGAGAGCACAGCTGGCATTTGGGGCCCTAGACGACAACTCCTGACCATGTATGATATGTTCACTGAGATTGGTTTGTTCATACTTTACCGAGTGAAAAATGCCACTACTGATCATATCCTGAAAGGCAAACTGGGGTCTCTTCTGGAATGAAGCCTCCAGATGTTTGGTACCTGAAAACTCATTCAGTATAAGAGAAACAAATAAAATGAAGGGAGAGCGTTTGTATGTGAATATTTATTATTCTATGCATCTACAAAATATAAACAGCAACAGCTCTTAAACCTTAGAAAGTGAAGTTATAACATAATAAGTGAGCAAAATAAAAATGTTATAACAGAAATGAACACTTAATTCCAACAGGAAAACAATGACAGGAAACTTATTTTTGGCCTGAAGAATCTGAGCTGGAGTTTTAATGCACTTTTGCAGATCTAGTTTAATTTTTTGCTTTTTTTTGGGCGAGAAGGAAATTAAAACTTTATTACAAACTATAACAATCCATAGTAACTTGTAATTAAAGGTAAACATAGATTACCCTTGTGGTGTATGGAGCTAAAAGTTCCTTTCCCAACTTCTATATTAGTTCTTAGGCAACCTCAGATTGTAAGATAATTCCAATAGTGAAGTTTGCTTGAAATTAATAATTCGATTTAAGTCTTTTGAATGAATTTGAAAATGCAAAACATGTAAGTCCTTATACCATGATACACAAACAAGACTCAACACTTGTATGCTTTGCAAATGTCTAAGCATTTAAAAATCTGACAATTATATAATACATAACAGATGATTGGAAGAAGGTCCATATCACCCCTTGGGACCACAACCATGGAAAGGGAAGATATAACATTAATTTACAGGACCACTGACCTATAGGCGCCTCAGCCTTCAGTGGTCCAAACTGTTTAGAAACCTAGGAGTTTTTTTAATTCTCTTTTGAAAAGTCCCTATTTTATAGAAAATCACTGGACATCCACCTTTGCTTGGGTTGACCAAATTTTTCCATAAAAAATTTGGCCGGGTCAATATGCTCAAAACTTTGGGATAACTTAATTCATATGTATATATGATATACAATAAAATACAATATAACATGACAGGATGCAATCTTGGTCTACCTTAATTAAATGAAAATATATTTCACTTTCTTCTTTAGATGACTTCATTCTCATGATTGATTGAACATTTACAGAAAAAATTATAACATCTTCAGACAAATCTTAATAATAAAGTTATATGCCACTTGACAAGGCTATTAACACATCTGCTCTTATACTGACAAAATAAAAACATGATACTTTTAAGAAAACAACGAATACAAAATGCCAAAACTGGTTTTTCCTCATCCCATGAGGATCAGGTGAAGAGATTTCTGCTATAAAACCTTTATACCATGGGATCATAAAAATTACCAATCATGTGGAAGAGACACACTAAAAAAAGAAGGAAATATTTAACTTCTTGTTTTGCACTGAAAGATATATTTAACTATAAAACTCCCAAAAAAGAAAATTTGCCTATTAAGGTCATATTCTGGATACAACCATATTCAGTCTTAGTAAATAATTCAAAAAATATACGCATTCTATTGGGAGTCCTCCTCCAAAGCTTTTTCATATGTCTAGTATACCAGTACCTTCACATAATATCTTAAGCTATTTTGTTATGAAATGCCTCTATACATAGATATTGTGCACCTGTTAAAACTAAATTTATATTTTATACATGATAGTTTGCAAATTTCTTAGGTAATACACCTAATTGTTTCAACTTCTAAAAATATTTTTGGAGATTAAATTTCTCAGAATCTTGCTTTAAATTCCTCAATGATATTAATTTTCAATTTTTTTTTTAGAATGCACTGATTCTTTTAGATGTTATTTGAAGCCCATAAGTTAGTTTCTTCCACTCATACCTCAATAATAAGGATTTAAGCATGAGAAAATTTATTAGAGATAGGTATTTTTGAGTTATAGAAGACTATCATCATTTGAAAAAACATCAATAGAAGGAAACTGCTCTAATTATTGAGGTGAAGCATGACTTCTACACAAAATAAACTTTTCATTTGTTCATTATCTGCAACTAACTTTGCAGATCAGAGATGATGGCTGAAAGTTAAAGTTACTTCTTCCTTTTACAAACCTTACAGTCTCCAGCTAAAAAATGTTTTCTCCTGATTTTAGTGGATCAAAAAGGTAGTAGTAAGAACAGCGTGTTTGTATCTGCATTTATTTTTCTTTTTCTGTTTTTGATCATGTCAGCAACAAAGTATTTTTCTTACCTCGAGCTAACTGAAGCATCTTGTACGGTTTACCAGACAAGTAATCAAATTGAGGCTTCCTTCGGCGTTCATTGTGTCCTGCTAAACGTCTGCGACAACTGCGCTTACCCTCATCAAACTCAGCTAGCAAATGGAACCTATTTTAAGGATGAGAACAATTCATTTTAATCCATAAGTAACAATCTAAAAGTTCAATCTGACATCAAACTCTCACACGTAGGAAGATAAGTCACCTAGAGTGTATTTAGACAGTCAAATGAGATTAATTACACTTTAATTAATTTGGCACTGCCATAACTTGAAATACATTTGTTAAAGAGGAGAAAAAGCAAATTCTTAAGTCATCATACAGATAGAACCCAGAATCATATGGAATCTTTGGCATAAGCCTATTAAAAGCAAGCTCATTTCAGCTTCACCCACATATCAGGTCAAAAAATGAGAACTTAGAAACTTATGGGTCACTGTACAAGAATCACATTAATGACAAATTATCAAGTCAATATTTCTAGTTTTAACAATGAGAACCCAGAATCATATGTAATCTTTGGCATAAGCCTCTTCAAGCAAGCTCATTTTAGCTTCACCCACATATTTGGTGAAAAAAAAAAGAGAATTTAGAAACTTATGGGTCACCTTACAGGAATCACATTAATGACAAATTATCAATTCCATGTTCCCAGTTTAAACAATATTATGACAAATTATCAAGTCCATATTTCTAGCTTTAACTACGTCTTTAATATCAAATGGAGAACCAAGGGGAAAAATTTCTTCCCATCAAGCAATTAAGTGAAAGATTCCTTTAGTGTGCTGAACCAGCCAAAATTCAAGTGAAACTGACATTGAAGATGCCTAATTATAGATATTCTAAGCAGTTTTGTTGTCAACCTGCCACTGTGTCAATTTTTTTTTTAATTGCATGTGGATTAAAAAATAAGCAAATAATTACCATCACTACTAAGAGAAGTTAAGGTGCTTCTTTTTGGTGCATATTATCGGCAAAAGTATTTATTTGGGTTTTATCACATGAAGTACATAGCTCAAATTTTCCCTCTTTCCCACCATCATTATTTGGATACAACACTCTACCTCCTGTTGAAATCACCCATTTTAAGTCTTTAACTTTATTTTTATTGCTAAAAAATTGCCTTATCAAAACGGACAGCAACACCAACAAAGTTACCCATTAGTCATTATAGAAGAAATTTAACAAATGAAAAGACAGGTACATTACCACAATTGCACCACTGAAACAAATATAAGGATCTATGGTAAGATATCGATGTCATGAGATGACCATCTTATCGTAAGGAAAAAGAGATGCAATATTAATGTCCAAGGAAAAACTACTAACCTGCTACACTGCTGACAAAACCTCTGCTCAATGCCATTAACAATAACTTTGGCTGTCTTGGAGTGAGCATCACAAACTTTATGCCTTTTGTGGTACTCTTTTGAGGAGCTAAGATCCATGTTACAACCATAAACTTGACATAAAGGCGTCTGAGTCGGTGAGCCAGAAGTGCGAGCTCTCTTTGCGATTTTATCACCACTTGCATCTTTACAATCTGCTATTCTCCCTAACTTCAAATCAATCAGTGACGTATCCTGACTTTTAGATTCAACTAGAGAACCTAAATGCTTTGACTGAGATTCTTCTTCCACCAAAGATGAATCCATAGCAATAACATGGGTAGAGGAATTCACTCTTTTGGTATAATTTCTATCTAGCTCATTTTGAAACAGGTCATGAAATCCCAAGTCCAAAACTTCCGTGCTTTTAACTCCCCCACCATCTGAACTAAATTCATCTTTTTCCGAGTAACAGGAGCCTTTGGCTTTGTTGTCCCATTCGAGCGAAAAATCCATCTCATCAGAAATCAAATAGCCTTTCCCTTCTGAGGGATAACTCCAAGATTCCATTAGTACACAAAGCTGAATTAAAGTTGCAGAAGCTATGCAATAATGTATAAGCCTACCACAATCCAAAGGCAATCACTAACTCTTGTCACCTTTTCATTTATCCAAAGGTTGTGACAGGCATAATACCTATATAAGAAACAACCATGACGGAAAATCAACAGATAATAGAATAAACACAAAAATAAAAAATAAAAATAAAAGCAATATACAGAACTAATATCACAAATTCTTCCTGAAAACAGCAAGCAAAAATAATTAGATCCCACTTCGATTTCAGAGACAGAAAATACAAACCCCTTTCCCGGGGGATTCACTTTACAGTAAAGTTGTAAGCTAAGAACCAGATAGAAGAAACTTTAGAAGGACAAACCAAATCAAACCCAGATTGAAGAATTAGATATCTTCGACTAATATCACATTTAAAATCCCAATGGTCAGATTAAAAAAGCCAGGAGCACAAGCTGTGGTCCAGAAGAGAACTCGAAAGAAGGAAACAAATAAAAATGCCCATGAATAAAGGTGGAATAGAAAGACTCTTTTTTCTTCAGACGAAAAGAACAAACCGCAGTCAAATAAAAATGGTTGTCACACCATTGTATTTTTTTAATCCTTTTACCAATTCAGTTCCTGGGGAACCAAACAGAAGACAGGCAGCCAAAAATGGTATCTTGGAATAACCTGAAAGATGGGTGGCAGCACCTTATGAGTAGTTTTGCACAGCAGAGTGAACAGCAAAGGAGGAGAATGGAAGAGAGAGAAGGTGTGGAGGGCTTTTTTCTGTGTTTTTTTTTTCAGAGTAGTGGGAACGTCGAAGCAGATACAGCGTGAGTCAACATGATTTCCACCACACCCGAAAGCATGTCGAGGTGTTTTGTAGCTTTTGAGAGAATAAGAAATTCTATTTCAGTACAGAAGTACTGTTTCCATTTACAGCTACGGCCAGAAAGCGGCATCGATTGAAACCTGAAAATAAAATGAAAATAAATAAATAAAGCCCAAACTGTTGATAATTCTCTTATGCTTCCTTTGCTATAAGATGTGAGTAAACTGAGAATAAGGAAGATAAAAAATAATTTTTTATTTTTATTTTTATTTTGTAAAAAATAATTTAATAAATAAAATAATAAATATAAAAATATATTATATATTATATAAAAAAAATACTTTCACCCAACACCCAACAGTAAATTAAAATAGACCTTAACTTTTGGTGGATCACTCTTTTAATTTTTTAAATTTGATAATAAATTCTTTAAATTTTTAATTGTGCACAGAGTTAATAAATTAATAAATTTATTAGAAAATATAAAATATATATAATTAAATAGATCTTTTAAACTGTATTTAATAAATAACTCTTTGAAACTAAAGTAATATGAAAAAACATTTCTTGAATTTTATATTATATATAAATAATCTTTTAGTATATTACACTCCCATTAGTAAATAATGAATTCATAAATGATAAAAGTATTTGCATATAATTTAAAATTTAAAAGAATTTTATACATTTTAACTATATAAAAAGTAAAAATTATATCCCCTCATGCAACAAAATATTGAAACATTAATTAAAAAAGAGTGCAATTTTTGTTTGATAATTAAAAATTAAAATTAAGGATATTTTCTTCTATCAAAATGGAAGAGGGTTTTTCTAGACCCTCTCTCTTTGGAGACTAATTTTATCATATCACATCTCATTTTATAATTACCCAATGAATTATAATCTCACCGAACCTTTTATTAGTCTAAGTTAATGCATAATTACTAGAATTTCAAGTTCAACAAAGGTTTAAGCGTGAATTTACATCTATTTGTTTTCTAACATTAAAATGAGTGATTATATTATAAATAAATAAATATAAGAATGTGAATTTCATACATCCTGATTTCCTATCCCAAAGAGATATCAGCCGCATATACTTTTATCCTATATCTATTTCTTTTTAACATAATCATTGATTTCAGCATGAAAAAAAAAAAATCCAAATTTGACTTAACAACTAGTTTTTCAAGACTAAAAACCTTGATTACTTTTAATAGCCCTTTCGGTACCATAATATAGTTTAAGTTTCATTATTAATTATATTTTTTTACTAATTTACACATCAAAATTTAGAGTCTGTCTTCTCTGCAGTCTATAGCGGGAACATGACATTTAGTCAAACATTTTAACACTTTTTATTTTGTTTTTATTTTTTAAAATCGTAAAAAAATCACTAACTTTCTTATATTTGTGAAAATTGGATTGGAAATCCAGTCACCATATGGCTACAGAGAAGCCAAACACCAAAATCTATACATATATAATACTCGCTCCTTGAATTATTACAAAGATTCAGCAAGAGGTCTCAAAAACTACATGTAAATCTCTGTTAAAGTATTATCTACCATTTTCAAATTAAAAGTGTTTATCAAAAAAATCAAACATAAATAAAAACTATGATATCTTTTTATTAATTAAGTTAACTCTTGTGAATAAAATAAAATTTTTATTTTATAACCTGATGTATGAAAAATTTGTAGGCGTTAACTATAAGAAATTTTTTTTAAACATATTTAACTTTTTAAAAATAATTACAATATTTAAAACATTTTTTCAAGCGAATTCATACCTGACTTTACGTGTCGTTTCATAACGAGCTAGTTTACAATACTGAATCTAATTAATAATTTTTTAAAGAAGATAAGATAGACCCACTTTAATAGAATAGCTTCCATATTAATTAAATATCCCTCCATCATTATTGATATGTGGTATTTGATGTCAATCATTCCATGCGGGGGTGCCACATTGCCACTGCAATGTATGATGAGCTTGGCAATCAAATGCTGCCCCATGTTGGCATCTGACTATCACTGGGATACGTGTCATTGTGTTAAGTTGAATGAGATACTAATTTTTTAAAATAAATTCTTGTATATATTTTAGAATATTAATTTATTATATGATATATCAATAAAAAAGTATCAAATTTAAAATATATTTTTATCCCTTAATTTTATTACAAATTTTATTTTTATTTCTTATTTTTATTTATTTTAATATGATTCTTTAATTTTATTTCAAGTTTATTTCTATTCCTTAATTTTATTTTGTTTTAATTACTTTATATTTTACTTTTATCTCTTAATTTTATTTTAATATAATCTTTTAATTTTATTTTAAAATTTTTTTTATTTTTAATTTACTCTCTAAGCTTTTAAAAACTACTTAATACTTTCTTTCCTTTTAATCATTTAATTGTTATTTCAATTTTACAAAACTCAGTGGGGGTGATAGAATATGTATTATAATAGGTAAATCTAAGTTCGCAAAAGTTTATAAAAATTAAGTTATCAATAAACTTTACAAGACCTTTTTGTTTCATATTTTAATTTAATAGTATTAGAGGGAGTGAAACATTTAAGTAATTTTTGAAAGTTAAGGAACCAAATTTTGAACAAAATAAAATTAAATGATAAAAGATAAACTTGAGGTAAAAGGGTAATATTGGAACTAAATGAAATTAAATGATAATATAAAATTTAAGATAAAGTTAAGTGACTAAATTAGAATTAAATACAATTAATCGATAAAAATGAATCTTAAGATAAATTAAGGGATCAAATTTGTGTTCAAAATTAAGGTGCAGCGAAGCCGTAAAATGAGTCCAAAGGTCCTCTGGTAGAAAGTATAGTGACCAAAAATTTATTTATTTTTTAAATTTTTTCCCTTTTGAGGATTTAAAGTTTGATATAGTAGGTAAAAAACTGTAATTATAAAGATAACAAAAATAACTTTGAAAAAAATTATATTTTAAAAATTTTAATAGTGTAATTAAAAATTTTAAAAATAATTTTTTTTCTTACAATTAAATTTTTTATCCTTACAGTTGTAATTTTTATCTTCTACATCAAATTTTAAACCCTCAAAAACAAAAATAAATAAATAAAATAAAATAAAAACATTGAAAATCCTGTTACTACACGTGATGTAATACAGAGGATCTTATTATGCCTTAAGATACCAAAGAGATCGTCCTCAATTAGAATTTAAGAAATATATTTATAAATATAACATTATATTTGAACTCAAAATTTTAAAATATTAACTTTATAATTTTTTTTTGTTTTCTTACTTATATACACTTCTTAAAATCCAATTCCTTTTTATACGAGACTTTCCACTTATAGTGCAACAAACAAGTGTCTATGGCTATGAATCGTCTATGGCTATGAATCACACATTGTCTTATAAGAAGATCATCATTAATTGGACTTTACAAAAAAGTATACTCACATTGACTATATCATATTTTGACCAAAAATCTTAAAACATTAGATATGTATGTCAATTTTATTTATATACTTCTCTCAAAGTTCAATTTCTTCTAACGTGGAATTTCTCACTTACACTTATAATTTAATAATTAAAATAAAAAAGAAAAAAAGTTAAGTAATGATTTTAAAACTTTAAATAAAATTAAGAGATCAAAAATGCATTTTTACTAAGAATCAAGTGCATTAACCTCTCTTGAAATTTGACTAAATTACATTTGATATTTCTCTTGTTATAAAAATTACACTCAATATTTTTTTTTGATGTTTGGTTATATATTTTAAAAATCTCTCATCTAATTCTAATTCATTTTCTATCAAATAAATGAACTTTGTGCACAACATGAATCAATAATTTTGTTCTTATATGACAATAAAAGTAGTCAAATTAATATTAAGTTTAACATAAAATTATGATTTTATTTTTTATATTACAATAAAAAAACTTAAATAATCTTATTTTTAGAACAAATACATATTGTGTATAAAAAAATTAATTTTATTAACAAAAAATATATTAAAAATTGAGTATAATTTTGAAAATGAAAAATATCAGGTATAGTTTTACTAAAGACAAAAATAATATAATTAAATTTAATATAAAAAACAAAAATTATTCTCAAAATAAAGACAACTAAAGACTTATACAAACTTTTGATATAATACTTTTGCCTCCACGTGCACAAGTTAAAATTATTTGGGACCTTAAATTAAAAACAATATACCTTGTGCATTAACAATTATATATTTATGTATGTTAAAGGAAAAAAATCATATATATAAAATAAATGTATTTTTATTTAGATATTACTTAATTATTTCATGTTAAAATATAAAATTTATTTTGTTAAAGTATGAATAACAAGTAAAAGCTCTTTTTAAAATATAATATATTTTGTTTGTTTGAAAATATAATTCACAATAAAATTTTATAACATCGTTTTATTCATATAACCAAACTCACCTCATAAAAATTTTTTGTTATTATATATATATATAATATTCAATAATTGAATAACTAAGGTGTATATAAAAAAATTACATTTCCTTTATATTTATTTTAATCTATTTTAGCTTACATATATGATTTTTGAAAACTTCAATATTTTATTCTGTTTGACACAAGAAAATTTTTAATGTTTTAAATTTAAAATTTATTTGGTAATTGAAGTTTTAAAATTATTTCTTTTTCTTTGTAAAATAGAAAATAAATCAAAACCCCGACAGAAACACTACAAATATGTACGATTTTTTTTAAAATTTAAATAACATGATTTAAATTTTTATTGAGCCTATCTAAAGCCATGTTTATAGTTGTGGGAATTTTGAGTGTTACTAGTAACATTGTTGATTATACGGGTTTGATTTAGAATCTTATTGCTGAATAAGGTACTGCAACTTTTTTATTTTTAACGGCAAAAGTTATAAGAAAATTCTTCTTGTGTACAAATTAAAACAATCATGTTCACGCATGAATGCTTTTTAATATATTTTTACAAGAATTTTTAAAAAAATTTATGTGACATGCTTGATGATTATTTAAAAAAATAGATCATAGATAGACATAATGCTTTTAAATGAAATAGTCCAAATCTACTGCTGATGAATCGCTCTCAATCCTCAAAACCATGTCATGGTTTTATCTGCTGTCATTAGGAATCGCTTGTGATTGTGGGAAACAGATGAGACAAATCATTTTAAGATTGTGGGGTTGTTTAGTAAACCATATAGTTGAAGGCACAAGGATGTACATACAGAATAAGAAACAAAGCTAGGAATTCAGCCTATCAATATTTGTCTTTGTTCGTTGTATTCATCAAATTTGATTATTATACATTAAGTTTCCCATTTTTATTCCATTGGAGAGTGACACAACGCCATAAAAGTGTCATTCTTATACGTGATTGATATGTTAAGATCATTTTTTTTTAATTTTCAATTCAAAATAAAAATGGACTAATTAACTAAAAAGAAAAATGGGTTCAAGATGCTAACAGATCCTTTTTTATTCAGGAAAAGATTTTATGAAAGAAAGAAAAAGATATAAAGGTGAGGCCAAGTCCTATCTCCATAGCCATATCTTCATGTCTTTTTTTCTCTCCCACAGCATTTTATTTTAAACTGAAGAGAATCCTTATTCGTCTAAAACAACATCATAAGAAGGTCAACCAAAAAACTATTCCACCTGCTTGAACTATCTGGTATTTTTCTCTCACTGAGGGTGAGCACGCAAAAGCGCTTGCAGAAAGAAATCTAAGCAGAAGGTGTGGCAAGTCTCTTTTGAGCATCTGTAATGACTTACTACAATTGGAATATTGCACTAGCAAGCAATAGTGAGAGTCAATAAAGACAAAAAACTATAATTCAAATGAAGTTGGAGTAGAAATAACTTTTTGATTAAGAATGAAACTTATTGAGTGTCAAGCAGCCTCAAAGAACACACCTGTTGTTATCAAACTCTAGTGGGGACTGCCAACATCGTTGTTGCAAAGTATCATGCTGGAATTGTTCCATAAATGATCTTAAGAAACATAATTGGCGATGAGTGACAAGACTCAAGAACTAGCCTATTTTGTAAATACCATATTACATGGAAAATAGTAAGTAGACGATTCATGTACTCTTTTGTTTGTATAAAAGTGTCTCTATAACCACCTTGGAATGTCCTAACGTTGAATTTCATCCACTCATAGAGCTAAAGGCAATCCAAACCATACAGATTGTGCAAAGCCATATTGCAAGAAGAGATGATTATAATCTTCTTTAGCTGAATAACAAAAACGGCAGAGTAGATTAATCATTAAATGATGCTTGTGGTGAATTCTATTTGTGAGCAAAGAGTTTATGAGTAATCTCTAGCTAAGCAGAAGAATGTTTAGAAGTAGGTGAACTTCGAATGTTGATCCCAAGCCTAAAATGGGGTATCAATGGGAGATGTTTGACCATTCACTAGCAGTTATAACCATTAGTCACTCTATATTGACCACTACTATTATCACTCCATATCAACATGTCTGACTGGCCAGTAATTGAGAATGTTAATTAAGAAATTTGCTGAACCAGCAGTTGTGAGCATAGCTGGTTTAAAGCTATAAGGTTCTATATTCCCTTGCCATGCAGAAAGAGGTTCTTAACCACAGTAAATTATGTTGAACCAACATACACAAGCAACCATAAGTGATTGCTAGGAGAAATATGTTCATCATTTCCAATTTGTCGTTGAAGGTTCGGGCAAATGAAAGGACTAGCTTTTGAAATGGCTTGCCAAACCCAGCCAATAAAAGAGTGAGTATTCAAATGGCCAGAAAAAATATCCTTGTAATATTTGGGTTGAAGTACCCTCTCTAAAAGACTTTGAGGATCACTAGCCTATAATCTTTAAGTATGTTTAGCTAATAAGGCTATTCTCTAAGTATGAACTTTATGGAATTCCGATCATCTTACTTGTTTCAAGTAACATAGTTTCAACCATAATAAAAGATGCAATTTAGATCTACTCGAATTAAAACCCCAAAAGAAATCAATAGTTTTCTTGTCAATTTGCTAACAATAATATTGTGGTAATGCTACAAATGATGATGAATAAACTAATGCAAAGGTCAGGCTAGACATGTTGTTGCTCCACTTGTGCGATCATACAAGTCAAGATATTAAAGCATATAATAAAAGGATGCAAAGGAAGAGAATCACCCTATGCTGGGGCTCAAACAAAGCAGTTAGAGAGCCATTAATTAGTATAAAACATTGGATATATATAGCAATATCTTTGAACCCAAGATTCAGGAAATCTTACTCTTATTAAGTCTACCTTGAAAAGAGCCTAAGAAAACTTATTATAGGTTTTGGCAATATTTAATTTATATGCACTTCAACCCTTTTGAAACTTTTTGTTTTTTATGTAACGTATTCATCAATTCTATAATTTTAAATTTGGATAGTATGACTTTGTCATACTGTGTCATGTAAAGTTGACATTATACCTTATAATTTTGAAAAATTTTTCAACAAAAATAATATGAGTAAATTAATGCTTGATTTTTTGAAAAATCATTCTTTTTTATTTGGTTCTTTAAAAATAAGTTTTTCAATATAGTTCTCAAGTATTTTTTCTCAATCCAAATGATTTTGTCATTAAATACAGTTATAATCATTTAATAGACTAGTTAATATATGGCATAAAAAGGAGTTCATATAGTTATTGATTGATCATATGAATTGGACTTTTTTGTCTTGGACCCTAAAAATAATATTGTTTTGTCTAATTTTATAAAACCTAAAGCTGCATGACATTGTTTTTATAATTGAGTCAGTTGACTTTTGTGAAATTAGACAAAATGGTGCCATTTTAGGAGTTTAAGACATTTAAGCATGTTTATATCATTAGTTAATAGTTACATAAATTTTTGTATGTGAGTTAACTTATTAAGTAATTGTGACTTTGTCTAATGGAAGAACCACTTTGATAGAGAGGAAATGTTTAAAAGATTAAATTAATTTTGCTTTTGGATGACTAAATTAAAAAAAATTTGCTATTTTAAAGGCTAAATTAATATTCCTATTTCTTTTTACCCTTTATTTTTGGCTTTTGTATTCCAAGATGACTCTGCATTTGAAATTAATAGAGCAAAAGAAATAGTGGGAAACTATTAAACTGTGAGTTTTTTTTTTAAACAGAAGAAAAAAATAATAAAGCGAATTGGATTTTGAAAGAGTCTCTCATTCTCTATTTCTCTGTGACTCTTCATTCTGATGCAACCTTTTTTTTAAAAAAAAATGGTAGTAATTAAGGGTGTCTATAATCCATGAATTCATTTCCTAAATTATCTATATAATTCAACACGTTAAAATTATGAACTTAATGAATTCGGTCTAATTTTTACCGGCTATGGATACCCATTAGATCCATCCATTCCTGATCCAATTAAATTCACTCACTCAGATCCATTAACAAACATTCAGGAGTGGAGGGCCCATAATATAAATTTCTCAAACACAGATTTTAGATCAATTGGGTTCATCTTAGTCTAAAATTTATAATATAAATTTCTTTCCCAACTTAAGGGGAAATTCAAAACTTTTCTCAGAATTTGATAAAATTCAAATCCATGAGCTTTTGAGGTTTGTCCTCGCCCCCAAATAGTACGATGATGAATTGCTCGTGAAACTCCTTGAATTTCGTCGGTGTCAATTCAATTTGTTAAATTGCCAAACAAATTTTGTTTTCTGTTTTTTTTTTCATTTTTTTTAATTTAAAGAGTGTAATTAGAATTTTGATTCCTTTCACTTTTTCCTTTTTACCCTCTCTGGTATTTTTGACATCTCTGGGTTTATTTAGCGGTTTTCTTTTTCTTATTTGGTTTGCTCCACATATTAAAGAGAAGTTAAAAAAAAATATTTTTGTTATTATATCCCAATTTTAGAAGTGCATTATATATAAAATCTAAAATATTCTCATTTAATTTTTTATCAATATTTAATGTTACTATGAAGCAATCCTCTTTTGGAACTATATGATACCCAAAATAAATCTCCTAAAGTTAAGAGGCGTAAATAATGATAATAAATAATTAAATTTTATATTTTGATATGAAATTTAGGCCATAAACAGATTGAATATCCATCTAAATATATGAATTAATGAATATATGAATGTCCACCCACAAAATAAATCATGAATTGATTGGATTATTTTAAAGGTTTCTTAAAATTCTCAAACGGATTAACAAGTCAAATTTGACTTGTTCATTTGTCACCCTAATTCTTAAAAGAGCGAAATCGATATCACCTTAGGTTATAAATCATTTTTTTTGGTTACATAGAAGGCATAAAACTTAAGGATTAAGGAGATAAAAGTAACTAACTAAAATTTAGCATAAAGATTAAGTGAAGGACTAGTATAGTATTAGTGTCCATTGAAGAAAAATATTAATATTTTCTTATTAAATTATTTATCATATACAAAAAAGTTCTATTACAAATTATTGTTTTTTAAAAAATTAATAATAAATATTTGAAAATTATTAATTTCTTTCTAAAAGAAAGCTAATATGTCTACATGTATTTTTTTTTTTTGGAAAGGGGGAGAGGGGCAGTCTAATAAACCAGAAAAGAAAAAAAAAGGTGACATAAATAATAATAATAATAATAATAAATAAAAAATAATTTATTAATACTAAATATATTATTATTAATAAATTATTTTAAGATAGAAAATATTAACTAATTAATTTGAATTAAATTTTATACTTAAAAATTATCTTATGAAACTATTTGGATATTTGTCTTGTACCTAATAAAATTCTTGTATATCTTAAAGTCTTCAAATAAATTATTTTTATTAAACTCAAATAAATTTTCCTTATGTAAATCCATTGTAGTCTAGTCGATTGAGATACTCGGCTTTCACTGGAGAGACACTCTTGACAATGGAATGGGAAGAACAATTTTTATTTTTCAAGAATTCCTATATTTTTGTGAATAAATTTAGGTACAAAAAACTAGTTTACGAGGATAAAATTCATTATGGAACATAGAACATAAGTACACTTACATATAAATTCATAAAAATAATAAATATTATGATTAAAAAGAGGATTAAATTATTTATCATATATGAAAAAGTTCTATTACAAATTATTATTTTTAAAAAATTTAATAATAAATATTTAAAAATTATAGATTATATTTTCAAAAGAAAACTAATATATCTACTTTTTTCTTTTGAGAGAGGGGGAGAGGGGTAGTGTAATAACTCAAAAAAGTAAAAAAAAAGGTGACATTAATAATAATAAAAATAATAAATTAAAAACAATTTATTAATACTAAATAAATTATCTTAAGATAGAAAATATTAACTAATTAATTTGAATTAAATTTTAAACTTAAAAATTATTTTATGAAACTATTTGGATATTTGTCTTGTACTTAATAAAATTCTTGTATATCTTAAAGTCTCCAAATAAATTATCCTTATTAAACTTAAATAAATTATTGTTCGCCACTCGGCTTATACAACAAGTGCACGGGCCGTGACAAAGTAGTATAAAAAGATTATCATTCCCACGAGGATTGGAGTTGAATTTGATTAATCATTAAACTTATGCCTTAAACTAGGTTGAGCAGAACAATTGTTTAGTGAAGTTGAGTGTAAAAATAACTTTGCAAATGAATTTATAAAGAGAGTTAAGAGATTCTTTTTGACTTTAAGCATATAAGGGATCTAGGATTATCTCTCCCCCTTGTATTTCATAGCACAAGAATAATTTCCTCTCACCAAAAATGACCAACAACTATATGTACTAGTCTGGGAATCAAATACTACTTGAAAAAGCTTTCTCAAGTCAAAAACAAGTGTTTAATTCTTTTAGTTGCTCAAACTCTCTCACAACCAAATAAATCCCAATATTAAACTCAGACCCAAATTTGACTACACAAGGTTAATGAGTGTATCTCTACCTTACCAACAAAACCATCCATTCAATACCTAAATTTCAAGTTCTTGCATGATTTAACTCAAGTTCAATACTCAAGCTAGCTCTCTCAAGCATCAATCGAGCAAACAAACAACTAATTGGTGGCCAATCAACCAGAAGCATTAAAAATGGAGTAAAATCAACACATATATGTCATTAATCAATGGAGGTGGAGGAGAATCAAATGTTAATCCATACAAGGGTTCAAAATAATCCTAGAACAAGTGACTAGCTACTCATAATCAGCCACAAGTTTACAGAACACCAAGACTTCGAATCCATAGCAGAATACAAGAGAAGGAGAATGAGAAGATCAGAAAAACCGATGGAAATGGCTTCAAATCTCTTTGAAACTTCAATCCTTGGCTTTAACCACTTTTCTAAACTCCAAACCCTAGCACACCAGCTCCCCAAGCTGCCCAGAAGTCGGAGGATCCCTCACTTGGTCGAAAATCTGGATATATGAAGCCCTAGAATCTGTTAAGCCTCAAAACGTAGTGTTTCAGTAAACCATGGTTCGCCACGGCGAAATGCTCTCTGGTGTGCACTGGCTTCGCTGATCAAGAATTGGCCGTGGTGAAAAGCTCCCTGTTTGCTCCCTCCTTCATGCAAGAATTGGCCACGGCTAACACCTGAATTGGGCGCGGCGAATCTAGCAAAACTTCAACCTATAATTTCCAGCAATTAGTTTTAAAGTCCAATCATATGTGCAAAAAGTATGAAGTTATAAATATACCAAAATATTCTTAAACTAAGGTTAAAGTTTGCATAATTAAACTAAAATTGAGTTAGTTAAGTTTAGGTATAAAAAATGTATATTTTCCTATTTTGAGTGTAATTTATATACAAAAATACACTAAATGATATTCCTAACTTAAGGAAAATGTGCTGAAAAGGCATGAATTTAGAGAGGTTATCACACTCCCAAACTTAGACTTTTACTCGTCATCGAGTAAAACAAAATGAAGAAGTAGTCAGATTTCATGAATCACCCAAATACTATGTATTGCATGGTATAGTCCTCATCAGTTGCTACCATGATAAGTAAGACAGGAGAAAATGGAGTGTAAGAAGATTCAAGACTCACAGCATAATGCAAAGCTTTCTAACATTTTTTTAAAGCATGTGTGTGTAGCTAGTCAAGGTTTCATTTTCCAACAATTATCCAGAACAAAAACCACACTTCAATGTATATATATACTACCTCAACAACAATACTTCATATGCCAAAACTTTTCTTCCCTCTCCACTGTACATCTGACCTTACAAGAATTTCGAAATCATTAGGACTTTTAAGCTTGTAATGTGGCCAAGGTAAGGGCTAAATGAAGGAAGGGATAATAGAGGATACAAATTACTTGAGATGAATGATTGTGCAAGACTCTATCCTCCTTGCTACATTTCAAGTGTTCTTCTAAAATACTACATCTCCCCTAAACTTATCTTCAAATCTAAATGCACTCAGACTCATTGAAAAATAAATTCTATTTTTGTTTTTGTTTTTGTTTTGTTTTGTTTTTAAACACATCTTGAGTGCAAATAGTTATAAACTATCCATCATTCATATTCCCATGATTAGAGTTTATCAGAATGTAGCATCCTACCTCTTCCAAATTATCAAGCACTAATCCATTATCTCAAGTCCAAGGTGGAATCATGGTTTTTTCAAGTTTATGGGATATAAGTCTAATGCACAAATTCAAACAAAAATTTATATGGTTTTTCATTTAGGCTCAAATGGTGGGTTCAAGGGAAAGTATAATTAACAAAGGACAGTTTGAAAGGCACAAACGCATTTAATTACTACCCAAATCATTTTTTAAAATCAAGTGAAGTCATTAGATCGTTTCGAGGAATTCCAAGGATGGTTCTAGAGTTTGAAATTGAGAAAAGAACATATACACTAATGTGCTGCAATTTTTCCACAACAAGAGCTTTCAAATAATTCCCCAACGTTTGTGTACAAAAATTTTGCCTTAAAAATATCATAAAACAATGCATTATTCTATGACTCAAGTGCTAACAACTACTTCCAAAATTTCCTTTCAAGCATATAATCTAAGTAACTCACAATCATTAGACCCAAACAATCTAATCAAAGGATAATTCAGCAACCTAACACAGAAATTAAGTAGTTTACAAATAAAAGTCTAAGCGTCAAAATTAAAATCATGCCGAATCAACAACAAAAAAGTATACCTCACCCCCAAACTTAAAATGGACAATGTCCTCACTAACAATTATAGGGAAAAAGAGGGTCAACTTTCATACACTACCACCCACAAAAAGGTAGTTACACAAGAGAAAATAGCACCTGCACTCACCAAAACAGCAGTAGCTAAAGACAGAATATGAACAAGACAGGCATCAACCAAAAACTAAACTTAACCAGCAGCAATTAAAGGAGATTGAAATCTAACTAGTTCCAACATTTATAAGCAAGCTATAGCTAACTAGATAACACCAGTTTATTGTAAATAACCATATGAAAATAGAAATGAAACAACAAAATAACTAGCAAGAATATAAAAACCGAAAATCAGTAAAAAGAAAAAGAAAAGTCAAAGATCATCAGGCTGGTTCTCACTGGGGCCCTCATCATCTCTAACTCTAGAAGTTTTATCAGTCAATAGTGGCAGTAAGCACTGCAGTTGAAATCGAATCTAGGTTACATCGTCACTAATACTGTCCACCTTTCCCATCAACAGGTCCAGACGCCTACCTACACTTGCCCTCCATGGGTCATCCGACTGTGCGGAGCCAGACTCCTCTACGACTGGAATATTCGGGATTGGCGCCTCCTCCTCCATCACATCTGGGTCCAGCTGGTCTGCCCCTGGGCCTTGTGGTGCCTTGTGGGGTGATTTGATTGCTCTATAGTTTAAGAGCATGGGGGCCACGACCACTTCCTCATTGGCTCTGCCTTTCACCCCCGATTGAAGACACCATTGAAGAACAAAGTGGGGAAAGACAGTCGCGCAAGAGTGGTCTACTACGGCCGCTTCAAGGCTGTGATACATTATAGTAGCAATGTCCACCGGTTGTTGGTTCATCAGTAAGTAAATCAGGAGGGCCTTCTCCCACGTGGCATCACTTAAATGTGAGGTCGGAAGAATATTGAAAGACACAAAATGCAGCCAAAACTTGGTGTCTCTGCGCAATCTCTTCCGTTCAAGATATCGCTGCCCACTACGAGGGATCTTCCACAACACTTGCCCCTCATGATCTAAAAATGAAGCAATGTCACCAAAAGGGATCTCGTCTTCATGCTGCATTAAATAAGCGTAACGGCAATCAGCTACCACCGGTAATTGGTAGAATGTGCGGAGTGCCTCTTCTGAAATGTTAACTTGAACCCCTCTTACCCGACACTTCAAACTGATTATAATGGCTGCTTGGGTATAAAACTCTCTAACAATGGCAGCATTTCCACCCAGCTTTTCACCCATCAGAGAGCGTAGGTGATAGGTCTGATCGGCAATCACACAGAAAGCCTAATCAGTTGTGTAAGGGAATTCTCTTTCTGAACGAATGGGACGGCTTTAGACTCTCTCTTTAATGGCAGCTGGAGACTCTTGTTCTAATTAATGTGAAGCACTTGGACGAGATCTCTTTGGAGCCATAGTACCTGTAAAATGACAAGAAACTAGCCCAGCTAACTACCAAAAACACAGAGAAAAGAGCACAAAAAAAAAAAAACAAACAAACAAACGGAATGAAATAGACAAAAATCGAGACCAGCACAGGCTGAACAAAATAACGGGCACTTCTACATTTAACCTACTTGATAGGACACCGAACCTCTTAGACGAGTCAGATTCTCACTTAACCACAATGCCCACACTAATCATAAAGGTTGAAATTTAGTTACCGGGCCACCATTCCGTGCCAAATTAAATAACCTGATTAATTAATTATCCCTACTCAACTCTGATTCAAATTCACTGTGCCTTGATCTAAAATGTCAGAATCATACCCAAACTCCTAGCTAACTACAAAACAATCGCCAATTCATGAATCAAAATGATAATGTCCTATTCAATCCAACTTGATACAACGATTTAATCCCCCTACACACTAAATGCCTAACAACAGAGCAGTACAACTGAGCAATAGAATAGAGTAACAATCTGAGAAATAAGACAGAACAAAAATCTAACATGCTGATACAAAGATAACAGCACACCAATCCGTTTTCAGAATCGAAAAATTCCTAGCTCAATAAATTTCTAGGTGAAACAGAGTATAATAGAGCAACTCAACAATACACACCAGAGCAAGCATGATACAACCTAAATCTGAAATAGAAATAGCACACACTAGAACACAAAGCAGCAACACAATAAATCAACAGCCCTGGCAGTCACAACTCATTGATAGAAAGACTGAGAGTGAGGGCAGACTTACTAGAGAGAAAACAACACGAGATGGAGAAGGAAAAAAGCTTCGGTGAGTGGGGCACCCACTGCTACGTCGTGGGGCGAAGAGGGATGAGCAGTAAGTCTAGAAGGGGAGAACGAGGGAGGCTGCGTCGTGAGGGAGGAGCTGAAATGTAGGAAAGGCAGCAGAATGGCGACGGACAGATGAGAAGGGCGATTTGGTGATGGGAGAAGGGAGAATTTCGACGGCAGAGGAGAAAGGAGAATTAGGGTTGAGTTAAGGGCAAAATAGGAAATTCAAGTGGAAGCTGAAAATGAATGGATGAATCAGGCAAGAAATTTGGGTAAGATTCATTGTGGCACCGTGGGAATTTAGTGGAAAACATGAGGCTAGAATGGGAAGAACAGCAAAGAATTTTCGGGCATCAGCTGATGTTTGGCCACGGCCAAATCTTTATTCACTGCAGCCAATATGTTTCTGTTCCATTCCAGAGGGCAAGTGAACGTAATTTAGCTGCGGCCAATATGTTTCTCGCCGCAGCCAATTAGCTCTTAGTTCCAGCCCGCGCATTTTTAGCCGCGACCAATATCATGTTAGCCACGGCGAACCTTCCTCTGGTTGACTTCACTTGGCATCACTCATGAGAAATTAGCCGTGGCCAATTCATTTGTTCGCCGTGGCCAATTCTCTTCAGATTTAGCTGGTGAAATCCAGAACATGCTTCGCCGCGGCGAATAAATATCCTGGACGCTGCTAACATCGTTCAAATGTATTTTCATGCACATTACAGCAGTTTCTTCTCTTACACAGCAAAATTGGCATGATAGGAGCATGTAACCTAGTTTCAAACAATGTTTTGCTTGCTTCCACATATCATTTTCAATAAGGCTCTAAAGCAACTTAAGCATGTGTGATTTTGGCAACAATCTCTAAGGATCAATACAAGATTCAAGCATTAATCATGAACTTGTGAAATAAACATTCACGACAAACACCATATTTGAATTATCAGCTAATTGCACTTATGTCACAAGGGTTTATGCATATTAGAAAGCACGTAGCATGAACAGGTGCACTTCCCTGAAAACGTTTGTCCATAAATGTTCCTTGAATTAAATGCCCTCAGCGATATTGTTCCATTTTGCCATCAGCCTCAACTGAGAAGTTAGCCTACAAAGCAAAGGAAAACACATAAAACTCTACTGGAAACTAAAATCTACAAAAACAAGACAAAAGGACAAAGTGAAGAGCTTGGGTTGCCTCCCAAGAAGCGCTTGCTTTATAGTCTTCAGCTGGACTCATCAATTGTTCACTTGGAATCAGCAAGGTGGAAAGTGGAGGTGTGATGTTCTACATGCCCTCCCCAATAGTGCTTTAATCATTGGCCATTCACCTTAAACTTTTCACCAGAGTTGCTCACCAACTCAATTGCTCCATGGGGAAAGACTTCGACCACCGTGAAACGACCTGACCACCTTGATTTCAACTTCCCAAGAAAGAGCCTAAGACGAGAGTTGTACAACAAAACATGTTGTCCCGGCTCAAATGCTTTGGGGGTGATTTTTCTGTCATGGAGTAGTTTGGTCCGTTCTTTATATACTCTTGAGCTTTCATAAGCGTACATTCTAAATTCATCCAACTCATTAAGTTGAAGGAGTCTCTTCTTGCTTGCAGTTTTGAAGTTAAGATTCAACTTCTTGATCGCCTAATAAGCACCATGTTCCAATTCAACTGGTAAATGGCAAGCCTTTCCAAAAATCAACTTATAAGGTGACATGCCTATTGGAGTCTTGAAAGCAGTCCGATAGGCCCACAATGTATCATCAAGTTTTGTGGACCAATCTTTTCTTGACATCCCCACCATTTTTTCCAGGATGCTTTTGATTTCCCAGTTGGAAATCTCGGCTTATCCATTGGTTTGAGGATGATAAGCCAAAGCCACTTTATGCTTCACTCCATACTTCTTTAAGAGGGCTTGAAATTGGCTATTACAGAAATGAGATCCTCCATCGCTAATAATAGCTCTTGGTGCTTCAAAGCGGGTGAAAATATTTCTTTTTAAGAATTTGAGCATCGTTTTTGCGTCATTGGTAGGACTAGCAATAGCTTCCACCCATTTGGATACATAATCCACTGCTACCAAGATGTATTGATTTCCCAATGAGCTAGGGAAAGGTCCCATGAAGTCAATGCCCCATACATCAAACAATTCCACCTCCAACATGTTTGTAAGTGGCATTTCATTTCTCTTGGATATGTTCCCCCCTGTTGGCATCTATCATATTGAAGTACACATGTATATGCATCTTTGAATAGAGTGGGCCAGTAGAAACCACTTTGCAGAACTTTGGCTGCTGTTTTTTCTCCCCCAAAGTGGCCTCCATAATCTGAAGTATGGCAACGTTGCAAGATTACTCCTTGTTCTTCTTCTGGTATGCACCTTCTTAGGATGTGATCCGCACACCGCCGAAACAAATATGGCTCATCCTAGAAATAATGTTTGGCATCATGAAAAAACTTCTTCAATCGATGCCGTTTCAGATCAGGGGGGACCACTCTACATACAAGATAATTGACAATATCCGCATACCACGAATCTACAGTGTACTGAACATTCAACAATTGCTTATCGGGGAATGCCTCCTTAATATTTTGGGCAAATTCTGGTTGAACTTCAGTATTCAATCGAGAGAGATGATCGGCCACTTGATTTTCGCAACCCTTTCTATCCATAATTTCTAAATCAAACTCTTGCAATAAGAGCACCCATCTAATCAATCTGGCTTTAGAATCTTTCTTGCTAACCAGGTATTTTAGGGCTGAATGATCAGTGAATACAGTAACTTTAGATCCCACAATATATGCCCTAAACTTATCACAAGCAAATACCACAGCTAGCATTTTTTTCTCTGTAGTGGTGTAATTCTCTTGTGCTTCATCCAGTGTTTTGCTGGCATAATAGATGGGGTGGAAGATTTTATCCTTTTTCTAACCTAAAATTGCTCCGACAGCGTAATCACTTGCATCACACATGATCGTGAATGGCAAGTTCCAGTTAGGTGTGGTTATAATGGGTGTTGTGGCCAGTTTTCTTTTTAATTCTTCAAAAGCTTGTAAACAGGCATCATCAAGCTTAAACTCTACATTTTTTTCAAGCAATCTACACAAAGGCTTGGTGATCTTGGAGAAGTCTTTGATGAAGCGGTAGTAAAAACCAGCATGGCCAAGGAAGCTCCTCACACCTTTGATAGAAGTAGGTGGGGGTAGTTGTTCAATGATGGATATCTTTGCCTTATCCACTTCTAATCCTTCTTTGGATACTCTATGGCCTAGCTCAATGCCCTCTTGCACCATAAAATGACATTTCTCCCAGTTAAGCACCAAATTAATCTCTTCACAATGTTTCAGCACAACATCTAAATTGTGGAGACACTCATCAAATGAGTCACCAAATACTGAGAAGTCATCCATAAAAATCTCCATAGATTGCTCAATCATGTCAGAAAATATAGAGATCATGCATTTTTGAAATGTTGCCGGTGCATTACATAAGCCAAATGGCATCCTTCTGAATGCGAAGGTACCATAAGGACATGTGAAGGTAGTTTTCTCTTAGTCTTCTGGGGCAATTGTAATTTGGTTGTATCCTGAATATCCATCCAGAAAACAGAAAAATTCCTTCCTGACTAGTCTATCTAGCATCTGATCAATGAAAGGCAAAGGAAAATGGTCTTTACGAGTTGCAGAGTTCAGCTTTCAGTAATCCATACAAACCCTCCATCCAGTCACTGTGCGGGTGGGAATGAGCTCATTCTGAGTGTTAGCCACTACAGTCATGCCTCCTTTTTTTGGAACACATTGAACTAGGCTCACCCAAGAGCTATCTGAGATAGGATATATGATACCCGTATCTAGCCATTTAAGAATTTCCTTTTTCACCACTTCTTTCATATTAGGATTCAATCTTCATTGGTGCTCTATTGAAGATCAATGGTTATCTTCCAAAAAGATCTTGTGCATACAAATTGAAGGGTTGATACCCTTGATATCCGCTATATTCCATCCTATAGCCTTCTTATGTTTCTTCAACACTCTTAAGAGCTTCAACTCTTGCTCCACGGCCAGATTAGCAGCAATGATGACCGGTAAAGTATTTGATTCTCTTAAGAAGACATATTTTAGATGCGCTGGGAGTGTCTTCAGCTCCAATTCAGGAGGCTCCATAATGGAGAGTTTTAAAGAAGGTCTATCAACTGAAGTCAAGTCTAGAGTTTCAAATTTCATTCTAGACGGAAGAATGATTGAAGTAGCACACATCATAGTTACGTGTTCTTCCTCGCCCCCTCATCTTGTTCACTTTGCAGCGGAGGTGCTTCACATTTGCTTTCTATCATAGATTGTTAAGATTCATAATGAATGAGATGGTCTATCATATTTAGATAAAAGCAATGTTCTGGCTCATCTGGCAATTTAAGAGCTTTGAACATATTGAATGTCACTTGCTCTTCACCAACTCTCATGGTGATGTCTCCTTTTTCCACGTCAATAAGAGCTTTACCCGTAGCTAAGAGTCTTCTGAGAATAATTGGAATCTCTCGATCAGCTTCACAATAAAAAATAATAAAATCTGCTGGAAGGATGAATTTATCAACTTTCACCAAGACATCCTCAACTATTCCCCGAGGATATGCCAAACTTCTATCAGCAAGTTACAGAGTCATCGTGGTAGGTCTTGCTTCACCCAATTGCAACTTCTTGAAAATGGATAAAGGCATCAAATTAATGCTGGCTCCCAAGTCACACAATGCTCTCACCATGAAGATCATGCCGATGTAACAAGGGATGGTAAAACTTCTAGGATCTCCCTTCTTTTGCGGCAACTCTTTAATGAAATCTGAGCTACTTTTTGTCAATGCCACCACTTCATGTTCTTAGAATTTTCTTTTCCTGGAGAGTGCATCTTTCATGAATTTTACATATTTGGACATCTGTTCCAAGGCTTCTAAAAGAGGGATATTGATATGCAATTGCTTGAAGGTATATAAGAACTTCTTATATTAGGTATTTTCAGTCTGCTTCTTGAATCGTCTAGGGAAGGGTAGCGGTGGCATCTGAGTGCTTGGTTGCACTTTCTTCCCTTCACTCTTCTTTTCTTTCCTATCCTCATGCTCTTTATCATCCACCCTTAGGTCTTCTACACCATCCTCTTTAGAAAAAGAAGTCCCTTCATCGTCTGCCTCAAGTGGCATCACATTAGATTTAGAAGCATTTGATAGAACTTTATCGCTTCTCAAGGTGATGGCCTAGCACTCATCTTTTCCTTCCCTTCTAGGATTGGGAATGGTGTCACTGGGAAGATTTCCTCTTAACATAGCGTTCATTTGGGAGGCTAGTTGCCCCACTTGCACTTCCAAGTTCTTAATAGTTGTGTCATGCAAAGAAAAAGTGGCCTTTGTTTCAACCCATTGAGTTTCTTGGTTAGCTAGTATTTGAGCTAACATTTTCTCCATCTTAGACTCTTCTTCTTTAATAGGGATTTGTCTTGCCAGAACTTGAAATTCGAGAGGCTGAACAGGCCTTGCACCTGACGAAGAAGCTTGATTCAATTTTGGACCTTGACTCCATGAAAAGTTTGGGTGATTCCTTCACCCCAGATTATATGTTTGAGAGTAAGGATTGTTTTGTTGACTACGCTGAGCATTGTTCATGTAATTCACAGACTCCAATGTGTAATGACATTGTTCAGACAAGTGTCCCTCTCCACAATGATCATAAATAGTAGGGGATGGTTGTACTGCATGAATTCCCATGGGGTTAGGTTTCTTCATTTGGAGTTCCAAGTTGTCAAACCTTCTGTTCATAGCTTTAAGTTGTGCTGCAATATCATTAGTTAGACTAGAGGATTGTCCTCTTCTCTGAGATGATCTTCTCCTGGATGCATATTGCATAGTGTTGGAGGCCATGGCATCGTATAGATTATAAAGCTCATTCACTTTCATCTTCCCAATACCACCACTAGAAGCATTATCTAGCATCTTTTTTGCATCCTCATCAAGACCATTCCAAAAAGCTTCCATTAATACATACTTTTTGTGTTCATGGTTGAGGCATGTTCTACACAACTCCTTAAATCTCTCCCACGCTTCATGAAACAGCTCTCCAGGTTGCTGCTCAAAATTCAAGATTTCTCCTCTCATGGTTGTTCTCCTGCCTCGAGGAATAAATCTGGCCACTAAATCTTCCCATGTGCCAATAGATTGTCCTGGAAGAGAGTTGAGCCATGCCTTAGCTTTATCTTTCAGAGTCATAGGAAACAACCTTAATCTCAATGCATCCTTGGACACTCTGTTTTGTTTGAAGGATTCACACACCTCAATAAACTTGCTAAGGTGTACATTGGGATCCTCATTATAGTTGCCACCAAACAATCCATTCACCTGCAACATTTGAAGCATGACTTGTTTAACCTCAAAGTTTCTAGCTTGAATATCTAGTATGCAAATACTCGAGTGATAACTCTGTGCCTCTCGGTTAAGGAAGTCATCCAATATGTAAAGATAATTTTCATCCATGTCCGCCATAGCAGGTTGAGGAGGCACTTCTGGCCCTGAATTGGCTCTTTCAAAGAGATCTTCAATATCCAGAAGGATTTCAAGGCTATTTGGATACAACCCTTGCATGCGCGAGAAAGGTGCCTGTAAAGAAAACACTCCAAACAAGTATCAACTAATTACAAAAAGTTAAAATGCAAATTAACAATGTAAAACTATCTACACTTATAGATACAAGCTCAATCGTAATTTTACTAACACTAATTTAATGATAAACCAGAGAAGTTTCAACTTTCAATCCCCGACAACGGCGCCAAAAAATTGTTCGTCACTCGGCTTACACGGCTAGTGCACGGGTCGTGACAAAGTAGTATAAAAAGATTATCGTTCCCACGAGGATTGGAGTTAAATTTGATTAATCATTAAACTTATGCCTTAAACTAGGTTGAGCAGAATAATTGTTTAGTGAAGTTGAGTGTAAAAATAACTTTGCAAATGAATTTATAAAGAGAGTTAAGAGATCCTTTTTGACTTCAAGCATATAAGGGATTTAGGATTATCTCTCTCCCTTGTATTTCATAGCACAAGAATAATCTCCTCTCACAAAAAATGACCAAAAACTATATGTACTAGTATGGGAATCAAATACTACTTGAAAAAGCTTTTTCAAGTAAAAAACAAAGTCTTTAATTCTTTTAGTTGCTCAAACTCTCTCACAACCAAATAAATCCCAATATTAAACTCAGACCCAAATTTGACTACACAAGGTTAATGAGTGTATCTCTACCTTACCAACAAAACCATCCATTCAATACCTAAATTTCAAGTTCTTGCATGATTTAACTCAAGTTCAATACTCAAGCTAGCTCTCTCAAGCATCACTCGAGCAAACAAATAACTAATTGGTGGCCAATCAACCAGAAGCATTAAAAATGAAGTAAAATCAACACATATATGTCATTAATCAATGGAGGTGGAGGAGAATCAAATGTTAATCCATACAAGGGTTCAAAATAATCCTAGAACAAGTGACTAGCTACTCATAATCAGCCACAAGTTTACAGAACACCAAGACTTCGAATCCATAGCAGAATATAAGAGAAGGAGAAGGAGAAGATCAGAAAAATCGATGGAAATGGCTTCAAATCTCTTTGAAACTTCAATCCTTGGCTCTAACCACTTTTCTAAACTCCAAACCCTAGCACACCAGCTCCCCAAGCTGCCCAGAAGTCGGAGGATCCCTCACTTGGTCGAAAATCTGGATATATGAAGCCCTATAATCTGTTAAGCCTCAAAACGCAGTGTTTCAGTAAACCATGGTTCGCCGCGGCTAACATATTCTCTCTGGTGTGCATTAGCTTCGCTGATCAAGAATTGGCCGCGACGAAAAGCTCCTTGTTTGCTCCCTCCTCCATGCAGGAATTGGCCGCGGCGAATCTAGCAAAACTTCAACCTATAATTTCCAGCAATTAGCTTTGAAGTCCAATCATATATGCAAAAAGTATGAAGTTATAAATATACCAAAATATTTCTAAACTGAGGTTAAAGTTTGCATAATTAAACTAAAATTGAGTCAGTTAAGTTTAGGTATCAAAAATGCATATTTTCCTATTTTGAGTATAATTTATATACAAAAATACACCAAAAGATATTCCCAACTTAAGGAAAATGTGCTGAAAGGCATGAATTTAGAGAGGTTATCAATTATCCTTATGTAAATCTATTGTAGTCTAGTTGATTGAGATACTCAACTCTCACCCAAAAGACATTCCCAACAACGGAATGGGAAGAACAACCTTTTTTTTTAAGGGTTCCTATATTTTTGTAAATGAATACAAGTAAAGAATCTAATTTACAAGAGTAGAATTTATTTTAGAAGTTGAAATATAGGTACACTTAAATATAAATCAATGAAAATAGTATATACTATAATTAGAATTATGATTACTTTTATATGCTTACAAAAAGCTAAATAAGTGAGAAAACAAGTAAAGGAATTAGACATCTCAAATTTTAAATTCTAGTACACTAATAACAGTAAATATAAAAATGGAGTAAGTATAATTGTAGATAAGTATTAAAAATATATTGTGGTGGATATAAAAATATTAGGATATGTAATCACAGTACTAAAGTTTGTAGTAGAAGATAAAACTTTTAATGTTATTAATGGTTATGCACTACAAGTAGAGTTAGAAAAATATCATAAGGTAAAATTTTGGGAAGATTTAGAAGGTTTAGTTCAAGAAATACCATTAGGAGAGAAGATTCTCTTATGAGTAATGTTAATGGTTATGTAGAGAGTGCATCTAAGTTACGAGAGTTCGCATAGAAAATACGATTTAAAAGAAGCAAATGCAGAAGATAAAATTATTCTAAATTTTTCTTTAACTTTCGACTTTACAATAACTAATACTTATTTTAAGAAGTATGAAGAATATCTTATCATGTATAAAAGTGAGGGGACATGCTTTCAAATTGATTTTTTTTTTAAATAAGGAAAGCAAACAAAAAAGCATATATGAATTGTAAAGTTATATTTTGAGAGAATTTGACTATCCAACATAACATCTAAGTCATGAATGTTCAAGTTAAGATAAGAGTAAAAAACAAAGGCTAAGATAGGATGTCAATGATTAAATGGTGGCAATTGAATGGGGATAGAGAAAAAAACTTACAGAAAAGAATTTTTGAGGAAGGGTCTTGGGAGGCACAAGGATGTACTAACAATATGTGAAATAAGATAACTAAAGAGATTATAAATATTGTAAAAGAGATACTCAGTAAATTAAGAGACTTTGTACTTAAGGATAAAGAATCTTGATAGTGGGATACAAGCATATAAGATAAAGTTAAAGTAAAAAAAGAGTGTCATAAAATATAGTCTTCATATAAAAGTGATGAATTTTTTTTTTAAAAAAAAGACAGCTAAAAAAGACACTAAAAAAGCAATGAGAGAAGCAAAAGATATGACACTTGATGGATTATACTAATCCTTAGGCATTAAGACTATAAAAAGAAATATTTATAAGTTAGCTAAAAGTAGAGAAACAATGATAAGAAACATGGACCAAGTAAAATACATTAAGAATAAAGAAGGAGAAGTCTTGGTCACAAAACAAAACATTAAGGAAAGATAGAAGAATTATTTTCATAGGTTATTTAATAAAGGATATGTGATCTTATTACACTCAAATAGCTTGATACTAAAGACGAGGACAAAAATTATATTTTTTATCATAGGATTTGAAAATCAAGGGTAAAAAAGAAAAGAAAAGATAGAGAACGGTATAATAGTTTGATTAGATAATATATTTATTAAGATATGAAAATGTCTAGAAGTGAAAGATATAAATTGATTTATAAAGTTGTTTAAAGAGATTATAAGGTCTAAGAGAATGCTAAACGAATAGAGAATAAGTATTTTAATCCTTATCTATAAGAATAAAGAGGATATAAAAAACTGTGTCACAATATAAAGTTATAAGAAATGGTTATTGAGTGAAAATTATAACAAAAGATTCATGTTATAGAAAATCAATTTAGTTATATACTAAGAAAGTTGATAATAGAAGCAATATACTTGTTACAAAAATTGATGGAGAGATATCAAAAGAAATAAAAAAAAGCTTATATATAGTGTTCATCGATTTGGAAAAGACATATAATAAGGTGCTAAAAGAGGTTTTGTGGAAAGTGTTGGAGAAAAAAGTTTGTATTGCTTATATTCGAATAATCCAAAATATGTACGATGAGGCTACAACTAATGTGAAAACAAAAAGTGGGTCCATAAAACAATTTTTTAATAACTATTAGCCCACATCAAGGGTCAACTTTGAATATTTATCTTTTTATTTTAATTTTGGATATACTCATTGAACATATTCAAAATGCTTTTTATAAATAATATAATCCTAATTGGAGAGTTGAGAAAAGAAATAAATAAAAAGTTAAAGACGCAGAGACTGACTGTGAAAGTATATAAATTGCATTTAAGTAAAAGTAAAATTGAATATATTGAATGTACGTTAAGTAAGAAATGTGCGAATTCTAGCGTAGAAATGAAAATTGGAGAGCATACTATATCACAAATCATTTGATTTAAATATCTTAAATTTGTCATACAATATGATAGAAAAATAGAAAAAGATGTAAGTCATAAGATTCAAGCAAAGTGGGTGAAATAAAAAAATACTTTGGATATTATTTGTGATAGAAGAGTACCATTCAGTTTTAAGGGTAAATTTTACTATACAGCAATAAGATCTACAATGTTATATGAGATTGAGTATTGGATAATAAAAATTTAATAAGAGAATAAGTTTAATATTGCGGATATGAGAATGTTACATTGGATGAGTAGACATATTAGATAAGACATAATTAAAAATAAATATATTAAAAAGAAAGTTGACGTTACAGTTATTATAAAAAAATTATAGAATCGTGCCTTAGATGATTTAGACATGTGTGGAGAAAGCCCATAGAAGTCCTACTAAGAAGAGTAGATCAAAGGAGAGTAATCCAATAGTAAAGAGAGACAAAAAAAAATTATGCATAAAAATTATTAAAAATGATTTAAACTTGAGTGGTTTGTCTAAAAATATAATTTATAATAAAACTTTATTGCGTCTTTTGATCTATGTAGATCATTAAGTGAAAAAAACTTTATTGTTATTGTTGTAAGCTCAAATATTTATAAGACTTTATTTAAATACTTGAGTCAATTTTTTTTTTAATTATATCTCATTTTGATCTATATAGGAAAAAACCTAGTTTCTTCTTTTTCTTTTTTCTCTTTCCTTGCACATCATACTTTTTATCCACTATATACAAAGCTTCACTAATTTTTTTTTCCAACCAAAGTGCAGCATTACTATACATAAACTTATAATAACATTCTTCTTTCATCAAGTGTAGTGTCTTCCATCCCTAAGAGAGATCGTAATTACTTTATTTGCATCTTTGCTGGTTGAAAGTTCTAGATCTTCCTTCTTTTAAATTTTCCCATTGATGAAACTTGGAATTTGGGGTTTTTTGGCTTTAAACTTTCAAATGCGAAATTAACATATCTATTTTTCAATTTCCTATTCCATATGATAATTTCTAAACACATTTTAAATTATGAAACATTAATTTAAAAAAAATCTAGATTTGGGATTAGTGATGATAATATAGAATTTATATTAAATTTGTAACTTTACCTATTATACTTTCAAGTTAGTCAAATTAATATTATAAGGTATCAATAGAATAGTTATTAAGAAATTTATATTAATATAATTTTAGACATTATTGAAAATATTTTATTAATTGAGATTGTGTCATAAATCAATAAGAGGGACCTATACTATTAGTCTTTATTAGTGAGTATATAAATAGTAAAGTGACACATTTTATTTGCATATTATATTTTTCTTGTCTTAAATATCATTTTACATCATTCTTATTCTATTGCTATGAGGAAGCAAATCTTAAACTTTTAAAAATCTTCAATTATAAAATATTTGATGAATAGTGTGATGAAATTTATAAATGTGTAATACAAGAGTGTTCTTATAAATACAAAGTGTAAATGATAGTAAAACTTTTGATATATTTTTTCATACTATAAAATTTTATTTGAATTGTCTTATTTAGTTATATTATATAATATTTTTTCTATTCTAATTTTTCTTATATAATTTTGTTTAAAGTTGATTTATTCCTAATTAATTAGTAATTATATATATATATATATATATATATATATATTTTGAATTAGCCTTAATTTTAAATTTATTTATTTATTTTATACATATATTATTTATCTTATTCTAATTTTTCTTATATAATTTTTTAAAAATTGATTTATTTCTAATTAATTGGTAATCATAATATATATATATCCATATATCTTTGAATTATTATTATTATTATTATTATTATTATTATTATTATTATTATTATTATTATTTATGATATAGTATTTTATTTACATTGTTTAAAAAGTAGTAAAATTTTTATAAATAAAATAATGAGAATGGTGAATTATTATTTTGTTATCTTACATTTCTATCAAATTATCTTTATTTCCTAATGAGATTTGTGTATATAAATTAAATTTATGTTTTTCTTTTTTAATATATTTTAACTCACTTCTTTAATTAAATTTGAGTTTTTATAATAATTTTTAAAATTATTTATGCTTGATATGACACTTAAGGGGAGTATTTCTTCCTTTTTAATTGTGTTATGAAGGCCTTAAGTTACACATTAAAGAGTATAAGATGCTTGGTGTGTTGTTTATGAAATTTGAAAACCTAAATTCCATATCAAATAATATGGTTTGGTGCGGTACTTATAAATACAATTTTTTTTCTTTTATAGCACTTTAGAGGATGGATTATCTACTTTTTCTTGGGTTCTATTATTAATTTATACAACTTATTTTAGAAAAAAGAAAAGCATTATATAAGATGTAGTGTGAACTACATAGCTATTAGCAAGGATAATAGTTTAAATGTACTTAATTAAAGTGAAATATAATAAAAAACACAAATGCACTATAAGATGTGGCAAACAGTGCATTAACATTATAAATTTATGAAATAAAATGCAATGACACTGAGAAAGAAATTTGTGAAATAAGGTGTGATAACACTAAGATGTAAAATAAATAAAGTGTCATTGAAATGTAAAATAAGTGTAGTAGTATTGTAAATAATAACTTGACATGTTCTTTCACACTATATTCATTCAATGAGTTTTTATTTGTTTGCCTTTAAAATTTATAATTTTTTTTTGGTAGTTGGTTACTATTTGAAAATAAAGTATTTATTTGTTTGTTTATTAAAATTAGGAAATGATATTTCATTTCATTTTATTAATAATACTTGATTGTGAAAAATTCAAGTGCTTTTATTTTTTTTTTCTACATACCTTATTATTTATGCATTTGCTGAGTCAATAGTTCACTCACTTTACTCTTTATTTTTATTTCTTTTTCAAATCAATAGGTAGTCAAGTAAAGTGCTCTGTGATTAATATACCTTACTAGACACATTGGGTATGTCCCTTATTAGATGATGTTGATATAAAACTCTATAATATTATGGTTACTAAGTGTTAAGTCGGATAGTGTAATGTGAGAATTGTAATTTGTTTAAATTGTTCATTTTATTTTATTTTCTTTTTTTATTAAAAAATATTAATTACTAGACTGATATTGGTTATACGAATTGTGAAATATTCGTACTACAAAGGAGGTTTGCTAGATTTTAGGCAATAAAGTGATTTTGTGAAATAAATCATATATTTTAAAAATGTAATATAAATTTTAAGATTTTGTTAGTCTTATTATAATCAAGTGAGGGTATTTTTTTAGGTTTGTTAGGATAAACTAGCTTTAAGTTAGCTTAATTTATGCAATGATCACAACTAGAAATTTGGGTCATGATAGGCATGGGAGGGGACATTCTATTTGTATTTTTTTTTTTGGTTCTTACTAATAACATATGAATATTTTCTTTTACTTGGATTATTAATGAGTAAAATTTTTAAGTATTTTAAAATTAAAATATTCACTTAACATATATTCCCTTACAAAACTAAATTAATTTTGGTAAGTGGGGTATGAATTAATGATCTATTTTTTATATTTGATTTTGGAAGGAATTTTTCATATCATTGAATTGACACATTTAAAATTTCAAATAGTTCTCTTTTAAAATGAGTATTATGTCTTCTTTAGTATCATGGCAGTTCAAATTACATATAAAAGGTGTTTTGGGTGAAGAAAAGCTATGAGCAAGAGAGAAATCTTAGAAAAAAAAAAAGATAAAAATAATTTATTGAAAATATAGAAATAATATACAAGAATAGATGCTTGAGGGAGATAAGTTTGTATGAGTTTTGGCTTGACTAAGATCAATGGATGTGAGTGATTTTAAAGGTAATGATGTTGAAGGATGCAGATGATGCCTTAGTTTCAGAGGGCCCTTCACATATAATCTTTGAAGGTACACTTAATGATGCCAACCAGCTTTATGAATTGTAAAACCCATTTACACAGAAAAACTTACTGTGTTTAGTCGTTCTAAAGCTTATTATTCCGAACAATTTACTATGCTATGTTGCTTATTAAATTGTAGCAATCAAATTTTTTGGATCTTGATAAAATAGATTGGATCATTTTAAGCTTGCGAAGTGTTTAGACCTATAAAACTCCTACAACAAAAGGCAACTCACATTTATATGGAAAACTTTAAAATAAAAAAATTAAGTAGTCTATATATCAATAATAAATAAGTAAATTTAAAATAGAAGTTGCCACGGCTTTTTTTATTAAAAAAAGATTGAAATTTTGGGTAGAGATGTTAGTTGGAATTTTGTTTTCAGTCACCGCTCACCAATCGTCAAGTTATATAGAGCTTATTTTACTTGTTCCATTTTCGAAATCTTTTGGTTCAGTGGGTGAACAATTATATTTGGTGGAAACAAAAATTATAACATTCTCAAGTAATAATAATGAAAAATAAGGACAACTCTCAATTATGGTTGGAGTCACTCTGGTAATCCATTATCACCGGAAAATGGTTGGATATATATATATATATATATATATATATTAAAAGATTGCTTAATTATATAGTTTTTTTTCTTTATTATGAAAATGACTTTTCTCTCAAAACAAACAATATCAAATAAGTAAATCTGGTTTGACTAAAATATATTAAAGGATAATCTTAATTATTTATTAAAAATATAAGTTCTTATAAAAATATTTTTTTAAATTTTTATTTCAATGTTATTATTTTTGTTTTTAAAACAATAGGTCTTATTTATTCTAAAATATTATTATATTTATAACAATATTTATGTTGATTAAATATATAGTTAGTGTTATGAGAGCTCTATAAGTATACTAATTTTATAGGTCCAATACAGTAACTGACACTAATTTTTAGATATATAAAGACAAGAACTCTAAGACACAAGGATAAGACTCTTTCAATCAGCTATTATTCTTAGAGAATGGTCACCTTATCTTCAAGTATACACAAAATATACCGATAGTTACAGATAACATCTATTTCTCCTCTTAATTAAGAAAGAAAATTTATTGTATTTCATTTTAAGTATTCAGTAATACAAAACTTTTGAGTTGAGTTGAGTTGAGCTTTTTCATTTTTTTTTATTGTACTCTTGATGCTAACAGTTAATATACATATTTTTGTTATAATTAAATATTATTATTGTCTCTTAATTGATTAGATTTTTTTGAAAAAATTATTTTGTGAACATAACATTAATTTTTATGAGGTGATTTTAAATTTTACTAAATTAAAGTACTTATTTTATAAACTTAAGAGTATTTTGATCTAAATAAGATTAGAGGAAAATTTTTTACTTTCAACTTTTAAGAAAGGATAGTGTACATTTTTATAGCTGAGGAGATCAGATCATGTAATTAACCAGATCTCGAAGGAGAAGAGAATAATTTAATTTTTATGTATATATTTATATGCATAAGAAATGATAAATTGACACTGATATTAATCAAAATTGTTTTTACATCATTAACTAGTTTTATATAAAATAATTTTTTCACGAAATCCACCGTTAGATTTAAAGTTCTAACAATAAACATCACATCTACAAAATTTGACACAATCCAACATGGTTGAGAACCCCATCAATATATTACAAAATTAACATATATAAATTTTTTAAATACAAAGAAACTATTTATTATTATTATTATTATTATTATTATTATTATTATTATATCATTATACTTTATGTGCGTAATATACTTTTTAATTGTTTGACTATGTATTTATTATCATTATCACTATTGACTTGATTTATTAAAATTTGACATGCAATAAAAATTTAGTAATTATATATAATATAACCATGCATGGATAGAAGTGATATATTTTCTAACAAGATATTAGATGATGTCGGGATATCAAATCTTGTGCTAACATTAATTTATCCATCCTCTCAAGATACATACATATATACATACAAACATACATATATGTATATATATGCACATACACAAGTAGTGAGAGTGATTGGTGCATGCTTAATTGTGTTTTCTTACTTTGATTTATAAGACTAACTTTTACATAATAAAGGAGGATTTGACTGCCCCACAAGTAGAAAAGATGGTGCATGTCTCTCTTTTTTCCTCCTTGATCACTCACTTGTCCCCATTTCATCCCTATCTCTCTTTCCCTCACGCCTAGCTAGCTAGCTCAAGTTGGTGCACAGCATCCTCCATTAGTGGCTTGGTCCCTCCACTCACTCAATCTGTGATTGTTACTTTCCTGGGTGGACCCTCTTCTGGTTTCCCATGTATCATTTCTCTCAAAAGGCTATACCCCCCAACTTCATCTTGTCCATTATCATCTACCTCTAAGCCTTCCAACTGGTTGCTTTAATGCCAACGCGCGTGCATAACCCACACCTTCCCCCTGTGCCCCGCACAAGCCCCAAGTTTCACAAGGTACATTTTCTTTTTTTAACAAATGACAATAAGTAGGTTACTCTTGGATGAATATTTTATAGAGAATTTGGCTTTTTAAGAAGTGAAGTCTTTGAATCATCACATTTGTTTTGGGATTCTCAATTTACCAATTAAAAAATGAGAATGATAATCTAAAAGCACTTATAATGGTAAAAAAGCTCAATCTCTTGAGAAACTGCGAACACACAACACTTTGGTTTAAAGATTAATAAAGACGGATCTATCGGGAAAATAGTGGAGGATCACCTAAAAAATGAGCCCCTGAAGATGTTTTTGAGAAAGGTTAACCACCAACTATTAGAGAAATTGTAACCCGAGTGAGTTTACTTTCTTCCACCTCTCAAGTATATTTGCTTGCTAATGCAGTAAGGGACAAAAAAAAAGTCATTTTAACTCTGTGGGTTCTAATTTATAATTATGGGGAAGGTGAATTGATATTGATTAATACTTAAGACAGAGGCAAGAGGTTGATAAGTGCCAATATTTGTTCTGTTGAAGGTGAAAAATCGCTGAGCATTTTTCTGTGTGAAAATTCTAAATAGGAAATTGAGCAAGCATGGTTATTATATTTTTTTTCTTTCCCCATCTCATTCCATAAGATTTCTCTGTGGCATTTTATCAAATATCTGTAGCCTGAAAGGTTGCGCCTGATAATTCCTTGTTAATCGTTGATGCTTGTCTGCATTTTGTCTCTAACACCAAGGAAATATATAGAACAAGATTTACTTGACTTTATATATGTTGATCATTTGATTGGACAGCTGTTTAATTATATGGATTAGCCTTCTAATTATTGAGTTAGCTAAGAACGAGACAGTAACAAACCTAGGATTTTTAGAAAACTAATGAACCATAATTAGATCTTCTCTTTGGATTTCTCAATTTATCTACCATTCTAATCCCAGAATAGATAATGTCACGTCATATTAGTTGGAGAAAGAAAAAAAAGCTCTCCAATTGCTTTCTTTTCAAGTTCCCAACCCTAATCAATTACCATTCTCTTGTCACTACATCAGCTTGACAGTGTGAAACCTTAAGTGACTTTACCACAGTGACTAAAATTCCTTCATTAAACACATAAAAACTTTAACCTCCCAGATCCCAAATTGAAAAAGAAAAAGAAGCCCTTTTAATTAGCGAGCTGGATGAGTCATGCAAGACTTGAATAATCTATCATTTGGCTATTATTTGGAATTTTTCATGGGCAGGTTTAGCCTATTACGTTATTAATGGACTTCATTTACAAATTAGTAAAATTCAATAATAAAAAACTTCGCGCTTACAAATAAATATGACTCAACAATTATAAATATTGATTTTAATATGATAAAGTCTTGCAAATCACATGCGACAAACACTGATTGATAAAACTAATTATATAAATTGAGTTTACCAAAGAATGTCACTTTTATTCTGGTCTAGGGTAAAACGAGGCCTTTCATGCCTCAAAGGCATGATTGTTCTTTCTCCAAAGTGAGAAAGAAAAAAAAAAGATGATGGATCCAAACCACATGAGCTTGAAGCCTTGTTAGCTCTCCATTAATCTTGTGTGAAAACTATAATCAGAACATAAATCTGACCAACCCCTTAATGGATAACAATTTTTGTTTTTGCTCTCTAAACAAAGTCCTAAAGCAAAAGAAAAGTAGATAAAAGATAAGACAAAGCAAACATTCCAAACTGTACATATAGAGAGAAGAAAAAACATTGACAGAAGTTGAAAAGAAGATCAGAGGGAAAGAAACAGGCAAACTATAGTAGATTTTCCTTTTCAAAGCTTGTAACTACCTCAACAAGAACCAATTATATAAGAAAGGAATATATATGTATACAGTATCACAGAGTGCCATTGGAAATTGGTGCTCCTCTCTTGATGTTATCCATGTTGGTAGTTTCATAGACAGGTAGACCACTTGAACAGTAACCCAAGTCATAGTTTTGCAACTCAAACAGATCGGAGCTTGAATCACTCTCTGCACCATCATCATCATCCACCTCAATATTGAACTTTCTGAACTCCTTCTCAGATAACTCATTGCCCCAGTTCCTATGTTTTTCCAAAACCCCATTACTATATTTGAAATTCTCGCTCTTCTTCTTATGATCATCCCACAACTCATCATGTAAAGTAAATGACTTTACATGTCCAATATTATCATATTTTGAGAGGGTTCTAAATTCCTTACAACTCTTTGTCGGGGTGTGTATATGAGGAGGTGTTCTAAACCCTCCTGAACTGAAAGATGAATATAAGGACTTTGAATCTGCAGTAGTAGTAGTGCTGCTTGAGCTTCTGAAATGGCTAATGCTGCTTCTCCTTCTTCTCCTCCCACCTGGGCTCTGATCATCCAGATTATCCTTCATAGACTGTGTGCTGGATTTTGATTTCTTCTTCTTAGATCCTGATTGGCTGAAAAGAGAGTTTAAGAAGCTGGCAAGCCTTCCTCCTGGAGAGTTAGGCTGCTTGTGTTTCTTCTCTTTCATGATTTGCTTCTCCACTACTACTCCATGAAACTGCTGGGGAAGCAAGTTTCTCATGGGCATGTCTAAGCTGATTCTGCCTCTGTGTCCATGCCTTTGATCTTCTCTCATGATCTTCTGAGTAATACCAGAGCCATTGTTATTATAGCCAACAGCTTCATTGTACCCTGAGAAATACCTTGCAGCTTCAAACACATCAAGCTCACCAGAGTCATTTCTGCGGTGGAAGGACTTCATCTTGTGATTCTTTTCTGTGTCTATAAGCCCTGCCATGGACATGGTGATCAAAGCAGAACCAGCCTTTGGTATGTGGGAGTTTTGAAAGTATGTCTATTGGTGAACGAAGTAGGGATAACAATATTTAACCAGAGGAGGCTTTTAAGGATGCAAAATTATGAATGGGTTATGAAATGATTCAGAATAGTGGGAAGATCGGTTTGGGATATATAATTAATAACTTTGGCCATAATTTTATATGATGCAAGGGGACCTTTTTTTTTTCTCTTTTTTTTTTTTGGAGGTTTTTGGGTGAGACCCCACGTGACGTGAATTTGTGTTTTAGTAATAGGGAGAAAGGAGTGGAGTAAATAAGAAAGAATACTCTTTTAAATTTCTCATGCAGTGAATACCAGAGGTTTGTGTTGGGGATTGTGGGGGGCAAACAGCTGTGTTTCCTTGGATTCTATATGCTTCCACCAATTGGAGTGGGAATTGGGTTTTAAGCGGGGGACTGGGCGTTGGCTATGAACATGTACTACTAGCTGACCTTTATATATATATATATATATATATATATTAGTGAGAGGAAAAAAATCACTTTTAAATTATGAACTAATTATTGAAATTAATGTAAAATAATCATAAATGTCTAGTAAATATTCTCTCTGTTTTTCACATCATTGATTCTTGTATTAACTTTGACCATTTATTTATAATCTAAAGATAATTGTTTTCTCCTCTTACAATATAAAGAACTTAATAACTGTACAGAAAGCGTAGTATAAGACGAAAAGAGAAAGTGTTTATACCTAAAAGCCTTTGAAGCTATTTGCAGCAGATGAGGGTAAAGTTTAGAGTTTAGACCAAACACTCAACCTTAGAACTGTACACTTAACTTTAGAATTGGAATTACCTACCTACCAACTCTTAAATTCTTTGGTTTACTAAAGAGAGAGAGAGAGAGAGAGAGAGAGAGAGAGAGAGAGAGAGAGAGAGATTCCACCAATATTTTTAGAGCTTGGAAGTCACTCTTTAACAAATTGAAAGTATATTGTTTGACAAGTAAGTTCTTTATTGACTAGGATAGATTTACCATGGCCCATTAATATCTCACTGCCTCCTCTTTAGGTAGTTTCTGTAATTAAGACTCTCTCATCATCCCAAGTCTCGTAGTGGGAAATATCTCAATTTCCAACCCCTTGCAAGTTTAAATAGAGAATCTATAATAACTGAGATATTATTCAGATTAGCAGACAAGAAAAATGTCATGGTGTGGCTCCCTTAATTTTTTTTTTTTTTTTTAAATTGAAGTATCATCATACAGAAGTGATCCGTATCATCAAATCCCACCAAAGGAAGAAAGAAATTATAGTGGTATAGTGGAGTGACCTTTTCCTCTGCAATGAGCTTAAAGAACTACACATGCAAACTTAGTATTCACAACTTTAGTTTTCTTTTTAGGTATTGGTGTTGGTCAATATATCACCTGGCCCATTTAAAAACAATGCCATCTCTAGGTGTCGGAGCAGTGGAGGGGTGTGGGCGCAAACACACGTGTTCTGCTTATGAACCAAAACAGACACTCCATATAACTTCCGTTTAAGTCATATATCACCTTGCAAGAAAGATTTATTCAATCGATAGGATCGAGTTGGTTTATGTTACAAAATTTCGATTTTATTAGTATTTTTCGTTTGTAAATATTTACTAATTAGAATTTGCTATGCCGTAGAACTAGAACTACCTCTTATGAGAATTATACGTCAACTGGTTGGATCAATTTACAAGATCAAAAGTATATCGATAAATCAAGTTTCAATGTGAATTTGTTGGTAATCTCTTATTAATAGGCATTCATTTTTTTTTTTAAAGTCATATATCAGCTATCAACATTGAAGTATAAGCCTTGAAGTTAGCTCAAGGCAGTTGCGGAAGATGAACATGACAGTTTCATTAATGGCCTATTTAGCATAGAGAATGAGAAGGAATGTAATAAAAATAGAATTAAAAAATAATTTTGAAGATGAAAAATATTTTCAATACTTCTTATTTAAAAATAATAATAATAAAAAATAGAAATTATTAAATCCTAATTCTAAAATGTAATAAATATTATAAAAAATATTACATTTCGAAAAGATAATCAGACAAGCCACAAGCCATGAGATCATCTAGTCAATTTCCTTTCTCCTTGATCAACATGGGAATTTAATTGCATAGGCACCAGAATGAGTTTAACAACAAAAGCCACTGTTTTCCGTTGACAATATCAGCAGCAGGACTTAGAAAAATCATGATGCTATTACTCCTTGTAGCATTGTCCTTGCTTGCCCACCACTAGTTTTGAAGTAGAAGAAAAACACGTTCTAATTTCGTAGCCACTTCTTATTATGTCATCTCATGCTAAGGCTGATCATAAATTAACGGTTCTGATTTTTTAAGGCACTAGACCTTGATATATCATAATGAGTAACTATCACCATCCTTAGCAAGTTTTCTTGAGATCTGGTTTTATGGACCCCACTATCTCTCTTCAAAATGGATCGTTCATTAAAAAAAAAAAAATTTCATGAATAAAGTCTTCTTGCATTTAATATGTGTTTCACATTTGCATGAGACATGACACTGTACTCTGAAAACTGCATTGGATCCAGTTGTCATCTGCATTTTGTATGGCGTATGGTTATTTTTCACCGGAACGTTTCAGTGCAAAGGTTATTATAGTACGGAGATCTGGTTACTCTATTATTGGCGAAGCTTCAAACATGGCCACAACTTACAGAGATGAAAAATCATACTTCGTTCAACTAACCTAATTTTATATCTTGTGCTTCTTATTTGATTTCCATGAAAGTATCTATAGAGAGACTATTAGGTAGATTTTGATCCACCAATATATATATATATATATTGAATTAATTGTAAATAACTATTAATGTGTTGAAGATAAGTGTTATTAAAATTATATATAATATATTTACATATCTATTTATCATATACATTAAATTAGTCGATTGATTCTTTAAGTTTATCTATTATTTTTAATTAATTCTTTAATTTTGCTTTATGCCAAATCGGTCCTTTTATCTTCTAATTTATATTGTATGTATTCTAAATCATTACTAGACAATACTAATTTAACATTCTATATGTCTACTAAACTAATAAACATCATCAATGATTTAGGATATTTACAGTATGAAATAAAATTAAAAACCTGACTTACTACAAAATAAATTTGAGAGATTAAATCAAAATAATAAATCAACTTAAAATATCAAAATTTGAATTTAATCTATTACTTATAAACTGAATTTACATAAAAATTTTATGAACCAACATCGAATGAAAAACATGGACTTTATTGGACAATGGCCACAGATGGATCAATCTGACCGCCAGTAGTAGTGCACCACTTGTCGCGGTTGCATCAAGCGACATCAACTAATATCTTTTCTTCTTCATCGTCATCATCTTCATCTTTCTCACGCACAGAAAAATTACTCTATAATTTTGGCAGATGCATGTTTGACATTGTTTTGTAGCTTTCTTTTAATACGCACCATGCATTGTTAAAGTTGTGTTTCATGGTTACGATTGCCCCAAGAGTCCCATCTTTTTATTTTTTAATGCTATGAAAATGCTGGAATTCTTGTGGCCTTTTCCTCAAAACGACATTAAATCATCATTGACATGTATTGATGAGGTGTGGGTTTTTGATGGGTTGAGATTTATTTGTAGGCCTAGATTAAAGGCTATCAAGGCTATGTTTGACCCAACAACTCATATGAATATAGTTTGTTTAGGCCCATCAAGGTCTAGGATTACAATTACAAAGGTTCATTCGGTGACCCTACTACACAAATCTGCTTATAGTTTGAGGGACAATGTGGGGTGGGATAAACTTGAAGTGCCCTTGTTTAGCCTCAACACAAGGTAGGCTCTAATATTGACTTATATGAATGGGATTTTTGAAAAGATAATAAAGAAAGTTTTTGGCTCTGAACTTGTTTCTATTACATTAATTTTACTTGTAGCCTAACACTACCACTTGATAAGTTGTTCGTGATCAACCCGAAAAAAAAAAAATTGTAACCTAGATCTTCTCTTATTAATCTGCAAATAGAACCTCACTTTGTTAAAAAAAGATAGATTGAAGGGTGTGAGCTTTATATATTTTTATTTTTATTTTTATTTTCCCTAATATTGGATTTCATACTTTATATTTATCTTTCTCCAATTAGATAGTATCTATCTTAAGATCTTTGCATATTTGGATTTAAGCTAAGAATAACAATTTTTGCAATTGCGACTACTATAGGGATTGTCTAAATGAGAGTAGGAATTGCGAAATTTTCTTCCTTGCAAAAAAAATGATGGAGATAGATTTTTCTCTACCAAAACTATAAGGATAGCGTTGGGAAATCATCTTCCTTATCTTGTACAAATCTTATTGCATTGAAATTATTGTAATATCTTTTATATTTTCAATTACATTAAGTTGATGTTGAGATGTTAAAACAAGAAGGAGGAATATTAGTCCAGTAAGAAAACGACATATTGCTTGACTATTGATGTGTGAGTTCTTTTTTCCATGAGTCCGGAAAAATAAAGAATAGTCTGTAACTCTCAATATATACTGAAATTTTTAGAAAGATGATGAATGCCCTTCTTATTTGCTCCCTTGGAATCTCTTGAATGTTGGCGTCAGTGCCTCTTCGGACTATGTGGTGTTGCCTTAATAGTTAGAGCTGTGATAAAGTGGATTGAAATGTTTTGAATTTATGGGAATATTGAACCTATAAAGTATTCATAACATCTTATTATATACACGTCTACATTCCTAATTATACGTGTATGATTTATATTAATTAACTATAAGGAATTATTTTAGGAATATATTTAAATTTAAAATAGAATCATTTTATTGTCTCAAAATTTCACTTAATTTATATAAACAAATTTACAAATATAAAAAATAAGAATGAAAGAAATTTCTGTTCCAAATTTTTTTTTAAAAAAGTGAGGTCCAAAGACGGAGACCTGAAGACAAGAAGGGACTCTGATTCCCCTCATTACTATTCGTAATTCAAGGCTTAAAATCTATAACAAGTATGAACGCATGTGCATACTCTAGGATTTGCATAAACATTGCTCTAAAAAGTTTTTTTTTTTTTTTGCAACTATAAGATATTTATTAAACGTGGCAATACTATCTTCTTACATAGTGCTATTTGACATAAAGTCTCTTGACAAATATTATCCCTTATTAGTCCCATAAAAGCAAAACAAGAATAAGCATATCATCACCTGGCATATCCCATTCTGCATTTGTGCATCTTATCCACTCTTGCCTCATGTCTCCCCCCTTTCTCTTACACCACACAGTACTTCCCTTCGTTCCCTGATAAGTTTTTCTTTTTGTGATAATAAAAACAAAAACCCAAAAACAAAAGGCATATGCAATTTTGTCTGCTTAAAGTTGATTTGTTTCAAGAAATGATCTTTGTAGATTGTGAGAAGAAATGGAACATTATCACAAAACTGTAGTAGTTTAATCGTCCTACGTGACTTGGGTAATTTTCTTTTTACCTGATCTTATCCTGTGCTACCTTGCAGATCTTATCCATAGAACCGAGAAGTCTTTAACCTATGTAGTAGGTAGAATATAGGTAAATGCATTAGAGATACTGTTAATTCCACTTTTGAAATCCTTGATTTGTAAATAACTTAGTAATAACATTGTCTACTTAAAAATAATCTTAACAAATTATGAAGATAACAAGTTATTGTCCAAAGAAAGACCATTAGTAAAATCTATAATTTTTGGCAATTTTAGCTATTAGTAAGAAAATAGACAATTAGTGTTAAAGGAGAAGAGAGTGTATTTGGATCCTTTGCATTTATTAAGTTAGAGAGAAATAGAGGGAAAAAAAAAGAAATGAGTAAAAAAGAAAAAGAATTATACACACTTTCATTCATTTATGTCACTCTTTACAAATGATTGAGAGATGAAGAGAATAAAAATTATCTAAGGAGTTGTGAATTAAAATAATTTTTAGTTAATGGATGGGATTTTGAACCCATTTTATTTTTTAATTTTTGGAATAAAATACAACTCTTTCTCAATAATTAATTGGAGAGCTAGATTGGGCCTTTGTTAATCCTCTAATGTAATTACTAGATTTAGATGATTTTGAGTTTTTAGGGTTATGGTGTTATGGGCATTAGTTAAATCAATATACTCTAGTGTTATATATATATATATATATATATATGTATATCAATGTTTGGAAAATTGGACTAGAAAATTGATGAATCGATCATTGAATAGGTTCAATGGATCTATAAAACCAGCCAAACCAAAACTAGTTTAAAGTTTAATTGATTTTGAATTTACTTTTAAGATTCTTTCTTATAAAATAGTACAATTTATTTTGGATAAACATGAAAAATTGAAAATAAAAAGCAGTAAAAGAAAGAGATGGTTGAAATAAAAATTAATTTAAAGAAATGAGAATATAAGAGAAATAAAAAAAAAATGTACTTAGCCATTTTTGTACTTACTCTTCAATATACTTTATCTTCTAATATCATTTCTTTCAAATATTAAAATATTTGGCCAAAGTTGTTCTTTTTTTTACCATTTGATTCTTAATATAATTTGAGAACCCCAAATTAATTGAAGAACTCTAAAATTTTGATATCAAATGCTCTTAAATTTTAATCATTGGTAGTTTTTTTTCAATTTAAAAATGATTTCTCAAACATATTTAAAAAAATATTGAATTAGTAATTAAATATTTAAAATTTATTTTTAAATTAGAATTTTAATATATAAAATCTAAAAATATATATATATATATATTTAATTACACCTGTTTAATAACAATTTAACCACGATCATATTAATGAATTATGAACCTATGTTATTAGTGATTTAATAACTAATCTAATTTTAAAAATATTGATGTATGTGTGTGTGTGCCCACGCACTTAAAAAATCAAATCAAACTAGTTGGTTGGACTAAAAAATTAGTAAGTTGGCCATAAGTCCAATTCAACTAAGCCTCGAAATAGACAAATAAAAAAAAAATCGACTAAAAATCAATGAAATTGGTCAATAATCAACAAAGCTGACTAGTCTAATGGTTGGGATTTTTTTTTTAGGTTTCTTAATGGAAGAAAAGAAGAAGATAAAGCTTATGGTTAAAAACAAAAGAACAAAAAATGAAGCTTTGAAATTTTGTAGACAAAAGGAGGGGAAATTTTTAATAATAAGAAAAGCATAAAGCAAAAGGGGGGGGGGGGAGAGAGAGAGAGAGAGAGAGAGAGAGAAGAATCAAAGGCGGCAGTGGCACGTGGCATATGGTGCTATAGTGGATGAATCATGGATTTAAGTTTAATTTCTTGCACTCTCCTCTACCAAGATGAAGGCCTGAATTTGGGAGAGAAGTTGTAGCAACTTAGCAAAATGCCTTTTGCCGCTATGCGTGATGAAGGTGACATTTAGATTGCCTACTTATCTCTAGGATAAACAAGCTATGCTCATCAGTTAAACACACTGTTTTGGTGCGTTTAATTGTGGCCCTCCACTCATTAACAATCCTACACATGCCACTTCAGTTGGCTAGAAGTGCCCCCCTAAACTGCATTCATCTTTTTTATTTACTCATGCAAAATAACCCTACAGTAGTAGCAATTCATCCTTGCATTTCCTCTTCCTCCTTATCATCTGATCCTAGACTTGAAGTCTGTAGTCAAAGAACAATTCTCTCAATTGCATTTTGCCCTTTATCCTTGTTAAATAGTGAGTCTCAATTTGATCAACCAGTTCCTCAATATTAAATTTGGCAACTTTCTATTAGATTTTCATTTGTAGGATTAAAAGAGGGCCATCTGTTGATCCTTGGGATAGCTCAGGACTTAGATTTTAGGGAGGGTTTGAGGTCTTGATCATCCCAGGAGGAAGAATAGCTACTGCCGTTGTGCTCTGTAGTTTGGAGGAAAGAGAAGGCTTGAGAATGCAAAATGACAATTTGGAATAACAGAAGGAAGTGAAGTTGAGAGTAGGAGAGCAATAGGTGAGTGGGAGTGAATTCTTAAGAGGCAATTCTAAAAATTTACTAATAGTGAACACCATTTTTAACTGCAAGAAATTTAAGTTTGTATAGTATTTGCCTCATCAATATTTTCATTCATATTAGTTAGACGCTAAACAAGTTGCTTGCAAAGTTGCAGCAGAGGAACAAAGAAGACCCTGTGTCTTTAAAAATTTTTTTTTTTTTTTTTTTATGAATGCTTTTCATTAGATTTGTAAATGCTTTTCTTCAATAATGCTATATAAATGGTTTTCATTAGATTTGGACTGTGGGACTACATCATGATATAATTGATAAATTTCTGAGGGCAATTGTTGAATTGGTTCAAACTTTGGCTGCTACACAAATAAGACGATTAAACAACACTTGTGTTTTCCTTTCCTGCTTCATCGAAATGGTGCAATTTAGGGGGTGCTTATGGCCAACTGACATGTTGGGTGTGATATCGTCGATGATGCGAAGGGACATGATTAAAGGCACTAAAATGGTGGGTTTAATCGATGAGTACAACCTACTCATCTTAGATATGAATAGGTGATCTAAATGTGATAAAGGTGTGGATTTGGAGGAGAAAGGTGTGTTGTCTGCTCCTAGCATCTTTCGTTAGGATTAACAAGAAGGTTAGTGGAAAAGGGCCAAAAGTTAAGTAAACCATGGCATAATAGTTTGAATTCCAGACATTTTACTCTTTGGTGGGTCTTTTCAATTTTAATATTTTAAATAAACATAAAAATTAATATTTAGTCAAAAAAATAAAATGTTGAAGCCCATATCTATTAATGGCAACAATGTATTTGGATACTTTTTAATATATAAAATTATTTATTACAGTATGTTTTTAATCCATAAATTTTAAAAAAATATATAAAATTATTGTTGATTTGATTATGATTCGACTTTGATCTTGTAAATTAATATTTTTGTTAATTCAATAATCAATTTGGTTTTTAAAATATTATTATACACACGAAAAAAAAAACCAATTGAGCTTATTTTTAATAAAAAAAAATTGCCAACCCATGGTTAAGTTAACACGATTAAACTTTTTTGGGCCTGATTGAGTTGCTATAAAAGTACTCTAAATTATTTAGTAACACCTCTATTCTTTACATTGAATATAATAAAAAGTAAATTTTATATATTTCTTTTGAGTTTTATTAAAATTATATAATTTTTTTTAATTTTTAAAAAATATATAAACATTTCCTGTAACAAAAAGTTGTTTTATAATTTAATTAAATTTTATTTTATTTTACCAAAATATTCTTCATTTAATTTTTTTAGTTAAAAAAATGTATTTAGGTTAATGAATGGTATTTTAATCACAAAATTTAGAATTGGATTAAAGTGTAGGATAACTTTTTATTTTGAAAAAGATTTGTATATATCTTAAAAATAAAAAAAATTATATAATTTCAATAAAATTTAGAAAATGTACGTGACATTTACTCATATAATAATTGTTGAGTGACTGTATATATATAAATGAAGATACAAACCTGAATGAGAATTAACGTTATTATATACCCAAAAGTGAAAAAAAAACGTTGACTCATCCTATTGAAAATAAATGAATTAAATTAATTATAATACAAATGTATAAATGTTGAACATATTTTTTTTATAAGACTTATTTTTAACATATCTATATATTTATTGATGATTAAATTGATATATCTAATCTTTATAAATTTACATAAAAATATACTTAAAATAAGTAAAATGAGCTAATAAAATAAATATTTTAATAAATTTTATTATCTAAAACACTCATTCTAACGACATTGCTTCTTGCAGCCATCTCCAACACTTTTTTTTTTTTTTTCCAGTTCAATGAACTTAAAGCGTGGAGTGCACATTTTAATTGGATTGGACCTAATTATGAACTGGCCAATTTGGGTTTTTACTTTCAAGTTTCATCAAATTTTAGAGATTTGAATCCAAAATTCAAGTTTCATCAGAATTTTAGAGATTTGAATCCAAAATTCAAGTTTCATCAGAACTTATCAATATACTGCCACTTTCATCCACTTAGGTGCCGTCAATGTCATTTCATTCAAGAAAATAGGTAAAAATCAGTTGAAATAAAATACACAAATTTTTATTAGATTTTATTGAAATTATATAAATTTCTTTAAAAATAAAAAGATATCTTATATTTCAGTTTAGTTTTAAATTTTTTGACTAAAATATCCTTAATTAACCTAAATAAAAAATTTAAAATTAGATTAAAGTGTATAATAACTTTTTGTTTTAAAAAATTTGTATATATTTTAAAAATAAAGAAAATATTTGTATAATTTATTCAATTAATTCTTTTTTTTTTATATTTGATAGAAAGAGGGAGAGATTTTGTAGGAAGATTTTATTATATTATAATTATATTTTATCGTTAATTTTTAAGTTTATTTTATTATTAAGTCTTGCTTTGCTTATTTATAAGATGATCCATAAATATTATGATAAAAAGTAGATGTTATTTACTTAAAAAAAATCCTTACACATGTATACTAAATTAAAAAAACAATTAACGGAAGTACAGAATCTAAATATTAACTAACTGCAATACTTAAAAATAAAATATGTTAGAATGTTAGGAAGCAGAATGACATTAGAATCGAAGGATTGTAGAATGCCGGAATAGTGAGCCTGGCGAATTTCACTGTTGAAGGTACTATTCATGTAATAAATGATGAAATGTCCAACAACTAATAATTTAATTTTTAAAAGATTTTTTTAATTTAATTTTTTAAAAAAATAAGATCTCTTAATTTAGTTTATAAAAAGTTTCTTTTCTCTCTCAATTTAGTTTTTCAAAACATTTTTTTCCTGTCAATGTAGATCATTTAGAAAGTATTTGTCACTCTCTAATGTAATAAAATCTAACTATGGTATAAAAACAATATTATTTTGGAGACTAAAGACATTTGGGCAAGTCAACATTATTTTAATGATCACATAAAATTTCATTTTTTTTATAGCTAAATTATTTTAGTGTGAGAAATATTTAAGAATTAAATTAAAAGACTTTATTTTTAAATTACTAAATAAAATAAAGAGTAATATTTTAAAGACTAAATCATTAAATTACTCTTAACAATTTTAAATAAATCTTTAATAACTAACTCCAAAAAATTGACAAAACTAAATTTTTTTAATGGCTCTTTTAGGAAAAGGTCAAGCTCTCGTAGCTATACACAAATCTCAGGTTCAGTTTCTCTCCAGTTTGGGCTGTGTCTTGTCCGTCCAGTCTCAAACCATTTGAAGTTTTTTTTTGCACTTTCCTTTTATTTAAAAAATAAAATAGAAAATAAAAAATGCAGCAGCTGGTGAGATTGGACGACTGGAGAAAAACAGTAAAGTGGAGAGAAGCCAGAACCCACAAATCTTCAAAAGCAAATTTCATGAGTCCAAATCGTTTCAATTTAGGAAATAAATTCATATTATCAATTTAGGAGAAAGAAAAGCAAAGAGAAAAGGAGTTTCATAAACACTCTCATACTGTGATGCTACACTCTCTCTTGATTCCACATAATACAATATACGTTTGTTTCAGCTTTTGCTTTTCTCAAATCGTGATTTTGGTCAAAACAACAAAATATAACTTCTGTTGCTGTGTTTGGAAATGCTTTTGGAGATTCCAAAACCACGATTTGCAACCCATAAAATATAGAAGCTATGTTTTATTGTTTTGGCCAAAACTACAGTTTGAAGAAAGCAAAAGCTGAACCAAACATGCACTGCATTTTGTGGGTTGTAAACTGTGATTTAGGAGTCTCCAAAAGTGTTTTCAAACATAACAACAATACTGCAAGAGACTTATACATAAATTTCACATTGAAATACTCCCGTATCAAGATCCAATTTTGAAGACAGGAAAATATATATAAAATTAACAACATTTAGAATTAAAAGCCTTATAAAATTTGTGGAAACTTAAAAGGGAGGAGGGGTCCTCTGCTGTACACTATGTGCACAAAATATTTTTTATCGTTTGATTTAACAAAAATTATAAAGAAAAATAACTCAAAAAAAACAATGCAGAAGAATTTTTATTAACAGTGCTATTTTGAATTATTTTTCTTTACAAATCTTGCTAAACTAAATAATATACATATAAAATGTGACAGATCTTATTAATATAAAGATCTAAATACATTTTAAAAATAAAAAAGCTATTCACACTGTGCACAACAGAAAGTCCTTCCTCTATAAATGGGAGTGCAGAGTGAGGGGGAGAAGAGGAGTAGTAAAGAAGGGGGGAGGGAGGGGGAATGGAGCAGAGCAGAGGAAAAGAAAAGCAAGAAGATGCGTTTGAGGTGTCATTCACAGTTGGGTGACAGCCAATCAAATATCGACAACGCACTTGTACCTTCCCTTCCCCTGTCGCTTCTCTTCTTTCAGTACTCCTACTTTTTCACCTCCTTTTTCTGCATCTCTCTCTCTCTCTCTCTCTCTCATAAACACATTTATGCCTCGTTATCATTAATCATTATCATGTCTTTCTACTTACTAATCCCTAATAATAATTATGCACCATCATCTTTTTATAAATTTTCATTGAATTTGTTTTATTATTAATTTAACATAAGATGGTAAATAATATATATTTTTTAAATAAATTTACACTAATTTTTTTATAGAGTCTAACTAAATTATTCTTGATAATTATTTTGAAAATTAAAACAACCTTTTTTTAATCAATAAGATTAATTTTTTACTCAATATGTGTTTTTCCTGTCAAAAATAAAGTTATTTAATTTTCTTGATTATTATATTAAAAATACAATTATAACTCTTGTTATGCAAAATATTAACTTATTTGACAAAAAAATTAGAAGAGAAGTTTATATATATATATATATATATATCTCAAAATATCAAGGAAATTAAGTATATTTTTTTTAAGAAAATAAAAATATCAAATATAATTGAATCAAGGAAGTTAGCATAATTAATTAATTTTCTTTCTTATTATATAACATATAATTATATATAGAAAAAATAAATAAATTTAATGATGTAAAACAATAGTTCTTTTATTTTGGTTCCTCCCTAAATAATTGAGTTTAACATATTTCAGAGTCAAACAGTTGCATAACATAATGAGCGCTACGGTTATTGGATGTTTTATTTAGAAATTTTTTTTTTCTATGTTTAATATATTATAACTAGATTATATCCAAAACCTTTTATATCTCAGATATGTATTTTTTTAAAATTTTGAAAAATGGTTAATGTTTAATTATATACTTAATTATTGGAGCATTTATAAATCCATTCAAATGGGGTGGTAAGTTATTGTGAATTTAGATGAGCACTTATTTCAAAAGTTAATTTAACTGTGGTCATAAATTTGTTGACCAATAGTCAATTGCTTCTAAGTCTTTATCTTGAGGCATATATGCACAAAATAAAATAAAATAAAATAAAGTGATGCTGAAAGCACTTTGGCTCACTTAATGGTTGTTTGACAAAGTAAGGTAAAGCAGAGAGCTTTCTTATCTTATATGCATGACAAGACCTGCATTGCTTATTATAGCATGACAACTAACAAGATGACACATGAAAACTACCATCTCACAAGAATTCTATTTGGAAAAGAAAAAGTTGAGAATGATAATTGAGAAGTTGATGATGAAAAGCCATATTGTGAGGGCAAAAGCAAAAGAAATTAACACCAAAAGGTTGTGAAAGTGAATGCACAAGAAGTTGCCGAAATTCATGGGGTTTATACCATCCACACAAACCCCATTCAACCCCCGTTAACTCCTTTTTCTATTCAAATTTATTATGAGCACTATAGACCATAAATTACCAACTTTTCAAGCAAGTTGCTCCTAGCTAGCTACATGCGAATCTAGCTAGGTTTTTTTATCAAATTAAAAGAGTAATTTTACGGAGTTCAACTTTTATTTTTGGTAAAAATATAGCAATAAAAATAGATTACTCTAAGATTTTTTGCAAGAGTGTTAATGGTATGCTTCCACACCAATGGTTACTTTAAAAAATTTATAATAATGGACATGTTTTATTTTAGTGATGAATCAGTTGACTTTTGTGATTTGACGCATGAAAGAGTGTTAGATCTCGTGATGAGCAAATTCTTCTCATGAATTAGTGATGGATTGTTCTGTTATTAAATCTAGTTTTTCAAATAGTAAGTTACGTAAGATTTTTTTTTTTTTGGTCATCAGAGAAGATTACTCAATAAGCCTCTTAATGTTAGGGGATCTTCACGAGGAAGATTGCCAAGTGAGATTATTACTTAAAGAAATAATTCAAACCCTTGCATATATGAAGATGCAAGACTTAACATTTGAATTTCTTCATTTAGTTGAGCCAACCCACAATAAGAAAAGTTCAACTAGTTTGAAAGTAAATATTAGGTTTACAACGAGATTTTTATATCAATTTTTTAATTTGTAATTCAGTTAGTAGAATACTGATGTGATAATATCGAAGTGCATCCAACTATGAGAAATTTCCATTTCAGATTAAGCCCTTAATAGAATAAATAGTCTTGCTAAATTATCATCTAGCTAGTTCTCCTACCATTCCAGTTGATCAACTCATATATAGTAAAGATGCTAGATAGATCTTGCAGTTAGTGAAATTGTTGGTTTAATATAAGTTTGGGCGAAGAAAAAGTTATTATACCTATGCTTATTCTTTGTCTTCATCCTTTCACCATTCATACAAGGAAATAAAGTGCTATAATTTCTTTAATGTTTAATTATTAAAAGGATTTAGATTATGGCCGCATGGTGTGATTTAGTATAAATTATATAATTTAATGCACAAAACAGCCAATGACATATGGGTTTTGTTATAAGAACCTTAATGACATATTGATCCTACAAAACTAATGTCATTTAGTCTAATTCAATGAGGTCCACAAACCAAGGGATACACCGCAAAATTTTAGAATTAGATAACAGATGGCACTATATTCTCTGAGGCCCCATTTGTTTGGATGGAAAGAAATAGAAAATAAAAAAAAATTGCAATAAAAAATGTTTGGTTGCAGAATTTATAAATAAAAACAAAAAGCTGTATATGTAAGAATAAATTGAAGACAATTACATGAAATTAGAATACTTGATTGATTACCTGTAGAAGACATTGTTGCAGATTTAGAATACCCTGTTGATTCTAAATACCTAAAAGTTTGAAGAAACTAGGGTTTCCTCTGTGATTCACACTCCCTATCACAACTTATAATAGGGTAAATTGTGGAGTTAGAATTCGACGTGAACACAGAAGGGACTTAGCCAAGTTTAAATAGAACTCTAGTACCCACCCATTATAGGCCTATGAGTTATGGGCCCGCACTTTTATCCTTACTAATCATTTAGATATCCAGCCCAAAATAAAAGGATCACTAATCATAAGTAGGCCTCAGATGCATCTCTCATGGATCATAAATCAGCCTGTTTTTATTAAAAACAAAAATAATTGATTGCAACCCACTATAATTCCTACAGTATATTGTACACTTTTTATGTTTCTGCCTACGGCATTTTTCAAACAAACTCATTTGGACATTTTTATCTTTCCCATTCGTACTACTATTAATTATCGTTATACATATATATATATGTATATAATATTTATGTAATATTATATTATATAAAAAATTATATATATTATATTATATTATATTATATTATATTATTATTTATTATATGAAAATAAAAATAAATAATATCCCATGCTTTTCTTTTCTAATTCCACACCTTTTTCTTTGTGTCATCGATAATGACATTTTTTACCCCTTGGACAATATGTTTTTTCAATATGGGTAGTAATGTTATTATCATACAAAAATTATTTATTATTAAAAAATAATTAGTCTTATAAAGAAATGAAAGACTAATGATATTAACACAAAAAAACCAAAGTGAATTTTTAAAAAAATTACTTAACAAATAAGGGCCCGTTTAGTAGGCAGAAAGGAGGGGATGGAAATGAAAATGAAAAAGTAAAAAAGTGATTTTGTAGATAAAAAATACCTATAATATCCTTACTTTTAACGATTGAATAATTATTATTAAAGAATATTAAATAATGATTGAATAATAATTATAGGGATAAAATTAAAATTTTCTCAAACTTTCCCATTTCTCTCACTCCCCCCCCCCCCCCCCCATTCTTACTACTGAACGGCTTGTAAGAATAATGAATTTCCAAAAAAAAAAAACTTATAAAAGCCACATTTCAATTTTTTAAAAAATTTAAGCCAAATAATGAAATAAAAAATCATGGAAACCAATTTAAAAAAATGTTCAAATAATAAAAAAAATTATTCTTGAATAAGGTCAAAGAAATTTCTATTAGAAGAAAGCACACATTTAAAATTAAAAAAAATTAATTCAAATAATTCTAAAAAAATTCTAATTGTATTACAATTGGAATTTCCGACTATATTTGCAATCGACACAGTTTCAAATTGCAATGCAACCAGAGCACATTTCCATCTGCAATGTTATTGGAAATTTTCGACTACAATACAATTAGAACTTATTCAACATCTAGAGATATAACTTGTTATGATTATATATATATATATATATATATATATATATATATATATATATTTGCAATCGACACAGTTTCAAATTGCAATGCAACCAGAGCACATTTCCATCTGCAATGTTATTGGAAATTTTCGACTACAAGAACTTATTCAACATGTAGAGATATAACTTGTTATGATTATATATATATATATATATATTGGTTTGTCTCTCCCTACTTTTTTTCTTTATTTGTTTTTCACATTTTTTTAGGCATAAAACAATTATTTTTAAATTTAATTGCCTCCAATAATAGTTCAAAAATTTTATAAACAAATAAATAACAAGAAATAAAATAAAAATATAATTAACTATATCACTTATAAAATTAATTATAAAAATATAAAAAAACTAAATAAGGTCAAATTTATCATCTAAAAATCTAAATGAAAGGTAATTGTGTTTAACTTTTTTAAAAAAATAAAACAATGAACATGATTATTATATATTAATGCATTTGATTTTTTTTTTTATAATAGTATTTGCGAAACAATGATTTGGTACATTATACTATACCTTATGTGATTTGAAATCATTTTTTTTTCTAAATGTAGGTATTTTTGTCTTTTAATTTTTATTACATTCTATTTTATTCCTATTTCATCCAACCAAACAAATATATTCATATGTAATTTCTTTCTTTTTCATTCATACCAAATATAATTTTTTTCTATTACATTCAATTCATCTTTCCATTTCCATTTCCATCATTAAAGAATTTGCATACCAAACAAGGCCTAAGTATAAAAGAATACAGACTTTAGAATATAATAGGATCTTATTTTTGCTTGTTATCCCAACAAAATAGTCATCCCATCTTAAGCATTAACTATACAAACATGAGCAAAGTAGCAATGTTAATGTTCGATCTTCATCATTTTCTTTCTTTTTATAAATTAGTGCTTCTCTTTAATTAAAACAAAGAATATATTTAAGTAAATTTTTTATATGTATATTATTAACATTTTTAATCAAAATATAAATATTTGTATTAATGACCTAACCACTTAATGTTGAGTTATAGAAAATATTTATTTATTATATTTTGATTAAAAAACTTGATAACAAGTAGTAAACAAATTGCATTGAATTTTTTTTCCTTAAAAAAAAAATGAATTGATATTTCAATCCTTGAAAGATATTCCTTATAAAAAAATCTTATATGTAATTCTTTATATATTTGTTGTCAAATTATTTAATTAAAACTTGACAAATGTATGATTCTCCAATAATATTTTAACAAGTATATAGTTTTTATAAATAATTTATAATTCTTAAATTAATCTATACACTTGTTATAATATTATTAGAAATTCATACATTTGCCATGTTTTAATTGATAAATTTAGTAGCAAAGATATAAGAAATGCTATTTAAATCTAATCCATTTCTTATCTCAATTAAGTTTTCAATTTTGAATTTCTCATTTTAGTCATCTAAAGAATGCTTCATCCACAATATCATCCTCGCATTAATTTTATTAACAAAATAATATAAAGCGAAACTAATATTATTGTTGTATGTTAAATTATTATTGGAATATTCATGGCAGAGCACTAAAACGATATGGTGCCATAGATAATTTGAGTAACACAGTGCTATCATATAACAAATTTTGAGTAACTGGTAAACATTTAACAATTACATTAACCTTTTGATAAGTCATATCACTTGTCGTTGTTAATTGACGTAATATTAAAATCAAATTACTCTTTACAAATTAAAAAAATAAATTAAAATGAAACATATATTTCAACATCAAAATATCAAAACACTCTTAAAACATATAATAATATTTTTTAAAAAGTTTGGAATGAACCTTTACGTAACCCTGTTGCTAAACTTCCATATCAAGTTATGGTGAAAATTATGACTCGGTTAACCTTATTGAAGGGGGCATCTTCAAACATCCTTTAAGCATCTTAAAAAAATGAAATTAAAAAAAAAAATTATTGTACTTGACTATCTTTATTTTAACGTTCTAATTTTTCTTCCAACTGTAATCACTCTTCCAATTTAATATATTGTTCCAAATAGAATCCTGCATTAAGATAAAGAGATAATCTAATTAGATTTTAACTTAATGAATTCAATGTGACACATTACCATAAATAAATATGAGAAACAACTACTCTTCCTGCTTAACCATACCGCCAATAAAGAGATACTATGTCACATTATTAATTGAGGTTTGATTCTTTTAGAAAATATATAATAAATAAAATTTTAAATGTACAAAATCAATAAAAATCATTTAAAAAATCCTAGCTAAATTGTATATAACCCTTTGAACTTTGGATAATATGTAAATAACGTCTCTGACTTTCAAAACTTGATAATTAATCCTCCCAAACTTTTAAATTAGTATAGATAATTTTCTTATCATTAGTTTATTTCTTATTTCACTAATAGAATGTGACACATTAGATGAGTTATTTGCATATAACTTAAAGTTTAAATAGATTACACAAAAAAAAATATTTAGGAAGGTTCATTGTAATATATCACGCGTTATTAATAAAATAATAAATTAACTAATAATAAGAAATTATTTACACAGATTTAAAAGCTTATAAAATTTATTGCCAAGTTTTAAAAATCAATCAATTATCTATTCATGATTCAAAATTCAACAGGTTCTGTCCAATTTAGCCAAAATTCTAATATTGAAAATAGAAAATCACTCATTTTTATTGTAAATGCATTATAAAGTGAAATAATTTAAGTATCAATTGGTAACTTCTCTCTTTTTACTTTTTTCAATTTTCTTTTTTATTGGACAATGAGCTTATATATTTAATTCATTGGATCAAATCAACCTATTCACATCAAAATTTAAAGATTCAAATTATTGTTCATTTGACTTTTAGGAAACTTTAGCAACCAAGCTATCCCAAAAAACAAAAAAAAAAACAAAAAATTGATAAGACATTTTAAAGAGTGAGTTCCCTATATTTATTTAGGTTTTCATTGGTTGGTATTTCAGTTAGATTGACTTTTACTTAGAAAAGGCTACTTGCAGAGGATACAACTTAGTGGATGGAGTAATTGTGTGTTTGGTTCTTCTTTTGGGAGGCTCAAAACCACATTTGCAAGGAAGCAACAATTTGTTACTTCTACACAAACGTGGTTTTAAAACAGGATTCCAAACACGCACTAAGTGTTACAAAGTATAACCGTCGATTTTCTAGAGACAGTACTATAATAGAGTTTCAAATTGAATAATCATAAGTAATTCTTGTTATATTTGAATGATATGGTTAGTTTTCAAGATAGATTTCTTATAGTTATTTAGATTTCCATTAATTGGTACCAGCAATAATATAGATTTGTTCCATACATATACACTTATTGTTCCTTATATATAAGAAGCACATCTTAACCAATGAGGAGATGTACACTTAAGAAATTTTCATAATGTATTCCACAGGTAATAATTTGACTGATCTCTTAACTTTTGATGAGGTGCTGTAAAAAGGGAAAGAAATATGCTTCAATGTTTTTTTTTAAGACATTAAACATGAATCAAACATAAGACCATTAAACTTAGAACAATAAATCCAATATGAGGCTGAAATTTCACTGGCTTTACTTTATGAAGAAAAGTAATGGAATAGGAACATGTCTTTGTGTGATGAATGATGTGGGAACTGGATTCTCATTATTGTACAGGCAAGCGTGTTAACTTCAGTCCCTTCAAGTTCAGAGATGATGCATGGCTCCGTACGTAAAAACATTAATTTAAACGTGGGTATTGTCGTCATCTTGACGCGTTGCAACCGCTTTGGTCGTTGCTTTTGTAATTGACATCAAAATTACACATAATATTTTAAATTTTAAATTATATGTAAATAATTTTTAATTTTTAAAATTTAACAATAAATTTTTAAAATTTTAAATTTATACAAACAACTATTTATTGGTAGATAGTGTGTTATTTTATTCACAAAACATGATGCATAATAAAATTATTTGCACATGACTTAAAATTTAAAAATTATTTACATAAAACTTACAATTTAAAAATATTATTTGTAAAAAAAAAATTTAAGAGATTTATTATCATTAATATGTCACATTTTGTTAATAAAATAATTGACTAATAACAAGAGATTATTTACATGAGTTTTAAAATTTAGAGAATTTATTGTCAAGTTTTAAAGGTGAAAATTATCTATACATAATTTAAAACTCAAAAATTTTAATTAAAAAAAATTTAAGTCTTTAGATCTTAGGTTGCCATTATTATTTGCTTTGTATCTTATTGTATTTTCTTTTAAATTTGTTTGGATGCCTCGACTAACCGCTGAGACAATTTTTTTTTTTAATTCTTTAAAAGATGGGCAGGTGTCTTCGCTCTTGCAGGGTCCGCCAGCCGAGAAATCAACTTTGATTTATTTTTTCAACTATGAATTTTATTTTTTTTAACAAAATTTTAGTCTCGTTTAATTTCTAAAAAATTAATTTAGTTTCTTTTAAAATAGTAAATTAATTAAAAAATATTTGAGTGAACCAATTAAATTAACTGCACTTTCCTCCTCTTATATATATATATATATATATAATATAACAAGTATGAATTATTATAAACTCATTTGATCATGTAAGGATTAAATCAATATTATTTGTGATAGTAAATTAAAACCAAAAACATATTTGAGTGATTCAATTTATTATCAAATATTTTTTTTATTAATATATTTGATTAGATCACTCAAATATTTTTTGGTCTTAATTTACTATCATAAATAGTAAATTAAGGAATCAACTTCAAAGAATAGCAATTCAGATATTAAAGAACTAAATGAATTTTGCTATGATGTATATTTTAGTTTAACACTTATTATATTTTGTAATTAAGAAGAGGAGAGAGTGTTTAAGTTAATTGGCTCATTTGAATAATTTTTTTTTGGTTTAATTTACTATTTGAAATGATACTAAGATAATCTTCAAAGGATTATATAGGAGACTAAAATCTTATTACATAAAAAACAAAATCAAAGTTGACGGGAGCAGAGACACCAATCTATCTTATTAAAAAAAAATGTTTCAGCTCATAGTGAGTCAAGAACCAAAAAAAAAAAAAAACTTAGCATATAAAGTAAATACAATTTTGCAATTGGGATCTGAAGACTTATATTATTATTATTATTATTACATAATTTTATGTCAAGGAGCCTTTGTTTGTCCATTGTGTTGTAATTGAATGAAAGGAATACATTAGTTCCAGATTAAAAAATAAATAAAAGAAAAAAGAAAGAAGAACAAGAATGAATGGGGGATGGTGGATACAAATTTGCACGGCATCAAAGCTAAATTAAGGAACAAAATTAGAACAATGAAACGAAAATTGTTATCACAATTATAGAAAATTATTATCACAATTATAACTGTTGAACCCAATAATCTCAGTTTGTTGTCAGACTCAATTTTAAATTAATTAATATGTTTTTTTAATTAAAGATATGCTATCCATGTCCAGACTAATAGATTGCCTAAAAGCCTAATCCGAGGTAATTAATATAATTATAGCTATTAAAACATATCTCTCTTTTTTAATTGCAGTTAGATAGTGTTCAAATCGACCAACTTCAAAGAGTGGCAATTCACATTTATAAGAGAATAATTCTTGACTAAAGTATTTCATATGTTTGTTATTAAATTATTTTAATAAATAATACCGTGGGTATTTTTTAAGAAAAATTATTTTTTCTTCTTGAAAAAGATGCTTATATTATAAAGCCTTTTACTATTATGAAAATACACGTAAATTTTTCTTAAAGTCAAAAAATGATTAAAATACTTTTAATAATAATATTGATTATTTTATTAAAAATATAATTTATTGGAAGTTATTTCTAAATCTTTATTTTAATATTATTGATTTTGTGTTAAAATAAAAATTTTAAATTTATTTTATTTTAAATTTTAAAAATTGATTATTTTTGTTCTCTCTCTCTCTCTCTCTTCCTGTGAAGTTACTGTGGCATCATCTGTAAGATACTGTTGTCTCTTCTCCGGTTTGTTTTCTACTGCTTTATAAAAAAGCTAAGCTGTGGTTAAACCCATGAATAAGCTTAGACTATCCCTCCTCTTTATCTCTGACGCAGCATAGAATAGATATAAAAACCCTAAGAAAGAGGGATAAATCATAGGCTAACTAACAAAGGAGAAGCTGAAGGAGAAGAATATTTGCAGCCGTAGATTTGTGAAAAGTGCAATATTTGTATATATATTTTTCTTATATCTGATAGAATCCTGAGAAGTTGTTGTTTTATAGATATAGTAATAATCTCTCATAAAGCAAAATGGGTAGAGGAAGAGTGGAGCTGAAGAGGATCGAGAACAAGATAAATCGGCAAGTGACATTTGCGAAGAGGAGGAATGGGCTTCTCAAGAAGGCTTACGAGCTCTCCGTCCTCTGCGATGCTGAGGTTGCCCTCATCATCTTCTCCAACCGAGGCAAGCTCTATGAGTTCTGCAGCAATTCTAGGTACTTTCTATATATATTATGCTCTGGTTAGCTTTCAATTTGTGTGCCTTTGGAGAAAAGTATTTAATTTGTGGGTTTTCTCTTGATTTTCTTTCTTGTTCTCAAGGGTTGCTTCGAGCTTTCATCTTGCTTGAGTGTTCTTTTTGCTGTTAGTGAATTTTTTGGGTAAATTTCTGTATATTTCATGATCAATATGTGTTGATTTTGCTGCGTCTATGGTTTTTGGATGTTCTGATTAATAGGGCTGGAGGGGGATTTTGATTTCTTTTCTTTTCTGTCTTTTTTAATGGTTTTTAAATGATTAGATCACAATCAGAGTATGGGGAATCTTCAAATCTTCACCTGATGATTAGTTCACGGATCATCCAAAATAAATAATTGGAAGAAGATATTCCTCATATGCAATTCCAATCTATAAATATATGGTTTTATTTAATATAATCTGATTACATAAAATTCCATATTATTTTCTTAATTTTAATAATTGGAGTGAGATTAACGGTTTGTATGTACATCTGAATCATAAATTTTCAAGAATTTGTTTCACTTTCTTCTTCCTAGCTAGTCAAATTTTGTAGAAGTCTGGCCTGCGGTGGAATATTCTCTTCCAATATATTAATTTTTATTTAGGTTTCCGTGGAAGGAGACGGCTGGGGGTTGTTCTTGTTTGGAACTGCAAAATTGAAACTTTAGTGAAATGATAGGCATGCCTAAAATTACATTTTAAGTAAATAACAATTATTTGGGAATTAATTAGTTTGAAGGTTTTAATTTATTTCAAATTTACCATATACCAAATACGACTCATTGATAACTCTTAACGTTCGATCAAGAAGGAAATTATTTATCTAATAAATGATAGGGAAATATGGACACTGAATTATTAAGTAAATCAAAAAATTGACAATAAAAAAAATGCGGTTTTGAAAATTCTTAAATCTCAAAAAATTTTCTTGCTTAGCAAGTGTTGGTTCCTTGGTTAAGTCCTGTCCTACTTTAATGTAATGTAATAACCTCAAATCTTAACGTTGGAAGCTGTAAATCTGTGATCAATACTGTTCAATATGAGAACCTAGTCAACATACTGACACTCTTTTGACAACTATTCTATACCTAGAATTCTATGTTGTACTAGAATTCAGTTAGATAATTGAATATTGTCAGAAAAAACATCGAGTTTCAATAGAAGGGCATAGTTTAAAATTAAAATCAATTACATATGATTGTCATTTACGCCTATAATTTTAAATTGTCACAATGTGTATGGTTTTCTCTTTTCTTGACCAACAAAAACAAAATTATTTTCTCTTTTTTTTTTTTTAGGAAAAGTTTGTGATCATTATGAGGGAAAAAAATACTGACAAAAAATTCCAATGAATATTCCAAAAAAAAAAAAACAATGAATTACCAACTGTCGTTGGAATCCATAGCGTAAATAATAGCTGTTACAGGTGTTACTTTTTTATTAGATTATATTTTGAGAGAATTATAAATAAAGATACAGAATTAAAAAAATTAATTTACAAAATTTATTATTATTAAATATTATTAATTTTTGTTAAAGTCAGTGATAATATATCTTAAAATAATGATAATAAATTTTACAAAATAATTTTTTTTTATCCTAATCCTTTGTTTGTAATCCTCTCTTATATCTTTGTGTACGTACGGGCTTTAACGGTAGATTTGGAAGTGAATGACAAAGAGAGAGAAAAAGGAGAAAGCAAGAGCATATGCAGAAGTTCTGCCCCTGAAAAGTAATGGAAAAAACTCGTGTTGGTTTTATTCATGTCACTCATGAAGGAGCCATTAAAATTAACATTCATTCCACAATAAAGTAGCTTAGATCTTCATTGATTGCCTGGTATGAGCGCTTTCAGTACTAGAAAATTGCTGGGTTATATTTTATATGCAAATGCTCTAAAAGATTTCCGAAAATAATTTTTTTTTCCTTGTTGGTGTTCATGTTTAATTATATACCAGATGATAGCTTCTCCCATGTATCATCATTTTGGCATCCTTTCTGTGGAGCTTACAGCTTTATGGTGGGACAAAAAAAAAAAAAAAAGCAGAGACATTTATGTCAGTATCTGCAATTGTAGGATTTAAGAGTTATGTTTATGTTTATTAGTTTAGAAGTGTCCTTAAAGATTAGAGAAATTAAAGTCTTCAATCTTGTATGCAGGTAGGATAATGTGTGAGATTAGAATAAGAGTCGAAGCTTATTACTGACTTAACTGGATTTCCAACAGAAATTTTATTTAAACAAAGTAAGATTACACATAAGTTCTCATAACATTTAACCGAAATCTTCCCAATTCTCTCTATACTTTAGAGGACAAAGCAAAAAACTTATAATTTCTTGCATGCATTAGCCTCTTGGTCAAAGCAATATCTAAGAATAAAATAAAACAAATTTACTTAGTGGCATAAGGAAACTTGCCTTTTCTTAGTTATGTATCATGATAAAAGTCTAATACTAAATAGAACTGAAGTCATGATCAACAAATCTTTGCAAGGCTTGAGTAATATGAAGCACTAAATAAAAATTCATTTCTATCACTGCCTTTGAGGAAAGTTCAAAAGTACGTACTTGACTATGAATACAAAATATCATAGTGCTTCTAGAGAGAGAAAAGGTTTACCACCTGGAGAAGCTAGATGTAAAAACAAAACTAAAGCAATTTACATAGAGGAACCCTTCTCAAAGGTTTGGGTCAATACTCGCCTGAATTCTAGTACAATTAATGAGATATATACACTTCTTTTTGTATGTCACTCAAGATAGTTTGTCCAATCCATTACCAATCAAGTTCAAACAAAAATTATAATTTTTTCTTTTGGGTTTTAACAAACAGTTATAAGTTGAATATAGATACACAAATTTGGGGTCCTCCATCTTACCTAAATATGGCGCCAAACTCTTTCTGAAGATGATAAAACACTAATCTGTATAAAGGCTATATGAATATCAGTGACTGCTCAAAATAAATATTCCTCTAATAATATTGTACACATTTACAATTGATATTGAGAGCTCTATAGAGAGGAAGTTTAGCTTTTTCATGAGCTTATATGATTTTTAGCAACCTTATTAGTTTAATCTTATGAAATGGTTAGTACTTAGGATTAATAGTACTTGATTCGTGACAAGAAAACCCAAAAAATATGACCAATGGGATAGCAGCGAAAATAAAGTTTCATTTGGGAGTTTTGCGACTAAGTGTTGGTTTTTTTCAATAATAAGAGAAATTAGTTTATTTTTATTGTCATTTTTTAGATTCATAAGTACTTTTGAGAAACATATATAAAGTAAATGCTATTTAGGGCTATCGTAACATTTGAAAACTTATAGTGCGTAGGAGCTCTTTTTTAATATTTTACAATTGGCCCATGATAATTTGCAATTAAAAATAACTCTATTTAAATTTTTTTCTCTATATTTAAATAAGAAAAAATTATGTTTAAAGATCAAGAAGTAAACAAATTTATTCTTAAAGACTTGTTACCACTAGATTCAAATGTTTGTTGTTAACTTCAATGATAATTATTCTAAAACAAATAAGGTCCTTAAAAATAAGTTTTTTTTTAATCTTTTTCGTTATTTATTATAATTCTCCCTTTGAATAACCTTGCCTTGGAAATTTGGTAATAGTTTTACTAAATAGTATACCAACATTCATGCAATTAACAATCACTATTATAAAAAACTCACCAAATAATGTGATGTTTGTCTCACTGTAGTTTGGTCTCGACTTGTGCACGAACACTTCATTAGTTATTGGTTTTGTTGTGTATTTCTCACATGTAAATTTGAGATTTGAATAGTAAAAACCATTAGCATTGAAGTTTCTATTGAAATCAAGGATTAAGATATTCCAGTTTCCAAAAATTAAAAAAAAAAAAGCATGAAGAAATTCCAATTAATTCATCAATCTCAATCTTTAATTTCTGTGTTGTATTTGTTGTTTGTAAAGATAATAAAACAAAATCTATCTACTGATTTCTGATTGGTTAATTATATATATCAACTCTTCATATGTTTAACTACAAAATAATTAATATTATTATTTTTGGTCCAATGATGTGAGTTAAGAAAGGGAACCTTGGCGCAATGGTAAATTTGTCACTATGTGACCTGAGATTATGGGTTTGAGACGAGGAAACAGTCTCCTGTAAATGCAAGGTAAGGTTGCATACAATAGACCCTGTAGGTCCGCCACTTCCTCGGATCCCACACAAGGCGAGAGTTTCGTGCATTGGATTGCCCTTTTAATGATGTGGGTTATGTATAACATTGGGCAACTATTTCCTTTTCTCAAACCTTCCTGATCTGGGGAAAATAACTCTGATTCTTACGCCCAATGCAAAGGACTTTACCAACTGAGTTAGTTGGCACAAAATGACTATTTGTGATATGAATAGTATTATAAAATTCAACTTAAACATCACAAAGAATGATTTATCAGCAGTTTCTCGTTTTATATGAAGGAAATACAAAAATGTTTGACATAGATTCAACTACAAAGTGATATAGAGTAATACAAATTGGCTATTACTGGGTAACAAGTAAATACTTATATCCTGTATTTTTATCATATGTTTTGTTTAATCTTAATTGCTTATTCTTGCATTTTTTTTAATTATTTCTGTAGATCAAAGCCACATATATTTTTATACAAAAATAAATAAATTAATCTAATGCCATTTATGCGTTGTCTGTTTCATTTTTTCAGCATGACTAAGACAATTGAACGGTACCAAAGATGCAGCTATGGAGCCTTGGAAGCAGACCAACCTGCAATGGAGACGCAGGTTAGTTCATTGGAAAAAGATATTTGGTTTTAGATAGAAAATTTGAACAATATATATATATGTATGTATGTATGTATGTATGTATGTACTTTTCAAAATGAGATTTTGATGCCTTCACGAAGAGGAGGAAAGATCCGTCAAATAGTAAAAGTTATACAACATAAGAGTAAATGTTACTAGCATGTCATCCACACCATGCACCCCCTGTCTCAACATCTAATTAAAATTACATGTTAAAAATTACACCTTAAAAAGTTAAGTAAATTTAAAATGAATTAAATTAATCCTTCTCTAAAATTTAAGGACTCTTCAACAGGGGTTGGCTAAATTGTAGGATCTAACTGTGTTGATGTAAAAGGTCTTCAATTCGATTCCTATTGGTGATTCTTAATTTGTTGGTAGTCCTATTGGCTTTCCTTTTTTTTTTTTAAACGATTTTTGACTTTCAATTTTCAGTTGTGTTGTTGCATGCACATATTCTCTTCCCTTTCTGGGCTACAATATTATGTAAATATACTGTCTCCTATGCCTTTAATGATTTGTGGCAAAGTCTATCTTTACCATATGCCCTTGTGCAGAGGTGCTACCAAGAGTATCTCAAGCTGAAATCAAAAGTTGAGGCACTACAGCGTACACAGAGGTGAAATACAACTATGATTTTGAAATGTCCTTGAAATAATTATAAACTAGTTGATCTAAAGATCAGACTAGCCCTGGGGACACTCACACTAGCAGACCATGAAAATTAGACATTTTAATTATATATGCAAATAATTTAAATCTACAATTTGTAGAAATCTGCTTGGGGAAGAATTGGAACACTTGGGCATAAAGGAGCTTGAACAGCTTGAACGTCAGCTGGACTCTTCATTAAAGCAAATCAGGTCAAACAAGGTATGCAAATTTGGTCATGTGATATTGTTGTAAGAATTTAATGTATTTCTTGCGAATTTTATTATTCATCATGGGAAGGTGTACTTGACTAATCAAAAGTTCCATAGGATAGCCAGCTGTTCCAATCATTTGCACTATTTTTTTGATAGTGGATTAGGATCCAACTTTCTTAATCTTCTTCCACTGGTCGCCATATATATATATATATATATATATATAACTGTATGGGCATTTTCTTTACCGTGCTTGTTCCTAACCTACATCTCTCAAATTTTCTTAAATTCATTTGAAGTGTTCAATAACGATTTTGTTTTTTTAACAAGACATTTAAATTTCTTAAAAAAGGAAAATGCCATAGAATTTTTATGTAATACACCCAAGTTATGCATTATATAATCATCAATGAATAAAATAAAGTACAAGAAATGGGAGCTAAATGGATCGATTTGCATCTTGAATTCATATTTCAATGTCTGATCCTAAACTTCCTTTGCCTTATATGCTCCTATTGCGTCTCTTGAATACATTGCCTTGTTGATAGTTCTCTGCGCTATGAGAGTCATTTTGCCTCTTTTCTTGTAGTTTCTACTCCTCATTTTCTGGCAATCTTATTCTAATCTAAAAATAGTCTTATTTTCACAAACCAAAAACCATTGTCTTCTTCTCCATAAAATTCTGGAACAAATGGAGGCTGAATACAACAAAAATCTATGGCTTTAGCCACGGTTTTTAATGGCAATGATTTTTATTGTTTTTGGGACCACTCCAAATCTTGTGTTTTTGCCCGAGACTGAACTCAATGGATCACTTGGAAGTTTGATTCAAACAGGCATTTAGAGGAAATATCCAATGCACAACATGCAGGTGCTACCGTTCAATTACTTTTATCCAGTCATGGGATGACACTATTGCTAGCCAAATAAAGTGAATATGGGTGCTTAGTTTTATGGATAACTTTCTATGAAAAGGTCAACTTTTTAGGAGGTAAAGTTTTCGCATCATTGGATGTAACTAAAAATTTATATTTTAATTTTTTTAATTTATAATTTAACCAATAAGTTATTAAGGTGAGAGTTCATCTCACGATGTGAAGCATAACCTATGTTTTGAACTCCTCCGTAGGATCATTATAATTTTATATACTTAGAGATAGACAATACCTTCAAGATGTTTTTATTTTCCTATTCCTTATCTGCAGACACAACATATGCTTGATCAACTCTCTGATTTGCAAAGGAAGGTAAAGCTGTGTTTAAAACTTTTTAATCATTTTTTTTATCTTTATAATTTATATACATATATGTATATATGCTGGGTTACTGTGCTTTTGATGGATGCACAGGAAGAGATGCTTCTGGAAACTAATAGAGTCTTGAGGAGCAAGGTAGCAAAAACCTCCTTAATCTTTCTAGCTTTACTGATATAAAAAAATGTGGTTGCTGAATTTGATATTGTCGATTCTTGTGGATTTTCTTCTATTTAAAGAAATATTTAAATCAGCAATTATTCAAATTCATTATTGAATTTTAAAAAAATAAAATACTTTACTTACAGTATATAAAGGTCAAAGGATTACATTTAAATGTGTGATTTAGTTTGTTTTACGTATCATTTTTCAAATAAAGAATAAATCAAATTTGAATTGAGTAACCCTTTTCTAATATATACTTTGGTAAAAATAAGATCTTTCAGGTTTCTTAAATTATAAATTTCAGTTTTTGATGGTTGTCTTTCTTAAAGGAGTGTTGGACTTAAATCTTAATGGGTGCTTCTTCCCCTTATGAATGAACTCGCGTCAAAATTGTGGTTGGCTCCTCATTGTGGATAAAATTCACATGGACACTTTTGGTGAAGGGAGGCAAAAAAAAAAAAAACAAATGGATAGAGATCTTATAAAATACAGGCCACTATTTAAAATTTGAAATTTAAACAAGACAGATCTTATTCTGATAGATAAATGAATTTTTAATTTGATCTTTTACTAATTTTTTCCCCTTAATAGTTAAAGTGCTTATAATATGTTATGAGTCCCACATCGGAGAGGTTTCCTTGAGTGGGAGGCCTTATAAGGACTTGGGCTCTCCCACTCCAATATTTAGCTTTTGGGGTGTGGTTCTCCCAAGGACTTATACTCATAACAATTGGTGCTTTCGTTGAGAGTCGGCCAACCGGAAAGGGCTGCCTGCGTCGACGGAGGGGCTGACCGTGATCGTGTGAAGCACCGCTGTCGCAGAGTGGAACCGTCGGGACGCCGGCTTCCGAAGGAGGTGGGAATGTTATGAGTCCCAAATTTAACTCTCCCACTCCAATAGCTCAATTCATAACATAATATTAATGCAGCCTACAAATTTAGACATTATTATCTTACAAGTCAAATTTGATGTCCAAGTCAACTAAATTGAAGGCCAGCATTATAAGCATTGTAATAATTGAAAGATTAAATTGAAAGAAATGATTTCTCAAATTTATTTTTTTTTATAACAGCAAATTTAAAGTATTGAATATTCATCAACTAAAGTTTAAATTTACCTTATATTTTAACTACCCTTTGCGTCCCTGGTCCTCCTATTTTTGTATACCGTACTCTTTAAAGCCTAAATTTGTGAAGAGGATATGAAATCAGCATGTATATTTTAGCACCTTATTCACTTGTGGCCTAAGTAGTCTTCTAACCTAAAGCCTTAAAATAGAAACTATTGATGAGAGAAGCTGAGAAAAGGTAACCAGGGTCTGGTTCAACACACTCCTGCTATTCTCCACCATGATAGATTGTTAGATACTGTAAAAGCTTAAGATTGCAGAGAATACAGAAACTCAATCTTTTGTACATTAAATTTCAACATTCCAACAAGCATCCTTCATCATCGTTTTTCTCTTTATCCACAAACTGCTTGCTTTTAGTAGCTATTCAAAATTTTTTTTCCCGGGTTTTTATGTACGTAGTGCCCTGTGCTGTTTGATTGTGTCCAAACTTTTCATGTTTTTGTGCAGTTGGACGAAATAAATATAACCCTTCAACCATCATGGGAAGCTAGGGAAGAAAATGATCCATACAGCCGCCACCCTCCACAATCCTCCGAGGGATTCTTTGAAATTGCACAATGCAGTCGTACCTTGCAGTTTGGGTAAAGATCCTCTCCCTGATTGCTGAAAATCTGAAGTAGATGTTTTGTTTTGGTGTTACGACTAAAGGGTGTTTTCAGGCTTAGTTTACTTTAGGTTAAATTCTTTTTCTGGACGGTTACCCCCATCTCGTGTTAGCTTGATGCATTTTGAATTTTACTTTGAAATGCTTTTCAGATAAAATAACTCAAGTTGATAAGAAAAGATGACATCTGTTTTACTATAAAGGAACAAACTCCATTAGGTTAAACCATTAAAGAAGATCATTTTTTCAATTAGTATGGTGGCTAATGGTGTCCTGCTTTGTTCAAAAGTTAGATCTTTTATTTAGGCAATCTTAAAGACATATTCTCTTCTGCCAATCTGATACATTTAAAATTGTGTTCTCAAAATACTCTCAAGAGTTATTGAGGGAGCCCAAATTGACAGGAGAGATGCCATCCCTTTTTACTAATTTAGCTAACTCTCTTTGTCAAGGAAGATAATATTAGTTGGCAAGCAGCTGATTCCTTATTTTCTTTTGCAGCTATGGTTCTGCAGAAGCAAATGAAGCTGGAGGAACAGTAGGAACCTCAGCCCAAAATGCTAGTGAATTCATGCCAGAATGGATGGCATGATATATTGAATTGCTAATTAACTCAGCTTAATTCCTGAAATTCTCCAAAGATGATGATATATGATGCTTTTGTAGTGATCTTGTTCATGAAACACACGCTGTCACCTGGAAAAGCGGGCTGTAATAAGTGTTAATGAAAACCATGCAACATAAAACATTTTGTATTCTGAACAATAAGCTTGTTTCTTTGACAAAATTTGATATGAAGGAGGGGTTTGTGGTACTGGCTAGATGACACGTGTACCTTATGAAATTTTTTTATGTGCATTATTTAGTTTTTGCATGCAAAAATTTAAGATTGTATCCATCTACCTAGGCCTCAGGTGCTATATCCTGCCTCATGCGCTAAACCTTACAGAGCACGCATGTAAAAATTACTTTTATTTTATTGATATTAGAGTTGAATACCATATACAACTATATATATATATATAGACTAGAGAGAGAGAGAGAGAGATTCTTTGTTGTTTTGTTTTTCTTTGGCTGACATCCTGCAGGCATATCAAATTTGAAAACCGATTGGCACTCAAAAAGCTACTAGGTCCTCTTGCATTGATTAGCACTGGTCCTAATTTCAATTGACAACATCAGGGCAGGAAACAGAACTACAAAAAAGTAGTTCAAATAGACAATCGTGTGTGGCTCAAGGAGAAAGGACTACTCGACAAGCTACGAGCCCGTTTGACGACATCACAGACAAATCCATTCTTGGTTCTAGTGCTATCCTTTTTTTTTTGGTGGGGGGGGGGGGGGGGGGGGGAGAGATCAGTTTCAATAGCTAAATTGAATAGAACTTCCCGTTATTAGATACACATTATTAAAATGTACAAATATAAGGCTACGGAATTAACTTTTTCTTATTTTTATAATTTTCTTTAATTTATATTTCATATAGAGAGAGAGAGAGAGAGAGAGAGAGAGAGAGAGAGAGAGAGAGAAAGGAGTAATCTTATTTCAAAATGAGAAGAAGAATCATTTTAGATCATAAATTAATTGTCAAAATTATAATAAAATTATTAATACAAAAATTTAAAAAAATATTACATATTTATTTCTTCCTCTTACACAGACATGCATGTGCGCACACATATACATGCATATAATATTTTGAAAAAAATATTGTATAGGATCTGTTAGATAAATTTATTATTTTGTATGAGGATGATTATTATAGAATTTCTGGAATATAATAACATAAATTTGCAATTAGCTAAAAATTTATTGAGTTATATTTACACTTTTTTTGTTTGAATTAAATGAGAATCAATGTATTCTAAGATGAAAAGAGGGGAATGCCAAAGGATAATAAGATCCTATAACCATGGAATCATTATTGTCGATAAAGCTTACAGGAGCAGAATTGTTGCTATTATTTTTATCCCCAAAAGATCTGTCACAAAACGAAATTGTCACTGCAAGCTTTAGTTAGTGACACTAAAACATCATGAGTAAAGATTTTAAAGTTATTCTAACAGCTTACATAGCCGTCGATAGAAGTTTTAGTAACAGTAAAAAATCATGGGTAGAAGAAAGCAAATTTGACAAAAGTTTAGATTATATATACAAGTAAATTGGAGCTATACCGACAAATCTATATCCATGACTACGGAAATCTACCGTCTCTGCTCAATCAATTCCCTGTAGTGCCTCCACATGTTCAGCATCCAAAGTGGGGGGGCCAACCTGCTTTTCACTGCATGCATCCCATCCATGAGAGTGAGACCATGAGGGATTTTCTGGTGTAGGAGTAGCAAAAGAATTATCCGAGCGTGATACGTTGTTTTGAATAAAAGCCACTATTCAAAGTTTCCACCAAACGATTAATATTAGGACCAATTTTAAAGGTTGATAATCTTCATCATAGAGAACTTCGATTTTTGTTGTTGTTCTCAAATCTCACCTTAAGTCTTTATTCTTGTCCAAAATAATATTGCAGGAACCACTTTATTTTTTATATTACTTTAACTTTTTATGCATGCATGTCAATTTGTTATTAATGAAATAATTATACGAAGCTAAATATAGTGTCTTGGTTTTCGATTTGCCCTTTCAAGCAAATGTTAATTTGCTTCGTATATATTTTATAAGGGGTTTTGTAAGTAATGACTACTGATAGGGATGGCAATAAGCTGGGTTAGGATAGATTTTTAGCTATTCATCCATACTTTGTTCACTTGTCATATCTTCGTTTTATGCCTCCACGGTTTTTTTTTTTTTTTTAATTTTTCTCCATACCCAAACTCTATGAGTTTTTGGACAAGGCAGGATGGACAAAACTCTTATTCACAATAAATTCAGTAGAAAAATAAAAAAACTATTTACCAGACGTAGTATTGGAGTACACAAATAGAATGATGGAATGAATAATTCTTTTTTGGGTGAACGAGAAGTATGCAACACTATGATATATAACGTTATATATAGAGCAAATTTACAAATGAGTAATAATAAAATTTATAATTTCAACATTAACGACGGTGCCCTCAAATTTTATACCGCAAGATATTATTACTCGTCAAAAAATAAATGTCCAATGGAACTTCTTCTGATAGAAAGTGGGAGACGCAACGACCAAGTTTCCGAAAACAATTTAGCAATAAAGGTGCTGTGCTGGTGGTGATGATGGTTGGATGGTGAGGGAGCAGACTCTTACGGCATTGCTTCATCTCTCTTATATATGATAGCGATGGTGTAATGTGTTTGTTTCTAGAGATTCCCCCCCCCCCCCCCCCTCCCCCAAAAAAATCTTTATTTCTTTTCTTCTACGCCAGAAACAAATTAATTAGCTGCAAAAGAAGATTCCATAATTATCTGTATATCTTCATAGAATTTTATAGAGAAAGCAACCATGAACTCAACGTATACTCTTTGCATATTTCTTTTTTTATTTTTGCTAAATTCTTTCAAGCGTTAATTTTACCTAAATAATATTTTAAAATTTTATTTATTGTTCGCCTTTATACTATTAATCTTTGTTTCCATAAGAAAACTCAATATATATTTCATCAAGACAACATAATTAATGATCTTAATAATTTAGACAAGTTAAATAATTGAGGAAAAATTATACTTTTGGTCATTATTGTTTCATTCAAATTTTAATTTAATCCTTATATAGTTTAAAATTTGTAATTAAATCCTTATAGTTTAAATAATTTTTAATTCAGTCATTGTTATTATATTTTTGTCAATATTTTGTTATATATGTAAGCTAATCTTACTCTATTATTTATATTTTTATCTCTTTTATTAGCATAAATAATATATATTTAGAATGCTAAGGTAATATTTGATTAATTATATCAATAAAATTTAAAAGAATACTACAAAGGGATTAAATTAAAAAAATTGTAAATTATAAAGATATAATTACGAATTTTTAAATTATAAGAACCAAATTAAAAAAAAACTATAGGGATTCAAAGGATAATTTTCTAATAATTATTGTAATCATAATAACATAGTTGACAATGACGTAACAAAAACTATACAATTAAATACCTAATTATAAATAATTGTTTAAAATATATTATATTTAACTAACATTCGTAACAAATGTTTGTTATGTAAAATATATATATATATATATATGTTATAAATTTTTGACTATTTAAGTCTAAAAAAAAATTACCGATTTGAAATTTATCTTTTCAAAAAATTATAATTAAGATCGATTTTAATTTAATCATAAAATCAAAACTTTGGTGAAAATATATATTTTTGAAATAGCATCACATGGCACTTGTTTAGATCTAGCGACGCTAATATTCCTCAAAAAAAGCAAAATGAAAAAATGAAAGGAAAGAACAATCATGAGACAAATGAGTTACAGGATTTATTCCACACTGCACTTCGATGACCTATCTCAATGCAAAACTAAACTAATTAATTAATGAAATAAGTAATTAGTGGCTAGACATCTTCCTTTATTTATATGCTTCACATTCATGACAAAAGCAAAAAACAGAAACCAAAACAAAAGCAGAACGTATGACTATAAATTGCAGTAATTGATATTAGATTTCCATTAATATATGTACTAAAATGGCTTTAATTCATTGTACCTATACAAAGAGACCAAAAAGAACCTAGTGCACAAAAAAAGCTAAAGAACAAAATGTGTGTTTACCTTTTAATAATCTATTTCAACACAAAAAATCTATACTATTTTGATTTTAACTACATTTTCTCCAAAGCAAAAATTATGTACTTTAAAATTAAAGTTAGGACCTCCAAGGCCGTACAGGGCAACTACTTGCAGTTTTAATGGCTTCAAAATATTCCCTCCAATCTTTTTTATTAAAAATAAAAAACTGTTTTATTGATATTAAGAAAAATAGTTAATATGAGTTTAACTCATTTATTAAATTCAAATTTGATAATTCTTTCTTATTTTACCCATTTTTATTTTATTTAAAAAAACATTATATATTGTTAAGTGTATTTAATATAATAATAAATGAAGGATAAAAAAAAATTATTATTTAATAAAATAAAATAAAAACATATTATGTTTCTTATATTTTGAGACTAAAAAAATCTCTTTAGATTTTTTTATAAAAAAAAACCAGAAGGAATACTAATTAGTGATTACCACGAGATAGCAAACATATAAGTTGTCTGAGATAATATAAACGATTTGGTTTAAGATCTATATATTAATTTCTAATTAAGTAACCAAACTAGATTCATTTAAAATTTCAGGTATCTAATGACTAAACTTGTAGTATAGAATTAATTATTTTTATTTTCAGAATAATAGATATATAGATGCAATTAAAAGGTGAAGTTGTGATTAATAGCCAACAATCTTTTCATACATTCAAAGGACTTATCAAACTAACCATAATAGCGCCGCACGTCAATGGACTAACGGATGGATTTACGTAATAGTCTTTGTCCGTACGATGGGGACAATGTCAAGACCATCACAATTTTTTAACTGCTGAGAAGAGAGAGAAGAGAGATAAAAGACTAAAAGAGTGATAACAAAGAAATAATAGAATAATCAAACACTTGCGGTCGACACTAGAGAAGGCAACATTGTACAGAAGTCAACCAATGGGAGATCGACACCGCAACGCGAAGAAAACATCCCTAATTTTTGCCCCAAGAAACCTCCCTTGTCACTTTTTATGTATATATAGGCTGAGGCTCACCCTCACTCTCATCTCACGCCTCCATACTTGTCCAGAAGAAGAAAAGCACACACATAAACTAACATTTCTCCTTCAATTCCTTGGGTTTCCCTTTTTTGGGTTTTACTTGGGAAAAAAGTTAAGAAAGAAAAACAATTTTAGGAGGTATTATTATTATTATTATTTTATATAAGATTATTGAGCATGGGGAGGGGTAGGGTTCAGCTGAAGAGGATAGAGAACAAGATCAACAGGCAGGTGACATTCTCAAAGAGAAGAGTTGGTTTGCTGAAGAAGGCACATGAGATCTCTGTGCTCTGTGATGCTGAGGTCGCTTTGATTGTCTTCAATCACAAAGGAAAGCTCTTCGAATATGCCACCGATTCTTGGTATATAGATACATATATATATACACACAACTACGTCAACTTCCTTGCTCTCTCTCTCTCTCTCTCTCTCTATCTATCTATGTAAATATGTGTATATATTATATTTGCCCTATTTCTCCACTTTCGTTTATTTTTGTGATTTTTTTTTGGTTCGGCACTTGAGAAGGGTTTTGATTTGGGCTGAAAACTGAAGGGGAGAACGTTTTTGGTTATTAAAATTTTATTTTTGTTCTGATCTAATCTAACATTACATATTTCTTATTTAGTAGTTGTGTGTGTGTGTATATATAAATAAAGCTGGGAGGGGTGGTTTTTGTTTTTTTAAAATAAGGTTTCTGGTGCATGTTAAAGCTTAGGTATGTCGCAAGCTGTAGTATAACATTAATATTTGCTCTATTACTCGAGTTTCTTTTCATTTCCCCCTTTTTTTTTTGGTTTTGCACTTGAGTAGGGTTTTGGTCTCTGGGTTGAAAAATGAAGGGGGAGAATATTTTTTGTTATTAAGATTTTATTTTTGTTCAGGTCAAACAATATTTCTTATTTATTAGTTGTGTTTTGTGTGTGTGTGTGTATAAAGCTAGGAGTTTTTTGTTTTTTTTTTAAGGTTTCTGGTGCATGTAAAAGCTTGGCTATGTCACAAGTTGCAGTATACATAACGTTAATCTTTGCTCTATTTCACCAGCTTTTTTTATTGCTATTATCATTGTTTTTTGGTTTTGGTTGAAATTAACATGAAGGAGGAAATGTTTTTCGTCATATAAGATTTTATTTTTGCTCTGATTTCTTATATTGATTGTATATAAATAAAGCTAGGAGGGATTTTTTTTTAACAGGTTTTTTGAGGCCATTGCATGTAAAAGCTTAGATATGTGTCCCAAGTTGGAGTATAATAACGCTAATATTTTCTCTCTATTTCTCTAGTTTCTTCTCTTGTTTTTGTTTTGCACTTGATGAGAAGGGTTTTGGTTCTGGTTGGAATATAGAAGAAAAATGTTTTGGGTTAATTATAAGATTTTATTTTCCTTTAGGTCAAACAGTTTTTCTTCTTGATTGTATATAAAAAAAGATAGGAGGTTTTTTTTTTAATTTACTGGTTTTTGCGGCCATTGGATGTAAGAGTTTAGCTATATGTGTGTCACGAGTTTCTTTATATGTTAATATCTATTTTTCATTTAGCAGAAAAAAAGAAAATCGCTTCGTAAACTAGTTAGAAAAATGGTCTATTTTATTTTTAAGTGCTTGAGAAGAGTCTCTGTTTCGGGTTGAAAAATGAAGGAGAAAATATTTTGGGTTACAAAATTTCATTTTTGTTCAGATCAAAGGGTATATTTCTTATTGATGAGAGGTGTGTCTTTACTCTTTACAGGTTTTAGGGCATTTCATTTAAAACATCTAGCTTTGTGCCAAATGTTCCATTAATATTTCATTAAGCAGAGACAAATTAAGAGGGAAAAATCGTTGAGCAAATTCTAGATAAGTTAACAGTTTCTGTATGGTCTTTTCGTTGCTGCAGCTTTGATTCAGAGTTCTATCCGATCCTAGGTTAGGAAAATCATAACGTACCTGATCCTACATATCAAGTCCTCACTTCTTTTTTTCAATTTTTAAATTCATTTTATGGTTCAATTCATTGATGATGAGGTGGTGGACTTCTGGATTAGTTACTTGTCATGTTGATTGTGGAGCTCAAGTCCTTTCCGCAGCACGTGGAAGCAAGAGCTTCTGCTGCAACTGCTTTTGTTTTTTAATTTTCTGATTTAACAAATATTATTTTAAACTGTAATTTTATCTAATGTATAGCATTAATAGTTTAGAATGATAAAGTGTTAGGTTGTGGTAGTTTAAGGAGATAAAGAACTATAATTTAAGCTTCAAATATTAAAGTTATAATTAGATTATAGTTCAAGATAATTATATGAAAATTTTCCTTTGAACTAAACTTAAAGATAAGAGTTATGTAGATATATCATATTAAGTTTTTCTACAAAAATATGACATATAGTTAAAATTTGTTTTAAAACTCAATTATGTAATATTATGTTGTGACAGTTTAAAGATGGTAAAGTTTTAGTTCAAGAGAATTATATGAAGTTTTTTCTCTTAACTTTGAATCAAACTTTTAAACAAAATTTTTTAGGCAATTAGTATTAAGTTTTTCAATAAAAAATGACATATGATTACATTTTTTTAAAGGACCAACCATACAATATTGAGTTATAAAAAATTAACATTTACTTTATTATATTTTTATTGATACACGTGCAAGTTGTCTGCTTTAATTTTCTTCTTCTTCGGGTGCTGCTGCTGCTGCTGTTATGGTCGGTTGCTTTTTCGTGTCTGGTTTGGAGCTTCAAGTGAAGTCCTTTCAGAAGAGGGCTTGGAAAGAAAGCAAGAATGTTCACTATGATTTTCTGGTAGTAGTAATGGGGATAGGTGGCTGCTCTTCGCTGGTTAGGGACTTAAGGTTGTCTTGTATCAGCTCTAGCTTATCTTGTGGGTGCAGTTTCCTAGATGAACCACGTGTCAAGACTAAATTACCTTAAAGAAAACTGCTTTAAACTTTTAATTAGATAAGAGATTCGGGAAGACATCAACTGAAGAAAAAAGAAAATTTTTACACTAACCCTTGACTTTTTGTTTCATGAATTTCATTGCAGTTACTTAAAAAATTGTATTAATTGACATTGATTTAACTGATAATTCATAGTTACTGACATAATCGATTATTTAACTCCTAAAACAATTTATGGGTAATCTATTTTAGATAAGTCATTGGTCATGATTAGTCTTAATTAACATAGAATATTTTGCACAAATATTTTAGCTGATGGTTTCATTTGGGAAAATATTTGACTAGTTTAAGAAGAATTACGACATAAATTTGCAATATAATATAAATTTTAATTAGCTGCCTGCATATTTTTAACTCGAACGTTATATCAATTCTTTTCATCTTTCTGATGTTTGAAATGCAAACTTCTTTTCCTTTTTGATTTTACGGGTAATTCAATTAAGATGGTTAAGATTAATTTATAAATTAGAGGAAGTAATATATATGGTACATATATATGAAGTAATAGACCACATAACTAGAAGTTGCGTATGCAATTACTTCAAACAAGGCTTGATTGGGATCATTATGTTAATCTTCGTGGCGTGGCTTCCACTTTGTTATATATATATATATATATATATATATTTGCTCTGGTTGATACTTTTCTACTCCTAAGGAAGAATAGTAGTGAATGCAGATTGGTGTGCTTTGGCAGTATAACTTTATTGTTGCTGAATGAAGAGCTCTAACCTTTTTTTTTTTTGGGGGGGGGTTCTTAATACTTATTAAACAGCATGGAGAAGATACTGGAACGCTATGAAAGGTGTGCCTATGCTGAGAGGCAGCTTGTTGGAAATGATTCTGAGACACAGGTTTGGCATTAGATATGAACATGACTAAATTTATTATTTAGTCTTTCAAAATATCACTGATTGCCTTGTGAAAAAAATAATAATGCAGAGTTGAGTCTTTAATTTTATTAATCTTTGAGTCAACTTATTTGTCTTTTTGTGAGCCAATAGAAGGATTAAATTGGATCCAATTAAAGGATCCAAAGATTTTTTTTTTTTTGGGTAAAATTATATTTTCATTCATAAAGGGATTAGTTTACTTTCAATTCAGGATCCAAAGAAAATTTTCTTTTTTGTAAAATTCTATTTTCATTCATAAAGGGATTGGTTTACTTTCAATTTAGTCATTTATACTTTTTTTAAAAATTTAATTCTTTAATTTTTTGAAGTCACCTTCTCATCCCATCTTTGTCTATAAATTAACATAAAACCTAATTGAATGCTGATTTACACCTATTTTCAACTCGCACCTGCATACATTTAGTCCACGTTAAATAATTACAAGCCCCAATTATAGGAACTCTAATTTCATGTAATTTAATACCTTTGAAGTTCTCACTGACTTCCCACAAATATGAAATCAGATTTCCTAATTTGGATGTTAAATATTTGATGTGGGTTGAGTGTGTGCTAGATTTGCGTTAACACGTGTGAGTCAACATCCTATTATGTTCTACCTTAATTTATGAACGTGGATGGGATGGAATGGCAATATTTGTGAAGACTAGAATAAAGTACATTCCCTTACCCCAAAAAAAAAAAAACCCTACTTGTCATGGACGAAAGCAATAAGATCTTACTCCATCTTTTTTCCGGGACAGAATTTGAATTGAGTGATACCTTTTGAAGATTATTATGATATGATTTTAGTATATAAACATTTCCTAGAGATGTGCAACAGGCCAATAAATATATAGCTATGCTAAGCTATGTGTTTTCTTATACCTCTGCAGGGAAACTGGACCATTGAGTATTCTAGAGTGAAGGCTAAGATTGATCTTTTGCAGAGAAGCCAAAGGCAAGTTATATGCTAACTAGTTCATTAGCGATATGGTTGGCTATATGCTTTTAGTTTTCTTCAATGCGTTTGTTTGATCTTTCAAAGTTCTTCAGAGCTGAATGTATATTAATTATTATGCCTTTTATTTTCAGGCACTATATGGGAGAAGATCTGAGTTCACTGAGCCTGAAAGGGCTTCAGAGCTTAGAGCAACAGTTAGAAACAGCTATCAAACATATCCGTACACGCAAAGTATGTATGAAACAACTGATCAACCTTAAACATATATATATATATATATATATACGTAATTCACAGTGAGTGTTTCACTAACTTTCTTTCTTCTTTAATGGCACTGAGATATTTTATGTCTTTAATTTATTAACAGAACCAGCTCATGTACGAGTCCATTTCTGAGCTTCAGAAAAAGGTAGGGTCTTTAACTCTCCAAGCTGATTTCAGCTTTGTTTTAAAGCTTTGTTTTCTGTCCTGACAGGTTCTATCTGTTTCATTTTCTTTTCCGAGAAAAGTTGATTTTGTTTCTACTAAATACTAAGCACTTTCATACACACACACACATATACTTGGTTCAAACTAATTAAAACTTCTCTCCAAGTGATCTTAAGGATGCAGTGGTTTATTTATATGTAAACCTCAGATTTTCATATTGTTCTATATATATATATATATATATGACAGGAGAAAGTGATACAGGAGCAGAATAGCATGCTTGCAAAGAAGGTAATTTGACTTAACTATATCTTGCCTAAATTTTTGTTTCATAATTTTACTAATAGTCATGGTTCTTTATGTTATAGGGCAGGCATTAATTTTCTTGTTTTGTTGGCATTATTATATAAGACATAAGACTAATAATAGGATTCTTAATTATATTCCAGCCTTTTCTCCTTGTTTTACTTAATTTCTCAAAGGGCGAATGTGTTAGTTTGATTGTATCTCTAAAAGCATAAATTATAAGCTAAGTGAAAGTCTTGACTATATATATGTGACATACAAATAAAGATTTTTAATTCTATGTTAAAAGAGCTTAATTAGATCAACTTGGAAACTCGATTTGTTATATAAGAACTCAATTTTTTTACTTGAGTATATCGATAAATTTTCCTCAAATTAGGTATATAATAAAAATAATATACATCATTATTCTGTTTATATAATTTACAATTTTAAAAGTTGTGTTAAATGAATAAATTCATGTACATATTTTAATGAATAAAGAGGGGGATATATATATATATATATATATTGGTTCATCCAACAAACAAACTTTAAAAGTGGTTCATATATATGTATTTATAAATTAAGAGAAGAATAAATGTACATTGGTTCATCCAATGGATAAATGGTTAATGTATCTTTTTATGACCAATGAACAAAAGGTGAATACACTTCCTTATATGCAATGAACAAAGGAGATAAAGAGATTTCCCTATTATTTTTAAATAGATTACTATATTTTTGTAAAGTATGGTTGAGATTAGTTTTATACAAGTTTAAAGTATTTTCAAGTTACAATAGTAATGAATTTCTTCACTTTACTAATCAAGAAATTCACAAAAGTTTCATTGTCTTCTAGGAGAGTACCGTCGTCAACCTTTTAGCAACTACATATTGGAGCAAATATCTCTTTAAAAAAAATAACCCAATCATGCCCTGAAACAACTCATTATATAGTGATCTTAGCTTTCAACATCATTTTTTTTAACATCTTGTTTCATAAATTACATACATCTCTCTTGTATTACATAAAAATTTACATGCTATTCCAGCATTTTGATTATATTAACTTATCCTTATTCTTATAAGCTTTGAAATCCTTATATTTGTTGGCAATTAGTTAATGGAAATGCAAATTCATACTATAACCTCTTCAATTATGTATTCTCCCTTTATTTAGTCTTAATTAATATTGTTCAATTGTTCATAAAAATTTGTATTAAATATTTTGTCATATATATTAACATATATACGAAAGATAAAGAATTTTTAGAAATAAAATAGATTAACGTAATTCACGACATCCGTTAGCTTGCAACTTAACAGAAGGGAACTTGTGCGTCATACTAAGATTTAAATTAAGATCTAGAAGGTTTTGTGTATTTTATAGATAAACAATTAAGAATTGGGATTTAGTGTAATTATTTTCGTCATAGTTCATGAGGATAAATGCTTTTACTCTTTTCTTTTCATTTATATATCTCATGGCATATGTTGTGATATTTGGAATGAAAATAGATCAAAGAGAAAGAAAAGGCTGCTGCACAGGCACAGCAGGCACAATGGGAGCAGCCAACCCATCAAGCTAACACTTCTTTCTTACTACCACATCCACTTCCCACTTTAAACATGGGGTAAACAATATTTTATATGTGAAAAATAGTCTTATTGAAAATTATGTTTAACATATTTATTTATATATTTGTATGATGAACTTAATATATTTGGATATTTAAACACTTTTATTTTACATACTACATATATACCATGATGTTATTACTTTGAATAAATCACAAAACATCCCCTAGATTTTCTTAGAATTACATAAATTTTTCTATTTTTAAAATATATACAAACTTTTCATGAAATAAAAAGTTACTTTATATTTTAGTTTAATTTTAAATTTTTTTACCAAAATATCCTCTATTTAAACTAGTTTAAAAAATAGATGTATATAGGTTAATAAAGGATATTTTAAGTAAAAAATTTAAAATTAGACTAAAATATAAAATAACTTTTTGTTTTATGAGAAATTTATGTATATTTTTAAAAATAAAAAAGATTTATATAATTTTAATAAAACTTAAGAAATTCTATTATATTCACTCCATCCTTAGCAAGTTCTGATTTTGAAAAATTTTAAGCAGATTTAATTTACAAAATATATGCAAAGTAAGTTAATTATAAAGATATATTTTAGCAAATCAAAAATAGATCTCATAAAAAAAATGTCCTACGTACTTATGTGTATTTCTTTTATGGCTTAATTTATATAATTTTTTTTATAGGTCAGGTCCAAAAACCTTTGGATTTCCTTCTTTCTCTTCTTAATTATTGTTTAGTGACTCGTAGTAAAAGGTAATGGCGGTGACATTAATTAATATAAATGCAGTGGGAATTACGGAGAGGAAGCAGCAGAAGTAGGGAGGAATGACCTTGATCTGACCCTGGAGCCACTATATGCCTGCCACCTGGGATGTTTTACTGCATGAACTGCTTAATTATTAAGAAATCTTCAAAAGCAGCTTTCGTTTGCCTCATTTAGTTTTCTCTCTTTTTTTTTTTCCTTTTTATTGATCTGTTGTCTCTGTTGAACTGTAACTATGGTGAGGCATGAATTATGTTTGAATGCCTATATGTCTCTGCACTAACTATGGCTATCCCCACTTAATTTGAAGACTTTAAATGTGTTATAATGTATAACTTAATTAATAATACGTACGGCTTTTATGAATGTCATGAGCTTTGCTATATATTTTTATAGACGAAGCACATTGGTCTGTCGTTCTGCAATGAAATTTAAGCTAATTAAGCGTAGCCGTCTATAAGGTTATTTGATTTCTTGGTTAAACATATAAATTATATTCTATTGTTCTTTTTTCTTTTTTCTTTGCCTTTTGTTACTTGTTATTTCTGATATATGGTATACGTTACACTGCTGTGGTTTTCTAAGGTTTCTTCCCCCTTCAAAACAAAATAAAGAAAAAAAGAAAGTAAAACCATAACCTTCTTTTGAATCCACGCGTAGAATCTCCCTTGATTTATGGCGACGGATTTTTACAAATTCACTTGGAAAATAATTTGGACATCTACTGTATTTGAACCAAGATTCTAAAATTCTTTGTTGTGTACTACTCAAGTTGAGTATAAATTTGTACATTTTATTTTATTTTTCAATATTAATAATCTTTTTTTTTATATATTTTATCATGAAAGAAGCAAAATAAAAATAATTTTTTAACTTTTATCAAATATTCTAGTGAAAGTCAAAATGCTATTTTCATCGTATATTTTGTTTCTTTCAAAATAAAAAAATAAATTGTTGAAAATAAAAAAAAAATAGATTTGAACCCTCCATATCTAAAAGGTCTAGATTGCTGCTTAGCTTGGGTAGCAAAGAATCCCAATTCACTGTTTTTATTGTTATAATTTTATTGCGTTTAGATCATTTCTTGTAAGCGTGGTGAAATAGTATGATTAATTCAAGAAGATCCTGGCCATCTGAGCAATTGCGCGATATACCCCTGCCCTCAAAACAAAGCAAAATATTGATTTCAAATCCCAAGTCTTCAATTAATTTAACAAAAAAGAAACAAAAAAGAAACGAAGCAAAAGGTGGCTCCACCGTTCCGGGTGGCTTCACTCACAATTGAAGAAGGAAGAATGTACTAACTAATGGATACGCAATACATCTAAATGACATCGAAAACGAATTAGAATGAATTAGAATATGGAAGCTTACCTCCAACTATTGTTATGCGGATTCGGATGTGATATTGCGATAAAACAAGCATAAGGATGCTTCCAGGCTCTTTGTTATACTCAAAATGATGGTGTTTATTGTTTTGAATGATTACCAAAATTGAACCTAAGGACCCATGCACTATATATATATACACGCACAATAAAGGCATCTTCCCATCAAACAAACCATGCCGTTGCGGTATCAGCCGCATCCGCATCAGTCATGGTTGTTGGTAGCAATGTGGTTCCCATCAAACAAACCATGCCGCTCGATGGTTGTTGGAGCAAATGTGGTTCCTACTTTTACAAACCGCATCCAAATATGTTGCCAATTGAAATGAATGTTGGTTTGTTACCAACGTTCACTTAAACGGCTACATTTTCCTACTAGGTCCATAAACACAAATACACTCTAAGAAGAGAAAACTCAATGCATGGATCATAGTAGTAGGTCATCTATATGCATGCATTACTTTCCACGTATCACAATATATTTTGTTTTCTCAACCCACCATAACATAATGAATAAGCTTTACGCTTATTTTAAGTCCTTTTAATGTTGATTTTCTCTAATCATAAACATATACACAAAAATGAAAAAAATAACTTAAACTAAATAAAAATTTTATTACAAATGACATATAATATACACATAAAAATTCAATATGGTACTGAGTTTCATTCTGGTTATATGATCCTTAAACATTGATAGTGGCATACCTTTTGTTAAAAAATCAGCTATTATCAACTTAGTACAAATGAGTTTAATGGTAATTTTATTCTCTTTAATATGTTCTTAAATGGCTAAATACTTTATACCGATGTGCTTGCTTTGACTTTGACTTCTATTATTCTTAATAAAAAAAATCATAGTTGAGTTGTCACAATAAATTCTTAATAGTCTAGAAATCAAATCCACAATTCTAAACCCAAAAATAAAGCTATTTAATCATACACCATATGAAATTGTTTCAAAACAAGATACAAACTCAATTTTTGTGGTATAAATAGTAATCAAAGCCTGCTTCATGCTTTTCTAAGACATAGCTCCACTAGCAAACATAAAAATGTAATCTAACGTTGATTTCTATAAATCAACACATCCGATGAAATCCTAATTAAGTAGTTAACAACATCAAGATTCTTAGCTCATTTGTACATTAGCATGTAGTCTTTAGTACCTTTAAGGTATGTCATCACCTTCTTTATAGCTCTCCAATAATCTATACTTGGATTACTCTGATATTTCTGTAACATTCGGACTATGAATGTAATGTTAGGTCTTGTATAAACCTAAGCATACATAAGACTTTTAATAGTAGAAACATATGAAATATTATGCATATGTTTTCTTTCCAAATCATTCTTTAGGCACTAATTTAAATTGAACCTATCACCTTTCACAATAGGCACTACACTTAGTGAATAACTTTTCATCCAAAATCTCTCTAAGACTTTATTAAGCCTACATAAGAATTTTAGCAGTAAAAACATATGGAATGTTATGCATATGTTCTCTTTCCAAATCATTCTCTGCGCACTGATTTAAATTGAACCTATCATCCTTCACGATAAGTGCTACATTTAGTGAACAGCCTTTCATCTGAGATCTCTCTAAAACCTTATTGATATAGGTTTCTTGCGATAGATCCAAAATGCATTGAGTTCCATCCTTATAGATCTTAATACTAATGACATAAAATGTCTTACCCATATCCTTCATATCAAAATTCTTAGAAAGAAACTCTTTCACCTCATATGGCAATTCTTTATCATTAGTTACAAGTAATATGTCATCTATATATAGCACAAGAAAATATATTTTACTCCTACTAATATTTTGGTATATATAATGATCCATGACATTCTTCACGAATCTAAATAAAGATGTAACATCATGAAATTTAAGATATCATTAGTGGCAGGCCTGGTTTAATCCATATATAGATTTCTTAAGTTTGCATACTAAGTGCTCGCTAGTACTAGAGAACAATCTTTTAGTTTGTCTCATATATACCTCATCTTCTAAATCCCCATTAAGGAAGGTCATCTTTACATCTATCTGATACAATTCTAAGTCAAAATAGGCCATAGACGTCATTTATCACATAAAGGGAATCTTTTTTAGATATAGGAGAAAATGTCTCTATGTAATCAATTCCTTTCTTTTAAGTGAATCTCTTAGCCATAAGTCTTGTTTTGTATCTCTCAACATTGCCTAATAAGTCCTTTTCTGTCTTATAAACTCATTTACAACTAATGGCCTATAATCTTTAGGCAACTCGACAAGATCTTAAACTTTATTAAACACTATAGAATCTATCTCTTCCTTCATGACATTATGCCATAGTTGAGATTCTTTACAAGTGGTGGCTTGTAAAAACATTTCAAGGTCAGCTCTCATGTTGTAATCAGACTTTTATAAGTACACAGCAAAATCATTAGGAATTACCAACCTCCTTATCCTAGTTCATCTTTGTATATTAGGTTAGTATTATCTTAGGAAACATGTTCCTCAATTGGTTGCTCAACAGTTTTTGGTAACTATTCAACAACTGGATTAACTAAGTAATGATCAATAAGTTATAGATCCTCAATGATTGGTTGTTCAACACCTATTTGTATTAAAAGAGTATGGATTACAACCAATCTATCACTTGATGTGGAAGCTTGAGTACCAAATTGGTCATTCTCAGAATATGAAGTTTTGAATTTGATCACTTCCACTAATTAATTCATTCTCAATAAATTTTGTAATTTTGATTTCATAACAATAGTATTGTGAGATGAATTGTGAGATGAACAATAAAATTTATATCTTTTAAACCTTTCAGTATACCCAATGAGCCACTAATGGTCCTTAGGTTGAACTTCTTCTCTCGTAAATTGTAAATGCTAACCTCATATAGGTATTCTCAAATGTGCATATGTCTTAAACTCAGTTTCCAACTTTTGAAGAATTCAAATGACATCTTTTCAATAGCCTTAGTTGGAATCTGGTTAGGAATGTACACAACTTTTTTAAAGGTTTTACTCCACAAAGACTTAGGAAACTTGGAGCTACTAAAAATGTTCTATGCTATCTCCAACAACATTTAATTTCTTCTTTCAACTATACCATTTTAGTCTAGAAACCTAGGCATGGTCTATTGGACAACAATCCTATACTCTTAAAGAAACCTTGCAAATAGATATTGTGCCTGTTCATCTTTAGTGTATCTACTATAATACTCACAATTTCTATCCAATCTCCTTATCTTTATTTGCTTATCACATTATTTTTCTACTTCGTTCTTAAAAACTTTAAAGGCATCAAGTGTCTCATTTTTATTATTTAGCAGATAAATATGCATGTATTGTGAGTAATCATCAATCAAGGTGATAAAGTATTTTTGATCACTAGAGTTTAAATTTGGACTATAAATGTCTATATGTATAAGTTTTAATATGGTAGAACTCCTTTTATCACCTTTCTTGACCTTATTAGTTTGCTTTCCTTTAATGTAGTCTATACAAGTATTAAAGTTAATTAAGTCAAGTGTACTAAATACTTCATCTTCTATTAACCTCTTAACCCTCTCTATAGAGATATGACCTAGCCTACGGTGCCATAACATAAAGGAATCTTCATTAATAATGCATCTCTTAATACTTATGCTACTAAAAACATGTATTGAGTCATTAGATGTACTATCTTATAATTAAATTAAAAAAGGACCATAAAAAATTGTACCACTATCAATAATACTAGATTTATAAAATAACTTAAATAAATTATTTAAAAATTCAAAAAAGTATAAAAAAAATACAAGTTTTGAAACAGAAATTAAGTTTTTAAATAAACTTGATACATAAAAAGTTCTTTCTAATATTAAACTAAAGCCAGTATCTAAAACTAATGTGTAAGTTCCTATAGCTTCTACAAATGAGCCTATCTTGTTACTTGAATAGATGTATTACTTACTGTCTACTGACTTCCTTTAATTTAGAAAGCCCTATAAGATATAATTGTAGAACCAAAATCAATCCACTATATATTACTATTAACATCTATCATATTAGATTCATAATAGAAGAGTGAGATTGAGTTACCTTTTTTAGACCAAGCCTTGAATTTAACACAATCATTCTTCATATATCCTTTCTTTTTATAGAAGAAACACTTAGACTTCTTCCTTATGTCAACTTGAATGAGTGTCTTTCCTTTTCCCTTTGGTTTGGCTTGTTTCTTATTCTTTCCTCATGTTGTCATATGTGTACTTTCTCTCATCTTTGTTATGAGCCTTCTTTCTTCCTGTACACATATGATCAAAAGTTCATTGATAACCATTTCTTCTTATATGTGTTGTAGGAGATTTTGAAAGGCTTATATTGATGTGGTAAAGAATTCAAGATGTAGTACACCAAGAAAGACTCAAATATCTCAATTGTTATATCCCTCATTTGCATGATGTGTTCACGTATACCCTTTATATCAGTGAGCCTCATAGATGATAACCTTATTATTAGGGTGCTTGCCAAAGTTTTATCCAAGGATTCAAACTATTCATCAATAGCCTTGAGCAAGTTTTGGACGTTTTGATATCTTCAATAGACCATCAAACACTAGCAAATATTTTAATATACATCATACTAAGGTGATTTAATTGCTCCCAACATTTATAAAAGGGTTATTGTAGATGCACTATTGTGTCATTAGGTTTAAGAGGTTCATCTTTTCTAATTATATAATCAACATTCATCCACCTAATTAGAGAAGAATTTTCTCTTTTCATATCTTATAATTATCACTAGTCGATTTAGGAATTTAAAAGTCAAAGATATTCACACAAATTTATATACGATGCCAATAATTTGAGGTAATTTAAATATTTCATGTAACATGTTTTACCAATATAAAGCATGTTTTTTCAAATCATGAGTCTAATAACAAATAAAATTGCGAGTTAAACTTTATTTAATTAGATTCATGTAACTTTATAATAAAACTAGCAAATTATATTAATTTTTTAATTCATGTAGGCAAATCGAGAAAAGGAAAATTTTATTATTTCAACCTAATTAATAATATAAAATATGATATCATTCCTATAGAATAATGATTATCATATTAAATATGATTAATTACAATTTGATGTTATTTTTCTTCATTTGATATTCAATTTAATTTTAACAATTAAATATTTAATGTACAACTTTAGAATAATTAAAGATGTTGCGGCTAAACCTTAATTAATTTAAATTTTCATACATATTACATGATATCTTAATAACTAAATTAAATGCTTGAACATGACTTAACATAATGCATAAACAAACATTATATAATGAGAATTTAAATAATTAATCAATTAATCAACTAAATAAGATGTGACTAATTTAATTAAATAATATTCTCCCTTTAAATTAATCTAAATGTGCCATAAGTATTGTCTAAAAATTAATTAATCAAAATTAGGCATAATTTAAATGACACCATAAGTTAATTTCTATTACAAAATGTACCAAAATTGCCTAAAATAAATAATTTTTCAAAATTTAGGCAAAATTTAAAGGTACAAAAATTAATTTTACAATAATTTTGACAAAAAGACAACTAAATATTGTCAAAAAATTAATTTAAGTTTGCCTAAAACAATTTTGCCAAAATTGGAAAATTAAATGCATTTAATAATTTTGAACAAAATAAATAGTCACGAAAATAAATTATTGTCAAATTTTAAATTAAATATTGGCCAATGAAATATTTTTGCCTAAAATTTTTTAATTTAAACCCAAAATAAATATTTTTGGCATACTAAATATTTTGTTCAAAAATTGCCCAAAGTTAACTAATAGATTATTAATTTGAAACTGTTGAAAAGCTTCAAAATTTGGGCTTAAATGGTCCAAAAACCTTTTTTTGAAAAAACAAAATTGGGTCTATAATCATTGAACCCAAGGCTAATAAGAAGAATTTAGCAAAATTAAACACAAAGAAACCTAAGGTTGGTTTGCTTAAATAACGTTCCAAAATCAAGGCCCACGATGAGGAAAATAAATGACTTTAGTAAACCTTTTTCTTTAATGTCTAAAGTGTTTAATAATTTCAAAGCAAATCCTAATAGTTTTGGCCTGTTAGTATTGTTAATGAAACTCAATCCTCCAGCCCAAAAATAAAAACACATGAAAACAAAGCCCAGAATAACACACTAAATTTTTTATTTCCCTGAGTAAACTTCATGGTATTTTCAAGATATTTACAATGCTTATAAGTTGCAACTAAAACATATCATTTGGCTTTAATGTTCAAAACGACATGCGACTTGCATCTTCTCCTACCTCTAGCTGGGTTACCTTAACCCAACGCTAGACCTAAAATTAAAACCCAACTATTTCCAGCATTTTTATAGCTCCATTTTAAATAGTTCCAAAGCTCAAAATAGACAAAAGTTAATGGCAAATTATTTTCTTCTCTTAAAACCATTAAAACATGCTCATGAAACATATCCCAAAATAAATACAGCAACCCATGTTTCAGTAACTATGCAAGGCAGAGGCTCTAACCTCGCTCTGATGCTAAATATTAGCTAATGGATATGCAATATATGTAAATGGTATCCAAAACGACTCAGAATGGATTTGAATATGGAAGCTTATCTCCAGCCATTGTTATACGAATTCGAATGTGATATTACAATTAAATAAGCATAAGGGTGCTTCTAGGCTCTTTGTTATACTCAAAATGATGGTGTATATTGTTCTGAATGATTATCATAACTGAACCCGGGGACCCATGCACTATATATATATATGCACGATGGAGGCCTCTTCCCATCAAAGAAGCCGTGCCACTCGGTGTTTGTTGGAGCAAACGTGGTTCTTACTTTTACACACCATATCTAGAGACGTTGCTAACCGAAATAAACGTTGGTTTGATACCAACATTCACTTAAACGACTATAGAATGAAGAACAAAGATGCAAAATCTAGGGGGCTTCACCACCGGTAGTGTGCAGATTTAGGCACCTTCAAAATGCAAATCGATTTAGATGGCTTTAGGGCTCCTTTGAAATGCAAATCTTGTTTGCCTTTAGCCTTTGATTCTGCTTTGGGGTACCAAATGCAGATATCACTTTAGATTACAAAACAAATCAAGTGCCTTCAAACTTCTGGTTTATAGAAGCTCTTTGGCTTACAAAACATTATAACCAAGCTCTTGAAATGCATAAATGGCTTTAGTGAAATAGGGTCTGATGCATTTCATCAAAACAACACATTTTTGAAGGATTTAGAGGCTTGCGTGGCAGCATGATTTAGATGGTTGAATGCACAGACAGTTGAGAAGTTGGTCACAACGAGGATTGACCAAACACTGCCCACAAAACAAAGCATTTCATTTAAATGAAATGCTATGCTTTGAGGGTAGCGGACACGTGGTGCAACTAAAAGCATACGATTGCTTGGATGGCCAAGATCTTCCTAAATTGATCCCTTCACTTCCCATCGTGTACAAGAGATGATTCGAATGCAGTTTTATTACCATACTCTGAGACTAAATGGTAACAGCCTTAAAGTACTGTTTTGCAGACGAAGAAAGATTAATGGTTTTAGCTAATTTCATATATATGTGTGTGTGTATTTTATCTTCTAGGTTTGTTTCTTGCTAATTCTCATCATATATATATATATATATATATGTATGTATGTATTTTATCTTCTAGGTTTGTTTCTTGCTAATTCTCATTCTGACAAAAGACAAGTACGAATTTGTGTGAATTAACCACCTAATTTTTGAAAGATTATTTATTTTTTAATTTGGTTCTTTAAAAATAAAAATTTTCAATTTAGTCCCTAAATTATTTTTCTTTAATTTAAATAATCTCTTACATGAGAAGAAGCCACTGCACTTAAACAAAGCTCACATGGTTATTAACTGACGATTTGGACTTGTCTAAGTGCTATTTTCTTCCAAACGATGTTGTTTTATTTAATTTTTATTATCTTTTTAGATTAGGTGGCCTTTACAAAATAAGGTAAAATAACACCGTTTGAGGGACAATGAAATTAAGATAAGTCTAAATTATTAGTTATTATCTACGTGAATTTTTATTTATATTGTGTTAACTAATTTGTTAAATAACAGTGACGTGAGAGACTATTTTAATTTTAAAAATTAATTGATTAAATTAATAAATTTTATTTTTAAAATATTAAATTGAGAAGAAAATAATATTTCTAAATTCTAAGTAATAAACTCCATGCTAATTTAAGAAGAATAGCCAAGCGTGGCTAAATATAATTATAAAAATTTTACGAATTTAACTGTGAATTTGACTATTTGCTTCATTTTCAATTTTTTATGGATCATTGAATTGGAGCCCGAAGTTCCGTATAAAGAAACAATGCGGACCCATATAAAGCCCATGAAACCCAAGTTTTGGGCTCAGGCTGCCCTATTCCTTTTCAACTCGGCTATCATTATTCTAGTTTCTTATGCATACCAGGAAGGTTTTAAATGTTTTTATTAAGTTCTTTAAATAAAATATAACAAATGAACATTTTTTTAATAACTTGACATTATATTATCAGAATTTAAAATTTTTTATAAAATGATTTTATTAAAGAAATTTAATAGCAAAACTTAAAAAACTTTGCATACGTTTTATCTATATATTGTTACTTCTTCTTTTTAAATTATTATTTTTTTAGGGATATATTAAATCTTGTACGTCTTTAATTTTGTTTAGTGATACATAGTGTGATGGGCACGTTAATTGAGAATTTAATGGCATTACTTTTTCTTTTTAAATTTAACTTGATCGAAATGCAATATAAAATAGAATTAAACTATTTGTTTTATTAAAAAAATTTAACCTATTTTTTAAATATGAATTTTACTATAATTTATTGATAAATTTTACTATCAATATTAGGGACAATACACTTATTTATTTGATATCATTTTTTTAATGAAAATTTTGTAGATCCCATAGGCTTAATGCCATTTAGCCCAATTAACCAAGTCTCACATATTAAAAGAGTTATCACAAAATTTAGGACCAAACAAAAACTAGCACTAATTCTTAGCTATATAAGAACATAAATTCTAAAGCACATGGACAAAATGAAGGAGCATTAGGAAAACACCTCCAAAAAGAGCATTGAGAAAATGCCTCCAAGGTATAGGATCTCCCTAACCTAGGTTCAAGTGAACCACAAGGAGCCTAGAGCAGGCAGGAACATCCACAAGGAAGAAGTGCCACCTCCAATTGTCGAATAGAAGAGGAATCTTGAAAAGTTCCTTCCTAGGTATGAATTCCTACCAACCTTTATTTTCACTTTGATATTATTTCAAACTATAAAAAGCTAAAAAAAAATCAGTATCGTAACAACAACAACAACAGCACACAAGCAAAGTAGAAAAAATAGCAAAGCAAACAAGTAACACAACTCACCCACAACAACAAAACAAAGTTCATTATCACAACAACAACAGACATGAGCAATTGCATCAACGAGAAATTAAGTTAAAATTGTCATCATGAAAGAATGAGGAGGCGAAATTCATAAAACATATGATCCTCATACATATACTATGTTATCTTAAAGCGAATACATAAAGGAATGAGATAATCTTTTTGCAAGAACATGTGAAAATAAAAGGAGATGATAAATTCTTTTCATAAAAGTTTCAAATACTTTTTAGTTATCATAAAATACACTTCATAGGTTAAAGAAGAATCAAAATGAGGCCTTATAACAAGATTCATCATCATAAACAAATTCTTAGGGGGTAAGCAAATTCTTTTTTTGGAAAGTGAGATTTTACAATTGATCTTACTAAAAAAAATCATAATCACCGTTAAGATGCCATAGGCGAGGCAATTACTTAAAAATATACTATTATAAATTAGTTTGCTCCATATTTTACTCATAGATTTAGAGATAAGTATTATAAAAGCTTCATAAGTATGCTTCCCTGCAAGCCACTAGCATTAATCTCTAAGATTACCTTTGAATACTAGGAAAAGGTTTTATTTTAGAAGACTGTTCTTAAAAAATAGTCACTTCATCTTAGGCATGCATTATATACACAAAACGATTATAAATAGCTCCCATTTTTTCTTTTAGCTGAGGAAGAAAAGTTGTTATATCTAATTCTAAAAACTCGCTCATTGATTGAGTTTTTTTTTTTTTCTCTTTATCATACTTTTAAAGTCAACACATTTATTTATTAGCAAAAAATCATTTATTATTTATTTGAAACAAAATAAAAAAAATAGATTATAAAAACAAAAATTTAGTTTGATAAATTTCTTAAAATATTTGATAGAACATAATTGCATTCATTAATAAAAAAATATTAAAATATTTGATAAATTTAGTTTTACATATAATATAAAAATATAAATTACATATTTTGGGTCGGATTGTATGGGAGGTCTGAAGAACCGGAGTCACTATTGTTTCTCGTGCATTGAGCGTTTGTTTCAGTTTTCTCTGAAGTCTCAAACGCCGCCGTTGCCGCTCACCGCAGTCTTGGCTCTACCACCACCGCCGCACACCGAAGGGAGCTGCCATTAGCGGCGTCGTATCGAGCTTAGGAAGCAAGGAGGGATTGCCTTGCATGGTAGTTTGGTTTCTGGCCATTTGTTTTCTCTTTCTCTTCCTTTTCGTTTTGAGAGGTTCTGCGGTGATTGATATCTGGTGATGTTATTGCTTAGGGTGATCAAATTTGGGGAAGAAATCAAGAACATTAAGCACCCATACATATCTCTTTCCGTTGGTTGACAGTGCAGTGGGTTTCTGCAACTCTTCATTTTTTCCATGGAGTTCGATCCGCCAGAGACCTCTTCTCAACACCGAAAGAGAAAGCCCAAGAGAAAAGGAAGCCGGGAAGACCCAGAAGTTGAACGGCTGAACTCACTGTCGTGGAACCCCTCTCTTCCTGAAAATGATGATCCTTTTTCTTTGCTTGTGGGCTCAAATGAACTTGAAGGAGGTTTGAATCTATTTTTCACCTTATGCATAGTTTTGTTTTGCTTCTGTATAGGTAGACAATGGGGCATGAATTTTTTTTCTCTTTTGAATTTGTTCAAAAACTGTGGTTGGGAAGAAGCCGAACAAAGTAAATTGGAGAAGTTTTGTGCTGTATTATTCCGTGATTTGTTAAAGTTTGGACTTGACAACATAAACTAGAGAAGGTTGGAGAACTCTCTGGGGCCACTATATATTATAATTTAAAGACCGTGTATGCATTATAGCCATCTCTTAGTTTGCAAAAAGGGCAATTTTTGTTCCTTAACTTCAAAATTTTTTCGTTTTTTTTTAAATTTTTTTATCAAATTACCCATACAGGTTTCCTTTCACTGGAAGAGATTGATGAAGCTGAGTATGGTTTACAAATTCCTGATCCTGAAGAAGACAAGAGGAAGAAGAAGTCTAAACATAAAACAGATCTGAAGAAACAGAAGCAGGATGAAGTAGAGGGTGCCTGCAATGATGAGGCTGGGGCGAAGTTCGAAGAACAAAAGGATGAGGGTGTGATGACTAAAAGGAAGGAAAAGAAGAAGAAGAAAAAAAAGGGAGCTGCTGGTAAGTGCCAGATCATGTTCAAATTTAATCCAAAATTATATTTATATGTATTCATGCATTTGGACTTTTGTGTGTGTATTTAGATTGACCAACTAAAGGACCCTTTTACCGTGGTTACTTGGCAGTCTGTTCCAACTGCTATGATTGTTCCCCTTGAAAACCTATCAAAGTATTATTGTAAGTTCATGGAGTTCTATAAGATAAAGATGTCCTTAAAAGATAAAGCATACTGTTATGCTTTAGGATAATTATCCCTTCATCATTAATTAAAGATTAGGTATCAATCTTGTTGTTTATCTTCTGTTTTCTGTGTTTTATTCAGCACTACTATATACAAAGTAGGAGACCCTCTCAGTTCCTTAAACTTTCCTTTACCATGAATTTTAACCTGGTATTAGCGCCTTATCATCCAATCTACCATAACCCTAATTAAGCCTAACTTTTGCTTGTTTGGGTTTAGACGTGATTATTGCATCTTTTTCTGGCCATTTTTTTTGTTAGTTGAGTTACCACAGATCTTTACACCAGTAGAGGCTCATAGGAAACCTTGCCAGCATATCTATTCTTATACTGCTCTTGCCATTAAGCACTGTTTCGCTGTCATACTAAGGGTTGGACCTCTCCTCAGTGTTCAGAGTGCTGAACAGTCACACCTAATAAGATCATTGGCATCTGTTGTCTCACGCATCTACATGGACCCCTCCTCGTGTTAATTTTTGAGTATCTATTCTTATACTGCTCTTGCCATTAAGTATTGTTTCGCTGTCATACTAAGGGTTGGACCTCTCCTCAGTGTTCAGAGTGCTGAACAGTCACACCCAATAAGATCATTGGCATCTGTTGTCTCATGCATCTACATGGACCCCTCCTCGTGTTATCTCATTTTTGCTTCTGTCTAACTTGGAAATCACCAATAAACATGTCTCACATCATTTTAGGGACTCTACTGGTTCAGGTTTTGGTATATCAAGTCTAATCTGTATGTTTTGTGTTTGATTTTAGCTGGCTCTCCTGCTAGTCATTTATCTTCCTGTTAATTTTTGATCAAACCTGCGATTACTTTAGCTATTTCAGTTGGTCTTTCCTATTCACCTGCTTGTATCCCAAGTATGGTTGGTCTGCTGTTCTACTGTTACAGTTTGTATTTGTCCCATTTTATTGGTAGATTTCTGAGCAGGGAGCAATCCAGTGAGTTGGGTATAGCTGGTTTACATGAAGCGATCCTAGAGCTTGTTTCTCAAGGAGAGTAAGGGCTAGTTGCCCCAAAATTCCTTCAGATGTTGATTTCTATCCAATGTTCAATGTTTGGACAGCTTGTTCATTGTTGTTTTATCAAGCTGTTATTCAACTCATTGTTAGTTAATCAAAATTTTTCATTGGTTAAGCTCACCATTGTTTGGTTGAGCCATTGTTCATTGGTTTCCCTACATGTTGTGGTTATAACTTTATTGAGCTCTTCACTAGTTGTTATGTTGATTTCAATACAAGTTGTTATCTTGAAGCTCATTGTTGTTAGAGCTGCCCAAGTTACAAGCTGTTTGATCAGCTTGTTAAGCTGTAAGTTGGTTATTCTTGTTTTGTTTTAAGTATTTTACATGTCAAGTTGAGTTGATCTGTAATAAGTTGGAAGCTTATATAATCTTCAGCTTGAGGGGAGTATTAGAAAACCCATTAAAGCATAATGTGGCATGTCTAAAGATATTTATGGGATGAAAATGTTAATGGATAATACTGTTATTCTCTAGGATAATTATTGCTTATCATTATCTAGAGATTTTAGGATATCAACCTTGTAGTTTTTTTCTTTTCTGTGGTTATCACTATTGTTAATAATAGTATAAAATAGTTGGAAGCTGCCATCAGCTTTAAGATTTCCAGTTCAATGATGTATTCTTTACCATGAATTTTAACGGATCCAATTTACTGTTTTGTTGCGCACATATCAACCTGTTAGTTGCCACGTGAGGAATATTTCATGATTCCTTTAGTGGTCAATTCTACAACAACAACAAAGTCTTTTCTTACTAAGTAGAGTCGACTACATAAATTAATCAACGCCATAAAATCTTATCATAGATCATATTTTTAGATAAACTATTTAATATTTAATAGTTATTGTCTCTATTTAATATTTATTTTATTGTCTCTCTTATTTCTCCCCTGTTTTCAGTGTAATCCCTATCATTTTGTTATCTTCTAGTTTGTTTTTATTGTTGTTGATTTTATGGGATTAGAGTCTGTAATGTTAACGCCTCTATCCCTATTTATATTTGGTTATATTCTCCGATTAAATCACAATGAATAAAAGAACCAAGAGCCGCACTACAGGCTTTGGTCTTCCTCTTCATCTTTTCTCTGTTTACTTCATTATTTTCTTCACAACCTTTATTTTAGATTAGGATTTGAAACCATTTAATCAATTTTAAACTACTTTCAGTTTTTGATGAGTCTCTCTCTCTCTTTAATAAATAAAGGGGAAAAAAGATGCCATTCAACTTTAGGTCATTTGCACATTCTCTTGACTTTAAAAATTGAAAATTACCCTCCTAAACTTTCATCTAAGCATTTGGATATTTGGAAAATTTTAAATTTGAGGGTTGAGGCATTCCATTTTTGCGCAAGGATTTTTTTTTTAATATTTTAACCACCTTTATCTACTTTTAGACCAATGAAGGATGCCATGTGGCAAGGGAAAGGGTGTGGGGTGGCATTTTTTGTTCATAGGAAATGGATAGAATGTTTTAAAAGCTACAAGGTTAAAGTTTATGGGGGATAATTTTTAATATATAAAGTTGAAGCGGTGTACTTGATAAATAAATCAAAGTTACGATTTATTTTATTTTATTTTATTTTATTTTTGTGATAATTTTACTATCATTTTAATGAATGATACATGTTGAACTTATTAGATGTTTAGTTTAAGGTTCTAATGGAACATCTTCTTTTTTGTGTGTGGAGATTTTACACTTTCGTTTCTTGTTGTCTGCTCACACAAATCATCCTAGAATTTCTGAGATGTAAAATGTTTTTGCAATATTAATACTTGGATAATAGCAACACAAGTTCCACTAACTACAGCTTCTGCTTCTAGACCTAGTTATTAATGTGAACGTTGATAATGAGGAAGAGGACATTGATGAAATGGAATTTTATGCATGGAATGAGTTGAGACTTCATCCTCTGCTCATGAAAGCAATATACAAGCTTGGGTTCAAGGAACCCACGCCAATTCAGAAAGCTTGTATTCCAGCTGCTGCTCATCAAGGGAAGGTTGGTCAAGGTTTCTCTTTAAGGCACTAGGTGAACTTGATTCAAATGATTAGCTTTGATAGTAAGTATTGTTTGTTCATGTTGACAGGATGTTGTTGGGGCTTCAGAGACTGGATCTGGGAAAACACTTGCATTTGGTTTGCCCATTTTGCAACGCCTTTTAGAGGAGAGAGCGAAGGCTGCAAAGATGGTTGAACAAAAGGGAGAAGAACTTGACAAGTGTGCTCCTACTGGCCTTCTAAGGGCTCTTATAATTGCTCCAACCAGGGAACTTGCACTTCAGGTATTCGTCAAGGCTTTTTGTTTAGTTACATATTTTTAGTATTTGAATGTTAAGCTGAGGACACGGATGGATAAAGGGGGAACTTGGATGGGATTTTTCTTTCTTTTTTATTTTCAGTAACCAGTGTGTTATGGGCTAATAATGGATTTCCTAGGATTTTATGGCTGTTGACAAAACAAATTATCTAACAAAATAATAATGAATGCAAACCTCATGTTTAATGACATTCAAGAAAGAATACTGCTTGGAATTTGGTTTCAGTAAATGAATAATGAGTGGAATTTAAGATGCACATGTTAAAAAATGTGGGAGATGTTTCCAGTGTGTATTCAAATTTGGTCTTGTACAAAATCTGGCATACAACTATGGTTTCTGGGTAAAAACTGGGATTTTACAATTCTCTACCCTATTGTTTGCCGTGTTTTGGAATATTTGATTTGAGTGGAATGCTCGTATTTTCAAGGGTGTCTTCAGTCTTTAAATGTCTTATGGACAAGTATAATGTTTGCGGCCTTTCTTTGGTGTTCAACACAGGGCATTTTTAAGGGAGTGTCTCTCTTAGATCTGTAGAGAGATTAGGTAGCTCTGCTGCATGTTCAAGTTTCTATCTTATTTTCTTTTGGGTCGTCTTATGGTTGTGGTCCTTTACCTTAGGGAGGAATCTTTTTCCTCCTCAGTTATGTCTTTCTCCCGTAAGTAATTTTTTTCTTCATTAAATAATATATATACACAATAGCACGCTATAGCATGTGGCTCTAAGACTTCGCACTAGGGGTGTAGCATTGTTGTAGCACCAAAATGGCTACACTATGTGCTTTATAGCATGAGCTACATGCTCTATATGTTAATGGGTGTTGGAATTAATGTATAGTGACTAGGATATGACAGTAGTGCTAGTTGTATATGTGTAGGATAATGGTAGTATTGAATGCCTTGTCTTGTACCGTAGTACTATAAATACATTGCTTTATGTCGATAAAAACTCACTAACTATATTTCCCACATAGGGTTTTCTCTTCATCTCTCTCATTTCTTATGGTATCTGAGCCTAAAGGGCAAAAACCCCAATTTTCTGTTGTCAATCAGTTTTTTCCCCTTTTTCCAGTGATTGAGCTGTCATTATAGTCCCTATGCGTTGCTTTTTGATCACAACACCCTTAAGATTGCCTCATACGTAGCCGATTGGCCATTCCCTAGTCACCAGCACTCCATTGGCTGCCTCCATGCTCTAGAATGGAATTTCTGTAGTGTTGTTTATGTGCCAGTTTGTGATGCCTTCTTTTTGGCTGCTGTACACCTAAACTAGTTGCCAGCTATCATAGTGTCTAGCCTAGACCTTCATTTTCCTTGTTTGGTCCCTGTTCATGGTTTTCTCTTTTGTCAGTTGATTTGGCTGTCTTCAATCTTAACTTCCATGCTCTTGTCCATGCTTCCTCAGCCTAAAAATTTGGTACTTTTATTACTGCTTATTCTGGAAGAAAATTGATCATCAATTGTGTGGTTTGTTGTGGCATTTTGTTGAGAACAAATTGTGACATATTCTTTGTAATAATAAGACATGCTATACTTTATGGAAAAAGGCCAAATGTATGTACACTAATGATATTCATTGTGTTCATGGTCTTGTTGCTAAAATGGTAAGTTTGAAACAGCTTGATATAGACATGAATTCTTACAAAGGGAAGGTTGAGCGTGTAAAATAGAAAGTCAATGAATTGCTGCCTATTTGTGCTGATGTCAAAGAACAAGTAGCAATAGGGAGACAAAACTATTCATGGTCCTTACCCTTGTTGGCTTAAGGCCAGACCTTGTTTCTATCTGTGAACAAATTCTTTCCAATTTAGACATTCCATCTTTAGACATTGTGACGTCTTGCAGCAAGTGTCCCTTCAATCTCTCAGGTAGAAGGTGTGAACTCAGATAATTCTACTTTTTCCTTTTGAAACATTGATAGCAACTGTGACAATGGTTGAGGTGCAAATAATGGTAGGGGACAAAACCATGGGCAGTGACCTCAATGCACCTATTGCAACAAGCTTGTCATGTTCCTGAATGGTGTTGGTCCCTATGTGGTCACCCTTTGAAGATAGATAATGTTGTTCATAAGAAAGGCTAGAACCTTTTAAATTGATGATGCCCAATCTCAAGCAATTTCCTTATTAGGGGCAGAGTACAATGATTTCCTTTAGTATCATGCCATTAGGCATGTTGCCACTTCAACTCCGTCCCTTTCAAGACCAGCGTATGGATCCTCTCCCACGCAACACCAACTCTTGTGCAGTGAATCATGTTCATCTAGCGCATCTGTGGCCTAGAATGTGCCACGTTGCCTCACCCACATCAGATTAGAAAGGTTGCATCTTGCAGTAATTGTTTCCCTCCTTTGCGCAGTTACATGCATGATTTTAGAAAATGCACTCTTCTGTTAAGCGAGAAAGGCTAAAATTCCCAAGCAACATCTCATCCAAACTTTGATTTGGCAGCAAACCTTAGTCTACATTCAGAGACTTTTCTATGTGTTCTGTTGCTAATTTCACTGGTTCATTGGTGCCAAATAGAGGTTACAAGAAGAAACTTGAAGGTAGACCAATAAGTATGTGTTTTGTTGCTACTTTTGTATGTGTTTTTCTCCATTGAATATGTATCAGATGAAAGCCACCATTAAACAAATGGGATTTATTATATAGTGAAAGCCACCATTAAACATGGTCTCTGCTTGTACTCTAACAAATATATGGTCTCTGCTATATTTTCTTTTACTCTAAGGAGTATATGGTTTTTGCTTAATATATATAGAAACGAAATTGCTTGATAAAGTACACGAGCTAAATCTTAAGTTGAAATAGGATCACAATCTAGATCACATTGATTCACTTAGGATGGAAATGCGAGACCCATGTGTGATTGTGATTTGCGAGAACCCATGATTAATCAACCAAAACCCCTTGATCTTGGGAGACTAAAGCTTCTGCAGAAACGGCAAGATAGATGGAAGCTCCTGTTTTCGATGGAAGAATTCATGAAGAAGAAAGCTCCTGTTGCAGATGGGAGAAAACCAAAAGGAATGCTGCGTTTCGGGTGGAAGATCCTTAATTCATACTTGAAAAAAAAAAAGACTGACGTGGAAGCAGCTCCTCTGTTGGATGTGTTGGATGGACTTGATTAAATGGGCAGGAGGTGGTGCTGCGCAAAGATGGGCAGGAGAGGATCCATATTCTCAAGACCAATAATTTTGTAGCTCGTCTTTCTCAAGTCTTTTTTTCTTGGACCTTGGATCCTTGACTTTGGTGCCTCTAATCATATCTCTAGTAACCCACATCTTTTCTCACAACTTGATATTTCTTCCTCTACTCTTCTTACTATTACTTTTGCCAATGGTTTCAAAATAGTAGCTAAATTTATTGGTCAAGCTCAGCCCCTTTTTTCTTTAGGCCTAGAGTATGTTCTTTACATTCTTGGCTGTCCTTTTAATCTTATTTCGATTAGTAAACTCAAGAAGACACTTAATTGTTCTCTTACCTTTAATGATAGTTTTATATTCATATAGGTTCGGTATGAGTCAAACAATTAGCATTGGGCGTGAATCCCATAGGCTCTATCATCTTATTGTGTTTACATTCCTAGTTGTTTACTCTTCTTCTAACTTTCCATATTAGATCTATTGACATTTGGGTATTAATTACTAATTTTATCTTATGTATCATGTGGGTTTTAAGGTTGGAAATTCAAATAGCCTTTTTCTCCCCTTTTTTTATTTCTTTGTTTTATTGTGCTTTAATTCTGTATTTATTTCTTTGTTTGTTTCCTTTTTTCAGTTGAGATTGATTGGTTGGTTGGTGGTCAACTGTCTCCCTTATTTTTGTACTATTCTGAAATTCTATGTGGTATGAAAGCTTGAGAATTTCTCAGCACTTTATTCCTTTCTTTGAATCATTTTTGAAGTGAGCCTTGATTGCCACTGTACCCATCCTCTTTTACTATAAAGATTTTTTTATTTTAAAGAAAGCCTTAATTGCTGATCTCTCCTTGCGCTTAACTTTGAACAAAAGAACAAAGCACTTCTTTGACCACAAAGATTGCCCAGTGGATACCCTAGTAAGTGCATCCTTTTCAGCATTTGTGTGTCTCTTTAGAGCCTTTCCCCTCGTTCTACTGGTTTGAAAATAGAGTTGTTTTCCCCTGTTCTACTGGTCCGAAAATATCCCCCCTTCACTTGTTTTGGAATAGAGCCTATTAGCTTGAACCACTTGTATGACGAAATACTGGTATAACACAATCCTAGGTGGTGAAAAGGTGAGACTACTATTGAAATGACATCGCAGAATAAAGGAGACTCTGCAAAGATGATGTCACTTACCCAAGGAGGTTTTGACTCATCACTAGTTATTGTTACTACTCACAAACTCAACGGATGTCCAATAAAGTCAATCTGTATGGATGTTTATAAGTGGTAAAGGGAAGGAGGAATATTTGAATGGCAAAACTATTATTCTTGAAAAATGTGAGCCCAAGTACAAATATGATATGCTGAGAACAACCTTGTAATGTCATAGTTGGTTAATTCTCTAAGTATTGATATTGGGGAATATTATGTGTATTATAAGTCGATCTATGATATATGGGAATCCACTTGTGAATCCTACTCTACTCGAGAAAGTATTGTTGAAGCTTTCGAAATTGAGAACCTCGTACATGATTTGAAACGAGGAGAAATGCCAAGAAATCAATATTACAATAATTTGGCAAAATATTGGTAGCAACTTGATGCATTAGAGACCTACACATGGGAATGCCCAAGAGATGCAGCCAAACTATTAAAAAATGGTTGAAAAGAAGCGTATTTACAAATTCTTGATTGGCATCAACAACACCTATAATGAAGTTAGAGGGAGAATTCTTGCAAGAAATCTTCTTCCTTCACTTAAAAAGGTTTTCTTTGAGGTTGGATGTGTGGAGGCTAGAAAGAAGCTCATGCTAAAAGCTTCCATTTCTAGTTCTAGTGAATCATCTGCACTTGTTGCTTGAGGAACCAACTTTTTGGGAGGTAATAGCAAGATGAAAAAACAGACCTGTGCATGGTATGATCATTGTGTAAATCAGGTCATACTAAGGAGAAATGTTGGAAAATCCATGACAAACCAGCAAATTGGAAGTCTAAACAAAAAGATAAAACTAGTGAGTCAACAATGGCTACTGAGGAAATACCTCAACAGCAACAACAACAACAATAACAACAAACCTTTTTTCATTAGGTAGAGTTGGTTATATGGATCAAACGACATTTTAAAGTTCTATCGTGAATCATAATTTTAGACAAATCATTTAAGTTTAAATCATTCTTAATGGTTTATATTGTAGTTTTTTTTGGTCTTCTTCTACCTTTAACCATTGGATTACTCTTCATCTAATCTACTTTTTTTACTTAAGTTTCTATAGGTCTTCTCCACATATACCCAAATCATCTAAGGCACGATATTATGATCTTTTCCATAATAGGTGTGACCTCCACTTTCTTTCTACTGCATTCATTTTTGATTTTATTTTGTCTAGTGTATCCACTCATCCATCACAACATTTTCATCTCTGTAATATTGAACTTATTTTCTTATATATTTAGTCCCATTCAACATAACATGTTAAACTTGAGTGATACTCTTTTATTTCAAATAACATCCGAATTACTCTTTTATTTCATCCACCTTGCTTGAATCCTATGTTATACAACAACAACAACAACAACAACAACAAAGCTTTTTCCCACTAAGTGGGGTCGGCTACATGGATCAATCGACGCCATAAACTCCTATCATAAATCATATGTTATACATCTTTTTCTATTTTCCTATCATGTTGTATGACGGATTCAAGATATTTAAACTATGTAATTTGTGGTATGATATATTATCTAATTTTTATTTCTATGTTAGAATTAGTACATTTCTTGTTAAATTTACATTTTATATATTCTGTTTTACTTTTACTTAAGCGGAATCTACGTGCTTCCAAGGTTAGTCTTCGCATCTCTAACTTTTTATTTATTTTCTCTCTCAATTCTTCAATTAGAATTTTATCATCTATAAAAAGTATCTATTGTGGTATCAGCTCTTGATATGTTTTTGAACTTTTAAAATAATTTCAAAATTTAAAGTCTTTTATAATAAATATTTTCTACTTATATAGTCATGAAGTATAATATTTTAAAAAAATTTAAGTAAATCTTTTTTTTGAATAGTAATAAACAAGAATAGAGAAAAAATTAGGAAAATAATAAAAAAATTTATGTGAATATATCCAAAATTAAAGTAAAAAAATAGGAGTTCAAAGTTGACCCTTAGCTCTCGCTTTGTTCATCACTTTTTTAGTGTATTTCTTAGATATCTTATATTTTTCTCAATTTTCATCACTTTTACACAAAAACTATGCTTTATAACTTTTGCTTTTTACCTTAACTTTATTTTGTACACTTATATCCCACTACTAAGATTTATCTTTAGGTCCAAAGTTTTTTAATTTACCGAATATCTCTTATGTCACCTTCTTAGTCTCTTTAGCCATCTCGTCCCACATATCGTTAATACTTCATTCCAAGACCAACAACAACAACAACAACAACAAAGTCTTTTACCACTAAGTGGGGTCGGCTATATGAATCAATCGATGCCATAAACCCTTATTATAAATCATATTTTTAGACAAATTATTTAAATCTAAATCTCTCTTAATAATTTCTCTTATAGTTTTTGTTGGTCTTCCTCTACTTCTAATTATTGGACTATTCTCTATCTCATCTACTCTCCTAATTGGGGCTTCTATAGGTCTCCTCCCCATATGACCAAACCATCTAAGTTTCGATTCTACAATCTTTTCTACAATAGGTGCGACTTTCACCTTCTCTCTAATGCATTCATTTCTAATCCTATCTCGTCTAGTGTGTCCACTCATCCACCGCAACATTCTCATCTCTGCAACATTAAACTTATTTTCTTGTTGACTTTTTATTGCTCAACACTTAGTTCTATACAACATTGCAGGTCTTATAATTGTGCAGTAGAATTTACCTTTAAGTTTGAGTGGTACTCTTCTATCACAAATAACACCCGAAGCACTCCTCCATTTCATCCACCCCGCTTTAATCCTATGCTTTACATCTTCTTCTATTTCCCCGTTATGTTGTATGATGGATCCAAGATACTTAAATTGTGTGACTTGTGGTAGAATATGTTCTCCAATTTTTACTTCTACACTAGAAGTGGTGTGCCTCTTACTAAACTTATACTCCATATACTCCGTTTTATTTCTACTTAAACGAAATCCATGAGCTTCCAAAGTCAGTCTCCACCTCTCCAACTTCTCATTCATTTCCTCTCTCGATTTTTCAACTAGGACAATATCATTTGCAAAAAGCATGCATTGTGGCACCGGCTCTTGGATATGTTTAGTAAGCATATCCAAGACTAAAGTAAAAAGATAAGGGCTCAAAGTTGACCCTTGATGTAGACCAATAGTTATTGAAAAATTTTTTATAAGTCCACCTTTTGTTACTACGCTAGTTGTAACCTTATCATACATGTTTGGGATTGCTCGCATATAAGCTATACGAACTCCTTTTTTCTCCAAAGCCTTCCATAGAACTTCTCTTGGCACTCTATCATTTGTTTTTTCTAAATCAATAAACACCATGTGTAAATCTCTTTGATTCTCCTTATATCTCTCTATTAATCTTCGCAACAAGTATATTGCTTCCATAGTTGACCTTCCTGGCATAAAACCAAATTGATTTTCCATAACTTGACTCTCTTTCCTTAACCTTCGCTCAATTACTCTTTCCCATAATTTCATAGTGTGGCTTATGAGTTTAATTCCTCTATAATTTGCACAATTTTGAATGTCCCATTTACTCTTATAAATAGGGATTAAAGTACTTTTCCTCCACTCATCTGGCATCCTCTTAGATCTCATAATTTTATTAAATAATTTTGTGAGCCAACTTATACTTTTCATTCCCAAACCCTTCCATACTTCAATGGGTATATTATCCAGTCTAACTGCTCTGCCATTCTCTATTCGTTTTAATGCTTCTTTTACCTCTACCTCACAAATCCTACGGTAAAATGTATAATTTCGATCCTCTTCTTCAGTGTCTAACCTATCCGATTGCAATAAAATCTCGTGCCCTTCATTCAAAAACCTATGAAAATAACCCTTCCATCGTTCTCTGATATCTCGTTCCGTGACCAACACTTTCCCGTCTTCGTCCTTAATGCATTTTACTTGATCCACGTCCCTTGTCTTTCTTTCCCTACTTTTAGCTAACCTGTAAATACTTTTTTCTCCAACTTTAGTACCTAAAGATTGGTATAATCCATCAAATGCCCTCGCTCTCGTTTCGCTCACTGCCTTCTTAGTGTCTTTCTTAGCTACCTTATATTTTTCCCAATTTTCATTACTTTTACATAATGACTACACTTTATAACACTCTCTTTTAACTTTAACTTCATCTTGTACACTTGCATTCCACCACTAAGATTCTTTATCCCTAGGTCCAAAACCTGTTGATTCACCTAATATTTCCTTTGCCATATTCCTAATCTCTTTAGCCATTTCATTTCACATATCGTTAGCACTTCCTTATATTTCCTAAGGTCCTTCCTCCACAATCCGTCTCTGCAAATTCTTTTCTTTATCTCCCTTTAGTTGCCACCACTTAGTCCTTACCACTCTATCTTCACCTTTACTTTTTACTCTCCTCCTAACTCTTACATTCATAACTAAAACTCTATGTTGAGTAGTTAAACTCTCTCCCAGTATAACTTTGCAATCCATGCAAAATTTTTTATCCGATTTCTTTATAAGAAAGAAATCAATTTGAGAACATACCCTTCCACTTTTATACGTGATAAGATGTTCTTCACGTTTTCTAAAACAAGTGTTAGCTAATATAAGATCGAATGTTAATGAAAAGTCTAGAATAGTTTTACCCTCTGCATTTACTTTTCTTATACCATGTCCTTTATGAACACCCTCGTAGCTTGAAGATACACTTCCCACATGACCATTTAGATCCCCTCCTAAAAGAATCTTTTCTCCTAATGGTATTTCCTGAACTAAACACTCTAAATCTTCCCAGAACTTTACTTTATGATATTCTTCTAACCCTACTTGTGGTGCATAAACACTAATAATATTAAAGATTTCTTTTTCTACTACAAACTTTAATGCAATGATTCTATTTCCTAACCTTTTGACATCCACTACAGTATTTTCCCAAAACTTATCTACAATTATACCTACTCCATTTCTAGATTTAGATTTACCAGTATACCAAAGTTTAAAACTTGAAGTATCTAATTCTTTCGCTTTTTCTCCTACCCATTTAGTTTCTTGTAAACACATGAAATTAATCCTTCTCCTTATCATAGTATCTACTATTTCCATAGACTTACCTGTGAGTGTACCTATATTCCAAGTTCCAAAACGAATCCTACTATCATGAACTAGCTTCTTTAGCCACATTCGTTCACGAAAATATAGGAGCCCTTGCTTATTTTTCACTACATCCAAGCGACGATGTAGCGGCTCTTGCTCACTTATCACTGTACTAGAGCTATACAGCGCGTTACTTACGGGCAATAACCTAGCTTTACGTTTAATATATCGATTGTCCATGTCATAAAGATTCGACAAAGTTTTATGTTGGCTGTCGACTGCCTAATACAACCCTCCTCTTTTTTCGGGCTTAGGACTGGCTATGACAAATAAAATTCGTCATAGGTAGAGTTACTTCATTGCAAGACCCTTTCTCCGAAATCCTTATCTACAAGCTCTTTCCTTTATCTCCTTTTAATTGTCATCACTTGATCTTTGATACCCTATCTTGGCTTTTGCTCTTTACTCTTTTTGTAACTCGAACATTCATAACCAAAACTCCATGTTGGGTAGTTTAGCTCTCTTTAAGTATAATTTTGCAATCCATGCAAAGTTTTTTATCCATTTTCCTCATTAGAAAGAAATTAATTTAAGAGTACGTCCCCTAACTTTTTGTATTTGATAAGATGCTCCTTGTGCTTCCTAAAATAAGTGTTGGCTATTATCAAGTCGAATGCCAATGAAAAGTTTAAAATAGTTTTACTCTTGCATTTGCTTCCCGTAAGCTATATTTCTTACGCAAATTCTCGTAACCTTTAGATGCATTCCCCACATAACTATGAAAATCTTCTCTTAAGAGAATTTTTTCCTCTGATAGTATTTCTTGTACTAAGCTTTCTAAATCCTTTCAAAATTTTGCCTTTTGGTATTTTTCTAATCCTACTTGTGGTACATAAATACTAATAACATTAAAAGTTTTTCTTTCTACTACAAACTTTAATATTATGATTGTATCTTCTAACCTTTTTACATTCACCATAACATTTTTTCAATATTTGTCCACAATTATACTTACTCCATTTCTAAATTTAGCCTTGTCGGTGTACCAGAGTTTAATATCTGAAGTGTCTAATTCTTTCGCTTATTCTCCTGCCTATTTAGTTTCTTATAAGTATGTAAAATTAATCCTCTTCTTAATTATAGTATTTACTATTTCTATTGATTTATCTGTAAGTGTACTTATATTCCAAGTTCCAAAATGAATTCTACTCTTGTGAACTAGCTTCTTTATTTGCATTCGTTCATAAAACTTTGGAAATCCTTGCTTATTTTTCACTATACCTAGGCGTCGATATAGCGGCTCTTGCTCATTTGATACTGTACTTGAGTTATATAATGTGTTGTCTTTGGGCAACGACCTAGTATTAACTCTAATACATCAATAATCTTTCGACAATGTTTTATCTTCGTTGTCGATTGCCTAATAAAACCTTTTTTTTTTTTTTTTGGGTTTGGGACCAACTATGAAACGATTTACATCAAAATATAGCATAGGCAGAGTTATTGAGGAAATACCTCAACTTGAGAATAATCTATTTTCCAAAGAGCAAGGGAAATTGTTGAAAAAAATTGCTTGGAAGTAAGGATCAAAAGGACCTAAACAATTTAGAGAAGATTGTGGGGTGTAGTTCCTATGCCCAAATTGGAATTGGAATTTGCGATGATGATTGACGATGCTAACTCCAAGCAAATCTCAGCTTGTGGGGAAGTGTTGATAATTTTCGGTGATTTCCTTCCTGATTTTTGGTGCTTCAGACTTGTTGACATTTGGGTATTAATTACTTATTTTATCTTATGTACTGTGTGGGTTTTAAGGTTGGAAATTCAATCAATTTCTTTTACCTTTTTTATTTTCCTATTTTATTTGCTTTAATTCTGTATATTCTTTGTTTGTTTCCTTTTTTAGTTTAGATTAATTGGCTAGTTTGTGGTCATCTATCTCCCTTATTTATGTATTGCTTGTTATTCAAAATAAAATGAATAAGAATGTTATTTTGAATTCCAAAATTCTACATCATCTTTAAATTATGAGTCTTATCAATTTGATAAACATTCTTGTACTTTTTCCTAAACGAAGCTTTCATAGAGTTGTGTCTCATTTTTCTCTTGTAGATGCAATGTTTAGGGACCTAGTTGTACTTGTTCAACTTTAGGTTTTAGCTATTTTGTCACTTTCATTTTTTGTTGTTCTTGGTTGTCTTTAACGAGAAGTCATTCTAAATTCCCTATTTTCCAACAATTTTGCATTGAAATTCGTAATCAATTTGGGTTTCATGAATTAGGCTTGTGGTGACTGCTTCAACCCATAAATAAAGTGACATAATCTACACATTAACTTAGATTCCTTTGGAGCAACAAACCCAAGTGGTTGCCCTATTTAAACTTTTACCTCGAATGCCATGAAGAAAGGCATTTTTAATGTCAAGTTAATAAAGACTCTAGTGTCACATAGTAGCAATGGATGATACCACGTACATAGAGGCAATCTTAGCCATCACTGAGAGAGTATCTCCATAATCTAAACTATATATTTGAGTGTAGCCTTTGGCTAAAAGTTGAGCCATAAGCCAATCAATTTTACCATGAGGTTTAACTTTAATAGTGTAAAACCAACAACCTCTAACAGTAGACTTATGAGGAGGCAAATGTACTAAGTGTCACTTGACTGTAACGCCTCCATTTTCTCAATTGTAGCTTGTCTCCGCTTAGGACAAAGGAAAGCTTTCTAAGTTGTCTGTGGAATGAAAAACAAAGGACAAAGAAGAGACAAAGGCATAGTATGGTGATGGCAAATGATGGTAGCTTAAAAAATTAAAAATAAGATGTGGATTATGTTATAATATATCGATTGTCCATGTCATAAAGATTCGACAAAGTTTTACGTTGGCTGTCGACTGCCTAACACAACCCTCCTCTTTTCGAATACCTTTTCGAATAGGAATAGGAAAATCATCATCAGGAGACAAGTTTGGAGTGAGTTAATGCTGAAGTTATGTGTGAATCAATAGGTACATCCACAAAATCTTCTCAAGTGCTGATTTTGTGGCACAGATGATGCATTTGATTGATCAAGCAGCATGTAGTGAGGATAGCATCACCCCAAAGATAGAGAGGAACATTATTTTGAATCAAAAAGTGTGGCCAGTTTCAATTAGATGATGATTTTTGTTTTTCTTTGTTTTGCCATCCAATTTTGTTGAGGTGTATGAGCACATGATGTTTGATAAAGTATGCCCAGTGCAATCATGAAACTTTGGAAAGAAATAGAAAAATATTCATGAACATTGTCACTGCATCAAACTATTTTAGAATTGCCAAATTTGGTACGAATCTCATTGCAAAATTGTTAGAAAATAGAGAATAATTCAAAACAATTTTTTATTAAACAACCAAATACAATGAGAGTAATCATTAATAAAAGTGACAATATTTAAAACCTAAATTTAAGCATGTACAGCTGGGTCTTTAAACATCAGAGTGAACAAGAGAAAAAGGAGATACAACTCAATTGTTGTTTCTTTTAGGAAAAGAGACACGAGGGTGTTCATCAAACTAACAAGACTCACAATTTAAAGATGACAAAGACGAAGGATTAGACACTGTTTTATGAAGTTTAGCAAGATTAGGATGACCTAGGCTATAATGAAGTAGATTCAGAGAGTGAGAAGAAGTACAAATGACTGAGGATTTAGAGACAATGAGATGGTGGAGCCCATGTGATCCATGCTTGGTGCCCATCGTCTAACCTATATTCTGATCTTATATAGACATAGATTTATCAATAAATATGAGTTAACAATTGAGTGTTTGGTTGAGTTTACTAACTAAGATAAGATTAAAAGGACATCTAGGAATGTAAAGAATAGAATTTAAGGGTAAGGAAGGAAGGGGTCAGTGGTCGAGCTTGAACAATAACTTTGGCAATTGTTTTTTAACCATTAGCTAGAGTAATGGTAGGAAGTGAAGAATAAAATCAAGGTGTGTGAAGAGATGTGGGTTATCAGAGATGTAATTAGAGGCGCTATTGTCAAGGATCCTAGGTCTAAGAGATGAAGACTGACTGAAACAAGCTACAAAATTACCAATTTGTGTGACAGATGGAGTTGAAGTGGCAGTATACTTAGCGGCTTGATAGTGAAGGAAATCATTATACTGTGCCTAGACAAAATAATTGATTAAGGACTATCATTTTGAGGGATTTTAGCATTCTCCAACTAAGCAACATTAGCTGTCTTCATAGGGCGATTGTGCAAGAGGTAACATTGTTCACAGATATGATCAAATTTATTAGAATAGGTACATTGAGATCATTGTTGCAGTTTTGTGACCTAGTATTATTTCCACCTCATCAATTATTTTGGTTGCAAGAAGTGTTTTGAGAGGTGAAAACACATTTGGGGTCATACTTTCAACATGAGAAATGGACAACCATTGCAACTGAGTAGTCACATTATCTAAGGATGGAATGTCTAGACTAGAGAGAATTTGTTTGCAAACAGAAGCAAGGTCTGGTCTTAAGCTAGCAATATTAAGGATCATGAAGAGTTTGTCTTGCTGTTGCTCATGTTCCTTAACATCAATGGACATTGGTAACAATTTATTGAACTCCTTTTTCATAGACTCGTTCTTCTCAGCAAAAGTATTTGCATCTGTATCAAGCATTTTAAACTCATCATTTTAGTAACAAGAGCATAAACTTGTTACATAGATTTGGCCTCTTTTCGAGAAGGTATAACATGTCTTATAATTAGGAAGAATATGCTACAACTTACACTCAATAGAATCCCATAATGAACTACATAATTGATGATCTATTTTCTTTCAAGTATGCCTGACAGATTCAGGACTATCATTTACTTGTTTCACTAAGTGATCTTCGTAGCCTTGGCCAAGAGTATTAGTAGAGCCATCTGGTTTTGCAGGAGTAATAATGAGATTTCCAGAATAGGCGGTAATACAAATATCAGATTTTTGGGCTAAGGAAGCTTAGGTAGTGGCAATCATAGTGAATTAGATTGAAGGCAGCCCTTAGAGAGATGAAAAACCAACTGGTAGAGAAGGAACACATGAAACAGTGTCAAATCCAGAAAAAAGCAGGGTTGGGCTAGACTCTATGGTGGCCAGCAAATGGCGTCCGCAAAAGTGTGTTATGTGCTGACATGTGGATGATGTAGTAGAATCTTTGATTTGGTGCGTGGGGGCATATGTGGTGATTGGTGGAGCTTTGGTGACTGGGAAAAGTCTGTTGGCAATGTTTGAGGTTATTCCAAAGGATTTGGGTCAATTACACAGTGACTAGAATTAAGGCGCAGTCATTGGAAAAGACTAACATTGAAGAAAGGTAGGGTTTTTTGCCATTTAGGCTTTGATACCACATGAAACAAAGAGAGAGGAAGAGAGAAAACCCTTTGAGGGAAATAGAGTCAGTTCTGAGCTACATGAAGCTCCCTACATTCATTGGTCAAGGTACAAGACAAAAACATTAAAGACTACTAATTACAGCCTGTGAACAGCTAGCACTATAGTCACTATGAAGTCAGCATTACAGTCACAACCTAGTCAGCTATATCTAGCATTTCTTTGTACAGTAACTCCAACAATTAAATTTTGATTCTTCATGAAGTCAATTTGTCAGTGTCTGTCTTTTTTATGGTCATTATCTTCAATATTAAACTGCTTGATTTTTATTTTAGAAGAATTTTTGTTTCTCATGTTTTTAGTTCCCTGCTGCAGGTATCTTAGTTTCAGTTGGCATGGAATGCAACTTGCCCTTCTGATTGGATTCATTTGTGAACTTTTGGTCCTGTTAAGCAATATTGTGGGCCCTTGGCTTTTAGTTCTAGTGCTTTTTTAATGCAAAGTCATAGATTTGTGTTTGAGATGGGCCCAAAGTTATTGGGCCTAAAGTCTGGAAGACATACGAAAGAAGAAAGAAATGGAAAGAGGCTAAAGTAACGGAAGATATGGATAAGCTGGACAGGGGCAAAACCAGGAATTAGCACATGGGTCAGGAAGTGTTGGAGAGGGAGTGGGAAGTGGTTAGAGGGGAATTTATCAAGGATCTTGGGTGAGGAGTGAGGCAGGGAAGAATTTCAGTAGTTGCTGGGAGAGACTTTGGCCTCTCAAATGCCAGTTGTGTCTTCTTTTTCTTCCATTCTACATTTTTAATTCTTTTCTTTTTGCTGTAATCTGAGCTCGTCATTTTCCTCACTCTATTTTTCTGTCTAGAGGAGGATTGACAGCTTTCCATATATATATATATATATATATATATATATAATACAGGTTCCAGCGGGTTCCTTCAATTTGCCTTTTTTGATTGTGCTTCTTGTTCTTTTTAAAAGCCACAAGAGAAGCACCATACGAGATGCTATTCAAAGCAGTTGTGGCTGTTATAAATTTAAAATGCCTGAAGCGAAATATCTATTTTAATTTAATTCCAAGGTACATCCTTGTTGGATATATTCTTTTACTTAATTTTATTGTTTTCACCAAAACACAAAATGCTGGCATATTTTTGAAGTACTAGGTGCAGAATTTTACCTGGTGCACAACTTTAACATATCTCTTTTACTCATGTCGTGAAATCATATTGTCCTAGAAATATATATTGACAATACTTCAACTTTCATTAAATGACATGTAATATTTTTTAATATACTATAATATAAATATTGCAAAAATATTTTCTAAATCATGTATTGCTCATGGATTATCAAGTTCTCAATTGGAACCTTATAATTAGCTCAGCTGACCTGAAAATGAGTGTAGTCTGATTAATTGACATAAGTGAAAGCCTTTCTATTTGACATGGTTTCTAGTGACCCAATATAAATAATTATTCCTAGTGATATTATCTGTCAATTTAATTATTTGATATTGTAATTTCTTTTTCAGGTCACTGATCATCTGAAAGCAGTAGCCAAGTATATCAATGTTAGGGTGACCCCTATAGTTGGGGGCATTTTAATAGAAAAGCAGGAGAGACTTTTAAAAGCAAGGCCTGAGATTATTGTTGGGACTCCAGGGAGGTTATGGGAACTTATGTCAGCTGGAGAAAAGCATCTAGTTGAGGTAATTGCTAACACTGTGGATCATGAAGTTTTAGCATGATGGAACTTTTAGTTTTGGAAATTAAATAGATGTTTCAAGGAATAACAACCCGTTGGGTAACTGCCAAGGGGAAAACTGAAGTGCAATAGGTTGAAGTGTTCAATAAGAAACTCTCTTATGTAAATACAAAACAAAATAAAAAATAAAGAGCACAAAAGAATGCCTAGTCATGGGCTCATGGCATTCTTAATCCTATCGTGCAATGCATGAGCTGTGATTAAGCATGCTTATATGACACATTTCATTGTAAGAGGCATATCATATTGGAAGCGTTAGGGTCTAACATTACTTTGCACGTGACGTTTCATTATTGATACATAGTTATGTATGCCAGTACTACTGCAGAATTAATTTACACAAGGTAATGCATAAAAATAAGTGGGCATCTGTGGACTGAGACATCACTTGGTTAACACTTGACAGTCTGAAGTTGAGCAATAGCCCATAGACCATATGTCACTTGTATCATCTACAATTGAAACTCTAATAATTGAGTAGGACATCAATAAATCATGTGATCATCTTTGGCTGCAAAATTGTGTAAAGAAAAGCATTGAGTTTTTTTAACACAATTACCCTTTTGATTTTTATAAGCTAGGTTTAATATGTTGTATTGACCAATGCCATTACTACTGCCTTTGCAGAACTGAATGTCATTATCCTTCTAGGAAATATTTCTGCGCTGGATCAACCTGATAAACTTCCATTGTAGTCTTCCTGCTCCTTTCCTTCTCTCTGCCTCTGCCCCCTTCAATATTGTTTCACTGGTGGCTTGTATTAGAGCCTAACATACTAAATGCATCAATTTGAGTTTTATAACAACTTGCTATCAACATCTATCAAAGCTTTAGCCACAGAAATTTTGATTAATTCTCTGTTGTCCTGCCTCCATTTAACCATCTAATATATCAGGTCATTTGTCAAATAAGCCAGGTGTAGGTTTGTCAACTACTTAGTTGTCTATTAGCTTGGCTTGTTGTCAAGTCGCATAACTCCTTGTGAGGTTTGATTAATTTCTAGCCCCAATTTATCATTTGTCTCCACCACATTTAGTAACACCATTAACAATATGAACTTTCTAGAAGTTATTTTCTTAAGCCTCGAAAAGAAGTCAAGCTTTGATGCTTATAATTTTCTGCTGTTTGCCCCTTCCCATGAAACATGTCAGAGATTGTAAATAAAAATATTTGTGGGCCTTCATTTAACTTCTTAAGAGTTTAAAATTTAAAATGATCCTTAACGTGATATCAAAGCTTACGTGATCAAGTGGTTTAATGTTTGGTCCTTGCTGCTCCCATTCTACTAATTAAAAAATTTGAATTTCAACACAAGGTATGGTGGCCCCGTGCTTTATCCACACTTTAATCCCAAAGGGCCTTCATGTGAAGGGATGTGTTAGATATTATAAATAAAACTATTCGTGGCCTTTACTTTGATAGTTTAGGTTATGTTTGAGAGTTTTTTTCAAAAAAAGAACGAATGGAATGGAAAGGCATATGCCATTCCATTGTTTGAGGGTTTAACGAGGGAAGGAAGTCATTAATAGAATGGAATGACTTATAAATTATTTTTCCAATATTACCCTTATAACTAGAATGTGATTCTAGCAAGTTTTTAGCTAAATAGTATAAAATTATAATTGTACCATCTGTTCATTCCATTCAGTTCCTTCTCAAACCCTCCCAATTTGGAGGGATAAAAAAATTTGGGTTTTGAGTGGCAAGGAGGAGTCTTGGAGTTTTTCTCCATGCCATCCTAAAACTCTCCCAAACAAGGGGTGACCCAAAAATGACCATTCTACTCCTTTCCATTTCATCCCTTGCCATTCATCTGAACTAGCCTTAAGCTTTTAAGTCAAAATGGTCCTTGACAAAACATAAGAAATGAAAAACACGGGGGCATTATGTTACTCATATGCAAGCATGCAATAGGACCTACTTTTAATCTTTATTGACAAAATTTCTGATATTATGTTATCTCAAATCCAGTGCTTAAGTCCTTGACATATTGTTTAAATTGAAACTTCATTTTAACTTCCACCATTTGTTTTGTAGTTACATTCCTTGTCATTCTTTGTGCTTGATGAGGCTGATCGAATGATACAAAATGGTCATTTTAAAGAGTTGCAATCAATAATTGACATGCTTCCCACATCCAACATGTCTGGTGGGGATGATTCTCAATCTGCACAAAATTGCATTACAATTTCAAGCTACCAAAGAAAGAAAAGACAAACTCTAATTTTTTCGGCAACTGTTGCACTATCTGCTGATTTTCGCAAGAAGTTAAAGCGTGCTTCAACAAAACAAAAGCAATCAGTGTTAGATGGATTTAATTCCATTGAAAATCTTTCTGAACGCGCAGGAATGAGACCCAACGCTGCAGTCATTGATCTCACTAATCCGACAATATTAGCAGCCAAGCTTGAAGAATCATTTATTGAGTATGTAATCTTATACCTAAATTCTAGAATTCAAGTTTCAGAAAATGCAAACATTAGTTTGTCTGAAGTTCTTACTTTTTGTGTTTTGTTTTCTTTTGCCTCCACCTCCCGCCCCCTTTTTTAATTTTTGTTTTGTTCTGGCCTTGTTGGTGTGGCAATTGATGGAAAGATAATGTGAGCTTTTAAGCTTGTAAGCTTGACTGTCAATGGTGGGAAAGTGGCTGTGAAAGATGTCCATGGATTCTAGCCTCTTTGAATAATTTGGACACCATATTAGAGCATTGTTAGCTGGGAAATTGGGCTTCCTATCTTGACTGTTTTTTCAACATACAAAATTCAAATTACTTTTTAAATACAAATTGTTGAGATGATTATACAAATATCTAAATTTCATTGTTCTGAGGTTAGATTACATGTAATATACTAAGGCTGGTTGCTATTCCTCTAGAAAGAGCTATGACATCTTGTTGAATATTCTTGATATATTTCCTATATATTCTTCCACGATCCTTAGATAGGAATAAACTATTTAACAATTCATTGTGCAATACATAATCACTCAGTAATGCTTTATATGACATGTAATTCATGCTTGATGATTGGTAACCTTTTATATGACATTATGGAACACAGATGCAAGGAAGAAGATAAAGATGCTTATCTGTATTATATTTTGACCATCCATGGACAAGGCCGCACAATAGTATTCTGTACGTCAATTGCAGCTTTGCGTCATATCTCTTCTCTACTGCGCATTCTTGGCATTAATGCTTGGACTCTTCATGCTCAAATGCAGCAGCGAGCACGTTTAAAGGTTTGTTTCCTTATCTTTTTCTCCATTCATGGTCCAAGTTTTGCTCTCATTGTTGTGCTGAGTGATCTGCTTGACTATGTAATTTGCATTTGGTCCATCTCTATTACTTTACAACTGTATATTTCAGTGTTATATAAAATTTTTGATTTATGCAATAATTATTAAAGTCTTACACTGTATGGATCCAACTGGGGATTAGTCATATGCAATCAAGGTTGTCAAGATTGAGATGTTATTTAGGATCAATCAAGAGACTTAAAGATTGGACTGAGAATCATGATCTAATGAAGACAACAGTTTGATAGACCCCCACAGTTAATTGGAGCTGTTGAAAGAAGATATAAGGAACTGCTGAGGAATTTGGGCAGCGTGCACACAGTGAACTTTTAGGGAAGGTTCTAGAGGAAGTTTGTTCCAAAAATAGAAAAAAAAAGGGGCTGAGGGAGGAGTAGGCAGAACGTTGGGGAAAATTGTGAGATGACTAGCCCCTTGAAGAGCTAGGATATTTTCTTTGCTTCCTTTTCTATATGTCTCTATTTTTTCTACTGTAATTCCAATTAGGAAACCTATGTTTTATCACAGTTCAAAATGTACCTATACTTACATAAAAGTCACAAATAAGCATCATACATAAAAATTACCTTTGACATGCTTAAGCAAAATACCTCATCATACATAGGATCCAAAGCGTGATAGTGAAAAAGGCATTTTGTAGCTGTAACAAGTAGAAATAACGAAGTTCAAAAATAAGAAAATAGGGAAGGTACAGACAGAGAGTCAAACTGAACTTCCTGTTATATGATCCTCCTTTGCTGTTTCTATATCCCTTGCTGCAGCTATGATCCTCTTTCAAATGCAGAGATATACGGTGCTACTTATGGTGCTATGATATCTCATCATTGCCCTTCAGCAAATCAAGGCTAGCAGAGAGCAAATTAAGGATTGGGAGGCTCCAAAAGTATAGTATTTCTGAGGGTTTAGTATTGCCCTTGTATTTCAATATGCTACAAGGCTAGTTATGAAGATTGAAACTGTGAATTTGTTTTTTAAATTTTATAATCCTTAATATATGATGGTAAACTGCTGAAGTCATTATATGTTTAGCCATTTCCTATTGAAGCACAAGGGTGTTTACTACTTACAAAGATGCCCCAAAACAGAAAGTTAATCTCAGAAGGGTTACTTACACATTTCAGTTGGTTGGTCATACTGGTCATAATTTGACTGCTGGAGAGAAGGGAATATGCATATGGAGAGATTGGCATTTGGCAACATGAAGAAGGATATGGTGAAGAATAAGAATGCTCTTTTGCACCTAAACATAGGAGTTTTGTTTGGCTATTGGATTACCACAATTTAAAAATAATAATAATAATAATAACAAGTAACCTAAGTCACAAAGTTAAGCTGATAGATGGTTAACTAACATGGTATTTGACAGAACCAATAATATAGCATGAAAGATGAGATCCAATAGTTCAGTGTGGAAGACTGAGATGGTTTACACAATGGATAGAAGAACAAGGTATATCACAAAAGCTTGTGGAGAGGATACAATTCTTAGACTGAATTGTAAAGGGTCGGAAAAATATCAGGTTTTCAGCTAATACCGGACTCTTTAAATTAATTAAGCTAATATTGATAAGTGCACCATCTTGTTGGAGAATTAATGAACAGTTTGACATAGTCTCTACCATGACACTTGCTGATATGAATCAAGTTTCAAACATATAATCCTGTCAATATTCTACCAGTCAGTTCAGTAGCCTTAAAAGAAGAGGGAGATTTTACTGTCTTTTTTTTTTAACCCCTTTTATATAGGAGTTCGTTGAGAGGAGTTGTTGTATTGTATTTGATACGAGTGTCCAACACTTATTGGATACGGATATGCATTCTTTTTAAAGTTGTGTGCGTGCTTCATGGTCTACCCCATATTCCTTCTTATAGTTGATTACTTGTGTTGTTGGGTTTCTTTCTGGGAAGCCTTAAAATATGAGGAAATCATGTCCAATTTTATATCAGGATGCCACTAATATCAGAGCAATGGGATTGACAGTTGGTACTAGCCCATCTTCTGTTTTTATCCTAAATATTTGTTACCTGCCAGTTCAGACCCCTTGAACATTGAATTTTGTTTACCTCATCATTATACGTTTCTGACTTCTAAATTCTTCTCTCATGTTTAATGCAGGCCATTGATCGCTTTCGTGAAAATGAAAATGGCATACTTGTTGCTACTGATGTTGCAGCAAGGGGTCTTGATATTGCTGGTATTAGAGCAGTTGTCCACTATCAGCTTCCACATTCAGCAGATGTAAGTTAGTATTAGGCTTCTTTTGCCCTTATTTATATATGCTAGACAGCCACCCTTGCATTGCACGGGTTTTTTTTTTTTTTTTCAAAAAGCATTCAGTGGAATTAAAAAAGGCATTGCATGCAGCCAATAAACTAAAAATGGCTTATGGACAATATATTAACAGTAAAAATGCTTCGAAGGTTTATATATATATATATATATATATATATATATATATATATGTATATAAATTGATTGTTTTAGCATCTGAAATTTATTTCTTATTTTTAGGTTTATGTTCATAGAAGTGGAAGAACAGCTAGGGCTTCTGCTGAAGGGTGCAGCATTGCTTTAATCTCACCAAAAGATACGTCAAAGTTTGCTTCATTGTGCAAGTCCTTTTCTAAGGTTTTTTTTTTTTTTTTAAAGTTCTATGGTTCCAATCCTTTAAATTTGAGCATATTAGTTGAAGAAATAGAAGTTGAACCTGTCAGCTGTTATTTTAATAATAGTGTGGTATTAGCAGCTTATTAAGAGCTAGTTGAGCAATATATTTGGAAAAAAAAAATATTATTAAACTTACTGAAATAAGTTAGCTGTTGAACCAAATAAAGTACTGGATATTCTTACCGTTTGATCTGGACTTGAAGAAATAACTTACATTTCTACTTCTTATGTTTGATATATACAGGAGACCTTTCAGCGATTTCCTTTAGAGAATTCATACATGCCAGAAGTTCTAAAGCGATTGTCTATTGCACGTCAAATAGACAAAATAATACGAAAGGATTCAAAGGTAAATAGATTCACCTGGCTTTACACCAAAGGAGTACTAATACTTGATTTTTGAAGAATAATCAATTTCTACCCATATTGGGTACATGTGATGGTAATATTCATTTACTTCTGTATCCACTTTGAAATGCTTTCAAAGAAAAAGTATACGGAAAGGCCCAAAAAATTATTTTTTTCCTTTTTAAAAGAAGCTTTTTGAAACCATTTGAAAGTGCAACAAATTGCATAATAATGGTAAGAAATTTCGTTAAATGTACTGAATTCGAACAAAAGTCACCAAAACACATCAAAGAAGCTGTAAAACATGTCAAAACTTTTTGAATAAAAAAATTTTTCATGTTAATTCTAATTTTATACATTAATTTTTATTGTGTGTAGAATTTTAACATGTAATACCTTGCCAAACCTTATATTTTTCAAAAGTTGCCGTATCCCTGTTCTAGTGTAGCATATAATTTTTGATCCAATACAATGCCTGTGTAGTTTTCTTTTCACTTCTCACATTATGCTTCAAGCCTTCAACTAATTTTTCACCAGATAAGTAAACTTTTACATGCCAATGCATTTTTTTCCTCTCTATATTTTAGGAAAAAGCTCAGAAAAGCTGGTTTGAGCGGAATGCAGAATCAGTGGAATTAGTTATGGAAACTCATGATAGTGAGGAGGAAAGAGTGAAGAAATATAAGCAAATGAAAGCCAGCTCTACTCAGTTGAAGAAATTGCAGCAGGTCTGATGTACTATAATTTTCCATCTTGAGCTAATATGGCCAGTACTTCTTTCTTTTCTCCATTTGTTTCCCCTTAAGTAAACTTTTCTGTGACTGTTAATTCTACTCTAAATGAAATTGCAGGAGCTCAATGTGCTGCTTTCACGTCCCTTGCAATCGAAAACATTTTCGCATCGATATTTAGCAGGGGTATTATGAGTTTTTCTCAATTTATCACTTAAGTGATTATTACGTTTGTCACTCTATCCCTTCATTTTATGTTGTTTTGTTTCTTTTACTTTCAACCTATGCAAATATATGCTATATCTCTCTTTCAAACCTACAAATTCTAAAACATAGCTCATTCCAGGCGGGAGTCACACCTCTTATGCATGAACAGTTCCAGCAATTAGCCAGGCAAAAGCAAGGTGTAAATTCAGGAGTAACCAGTAAGGGAAAATTGGTTGTGATTGGTCAAGATTGCATAGAAGCACTGCAGGCTCTGCGGAATGCTGGCGAAGAGGTAGAATCTTCCACCATTTCTTGTATCGTGGGTCTATTGTGTTGTGGCCGATGTAAGGGAGTGTATCCTTAAGATTGTGAGGGAGGGGACTAAGACTCGGGAAAAAATTGAGCCCATTCTTAGCTGTAATACTAAAAATAAGGCTAATAAGCTATAAGCCTAAATATTTATGATCTATTAAGCTCATGGAACAATACAATCAGCCCCAAAATCAAAACTAGACCAAATAATGAGATAATTTGGTTTTTAGCTTGGAAATATTTTTAGGTAGACTTGGTTTAGATCAATCCATAAAGAGATACATAAATATGTCAAAGTTGGGTTTAGTCTTAGTCTATATATCTTTTGTAAACTAGGTCTACTTAAGAATCTTCACCAGAAGCTTATGCTTTCTAGGCTTCATTTTTTTCATCTGGCCGATTACCGTTTTGATTTGGAAATGCCATTCTAATTCTTGAAATGAAGTTGAAATGACATTGTTATTTGAAAAAATAGTATGATTTATTGTGGCAAAAACGTTGGGAATTTCTTGACCTTAAGGTTAATATTTAGTTAAGATTTCGCTTATGTCTTCATTCTCATTGTCTCTCTTGTTCTCCCTTCTCACAGGTGCGCATGGATGTCAAGGATATGACAGGAAGAAGGATAAATATGGATAATTTAAAAAGAAAGAGAAAAGAGGAGAAAAAACGTATGTCTTTTTATGATTATTTTAGTTTTCTTATTGTCACCCTAATTATTGTGCTTTTTAGTTTACTTTAATTGAGGATTTCTTTTTTAGATTAATTTTATCTGATAAAAATTATCTCTTCTCATTTCAGGCTTGCGTGACCAGCAAAGGAAGCAGAGAAGAAAGCTGAAAATGGGTGATGTATAGAATTGTATATTTAAGTGATACATTGTTTAGATTGTTATTCCAACCAAAATTTATATATTTAAGATTTGTAAGGTATATATATTAATATGCTAAAAAAATTTTGATTTTATATTTCTATTTTTAAATATTTTATAAATGTCATATTATTATTCCAAACTATATTTCGACAAGAAAATAAGTCTTTGCAACAACAATAGTTATAATCATCAACTTATACACTAACATACTTGAGATTTATATGAAATTTATTAAGTTCAAACTTTAATCAAATAAATTTTGTAGTAACTTTGTTCATTTAATAGCAAGTAAATTATATTAACCACTCTTGAGGTTAGGGTCAATTATACTTTATATTATTGTTGTTTAAAAAATTATATTTGATCTTTCAAGAAGTTGGTATATGTTGTATAAGCTTTTTTTAAATTATTTTTGGTCAATAAAGTTAATTTTTTTACGTAATATAAAATTATAATTTTATTTTTAATAATAATAAACACAATTAAATGAATACTAAACTTTATAAGTTTATGATTTTCTTTTAGTCAAGAAAATATAAACAGTTAGTTATTTTTATTTTTTGAAAGAATAGTATTATTTAAAAAAGAAAAGCTTTTAGTGACAACAAAATATGTTGCTACGAGACCAAATCTTGCAGTTAAAATTTTTTTAGTGATGACTTATTGTTGTAATGAGTTCACTATGAATACATTTGTAGCAAAAGGTTTACAATAATGAAAAAAAAAATTGTCATAAAAAATAATATTTAGGATCAACAAAAGTCATCATTTGAAATAACTTTTATCAATGACAAAAAAGTTACTACTATGATAAATATTTAATGCCAACAAAAGTGGACATTAAGCTTTATTAGTGGTGACAATGGTCAACAATAAAGTCTCATTACTTTGGTATGAATAAAATGTTGCCACTAAAGATATCCTTTCACTGGCAACAATTGTTGCCATCAAAAGGATTGTTTGAAAAAAAAAATTAGTACAACTTTTAATATATGTTTTTTTAGTTATTCACATTAATTTAAATAATTTGAAATGTTTGACCTTTTTCTTCCTCATTACAATCAAATATATATAAAGATAACCCTTCGATCTAATAGTCACTAATTTGAATGTTATGATGTAAAGAGTAAACAATTTAATATAAAACTTAATCCCTAATATCAACAAAACAAGAGATCATATATAATTGGTATTAATACTATTATGATTCATTAAGGTCCTTTTTAAAGTTTTATGCTTAAAATGTTGTTGTATTTCTATATAGCATCTTTTGGTTTGGAATCTTCCAAAATAGGCAATGATATTTAGAAATATTACACATTCTAACCATCAAACTACAAAGGGCCCACAATGAATTTTGATAGTATCAGTAATACTTATATATGGTTTGCTTGTGCTAATCTTGGACACTATGTTTTATAAAAAATAATGTCCATTTTTTACATTGCAATGTTCAAATTAGTGGCTAAAACTTTGAGGGGTTGTCCATATATATATATATATATATATCTTTTCTACTTCCAATTATTTCTTGCCCTTAGCAAGCATACATTATTAGTTTCCTTTAATGATTGAATATTTTTAGAAACTTCTTGGCTTTTCTTTAATGATCCTAATCAATGCAAACCATCCCATTGTAGTTACTCTAAAAACAGGACAACAGAAAATCCAAACTTTTATTGAGGCTATTCTAACCAAGATCAACACCATATATAACACAATAATAGCAAAAACCAACAACTAGCAACAAAAACAGAGCATATTGAACTCAATAGAAAAGCAAACAGGAATAGGGCAAATTGAAAAACCAACAGAATTAGGGCAACCAAGAAAAAGAAGCAGAACATAAACAGAATAAGAAACAAAACATAGAGAAAATCAATTGGATGGACTTCAAAACAAAAAATCAATGGGCTAAACTCCAAAAAAAAAAAAAAGAAGGAAGGAGATGGACTTTTGTCATTGGTTGTGCGAATGACTATGGATGGTAAAGGGAAAGGCAGACCTTCATCATCATTGGTGCAGAGTATGACAACTAGAGGTGGCCTTTTTAAGGTATGGCAGGTGGGTAGACTACGAAAATGGGAAGCTCTTGGACAATTGGGTGCACGACGACTATTGGGTGGCTCTTGATTAGAAAGATCACAACGGCTAAGTGATGGTTGTTAGATAGAGGGAGCATAATAGTGGAGATGTGAGGGAGGGAGGAGACACAAATTGAAAATGAGTTTTTGACTTATGGGATTTAGATTAAATATTTCATTTTAATTTTTCTAAATATACTTTTGTTATTGCTAAATAATCTTTTAATGGTGACACTGGTCGTCGTTAAAAGTCATATTCAGTGGTTACAAGCAAGGTTGCGACTAATGCCTTCTTTTTTGCAATGGGAACATGAAGTCATTGCTTGAAATGCATTTAGCTACAACAATTGTCGCCATTAGAAAACATTTAGTGGCAACAATCAACTTCACCACTATTACTTTTGGTTCTATAAAATTTTGGCTTGAAGGAAAAAAACAAAAATTTAAATGATTTAGTATTTTGTGTCGACCTTTGTCATAGCAAAAAAGGGTTTTAGTGATGGCAAAATGAGTTTCGCCGCAAAGAGACTTGTAGTGATGATAAAATTGTTGCCATTAAATGCCCTTTTTAATGGCAATGCATATTGTCAACACTTACTATGTTTTTTTTAGTGGCTACAATAGTGACCACTAAAGGTCTTTTGTGGCAAACTCGAGTTGTTGCTATAAAAATGGCTTTTGCAATGTTAATTTTGTAACCATAAAAGACTTTTAACAATGACATTTTTTGTTTCATTGCTAAAAGGATTGGCAAAATGAGAGATATCTTTTTAATGACAATTTGTTGTGGCGATTGGAAAAAAATTGCCATTAGAAGTATACTTTTAATTATGAGTTTTTTAATAATGGCTAGAAGTCATCCCTAAATCCGTGCTTTTTTGTAGTGTGATTTATGCCAAATGTTAACTCCATTGTTAGAAATTAGGGGGGATAATTTTATAATTTTATCACATATCAACGGAATCAAGTGTACTTTTTAAAATAAAGGAGGTATCAAGTATATTTTGGCCAAAAAAACTAGTATTTTAATGATTGAGTCAAATCATAAGTTACACATGCATACATATAAAAAGAATAAAATATTATATGAGACAATTGCAAAGTAGAACTAATCATCTTTGCATAATTAGAGCATTCACCACCAATAGTTATGAAGAAAAGAGATAGAAGCATTTTATTCTTCCTTTTTTTTTTTTTTACGAGTACTTAACCTTCTAGATATTGTTAATTCTACTAATGGAAGTGTTTGATGGGACATTACACAGGACTTTACACGTTAAATAAAAGGTTGATGTAGTAATTCAGATGCCATTCAAACCTAAATTATATTATTATGCTTTTTCTAATGAATCTAACATGTAAAGCTAAATTTGTTTTTCATTAATTTTGTTCATCCCTTATTTTGCCTTGTTTGAAGTATATATTTGAGTTAGAACTAGGTTACTACCTTAGCATTTTGTTGAGATCATAAAGTTATGTGTGAGCATTATCAATAACAATTTTATTTGAAAGGGATAAAATTGAGATCTACGTGAAGCAAATTTAAAAAATACTTCCTTTATGAAAGACCGAAATAAAGTTTTAATCTTTTAGTTAATATGTACTTTATCATACTACAATTTTTGTATGGTATGTCCCTTACTCCTACTTTACAGCCAAGAGCCTTCATTATTTTTATGCTTTGCCTTAAACTTGAGCCAAACACTAGACCATTTGTATTAGGAATAAAACTTAATTACAATTTTTTTAAATGTTTGTTATTAAGTTTTTAATAAAAATATAATTAATAGATATTTTTACATCACTATATGATTGAGTAATTTGAAAACTAGTCTCCCCACATATTATGTTATGTTTAGTAAAGTAGAGAGAATTTTAAGAGAATAGAAAAGAGAATAAAAATAAGAACGGAATAAAATTTTATAACACTAAATCACGTTTAGTATAACATGAAAATAAATGAGAATGCTTTTTCATTTGAATGTTTTATATAGTGGAAATATTAGAAGAATAGAAATGAAAGGTAAACAAATGATCAAATTACTTTTGGACCTTAAAAAAAATTTACAAAAAACTAATTTTTGTTTATTAACATGAAATAAAATGAAAAAAAAATCTACTTAGGGATCTCAAGTTGAAAATACTTGTATTGAAGGATTTTTAATTGTGAAATTATTTTAAAGGATAAAAGGATTAAAAATTTTAATTGTATAAAAAAATTATAGTTCAGGACCTTAAGTTAAAATTTTCTCATCCTTGGTTCTTTTAAAATAATTTCAAAATTTAAGGGTTTTTTAGTATAAATATTTTCAGCTTAAGGTTTTGTATAATAATTTTTTCAAACAAAAGTAAAATATCACTATTATTTGGAGCAAAATAGTATTTCTTTTTTTCCTGTTTTCATCTTCAAGAGTAGCTTTCCTTTAATAAAATGATAGAATACACAGTGCAGGAACAAAAAAGGACCAAATCCATGAGTGAAAGCTATTCAAATTAATGTACCAAACATATTTTTTGGTTGTTTCCATCTCCCTCTTTATTTCCTCACCTCCCTTTGCAATCTACCAAACAAGCTGTTATATTTTCACTAAAGGATATGATAGTAAATACTTAAAAGAACTTTATTCAAGCGTAATCCTCATACCTCTTGCGGCAATAATTGCAACTGCTACTCTAATATCAGTAACCTCCCTGAGTTTGAAAATTTCTGTCCACAATTGTTGTCATCTCCTTTTGTTGAGTTTTGAGTACTCTCAAAACCCCCAATTTAGCGAATGCACAAACTCTTCTTTTGCTATTCTGAATAAGGTTTAAGGGTGGTAGTATACATCGTAAATTCTAGGAAGTGTATAGTCATGCAATAATTGAAAAAAGTTCAGGCATTTTGAATTGTTCGTTGACACAGATAAAGTCAAGGAAAACCTTTTAAATTATTTCAATATTGGACCTTGGTTTTTTCAGTTGGTGTTAATGCAGAAAAATCAACTACTAATCAAAACATTCCTATAATTATGTACACTCAATATATAAAAGATAGAAAAAATTGAATATGTCATGGCCAACCATATCTATTTTTAACCTTGTCAACATGATACCAAAACTGCTATGACTTTATTGTTGACGTGTAGGAACATGGTAGAATTAGAAAAAAAAAAAAAATCAACTGAGCTAGCGTCGAGTATTGGTTTAACACACACATACATGTTATATCGTGTTATATTTTATATTTTTTAAAACTTAATATGTCAACATGTCCAAACTTCATGTGTATCATTGTCATTATATTTTTCATAAATAATTAACAAAAAAAATTCTTTGCTTTTAATTACAGATAACTCATTAATTAGTTTCTTAGTTGTTATAGCAATTTAATTAATTGATAACAACAATAAGGCAAGTGTTTGTTGCATGAAAAATATTATCTACAAACCTTTCTAATAAATATATGATACTTTTAAATAATAATAATAATAATAATCTAATACGTGGAATTAGAAGGTATAAGATTTTTAATACTCTTCTAACATTTGATATATATTTCCTATTATTTATTTTCTGTTAATAAATTTGACTTTTTATTTAGTAACTTTTTTTCAAAAACAAAATTATACTCAACTATTTGTATTATCTTATTAAGAATAAAATCACAATCTAGTATTTAAAATCAATTTAACTATCTTTACTCTGACATTAACATTAAAATTAAAATCAAAGCTTCATATATATTATGCAAAAATTAATTTTATTGACAGAAAGAAATGAGGTAAAGAAGTTTTTTGTAACATTTATTAAATATTAGAAGAGTCAAATGATATTTTGGAATAAAAAGAGTATCAAATTTAATTTAGCCAAACTTAAAAGAAAATTAATGTAATACTCTACAACTTTTTCAATGTTTATAACTAGTCCGTTTGGTCATGTATCCATTTTAGTCTCATGAAAAAGGCATGAAGTAGACCGCTTTTAATTTTGTGATAGATATCACTGGCCAAAAAAGGTATGTTCTTTGCATATATATAGTCGGTGCTTAACTGTTAAGATCAATAATATAACCCTTATATGTTCATAATTTTTTTTTACGAGATACGATTGTTCAATCATTTCCTCACACGAATGAGATATTGAAGGGTGTTAAATTTATTCATTATTTTTCATAATGAATTTTAACTATTAATTTAAATTTAAATATGATTCAAGATTAATCATATAACATAATATATGAAATTTGATTAACACTCACCATCTCAAAATACAGAATTAAAAACAATACACACTACTGTATCCAATAAGTGTATCCAATATTTGAAAGATACTACCATTAAACTTGTAGTTTTAAGATATGATGCCTTTAAAGAGCACAAAATTTTATTATTGATGATTAGACTATTCAATATCTCTATCTTTTTGTAAATGAATTTGTTTAGTCCTTAGAATAATATCTAGATATTGTTTGATAACTAACTATTTTAATTCTTCATATATATACATATATATATATACAACGTTGGATGCATGCCCATAATTAAAATGGGCTAGTTTAACTTATACAGGTGGCCTACCATAAATTAGAGTAACACATTTTGGATTGAGTAGACTCTTTTTGACAGGTTGGGGATGAGCTAGCCCAAGTTACTTAGGGTAAACTATAGATGAAATGAACCAACTTAAAAAAAAAAAGAAAAAGTAAAAGAAAAAAGATATTATATTTGAATTCGGTAGATAATTAGACTTCAAAAATAAATTATAAAAACTAATATCATAACATTACAAATTTACAATTATATCATGAAACAAAATTATATTAGAAAATGAAACAAAGTATTCTTAGCACGAAATAATATCTATCAAAGATCAAATAAAGTTTCAAAATATTTAGCATAGTCCGTACAAAATTTGAACTAAGTGCATCATAGCCTATTGGTTAATAACCTAGTATAATTAAAAAAAAATTGAATAAACTATATTAAGAAAAAAAGGAATAAAGTGAGTTACTTACTAATAAATCATCTCTTATTTAAGAAAGGATCTATTAGAGAAAAAAAAATCAGGGTAGGACTCATATGAGTAGGTCCTATTAGGCCCCATTTTCATTTTCTTTTTTTACAAGATCCTCTTTAGAAACATGGGGTAGGGCTCATATGAGTGGGCCCTATTAGGTCTCATCCTCATGTTTCTTTTTCCTTTTTTACAAGATCCTCTCTTAAATTAGAGATGCTTTTGATTTGAATTAGTTAAGGATTATTGAACTCATACTCACATAACCTACAAATTAAACAGGGTCAAGCAAGCCCAATACTAAGCGAATTGACATTTGTGAAACATTTTAACAACTCTACATGCAAACAGTATAGGAGGACAATGAATTACAGGAGGCTCATCTGCTGTGCGTGGTTAACAGTGAGAGGGTAGAATGATAATAGGGACTTGGTGAAATTGGTTTGGTCTTGCTGGGTAATTTTAGGAGGAGTATTATTTTTCTAAGAGATTGAGTTTTATTTTTTTAATTATTAAATGAATTTTGATATTTTTATTTTAATAATGAAAAAATTAAAATGAGAATCTCAACATATACGTGCCTAAGAGTAAAAAGGTTTCAGGTGACAACTATCTTACTAGTTACTAGGTGTAATATGTATTCATTAGTATGCACAACATATTTTATTCTTATATTTTTTATTTTATAATAATTTATAAAAATCATGTTAATATTCGATACGATAATTTCACTAGAAAACACCAGTCTTTGCAACAACCATTATTTTACTTCAAATTTATTCATTTAAATTGTATCAACTAAATTCAAATCAAACTTCACTCAAAAAATTTGAGTCAAGTTATAAATCATAAAATACAAATAATAAATCATAACATGAGACCACTGTCACGCAAAACTAGGTGACAACTAATTAAATCTTGCATAATCCAAGCATTCATGACCCATATGTCATATATATGTCTTTCTTCATTATTATTTCTACTTTCATATCTTGAAGAGATTGTATGGTTAAATTACTTGATCATCAGAAATGAGATTGGAAAAGTTAAAATTTTGTGTTCTGATATTAGATTGGATTGTAGTTGATTATTTAAATTTACATTCAATTTGTGGTACACTATACAAAAATGAGTGATGATATGATAGGTTTAGATAAAATTGTCCACAATGTTTTTGATTTATTTTATGTTAAAGAATACTATAAATATGATTTTATTTGTAGGGTTTAAATTTGTAATTAATCTTCTAAAGATGGTTTATATCTCTATTTTTATTTATTATTATTTGAAATATTAATTTGTCACTCTTTTTTAAATGGTGGGACTTATCTCCTCGAGGTTCATTAGAAGACTGTCAATTGCATACTGTGATGCAGATTGAGATAACAATGATGATAGGAGAATTCCTTCTAGCTTTTACATCTTTTTGCGTTCAAATATAATATCTTGATCCTTTGAGAAACACAATACCAATTTTAGATCAAACACAGAGTCGGAATAAAGAAGCATGGGTACCATTGTCTTCCACCTCTACCATATTTTGTGACAACCCAAGCAGTTAATCTAATTCTACACTCTCGAAACCAAAGAGCTTGATTACATTTTGCGAGACGGAAGGCAATTTGAAAAGAAATCCTCGTCAAGCAACTTCCCTCTTATAGGCATTTGGATATTGGATTCAACAAATCAAATTACCACAACCCTTGAAAGGAGTGATTGGCACAAAATATGAGGTCATTCTGAGGTTATTATTGATTTTATAAGTCTACAAATTGAAATCTGCACTTACACATGCATAATATCTAGAATATTTCAATTTAAGATTCAAATGTTATAAAAAATTTCAATAGGACCTCTCCTAAAAATAGGATAATCCCAATTTATGCATATAGTCAAATCTAGTCAACTTCACATAATACAGTCCATGAAAGCTTGATCCACTCTCAAGAAGATCATAAGGCTCACACAAATAGCGTTAGGCTTATCACACTAATATAACACGAGCTAAACTTTGGGCGATATAAGGGTTGGGCTCTGCACTTTTATATGTAACATATAAAATGAAGGGGTCAGTTTTGGAAACTCACACCATAACAGGAAAACGGGATAGCTGGAGGCACGAGTGTTTTAATAAAAATAGATTTAAATGTAATATTACGCTATTAAAGAGAGTAAAAATAAGTTCAGAAAATCATGTTTAAAATTATAGTGTGAGCAAGTAATTAAACCATTTAATAAAAGAGAATGAATGAGATTAATCTAGGCATTTAATTTAACTTATCACATTAACAAATTGAAAACATAAATACAAAGAACACTCAAAGAAAATTAATATAAACTTTAGAGTCAAGCTAACACGTTATAAAGATGAAATATATATACAAGAAAAGCCCAAAAATATATTGAAGGGGTGGACCCTTAAATAAAACTAATAACAAATATGAGCACATAACTCATAAGGACAATTAACTAGAGTAAACGTATAACTCACAAGAGACAATATTCAAACATAAGCACACAACTCACAAATTGATTGACCATTATGTGCATCTTACTCGATTTAATTCCTTTTAGTGTGATCCAAGTTATCCACATATGTATTGGTGTCCACACAGGGTTCTCTTATCCCTAATAGTTGGATCAAACTAAGATGCAGCAAGAGCTAATAGTTACTGCTATTAGCATTCTGAAACAAAATTTCTCCTAAGAAAAAGTAATTAAATACAATTGCAATTATATATAGTAGTGAAAATATAGATAAAAGAATACGAGTGAAAGACATAGTCAATAGCTCTTTGAGCTATGCAATCGTCCCTTAGAATTTGTTTCTAATGGCGTAATTGTAACTTATGCAATGACAATTCATATCACAATTTCAATAGAATTTCCATCAATGTCTGTCTTGTGAATATAAATATGATAGACTATCAATAACTTTATTAATGCTAATCATATAAACACTAAAAACATTTTCCTTAAATTATCATAAATGCTCAACCATACGCAAATTATGGTTCAATCTTGAGTACAAGCCTTTTTAAATCAATTAGTTAAAACCTAGTTCAATTCTTGATAAATTCAAATAGAAAGCATTTATCAAAGCTTGTCTCATGATGACAATTAGTTCAAAATTAAATAATTTGACGTAAATAGATAATTAAATAAAAACTAAGAGCATTAATGAATAATTAATGAAATTTAAGAATAATATTTTAAAAATGATAATAACATATTATGATGGGATATTATCTACTCTCAAACAATGCCAATATTATGGTGGTCTTCCCTATGCCACTAGTTCAGAGCAAAACCATAACTTCAAGGGTATTCCTCAAAGTTCCCTATAATTACAACCACCATACAGTCAACTCTTTAACATTTTAATTGACCCCTAATATTCTCAATTTAACTAGATGCATTCTCTTATACCTAAAGCCTCATTTTAGCTCATGCTCTCTACTCCTATTACAATGCCCATAACCTAAGTCTTTCCAATTTGATTCTCAAATAAAAGATTGAACATAGAAATTATCTTAGGAAGCTAACAATTGCAACAAGGAAATGTGGATATCATAGTAGACAACCTAATCTAGGTCTTCGAGAACAGAAGTTAAACCATTCCCACTTGAAGCTCACCCATGTCCAAGAAAAGCCAAGGAGGGGAAGAAGAAGAAGACTTGGCGCACGATTTCAGTGAACCACTAGCTCAACAATGGTGACGCATACTAGAAGAAGGGATGGTGTCAATGGCAGGTTGTAGCACGACTTGGAGCTAAGCTTTGAACTTGCTACGCACAATTGTTATGCAAGAACAAGGGAGGGACATCTTCCCCACTGGTTAACAGTAGAAATGTTTTGACAATAGTTATAGCACGATGGGAATAGACAGTATGGTTGGCGACATGGCTTAGAGCTCCTTGGCTATGTGTTGTGTAGGTGAGGGGGAAAGAAAGGAAGAAAGGAAAGAAATGAAGGGGAAAATATGAGAAAAAGAAAAAAAGGAAAGGAAAGAAAATAGGAGTCGGCATAATTAGTTAGCTATTATTTTTTCTTCAAGTTCAAAGAGGGATAAAGGAACAAGTGTTCTATGGAAAGAGAGTGAGGGAAAAGTTCCCTGGAGTATTTTGCTCACTGAGAGTATCTTATTTTATAATTGTGAAAAACAAGAAAATTTAGTTAGGTAAGATGTTGATATCAAAATAACTCTCTAAGTTAACTCTTAAATCCCAGAAATATTACTAAAAATTTAATTGGACATTATTCTCTATCCTTTATATTAATTGAGCATTATTACTTATTTTTATACAAAACTCTCAATTAGTAGAAAATTAATTGAAGATAAAAATCTAAATCATTACACAATCTCTTGCTCAAATTAAGGTTTATTTTGTTGAGACATAATCATGAATTGAGAATTTAAAGGATATTAACCTTGAAGAGCAATGCCTAGTGGGTCAAAGATGTACTCCAAGTGCTTGAGTTCAAACGTGGGGCTATTACCTATAAGAATTATTTTCCTAAATATACAGCCAATGTGAAGGTGCACCCTAAAATTATCCTCAGAGGAGCTAGATTTGGTTGACATAAATATGGTTCCTTTGGTTGACGTAAATATGATTATTGGTTGAAGAAAATAAACTAAGGTGGAGTGAATAGTTTACACTGAAAATAAAAATAATGAAAGTCAACAATTGAAAATTGATTTATGCAACACCTTTTAACTAATTTTTTTTTATATATATTATCCAACAAGTCAACAAATGTAATTTAAATTTTAAAAAACAAAATATTTTTCTAATTAAAAAAGTTGACTTCATCTAATTAGTAATCCGATTATCAATTGAAGTTTTCTTCTCAGACTACGTATGTTTGATCGTGGTGATAGTCTATGTAAAATTTTCACTTTAAACACTAGATTAATTAAGCCAGCACATTAGAATTATCATAAAAATCAAAAAAGAAAAACTTTCATCTCCATCTCATCATTGTTTGAGAATTCATAACACGATCACTGTACCTATCTCTCCTTAGCGTAAAAAAAATATTGCAACTGTTAAATACTAGTTAGTTTACAAGATTTTGCGAACTCAAATGATCCATTTCTCAAGAAAACATAAGCTAAATAATACTACAATGTCAATATGTTATCAATCAGAACCTAAAGGAAGCAATTGATTAACATAAAGAAAGAACCCTCACATGATTTCATTTCTTAAGCAACGTAAATAGATCAACAAGACAGAGAAATAAGATAATAAAATAGGCCAGTACAGGGAATGATGTCCTTGAATCTTATTTGGTTTTAACTAGTTTGATCTTGACCTTTTTCCTTCATCCCTATTTGCTCAAGTGACGAAAGTAGGCTACATGGTCAGCTTCATAGTTATAAAAAAGCACTCGTATTCAAAGTCATCTACATGTAATCAAATTCAAGGTCAACTTCAAATTCAGGGTATCCTGTAGAGTCATCTTCAAGGTCATCTTCAAAGTCACCTTCAAAGTTGGTTGAAGGGTCATCTTCAAAGTCACTTTCAAAGTTGGCCGAAGGGTCATCTTTAAAGTCATCTATGAAAATGCGATGGTTCCTACCAGGTGCTTCCACTATTTTTCTTCTCTTAGAACCTAAACCAGAACCAAACCCAAACACTATATCAATGATACCAATAGCAGTACCAGCTAGAAGAGCTACACCAGCTGCAACAATACTATCACTAACTCATTCTCCTACTTCAGAAAGCCTCTTTTCTCTATTCTTGACATTGTTTAAGGGTGGGGGAGGTACTTGTATATATAGTAAAATCTGGGATGGTGTACAGAGGCATGCAATAACTGAGTTTCAATTAATTTCCTGAGTTGGTGTGAATGCAGATAAGAGATCTATTATTATTGTTATTGTTAATATTCCATTTGAGTTTTCTATACGTTGATAAACTGTGAAATAGTTGGATCCATGCAAGCATTAAAGGAGACACAAATTATGAACAAGTTCTTAAGCTATGTGTGGTTGATACTTAATTATGAGAGGGTAGAATTATCCCAATTTGGTGCAATTTGTTTAGTTAAACTGTTAACACTAACATTAGCAGTTCTTGCAGGGAATTTGGTGCTATTGGTATAGGGATTTATCTACCTTCTTGTTGCTTCTTTCTCCATTCCCATGGCTTCTCAGGGTTTGATGAAGCCCATAGTCCAACTCCCTTTGCTCTAGCTTCTTTTTCCCACTGTAATAACACACAACATTTAATAAGAGGAAAAGTGGTAATTAAACTCTCGGAAAAGCTTCAAAAAATTGGTAATGAAGGAGTTACATAATCCATAAATACCACTTACTCTTTCTAATTGCACTCTATTGTCATAGGCTGCGTAATGCCATGCAAGTCCCTTCTTCAGCATCAATTCCTTATCAACCAGCCAAAAAGAACAAGGAAACTCAGATAGCGTCGAGTTAGACTGAGCTTAAGCAAGCTAAATTGTGAGCAGACTAATACCTGTACAAAAATGCCATTGCAATAGATATCACCCACATGGCGTCCGTAATGATCTTCTCCATAGACAAGGACCCTCAAAGACTCACCTTGAACAATCTTGGTCAGTTCATCTTTAGCTTCTTTCCCGTATACCATTGAACTTTCTGGCGCATCAATTCCCCTGTTTTCTCTTAGAATATACATTAATAGAAGCCGCGCAACAACGACTTTAAGCCTTCTAATCAATATATATTTGATAATTACCTTAGCCGAATTCTATACTTCCGAGCAAGGACTTCCTCGTTCTGAAGCTTAATCCACCTGAACAGGAAAACTTTTTCAAAGCCCATTTCTAGTGTTAAACGCAAACAATTAGCATTAAAGAACCACAACACCAACCGGTATCCCGAATCGATTATCTGCCTGTGAAGAGCATCGGCCTCTGCATAACTCCGAGCACGGGCTTCTGATATTTCAACAGCTGTTATATGGACATGGCTGGGGACAAATGATGACTCTCTAGGGTCTGATGTGCTGACATAAACTGTTACGCCATCACCATCCACCACTGCTTTTGGAACAACCTAGGCCCATTGACATAATCAAATAATTCGAGTACTCGTATACTAGGTCTTTAACATTATTTTACATATGTTTCTATGAACTCAAAACAAAAACGTTGTTCCTACTCACCGGCAAGGTGTGCAGTTCAAACTTCACTCCTTCAGGCAAGGATGTCGGGGGTTTAACAGTTGCTTCAACAAGGGTGTGTGGTTGAGGAAATCCCTATAGGATTAAGCAAGCAAGAATTTTAATATCTTTTCTAGATTATGGCGCAAAAGTGGGAAGAAATTTTTGTGGGGTTAAAATGTAAATCCCAGCATTTATTCCTACTTAGCTTAATCTTCCATGTCAATGCCACATGGCATATTCTGCTTGTACTACGTGATAGTTGCACCAATTAACAAACATTAATAATAAAAGTTTAATAATAATTTAGAAAACTCTCAATCCAAATCCTTTGCATACGAAAACATACATTAATAAATGCAATTAAAGAGCAAAAGACTTGATATAGTTATAAAAAATAATTTTAAAGTTTCTAACGTTAAAAAATTCAATCTTTTTTTCTCTAATTGCACAAGGCAGGATATTATTGGGAAATGATTACATTCTCTATCCCTTCATTGCATAGCATTGCCATAATACCAAATATCCAAGCTATACCCATTTTCACATGCAATGAAAGACCATCAAAGTAAACATGAGTCCAACCTTCTCCTTTTTCTTTATTACTTCTTCAATACGTCTCTTTTTCCTTGTTTGTAGGTCTAACAAGCGCCTTCTTTCAGCCTTTTCCTGTTCGTGCAACCTCTGTGCCTCCTCTGCCTTTCAAGACACAAGTATATGCCTTATCAGAGTCCAAATCATATAATTACAGCTGAGTAATGGCATATATTAAGTTGCAAAAAAGAACAACATATTAAAACCATGCATATAAAGCATAATGCAAATGGGTGCGAAATGACCAATATGTACAAACAGCTTGTACTTCACAAACTACAAATCACGACATGACACAATTACTACTTTATAAAGCAGCTTAACAGAAAGGAAAAAGAAACCATATACATATCAATTCGCCATGACAATGGGAAAAGAGAAAAGAAATAGAAAGTAAGACTGTATATATGAAGTTTTTAACAACAAAGTTGCTCTCTGTAAGGAAGGGAAGATATGCCGTTATAGAAGTTGATCGGAAAGTTACTTTAGTTTACGACTATAGATAATCTTTTGTCCATAAGACCTCGAAATTATAAAGGAGTAATGAAAACAAGAAAGGATACTCTACTCATTTATATGACATGATGAAACGTGTACAAGGTTACTAAACAATGAATCAGAGACCTTTGCATAAAAGGTCACTTGTTGATATCATTTGAAAGCCCCAACAGAAACCACAAATTATTGTAAGACTACCTTTAAGTGCAAGTGAAATGCACCAAGAAATGTATGGGCATATGTGAATAGTAAAACAATTCGTTCACGTAGTTGCACATGTGTAATACCTGGATTTGCAATTGTCTCTGTCTAGAAGCCCATTCTTCTTCTATAGTTTGCATGTATTCTTCAGTTTCCTTAAGCTTTTCACTTTCATTTATTATATCACTCGCATGCGAGTTAGTAACACCATCATCTAAAACATGTTAAGGTATCATCTACATTAGATACAATAAACAAGATATCTGAAAATGCATTCATCGCTACCAGGAGCCTTCATGGTTTTTCTACTCTTACCTGAATCAAAACAGCCAAACAGTTGACTTGTTGCTCCAATCGCCTCATTAATTGCAATAGCAGGCATAAGAGTTCTGTTTCTTGAGTTTTGAGTGCTTTCACAACCTCCTATTTTACCACTTCAGTTAACTTTTTTTCACTATTGTGAAAAGGTTAAATAGTAAGGGTAACTAGTAATGGTATATAAAGTAAAATGTGGGAAAGATGTATAGGTATGTATTGTGCAATAATTGAGTTTTATATGAGTCTGTGTGGGGGCAGAGAAATAATTTATTATTAATTTTTCATTTGAATTTTTTAGGGATGATCACTGTAGAATATTGTAGTCCCATCAAGCAGTGTCACTGGGCTAGCAATAAATGGGTATGAAGACTTCATACCCGTTTCTCTTGGCAAGTGTGGCCAAGTTCTTTTTTTTTTTTAACAAATAGAAATAGATTTTTAGTAGTACATTTCTGCACACTCCTAGTCTAGTCACTTACATGTCACAATATATTATAAAGAAAAGAATTTATAATTTTATTTATTATTTTAAATAATATAACACATTATTACCAAACTAAGTAGCCTTGTTTATCTTTAAACATAGCCGTTTATCAGCACTTTTTTTAGTTTTCTTAAAATAAAAATAAGATTTTTTATAAAAACTAGAAATGCTAAATTTATAATATTTTTACAATAAAAAATTTATTTCAATAAATATTGTTATCATTGTTTTATTATTCATATTTATTTATTTATTTATTTGCTGTAGAAAATTTTAAGTTTAACCTTTTTAAGTTTTTATAGTAAAAAGAAAGATAATTTTTAACTATAAAAAACAAAATCTTATTTTTATTTTTGAAAAAACTCAAAAGGTGTTGATGCCTGAATTATCATCAAAGATAAATAAGGAGGCCTAATTTAGTAATAAAGTGTTATATTATTTAAAATGATGGATGTGATTATATATTCTTTTCTCTGTAATGTATCATATTATTTATCTGATAGAATAAAGAATTTGTTACTAGATCAAACCAATTCATTATTCTAATTAAGTTGAAATATTTTTTTTATAAGATTCTTAATAAGACTAAAAACATATTTTCTATGCATATAAGTTAAAGAAAATTAAATTATAATTAAAAATATAATTTTACTAATAAAATTATAATTTATAAGTTTAATTATATTTTAATATTTTATATTAAAATTAAATCATATATTACATATTTTTAACATATAAGAAATATAATATAGTATTATATATATACATAACCCCCGTCCCCCAACGCCCAATCCCCCCAAAAATTCTCTATTTAATATATAATAAGCAGAATAAATCATTTTCAATATGATGCAAAAAACCACACTAATGCTTAGTTTGATTGTGGCCTAAATGGGTGAAAGAAATGAAGCTTAAAAATTTACAAATTTTCTCCAAAACTGAAATCTAAGCCCAAAAGTCCAGAGAGAGTCCCGACACAGCGAAGAGCACCAAAACTACAGCGTTTCAAAATTATCCCCTTCTCCTACACTTCTTAGCAACCAAAGATATTACGTAAGTAAAATAACAGAGACAAAGGAGTGTTTTGATTCTGCGAATCTCAGCCATCTGAAACAACTCAAAGCAATAATGAAGCTACCATCATGATTCATGACCTCATTTCTTTAATTTCTTGGATGTATGAACCCTTATACCTAAAAGAATTAGATACTCACCAGTCAACCTGAAGAAGGCTAGTGCTTTCTCTGAAGAAGGGGTTCGACTTCTCCTCGGCTATATTTACAAAGTTAGGTATTATTGCATTATGTTAGGAAATGACGATGGGGAATAACCAAATAATGCAAAAAGCTAGATAAAACTTCCACCTTAAGAAACCCACTTTTTGTCACCCCTTCACGCCTTTGTTCATCTTGCATTTGCCACATCAAAATATATTGCCTTTCTTGCTTTTCCAAAAGTAAAGTTTCCAGGCTCCACTACTTTGTTGGATTTAGAATTCTCACACACCCCACCCCAAAAATCTCATTGGATGGTTCTCATATTATTATTATTAATTTAAAAATAATAAGAATATATTATTCGAAGACTATGTATTTTTACGTTAATGACATACCTGAAACCTTTAAAAAACATAGGATAATTTGAATATATTATTAAGTTCAAGTATGAGTGAAAAAGAAATAAACCATGTGAGAGCTATATAAATAAATTACTCTATATATATTTTATTGGGATAAGGCTTTTTTTGATATCTCCCATTATTTGTCTTGCTTTATCCACTCCTTTATAAAAACAACTAAATTAATTTAAATTTTAACGAGAGGTTAAAGTACTTGCGCACTTTCTTCTTCAGTACCACCACCTCTTTCTCTCTCAATCTTTTTCATAGCTAAAAAAAATTGCAACGGTTAAAACTTGATCAGTGTCGAAAATGTTGCAAACTCAAAATGAAGTCATTTCCTAAGCAACATAAACAAAATAACACACTCACATGATTTCATTTCTTAAGCAACATACATCAGATCAACAAGAAAGCAACCTCAAAATAAGACAACAAAATAGGCCAGATCAAGTGTTCTTTAATTTTATTTTGATTAATTAACTGGCTTGATCTTAATCATGAGTTGAGAATTTAAAGGAGATTAACCTTGAAGAGCAATGCCTAGGGGGTCAGAGATGTACTCCTAGTACGTGACTTCAAACTTGGGGCTATTATTCTTCTAAATATATAGTGAATGTGAAGGTGCACGCTGAAGCTTTAGTTGACATGAATATGGTTGCTTTGGTTGACCTAAATATAGTTATTGGTTGAAGAAAATAAACTAAGGTGGACTGAACAGTTTATACTGAAAATAAAAATTGTGAAAGTCAACAGTTCAAAATTGATTTATGCAACACATTTTAACTAATTTTTTATATATTATCCAACAACAAGTTAACAACTGTAATTTAAATTTAAAAAAACAAAAAATTTTCTCATTAAACAAGTTGATTTCATCTAATTGCTAATCCGATTATCAACTGAAATTTTTTTCTCAGACTACGTATATATGATCGGGGTGATAGTCTGTGTAAAAATTACCAATTTAAACTCTAGATTAATTAAGCAAACACATTAGAATTATCAAAAACAATCAAAAAAGAAAAACTTTCATTTCATCTCATCATTGTTTGAGAATTCATAAAACGATCAATGTACCTATCTCTCCTTTGGTTTTTTTTTTCTTTTTAAATTGCAACTATTAAATACTAATCAGTTTACAACATTTCGGGAACTCAAATAATCTATTTCTTAAGCGAACATAAACTGAATAATACAATGTCAATATATTATCAATCAGAACCTAAGGGAATCAATTGATTAACATAAAAAAAAGAACCATCACATGATTTCATTTCTTAAGCAACATAAATAGATCAACAAGAAAAAAATCATAAAATAAGACAATAAAATAGGCCAGTACAAGGAATAGTGTCCCTAAATCTTATTTTGTCTTAACTAGCTTGATCTTGATCTCTTTCCTTCATCCCTATTTGCTCAAGTGATGAAAGTAGGCTGCATGGTCATCTTCATAGTTACAAAAAAGTACTCGTATTCAAAGTCCAACTTCAAGGTATGCTGCAAAGTCACCTTCAAAGTTCGCTACGGGGCCATCTTGAAAGTCATCTCCAAAAATGTGATGGTTCCTACCAGGAGCTTTCATTGTTTTTCTTCTCTTAGAACCTAAACCAGAACCAAACCCAAACACACTATTAATGGTACCGATAGCAGCACTGGCTAGAACAGCTACACCAGATGCAACAATACTATCACTAACCATTCTTCTACTTCAGAAAACCCCTCTTTTCTGTTCTTGAAATTGTTTAAGGGGGGGGGGGGTGAGGGACTTGTATATATAGTAAGATATGGGAAGGTGTATAGAGACTTGCAATAAATGAGTTTCAATTAATTTCCTAAGTTGGTGTGAATGCAGATAAGAGATCTATTATTATTGTTGTTATTAATATTCCATTTGAGTTTTCTATATGTTGATAAACTGTGAAATAGTTGGCTGCATGCAGGCATTTACGAATTACAAACAGGTTCTTGAGCTGTGTGTGGTTGATACTTAATTATGAGAGGGTAGAATTATGTTGGCCCTAAGGTTTTGATATAATTTTAAATTATTTTGATGATAACAAAACTCTTAAGTTAAATTTATAAAAGCATTAAGTTAAAAATAGTTAAATATTATTTATTGTCTTATTATATTAAAAGTCATTTAATTTATTTTTGATAAGCAATAATAATTTTTGAAAGAAAAATAAAATAATTCAAAATGGAGTATTGTGTTTTGATTGAGCTATTTTATCTAAATCAATTATTAAACTCTATTTTATTTATTTTATCTTATTGGGTTTTTTAATCTAATTGTGCTTATAATTTGTTTAGATTATAATATTTGAAATTATTGTTAAATTTCATTTGGTCGTATTGATCTATACTTTAATATACAAGAAAAAATTATCAAATGCATTTAAATAAAATCATGAAAAGCTAAAAGGAAGTAACAAAATGAATATAATATATTTTGATACAAAAGTCAAGTGTGCAAATATATTAATGAGTTTTGAAAGTAATATATATATTTATATATATCACTTCCTTGAAAAAATGTGACTTGATTGAAATATGTATTCAAATATACTACTGCACCTTTATTCTTTTATTTCAATAAGCATTAGAATATGTTTTTAAAAAGTAAAAAATTTCTAAACATGTATTAAAGTTTTGCATATTATGTTCTTTACATATACAAAAAATATTATATTATATTATATAGAAAGTAACTTTTCAACTACCTTGTTCAGAATATTTATTGTCCATTTATTGAAAACAAGTAGAAAAAAAGTAAAACATCATTTCTTTTCTCTCTACAACTGCTAGAATAGTAAAAAGAAAGCAAAAAAGCAAAGTCTGTGCAAGTTAAAAGCTGTCCTCATATTCATTTATGCTTCGTGATAAGTAAGGCACAAAAGAATAATAGATATTCTATAAATCTCTCTTTCTTCCACAACAGCTCTTTTCAATGAAGTTGAATTTCAACGGATATATTTTTAAAGCTTTTATATGAACGGAAAAAGATGAACAGAAGAGAAAAGAATGGGGGAAACATAGAAGGAAAAGAAAATTTACATTATAGTTCTTCTTTAATCTCTTCATCTTATCTGAGTTGAATTTCTACTTTTATCTAGTTTAAGAGAGTTATAAAAAAAGAGTGTACTTACAGTAATCTTTTTTTCTAACAAGAGTTCTAAATTTATTCTCATACCATTCTGTAAATTGAGTTTAGGATGATTTTTGTAAAAAACCTTATGAAGAGAGTTTTGGATGAGCTTACATAAAACTCAAATGCTGTATTAGTTTGAGGTGAGTTAAAAAACCTTGTGTTGGTGGTAAATACACCTAACCATCACTACTGTAATATTGTTTTGAGGATTGAAGAAAAATTCCTTAAATGTTATAAGAGGACTGGACGTAGGTCAAGGTAGACCGAATCATGATAAATCTCTATGTGCATCTTTCTTCTATGCTGATAACTAGTCCTCCACTTTCAGAAGACCTTACTTTGATTTTGTTTGCATCATTAACTGCGTTCACAAAAGCTGGTTTATTATATAACTTACACCCCGACTTCAGTATAATTGTTTTAATTATTACAAATTGTTCCATACAAAGGTCCTATACTCTTTTGCATTCTAAAATAAAGAACTATTGGCCCTCCACTCTAAAAAAAGCATTAAAATTGTATATATTGCAAATCACACCTATTCACTCCCTCTATGTGTGATTATCAAATTATCCTAAGGAATTTGGTGCAATTGGTATTGGGATTTATCTACCTTCTCGCTGCTTCTTTCTCCATTCCCATGGCTTCTCAGGGTTTGATGAAGCCCATAGTCCAACTCCCTTTGCTCTAGCTTCTTTTTCCTACTGTAATAACACACAACATCTAATAAGAGGAAAAGTGGTAATTAAACTCTCAGAAAAGCTTCAAAAAATTGGTAATGAAGGAGTTACATAATCCATAAATACCACTTACTCTTTCTAATTGCACTCTATTGTCATAGGCTGCGTAATGCCATGCAAGTCCCTTCTTCAGCATCAATTCCTTATCAACCAGCCAAAAAGAACAAGGAAACTCAGATAGCGTCGAGTTAGACTGAGCTTAAGCAAGCTAAATTGTGAGCAGACTAATACCTGTACAAAAATGCCATTGCAATAGATATCACCCACATGGCGTCCGTAATGATCTTCTCCATAGACAAGGACCCTCAAAGACTCACCTTGAACAATCTTGGTCAGTTCATCTTTAGCTTCTTTCCCGTATACCATTGAACTTTCTGGCGCATCAATTCCCTTATTTTCTCTTAGAATATACATTAATAGAAGCCGCGCAACAACGACTTTAAGCCTTCTAGTCAATATATATTTGATAATTACCTTAGCCGAATTCTATACTTCCGAGCAAGGACTTCCTCGTTCTGAAGCTTAATCCACCTGAACAGGAAAACTTTTTCAAAGCCCATTTCTAGTGTTAAACGCAAACAATTAGCATTAAAGAACCACAACACCAACCGATATCCTGAATCAATAATCTGCCGGTGAAGAACATCAGCCTCTGCATAGTTCCTCCGAGCACGAGCTCTTAATCTTTGAACAACTGCTGCATGGACATGGCCAGGGGCAAGTGATGATTCTCTGGGGTCTGATGTACTGACATAAACTGTTACGCCATCACCATCCACCACTGCTTTTCGATCAACCTAAGCCCATTGACATAATCAACTAATTTGAGCATTCGTATACTAGCTCTTTAACATTGTTTTACATATGCTTCTATGAACTCAAAAAAAAAACGTTGTTCCTACCCACCGGCAAGGTGTGCAGTTCAAACTTCACTCCTTCAGACAAGGATGTCGGGGGTTTCACAGTTGCTTCAATAAGGGTGTGTTATTGAAGAAATCCCTATAGGATTAAGCAAGAAAGAATTTTAATATCTTTTGAAGATTATGGTGCAAAAGTGGGAACAAATTTTTGCGGGGTTAAAATGTAAACACTAGCATTCATTCCAACTCAGCATAATCTTCCATTACAATTTACAACGCCACATGGCATATTCTGCTTGTACTATGTGATAGTTGCACCAATTAACAAGCATTAATAGCAAAAGTTTACCAATAATTTAGAAAACTCTCAATCTGAATCCTTTGCATACGAAGGGAGAAATTACTAAGTATAATTAAAGGAGAAAAAGACTAGATGTAGTTAAAAAAAATTTCAAAGTTTTTAACGTTAAAAAATTCAATCTCTTTCTCTTTTAACTGTACAAGGTACAATATAATTGAGGAGTGATTACATTTTCTATCTGTTCATTGCATAGCATTGCCATAATATCAAATATTCAAGCTATAACCCTTTTCCCATGTAATAAAAAACCATCAAAATTAACATGAGTCCAACCTTCTCTTTTTTCTTTCTCACTTCTTCAATACGTTCCTTTTGCCTTGTTTGTAGGTCTAACAAGCACCTTCTTTCAGCCTTTTCCTGTTCGTGCCTCCTCTGTGCCTCCTCTATTTTCAATGAAGTTGAACGTCAACAGATATATTTTTAAAGCTTTTACATAAGCGGAAAAAGATGAACAGAAGTGAAAAGAATGGGGGAAACATAGAAGAAAAAGAAAAATTACATTATAGTTATTTTTTGATCTCTTTATCTTATCTAAGTTGAATTTCTACTTTTATCTAGTTTAAGAGAGTTATAAAGAAAAAGTGTGCTTACAGTAGTCTTTTTTTCTAACAAGAGTTCTAAATTTATTCTCATACCATTTTGTAAATTGAGTTTAGGATGAGTTTTGTAAAACACCCTTATGATGAAAGTTTTGGATGAGCTTGCATAAAACTCAAGTATTGTATTAGTTTGAGGTAAGCTAAAAAACCTTGTGTTGGTGGTAAGCACGCTAAAATCATAATTATTGTAATATTGTTTTGACGATTGAAGAAAAATTGTTATAAGGGAACTGGACGTCGGTCAAGGTAGATCGAATTAGGATAAATTTCTATGTGTATCTTTCTTCTATGCTGATCACTAGTCCTCTACTTTTAGAAGACCTTACTTTGATTTTGTTTGTATTATTAACTGCATTCACAAAAGCTGGTTTACTATATAATTTACACCTCGATATCAATATAATTGTTTTACTTATTACAAGTTATTCCATCCAAAGATTCTCTACTCTTTTGTATACTAAAATAAAGAACTATTGGTCCTCCATTTTTAAAAAAACATTAAAATTGTATATATTACAAATCGCACCTATTCACTCCCTTTAGGTGTGATTATCAAATTATCCTAGGGAATTTGGTGCAATTGGTATGGGGATTTATCTACCTTCTCGTTGCTTCTTTCTCCATTCCCATGGCTTCTCAGGATTTGATGAAGCCCATAGTCCAACTCCCTTTGCTCTAGCTTCTTTTTCCCACTATAATAACGCACAACATCTAATAAGAAGAAAAGTGGTAATTAAACTCCCGGAAAAGCTTTAAAAAATTGGTAATGAAGGAGTTACATAATCCACAAATACCACTTACTCTTTCTAATTGCACTCTATTGTAATAGGCTGCGTAATGCCATGCAAGTCCCTTCTTCAGCATCAATTCCTTATCAACCAGCCGAAAAGAACAAGGAAACTTAGATAGTGTCGAGTCAGACTGAGCATAAGCAAGCTAAATTGTGAGCAGACTAATACCTGTACAAAAATGCCATTGCAATAGATATCACCCACATGGCGTCCGTAATGATATTTTCCATAGACAAGGACCCTCAAAGACTCACCTTGAACAATCTTGGTCAATTCATCTTTAGCTTCTTTCCCGTATGCCATTGAACTTTCTGGTGCATCGATTCCCCTGTTTTCTCTTAGAATATACATTAATAGAAGCCACGCAACAACGATTTTAAGCCTTCTAATCAATATATATTTGATAATTACCTTAGCCGAATTCTATACTTTCGAGCAAGGACTTCCTCGTTCGGAAGCTTAATCAACCTGAACAGGAAAACTTTTTCAAAGCCCATTGTTGGAGTTAAACGCAAACAATTAGCATTAAAGAACCACAACACCAACCGGTATCCTGAATCGATTATCTGCCGATGAAGAGCATCGGCCTTTGCATAGTTCCCCTGAGCACGGGCTTCTGATCTTTCAACAGCTGTTATATGGACATGGCTGGGGACAAATGATGACTCTCTGGGGTCTGATGTGCTGACATAAACTGTTATGCCATCACCATCCACCACTGCTTTTGGAACAACCTAGTCCCATTGACATAATCAATTAATTCGAGTACTCATATACTAGCTCTTTAATATTGTTTTACATATGTTTCTATGAACTCAAAACAAAAACGTTGTTCCTACCCACCGGCAAGGTGTGCAGTTCAAACTTCACTCCTTCAGGCAAGGATGTCAGGGGTTTCACAGTTGCTTCAACAAAGGTGTGTGATTGAAGAAATCCCTATAGGATTAAGCAAGAAAGAATGTTAACATCTTTTCTAGATTATGGTTCATAAGTGGGAAGAAATTTTTGTGGGGTTAAAATGTAAACACTAGCATTCATTCCAACTCAGCATAATCTTCCATTACAATTTACAATGCCACATGGCATATTGTGCTTGTACTATGTGATAGTTGCACCAATTAACAAGCATTAATAGCAAAAGTTTACCAATAATTTAGAAAACTCTCAATCTGAATCCTTTGCATACGAAGGGAGAAATTACTAAGTATAATTAAAGGAGAAAAAGACTAGATGTAGTTAAAAAAAATTTCAAAGTTTTTAACGTTAAAAAATTCAATCTTTTTCTCTTTTAACTGTACAAGGTACAATATAATTGAGGAATGATTACATTTTCTATCCGTTCATTGCATAGCATTGCCATAATATCAAATATTCAAGCTATACCCCTTTTCCCATGTAATAAAAAACCATCAAAGTTAACATGAATCCAACCTTCTCTTTTTTCTTTCTCACTTCTTCAATATGTTCCTTTTGCCTTGTCTGTAGGTCTGACAAGCGCCTTCTTTCAGCCTCTTCCTGTTCGTGCCTCCTCTGTGCCTCCTCTGCCTTTCAAGGCAAAAGTATATGCCTTATCAGAGTTCAAATCATATAATTACAACTGAGTAATGGCATATATTAAGTTGCAAGAAAGAACAACATATTAAAACCATGCATATAAAGCATAATGCAAATGGGTGCGAAAAGACCAATATGTACAAATAGCTTGTCCCTCACAAACTACAAATCATGACATGACACAATTACTACTTTGTAAAGCATCTCAACAGAAAGACAAAAGAAACCACACGTATTTCAATTTGCGATGACAACGGGAAAAGAGAAAAGAAACAGAAAGTAAGACTGTATATATGAAGTTTTTAACACCAAAGTTGCTCTCTGTAAGGAAGGGACCGTTATAGAAGTTGATTGGAAAGTTACTTTATTGGAAAGTTACTTTACTATACCTCTACAGATAATCTTTTGTCCATAAGACCTAGAAATTATGAAGAAGAAATGAAAACAAGAGAGGATACTCTGCCCATTTATATGACATCATGAAACGTGTACAAGGTTACGACTAAACAATGAATCAGAGACTTTTGCATAAAAGGTCACTTGTTGATATCATTTGGAAGCCCCAACAGAAACCACAAATTATTGTAAGACCACCTTTAAAGGCAAATGAAATGCACCAAGAAATGTATGGGTATATGTGAATAGTAAAACAATTCATTCACATAATTGCATATGTGTAATACCTGGATTTGCAATTGTCTCTGTCTAAAAGTCCATTCTTCTTCTTCTTCTTCTGTAGTTTGTATGTATTCTTTAGTTTCCTTAAACTTTTCTCTTTCATTTATTATATCTCTAGCATCTGAGTTAGTAACACCATCATCTAGAACACGTAAGATATCATCTACATTAGACGATTTCTCATTTTCCATTAAACAAGATCTGTGAAAATGCATTCATCGCTACCAGGAACCTTCATGGTTTTCTACTCTTACCTGAACCCAAAAGGCAAAACAATAGACGTATTGCTCCAATAGCTGCAGTAATTGCAATAGCAGACACAATCTTACAACCTCCCATTTTACACTTCAGTTAATCCTTTCTCACTATTCTGAAATAGGTTAAATAGTAAGGGTAACTGGTAATTGTATATAAAGTAAAATCTGGGAAAGGTGTATAGGTATGTATCGTGCAATAATTGAGTTTTATGTGAGTTCATGTGAATGCAGAGCAATGATTTATTATTCATTTGAATTTGAATTTTCTATATTATGACAATTGTGAAAGTGTTGTGCCTAGTTAATATTTAATGATTCTAATAATAACATTATAGATGTATATTTTTTACAAATCAATATCATTTAATTGAGTTTTTTTTTTTAATTTATAGATGTTATAAATTTATTAAAAAAAATTTAATAACAGAGATATAAAAAAAATGCTTAAAAGTAGTCTTAAAATTAGTTTGGTCAAATTATAACATAGATAGTTGGAGGGCAACTCTAGGAAGAGTTTTTTTTTTAAATAAATTTGAGTTTTTATTCATTATTATATCTAGTAATTTTAAAATTAGTGTAAGAATCTCAACATCTATCTAATAGTTAAAAATTTTCATGTGACTGTTACCTTAGTAGCAAACACTAGGGATGACCGTAGAATATTGTAGTCCCAGTGTCATTGGGCCAGCAGTAAATAGGTATGGAGATTCCATACCCGTTACTCTTGGCAAGTGTGGCCAAGTTCTTGTTTTTTCAAATCAAATACAAAGAGATCTTTATAAATACATTTCTGCACATTAGTAGTCTAGTCACTTGCATATTACAATATATTATAAAGGAAAGAATTTATTATTTTAAATAATAAACACTTTATTACTAAACTAAGTAACCTTGTTAATCTTTAAACATAGCCTAAATATCAACACATTTTTTTATTTTTTTAAAATAAAAATAAGATTTTTTTTATAAAAACTTGAAAGTCTAAATTTACAAATTTTTTCAATAAAAAACTTATTTCAATAAATAGTGTTATCATTTTTTATTATTGATTTTTATTTATTATTTGCTTAAAAAATTATAAATTTATCTTTTTAATTTTTTATAGTAAAAAAAATACTTTTTTACTATAAAAAAACACAATCTTATTTTTATTTTGAAAAAACTCAAAAGATGTAGATGTCTAAATTATGATTAAAGATAAATAAGGAGACTTAATTCAGTAATAATGTGTTGTATTATGTATAATAATGGATGGGATTATATATTCTTTTCTCTGTATAATGTGTCATATTATTTATCTGATAGAATAAAGAATTTTTTATTGGATTAAACCAATTCATTATTCTAATTAAGTTGAAATATATATATATATATATATATATATATATATATATATATATATATATATATATATATATATATATTATATGAAATTCTTAATAAGGCTAAAAACATATTTTCTATGCATATAAGTTAAACAAAATTAAATTATAATTAAAAATATAATTTTACTAATAAAATCATAATTTATAAGTTTAATTATATTTTAATATTTTATATTAAAATTAAATCATATATTACATATTTTTTACATATAAGAAATATAATATAGTATATATATATATATATATATATATATATATATATATATATATATATATATATATATATATATATATATATAACCCCCTTCCCCCAACGCCCCAATCCCCCCAATAATTCTCTCAAGAAATATATATATATATATATATTAATTTATTTAATATATAATAAACAGAACAAATCATTTTCAATATGATGCAAAAAACCACGCTAATAATTAGTTTGATTGTGGTCTGAATGGATGAAAGAGACGGAGCTTAAAAATTTACAAATTTTCTACCAAAACTGAAATCTAAGGCCAGGAGTCCAGAGAGAGTCCCGACATAGCGAAAAGCACCAAAACTACAGCGTTTCAAAAATATCCCCTTCTGCTGCACTCCCCAGCAACCAAAGACAATTACATAAGTAAAATAACAGAGTCAAAGGAGGGTTTTGATTCTGCGAATCTCAGCCATCTGAAACAACTCAAAGCAATCATGAAGCTACCATCATAATTCATGACCTCATTTCTTTAATTTCTTGGATGTATGAACCCTTAAACCTAAAAGAATTAGATACTCACCAGTCACCTGGACGAACCTGGAGAAGGCTAGTGCTTTCTTTGAAGAAGGGGTTCGAATTCTCCTCAGCTATATTTACAAAGTTAGGTATTATTGCATTATGTTAGGAAATGATGATGGGGAATAACCAAATAATGCAAAAAGCTAGGTAAAACTTCCACCTTAAGAAATCCACTTTTTGTTGCTCAGACAGTGTCACCCCCTCACGCCTTTTGCTCATCTTGCATTTGCCACATCGAAATATATTGCCTTCGATGCTTTTCCAAAATGTAAAGTTTCCAAGCTCCACTACTTTGTTGGCTTTAGAATTCCCCCCCCAGGCCGCCCCCCCCCCCCCCCCCCCCCCCCCCCCCCCCCCCCCCCCCCAAAAAAAGGTCCGCGTTAGATGGTTCTCATATTAGTATTATTTTTTTAAAAAATAATAAGAGTAGATTACTCGAAGACTATCTATTTTTATATGAATGACATAACTTAAAATCTTTAAAAAACATATGATAGTTTGAATATATTGTTGAGTTCAAGTACGAGTGAAAAGGAAATAAAAGAGCTATATAAGTGAATTACTCTAGATATATTTTATTCGGACAAGGCTTTTTTTTTATTTCTCCCATTATGTGTGTTGCTTCATCCACCCCTTTATGAAAACAACTAAATTAATTTAAATTTTAACGAGAGGTTAAAGTACTTGCGCACTTTCTTCTTCAGTACCGCTACCTCTTTCTCTCTCAATCTTTTTCATAGCTAAAAAAAATTGCAACGGTTAAAACTTGATCAGTGTCGAAAATTTTGCAAACTCAAAATGAATTCATTTCCTAAGCAACATAAACAGAATAACACACTCCCATGATTTCATTTCTTAAGCAACATAAATAGATCAACAAGAAAGAAACCTCAAAATAGGCCAGAGCAAGCGTCCCTTAATTTTATTTAGATTAATTAACTGGCTTGATCTTAATCATGAGTTGAGAATTTAAAGGATATTAACCTTGAGGAGCAATGCCTAGGGGGTCAGAGATGTACTCCTAGTACGTGACTTCAAACTTGGGGCTATTATTCTTCTAAATATATAGTGAATGTGAAGGTGCACGCTGAAGCTTTAGTTGACATGAATATGGTTGCTTTGGTTGACGTAAATATGGTCATTGGTAGAAGAAAATAAACTAAGGTGGACTGAAGAGTTTACACTGAAAATAAAAATTGTGAAATCAGCAGTTCAAAATTGATTTATGCAACACATTTTAACTAATTTTTTATATATTATCCAACAACAAGTTAACAACTGTAATTTAATTTTAAAAAAACAAAAAATTTTCTCATTACGTATATATGATCAGGGTGATAGTCTGTGTAAAAATTACCACTTTAAACTCTAGATTAATTAAGCAAACACATCAGATTTATCAAAAACAATCAAAAAAGAAAAACTTTCATTTGCATCTCATCATTGTTTGAGAATTCATAAAACGATCAATGTACCTATCTCTCCTTTGGTTTTTTTTTTTTAAATTGCAACTGTTAAATACTAATCAGTACAACATTTTGGGAACTCAAATAATCTATTTCTTAAGCGAACATAAACTGAATAATACAATGTCAATATATTATCAATCAGAACCTAAGGGAAGCAATTGATTAACATGAAAAAAAGAACCCTCACATGATTTCATTTCTTAAGCAACATAAATAGATCAACAAGGAAAAAATCATAAGATAAGACAATAAAATAGGCCAGTACAAGGAATAGTGTCCCTAAATCTTATTTCTTCTTAACTAGCTTGATCTTGATCTCTTTCCCTCATCCCTATTTGCTCAAGTGATGAAAGTAGGCTGCATGGTCATCTTTATAGTTATAAAAAAGTACTCGTATTCAAAGTCCAACTTCAAGGTATGCTGCAAAGTCACCTTCAAAGTTCGCTACGGGGCCATCTTCAAAGTCATCTCCAAAAATGTGATGGTTCCTACCATGAGCTTTCATTGTTTTTCTTCTCTTAGAACCTAAACCAGAACCAAACCCAAACACACTATCAATGGTACCGATAGCAGCACTGGCTAGAACAGCTACACCAGATGCAACAATACTATCACTAACCATTCTTCTACTTCAGAAAACCCCTCTTTTCTGTTCTTGACATTGTTTAAGGGTGGGTGAGGTACTTGTATATATAGTAAGATATGGGAAGGTGTATAGAGGCATGCAATAAATGAGTTTCAATTAATTTCCTAAGTTGGTGTGAATGCAGATAAGAAATCTATTATTATTGTTGTTATTAATATTCCATTTGAGTAGTTTTCTATATGTTGATAAACTGTGAAATAGTTGGATGCATGCAGGCATTTACGAATTACAAACAAGTTCTTGAGCTGTGTGTGGTTGATACTTAATTATGAGAGGGTAGAATTATGTTGGCCCTAAGGTTTTGATATAATTTTAAATTATTTTGTTAATAACAAAACTCTTAAGTTAAATTTATAAAAACATTAAGTTAAAAATAGTTAAATATTATTTATTGCCTTATTACATTAAAAGTCATTTAGTTTATTTTTGATAGGCAATAATAATTATTGAAAGAAAAATAAAATAAATCAAAATGGAGTATTGTGTTTTGATTGCGCTATTTTATCTAAATCAATTATTAAACTCTATTTTATTTATTTTATCTTATTGGGCTTTTTAATCTAATTGTGCTTATAATTTGTTTAGATTATAATATTTAAAATTATTGTTAAACTTCATTTGGTCGTGTTGATCTATACTTTAATATAAAAGAAAAAATTATAAAATGCATTTAAATAAAAACATTAAAAGCTAAAAAGAAGTAACAAAATGAATATAATATATTTTGATACAAAAGTCAAGTGTGCAGATATATTAATGAGCTTTGAAAGCAATATATATATTTATATATATCACTTCCTTGAAAAAATTTGACTTAATTGAAATATGCATTCAAATATACTATTGCACATTTATTCTCTTATTTCAATAAGCATTAGAATATGTTTTTGAAAAGTCAAAAATTTCTAAACATGTATTAAAGTTCTGCACATTATGTTTTTTACATATACAAAAAGTATTATATTATATTATGTAAAAAGTAATTTTTCAACTATCTTGTTCAAAGTATTTATTATCCTTTTATTGAAAAAAAAGTAGAAAAAAGTAAAGCATCATTTCTTTTCTCTTTGCAACTACTAGAACAATAAAATGAAAGCAGAAAAGCAAAGTCTGTGCAAGTTAAAAACTATTCTCATATTCATTTATGCTTCGTGATAAGTAAGGTACGAAAGAACAATAGATATTTTATAAATCTCTCTTTCTTCCACAATGGCTATTTTCAACTAAGTTGAACTTCATCGGATATATTTTTAAAGCTTTTATATAAACGGAAAAAAGATGAACAGAAGAGAAAAGAATGAGGGAAACATAGAAGGAAAAGAAAATTTACATTGTAGTTCTTTTTTAATCTCTTCATCTTATCTGAGTTGAATTTCTACTTTTATCTAATTTAAGAGAGTTATAAAGAAAGAGTGTGCTTATGGTAGTCTTTTTTTCTAACAAGAGTTCTAAATTTATTCTCATATCATTCTGTAAATTGAATTTAGGATGAGTTTTGTAAAAAGCCCTTATGAAGAGAGTTTTGGATGAGCTTACATAGAACCCAAGTGCTGTATTAGTTTGATGTGAACTAAAAAACCTTGTGTTAGTGGTAAACACGCTAAAATCATCACTATTGTAATATTGTTTTGAGGATTGAAGAAAAATTCCTTAAATGTTATAAGAGGACTGGACGTAGGTCAAGGTAAATTGAATCATAATAAATTTCTATCTGCATCTTTCTTTTATGCTGATCACTAGTTCTCCACTTTCAGAAGACTTTACTTTGATTTTGTTTGCATCATTAACTGCATTCATAAAAACTGGTTTATTATATAACTTACACCCCGACATCAATATAATTGTTTTATTTATTACAAATTGTTCCATACAAAGGTCCTATACTCTTTTGCATTCTAAAATAAAGAAAGGCCCTCCACTCTCAAAAAAGCATTAAAATTGTATATATTGCAAATCACACCTATTCACTCCCTCTAGGTGTGATTATCAAATTATCCTAGGGAATTTGGTGCAATTGGTATTGGGATTTATCTACCTTCTCGCTGCTTCTTTCTCCATTCCCATGGCTTCTCAGGGTTTGATGAAGCCCATAGTCCAACTCCCTTTGCTCTAGCTTCTTTTTCCCACTGTAATAACACACAACATCTAATAAGAGGAAAAGTGGTAATTAAACTTCCAGAAAAGCTTCAAAAATTGGTAATGAAGGAGTTACATAAACCACAAATACCACTTACTGTTTCTAATTGTACTCTATTGTCATGGGCTGCGTAATGCCAAGCTAGTCCCTTCTTCAGCATCAATTCCTTGTCAACCAAACAAAAGGAACAAGGAAACTTAGATAGTTTTAGGTCAGACTGAGCTTAAGCAAGCTAAATTGTGAGCCAACTAATACCTGTACAAAAACGCCGTTGCAATAGATATCGCCCACTTGGCGTCCATAATGATCTTCTTCGTAGACAAGGACCCTCAAAGAATCACCTTGAACAATCTTGGTCAGTTCATCTTTAGCTTCTTTCCCGTATGCCATTAAACTTTCTGGCGCATCAATTCCCCTGTTTTCTCTTAGAATATACATTAATGGAAGCCGCACAACAACGACTTTAAGCCTTCTAATCAATATATATTTGATAATTACCTTAGCCGGATTCTATACTTCCGAGCAAGGACTTCCTCGTTCTGAAGCTTAATCACCCTGAACAAGAAAACATTTTCAAAGCTCATTTCTAGTGTTAAACGCAAACAATTAGCATTAAAGAACCCCAACACCAACCGGTATCCCGAATCGATTATCTGCCTGTGAAGACCATCGGCCTCTGCATAGTCCCTCCGAGCACGAGCTCCTGATCTTTGAACTACTGCTGCATGGACATGGCCAGGGACAAGTGATGATTCTCTGGGGTCTGATGTGCTGACATAAACTGTTACGCCATCACCATCCACCACTGCTTTTGGAACAACCTAGGCCCATTGACATAATCAAATAATTCGAGTACTCGTATACTAGGTCTTTAACATTATTTTACATATGTTTCTATGAACTCAAAACAAAAACGTTGTTCCTACTCACCGGCAAGGTGTGCAGTTCAAACTTCACTCCTTCAGGCAAGGATGTCGAGGGTTTAACAGTTGCTTCAACAAGGGTGTGTGGTTGAGGAAATCCCTATAGGATTAAGCAAGCAAGAATTTTAATATCTTTTCTAGATTATGGTGCAAAAGTGGGAAGAAATTTTTGTGGGGTTAAAATGTAAATCCCAGCATTCATTCCAACTCAGCATAATCTTCCATTACAATTTACAACGCCACATGGCATATTCTGCTTGTACTATGTGATAGTTGCACCAATTAACAAACATTAATAGCAAAAGTTTACCAATAATTTAGAAAACTCTCAATCCCAATCCTTTGTATACGAAGGGAGAAATTAATAAGCACAATTAAAGAGAAAAAGACTAGATGTAGTTAAAAAAAATTTCAAAGCTTTTAACGTTAAAAAATTCAATCTTTTTCTCTTTAACTATACAAGGTACAATATTATTGAGGAGTGATTACATTTTCTATCCCTTCATTGCATAGCATTGCCATAATATCAAATATTCAAGCTATACCCCTTTTCCTATGCAATAAAAAACCATCAAAGTTAACATGAGTCCAACCTTCTCTTTTTTCTTTCTCACTTCTTCAATACGTTCCTTTTGCCTTGTTTGTAGGTCTGACAAGCGCCTTCTTTCAGCCTTTTCCTGTTCGTGCCTCCTCTGTGCCTCCTTTGCCTTTCAAGGCAAAAGTATATGCCTTATCAGAGTTCAAATCATATAATTGCAACTGAGTAATGGCATATATTAAGTTGCAAGAAAGAACAACATATTAAAACCATGCACATAAAGCATAATGCAAATGGGTGCGAAAAGACCAATATGTACAAACAGCTTGTCCCTCACAAACTACAAATCATGATATGACACAACTACTACTTTGTAAAGCATCTCAACAGAAAGACAAAAGAAACCACACATATTTCAATTTGCGATGACAACGGGAAAAGAGAAAAGAAACAGAAAGTAAGACTATATATATGAAGTTTTTAACAACAAAGTTGCTCTTTGTAAGGAAGGGAAGATATGCCGTTGTAGAGTTGATTGGAAAGTTACTTTATTGGAAAGTTACTTTACTATACCTCTACAGATAATCTTTTGTCCATAAGACCTAGAAATTATGAAGAAGTAATGAAAACAAGAGAGGATACTCTGCCCATTTATATGACATCATGAAACGTGTACAAGGTTACGACTAAACAATGAATCAAAGACCTTTGCATAAAAGGTCACTTCTTGATATCATTTAAAAGCCCCAACAGAAACCACAAATTATTGTAAGACCACCTTTAAATGTGAATGAAATGCACCAAGAAATGTCTGGATAGTAAAACAATTCATTCACATAATTGCATATGTGTAATACCTGGATTTGCAATTGTCTCTGTCTAAAAGTCCATTCTTCTTCTTCTTCTTCTATAGTTTGTATGTATTCTTTAGTTTCCTTAAACTTTTCTCTTTCATTTATTATATCTCTGGCATCTGAGTTAGTAACACCATCATCTAGAACACGTAAGATATCATCTACATTATATGGTTTCTCATTTTCCATTAAACAAGATCTGTGAAAATGCATTCATCGCTACCAGGCGCCTTCATGGTTTTTCTACTCTTACCTGAACCAAAACAGCAAAACAATAGACGTATTGCTCCAATAGCTGTAGTAATTGCAATAGTAGACACAACAAGAGTTTTGTTTCTCGAGTTTTGAGTACTCTCATGACCTCCCATTTTACCACTTCAGTTAATCCTTTCTCACTATTCTGAAAAAGGTTAAATAGTAAGGGTAACTGGTAAGTATATGCAGTAAAATCTGGGAAAGATGTATAGATATGCATTATGGAGTGCAATAATTGAGTTTTATGTGAGTTCATGTGAATGCAGAGAAATGATTTATTATTCATTTGAATCTGAATTTTCTATATTATGACAATTGTGAAATAGTGTTGTGCCTAGTTAATATTTAATGATTCTAATAATAACATTATAGATGTATATTTTTTATAAATCAATATCATTTAATTGAGTTTTTTCTAATTTATACATGTTATAAATTTATTTAAAAAAATTATTAACAGAGATATAAAAAAAGTGCTTAAAAGTAGTCTTAAAATTAGTTTGGTCAAATTATAACATAGATAGTTGGAGGGCAACACTAGGAAGAGTTTTTTTTATAAATAAAATTGAGTTTTTATTCATTATTATATCTAATAATTTTAAAATTAGTGTAAGAATCTCAACATCTATCTAATAGTTAAAAATTTTCATGTGACTATTACCTCAGTAGCAAACACTAGGGATGACCGTAGAATATTGTAGTCCCAGTGTCATTGGGCAAGCAATAAATAGGTCTGGAGATTCCATGCCCGTTACTCTTGGCAAGTGTGGCCAAGTTCTTGTTTTTTCAAAACAAATACAAAGAGATCTTTATAAATACATTTCTGCACATTAGTAGTCTAGTCACTTGCATATTACAATATATTATAAAGGAAAGAATTTATAATTTTATTTATAATTTTAAATAATATAACACTTTATTACTAAACTAAGTAAACTTGTTAATCTTTAAACATAGCCTAAATATCAACACATTTTTTTTATTTTTTTAAAATAAAAATAAGATTTTTTTTATAAAAACTTGAAAGTCTAAATTTACAAATTTTTTACAATAAAAAAACTTATTTCAATAAATAATGTTATCATTTTTTATTATTGATTTTTATTTATTATTTGCTTAAAAATTAAAAATTTATCTTTTTAATTTTTTATAGTAAAAAAAATACTTTTTTACTATAAAAAAACACAATCTTATTTTTATTTTGAAAAAACTCAAAAGATGTGGATGTCTAAATTATGATTAAAGATAAATAAGGAGACTTAATTCAGTAATAATGTGTTGCATTTTTTATAATAATGGATGGGATTATATATTCTTTTCTCTGTATAATGTGTCATATTATTTACCTGATAGAATAAAGAATTTTTTATTGGATTAAACCAATTCATTATTCTAATTAAGTTGAAATATATATATATATATATATATATATGAAATTCTTAATAAGGCTAAAAACATATTTTCTATGCATATAAGTTAAACAAAATTAAATTATAATTAAAAATATAATTTTACTAATAAAATCATAATTTATAAGTTTAATTATATTTTAATATTTTATATTAAAATTAAATCATATATTACATATTTTTTACATATAAGAAATATAATATAGTATATATATATATATATATATATATATATATATATATATATATACCCCCTTCCCCCAACGCCCCAATCCCCCCAATAATTCTCTCAAGAAATATATATATATATATATTAATTTATTTAATATATAATAAACAGAACAAATCATTTTCAATATGATGCAAAAAACCACGCTAATAATTAGTTTGATTGTGGTCTGAATGGATGAAAGAGACGGAGCTTAAAAATTTACAAATTTTCTACCAAAACTGAAATCTAAGCCCAGGAGTCCAGAGAGAGTCCCGACATAGCGAAAAGCACCAAAACTACAGCGTTTCAAAAATATCCCCTTCTGCTGCACTCCCCAGCAACCAAAGACAATTACATACGTAAAATAACAGAGACAAAGGAGGGTTTTGATTCTGCGAATCGCAGCCATCTGAAACAACTCAAAGCAATCATGAAGCTACTACCATCATGATTCATGACCTCATTTCTTTAATTTCTTGGATGTATGAACCCTTAAACCTAAAAGAATTAGATACTCACCAGTCACCTGGACGAACCTGGAGAAGGCTAGTGCTTTCTTTGAAGAAGGGGTTCGAATTCTCCTCAGCTATATTTACAAAGTTAGGTATTATTGCATTATGTTAGGAAATGATGATGGGGAATAACCAAATAATGCAAAAAGCTAGGTAAAACTTCCACCTTAAGAAATCCACTTTTTGTTGCTCAGACAGTGTCACCCCTTCACGCCTTTTGCTCATCTTGCATTTGCCACATCGAAATATCTTGCCTTCGATGCTTTTCCAAAATGTTAAGTTTCCAAGCTCCACTACTTTGTTGGCTTTAGAATTCCCACCCCCCCCCCCCCCCCCCCAAAAAAAATCCTCATTAGATGGTTCTCATATTAGTATTATTTTTTAAAAAATAATAAGAGTAGATTATTCGAAGACTATCTATTTTTATATGAATAACATAACTTAAAATCTTTAAAAAACATATGATAGTTTGAATATATTGTTGAGTTCAAGTACGAGTGAAAAGGAAATAAAAGAGCTATATAAGTGAATTACTCTAGATATATTTTATTCGGACAAGGCTTTTTTTTTTTTATTTCTCCCATTATGTGTGTTGCTTCATCCACCCCTTTATGAAAACAACTAAATTAATTTAAATTTTAACGAGAGGTTAAAGTACTTGCGCACTTTCTTCTTCAGTACCACCACCTCTTTCTCTCTCAATCTTTTTCATAGCTAAAAAAAATTGCAACGGTTAAAACTTGATCAGTGTCGAAAATTTTGCAAACTCAAAATGAATTCATTTCCTAAGCAACATAAACAGAATAACACACTCCCATGATTTCATTTCTTAAGCAACATAAATAGATCAGCAAGAAAGAAACCTCAAAATAGGCCAGAGCAAGCGTCCCTTAATTTTATTTAGATTAATTAACTGGCTTGATCTTAATCATGAGTTGAGAATTTAAAGGATATTAACCTTGAGGAGCAATGCCTAGGGGGTCAGAGATGTACTCCTAGTGCGTGACTTCAAACTTGGGGCTATTATTCTTCTAAATGTATAGTGAATGTGAAGGTGCACGCTGAAGCTTTAGTTGACATGAATATGGTTGCTTTGGTTGACGTAAATATGGTTATTGGTTGAAGAAAATAAACTAAGGTGGACTGAAGAGTTTACACTGAAAATAAAAATTGTGAAAGTCAACAGTTCAAAATTGATTTATGCAACACATTTTAACTAATTTTTTATATATTATCCAACAACAAGTTAACAACTGTAATTTAAATTTAAAAAAACAAAAAAAAATTCTCATTAAACAAGTTGATTTCATCTAATTGATAATCCGATTATCAACTGAAATTTTTTTCTCAGACTACGTATATATGATCGGGGTGATAGTCTGTGTAAAAATTACCACTTTAAACTCTAGATTAATTAAGCAAACACATCAGAATTATCAAAAACAATCAAAAAAGAAAAACTTTCATTTGCATCTCATCATTGTTTGAGAATTCATAAAACGATCAATGTACCTATCTCTCCTTTGGTTTTTTTTTTTTAAATTGCAACTGTTAAATACTAATCAGTTTACAACATTTTGGGAACTCAAGTAATCTATTTCTTAAGCGAACATAAACTGAATAATACAATGTCAATATATTATCAATCAGAACCTAAGGGAAGCAATTGATTAACGTAAAAAAAAAAGAACCCTCACATGATTTCATTTCTTAAGCAACATAAATAGATCAACAAGAAAAAAAATCATAAAATAAGACAATAAAATAGGCCAGTACAAGGAATAGTGTCCCTGAATCTTATTTCGTCTTAACCAGCTTGATCTTGATCTCTTTCCTTCATCCCTATTTGCTCAAGTGATGAAAGTAGGCTGCATGGTCATCTTTATAGTTATAAAAAAGTACTCGTATTCAAAGTCCAACTTCAAGGTATGCTGCAAAGTCACCTTCAAAGTTCGCTACGGGGCCATCTTCAAAGTCATCTCCAAAAATGTGAAGGTTCCTACCAGGAGCTTTCATTGTTTTGCTTCTCTTAGAACCTAAACCAGAACCAAACCCAAACACACTATCAATGGTACTGATAGCAGCACTGGCTAGAACAGCCACACCAGATGCAACAATACTATCACTAACCATTCTTCTACTTTAGAGAACCCCTCTTTTCTGTTCTTGACATTGTTTAAGGGTGGGTGAGGTACTTGTATATATAGTAAGATATGGGAAGGTGTATAGAGGCATGCAATAAATGAGTTTCAATTAATTTCCTGAGTTGGTGTGAATGCAGATAAGAGATCTATTATTATTGTTGTTATTAATATTCCATTTGAGTTTTCTATATGTTGATAAATTGTGAAATAGTTGGATGCATGCAGGCATTTACGAATCACAAATAGGTTCTTGAGCTGTGTATGGTTGATACTTAATTATGAGAGGGTAGAATTATGTTGGTCTTTTGATATAATTTTAAATTATTTTGATGATAACAAAATTTTTAAGTTAAATTTATAAAAACATTAAACTAAAAATAGTTAAATATTATTTATTGCCTTATTACATTAAAAGTCATTTAATTTATTTTTGATAGGCAATAATAATTATTGAAAGAAAAATAAAATAAATCAAAATGGAGTATTGTGTTTTGATTGAGCTATTTTATCTAAATCAATTATTAAACTATATTTTATTTATTTTATCTTATTGGGATTTTTAATCTAATTGTGTTTACAATTTATTTAGATTATAATATTTGAAATTATTATTAAACTTCATTTGATCGTGTTGATCTATACTTTAATATAAAAGAAAAAAATTATAAAATGCATTTAAATAAAAATGTGAAAAGCTAAAAGGAAGTAACAAAATAAATATAATATATTTTGATACAAAAGTCAACTGTGTAGATATATTAATAAGCTTTGAAAGCAATATATATATATTTATATATATCACTTCCTTAAAAAAATGTGACTTGATTGAAATATGCATTCAAATATACTACTGTACTTTTATTCTCTTATTTCAATAAGCATTAGAATATGTTTTTGAAAAGTAAAAAATTTCTAAACATGTATTAAAGTTTTGCACATTATGTTCTTTATATATACAAAAAGTATTATATTATATTATGTAAAAAGTAACTTTTCAACTACCTTGTTCAAAATACTTATTGTCCTTTTATTGAAGAAAAGTAAAAAAAAAAAAGTAAAGCATCATTTCTTTTCTCTCTACAACTACTAGAATAGTAAAAAGAAAGTAGAAAAGCAAAGTCCGTACAAGTTAAAAGCTGTTGTCATATTTATTTATGCTTCGTGATAAGTAAGGTACAAAAGAATAATAGATATTCTATAAACCTCTCTTTCTTTCACAATGGCTATTTTTAATGAAGTTGAACTTTAATGAATATATTTTTAAAGCTTTTATATAAACGAAAAAAGATGAACAGAAGAGAAAAGAATGGGGGAAACCTAGAAGGAAAAGAAAATTTACATTATAGTTCTTCTTTAATCTCTTCATCTTATCTGAATTGAATTTCTACTTTTATCTAGTTTAAGAGAGTTATAAAGACAGAGTGTGCTTATAGTAGTCCTTTTCTCTAACAAAAGTTCTAAATTTATTCTCATACCATTCTGTAAATTGAATTTAGGATGAGTTTTGTAAAAAACCCTTGTGAAGAGAGTTTTAGATGAGTTTGCATAAAACCCAAGTGCTGTATTAGTTTAAGGTGAGCTAAAAAAATCTTGTATTGGTAGTAAACACGCTAAAACCATTACTATTGTAATATTGTTTTGAGGATTGAAAAAAAATTCCTTAAATGTTATAAGAGGATTGAACGTAGGTCAAGGTAGACCGAATCATGATAAATCTTTATGTGCATCTTTCTTCTATGCTGATCACTAGTCCTCCACTTTCGAAAGACCTTACTTTGATTTTGTTTGCATCATTGACTGCATTCACAAAAGCTGATTTATTATATAACTTACACCCCCAACATCAATATAATTGTTTTACTTGTTACAAATTGTTCCATACAAAGGTCCTATACTCTTTTGCATTCTAAAATAAAGAACTATTGGTCCTCCACTCTAAAAAAAGCATTTAAATTGTATATATTGCAAATATATATTGCAAATTACACCTATTCACTCCCTCTGAGTCTGATTATCAAATTATCCTAGGGAATTTGGTGCAATTGGTTTGGGGATTTATCTACCTTCTCGCTGCTTCTTTCTCCATTCCCATGGCTTCTCAGGGTTTGATGAAGCCCATAGTCCAACTCCCTTTGCTCTAGCTTCTTTTTCCCACTGTAATAACACACAACATCTAATAAGAGGAAAAGTGGTAATTAAACTACCGGAAAAGCTTTAAAAAATTGGTAATGAAGGAGTTACATAATCCACAAATACCACTTACTCTTTCTAATTGCACTCTATTGTCATAGGCTGCGTAATGCCATGCAAGTCCCTTCTTCAGCATCAATTCCTTATCAACCAGCCGAAAAGAACAAGGAAACTTAGATAGTGTCGAGTCAGACTGAGCTTAAGCAAGCTAAATTGTGAGCAGACTAATACCTGTACGAAAACGCCATTGCAATAGATATCACCCACATGGCGTCCGTAACGATCTTTTCCATAGACAAGGACCCTCAAAGACTCACCTTGAACAATCTTGGTCAGTTCATCTTTAGCTTCTTTCCCGTATGCCATTGAACTTTCTGGCGCATCAATTCCCCTGTTTTCTCTTTGAATATACATTAATAGAAGCCGTGCAACAACGAATTTAAGCCTTCAAATCAATATATATTTGATAATTACCTTAGCCAAATTCTATACTTCCGAGCAAGGACTTCCTCGTTCTGAAACTTAATCAACCTGAACAGAAAAACCTTTTCAAAGCCCATTTCTAGTGTTAAACGCAAACAATTAGCATTAAAGAACCACAACACCAACCGATATCTTGAATCGATAACCTGTCGGCGAGCCTCTGCATAGTTCCTCCGAGCACGAGCTCTTGATCTTTGAACTACTGCTGCATGGACATGGGCAGGGACAAGTGATGATTCCCTAGGGTCTGATGTGTTGACATAAACTGTTACGCCATCACCATCCACCACTGCTTTTGGATCAACCTAGGCCCATTGACATAATCAACTAATTCAAGCATTCGTATACTAACTCTTTAACGTTGTTTTACATATGCTTCTATGAACTCAAAACAAAAACGTTGTCCCTACCCACCGGCAAGGTGTGCAGTTCAAACTTCACTCCTTCAGACAAGGATGTTGGGGGTATCACAGTTGCTTCAACAAGGGTGTGTGATTGAAGAAATCCCTATAGGATTAAGCAAGAAAGAATTTTAATATCTTTTCTAGATTATGGTGCAAAAGTGGGAAGAAATTTTTGCGGGGTTAAAATGTAAACACTAGCATTCATTCCAACTCAGCATAACCTTCCATTACAATTTACAACGCCACATGGCATATTCTGCTTGTACTATGTGATAGTTGCACCAATTAACAAACATTAATAGCAAAAGTTTACCAATAATTTAGAAAACTCTCAATCCGAATCCTTTGTATACGAAGGGAGAAATTAATAAGTACAATTAAAGAGAAAAATACTAGATGTAGTTAAAAAAAAATTTCAAAGTTTTTAACTTAAAAAAATTTAATCTTTTTCTCTTTAACTGTAAAAGGTACAATATTATTGAGGAGTGATTACATTTTCTATCCCTTCATTGCATAGCATTGCCATAATATCAAATATTCAAGCTATACCCCTTTTCCCATGCAATAAAAAACCATCAAAGTTAACATGAGTCCAACCTTCTCTTTTTTCTTTCTCGCTTCTTCAATACGTTCCTTTTGCCTTGTTTGTAGGTCTGACAAGCGCCTTCTTTCAGCCTTTTCCTGTTCGTGCCTCCTCTGTGCCTCCTCTGCCTTTCAAGGCAAAAGTATATGCCTTATCAGAGTTCAAATCATATAATTGCAACTGAGTAATGGCATATATTAAGTTGCAAGAAAGAATAACATATTAAAACCATGCACATAAAAGCGTAATGCAAATGGGTGCGAAAAAACCAATATGTACAAACAACCTGTCCCTCACAAACTACAAATCATGACATGACACAATTACTACCTTGTAAAGCACCTCAACAGAAAGACAAAAGAAACCACACATTTCAATTTGCGATGACAACGGAACAAGAGAAAAGAAACAGAAAGTAAGACCGTATATATGAAGTTTTTAACAACAAAGTTGTTCTCTGTAAGGAAGGGAAGATATGCCGTTATAGAGTTGATTGGAAAGTTACTTTACTATAACTCTACAGATAATCTTTTGTCCATAAGACCTAGAAATTATGAAGAGGTAATGAAAACAAAAGAGGATACTCTGCCCATTTATATGACTTCATGAAACGTGTACAAGGTTACGACTAAACAATGAATCAGAGACCTTTGCATAAAAGGTCACTTGTTGATATCATTTAAAAGCCCCAACAGAAACCACAAATTATTGTAAGACCACCTTTAAATGCAAATGAAATGCACCAAGAAATGTATGGGTATATGTGAATAGTAAAACAATTCAGTCACATAATTGCATATGTGTAATACCTGGATTTGCAATTGTCTCTGTCTAAAAGTCCATTCTTCTTCTTCTTCTTCTTTTTCTTCTATAGTTATTATGTATTCTTTAGTTTCCTTAAACTTTTCTCTTTCATTTATTATATCTCTGGCATCTGAGTTAGTAACACCATCATCTAGAAAGATATCATCTACATTAGATGGTTTCTCATTTTCCATTAAACAAAATCTGTGAAAATGCATTCATCGCTACCAGGAGCCTTCATGGTTTTTCTACTCTTACCTGAACCAAAACACCGAAACAATAGACGTATTGCTCCAATAGCTGTAGTAATTGCAATAGCAGACACAACAAGAGTTTTGTTTCTCGAGTTTTGAGTACTCTCACAAACTCCCATTTTACCACTTCAGTTAATCCTTTCTCACAATTCTGAAACAGGTTAAATAGTAAGGGTAACTGGTAATTGTATGTAAAGTAAAATCTGGGAAAGGTGTATAGGTATGTATCGTGCAATAATTGAGTTTTATGTGAGTTCATGTGAATGCAGAGAAATGATTTATTATTCATTTGAATTTGAATTTTCTATATTATGACAATTGTGAAAGTGTTGTGCCTAGTTAATATTTGATGATTCTAATAATAACATTATAGATGTATATTTTTTATAAATCAATATCATTTAATTGAGTTTTTTCTAATTTATACATGTTATAAATTTATTAAAAAAAATTATTAACAGAGATATAAAAAAAATGCTTAAAAGTAGTCTTAAAATTAGTTTGGTCAAATTATAACATAGATAGTTGGAGGGCAACACTAGGAAGAGTTTTTTTTATAAATAAAATTGAGTTTTTATTCATTATTATATCTAATAATTTTAAAATTAGTGTAAGAATCTCAACATCTATCTAATAGTTAAAAATTTTCATGTGACTGTTACCTTAGTAGCAAACACTAGGGATGACCGTAGAATATTGTAGTCCCAGTGTCATTGGGCCAGCAATAAATAGGTATGGAGATTCCATGCCCGTTACTTTTGGCAAGTGTGGCCAAGTTCTTGTTTTTTCAAAACAAATACAAAGAGATCTTTATAAATACATTTCTGCACATTAGTAGTCTAGTCACTTGCATATTACATTATATTATAAAGGAAAGAATTTATAATTTTATTTATTATTTTAAATAATATAACACTTTATTACTAAACTAAGTAACCTTGTTAATCTTTAAACATAGCCTAAATATCAACACTTTTTTATTTTTTAAAAATAAAAATAAGATTTTTTTTATAAAAACTTGAAAGTCTAAATTTATAAATTTTTTACAATAAAAAAATTATTTCAATAAATAGTGTTATCATTTTTTATTATTGATTTTTATTTATTATTTGCTTACAAAATTATAAATTTATCTTTTTAATTTTTTATAGTAAAACAAATACTTTTTTACTATAAAAAAACACAATCTTATTTTTATTTTGAAAAAACTCAAAAGATGTAGATGCCTAAATTATGACTAAAGATAAATAAGGAGGCTTAATTCAGTATTAATGTGTTGTATTATTTATAATAATGGATGGGATTATATACTCTTTTCTCTGTATAATGTGTCATATTATTTATCTGATAGAATAAGGAATTTTTTATTGGATTAAACCAATTCATTATTCTAATTAATTTGAAATATATATATATATATATATTGTATGAAATTCTTAATAAGGCTAAAAACATATTTTCTATGCATATAAGTTAAACAAAATTAAATTATAATTAAAAATATAATTTTACTAATAAAATCATAATTTATAAGTTTAATTATATTTTAATATTTTATATTAAAATTAAATCTATATTACATATTTTTTACATATAAAAAATATAATATAGTATATATATATATATATATATATATATATATAACCCCATTCTCCCAACGCCCCAATCCCCCCAATAATTCTCTCAAGAAATATATATATATATATATTAATTTATTTAATATATAATAAACAGAACAAATCATTTTCAATATGATGCAAAAAAACCACGCTAATAATTAGTTTGATTGTGGTCTGAATGGATGAAAGAGACGGAGCTTAAAAATTTACAAATTTTCTACCAAAACTGAAATCTAAGCCCAGGAGTCCAGAGAGAGTCCCGACATAGCGAAAAGCACCAAAACTACAGCGTTTCAAAAATATCCCCTTCTGCTGCACTCCCCAGCAACCAAAGACAATTACATACGTAAAATAACAGAGACAAAGGAGGGTTTTGATTCTGCGAATCGCAGCCATCTGAAACAACTCAAAGCAATCATGAAGCTACTACCATCATGATTCATGACCTCATTTCTTTAATTTCTTGGATGTATGAACCCTTAAACCTAAAAGAATTAGATACTCACCAGTCACCTGGACGAACCTGGAGAAGGCTAGTGCTTTCTTTGAAGAAGGGGTTCGAATTCTCCTCAGCTATATTTACAAAGTTAGGTATTATTGCATTATGTTAGGAAATGATGATGGGGAATAACCAAATAATGCAAAAAGCTAGGTAAAACTTCCACCTTAAGAAATCCACTTTTTGTTGCTCAGACAGTGTCACCCCTTCACGCCTTTTGCTCATCTTGCATTTGCCACATCGAAATATATTGCCTTCGATGCTTTTCCAAAATGTAAAGTTTCCAAGCTCCACTACTTTGTTGGCTTTAGAATCCCCCCCCCCCCCCCGGCCACCCCCCAAAAAAAATCCTCATTAGATGGTTCTCATATTAGTATTATTTTTTTAAAAATAATAAGAGTAGATTATTCGAAGACTATCTATTTTTATATGAATGACATAACTTAAAATCTTTAAAAAACATATGATAGTTTGAATATATTGTTGAGTTCAAGTACGAGTGAAAAGGAAATAAAAGAGCTATATAAGTGAATTACTCTAGATATATTTTATTCGGACAAGGCTTTTTTTTTATTTCTCCCATTATGTGTGTTGCTTCATCCACCCCTTTATGAAAACAACTCGATTAATTTAAATTTTAATGAGAGGTTAAAGTGCCTGCGCACTTTCTTCTTCATCACCACCACCTCTCTCTCTCAATCTTTTTCATGGCTAAAAAAAATTTGCAACGGTTAAAGCTTGATCGGCGTCGAAAATTTTGCAAACTCAAAATGAATTCCTTTCCTAAGCAACATTAACAGAATAACACACTCACATGATTTCATTTCTTAAGCAACATGAACAGATCAACAAGAAAGAAACCTCAAAATAAGACAACAAAATAGGCCAAAACAAGTGTCCCTTGATTTTATTTAGATTAATTAATGACTTGATCTTAATATCCTTCCTTAAATGTTTACTTGCGCAGGGTCATCTTCAAAGTCATCTCTCAAAATACGATGGTTCTTACTTGGAGCTTCCATTGTTTTTCCGCTCTTAGAAGCAGAACCAAACCCAAATACACTACTAATGATACTTATAGCAGCAACAGCAACTAGCTGCAACAACAATATCACTATCCTTATCACTGTTTTATGAGAGGTTAAAGTACCTGTATTGGGGGGAAAAACAAGTAACAAAGGAATTACAAAGATTGTGGCCTAAAATTTAAATATTATGCAGAATATAAAATATAGAAAGGAGAGAATTATTTATGATTGAAAAGCTATATGAAAACACGAACATGACTTACCCCCTGTGGGCTGTGGCAAGGGACTTATGCCTCCTCCTACTTGTATTCCTAAGCAACGTAGCAATGAAGCCATGTCAACGCATGTCATCTCCAATTTGTTTAGCCCTTTCATTATTTCCACCCGCAATTTCTCTTTGATGTTCGTATCTTTTCATCCAGAATTTGGTGTAGTTTAACAGAAATAATTAGCTATTGCAGACATTCTGTGACAAGAACTTGTCCATTAAAAGCACAGCACGAGTTTGCCATATTGGATAAAATTAACAAACATTAATAGCAAAAGCTAACACCAGTCCAACCTTGTTTTTTTTCCTCTCTCACTTCTTCATTATGTCCTTTTGCCTTACTTTGCACATTTAATTAGCGCATCCTTTCAACCTTTCTCCGTTTGCGTAATCTCTGCCCCTCCTCTGCCTTTAAAGACATAAGTATGCCTCATCAGAGTTCAAATCTTTTAAATAGACAATTTTTTGTCTTAGTTTTGTTTCCATGATTCTCGATGAAGTTCATTTAGGCACAGTTTATTTCACATAATTTACATAAATTGTTGTGGCTGCATGAGTCCCAAGTTCCCCATTTATTTGTTTTTGTTCAGACAGATCCGGTCATATCTGTAGTTTGGTGAAGAAACGTTGCTTAAGTAACGTGACTCTACTAGAAGTATTGACTTGGATAACTAGATTTGTAATCAATTAAGCATATGGAGGAATGAAACTAACCAAAACACTTGTCAGTTTCATCGGCACTATATATCTTCTGTAGTTGTAATCATAGTATACTTAGCTCATTTCCCTCTTCAAATGTTCCAGGGATTCCATTGTTGTCTATACTGCACTCCAACCTACGTTGAAAGATCAGCAACATGTATAAACAGGGTTCATCTTTCTTTTTTTTTTTTCTAATTAATTGTAACCAAATGACTATTATTTCGCAGGATAACCAGTTTATTTATACATCTCCTTACAGTGAACATCAAAATGAGTTCGTGGCTTTAGTAATCGATAATAGATAAAATGATTCAGTTGAAATTGCTCTAAATACATGTAACTTTTCAAGTTAGCTATACATAAAACATTAAATCCAAAAAGAACCCTTTGTCCTTAGAACTTTGCTGACAATCTCAGGTTGTCTACCACCATTTTTTGGGTACTACTTTGCATGGTGATTCTTCCTCACTTTGATACAGGACCATGTTATCTACCTTCTCGTTGGTTCTTTCTCCATTCCCATGGCTTCTCAGGGTTTGATGAAAACCATAGTCCAACTTGCTTTGCTCGAGCTTATTTTTCCCACTATAACAACACACAACATCGAATAAGAGGAAAAGTGGTAAACTCCTAGAAAAGCTTCGACAAATTGGCAATGAAGGAGTTATATACATAAACCACAAATACTACATACCGTTTCTAATTCTACTCTCTTGTCATGGGCTGTGTAATGCCACGCAAGTCCCTTCTTTAGCATCAATTCCTTATCAACCAACCAAAAAGAACAAGAAAAATTAGATAGTATTGGGTCAGACTAAACATAAATAAGCTAAATTGTGAGCTATCACCCACATGGCGCCCGTAATGATCTTCTCCATAGACTCACCTTGAACAATCTGGGTCAGTTCATCTCTAGCGTCTTTCCCATATGGCAAATTTCTGGGGCATCAATTCCCATGTTTTCTCTTAGAATATACATAAATGGAAGCCATAACAACAACTTTAAACCTTCTAATCAATATATATTTGAAAATTACCTTAGCCGAATTCCATACTTCCGAGCAAGGACTTCCTCGTTTGGAAACTTAATCACCCTGAACAAGAAAACTTTTTCAAAGCCCATTTCTGGTGTTAAACATAGACAATTAGCGTTAAAGAACTACAACACCCACCGGTATCCCGAATTGATAATCTACTGGAGAAGAGCATCAGCCTCTGCATGGTTCCTCCGAGCACGAGCTTTTGATCTCCGAATAACTGCTGCATGGACATGGCCAGGGACAAAAGATAACTCTCAAGGGTTTGATGTGCTGACATAAACTGTTACGCCATCACCATCCGCCACTGCTTTTGCATCAACCTTGTTCCATTAACATAATCAACTAATTCAAGTATTCATATACCAGCTCTTTAACATTATTATACACATGCTTCTGTGAACTTAAAACAGAAACGTTGTTCCTACAGACCAGCAAGGTGTGCAGTTCAAACTTCACTCCTTCAGGCAAGGATGTCGAGGGCTTAACAGTTGCCTCAACAAGGGGGGTGGTTGAGAAAATCCCTAAAGGATTAAGCAAGCAACAATTTTAGTACCTGTTCGCAGAAGTGAAAATTTTTGTGGGGCTAAAATGTAAATGCTAGCATTTATTCCCACCCAGCATAATCTTTTATGTCAGCACCACGTGGCATATTCTGCTTGCACCACGTGATCGCTGCAAGGGTACAACCACTGTTGTCGTGCACCGAAGAAAGGACCAATTAACAAACATTAAGGGCAAGTTTAATAATAAGCTAGAAGACCCTACTGCGGGTTTCCAGAGAAATGCCAACTATAACTCTACACAACACATATTTCCTAAGCAGTGGAAGCAAGAACCTTCTGGCAAGTGGAGCAAGTGGACGGCAGAAGAATGAAGAAAAGTATCAATATAGAACTGTGTACAAGAATGGATAAAAATTTGAGGCAGTGAAAATTAAAAATCTGAAATTGTAAACAAAGTACAAATAAACGCTAGGCATTGCATTCTTGTACCAGTCATAAAGTGGAAACAATCTGAGCAAGCTAATAATCACATAGCATTCCCAAAGCCTTCACTTATCCATTTTCTCGAATCGATTCTCTCTCCCTTTATTGTATAGCATTCGCATAATCTCAAATATTCAAGCCATATACCCACTTTCCCATGCAGTAAAAAACAATCACAGTTAACATGAGTTCAACCTTCTCTTTTTTTTCTCCCACTTTCTCAATACGTTCCTTTTGCCTTCTTTCAGCCTTTATCCATTCGCGCAACCTCTGCACCTCCGCCGGGTGTCATGGCACAAGTATATGCCTCAACGGAGTTCAAATCATCTATAAATAAAGGCATTAAGTTGCGATAAAAGCACAAGTGTAATGCAAATGGGTGCGAAAAGACCAATATGTACAAACAGCTTGCCCCTCACAAACTATAAACTTTGGACATGACACAATAATTTGGGAGACATCATAACAGTAATATATATATATATATATATATATATATAATGTTTTGACCATAAGAAACTTGACGGCGAAGTTGCTATTTGTAAAGAAGGAAAGATATGTAGTTGTGGGAGTGGATTGGAAAATTATTTTGCTAGACCACAATAGATAATCTTCTATATGATGTGATGAAAAGTATACAAGGTCACAACTAAAGAATAAAGAGAAAATTTTTTATCAAAAAAATAAAGAGAAAAATTAGAATAAGAAACCTTTGCATAAAAGGTTATTGGTTGATATCATTTGTAAGCTCCAAAAGAAACCACAAATTGTTCAAATTGTAAGACTTTAAATGCAAGTGAAATGCACCAACAACTGTATGGGTATACATGAATATTGAAACAATCCATTCACAAAATTGCGCAATACCTGGATTTGCAATTGTTTCTGTCTAGAAGCCCATTCTTCTTCTATAATTCGCTTGTATTCTTCTGTCTCCTTAAGCTTTTCTCTTTTGTTTATTATATCTATCTCGTCTGAGGTGGTAGCACTATCATTTGGAACCTGTAAGGCATTACTTACATTAGATGGTTTCTCAATTTCTATCAAACAAGATCTTTGAAAATAAGTTCGTCCCTACAACAGAAACCACACATTATTCAAATTGTAAGACCTTCGATCAACTGCAAGTGAAATGCACCAGACATGTATGGGTATGCTTGAATATTTAAACAGTTCATCCATATAATTGCATACGCACTATACTTGGATTTGCAATTGTCTTTGCCTGGAAGCCCATTCTTCTTCTATAGCTCGCTTGTATTATTCAATCTCCTTAAGCTTTTCTCTGTCATTTATTATATCTCTCTTATCTGAGGTAGTAGCACCATCATCTGGAACATGCAAGGCATCATCTATATTAGATGGTTTCTCATTTTCCACCAAACAAGATCTCTGAAAATGAGTTCTTCCCAACAATAGAAACCACCAATTGTTCAACTTGTAAGACCTTTAAGTGCAATTGAAATGCATAAGAAATATATAGGTATACATGAACGTTGAAACAATTCATCCGCATAATTGCATATGCACATTACCTAGATTTGCAATTGTCGCCGCCTAGAAGCCCATTCTTCTTCTATAGTTCGCTTGTATTCTACAGTCTCTTTAAGCTTTTCTCTTTTGTTTATTTTATCTCTCTCATAGGAGATAGTAGCACCATCATCTGGAACATGTAATGTATCGCCTACATTAGATGGTTTCTCATTTTCTACCAAACAAGATCTCTGAAAATGAGTTCGTCCCTACAACAAAAACCACAAATTGTTCAAATTGTAAGACCTTCAAGTGCAAGTAAAATGCACCAAGAAATGTATGGGTATGCGTGAATATTGAAACAATTCATCCACATAATTGCATATGCACAATACCTGGATTTGCAATTGGCTCTACCTAAAAGTCCATTCTTCTTCTATAATTTGCTTGTATTCTTCAGTCTCCTTCAGCTTTTCTCTTTCACTTATTATATCTCTCTCATCTGAGGAAATAGCACCATCATTTGGAACGTGTAAGGCATCACCTACATAAGATGATTTCTCATTTTCCACCAAACAAGATCTTTGAAAATGAGTTCGTGCCCACAACAGAAACCACAAATTGTTCAAATTGTAAGACCTTTAAGTGCAAGTGAAATGCACCAAGAAATGTATAGGTATACATGAACATTGAAACAATTCATCCACATAATTGCATATGTGACCTGCATTTGCAATTGTCTCTTCCTAGAAGCCCATTCTTCTTCTATAGTTCGCTTGTATTCTTCAGTCTCCTTAAGCTTTTCTCTTTCATTTATTATATCTCTCTCATATGAGGCAGTAGCACCATCATTTGGAGCATGTGAGGCATCACCTACATTAGATGGTTTCTCATTTTCCACAAACAAGATCTCTGAAAATTATGAGTTCATCTCTGATTGGAGCCTTTTGAGTTTATCCATTTTTGTTTTGAGTTTTGGCTTTCTTTCCACCATTGTTGTTATGCTTTTTGTCTCAGTTTGTTATGTTTTGGGTGCTCTCAGCACCTCACATTTTACCAATTCAGTTGACCCTTTCTCACTATTTTGAAAAAGGTTAAACAGTGGGGGTAACTGATAATTGTATAAATAGTAAAATCTGGGAAGGTGTATAGATATGCATTATGCAATAACTGAGTTTTGTGTGGGTCAGCGTGAATGTAGAGAAATGATCTATTATTAATCTTCCATTTGAATTTTCTATATCATGAGAATTGTGAAATAGTGATGTGCGGGGTTCATACTGAATAATTTTAATAACAATATGATAAGTGTATAACTTTTATAAATCAATCAAATTTTTAATACATGTTACAATTTTATTGAAAACCTAATAACAAAAATATAATAAAGCGTACCTAAGCCTAGTCTTTAATAAAATTAGTTTTTGGTCAAATTGTAACATGGGCAGGTAGCTCTAGGAAGAGTTTTATTTTTTAAAAATTTGAGTTTTTCTTAACATTACATCTAATAATTTAAAGATTAGTGTAAGAATCTCAACATCTATCTAATAGTTAAATAATTTCATGTGACTGTTACCATAGTAGTTAACAGAGGGAATGATTACCGTAGAATGTTATAGTCCCATCCATAACTGTCATTGGGCCAGCAATACGAAGAGATCTTTAGAAATACATTTCTGCACAATTTTAAATAACGAAGAAGCAAGTTACAAGCAGACACAAAAACAGAGATATATGGTGTGTTTGGAATCCCGTTGGCAAACCACGTTTGTGTAGAAGCTTGAATTTGTTACTTCAGAGAAAACGTGGTTTTGGAGGAAGCCACCGGATTTCCAAACACGCACATAATCATATACTGAAACCAAGCCTTTAGCCTATGGCTAAAGAAAAAGAGAAGAGCAGAAAATCACAACGCCACAAAAGACTGTACTAAACGACAACAACTCTCAAACAGACACCAGATGATTCAGCCTAAAAATTTACGCCACATAGAATTATGCAAGAAAAATTTTACATATATATATATATCATAATTTATTTAACATATAATAAGCAGAACAAATTACTTTCGATATGATGCAAAAAACCACACTAATACTTAGATTGTGGTCTAAATGGATGAAAGAAATGAAGGCCTAAATATTTACGACTTTTCTCCCGAAACTGCAATCTAAGCCCAGAAATCCAAAGAGAGGGTCCCAACATAGCAAAAGGCACCAAAATAAGGTGTTTCAGAAATTTCCCCTTTTGCTACCCTTCCTCGGCGACCGAAGACATTATATGAGCAAAATGACAAAGACAAAGAAGTGTTTTGATTCTGGGTATCTCAGCCCACTGAAACAACTCGAAGCAATAATCAAGCCACCATCATCATTCATGACCACATCTCTTTTTAGGAAGTATGAACCCTAAAACCTAAGAGAAAAAGATACCATTCATCTGGACAAACTTGGAGAAGGCTAGTGCTTTCTTGGAAGACGGGGTTCGAAGGTCCAAGGCATTAAATATGATCTAGAAATTTCTGGGAACTAATGGGAGAGAAAAATCTTGTTGGCCAGCTAGATCATTGCTGTAGAAAAACATCAATATATAGAGTTGGTGGAAGTTAGAAGGATCTACAGCAAGTGGAAAAATTATCTTCAAAAGAAATATTTTAAAAACTGAATTAACACCAGAACCAAGACAAGGTTTTGGTGTGAACATAAAAAAGCCCTAAGAAGAATGAAAGAGAAGGAACCTGTGAGAGAGAGATTCCCCTCACCCCCATCAATCTTTTTGGTGTGGGAGTTATTAATATTCCTTGTTCCAGATAAATGACTGAATTGAGGACTAAAACCGTTTAAGCTTGAAAACCAGATGTGTTAACATATGCCTAATAAAGGGAGACTGAGCTTCACACCCCACCGGAAAAAAATGGCATTTTATAAGATATACCAACTTTACACATTCTTGTCTATTTCTTGTATTAGACTGCTATATAAATTTTGGGGAAAACTGACCAAAAGAATAATTGAAATAATTAAGGGTTGAAAAAATCTATGACACAAAGGGCCTCGAACAAAACACCAGCAACCATACCCTGTCACTCGGTTAACTCAGCATTCAGTAGGAAGAAGTGGATAACAACTTGTCCTTCATGCGAGAGATAAGCTTGAACTTCTCCTCGGCTCTGCGTTGTGCAGGTGAGAGGAAGGAGAGGAAGGAAGGGAAGGAAAAAAAAAAAGTGTAATTAGGTAGTTAGTATTATTATTTTTAAATTCAAAAAGAAGTGGAAGAACAAATGTTTTGTAACAAGAGAGTGAAAAAAAAAAATTGGGATTACATGTTCATTAAGTATATTTTATTTTAAAACTTTGTAAAGTAAGAGAATTCAATTGGGTAAAATATTGACATTAAAATGACTCCAAGTTAATTTTTAAGTCCCAAAAATATTCCTATATAAAATTTAATTAGACATTAGTTTTTATCTTCTATATTTTCTATATTAATTAAGTGTTATTTTTTATTTTTACTACAAAAATCCCAATTAGTAAGAAATTAATTAAAGATAAAAATTACTTGCTCAGGGTTCACTGCGTTAAGACAAAATCGAAAGTTGAGATTTTAGAGGATATTAACTTCAAAGGGTTAATTTAATGATCAAAGATACGTGTTTTTTATTTTGAGTACTCGATAAATTTTTTTAAATACACCAAATTAATATGATGGTACCTTTCAAGTATGATTGGTGGTGTAACAGGACGGAAGAGGGGACAAATAGTCTAATCCGAAATGTTCTGTGCGCTTTCTTTTCCATCATCGCCACTTCGCCGTCTCTCTTTTTCTTTATCTATGAGTGGATTTGGAGTCTGAAGAAAAGTGCGTGAAGCCCGACAAGAAAAGGACAAAAGATGCAATGGACATAAGCTAAGAATTCAATTTACTTAAGAGGAGGAAACAATTTAGGAAAAAAATAAAAACAAAAAAAGGAGGGTACAAAGTAGTGAGAAGTCTTAAAAATGCCAAAGATACAAGTCAAATCGTCAAAGTGTTATTTTTCATCTTTTTTTTTTTCAATTCTAGTTCATTTTATTTCTTTTTCGTATATCAAAGGTTGCCTAAGTAATTATAAATTGGAAAAGGAAAAAAAACTACTGAAAGCCAACGGTTGAAAAATGTTTTATGCAACAAATTTTAATTATTTTTTATATTATTAAATATATAATTTATTTACCAAAATATTATTTAATTTATCTTAAATGTTATATTATAATATATGTATAATTTATTCATAAAATATTATTTATATATATTTTTTGTACGCATTTAATCAAAAACATATTTCAAAAGAAAAACAGTAAACAAAAGAATTTGGCCCAAGCCACGGGAGTCAAATTGGTTGACATACATAGCCCTAGCTTCGGTTTGAGCCAGATCAGAGTTTGATAATGTTAAAAGATTGTTCATACATTATCCATCACCAACTTTAACCTAAATTTTAAATATACTTTTTAAAAAAATGACTTTAACTAATTATTAATCCAATTATGAAATGAAATTTTATTCTTAAATAGGTATATGTGGTTAGATGAATGTTAAATATTAATATATATATATAATTAAAAAATAAAATATGAAATAACACTTGTATTCTTATTTTTGAAAGAATAAAAAAAATATTATTGAATAATAATTATAAATATATATAATATTTAAAAAAATTAGGTCATAAATTACATGAACCAAATGCTATATATATACTCATGGTGTGATAGTTTAATGTAAAAATTTCTAACTTTAAATCCTACATTAATTAGCAAACACATTAGATTGGTGTACAGGTTTGTCCCAGGAGGAGCCAGTTTCGATATGGCATGAATATGATTGATGATTGAAGAAGATGAGAAGATGGGGTGAATGGTATAATGGGAAATATCAAGCGCACTTTCATCTTCTCCACCTGTTTCTCTCTCTTTTTCTTTATCTATGAGTGAATTTGGAATGGAAAAGAGAGTCAAGGGCTATTAAAAAAGAAAAGAAGCAATGGACATGAGCCAAGAATTCAAGTGAGAGGAAAGGACCAATTATTTATCATTTAGCAATTTGATGGTAAGGTCGAAAGCACAAGTCAATAGGAGAATAAAAAGGTTGACAAATATAACTAAGTAATTAAAAATTGAAAAAAAAAATTAATGAAAGCCAAAAATTGGAAATATTTTTAAACATCAAATCTTAACTATTTTTTATATTATTTAATTTATAATTTATTTATCAGAAACTTATCTAATTTATTTCAAATGTTCTTTCATAATATTTGTAATATCTATTTGCCAGATATTATATATATTTATATGTTTTGATACACATTTAATAAAATTAATGTTTAAAAGAAAATTTTAATGAATTATTAAAATGTAAACTATTTTTTTATTCTGATTCAACGACTAGTAAAACATTGGTATTTACTAAAATCACCTTTTGGAGGAGAAGGATGTGTATTGTTTCTAACATATCTTAACTAAACCATTTGGATGGACTAGCCGTACACTCAAATTATGTTTAGAGAAATTTACTTTTCTTATTAAGTGCTTTTATCTATTTTTGATTTTATTGCTAATTGCTTTGTCTGATTTAATAATACCATCTAACACACTGAGTTTTACAGGCCCATTGGACCAAAAGTTTATAACGTTCAAGCATTTACTTTTCAAGTTAGGGTTTAATAATGTTGAAGAGTTGCTCGTATCTTACCCGATAACAGCTATAATTTAAATTTAGATATGAAAAGATACTTCTTTAAATGAAAGACTAGAAATTGACCTATGCAATATACGTATAATTTAACGAAATAATTATTTCTATAGAATTTTATGTTAAATTATACAAGAATTTTATCTGAACATTTTATAAATATATAAAATCGATAGACAATATAATATTGAATAGATGATGACTTTATTTAAATAGTAACCGGTTATCTCCTGGGATCATATCTTCATTCTACGAATATTTGATTGTGGTGATAGTTTATGTAAAAATTTCAAACTTTAAACCCTAGATCAAGCAAGCACATTAGAATTATTGTAAACATGGAGGAAAAAGAAAAAAACTTCACCATCTCAAAAATTATTTCAGAATTCATAAAACGATCATTATACTTGTCTCACACATGATTACAACTATATATATATATATATATATTAGTATATTACAACTATTAAAACCAGATTAACCAGTGGGAAGAACCCTCACACATGATTACATTTACTAAACAACATAAACAGATCAACAGGAAGGAATCCTCAAAATAAGACAGTAAAATAGGCCGGAACAAGAAGTAGTATCATTTAATCTTATTTAGATTTAACTGGCATGATCTCGATCTCCTTCCTTCATGTCTATTTGTTGCGCGAGCCTCGAAAGTAGGCTTTAGGGTCTTTTTCAAAGTCATCTCTGTAAATGCGTTGGCCGTTCCCACCTGGAGCTTTCATTGTTTTTCTGGTCTCAGAACCTGAACCTGAACCAGAACCAAACCCAAACATACTAGCGATACCAATAGCAGCAGCAGCTACAAGAGCTAGACCAGCTCCAACAGCATAATTACTAACCTGATCACTGTTTTCGGTTTCAACTTCCTCTCCACCATTTTGAGTGCTCTCAGACCTATTCATTCTTCTGCTTTGAGAGAAAACCCTTGTTTGCTATATTCTTGACGTGGTTTAAGGGAAGGGGTGGTACTGGTATATAATGTGAACAAAGGTCAAGAAAGCTACCAATCAAAATGAGAGTCAGGTCCAAAGGCTATGCAACTGCCCTTTTGCTTTATGAGCACTTCCTTGTCGGTTTCTATGACGTGTCTATCTTCTATTGCTCGTGACGAACTTCCCCGCACCCTCCCTGGTTTCTTTTTTCATGATGAAGGTTCGGTCTCTTTTTCCTTCTTTCATTTTCATGTTTTTTTTTTTTCAATGTCTTTTTCAATTTACAAAAAAAGAATAAAAACTTTAAAATATTTTTCCTTGTATGGTGTTTACATGAACATCATGCGGGTATCATACATATATAATTGGAAAAAAATTTTCAAAATTATTGTTTACAAATTATTTATATACTAATTATAAGACATTGGCTTGCCTCAAATTACATATACAAGCCTTTTTTTATTCTGTCTACTTTGTAGAAATTCGTGGAAAGCACAAAGCCTACTCTATTATGCAGTAAATTATTGGGAATGTGAGCTGAGACGTGTACGGAAAGGATCCAATGTTGTACAATAATTGGGTTTTAATTAAATTATTGACTTTTGATGAGAGATCTATTATTTTTGTTATTATTAACAAAGATAATATTAAAATTTAATATTAATGTAATATATTAAAATTTACATATTTATCTTATGAGATATTAATTAATATATTATGATAAAATAAGGCAAAAACATAGTTACTGTTATTGATAAAAATTATTCATCAAAATATCATTTCTATGACTATTTGTTTTCCTATCCTTAATGGATAGTTAACTATAATAATTATATTATTACAAGGATGTTAAACGCGAAATAGGGTTGAAAACAAAAGAAGAAAAATTAGAAATTTAATATTGATAGAACACCAAGTATCTGAAATTACAAAAGATTTAAAACCCAGTCTCCAATGAGGGTTCACTATGATTGCAAGACATATAAATTAATCCATTACATGAAACATTAACCACATTGCCACACCATTATATGCTAACAAAAATTCTCTGCATACATGTAGGCAAAGCGGCAGCGGAGAAATCCACTTGCATTAGGGTTGTTAAGAAATATGCGACAAATAAAGTGTCCCTCGGGTGAACGAAGGTCAAGAAAACTATCAATCAAAATGAGAGCCAGGTCCTAAAGCAACTGCCTTTTGCTTTATGAGCACATCCTCGTACGTTTCTATGACTTGTCCATCTTCTATTGCTCATGACAGACTTCCTTCCGACCTTTTTCTTTCTTTCTTTCTTTCTTTCTTCGTGAGGAAGGTTCAGCCCGTTTTTCTTTTTAGACCATATTTAAGCATAAATTCTTTATATTTTTGTTATTAAATTGTTTAGTTAAAATATGATAAATATATAATTAAATAATTTATTTATTTATTTATTTATAAAAATTATATATTTATTGTATTACTATTAAAAATATAAGAAAATTGTACTTCCTTTTTACAGTGAGAAGACGTCAGCTTTGTTGGAACTTTTGTAAACGACCATGATCAAGGGAGTAAATTATTTGAATGAAACACAGCGACATGCCTTCTGCAAATAAGCCAACTAGCTCACAAATGCACGACAAAGAAGAGCACAAATCTAGACCGCTCAACCTTCAGAAGTGAACGACATCAGATCTTAAGGTATTTGGGACCTCGAATATTGACTCATTAGTTAAATAAAATATATACCACAAATTCTTCTCAAAATAAATTATACTAATTTTTGTTGAAAGTTGTCTACGTTATAATTGATAATCTGTATTTTAGAAGTCATCTGACTTTCTTAATATTTGATAAACATTGCCACTAGTCAATGGCAGAGTTGCATTGATCTATGACGGCTATGGCGAGACGGGACCAAATGGCATAGCTGACGACACAGCTTGGAGCTCCTCCGCTGTGAATCGCGCAGGTGAGGGGAAGAAGAGAAAGGATGATGATGATGATGGGAGGTGTAATTAGGTAGTTATTATTCTTCTTTTTAAATTCAAAAAGAAACGAAGTAACAGAGTGAATATTTTTGGGGTTATATGTTCGCTAAGGGCATGTTTGGTATTCCAATTAAAAAAGAAATACTAAAAATTTTTTTGGATAATGTTTATTATGTTATTATAATTATTACTTAATAATACTTATTTATTTTTATTATTTTTTAAGTAGGGATATAAGAGTTATTTTTTATTTTTATTTCTAATTTTTTATGCATCAAATAACTCATAAAAATATCTTAGTTTAAAGTTTTGAAAGATAGGAGAGTTGAATTAGATAAAATTTCAATATCCAAATGACTCCATAAGTTTATTTTTAAGCCCCAAAAATATTCCTACATAAAATTTAATTAAATATTAATTTGTATCCTCTATATTTGTTATATTAATTAAGCATTACTTTTTTTATTTTTCTACAAAAGTCCCAATTAGTAAGAAACTAATTGAAGATAAAAATCTCTTGCCCAAGGTCTACTGTGTTGAGACATAGATCCAAGTTCTTTGCACATCTCAAAGATATACCCAGTATGTACATCCTTGAGATGCAATATGAATTATCCAAATTTTATATGAATGGTTCAGATTTTATATTTTTGTTTTATATTTTTTATTAAAATAATTAATTTTTTAAAATTTATGGTTAAAGGATTTTTTTTTTATTTTTTATTTTTTAAAATAAACAATATTTACAAATTTGAAAAAAAATCAGATTTAAATCATCTAAATTTAATCTGGATGATCCAAATCAAATATGCACAAAGAAGTGCAAGGAGAAGAAGTGCAGATAATTTGTTTCCGTTGAGACATACTCAAAAGTTGAGAATTTAGAGGACATTAACTTCAAAGGGTTGATTTAATGGGCAAACATATGTGCTCTTTACTTGAATTATTCAATAATTTCTCTGAAATACACCAAATTAAAATGGAAGTGCGTTTCAAGAGGAACTAGTTTCGGTTGACACAAATATGGTTATTGGTTTCAGAAGATGATAAGAGGGGATGAATAGTTTAGTCTGAAATGCCATGCGTACTTTCTTCTCCATCATCGCCACTTTTTTCTTTCTCTTTTTCTTTGTACATGAGCGGATTTGGAATATAAAAAGAGTATCAAGGACTACTGAACAAGAAAACATGCAGCGAATATATAAAGCCAACAATTCAATCTAATTAAGAGGAGGGAACAATTTGGCCAAAGAAGAAAACGAGGGCACAAAGTATTTAAAAGTCTTGAAAAGCTTGAAAACACAAGTCTATTCGCGTAATAGGAAGGCTAATAGAATTACAAATTGGAAAAGAAAAGAAAAAACTAATGAAAGCCAACGGTTGAAAAATGTTTTATGCAACAAAATTTCACTTTTTTATATTATTAAATATATAATTTATTTATCATAAAATTATTTAATTTATTTTAAATGTTGTATAATAATATGTGTATAATTTATTCATAAAATATTATTTATATAGTTTTTGATACACATTTAATCAAAAACATATTTCAAAAGAAAAACATTACTAACCGAAGGTTATGGGCAACCCATGGGAGTTGAGTTGGTTGATTTACATAGCCCTAGCATGGGTTTGAGCCAGATCAGAATTGGATAATGTTAAAAGGTTGTTCGTACATTATCCAACAAAAAATTTAATTTAAATTTAAAAAATAATTTTTTTAAAGAAAAATTTTGACTTTAACTAATTATTAATCCGATTATCAACTGAGATTTTATTCTTAGACTAAGTATATATTATGATCGTGGTTTGATAGTTTAATGCAAAAATTTCTAACTAATTTAAACCCTAGATTAATTAAGCAAGCACATTAGAATTATCGTAAAAATGGAAAATCCTTTCATCTCCATCCCAAGATTGTTTCAGAATTCATAAAATGATCACTGTATTTATCTCAGCTCAAAAAATTTGCAACTGTTGAAACCTGATCAGATCTTGAAATTTTGCAAACTCAAAAGAATTCGTTTCTTAAGCAACAGAAACAGAATAACACACTCACATTATATTAACAAGCAGAACGAAAAGGAAGCAATTGATTAACCAAAAGAAAGAACCCTCACAACTTTAGCTTAAGCGACACAAACAGATCAACAAGAAAGAAACTTCAGAATAAGACAATTTAGTGTATTTAGGAGAAATTATTCGAGTACTCAAAACAGTTTTGAAACTCCTCGGCTGCGTATTGTGCAGGTGAGGGGAAGGAGAGGAAGAAGGAAAAAAAAAGGAAGAGAAAAAGGGGGAAAAAAGGATAGAAAATAAGAGTAGGCAAAATTGGTTAGTAGTTATTCTTATTATTACTATTATTTTTTTTTTCAGAAAAGAATGAAGGAACATGTATTTTGGGGTAAGTGAGTGAAGAAAAAGTTTTCAGAATTATGTCCATTAAAATGTCTTATTTTAAAATTTTGAAAGACAAGAGAATTTAATTGGGTAATATGTTGATATCAAAATAACTCTTTAAGTTAATTTTTAATCCCCAAAAACATTTCTAAAAGATTTAGTTAGACATTAATCTTTATACATCCTTTATATATTTTAAATTAATTAAACATTATTTCTTTTTTAACAAAACTACCAATTAGTAAGAAATTAATTAAAGATAAAAAATCTCTTGCTCAAAGCTCGCTATATTGAGACATAATCCAGAGTTAAGAATTTAAAAGATATTAACCTTAAGAGATTAACCTAGCGGTCAAAGAAATGTGCTCCTCACTTTGAGCACTAGAATATTTTTTTCTAAATACATCAAATTAGTATGCAGGTGTATCCCACGAGGGACTAATTTTGGTTGATGCTAATATGATTGTTGGTTGAAAAAGATGAGAAGAAGCGATGAATAGTATAGTTTAAAGTGTCGTGCACACTTTTATCTTGAACGTCACCTCCTCATTCGCTCTTTTACTTTTCCTTTATCTATATGTAAATTTATACTACTTTTGCTGCATTACAAATGTAATCTTTTTATATAATTACTTATGTAATATTTATTATATTTTTATATTTATTATTTTATTTATCAAATTATATTTTTTAAAATAAAAATAAAATAATTATTTCTTATTTCACATACTCCCATCTGCTTACATTTTAAAGTAGACTTGATTATATATTAAACTTATTTGAAAACAAGTCAAATCTACAAAAAAAAAACAAATAGTAAAACATAGAATCCGTGTCTAGGCCTATTGTTTATGGAAAAAAGGCCTGATCTAATTTGTTAATATTTTTTTGAAAATTTGTTTGCCAAACTTGTGAACTTTAATATACATTTAAATATTAAAAAATGTAATTTATGTAGTTTTATTATAGCATTATTATATCTAAAAAAATTTAAAAAAATAAAATTAAAATATAATTGACTATAAACACAAAATATATAACTTTATTATTTCCTTTAGGTCATAATTGTGAAATATGTGTATGAGAAAAATAAATTCATCATGCTAAACTACTAGAGCACTAAATTTAACAATATGAGATAAATCAATGAAACTTGATAATATTACTATGTAAAAAAAATTATTGGGCTAAACTCAAGTTGGGCTAAATTTTAAAAAAGTCTAAACCCAGTCTATTTTTTTAAAAAATTTCAAATAGGTTTTTTTTTCTAGTATATTTTTAGAGTTTATATTCATATTTTTTGTATCAAACTTATCAAAGAAGACAAGTTTTTCAACTCATTAAGTCCAATTTAAAATGTGAAATAAACTAGAAAAGGTAAATTGGTCGTAGGTTAAAAATTCAATTCAATTAAGAGGAGGGGACCAATCATTTAAATGTATGATGGTAAGTTTGAAGGCACAAGTCAATGAGTCAATAAAGAAAAAGTAGGCCATTAAAGCTAAGGATTAAAAATTGAAAAAAGAACTAATAAAAGCCAACAATTGAAAATATTTTTAATCAACAAATTTTAACTATTTTTTATACTATTAAATTTATAATTCATTTATCAAAAAATTAATTAATCTATTTTGAATGTTATTTTATAATATATGTAAGATGTATTTATAAAATATTTTATATATTTATATATTTTGATACACATTTAATAAAATTAATATGTAAATTGAATAATCATTTTTTTTTATTGTTTATCTATAACATTTTTTTTCCTATTTGTAAGACCTACAAAAATTTTGGTGGAACCCAAAGTGCTTTCTAGTTCAATAAACCCTTAAAGCATGAATTGTTTTTAATTCAGATTCAACGGCTTCTAAAAATTTACTAAAATCACCTTTTGGAGGAGAAGGATATGTATTTCTAACATATATATCTTAACCAAAACTTTTGAATGGACTCGCCGTGCACTTGAATTGCGGGGAAGAAGCTTACTTGTCTTATTAGGTGCTTTATCTGTTTTTTTTATTTTTTATTGTGTCGCCAATTGCTTTGTCTGATTTAATAATTTGGCATACTCAAATGAATTGATCTTTTAAGCAACATAAATAGAATAATAAACTGACATTATATTATCAAGCATATATAACCGGAAGTAAAAAACAGATTAACCAGTAGAAAGAAACCCCACACGTGATTACATTTACTAAGCAACATGAACAGATCAACAGGAAAGAAACTCAAAACAAGACAATAGAGTAGGCCAGAACAAGAAACAGAGTCACTTAATCTTATTTAGATTTAACTGGCATGATCTTGACCGCCTTCCTTCATGTCTATTTGTTGCGCAAGCGCTTAAAGTAGTCTGGAGTGTCATTTTCAAAGCCCTCTCTGTCAATGCGTTCGCCGTTCCCACCTGGAGCTTTCATTGTTTTTCTGGTCTTAGAACCTGAACCAAACCAAAACACACTAGCGATACCAACAGCAGCAGTAGCTACAAGAGCAGCTCCAACAGCATAATTAGGTTTTTTTGGAGGTCCACCATCCCCTCCACCATTTGGAGTGCCCCCAGAATTGTTCATTCTTCCACTCGAGAAAACCTTTCTTTGCTATATTCTTTGTGTGGTTCAAGATTGGGGGTGCGAGGCAACTCCTATATAATGGGAGCCAAGGTCAAGATAACAACCAATCAAAATGAGAGTTAGGCAACTTCCTCTTTATTTATAAGCACATCCTCGTCGGCTTCTGTGACGTGTCCATCTTCTATTGCTCGTGATGAACTGCCCCCTTTCCCCGTTATTTCCTTCTTTCTTCCTTCGTGATGAAGGTTCGGCCCCCTTCTTCTTTTTCTTTTTGAGCTTCATTTTGGTGTCATTTTTTATATTTTTATTATTAAAATTTTTAATTAAAATATAATAAAATTTTGTGATATCATTTACTTACGATCTAACTTAATAAAAAATGACTTCGGTTATTGTCATTGTTACTGAAAAATTATAAATATACAATGTACTTAAAAGATAATATATTTATTTATAAAAATGATATATTTATTATATTATTAAAAATTAATAATAAAAATATAAACAAAAATACTTATATTTTTTAGAGGGAAATGATTGTACTTCCTTTTTACAGTGGGAAGACGTCAGCTTTGTTGGAACTTTTGCTAGAATGTGGCGCGTGAGAGGTCCTCTTGGATTGATCATCATCGTCTAGTGTTGTCGGCTAATCTGACGGTTATGATGCGTGGATGAGAATGTCACATTTACGAAGCGTGGACGTGTTGATGACATTTCAGGAATGACGTGTCATCAACGCGTTGATGACATTTCACAAAGGTCCAAAGAAAAGGAGTGACAGATGTGACTTGTGAGGATGGATACCTATGAAACATGTTTGGTTTAAGGAGGTAATAACGGAGGAGGAGAGAGTGAGAGTTAAAATGGTTATTATATTTTATAATTATTATTTAATAATATTTATTATTTATTATTTTTAAAAAATAAAAATATAAGTGATATTTTTTACTTATTTTTTTATTTTTATTTTATTTTTACTAATCAAATGTAACTTAAAAAATTTAAATCTCTTTATTTTTTTATTACTTTTTTTAAAAATAAACATAAAATATATAAAATTCATTATTCAAATCAGTTTTATACATTTAAATAACTTCAACACATAAGTGAATCTCGCGTACCTATGTAAATTTCCGGGAAGATGTGGAGAGGCATCCGCGTATATATATATATATATATATATATATATATATATATATATATATATATATATATATATATATATATATATATATATATATATATATATATATATCTCCTCTAGTAAATTTCTGGGAAGGTGCATAGAGGCATGCAATAAATTAGTTTTAATTAAAGAAAAAATTAATTATTTAGCCTTTAAATGTTTTGATTTTTAATTTAATTCTTATATACAATTTTTCTCATTTAGATTCTAAATGATAAATTATTGTTATATTTTAAAAATATTATATATTTTGTAAAATTTTTAATGTGATAGATAAAATACTTTTACAAATAAAAAAACACATACAAAGTTCTCGCAAATTCAAAACTTTCTTTTGAAATTCAAAAAATCTGGATCTATATCACCAAAATCAGAAAAATATTACATTTGAAAAAATACTTTTTGCATTATTACATCTGAATTTTTTCTTTTTTCTTTTTATATATTACATTAGGATATATCCCTTGCACTTTGTAGGGATTCAAAAAATTTTTGATGAGCCCTACAAAAAAAGAGGAGAGAATTATAATAAAGGATCAAAAAGTAAAAAAATTTATTTTTAAAGATATGTTATCGCTTGTTTTAGGATGATTGCTATTAAGTTTAGCAACAATTAGTTGAATCTAATAGTAAAGGTTATTTAAAATAAATTTTTTTATTTCTTAATCCTTAAACATAATTTTGTGAAAAAAAAGATATGTGGATCCCACAGAAAAGGAAAAGAGAAAAGAAAAAATAATGTATGACCCATGCGTGAATAATATTGGTATGACATGATTATATATATATATATATAAATATATATGAATAATAAAGCCAAAATTTGTGCAATTGATTTGGTCAAGCAGGACTAACTGTTGAGCGTGGAAATCACCAAAATTAATTTTTTATTTTTTAAATAAATATTATCTTAAATAAAATGAGTAGGGTAGTATTTTACAGAATCTAATCAAATTGTTTAATTTGAAATTAAAATATAAAACAAAAAAAATAAGAAACATTTTTCTTTTTAATAAAATAAAAATAAATAAATTTAAAAAATATTTTTTAAAAAAATTCAATGCAAACGACTCTTAACACAAGTTTATTTCAAATCGAACTTCACTAATTTGGTCATTAAAACACCAAAAGAAATATAAATAATTTCTTTTTTAAAATAGATTGGTTATGAATATCAATTAACTTTGATATTCTATTTTTTTTAAGAGTATTTAAAGGGAACAAGCTCTCAAATTAAATCTTATTTATTAATTAATCCCAAGTAAACTTTCAAATTTTAAATTATAAACCGCGTTAAGAGTAAGAAAAATTCATCAATCATTATTCAACAATGTATAGATTCGCATGTTTAAAATAGATGAAATATTTTCATCAATACATAAAGACAATTTTGATTTATCAAAGGTATTGAATTAATACTCTACTAAATCTAATGAATAAGTATAAATTCACAAATTCATATAGTATCAATTGCTCAACTAAAATAAGGTATCAATTTAATTTAACTAAATAATAATATTATAAAAATAGAAAATATTTCAATACTCAAAAAGAGATAAACAAGTAAATCAAGACTCTCACAAATTATTTATTAAGTCAAACTCTCAATAACCTTAACTAAAAAACTAAAAAATTAGATTTCTAAAGAGGTAGAAAGAAAAAGAAAATGAAGAGAATATATGGGAATAGAGGAGTAAAAATAGATATTGAATATGAGTTGTTCTTTATGCCCCCTCAACCTCTTCTTTTATAAGTTTTTTTTTTTTTGCAACGAGTTTATCTTTATCTTCTTTTTAAAATCTCAAAAGGAAATATGGATAAGTCTTCTTTATTGTATATTTATCTTTATCTTTTTTCTGCACAAATATTAAAAAAGGAATATAGATAAATTATGTAACAAAATTTCCTTTATTTTTTCTAACTAATTATGAAAAGAGATATATACAAAATTAACTTAAAATTTAAATTATTTTTAATCTCAAAATTATATCTATTTAAGTGTGTAAAATATACTTATCAAATTCCCTCACACTAAAATCATTGCTTGTCCTCAAGCAATTATACTAGAATTAGAGATTTTGTCACTTGGCTTAATGAGATGGCACTATTTCTTATGTTCTTTATTAATAACAAGCTATTATAAATAAATAGATAAGTTATTCAATCAAGAAAAATTGCAGTTTAGCTTTCACCTACTCATCACTGACAATTATCAAGTAACTCCAGTGTATGTATATGCATGTCTAAAATGTGATCAATGTAAATAATTGGTTGAGTAAAATAACTAAAAATTATAATATTTATCTAAAAATTTACAATACTCTAATTAATCATGTATACACAAATTGCACAATAGAGATCATAAGAATCCTTTAATTTTGCTCCTCCACACTTATAATTTTTCTTTATTTTTCAACGAGTGGAGGTAAATTATTAATTATTAATTATTTTTTATTTTTTAAACTTTTTCCGTAGGTTGTTATAGGCTCTTTTAACACGAACTTTTATATTGGCTATACAAAGGTCCATTACTCAAGCTCATATAATTTGTTGCACCAGAATACTTTGCATACTCATGGCCTTAATTATACCATGTAATGCGAGTGTCAACATTGGTAAGACCCCTAGTTACTAAATGCAGCTTGAATAGCGGAGTGGAAATTGGCTCACTGTCCTTTTTTGTTTTTGTTTTGAGTGCTCTGAATCATATTTTCACCTTAACGATATTAAATATGCAAAAATTGATTTGAACATATTAATTTAAAGTTAAATATATAATAAGCAGCCATTTTCACTCAATTTCTTATTCACATGGCACACAATCAGACAATAGTGCTTAAATCAAGTTCCTGAGTTATACTCATAACTTATAGGTTAATTGCTTTATCACTTAATTTTAAAATTAAATAATTAAAAAATTATAAATAACAATTAACTTGTTAAAATATGAGAATAATAAGAAATAGTAACCAACATTTTTTTTAAATCATTAAAATTTTCTCTAACTTGGTATAGTTACTAAAATGAGTAGCAATTATAATTATAAAAATCAACTAAACTTCTCCCCCTCACTTAAAAACAACATTGTCATTAGTGTTGTCGTCATATATAAAGGTAAAGAGAAGAGGGAACTGAGACTTCCCTGATTTACAGACAACTTTGTTGTAGATAGATATCTATAAAGCTTCCCATAACTTATCTATAACAAGTTTAGAGGGAAAGATTAGTAACTCTTAATCAAAATAAAAGGGATAGCAAAATAAATAAAGATGAGGGATATTACTTAAAATGCGATAGACTTATTAAATAAAATAAAACTAAAAAGATAAATTTTGTTTTTTGTTTTTATTTTTGTTTTTGTTTTAATGGTGGGTTGCCTCTCATAAGTGCCTTTATTTAATGTTTATGGTCAGACAAAATGCCTTATTACTTAATTTTTATAAATTGAAAGTTGCAGCTCAATTATTTTTATGTTGCTCACCTGAAATCTTTCATACTAAGATTTTAGATATTGTCTATTAACCTTAAATATTTTATCAGTGTGAAAACTATAAATTTCAATTGCACAATGAGAAAACACCTTAGTGACAACAAATGGTCCAACACAATGAGACTTTAATTTTCCAAGAAAGAGTTTAAGTTTATAATAAAATAAGAGAACTTTTTAACCAATTTCAAAATTTTTTTTAAAATATATTTATTATGATAGAGTTTGGTCTTCTCTTTATATATTTTAGAATTTTCATAGGTCTCATTTCTTATCTCGTCAAGTTCTTGCAATTATAACTTCTTATGTGCACCTACTTCATCCATGTTCATATTGCATTGTTTAATAGCCTAATAGGCCTTATACTCCAATTCTATAGGAAGGTGGTAGGGCTTACTAAACATTAGGCGATCTGGAGATATACCAAAAGGAGTTTTATATGTAGTTCTATATGCTTAGAGAGCATCATCTAATCAAGTGCTCCAATCTTTCCTATTTGGTTTAACAGTCTTTTCAAGAATCAATTTAATCTCCTTATTAGACACCTCTGCTTGATCACTTGTTTGTGGATGGTAGACAGTTGAAATTCTATAAGTCACATTATATTTTTTTCAACGAGATTTCAACTACACAATTGCAAAAATGAATGCCTCAATCATTAATGATTACTTTGGGTACTTCGTACCTAATAAAATATAACTTTTGATAAAATTAACAACAATTTTAACATTATTAGATCTGGTGGCTTTTGCTTCCACCTATTTTGAAACATAGTCAACAACTAAAAGGATATAATAATTACCAAAAGAAGATGAAAAATGCCCATAAAATTGAATCGATTCTCCATACATAAAAAATTTAACATACTAAAATTGGGTTCAATGAAATTTGATCTTTATGATGTAAACTACCACTCCTTTGGCAATTATCACATGCTTTACAAAACAAATATGAGTCACAAAATAAATTTTCCCAATATAATCTACATTTTAACACTTTCTGTGCTGTTCTTTTGGGGCCAAAATGTCTACCACATGCATATGAATGACAAAATTTTAGAATTAATAGAATTTTAGTTTTAGAAATACACCTACGAATTATTTGGTCAGAACAATGTTTCCATAAATATGGGTCATCTCGTATATAATATTTAGACTCACTTTTGATTTCATCTTTTTGTGTCTTAGTCAAATCATTGGGGAGTTCTCTAGCAATCAAATAATTTACTATATTAGCATACCAAGGTGTTGACTTTGTAACTTCAAAGAGATGCTCATCTAGGAATGCATCTTGAAGTGGTCCATGCTCCTCATTGAGCACCAGTCAGCTCAAATTATTTGCAATTGAATTTTCTACTCCTTTTCTTAACCTTTGAGCTCTCTTTTTTATCTCAGAATCAAATCTTAATTCACTTATACAAGAAGAAAAAGGTATAAGATAAAAAAAATTAGATAAAACAATGACACTAGTCCTTGGCAATGGCACCAAAATTTGATAGGTGTTAAAGCCACTAAAAATAATTTCATACTCTCTAAATAATTTTTATCATAGATAAAGTGAGTAGGGTTGTATTTCACAAGGACTAATCAAATTATTTAATTTATAATTAAAATATAGAAAAAAAATGAGATTTTTATTTTTAATAAAATAGAAATAGAAATAAATAAATTTAGAAAATATTTTTAAAAGAATTTAATGCAAACGACTCTCAGTCAAAGTTTATTTCAAATTTAACTTAACTAATTTGATCATCAAAACTCCAAAAAGAAATATAAATAATTTCTCTTCTAAAATAGATTAGTTATTAATATTAATTAGCTCTGATGTTCTATTCTTCTTTAAGAGTGTTTAAAAGGAACAATCTCTTTAATTAAATATCATTCATTAATTAATTCTAAATAAGTTCTTAGAATTTAAATTATAAACAGCGTTAAGAATAAGAAAAGTCACCATTCAACAGTGCATATGCTCGCATGTTTAAAATGGAAGAAATATTTTTATCAATACACAAGATAATTTTGATTTATTAAAAGTATTAAATTGCTACTCTACTCAATTTAATGAACATGTACGGATTCGCAAATTCATATCACAGTAATTACTTAGCTAAAATAAGATACTAATTTAAATTAACTAAATAATAACATTATAAAAATAGAAAATATTTTAATATTCAAGAAGAGAAAAACAAATAAATCAAAACTCTCACAAAATTATTTATTTAGCTAGACTCTCAATAACTTTGACTAAGAAACTAAAAAATTAGATTTGTAAAGAAGTGGAAAGAAAAAGAAAATGAAGAGAACATATAGGAAAAGAGGAATAAGAATAGGTCTTTAATTTGAATTGTTCTTTGTACACCATCAACTTTTCTTTTTATAAGCCTTCTTTGCAGCGTCTTTATCTTTATCCTCTTTTTAAAATCTCAAAAGGGAATATGGATAAGTTATGTAATAGAATTCTTTTTATTTTCTTTAACTAACTATAAAAAGATATATATATATATATAATTAACTTATTATTCATATAATATCTAAAATTTATATTACTTTTAATCTCAAAATTATATATAGTCAAGTGTATAAAATATACTTATCAAATTCCTTCACACTTAAATAATTGCTTGTCCTTAAGCAATTATACTAGAATTAGAGATTTTATTACTCGACTCAATTAGATGGCATTACTTCTTATGCTCTTTATTAATAACAAGCTATTGTAAATAAATAGATGAGTTATTCAATCAAGAAAAATTATAGTTTAACTTTCATTTACTCATCACTTACAATTATCAAATAACTCTAGTGTGTCTGTATGCATGTCTAAAATGTGATCAATGTAAACAGTTGGCTGAGTAAAAGGGCTGAAAATTATAATATTTAGACATGTTGTCTAAAATGTTGTAGTTGTAGAAAGTTCTAGACTTTTAGGATACTATGTAGTCATACTTTGAAGGTATATAAGGCAAATGATGTTAAGTTAGTTCTCGATGAGTATATCTTAAAGAAGGAGACACAAGAGGCTTAGAGCGGTATAATTTATGACGTGAGGGGAAAAGAAGTGGAGGAAGATCCTAGATTAGCCTACACCCAATGATATAGACAATTTTGCACCAAACTAATCCGATTAGCAACTAAGATTTCCAACAATAAAGAAACATGCTTGCGGAAAAAGTTATGGAGGATTTGGGCAAGCAAATAAAACAGATTCAGTTGACGCAAACAAAAGAGATCCATCTGTAGATACACAGGTAAGTGAGACAATTGCAAGTGTTAAGGGATTCAAGAAAAAGGTTTAGTCTTAAAGAGAAAAAAAAAAAAAATGCTTTAAGAGTTGCATTGAGCTTAAAATAAAGTGAAGACGAATGGCTTAAATAGTTGAAGACTCATAAACTCAACAATTTGTGATATGAAAATCTATGTTTTTTTTAATCTTTTTATTTAAAATAACCTTGTATATTTTATAAAATAATTGTCATTTTTTAATCTTCTATGTAGGATAATGAATTTTTGAGTCAAATGCAACATGAAATATCATGTTTAGCACCATCGAAAACTTATGAATACCTAAAACTTAGTTTTACTTAATTATAGATGGTGAGTTCATTTTAAATAAAAATCACATAAAAGTATGTTGTTGCATTGTAATTATTAAAAATAATGACAATATCATGTTATACATTTAAAATAATGATATTTTTAATTTGTACTACAGGGGCCCCTTGAACACCCTCTAGAGTTACTTGGAAGCCTAAATATTTAAGGTGAAACCAGTTTATATATACTATTGGTATACTCTTATGTTCCAATTTTGAACATCTAATAAACCTATTTTATATATCTTCAAAGTATTGCAGTTAGCAAGGATTGAACAAAATATGTTATATTAGATTAAAATTTTCAAGTAAATCGCATGTTCAAATGCAAGATTATATTGGCATCTCTAAATGCATAGAATTTCACCCTAAAATATACAGATTACATAAGCACCATCTTATTCCTTGTTTTTTCTTCTTTAATTCTAAGTTATGCTCCTCCAACACATCACCACTTGTATTCACCTTCACATGTAGCGCTAGTGTCTTTCTTTTTATCTATGATCTTTGTAAAAATAATGTTTCTTCCTTTTTTATTTCGAATCTCTAATGTGTGCCTTGGGTTGTCTATAGAAGCTCTAACTGTAGAAACTTTGATGTCTTCCTATCACATAAAACACATGCAATTAAAGCCCCTTGTTAGTACCAGCACATCATGTTTTGTGTTAATAGGCATGCATACACAAATTAGAGAAATGCATTAACAAAATTGGGACAGGAAATAGAAAATTCTTGAGGTTGACTTTTCACTCTTAACACACAGACCTTGCATATGAAGACCAACTAAATCTAAACTTCAAGATAAATGTTAGAAGGGAAGAAAAGCAAGCATGTGACTATTTCTTTTCTTTTTCAGGCCATTAGGCATGTGACATTTTAAAAAGCCGTTATTGATATTATATATAAGATCATAGTGAGATAAGATTTGAAATATAAGTAATTGTTTCAAATTAAATTTGACTATCAAAAATCTTAAAAAATTTGAATCCAAGCGTTCTACCATAAAGCAACTATTGAAGCAATACATTAATATTGCAGTATCCTTGTGGGGAAAAAAAATTATCAGCTGATATAAACCATGGGGCCAATGATCTTCTCTACTTAAAATTTCAATGTTAAAAACCTTATTTCATAATTCTTCATCATGCACAGTTTAATAAGATCACACAAAGAAAGCAACCCACTACAAGAATTTCCCATAGCAAACTTACCATTCCTTAGCTTACAAGCAAATATAAGACCTTTTTCTTTTGGCCTCAAGTTTTATGTGATGGTTACAATTGATTTTAGGAAAATCCTCATATGAATAGAAATGACTAGATACATCATTGCAGATAACCAATTGTTGCAGCAATATAATGGTATTATAGTTTATTTTTGAAATTATACTCTTACATGCTTTGCCTCACCTTGGGTAAGAGTTGTTTTGATCTCCTTTATTGCCTTAGGAGCTTTCTTCTTAAATGTTCTATTTTGTATAATGGAAAAGTAAACAAGAACTGCTAGGATATCTAACCTTCTTATTATAGATAACCAATATTTGTCTCCATTTATGCGGTTTCATAATACATATGCCATTTTATATGGATGATCTCAAAATGAAACATAAAAGATCTAAAGGGCAGATGTCATAGAGAATTTTCCACCAATTGTAGATTATCAACATGCCATGGGGACATGCAATAGTAGATCTATACCACCAATCACTGCAAAAATATGTGAGTGCAACAGCTTCACTTTGCTAATAGGATAACATAAGCCCAAGAAAATAGCCATCAAGGAATCATTTTTTTTCAACTAATAAAATAGTTTACAATTACTATAACAAATGAGCAGTTATACTGTCATACAGCTTAACAATGGTGTTTAAACAGCATCAAAGTGAAAACCAAGCACAACAAACTAAGTAGGAATCAATTTGATCACTAGCACAAATCAACTCCTGCGCTCCACGTTTGATGCAAATTAATATTCAATCTATTTTTCTATATAATAATCTCATATTTGATTAGCAAACACATAAACATAGATACATTAAATTTTAATTAAAAAATAGCTATTTAATCTGCTGACATTAATACAAAAAATCTACCTAAGGAACTACTGCTATTTGATTGGAAATAAACATGGGATATCACTTTAAGCTCTTATCAAGGTCAAATGCACCTAAACTGAGTCTAAGTGTGCTTTCTTAAACCCCATTAAACGAAGCACCCACTATATCACAATCAAGTCAGTTCTTCAATTTTAGAAACTGTGACTATCAATTAGACAATTGCTGTTTCAATATGAGTATAAAGGAATGGGTTGAAGGATAGGTTGGGGTGCTCAGGTGAAAGCAGGTCAATGGATTGATTAGCAATCTGATGAAGAATCAACAAGAGATAAAGCAGATTTTGTTGTTGGATGAAGCAAATCCTCGGATTGAAGAAGATGACCAGCTGTTGTGCCTATTGCGTTAGCATTTCCATGGGTCTCTTATGCTGAACAATAATAAAAAAAAAGAGTGTTTTTCACCTCCAGATGCACGACCTTCTATTCCTATAAAACATATTGTTTTGGATTAGTAAAATGGTGCGTTTCAAGTGCCTCATCTGGCATGGAAAGACTGGAGCCGTCCGATGCGTCCAACCAAGTGGATTAAACCAGCAGAACTTGCATGTTGTGGCCCTCCAATGACAGAGGATCTAAACGCTAGCAAAGGGAAATGGATCGCCTACAGTGACTTTAACTGAAGTGAGGAGAGAGACAGAGAGGGAGAAGTGTGTGGGACCCACATACTAGAAGTGGGACCCACCTCTCCCTCTCTGTCTCTCTCCTCACTTCAGCTGAAGTGCACTGCAGGGGATCCGGATCCCTAACAAAGTGATAGGAGACATACACAAAAAAGGTTCATGAGCGGACGTGTCCATCTTCTATGGCTCGTGACAAACTTCCTTCCCCTTCTTTTTTTATTTTCTTTCTTTCTTCACAAGAAAGGTTCAGCCCCTTTTTCCTTTTAGACCATAGTTAAGTATACATTTTTATATTTTTGTTATTAAATTGTTTAATTAACATATGATAAATATATGATTTAATTAAAAATAATATATTTATTATATTATTATTAAAAAAATTAATATTAAAAATATAAAAAAGTTCTTATACAATTTTTTAAAGGTAAAATTATTGTACTTCTCTTTTACATTGGGAACATGTCAGCTTTGTTGGAACTTTTGAAAACGACCATGATTAATAAAGTAAATTATTTGAATGAGTCGCGGCGACATTGCTTCTCTAAATAAGCCAACTAGCTCACAAATCCACAACAAAGAAGAGCACAAATCTAGACCGCTCAACCTCCAGAAGTCAACGACATCGGATCTCAAGGTATTTGGGACCTCGAATATTAACTCATTAGTTAAGTAAAACACATATCACAAATTTATCTTAAAATAAATTACGCTAACTTTTGTTGAAAGCTGGCTACGTTATAATTGATAATCTGTATTTTAAAAGGTCATCTGACTTTCTTAATATTTGATAAATATTGCCACTAGTCGATGGCAGAGTTGCATTGATCTATGACGGCTATGGCGCGACGTGAACAAATGGCATAGCTGGCGACACAACTGGAAGCTCCTCGGCTGTGCATCGTGCAGGGGAGGGGAAGGAGAGAAAGGAAGCGAAATAACAATAATAATAATAGGAGGTGTAATTAGATAGTTATTATTCTTATTTTTAAATTTAAAAAGAAATGATGTAACAGAGTGACTTTTTTTTTTGGTTATATGGGCACATTTGGTATTTCAATGAAAAAGGAAATGATAAAAAAAATTTGTATAATGTTTATTATGTTGTTATAATTATTATGTAATAATATCTATTTATTTTTATTATTTTTTTAAAATAAAAGTATGAGAATTATTTTTTATTTTTACTTTTATTCATAACCTTTTATGTATCAAATAACTCATAAAAATGTCTTATTTTGAAAATTTGAAAGATAATAGAGTTCAGTTAAATAAAATTTTAACATCAAAATGACTCTACAAGTTTATTTTCAAGCCCCAAAATTATTCCTCCATAAAATTTAATTAAATATTAATTTGCATCCTCTATATTTGTTATATTAATTAAGTATTATTTTTTTTATTTTTCTACAAGAGTCCCAGTTAGTAAGAAACTAATTGAAGATAAAAATCTTTTGCCCAAGGTCTACTGTGTTGAGACATAATCAAAAGTTGAGAATTTAGAGGATATTAACTTCAAAGGGTTGATTTAGGGGGCAAACATATGTGCTCTTTACTTTAATTATTCAATAATTTCTCTTAACTACACAAATTAATATGGAAGTGCGTTTCAAGAGGAGCTAGTTTCGGTTGCCATGCGTACTTTCTTCTCCATCATCGCCATCTTTCTCTTTTTCTTTACTTATGAGCGGATTTGGAATATAAAAAGAGTATCAAGGACTATTGGACAAGAATAGATGCAACGAACATAAGCCAATAATTCAATTTAATTAAGAGAAGGGAACAATTTGGCCCAAAAATGAAAAAAAAAAAAACGAGGAGGGCACAAGGTATTTAAAAGTCTTGAAAAGGTTGAAAACAAAAGTCAATCCGTCAAAACGAAGGCTAATAGAATTACAAATTAGAAAAGAAAAGAAAAGAGAAGAAAAAACTAATGAAAGCCAACGGTTGAAAAAATGTTTTATGCAACAAAATTTTTCTATTTTTCTATTATTAATTATATGATTTATTTATCAAAAAATTATTTAATGTATTTTGAATGTTGTATTATAATATATGTATAATTTATACATAAAATATTAGTTATATATATTTTGATACACATTTAATCAAAAACATATTTCAAAAACAAAAACATTACTAACAGAAAGGTTATGGGCAACCCATGGGAGTCGAATTGGTTTATTTACATAGCCCTAGCTTGGGTTTGAGCTAGATCAGAAATTGATAATGTTAAAAAGGTTGTTCGTACATTTTCCAACAAAAACTTTAATTTAAATTTAAAAAATAATTTTTTAAAGAAAAAAATTGGAGGTTAACTAATTATTAATCCGGTTATCAACCGATATTTTATTCTTAGACTAAGTATATATTATGACCGTGGTTTGATAGTTTAATGTAAAATTTTCTAACTAATTTAAACCCTAGATTAATTAAGCAGGCACATTAGAGTTATCGCGAAAATGGAAAATCCTTTCATCTCCATCTCAAGATTGTTTCAGAATTCATAAAATGATCACTGTATTTATCTCTTCTCAGCTAAAAAAATTTTGCAACTGTTGAAACCTGATCAGTTCATGAAATTTTGCAAACTCGAGAATTCTTTCTTAAGCAACAGAAACAGAATAACACACACATCATATTAACGAGCAGAACCAACAACAGATTAACCTAAAGAAAGAACCCTCACATAACTTTTATCTTCAACTTCACCACCTCATCCTCTCTTTTACTTTTCCTTCATCTATAAGTAAATTTAGAGTAGATTTGATTATTTGTCAAACTTATTTGAAAAAGTAGGCCATTAAAACTAAGGATAAGGAATCAAAAATTGAAAAAATAACTAATAAAAGCCAACAATTGAAAATACTTTTAATCAACAAAATTTAACTATTATATATAATTTGGATCAAGTAACTATTTTTTATATTATTAAATTTATAATTCATTTATCAAAAGATTAATTAATCTATTTTGAATGTTATTTTATAATATATGTAAGATGTATTTATAAAATATTATATATAGATATATATTATATCTTGATAGATATTTAATAAAATTAATATGTGAATAGAATAATCATTATTTTTTATTGTTTATCACTATAAATTATTTTTTCTTTATTTTATTTGTGAGACATACAAAAAAATTTTGTAGGACTCACAAGTACTTTCCAGTTCAGTAAACCATTAAAGCATGAATTGTTTTTTTATTCAGAGTCAACGACTTCAAAAAATTTAATATTTACTAAAATCACCTTTTGGAGGAGAAGGGTACGTATTTCTAACATCTCTATATTAACCAAACCTTTTGAATGGGCTCGTCATACACTTGAATTGTGCCTGAAGAAGCTTATTAGGTGCTTTATCTGTTTTTTATTGTGTTGCTAACTGCTTTGTCTGATTTAATAATTTGGCATACTCAAATGAATTAATTTCTTAAGCAACATAAATAGAATAATAAACTGATATATTATCAAGCTCATATAACCACAAGTAAGAAACAGATTAACCAGTGGAGAGAACCCCCACACACATGATTACATTTACTAAACAACAAAAACAGATCAACAGGAGAGAAAACTCAAAAAAGGACAATAGTACAAGCCAGAACAAGATGTATTGTCATTTAATCTCATTTAGATATAACTAGCATGCTCTTGATTTCCTTCCTTCGTGTCTATTTTTTGCGCAAGTCACGAAAGTAGGTTTTAGGGTCTTCTTCAAAGTCATCTCTGTAAATGCGTTGGCCGTTCCCCCCTGGAGCTTTCATTGTTTTTCTGGTCTTAGAATCTGAACCTGAACCTGAACCAAACCAAAACACACTACTGGCGATACCAATAATACCAATACCAGCAGCAGCTACAAGAGCAGCTCCAACAGCATAATTACTAACCTTATCGCTTTTGTTTTTGGATCCACCTTCCCCTCCACCGTTTGGAGTGCCCCCTGAATTGTTCATTCTTCCACTTGAGAAAACCCTTCTTTGCTATATTCTTTGTGTGGTTTAAGGGTGGGGGTGCGGGGTACTCCTATATATGCGAACCAAGGAAAAGAAAACTACCAATCAAAATGAGAGTTAGGCAACTTCCTCTTTCTTTATGAGCGCATCCTTCCTTCTCAGCTTCTGTGACGTGTCCATCTTCTATTGCTCGTGACGAACTGTCCCCTTTTTTCCGTTTTTTCCTTCTTTCTTCCTTCGTCACGAAGGTTTGGCTCCTTTCTCTTTTTCTTTTTTTTTAAGCTTCATTTAGGTGTTATTTTTTTTATATTTTTATTATTAAAAATTTTAATTAAAATATAATAAATATATAAATAATACTTTATGATATTGATTAATTTATGTAATTGATCTCATCTTGTACTTTTGTTATTGTTATTGTAAAATTATAAATATACAATGTAAATATATAATAATAATTTGTTTATAAAATGATATATTTATTATATTATTACAAATAAATAATAAAAAATATAATTTTACTTTTATAATTATTACTTAATTATTATTTGGTTGAGTGCGAGAAAAAAAAAGTAAAAAATTGATAAAATTATAATTTTATTTTTATAATTATTACTCAATTATTATTTAATATTATCTATCAATAATTATTTAATCATTAAAAATAAAAATATTATAAGTAATTTTTACTTATAAAATTATTTTTTTTATTTTTATCTTTAATTTTCTGCAAATCAAATGAATTGTTATATTTTTTTTTTAGAGGGAACATTATTGTACTCCCCTTTTCACAGTGGGAAAACGTCAGCTTTGTTGGAACTTTTGCTAGAATGTAGCGCGAGATCCCCTTGGATTGATCATCATCGTCTAGCGTTGTCGACTAATCTGACGGTCATGATCCGTGGATGAGAATGTCACATTTAGGAAGCGTGGACGCGTTGGATGACATTTCTGGAATGACGTGTGATTCGGTTTGGATGGTGACGTAAGAGGTGCGCACCACGCAGTGCCCTATACGACAAAGGTCCAAAGAAAAGGAGTGACAGGTGTGACTTGTGAGGATAGATGCCCTATCGAGCATGTTTGGTTTAAGGAAGTAATAACAGAGGAGGAGAGAGTGAGAATTAATATGGTTATTATATTTTATAATAATTATTTAATAATAATAATTTTTTATTTTTTTAAAAAATAAAAATACGAGATATTTTTTTTACTCATTTTATTTATTTTTATTTTATTCTTTTTTATTTTTAATAATCAAATGTAACTTTAAAAATTTAAATCTCTTTACTTTTATTTTTTCTTAATTTTTTAAAAAATATTATATATTTTGTAAGCTGTTTAATGTGATAGATACAATAATTTTATAAATAAAAAAATACATACAAAGTTCTCAGAATTTCAAAATTTTCCTTTGAAACTCAAAAAATTTGGATATATATCCCCCAAAATCAGAAAATATTACATTTGGAAAAAAAATACTTTTTGATTATTACATCTGAATTTTTCCTTTTTCTTAATAAATTACATATTGATAATAGAGCCAAAATTTGTGTAATTGATTTGGTCAACCTGTAATAATATCAAGTCGCAGTAGGACTAACTTACGAAGAGTCCTATTTTTTGAGGGAATTTTATTTTTAAAAGCATATCCAGAACTGACAAAAAAAAAAAAAAAAGGAAGAAATGGATATGGTTATTGGTTGAAGATAAGATAAGAAGGTCGTTTAAACTCCAAGGTACTGCACGCTTTCGGTTTTTTGAGCCAAATCCGATTTTTAACGAAAAAAAAGTTTTTAAATTCATATTAAATCAAATATCCTATATCTGAAAGTTGGATTTAATAACACCGATTTTCTTTTTTATTTTTATTTTTCAATTTTTTTATACAAATTGCAACGCGCAATATCCAACTTTTTTAAAAGTCAACTTTGGCTTTCATGGTGACAGGCTAAAGTCACAATTTAATTAAAGTAAATAAAAAAAATAGAAAAGATAAAAATACATTTCACATAGGAAGATAAAAATCAAATTATTTGGGTAATCAACTTTATCTACATCTTGTAAAAGGATCAAAATAATCCTTTTATAAAAAGTATAAGCATGTATCTCAATCTTAAAAAAAAGAAAAAAAAAAAACCTATCCTATGGCTGTTTCAGGAACCTTACCCAAAAATATGAAGTCAAATGCCAGTTTATTGGACTAATTTCAGATTTCTCTTTCACAATGCATCAAATAATTAAATTTAAAAAAATTAAATTTTCCAAAAAAAATTTCAATTAAAAAAATGTATGAAAAAATTTTTATTTTTCCAAACATATATAATTTCTTGTGAATGTGGAAAAAATTATATATAATTTTTTAATTTAACATTAAAATAAAATTTATATATTTAAAAAATAAAAAATATAATTTTTCCAGAAAATTGCTATTGAATTACTCAGAAATAAAAATTACTACTAAAAAATAAAAAAATGATTCTCAGAAAATTACTATTAAAATTTTAACTTAGTTATGTGTAAAATTTAAATAACTTATATCTAATATTATTTTTATTTTTTCTGATAAATAAGTTATTTAAAATCTCTCATGTTACATAAAAATTTTAATATTATATAAAATTTTTATAAGTTTCTCATGTTCCAAATAACTAATTAAAAAAAATTAAGATTTCAGTAAAAGTATCAATTAAAAAAACTTTTAGAAAACAAAAAATTATATACTAAATTTCATTCAACGTGCAAAGCTCAAGTTGCAGGTGAGAGCAATATATAATTTTTATTTTAATGTTAAATTAAAAAAATTATAGATTTTTTTTTTTCCAACATACAGAAGACATCATTACATAATTTTTTTGAAAATTGTTTTTACGCTTAGTGTGAGAATTATTTTATTTTTAATTCAAATTAATCCAATAAATATGTTTTGTATGAGAATTATTTTTATGCTTCACAAGAAATTATTTAAATGATTTTTTATAGAGATTTTAATATTTTTAATTTAATTGTTTAATCCATTGAAAAAATATTTAAAAGTACTCAAATAATATGAAATACTCACATTTCACTTCATATTTTTGGGTAAGGCTACTGAAACAGCCATAGGATAGGCAGTTTTTTTTTTTTGGTAGGGGGTAGAGATGTATGCATTTACTTCTTAGAAAAGGTTCATTTTGGTCCTTTCATAAGATGCAAGTGGGTTGATTACTCAGAACATTTGATTCTGACCTTTCTACCAATAAGCTGAAATGCATTTTTATTTTCTTATTTTTTTAATTTAGATTAATTAAATATTGAAGTCACTATGACAATGTCTTAACTTTCAAGAAAATTGGACACTGTCCATCCGAATTCAAGCAATTTGTATAAAAGAATTTAAAAACAATAATCCGTGTTATTGAATCTAACTTTCGTGAGAAGTATACACTATGAGTGTAATACTTTGGTTTGGTATAAATTTGAAATAATTGTTATTTAATAAAAGATGGGATTTGGCTCAAAAATTCGCACGCTTTCCTTTTCTTCTTTGTTGCTGTTTTTCTTTTAAAATTTTTTTAAGTACACTTAAAGCATAATGCATCTAAAACATCTAAGAATCAAAATTGTATAATTGTATAATAAAAAAATGATATAAAAAATAAGAATATATATAAATATACTTTCTTTTATATTTATTTTTTATTGTACTATATATAATAAATTTATGTATTGGAAAACGTAAGCCAAGAATTCAATTCAATTTAGACTAGGGCCAAGCATTTAAAAGTATGATGGAAAAATTTTTTTTCCAACGATGGAAAGGTTGAAAGCATTAGGCAAGAAGTCAATAAAAAAAATAATCTAATGAAGTTAAGTAATTAAAATTGAAAAAATAATGAAAGCTGACAATTGAAAATATAAATTTTAACTAATTTTTATATTATCAAATATATAATTTATTTATAGAAAAATTTATTTAACTTATTTTAAATGTTATTTTATAATATATGTAAGATTTATTTGTAAAATATTATATATATTAATATATTTTGAGACACATTTAATAAAGTATATATTCCAGAAGAAAAATCATTCAATCATAGTTAAACCATTAAAGTGTAATCTATTTTTCATTGACTTCTAAAATATTTATATTTACTAAAATCACCATTTAATTTGGAGGAGAACGCATCTATTGCTTCTGGCATTTCTTAACCAAACTTTTTTGGATGGGCTCACCATACACTTCTGTTTGAAGAAGGCTTTATTTATTTATTTTTAGCCACAAACAGAACTTCTCATCAAACAAACAAAAATTTGGTACGTCAGTAACAATCAACAAACAAAACACAACCCTCACCCTGAGAACATCAACATGAAAATAAAACTACTTGACTCCTACACTACTAGTACGAGCATCAGCATTAAGAATAGCTACAAAAGGGGAAAAGGGCACATAAAAAGACAACTTAACAAGTCAATCATATATCTAGAGATCCTTCTAAAAGCCACGCAGTCAAACAAAGAGCTATATTTAATAATATCCTTAATCAAAGCCATAATTTGCCAATTGGGCCATTGTTGCATTTGCTGACTTGAATTGATCAAAAGAAGACAATCTGATTCAAACACAACTTTTTCAGCCCCATATCAGCTGCCATCTGAACACTCTTCTTCATAGCTAATGCTTCGCACATAAAGGCCGAACTAGCCAAGCAAAGGGCATTGCAAATTTTCACCACCTCCCCTTTTGAATTTCGAAACAACACTCCAATGCCTGCTTTTCGATGCTCCTCAATAAACATACCATCAGAATTACATTTAATTTGGTCCGCTTTTGGGGGTTCCTAAATAGCATTCTCCTCATATATATACTCTTTCAGTTGGACACCCAGCCACAATAACACCTTCCATATTAGAGAACCAACCATTTGCATTCCAATATTCCATAATAGCATATTCAACCTTATTTATAATCAGAAAGGGATCGACCGGAATGTTCTCATGCACATATGAGCACCTTGCTTCCATATATGCCAATAAATCATCGCTACTCCAGCCTTATGAATCTCATCAAGATTCAATTCCGTAAAAGTCCAACTAAGCCAAACATCCACTCTTGAAATTGCACAATCAGCCAATTTGAAAGCTAATTGGCTGCCAAACTATACAGTCTTGACCCAGTTGCATAGAAGAAAAAGGTGTTTAAAAGGTTCGACATTTACCTCGCATAGTGGACAAGAAGGCGAAATGCATCGTTTCTTCCTCCACAAGTTCTCCTTTGATGTTAATGCCCTAACTAAAATTCTCCAGAGAAAAAACTTCACCTTTGCTAGATCTCTAAGCTTCCACACACTTTTCCATATAGGTTAAGGCGTTTGAACAGAATAGCTAGGGCCTTTTTTAAAACACTTGGTTAGCCATAGTTTTCACCACCTTATACCTTTCTTTAACAGTATACTTTCCTCCCTTTCCACCTATCCATAAAAACCAGTCTTTTTTGTTGAAACTAGGAATAAGAATACCCTGAATTGCCTTTATTTCCTTAGCTGAAAGCCAATCTTCCACACTTGTCAAATCCCACCTGCCATGGCATATGAATTGTGCTACCAGCATATTCTCAAAACTATCAAAAGGAATTGGAGATTCAACTTTTAGATTAACTAACTGGGGTATCCAAGGATCTTACCAAAACCTTATCTTCAACCCATTGCCCACATTCCAACATACGCGATCTTCTAACAATTTCCTTCCTTCTAATATGTTACGCCAAGCCCAAGAGGCTCTCGCCCTTAGCTTTTAGGAACTCCTTGGAGGGAAAGGAGATTCCGTTTAGTATTCTTACCCAAAGCTAATTTGGTGATAGAATCCTTCACCCTTAGTTGGCCAAAAGAGCAAGATTAAAGTTCATAAAATCATTAAGCCCAAGACCCCCCGAAACAACAAGATTCTTCCATGCAACATAGTGAATCCTTCCCTCATTCTTTTTTTGTCCCCACCAAAAATTTGCCATTAACCTATTTAGTTTTTGGCAATATTTTTTAGGAAAGAGGAAACAAGACACTGGAAAGGTAGGCATGGCATTAGCAACAACCTTCATAAGCACTTCACAACTGGCTTGTGAGAGAAGATTTTACTTTCACCCTTGAACCTTGTTTCTTACTTTATCTCTCACATATGCTAAAGCCTTAACTTTAGATCTTGCACCGACAAGCCTAAATACTTCTTAGGCAATTAGCCACTTCAATATGTAAAATTTGACTTAATTCCTCTTTTAAATCGTCAAAAGAGTTCTTAGAAAAATAAACATGATATTTATGAATTTGTTTGTTGGCCTAAAGCCAAACAATAGTCTTTAGGGATATTCTTCAGCAAAATATAATTAGCTTTATTTGCTTTCATAAAAAACATTAAGTCATTTGCAAGGAAGGAATGAGTTAAGATTAGATAGTTCCTTGGAATTTTATATCCTTTATGTCACCTTGAGTAGCTAAGGAATTAAACATTTTAGACAAAAACATCGGCCACTATAATGAAAAAGTAGGGGGAGAAAATGTTTCCTCACCTCAAACCTCTTTATAGGTATATGCTTGCTATTTTTCTACTTCATAACAAAAAGATAAATCCCATAGAGCTCACACATAACATTATTTTATCCACCTAGACATTGCTAAACCCCTATCTTTAATAGAATATCCTTAAGAAAGCCCCATTCAACCTTATCATATACTTTATTCATATCATGTTTTACAGCCAATTCATGATTATAATCCTTCTTTGCCCTTAAGTAGTGAAAGGCTTCCTGAGCGATCAATATACTATCTTAAATAAGCTTGCCCAGTACAAAGGCTCTATTCATATATAACTTTAGATAATTAACTATTCATCTTATTGGCAATCACTTTGAAAAATATCTTGTAGGGAATTTTACATTGGCTAATAAGCCAAAAGTCTTCCACAATTTTAGAAATATTTATTTTAAGGATCATTACCAAGTTTGTAATGTTAGGCTTTTTTAAAGAAAAGTTTTGCACAAAAAATTCTTTAACCATAGAACAAACCTAATCTTCATCAACCTCTGAGGCATGATGATGAAAAGCTCTAGAGTACCCATACAGTCTAAGGGCTTTCAAACTCCCCTACTCAAAGGTTTACTTCTTAACTTCTTTAAATGTGATTGGTAACAACAAGCACTAATTGTCAGTTTTCCTAACTACAATATCAACATAGCCCAATGCCTTGGAGAAGTCCTTATGCCTAGTAGATGAAAAGAGGTGATGATAAAAAGAGGTAAAATTCTATGTAATTTTCCATGGGTTATCCCCTTATAAGTCATCCTCCTTCTTAAATCGTAATACTTTATTCCTTTATCATCATAAGATTGTTGTCATGGGGAAGAATTTTGAATTTTTATCCCCCCATTTTAGCTAATGAATCCTTGGTTGTCGGGCCTAATATTTTTCTTCTTTGTCCCAAAAGTCCTCAATTCTTATTGCAATGTCAACTACATTAACCATTTCCTTTTCTCCTTAATCGCCTTTATAGCAAGTTTGAAATTGCTTCAAAAGATTATTTATAGTTGTTTTGTTATTAGGAACTTCTTTCTTGTTCCATTTTAACAATACCACTTTAATTTTTAACATATTATCAATAAACCCCATTACATAGTGAAAATTAGCCTCCTTTCTCTTAGTCCAATTTTGAGAGATAATTGACAAGAACTTAAGGTGATCCAACCACATCACTTTAAATTAAAAGTTCTAAGGAAACTTGACATCTTGATAGTTAATCACCACTAATATAGAGTGATTAGACCCCACTGGCTTTAGAATGAAAGATTAAACTTTTGAGTAGGATTTCCTCTATAGCATGTTGCATAAGGTTTTGTCCAACCTTTCTTTAATGTGAGCATCCCCCCATCTATTGTTTGACCATGTGAATTTTGGGCCTTTTAATTAAAGGTCAATCAACCCACCATCCTACATAAAGGAGTGAAAGTTTGCTGAGTTACTCACTAATCTAACTTTCCTTTCCTATTTTTCATTATTACAGAGTAAATTGTCAAAATCCCTAACACTTAGCCATGGGACATTCACACCAGGATTCAAAGAATTTAATTCAAACCACTATTCGCTCCTTTCTTGATTCTTGGTAGTCCATAGACAAAAGATAGTTCAACCTTTAAATCATCTAGATTACCACCCATTCCAACATGAATCTCATTTTTAAAAGCATGAAATACTTTTAGTGACACATCATGCTTTCACCATAACACTAAACCACTTGCCATACCAAGAGGATTAACCAAAGTAGCAAATTGAAACTTCAATCTTTTTTGCATTTTGATTTTTACATTCTAGTTTCCATAAGGAAAATTAGAAAGGGCTTATGTTTATTATAGAGGAATTTGAGATTCTTTCCAATCAAGGCATCCCTTAAACCTTGACAATTCTAAACAAGAATACTGATGGCACTTTAGTGGTTGTTGAAGGCTAGCCACTGAGCCCATAAGCTTTTAAGATCTTGCTTGGAGTTGTTAAAACCATATCAAACTAGTTAACCTTCATTACCTTTGAATCTTGGTGTCACCAATTCTAATTAGGACTTCCACCAAAGCATCCAACTTAATAGTTCTTCAAAGTTGCAACTTTCTTCTCCTACTTTTGGTAGACAATATTGTTGATTGGCCATTGGTAAAAGGGGAATCAACCCTAAAACCTTCAATAAAAAAACCTTCCATACCTTTAACTTTTGATTCTTGCAAAATTTCTTTTTTTAATCTCTTTGCTTTTGGGGATGGCCAATTTAAGCTCCCACTTCTTTTTAAATTGATCCTCCCTAAGTTTTTTTGCCAAATATTTCATATTGAACAACTTCATAGATAACTAGCTCCTTGTTAGATTGATTGTCCTCTTCTTCTAGTGACAGTTCTATTATGTACTTAATGTTCAAGGATTCTATTGTCTTAGTTTGCAATAACTTGTTAAGTACCCTTTCCTTCTTTGTATTCGAGCCCAACTCCATATTAAGGTCTATTATTGGTCTATCCTTAACATTAGTTAAGTTGTTTTAGGCTTGCATGTGAATTTCAGTTGGACTAGTTGCCAACTTCAAATTAGGCCCTTAACTTGAATCTTCTTTATCTTTTCACTATGATCTCAAATTAGATCCCTTAGTGCTATTCATGCCTTTACCCTCTCTACAACTCATGTGCAATTGCTTTCTAAGAAACTGGGGATTGTTACTAACAAACTTTTCTTTCGACATTTTAGGCCAATATTTTGATTCCTTTACACTCTTCATCGATTGCCCTTTGTCAAGGCCTTCATATTTGTCTTATCATTGTCATCTTACTGCTATGCATGGCTAAGAACTACCACTATAGCTAACAGTTATACCGAAGCAACTCCAGCCCTACATTGTATTTAGGTTTTGTTGGATCTAGCTATGACTTAACTTTTTTAAATGAATAAGCCTTTAAATCATGTCTTAATCTCCAACAATTACAACAATAATGTTGTAGCTTCTTATATTGGATTGAAATCTAGATTTTATTCATCCTAGTCTAGGAACCTAGAATCTCGTCATAAGCAGTTGATTAATATTAACCTCCATTCACTTTCTAATAAAAAACCTGTTAACTCTACCATTAACTCAAGGTTCTTGATATGCTATAACATTCCCCACCTTACTGCCTATCTTTAGGATATTGCCTCTTGACATGCCTTTAATTGGGACCCTGTGAATTTGAATCCAAAAAAGGCTAGTCTTTATATCAACATCCTATAGACTCAGCATTGGAGGCCATTCTTTAAGAATTAGAAAGAAACCAAGAACAGTACATGGACCATCCTTTAAAACTTGTTCCATGTCAATTTTTCCATTAAAATTGAAAATGAACATGTTCTCCCCTATGTCATCTATCGTAAAACTATCTATTACATTCTAAGCCTTCTAGATGAATGATTTTATAATGGTTCGATTGGCAACTTTGCTTGAAAGGATTTTACAAATTAATAGTAGATTATCTCCATTGTTGTCTTCCTTTATCCCCTTTAAAGTAATTAAATCATCCTTTATATACCCTTGATCGATATCCATACCACCTAACTACTCTCCAAACACTTATGCTTTACACAAGAATAGATGGAACTATCTTTGATCCCTAAGGGCTCACCAACCTTAAGGAAAAGAATGAATACTCTAGACTGAAACAATTCTAGAGAAAGGATTTCATTTCACTAGGAAGAGATTTTTCAGAAAACCACCAATAGTGACACAAATTATGTAGGACCTTCGTGTTTGAAGAAGCTTACTTGTCTTATTAGGTGCTTAATCTACTTTTTATTTTATTGCCAATTGCTTTGTGATTTAATAACACTATTTAACATAGTAAATTTTACTTCCTTGAATGAAAAGATACTTTTTTAAATGAAAGACTAGAAATTGACCCTTATAATATAAGGAAGGATCTAACGAAATGATTATTTTTATAAATTTTTAAATCAAATTATACAAGAATTTTATTTAAGCATTTTATGAATATATACAATAAAATTGATAAAGACAATATGATATTAAATAATTGTTGATATTATCTAATTACACTACAAGAAAATAGTAAAGTTTTTCCAATTTTTTTTGTGAGAAAAGCCCTAAAATTTTGTGAGAATTACTATTTTTGTAAAAATTCTCATAAATTTTGGGTTATGGAAAAAACAATTGAAAGAATTCCCAATTACTGTGAAATTTTTTGCACGTGAAAAGTGTTCTGACAAAAAATTTTTGTGAGAATAAAAAAAAAGTTCTACGAGAGTATTTTTCAAATATTATGAATGAAATTTGTAACTTGCTCGCAGAATTCTTATAATAATTTATTATGAGAAAAAAAGTCTAATTTTTTTGTGTTCTTGTGGTATTTTACTATGAGAATGATATAAAAAAATTTGTAGATTCTCATGTTAAATTACTATGAGAGCACAAAAGAATTTTCATTTTTTTTATGGTAATTTATCATGAAAACTAATGCAAAAGGGCTTTTAGTAGCAATAATAGTTGTTGCTAAAAGTTTTTATTTAAAAAAATTTTAATGGTGACCTAAAGGGTTTTTTTTAATTATTTCATAATCTTGAAGCACAAATATATACCTTCTCAAATTTCTTCAAAAACATTTTTAGACAATGAAAATATAAAACGTGAGTGTTCAAAAGTTTTTCCATATACCAAAATTATTACCACATAATATCTCTCAAATGCTCAAATTTTGTAAGATACTTAGGACTCCACTAGTAACAAGGTAAAAAAATTAAGGATCTCTCTTAAATGCTCGAATTCATATCTATGTTGCAATAAAATTTTTCTTAAAATATGATTTATAAATGTAAATAAAATTTATAAAATATTTAAACTTATAGCGCTAGCACATAATCATTCAATTCACCATAGTTTAACACCTAATATATTTAATTATATGTAAGGCCAATGCTTATTCAATAGGTTGCATGTAAAACATGGCCAGCAAGGAATCATGTGTGCTTTTTGATAAAAATTTGTATGCATAATATATTATTTAAGGACACTGCATAAATTGCAAAATAATTCTATAAGTGAGCAAGCAAACATACTCAGCATTTCACATGAACTACTAAAATCTTAGCAAAATAGAAATACACCATCTCTCCAAAAAGAAAGGAGAAACACAAAATGAAAGTGGCTAAAAAGTGTTTGTTTAAACATAACTGAAATTGGTATTACAAAAAGAAATTGTATAGTTGTTGACTTAATCCCTTAAAATTGATAGTTTATATTTTCTTATTATTAAGTCTCCCAACAAAATTGAAAATCTCGTAAATAATGTAAGATTTGTTAAAAGGGAAATACCTCTAGGAAGTTTTATGATAATAAATAGTACCAATTTACTATTCAAATGATACTATTATTTCAAATTAACATAAGGAGAAGAAAAGGGTGATAGTGACGAAGCACATGTTCTACTTGAAAGGCTACTAAACTTGGAGAATTTGCCAATGTTAAATAGATACAAATGTTTACTCATACTTTTGGCTATGGTCTATATTTACAACTTTTTTAGATTTAGGCACCTAAAACTTCAGACTTTGCAAATAGCCAAAACTTCATGCTTTAAAATTCTTAAGATACATAGTGAGAGGCAAAATACAACATTATAAGGAGAATTGAATTTACATTCAATAAACAAATTCAACCAAATAGTTCCACACATGCTCATTTACATATCTACAAATCATTTACCCAAACGATCAGACATATATCAAATTCAAGGACATAAGTAAATTCAATATATCATTTGATACCTTTTTTTCAATCACATTGTCACTTCATCTCCTGCTTCAATATGAAGAGGGGAAAAAATTAACTAAAATAAGTCCCACACATAAAATTGATCATCTACAATACAACATATGCTAATGCAAACTCAATTATCACACTACGAAACTTAGTAAATCAAAAACTGAGCATCAAAGTAAATTCATTATACATGAAAGATAATATTAAACTCAATTTGTATTTAATAAAGAAGGTCTACATTGAATTTCACATAGTTGCATGAAGAGAAAAAGACTATCACTTTTTTTTGGGAGTGATATCTCTTCAAGAAGGAATAGAGAACAAATCACTTAGCACAAGGAACAACAGCATAGCCTTATTGCAATCCTTCATTTGTGACATACATTGATGATAATTTTGTTAGAGACTACTATAAAATAATGCTGAACAATAAACTATTATGAAAATAATAAAAGTGGGGAGACATCAGCTTGGTTTTCCCATCATCTAGTTATATTTAATAAATACAAATATATTAAAAGAAAAAATCAAAAGGGAAATATAGAAATTAAAAACCATGATCCAACCTCAGAACCAAGCTAGACCCTTTAGTTTGCTCCAATGGCTTAAAACCTAGAATATACGATTGAGATGGCCAAGCGTACTTAGAATCTTAAAATGAGATATTGAAACTCCAATCTGTGTTGTACATTCCAATGATTTGAACCATACTTTACGAACCACCAAAGTATTATGAGATTATCAAAAAACTTAGATTGTCCAACAATATGACCAATAAAAATTTCAAAAGATTAAAATAAAAAGTACAATAAAAAAAGGACAAAAGAGCAAGGATTTCTGTCTAATAAGAACCTTTTCAATGGAAGATAAAAGGACGAACAGAGTTGAATAAAACATCACCCATATAACTACAATCTTTTATTATTACTTTAACAAATGCTATACTTAAAAATGTTGTTCGAGTGGTTAATGAAGCCTTTATGCAAACTACCAGCAAAAGTCAAACTCCAGTAATAAATAAACAAAAACAAATTTATCATTAAACAACCTCTAGATAAAGGGAACAGCAAACCTAAAAAGTCAATTTATATATAAAACCAACATTAAATTAACAAAATAAGTTGCTAAAACTCAAACAACATTTTAATTCTAAGATTAATCATAGAAAATTTGAGTTTTTTGTAAAGCACAACAATATAAAAAAGCTATCCCTATTAGAGATAAATAGAAAGATTAGTCACTTTTATATCAATGAAGAAGAAGATGAAAGTAAAAAACTAAAATATAGATATTACTTGCTTTATAAATTATCATATAAGGGTAGATATTTTATATTAGTCTAATTCATACATTAAATGAGGATAGATTGAGATATTAGCAATGACATTAACTTTTCAAGTATTCATTCAATGGTGTAAAAAAGTAGGAACCTACACATAAATGAGCAAATGAGCCTTGATTGAATATATAACAACTTACTTACCTCTTGATGAGATATATTGTACCCTATTATTACTAAAGTTCACACTTGAAAGTAGTTGAACATTAAAACGGATATATGTTTAGAAAATTATTGATTTGCTTGTACAACTACATCCTATCTTTATTGAATTGGGAAATACTATAATGAATTGGAGCAAATAAAAAGCTAAATACATATTATTTCACCTCGAAACTAAACTTTTTCCTATAACCAAATTTCAAAATGATGAAATAAAAAAGAAAGTTCAATCTAATGAACTTATCCCCCAGCCTGGGTTACAGAACCAAACCCACTTTAGCAAACTACATTGACTAGTCATTGCCTATAGAAAGGCTACCCACCAAGCCATAAACAAAGCAACTTCCTTCATAAAAGCAGAACAAGGCAATAGACTACTTAACAATGGAAAATTTTGACAAGAATGGAAATCAATCTGAGATAAGCCAATAAAGAAAAGTACCAACATAAGGGATTCAAGAGATTGCAAAGCTACAAGGCATAAGTAGTGATTATGCAGGAAAACCTTTGCCCTACTATAGTCTAGGTCATGGACCTTATCAGCATGGAGTCTTTGATACCAAGATAACAAGGCTTCATTCAAATACATTTGCAAGGTTTAGCGTAATGCCACAATCTGTAATAAACTTGCCACCAACAAGCACTGGTGCTTTAACTTATTAAAATCATATTGCAAAAGCCCTTTGTTTCCTACCAATTTCTTTGCAACTTTAAATTCACTCATCAAGCTTGTTGTCTTGTTGTTATTATAGTTACTATTTACAAAAATTTCAATTAATGGGTTAATCCACATCAAGGAAACAAATATAAACAAGATGTGGTTTGCATATAGAACCATGCAATAGAACCATCCATAAGTTACCAAAGACAAATTGCAACCATGTAGATCAATTCCAATCCAAAATGAACGAGCACTTTTTGCAGATAGGATAAAAAGGAAACCTGTAAGGCATCTACCCAAATGAAGCAATGAAAAGCATCCTAAGACCATTAATTAAAACAGAATTGAAGTCTAAAACTAGGGAAACACTCTAAGAAAAAATAAAAGCCCCATGAATATCCCCAAAACCCCAAAACTACACTTAATTACTTTTCTAACCTCCTAGATGTCAATTTTTCTAATGTAATCTTCACAAGCAGCGCACACCACATATTAATACCCAAAATCACTGACAGAATCAGAACAAAAAACCCATTTACCAAAAACCCAAAATTATATGATATATTCAAGTAATTATGAAGCAACAAACAAGAAGGATCAATAAAAGAGATGGTGAAAGTAATGTACACTACAAAAAAATTAACTTTTAGCGGTGACACCAAAATGTTATCACTAATAAGTTTTAGTTGCGACATCTTTTCCGCCACTCTACTCCAGTAATGCTAATACTTTTTAGTCGCAACAAAGTGTCGCCACTAAAAGTCGATGCTATAAATATATAGTAGCAAATATAGTCGCCACTAAAACTTATTATAATTTACATCAAACAAATGTTGCCACTAAATGAAAAAGTATTAGAGGTAACAATTGCCACTAAATCCATATATTTAGTCACCACTAATTATATGTTGCCTCTAAATCTAAAGTTTTAATGGCGACATAGGTTGTCACTATAGGTATACTTTTAGTGACAACAATTAGTAACACTATTAAAATTGTTATTATATATATTGAGCAACGACTTATTGTTGTGGGTAAAAATTAATGTCATTTATCATTATATGAAAACCTTTAGTGACAACGTTTACTGTCGGTGAAAATGGACTAGCAACATAGTTTTAGTCACCACTAAAGACTTTTAGTGGCAACATGTGATCGCCACTAGAGAGTTTTAGTGACAACATATTGTTGCCACTAAATGCATTTAGGGACAATCTCATACTTGCCACTAAAGACATTTAGTAACAAGAAATTATGATTACAAAAAAGTAAAAGTGATGGCATTTTTGTAGCAATTAAGCTTTAGCAACAACTTTTGGTGTTACAATAAAGCTTTAATGACAGTCATTTTGTTTTTTATATTAAAAATAAGCTTTAGTGGCAAAATTTGTCGCCACTAAAGGTAAGGATATTGATTTTATATTTATATATATAATGGATAATGTACATTTAAACTAAATTAACATTAAAGAAAATTAAAACAAAAATAAGAAATAAGAAATAAGAAATAATATATATATATATATATATACACGCTAATTGACATGCACAAGAGACATTAATTTCTTAATATTGTATATCATAATTAGTATTATAACTATAAGTACTCCCATAATGTTCTATATGTCAGAACCTATATTGAAATATCTATTAGAACATGAAGTGATAGCATAAATTAATACATCAAAATGACCATTAACAAAAAAACACAAGTCCACCTTCTCTTCACCTAACTTGTCCACAAGAAGAGTCATTGGTTAGAGCATTATGTCCCTGTTGATAAAAAATAACATTAATCATATACTGTTATTGTTTAACATAACATTAAGGTAAAAGATCATTTACAAGTACCTGTTGCATGGTAGCCATAAGGCTAGCCAATTGAGCTTGAATCTCTGAATGAACCCGTTGTTGCATTGTAGCCCGCTCTTCTTGAATCTTCTTTTCCATCTCAGCTTGTATTTCCTTTCGTAACTTTTCTCGCTCTTCTTGTAATTTTCTCTCCATTTTAGCTTGCATTTGTTCCATCCTTGTTGAAACCCTCGAATCCACTTCAATTGAGTCCATAATTCTCTTTTTTATCGGTTTCTTTCCATATCCTTTCCCCCTAACATACCCTGACCTCTCCCTTAGTACAATGGCCAAAATTTGATCTCCCGTTAATAAATTCTCATTATCCTCTACTTCTTGCTCATAAACTAGTTCCTGAATGCGCCCCTAAAGGCATAACAATAGATAAACACCATAGATAATAAGGAAATGGAATAAATAATTAAAACTAAATGGTCTATAGCAACCTACATGGATTTCTTATGACTTAGGATCTACCCACTCCACCTCTCCGTCTTTGTTCTTACGGGTGTGTTGAAGTTCCCAAACTCAGTCGAGGGGTGCCACTTCTCCAGTGATAGGATCTCTCTACAATATTCATTGAATGATAATCCATGCTACCATAGAGGGAATGATAAAAAGAGAAATATTGATAAACTCAAGTACAACACAAATACTTACCGTAGACTCCTCAACCTTAGCAAATGAACAAGTACCGTATGTATGCTTTGTCACTTGCCTTGCCCTATTTGCCTTGTTCCTGCTACTCATAACCTATAATTGGATGGTGTTATGATCATAAAACCTTAAAATCATGTGAACATAAACAAAGCAAACAATCCTTTAAATTCATGTTAAAAACACATTACCTTGAACTCTGGACTTTCCTAGTAATACATCAGCCACTCCCAATCATCACGGCTATTGTTACTTGGTCGAGCAACCTCCTTCTCTTCATTTGTGTCACACTTAGCATAATCTGCATGTAGGTTAGCCTTCTAAGATCAGTATAGTCAGCGCATTATCTCAACACAAGTTCTATTTAATCTCTCTTCAGGACACCCATCATGAATATCAAATTTATCTTACATAAAACATAAGAAACCAAACTTATTAATTGATGGAGAAATACTATGAATGTTATATAAAGAAAAATGACCCACAAATATAATTTTATACCTTTACTTTCAATAATAAAGTTTCCTCGTATTTGGCGTAAATTTTGGCCCAATCACCATCTCTAAGAGAGACTGTGGTTCACACCACATGTCCACAATAGCTGGCAAAGTCATGGGCCCCACCTCCAATAGGTCTATCTGAGTTCTCAGGGATGTAAAATTTGACTTTTGAATCATATTTTGTCATCATGTCCACTAATATACTCTTATATTTTTCCCTACCCTTCTTAATTGTGCTGCAAGAAGCTATTGCATATGAAAAAAAAGGGAAACAAATTAGTCATTGATATATATATGGCAAAAACATAATTTAAAAAACATTATTTGCATGAAGTGATACCTGAACTACTCAGCACCTATGATCATTGTGTCGAAGGTGAATCATTATAGATAGTTCGTCTATCTCTCTGTGGTGGGAGTGGTGAAAATGCATCTCTTGACTCTAAATCCCCCTGTGCATACTCAGGTGAGAGTGCACCTCATAGCACCAAATCTCTATGTGTACAATTAGGTAATGTCACCTCTCCAGTGGGGTTATGTCGACCTCGACTATTACCCCCGCCCAATGCCTCGTCCTCCTTGACCTCCTGACTTAACTCGTGCAGAACCTGACATTTGTTACCATTTATCCAAATATAGTATAAGTAACAAAATGCGATGAAATAAACATTAATGGCAGACAAAAGTAGACAATAAAACACATACGTAACAAGCATATAGAAAAAAAGAAGAAGAAGTAAAATAATATAAAAGTAAACAACATAAAACATATATGACACAAGAATATACCAAACTTCAAACACTTCAACCATTTGACCATATAATGGGGATGTTTGTACAATAATTGTAAATTTTTCAAATGATTAGCAAGATTGATACTAATCTTGATCACACTCAGTGTCCACAGTGTCATTCGCATTGTCATCATCAAGCAAATCTTTTCCTTCTTCTTCGTCAGTGGACCCAATCTCATCATTGTCATCAATGAAATCATTAACCACACCCTTTGCATTATGTCCACTTGTTTGAATATTTATACTTATATGACTTAGTATTTCTAGTTCAACATTATCTCGATGTAAGAGGACTACAAGGTCATTGCCTATGTCATCATTCCAAATTAGATTTAATTGGACTACATCTTATTGATATGCCTCATCAAGAAGGAGACCATTATTCTCACTACTTTCTTCACATTCTTCCACCTCTGAAAGGTTAAAGAGGTCACGAGGATTTGTCTTCACAACAATTAGCCACTCTGTGTCAATGATATCTTTTAAATAGGACACTTGTTCTGCTTGGCAAGGTAAGACAAATGGCTTATTTGTAGCTAACGAATGTCGAACATTTACACTTGTAATGCCAAACTTGTCAACCTTATATCCTTTTCCTAAATGACCCACATCCCACCAATAACACTTAAAGAGATATACTTTCTTACTCCCAATATATGAAAGCTCATATATATCCTCTAGGATGCCATAATACTCTTTCTCTTCGTCTAAGTCATCCCCTTTTACTAAAACTCCAGTATTGTTAGTTTTCCTCCCTAAGGCATAATCTTTTATATGAAATCTAAAATCGTTAGCCAAATAAGTAGAAAAATAGTGCACTGTTTTGGCTGGGTCAAGTGCTAAACTGATGAGGTCATCATTAGCTTGGCCTTGTATACGTAACTATAAAACCTGCATAAATTAACTATACTCTATTACAATTTATTTAGATAAAAGCTCATAACTCAAAATAAACTACTTAGCAAAGTAAACTATATTAACAAAGAAACCTACTCGTGCACAAAATCATTTGGGAAAGTCCTCAATAGTTGAAGTTTGAGTTTCAATCTCCAATTGGTACTCCCTACATTGTAGTAGTGATAGTTAAGAAATATTTGCTAACTAATTGTTGTCATAGAGATTGGCAAATGAGTGATAACTTACTCCATGAATGGCAAAACATCTGCACAATTTTTTAGTACATACACACAAGTTTGATAGAACTCTACCTCAGGCAAAATAATAGACTCATAACACCCCCTTGCCCTTGCAATTTGGTTTAAGATAGACTTGTTACCATTATCCATGGGTCCATCATCATTTCTAGGAGGCTGATTAAATTTGGTTGGCAAATTTTTTAAATAACGAGAGTAAAAGGTAAGGCATTTGTCGACTAAATAACCTTCTGTAATTGAACCTTCTGGATGAGACTTGTTACGAATATAAGATTTAAGCGTGCACAAATACCTAAGTAAAAGGCAGATAGTGGAGAAGAGAAATAATTTGCAAGATTTGAGAGATAGAATAAAATATATATTAAAACATAATACCTTTCAATCAAGTACATCAATCGGTATTGCACAGGTCCACCAAGTATTGCCTCTCTTGGCAAGTGAATGGGCAAGTGAACCATAACATCAAAGAAAGCCGGTGGAAATAGCATTTCTAATTTGCATAATATGAGTGCAATTTGGGTTTCAAGTTGTTCTAGATTCTCAATTTTTAAACATTTAGAACATAAATTTTTGAAAAATTTACCTAACTCTATTATCGGCTCTGACACTTCCTTAGGCAACAAATCGCATATTGCAATTGGAAATATGTCTTGTAACAATACGTGGTAGTCATGACATTTCAATCCAAATAATTTTCGATCACGGACATGTACACACCTTGAAATATTTGATGAGAAGGCATCTGGAACCTTTAAATTAACCAAAAAGTTGCACACCTTTAATTTCTCATGTGGGGACAAGGTATAGCAAACTATAGGCATTAATACTCTATTCTCATCCTCTATTAGATGTAACTGTTGTCTGATTCCTAAATCCACCAAGTTATATCGACTCTTCAATACGTCCTTGATTTTCCCCATAACCTCCATCATTATTGAAACCAGATTTTTAGACACATTTCATTTTATATGCATGACATCTAGGTTGTGTCGAAGTAAGAGGATTTTCCAGTATGGTAATTGGAAAAAAATACTCTTCTTCCTCCAATTATAAGCATTGGTTAGGCAATCATGCTTTCTTTTTTGTCCTTTCCCAAAGGTTACATTACTTAATGCTTATAATTGCTTTAATACTTCAACTCTGATAGGTGCTATTGCAATTTGAACCTTCTCATCAAATGCCTTTCTATTTCGCTGCTAAGGATGAGTAATAGGTAAGAAGCGTCGATGGCTCATAAAGCATACCTTACTATGTAAAGAAACTGAATGTGTGTCCTTATGACAACAAAGGCAGGCTAACTTCCCTTTAGTTGACCACCTTGAAAGGTTTCCATATGCTGAGAAGTCATTTATTATCCATAATACAGCTGCTCACATCCTAAAATTGGATTGTGAGTGGGCATCATATGTCTCCACCCCTTCCTCCCACAAATGTTGTAGCTCGTCAATCATTGGTTGTAGATATACATCTATTTCATCACCTGGACATCTAGGGCTTGGAATTATGAGTGTTATCATAAAATATGGTTGTTTCATGTAATGCCAAGGTGGTAAATTATAAGGAACCACTACCACTGATCATATACTATGTGCAGCACTCATATTGCCATAGGGTTGGAACCCATCACTTGCTAGGCCAAAGCGAACATTTCTAGGGTCCTTAGAGAAGTCAGGATGTTCCTCATCAAAGGTCTTCCATGCAATGGAATTAGATGGATGTTTTAACACACCATCATCCTTTCGTGCATCCTTATGCCAACTCATCTCTTTAGCTGTATTGTGAGCCATATATAGCCTTTGTAGCCTAGGCGTTATGGGAAAATGGCGTAACACTTTGTGTGTGACTTTCTTGCCTTTATGCTCATCTGACTTCCATCTAAATAGGTTGCATCTAGGACATCTTTGGGCATCAATGTGCTCCTTCCAATACAAAATGCAATCATTTTCACATGCATAAATCTTGGTGTAGTCTAATCCAAGCTCTTAAATAACCTTCTTCGCTTCATAATAAAAGTTTGGTACTAATGCTCCTTTTGGAAGCACATCCCTGAATAAGCTAAGCAAGGCATCTATAAACTTGTTACTCCAATGGTTAAGACATTTCAAGTGAAGTAGCCTTACAATGAAAGAAAACTTAGAAGCTTTTTTACAACTTAGATACAGATCAGTCTTAGCATCCTCCAATAGCTTAAAGAAATGCCTAGCTTGCATATTTGGTGGGTCATTATATTCAGAGCCATATGTCCCCACCTCTCTTTCTGTATACCAATATGCATCATTTATCATCTCAATAATGTCATCATTATCTTCTTTCACACCTTTATGAACCTCATGCGGGTGACTTTAGGCATGATGACGAAGTTCTCCATGTGAATCCCACACTTGGTAACTCTCACAAAAACTCTTTTTGAATATATCCTCCCTTACTCTATGTCTTAGCTTGAACTGTGTTCCTGCACGCTTTGCATGGACAATGAATCATATCATTAACCCCTGATTGATTAAATGCCTATTGGAGAAAATTATCCACTCCTCATATATATCTTGGATAAGCTTTATAACATAGGCAAAAAATTTCAGCAATAAGAACCATATCGTAATTAAGCCACACCTTCAATTTCTCTTATAGTTGTAAGGAACAAGCCATATTATGAATAAGAAATATACAATTAAATTAAAACCAAGTTTCATTTTCTGCACCTAAAAATTTGAAACAACAATCAAAATTTAACTATCTACTATCATAAGTACCATATTATCCAACCAACGAACAAGCTAAGAATGCTTCTTGAATATTCATGTCACCTATTATACTCATGCATGTATTTTTAAGACTTAAATTATATATTTTATGTATGATTGGAAGGGAGATGAGCTATCGAGATTTTTTGAATCTCATTCCCTCCTCTCTAACGTCTTAATATGCTAGGTGGAGTTAATGAGCAAGGAAATAGAAGCCAACAAATGGGAAGATGAAAGTTTGACAACAATATGTGTAGTTTTGTCCATTTTGTAGCTATATGGGTGGCATATGATGTAACCTTATGTGGAAAATGTTTTGTAATCATTTGAACATGTGTAAATATCCAAATATTTGACGTATGTATGGAACTTGATGCCAAATCAATGGAAATGTAGACTTTGAACATTTGATGGCCATATATGGTGTATGTATTCTTGTGTATGACTTAGGGTGAGAGCGGGAGATTTTGATTTTTGGGTTTGTGCTCCTTTAAGACATGTTTAGTAGATCATTTTGGTGTATTCCCACGTACTTATGTGGTCATGGATGAAATTAAATGGTCCATGAAACACGAAATAAGAAATTTTTCCGCTGCACACTTTGAATTCAAGCAAAATTTAATGGAGATTTACCATTTATTCTTACTTTGAACTATGTCAAATGGTTATGAATGAGTAAGATAAGCTAGATAATAAAGGTATTATAGTAAGGAAATGTATACCTTTGTTGATACAATGGTTGAAGTTTTGGTATAAAGTAAAATTCAATTAATTCAACTAATCCCTAAGTCCTTAAATGATAAATGCTAGTTTATGGAGGTAGATAGGAGACCAAATGTTAATAAAACCAAGTAATCTAGCCATTAGAGGGTGTACCAAATGGTTGGGATGAATATTTAAGAGTTTAGGATCAAAAGTAATTGGAGTCTCGACCAAAACTACTTGAGTCAGGGCCAGAGTTCAAACAGAACTAAATAGCACCATAGTGAGGATTATTGTGCCGCGACAAGGAATGTTGCACCGCGGCACAATGCTTATAGAACGAAGTTGTGCAGTAGCATGGTCATATCAAGTCACAGTGAGGATTGTGTTTGCATATGTTAGTTCCAGTAGGGAGTCGCGTCATGGCATGGTCATCTCAAGTCGCGACGAGGATTGTGATTTGACATATGTTAGTTCCAGTAGGGAGTTGCACCGCGGCATGAGTATTTCAAGTCGTGGCACAAGTTTTTTTTTTTTTTAGAGTTATAGAATCTAACTACGTCGCGGTGAGGAGCATTCGAGTTGTGGCATAATTACATTCTAATGTATTTAAAAGGTTTAAGTAACCATTTAAGTCACGACGGAGATCCACCAAGCCGTGACTCAAATGGTTACTTAAAAGTCATAACTTTGAGCATGGTAGTCCGTTTAAGGTGATTTTTTTTATCTAGGTATTTTTTAGAGATCTATGCAATGGCAAACTGCTAAAGGCATTTCGGTTACTTATTTTCCTCAAAAAAGCATGTTTTGGCCTTCAATTTTGAGATTCTTGTTTTAATTTCTTATCAAAAGAGCATATTCTGATTCTAAAATGTAAAAGTTTATAACTTGAGTAAGGGATCTCTAAATTTTGTAAACTTTGACTCTAATTAAAGCTCTATATGTCTACTCTTATGTTGTGAAGATTTCAGCCCAATCCTACATCTTTTGTTCCTAAAAAATTGCATGACACTAGAATTGGTCAAGGTCATAAATTCTGCAGATTCACCTGATTCATCTTTTGCTGTCATGAATTTTAAAAATTTGGAAAATATTCCATATAAATCAAAAAATTATCATCTTAAGCTTGAATTAAACCTCTAAATATCCTCTTCTTATTTGCCAAGTGTTAGACTTAGACTCAACCATTTGATCCTTTAAATGCATCCCTTTCCAAACCTACCTATTTAGGTTCTGAATTTGACACTAAAGAGTATATATGTGCAAATAATGGCCTTACACCATTCCATTAACCACCCCAATACTTTTAACAAGTTTTAAATCATATTTCAAGACTACTTAAACTTCCCAAACTTGCAAAAAATCTTTAGATCAAAATATGACTACTTAAGTTCCTTATACTACATACAAGTCACCATATGTGCAAATAATGGCTTTACACCATTCCATTAACCACCCCAACACTTCTAAAAAGTTTCAACTTATATTTCAAGACTACTTGAACTTCGCAAACTCACAAAAAATCTCTAGATCAAAATATAACTATCTAAGTTTCTTATACTACATACAAGTCACTATGCTACTTAGAGCTTTAGAGAACCCACAACCAACCATCATACATTCAAATTAGTAATATTAAGAGTCTACAATAATATCACAAGAACCACACAAAACATTAATCAAAATAATTGCATTTATGTCATACCAAATACATCAAAGTATTAAATTTTTTCTCAAATCTTCCTTTATTGCCATAGATATATATTTCAAATTAGTTAGGAAGTTACATGTCATATATGCATTTTACAAAAGAATAAAAAAAAACTACATATATCACTATAACACCTAGCTCTACTTGCTACTAGCTTTCATGGTCTTCTCTTTATTGGAAGAGCTAAGATAGAAAAAGGGATGAGATATGCAGTGTCTAATATAATATAGAATGCAATGTCTAATATAATATAATAACATAACCATGCAATATAGAATGCAATGTCTGATAATAATAATGCAAATAGGCTTGGACATAATGTAAAGGGACATCACAATCACTTGAACCATTTCACATGCAATACACAGCACATAATGCATATAAGAGGAAATAACTTTAGGTTACCTTTGTAACTCCAACAAGGTATCCAATAATCAGTCTAAGAAAACTTAACTTATTGAATAAGAGAAAATTCAACATCATAATCAATTTCATTCTTTGAAATTCTTTTTGTATAAACTACCCAACTATATTTCCATCCCAACTAAACCATTTAAAGCTAAATCCCAAACATCTTCCATCCTCTATCCTCTATAGAATTCGCATATGTGTTTGTCTCAATAGTAAACTCATGCTAAATTACCACATTAGGGCTCATCTTCATTAAAAATCATCATTTAAGGTCTATCCAAGTTTAAAGAAGCATTATGTAACCATTAAAGTATCAAGATTAAGTTTGAGGTTCCAAATTCGCATCCATGGCTGCCCTCACTAAGAAAACCATAAAAATCATCATATTTTTGCTCATTCTCATTAAACATTATTAATTAAGGCTTACCCAAACCAAAAGGAACCATTACAAGCCATGGAACTGGAATATTAAACCAAAAATCCCAATTTACAAAACCTAGAATTTGTACTTCCTCCATAAATCAGAACCTAGGGCATTTATGGATGAAGAAGCATTTTAGAGGCTTACCCAACTAAAATCAAGCTTACAATGACAAGAGATTCAATCTTTGCTCAGCCTTCGTTCTTTTTCTCCATTTGCTCAGCCTTCGTTCTTGTTCTTGTTCTCCCTCATTTGCTCTGCTTTCATTCTTCTTTTCCCTCATTTGCTTCGTCTCTTTTGTTTGCTTTACTTCAGAAGTTGGGACTTAGGGTTGGAGCTGCTGTAACGTTAGTGTTTGTGGAGGGAATTAATAAGTGTTTGGAGGGAATTGAAAAAAGTTAATAAAAACTGATGAAATATTGCTACAACTTGGAGGGAATTAATGAGTGTCTGGACCTGCTGCTGCAACATTAGAATATTGAAATTTTGATATATTAATTTAATGAATTCTAATTTTAATTTATTACTAAACAATTATAAATAATAATTTATTAGCTTCTTAAAACTTAACTAAAAAAACTTTAGTATTTGATATTTTGTGATGGTTTTATTTATAGTATTATTTTTTTAATTAATGATTACATAATTCATAAAATTAAATAAAAAAATTAAAATTTTTAAATTTTTAAAAAGCAAATAGACTGTAATTATTTATGTAAGAATTATTTATCTAACAATTATTTATAATTTTATTTTTTTAATTAATGATTTATTTTGTATGTTTGATTAATTTTTATATAATGCTAAAATCTAGATTTTGAATTTGAGATAAGAAGCATATAAGTAGATATATAGATAACCTGGATAAGAGAATCTAAATTTGAAGATTAAATAAAAAGAGAGGAAGGGGGTTTAGGTGTAAATGAATGAATGAATAAATAAATAATGGAGTTTTGAATCTGACAGAAGAAACACATAATTATACAAATCTTTTTTTTCCTTTCATTTTTAAATTTAACTTTTAATCTTGAAAATCTATTAAAACTCTATATAATTTTTAATCTTGAATAATTAATTAAAATTTTAGCATATAATAATAATTTATGAATAAACTCTGTAGCAAATTTTAATGAATAAATATTTTCTATTTCAAAAACAAGTGCTATTATAAGTATTTTAGGGGATAAACCCTTGTATAGTGCTATTACATTTGATTAATAATTAAATATTAGATGAAAAATAATTAAAAAGAAACTTTCAATAAATGTTATATAATAACTATATTATTTGACATTATCTATTTCATTTATTTTGTATATTTGATTAATGATTATATAATGCTAAAATCTAGATTTCAAAAAAGAAGGAAGTAAAATAGATATGACATTTTAAATTTACATAAGTAGATACAATTTTAGTGTTAGTTTCGATTGACACATAAATGACACATAATGAGCAAACGAGTAATGAAATTTTGAATATATTTGCTTTCAAGCATTCCCACTTTATCCTACTTTTTCATTTTTTTTCATTTATTAATGTATTTCATTATTTTTTCAACCCATTCCATTCAGGATGCTAAAATTTTGCCATTCATTCAATCACTTCCATCTTCATTTTCTTTTTTAGGATAAATTATTTTCTTTTGTCTTTAAAATTTTATTAAATTTTAAATTTAATATATATGATTTTAATTTTTAATTTTTTTTTGTCTTGAATATGTTTGATTTACAAAAAATAAATAATAAAGTAAAATTAACTCAATATATAATTTGCAAAACAATCATATTAAATTATTAATATAAATTTGATAACAGAGATTAAATTAAAAAAATTTAAATAATAAAAATTAACTCAAGAATCTTACAAAAGTATAAAGATTACAAGAATAATTTTATTTTACCTTTATAATTTTAAAAGTGCATTCTATCTCTGTTGACTATAGTTTCTTAAGCGCTAAGTTTGATATGAAAAAAAAAAGTGCATTCCATATGGAGTTAAAATTATGGTTTAATAATATATTATGCAAATAAATGGCAACTACCCCTCACTTTTTGGATGAGCTATGCATTTTAATTAACAATTCCAAATAAATGAAAAAATATCTTTCTCACTTGACAACATCTTTTCATTTTACTCCCCCTCCTCAATTACTTTGCCTTTTATTAGAGGATTCTTTTAATATTTATTTTCCTAAGTTATGAACACGTGCCTATTTGTCCCCTTTTTTATCAACAAAAGATAAAGATAAAACATATTTTTTCAAATTAATTATATTTTTAATTAAACAAGATAAATATGCATCATGTCCATGTAGGAAAATAGGCACGTGTTCAAACATGATCTATTAATTGGCCATGTGCGCATATATGGTAAAATTTGTTGTAATTAAGGTCACTCATTATAAATCTCAACAATAGTGTCATCACATCTATTAGCGAGCTCTAAAGTTCATAACATGAGGTAATTATTATAAACTCAACTATATTACGAGTACTAATTAGGCTACAAATTACATTAATGTGTATTTCTAAAATAAAATACTAAAAAAAAGCCTACTTTAAAAATATCAATATCATCTGTTACTAAGCAGGCTATAGCTGATCATCATCGTAATCCTCGATAGCATTGTCATCGATGGTTTCTAATGAAGGTGAATTTGAAGGTTTGAATAGGGACAACCTCCATCCACGAACTCAGTCAGGTCTCTAATTGCCTTAAACATTCTTACAAATTTGAGACCAACACTTATGGCTAAATCTAGAGTTGAAATGACTAAATGCACTTAGAAGTGAAACAATTTTCTCTCCTGCCCTGCTGCTATGTTTGAGTTGATGTGAGATTTAGACACATAGGAAGGATATTTTCATATATTTGAATAATATTTTATAATTATCTATTTCATTCATCCCATCTTATAAGAGAAGAGGGATCTTCTTTATTACACGGCAGAATAGAAATTGGAAAGGTGAGGAAAATGATTAATTATGTATATTTTTATAACACTCTTTTTCAAAAAATGATATATATATATATATGTATATAATTCTGAAGAGACTTTATCATAAATTATTAAATTATAAATAATTAACTCTTAAATGTGTAATGTTTTTAAAACCAAACTAATCATTTAATTAGTGAAAACAATAGTTTAAGGTTCATTTGTCTCAATGTAGTGAAGTGTTATTGCACCTACATATAAAAATATTTTTTAACTTATCTGTATGTAAAAATATTTTTTATTTTTATTAAAAATTTTATAAAAAGATTACTTCAAGTTATTTGTATATAAAATTTAATTAATATTAGTAACATTAAACATTTTATTTTCTTTGATAAAGTTATATTTATAAGTATAATTCATTTTTTTAATGTATTTGTCTATTTTAAAAAAATTCTGAATTCAAATTAATAAAAATTTTGCACTAAAACTTTTAGTGGTGATTAAAATAGTTGTTACTAAAAGTTACTTTTGACAAAAAATTTTTAAAATTTTCACAAATGATGCAAAACTTTTAGTGACGACAAGTGTGGTCACTAAAAGTGACCTTTAGTGACAAAATCAATTTGTCACCACTAAAAGTTAGTTTTAGTAGTGATCTTGCAATTGTAACTAAAAATCGTCACTAAATGTGACTTTTTAGTAGTGACAGTATTAATGTCGCCACTAAAAACATTTAGTGATGATTTTTTATTGTTACTAAATAGTTTTAGTGGCAATTTTTTTTGTCATCACTAAAACTTTTATCAAAATTAAGAGTAGTATTTTAATGACAACTTAATAAAGTCGCGGTTAAAAATATTTTTTTGTAATAATTTTTTGTAGTCGCCACTAAAAGTTATTACTAAAAATCTATTTTTTTATAGTGGTAGTACTTATCGAAATAGATGTGAGACTAAAGATGGCCCTTATCCAGTTTCAACTTGAAGATTTATGCATTTTTTTTCATCAAAATCCACTTTCTGCTTCAATTTATTCCTTTTCTTGAACTCAACACTAGTTTTGGAAGACAAATTTTGATAGCCCTCGAGCCCAAAAGTAGTTCTAGAGCTACCAGGGTGTGAAATTGAAACTCTAACGCCATTACTTTAACCTAGGCTATCTAGGTGGATGTAGGTATGTATACCATAGAGGAAAAGAATCAAAATCTCGAAGAAAGTGAGAATGAAACCCAAGAAGAGTGAGAGTATCAAGTGGAGAATTGGATTTGCATAGAACAATAATAACTAAGGCATAGCTGTATGTAAGAGATTGTTGCCCCTAAGAATTGCGATCTCAAATTTGTATCACAAAAAAATTCCATGGATCGTATGATGGTTTGCCTTATAGTTCCAACGTTTTTTTCTTTAATCTTCTTCACCATTTTCATTGAATTTTTCTCTGTGAGAATAAAAAAATTTACAAATTTTTTAATTCTTACAAAATTTTTTTATGAGAATTAAAAATTTTTAATTTTTTTATTGTCATGGTATATTATCGTGAGAATTAAATTTACATTCACCCATATAAATTTTGTTAAAATTTTTTGAAATTCTTATGGTAAAATTCTTATAATAATTTATTGCAAGCCTCTTTTTTCTCAAATAAAAGACACATTGGTGCCATGAGGGAATGCTAGACGTTTGGTATCTCAAAATTGATTCAAAATTCATAAAACAATCACTGTTCTTATCTCTCCTTTGCTTAAAAAAATTGCAACTGTTAAAACCCGATCAATTTATAACATTATGCAAACTCAAATGAATTCATTTCTTAAGCAACATTAACAGAATAATAAACTGACATTATATAATTAACAAGCAGAACCAAAAGAAAGAACCCTTAATATATTTCATTTCTTAAGCGAAATAGACAGATCAACATGAAAGAAACTAAAATAAGACAATAAAATAGGCCAGAACAAGAGATAAAGTCCTTTAATGTCCATTTGTGCAAGTCACGAAAGTAGCGGGTAGGGTTTTTTTGAAAGTCGTCTTTGGAAATGCTTCGATCGTTCCTACCGGAGCTTTCATTGTTTTTCTTCTCTTATTAGAGCGTAAACAAGAACCAAACCTAAAACACTACCAACGATGCCAATAGATAAGAGCTACACCAGCTCCAATAGCAAAATTACCAACCTGATAATTTTTTTCAGTTCTACCATCCTCCCCATCATTTTGAATGCTCTTAGACCTATCCATTCTTCTACCTTAGAAGAACCTTTTTTGCTATATCGTTGATATGGTGTAAGGGTCGAGCTGGTACTTGTATACATAGTAAAATTTGGGAAGGTATAAAGAGGAATGCAATAAATCAGTTTTTGATTATGCACATGAGAGGATTGACCGATCGTTGAAATATGACACAATATAGTGTGAACGCGTGGACAATAAAGCAGCCAATAGATTATGTAGACTTAAACTGCGCGCTTTAAAGTTGGCTTGCACACTAGGAATCTTTATTTGCATCCTCACAATTTCACTTCGAAAATAACCTAGTTAATTTTAGAAAGAAAGATATATAAAATACATAGAATCAACATAAATAAAGAATTCTATTTAAGTATATGAAATCCACTTGAATAATAAATTCCACATATTTAGTGTCCATCACTCTATATTTTCAATTCCAGAGAGAAATTGAAAGAATTTATTTTCCAAGAATTTGAGTTAATGCCTTAATGCAAATTGAATCCTTGCATTCAATAACTAAATGCAAGAAGTAAATTTGGTGAAAGAATGACAAAAAGAGAAAGAGTGAGTGTGAGGAAAAAGTATGTAAAGATCCTTGAATCAGTCTCACTCACTTTTGTTTTTGTTTTCTCTCTTTTTTTTTTTAAATTACCCGTTATATTTAGTTATTAAATCCAAGATATCCATATTGTTCCTTAATGGAGCAAAGAATGTGCAGAACATATTTAAATTTATTGTAATTAATGTATTATAAAATAAAAATGCATATTTGATTATTTAATATAATTTTGGTGTAAGTATTTTGAATTATAGATTCTGAGAAATAACTACATTTATTATTTTTCTAACATAGGGTAAGAACAGTTTTAGAGATCAAATTTAAAATACCAATTTTTTTTTATAATTTTTCAAAAATTAAAAATTATTCTCATGAATTATAAGATTACTAATATGTAAGCCGTGTGATCCACGTAATGAAAATTGTATTATATTAATAGTGAGAACTCACTTGAAATAGGAATGTCAACGAGCTTGAAAATTCTATACATAAAACTTGACTTGATATTAAAAAAAAAACTAATTAAATACAATAAAGCGTTACATGCACATAATAAAATATAAGTTTAGGAATTAAGATGGAAGATGGTTTTTTTATTTTTGTGGTAGATTTTATAATTACTTTTATTGAAAGTGAAATTTTGAAAAATTTAACATAAGCTAAATTATTAATTAATTAATTTTATAACATGAAAGAATATTATGTTTAGTTTCAATAAATCATAATATTATGTTTATATATATATATATATATATATATATTATTGAACCTAAAATTTTTATGTATATCACTAAAAAAAAAATGGCATCTAGTACTAGCCAAAAAAGACATCTAACATTATAGGTATGATTGACGTTAGGTATTCTAACGACGGTCACAAAAACCAACATTAGAAGTAACATAGTGACTCCTTCTAACGATGGTTATATCAACTGGTGAAACAATCAAACACTAGAAGAACTAATGTTGGTTAAAACCAACATTAATCAATGCAATTTGAGATTTTGTATTTAGTCTACTGACGCTGGTTATAACTGACACTAAGTACGAATAACTAAACAACGGTTATGATGGTCGTTAGCTAATATTTTATTCTAATGTTGGTTATAACTAACACTAAGTATGAATAACTAACGACAGTTATGAAGAACATATTAATTACACAAGAAGAAGCAATATTGACAGTACATATAAACGATAAATCATACTCGAGAATTTAGACAGGAGAATAAGATCAACTTATAAGTAAAAATTCTTGGTGCACTGCAACCTAGAGGATTCTCTTGTATTGTTTGCAACAAAAATGAAGAATTTTGGAATAAGGAGTGATAAAAAATGTATTGTAACATAGTATCTACATGGCTATGTGTATGCATATATCGAACATGTTTAAAAAGTTAGCAAAAAAATCAACTTGCTCAATTTTAAAATAGTGTTAAATCATGTATAGTCTAATGAAGTCAAAATCTCAAATCAATTTTTCTCAATGTCAAAGACATATCAAAGAATATGTATAACTAAAATTCATCTCAAAATTCCACATGGATTAGTACAAAAAAATCAACAAATTAACTAACAAAATTGAAAAAAATAGCAAAACAAAACATCTGTACAACCTACTGAATTAACTACTTTAACCTAAGAAAATGAACTCAAAAATTTTGCAAAACATACTTAACATATATACAAATAATGTGACAAAAGTTCAGAGCAAGACTAGTTCTACATAGCTCTAGAAAAATCCATGAAGTTGTCACTTAAGTAGAAAACCAACAAAAACTGAACATGTGAATAACATGCAAAAATCAATAAATTTGTACATTTAAGTGGGTTCCAAAAATCATAAAAATTTTGTATATTAAACTAAAAATATACACTAACATTGTGCTAAAATTTCAGGTCAAGATCATATCTATGTTGCTCACAGTAAGTTCATGAAGTTAAGGTTCAACAAAAAAATCAACAAAAATAGAGCAAATTGTATTTAACTTGAAAATCAAATAATTTGATCATCCAAGATCCTCTAAAAATAAGCACAGATAATCATCAACAAAATAGAAATGCAGATGAACATATGCTTCAAAAATCTTAGCAAAATTCAACTCCCAAAATTCATAGTAAATCAAGTTGTTCAATTTTGAAACAGTGCTAAACCGGGAATAGTCCTCAATAAAAAAGTCATAGCTAAATGAAATTGAAATCACAAATCAATTTTTCTCAACATCAAAGACATATAAAAGAACATGTATAACTAAAATTCAGCTCAAAATTCCATATGGATTAGTATAGAAAAAAACAACAAAGTAATTAACAAAATAAAAAAAACAGCAAAATAGAACATTTGTACAACGTACTGAATTAACGAATTTAGCCTAAGAAAATGAACTCAAAAATTCACAAAAATTTTGAAAAACATACTTAACATATATACAAACAATTTGACCAAAATTCAAAGCAATATCAGTTCTGCATGGCTCTAGAAAAATCCACAAAGTTGACTTTAAGTAAAAAACCCACAAAAATTGAACATGTGAACAACATCCAAAAATAAATAAATTTGTACATCTGAATGAGTTCAAAAAACCATGAAAATTTGATATATTACACTACACATATACATTAACATTGTGCTACAATTTTAGATCAAGATCATGCTTGTGTTGCTCATAGTAAGTTCATGAAGTTAAGGTTTAGCAAAAAAATAAACAAAAATAGGGCAAATTGAACTTAACTTGAAAATAAGAGAATTTGATCACCTAATATGCCTCTAAAAATAAGCACAAATAATCATCAACAATATAGACATGCAAATTAACATATATTCCAAAAATCTTAACGAAATTTGTCATATCCAGTTTTTGTTAAAACGTCAGAAATGAGTATGTATAAAAGTAAGGCCCCTAAAATGAATAAGTTAAGGCCTAATAAAATTTGAGTGATGTTTTAGACTCCTAAGATTGAAAATCCAAGATTTAGGGTGCTCAAAAAATAGGGCTAGAATAATAAATAAAAATGGAATAAAAATAAGTAATAATGTAATGACATTTTCATAAATTTGTATAATTTTTTTTTAGAAAACTCATAGGAGGGATTTTTAAATAAAAAATTTGAATTGTCTGGGGTTCTTAGAGGCCCTAAAAACCCCTAAATTGGTTTAAACCCCCTTCGGTGTATATTTTGAATATTGGTTTACGTGAATTTGGCCTTTTCGTTCATGAAAGTTTTTAATCCAAATTAAGTGATTTCAAAACTATTTTATAAGTTAGAGTATCTAAATTTTATTATAAAAAAGATGATTCTCAAAAAGGAGATAAAATGAGCCTAAAATGAATTAGCTAAGAAAGCGAGACGTATACAAAATTTGTAATGAACAAATTAGGAACTTTGGTCTTATAAGAGGCATCCCATTTCTTCTCCTTTATAATTGACTTAGTGTTTTGTCCAAAATGGAGAGAGAGGCTAGGAGAAAGGAATCCACAAGAAGGAAGCTCAAGGAGGAAGAAAGAATAAGGAAAAAGGTATGGAAATTCAAGGCTTTTCATGGTTCATCTTTTAGGAACTTTATTCTCCTCCCTTTTCTCTTTCTTTCCATGGGTGTGGTGTGTGATATGGGGCTGTTCTAGACTTGGTTCAGAGGGAGAACAGTGGAATTTCAAAAGGAAGCCTAAACCAAGTGAGAGAGCCTTTGAAGAAGCCAAGGAATCAAGGCATGTATCATAGTTTCACTTGCTCTTCTTCCCTTGTTTTCCATGTGTTGTTTCGGCCCTGGAGAGAGCTTGTAGGAGGGAGGGATTTTTGACCAAAAGTAAGCAAGAAACCTAGGTTTTAGACTATGGGAACCTAGGAAATGGAATGAAACTTGAAGAAAAACTAGTAAACTTCAAGATAGCAAAGCTAGGAATTGTTGAACATATTCTAAAATCTGGGTTTTTCCAAGAATATCCTAGCTTATGTGAGACTTTATTTAAGCTTCTAAATTCTCTAGGAAGCCTCCCAAGTGCCTTTTCCATTAAGAAAAAATTACAAACTCCATGGGTCTAAAATTCTAGCTATGTCTCGGCCAAACCAAGTGCAAGGGGTTAGGGAGTGTTTAATTTTTTTTAAGCTTAGTTTGGAACTATACATATGATGGAAGAAGATGAGAAGAAGTCATGGGAAAAATTAGAAGCCATAAATTGAGAGTTAGAGATATAGGTTCCATAATATGACTTAAAGAAGCAATATGTATCTAAGCTTTTGGAATAAATTTGTGATGACTTAAGAAGTCTAAATGGATTCAAGAGACCTAGATATAAGAAGAAAAGGGAGCAAAGATCTTGAATTATGGTAGTTGCATCATTAGGCATTTTATGGGACTATTATGTAATCATAGAACAAAGTGTGCTTCCTTAGTGTGTGTAATGCTAAAACTTGTTTCAAGAATGTAATCAGATCCTAATTATTATGTCTAGGCCAGAGAAATCAAACTCCATCCATTTGCAAGGGTGTGGCCTTTAGGGGGGAAGAATAATCAAGTAAAAGATTTGCGTTTTACACTGAGGTAGCTTCCCACTCCTTCTTTTATGCATTCTTAGTTTTATGAATGTCATCGGATGCTTATATGTGTATTTATATCATAAGACATGCTATTTGATGTTGTCTTATTGCTATGGTACCATTATGTTTTCTTGATTTGCTTTTGGTAATGTGAATTGCTCTTATGGGTAAGGTTGTGCTAAAAGTCTCTTGAAATGTGTGAGGTGAAACAAAAAATCCTTAAGAATGGGTGAGACAAGGCCAAAAGTCTCAAGGATGAGAAAGGCTAAATCAAAAGTCCCTAGACAAAGGGTGAGGCTAATCCAAAAGTCTTAAAAATGGGGTGAGATTAGACCAAAAGTCTCTAAAGTTTATTCTTAGCTTTGTTATGTTTTTATGGCATGAAAATTATGGATTGAATGATTCTTATTTATGTTGGATGCATACTTGAGTTCCTTAATATGATTATATGCCTTGGTTATTACTTGAAAGGGTGTTTGAGCTATTAAGATTCTTTAAATCTCACCCCTTCCCTCTCGTATATCACCATGTTTAGGTGGAGCTCAAGGAGACAAAAATAGAAGCCAAAGAGCATGATTGACCATACTTTGATATTAGTGTAACTTTTAATGTAATTAAATATCAAAGGTTGTATATATAAAATATTTTTTAGATGAAAGCCCTTGGGCAAATGTAAAAGTATGTAAATATAGTGTGTGAACCAAAGTTGAAGCCAAATGAATGAGAAAATGTGTTTTAGCCACTTAGAACCCCATTCTTGAATGTATATTTATGCATGTGAAAGGGTTTGATATGTGTAATGTTTTAGACTACTTGGAAAGCTTATACATGATGTGTTTATGCTTTAAAACATGCTTAAGTTGTTGTGGAATGGTTAGGAAGCCAAATAGAACTAATTTGACCCTTTTATGGTACCAAAATTGCCATATTCTTGAGTTATGTTAAAATCTAACTAAAAGAGCTATTATTGGCATGAAATTTGGCATGCATATAAGCCTTATTTAGAGCTTCCACAAAACACCTAACTTGGAACTCTAAAGTATTTTTTATGATTTTTTAAAGTTGAAAAAATTTGACCGAATTGGCAAATATATTAGTCATATGATCAATTTTTTTACTTGTGTCATCTGTAGGCCAAATGGTGTTCAATGTAATGAACGTAATTTTCGTAAAACGACGAAATGAGCCGTATAAAAGTAAGTCCTCTAAAATGACCTAGATAATGTCCCAAAAAAAATTTGGGATGAGTCCTAAACTCCTAAAAATGATAATTTTAGGATCAGACAGAAAGAAAAATAGAGTTAGGATGGAGAAATAATTTGTGACGGAAACTAACGAAAAGTAATGACATTTTAGTAAATAAATGCAACTTTTGGAAAACCATATAGGAGGGATTTTTCAATGAAATTTTTGAGTTGCCCAAGGTTCACAAAGGTCCCAAAAACTATGGGAAGCCCTGAGACTAGTAAAGCCCCTCCGGTGTATATTTTTCAATATCAATTGACCCAAACTTTGACCGATTCATTCGATAAGATTTTAGCTTCAAATTGAGTGATTCCAAAGGCATTTTATTAACTTGGGAACCTAAATTTTATGATGGAAAAGACGGTTTTGAAAAAGAAGCTAAAATGAAGTCGAAACGAAATTGCCATTACAGAAGGGTAAAATTGGAAATAAGAGCTTCTAGAATGTCTTAAATATTTCCACACTTTTCTTCCATCTTCTCCCATTTATTGAGCACGACTTCTTCTGCCCAATTTATAAAAAAAATAGCATCTCCTTATGTGCATCAAAAGGGGAAGAAAAGGGGGGGAAAATCAAGGAAAAGGTAAGGAATCTTGTAGATTTTCATGCTCCATCTTCCTCCAATCTTGTTCCTTTCCTTTCCTCCCCTCTTTCTATGGTTTAGTTAAACTTTTTGGTTCTGTTTTAGGTCTAGAACCAAGGGGAGAATTTTGAATTTTCCAAGAAGAAGAGAATCAAGGAGAAAGACATTTGAAAGCTCACTTGAATCCTAAGTAATCTTTGCTTTTTATTGCATCTTCTTTTCTCCCTCCCTTTGTGTGTATTTCGACCAAGAACAGAACCAAAGGAGGGAAGGATGTTCTATCCAAATACAAGGAAGGAACAAGGGTTTTAGGCCATGGGAGGATGGAATATGGCAAGAAATTCAAAGAAAAACCAATATAAAACAAGTTAGAAAAGTGTAGTGTTTTCTAGGGTTTTGCAAAATATGATTTTATGTAAATGTTTCCTTGGCCATTTGAATGTTTCCTTGAGCTCCTAAGACCTTTAGAAAGCCTCCCAAGTGGCTCTCCCATCAAGAAAAAATCACAAAGTCCATGAACCTTCCTTATGGTGCATATTTCGGCCAAGCTAGGTTCATTAGGCTAGGGGATGTTTTAATTTGTTCTTACCTTGGTTTGGGACTTTATATGATGTTAAAAGAAGGGAGAAACCTTTGGAAAAAATTTAGGAGCTATAGGTTGGGAGATGGGACAATGGTGTCCATAATGGTGCCTTATGAAGCAACTTGGTTTTCCAATAGTGCAATTGAATATGTGATGGCTCCAAGGATCTTAAATGAGTCCAAGAAATCTAGAAATAACAAGAGAATAGAGCCTAGAACTTAGATGATATGAGTTGCTTCAATGGACCATTTATGGAACCAATATGCCCATTATGGAACCAAGTGTGTGTTAAAAGTCAACCTAGTGTCTTGGGCTACTTCAAGTATGTAATTGTGTGATGTTTGTGATGTCTAGGTCAAGAGAACCCTACTCCACCTAAGTGCTCTTGTGAAACCAAGAAGGGAAAGGAAGTGGCAAAGTAAGCTTACATAAATTAAAAGGTAGTTTTTCACCTTATTCTCTTTGCATTCTTGTGTGCATATGTATGTCTTAGTGTGCTTGCATGCATTCTTGATGCTTGAGAACATGCCACTTGATGTCTTGAAATTGCATTGGTACCAATGTGTCTCCTTGAATGACTATGGTTGTGGAAAGAGCTCATAAGGGTGAGGTGATGTCAAAAGTCACTTGATGAAGGTGAGGAGATGCCAAAAGTCTAATGGCATGGGTGAGACAAGGCCAAAAGTCCCTTGAATGGGTGAGGTTAGGTTAAAAGTCTCTAGGCCAAGAGTGAGGCAAATCTAAAAGTCCTAGAAATGGGATGAGGCTAAACCAAAAGTCCCTAAAACATGAAAATGATCTTGACATGTTGTTGATGTGGCATGAAATGAGATTTATTGCACACTTTATGCTTGCATATTCCTATATTTGATGTGTTTATGCCTTGAATTTGGTGTGAATGGGTGTGTGAGCTATTAAGATTCTTGGAATCTTACCCCCTTTCCTTCTCATGCTTAAAATGTCTAGGTGGTGCCCAAGGCCAAAGAAATGCAAGCCAAGAACACTAAATGACTATACTTTGTGTAATTTGTAATGTAAATTATAATGGAGTGTCAAGAAGTATTGTACATGTCATTTTTGGTTGTGTAATACCTTGAGCATATGTAATATGATGTATAGAATATATGTATAATGTATGTGGTATTAAATCAATGAAGATATGTAAATGGACCCTTGAATGGCATGTGTGTTTAGTACATAAATGGATGTTGAGAGACCAAAATAAAATGCATGGGGTTTGGGACCATTTGGGCAGTCTCTACAAGTCATATTTGTGCTTTAAAACTTGCCTAAAAAGTGCCAAATAATTAAGAAAGCCATTTGGACAAATTGGTTACCTATATGGAGCAAAAATTTACCATTTTAGGAGGCTATACCACTTTTGTCCAAATGAGCTTTTGTTAGTCTGAAATTTGGCATACATCTAGAGATTATTGAGACCTTTTTAGAAAGCTAAAGTTGGTAATTTTTAAAGGTCTATGAAATATTTGGCGAATTTTTGAAGTTGAGAACTTTTCTAGTTTTGGTCCTTGGTACTGTAGCAATGGTCCAAAATTAAATTCTGTCACTCATGGGGTAAATGATGTCCAATTGCCACAAAATTTTATACAAAGAAACTTGACATTCCCAGTGACTTGTACCACTGGAAGCACCTTATTTGGAGGTCTAGAGAAGGAGATATGAATTTTTGAACATTCTGTCTAGTATTAGGACCCTTACCCGACCTAAGTTACTATTTTATTAAATTTTGAGATTTGGACTACCTGAGCTGGTCTAGAAATATTTTTTCTTCTAGCTAACATCTACATTTTTCCATATTGGTATCATTTGCATGGATTATATTTTTGTGGAATTAATTAGACGTTTTCAAATTTTTCTACAAAATTCTGTGATAGCTCCAGAATTCAATCGGACCTTTGGACTATTTCAGATGTCAAACGCCCTCTATAATGAATGTTATAATCTGTGCATATTTTTTGTGTGAAGAAAACACCCATAGCTTTCCAGAATGATCAAGATTGTATGATTTTGATTTTTTTAGAATTAGTTATGAATTTTCAAAGTTTGACCAGAAAATAGGTCATTTCTGGCCGAAGCTAAACTTGCTTTTTTTGAGTTTTATTTCGGTTTCCATGATTTATGGGCATGATTTTGTATTGCAAAATAGTTTTATTGATATAATTAAATATAGGAAAGTATAGCATGTGCTCATACAACCCATGTGAGATCGAATGGAATTTTCATATGTAGCGTAACACAAATTTAATCCATTGTTCATATCCCATGTTCTTACAACTCCCAAGCAATGCATGTTATGGAGCATGTGAATTGCATAAGGAAGGTAGAAAGATATGGTATTACATTTATTAGTATCAAAGCAAAGGGTCAGGCAACTAGCTCTACGTTTGGGGCAATTGGGTGCATCTGGACATGTTTGTGCATGTAATGTATGTTTGTTAGGAATTATGACTTTATAATGTGTGCTATGACCTTTTGTTGTGATTGCGGTTCCTTTGGCTAATTTGGTGGGTATTGAAAGGGGCAAATCTGCTAGGGCAAATATTGAAAGTCCCATATTATTGTGAACTGCCTGAGGTAATGATAGGCTTTGATGGGATAGTAAAGATGGTGTGTTATAGCAGCAAGATATGGTACTGCAGTTGCGAAATGCCCTAGAAAAGATAGATGATGATGACAAAAATGTCCCTAGAACCACAGTAATTAATTCCTGACAAGTTACTTGCACTCTAAAAGAGGAGACTGAAACCCCCCATTAGAGTATGTAGTGCCATTGTTGGGATATTGATTGAGCAATTGAAAGTAACTTGCGAGATATAATGCAGGTAAAGGATTAGATAGAAAGAAACCTTTGAAATAAAAAAAGGGTTAAGATAAAAAGATGATGTGAATGTCTCTGCTAGCGTTGGGAACAAAGGTAAGGTATAATAGGATAGTGAAGTTCTGAAGGGGAACAGCCATCTTAGGCGAGACATTATAGAAGTGGGAAGCTGGACATATAGCTGGGGTTGATTTCTGACATGCAGTGCCTTCTATGATTTTGTGCTACAAATGAGTTGTATTGATGTAATTAAATATGGGAAAGTATAGTATGTGCTCATACAACCCACGTAAGATCGAATGAAATTTTCATATGTAGCGCAACACAAATTTAATCCATTGTTCATATCTCATGTTCTTACAACTCCTAAGCAATGCATGTTATGGAGCATGTGAATTGTATGAGGAAGGCTAGAAAGATATGGTATTACATTCAATGGCTATGAAATTTTATAGACATAAACTAGACATGATAAACTTTCCATGGCCACTGAGATCACCCTAATTGGAGGTCTGTAGAGGGAGAACCAAATTTTTGAAGTTTCATATTAGTATCAAGGATGCAGCAGGACCTCTGGTATTGTTCCATTAGTTTTCATAAGCTAAACACTTTTATTTTGATCTGGGATTACTTTTAACCTCTAGTTAACATCCATAACTTTCCAGAAAGCCATTATTGCTTGATTTCAGATTTTCAAGAATTAGTTATAAATTTTCAAACTTTATATCAGTAACTTGAAATCTGGACCCAAGAGCATCTTTACATTTTTCTAATGTGTGGCTTATAATCTGAGAGGCATGTGCTATTTCTTAATGTTTATGACTTGTATGGATGAATTATAAGTAGAGGATGATATAGATAGGTTCATATAGCCCACGTGGCATGAAACAAAAATTTAGAGCCCTACATAACGCAAATTTATTCATTAAATTTATTGTTTTTCCATGTGAGGGCATGAAATCAAGCATAAATAATGGTTTAAGGGGGATAATGAGTTATAGTATTACAAAATTCAACTCCCAAAATTTCCAATAAATCAAGTTGCTCAGTTTTGAAAAAGTGCTAAGCTATGTATAGTGCTCAACCAAAAAGTCAAAGCTAATGAAATCGAAACCTCAAATCAAATTTTCTCAACATCAAAGACATATCAAAGAACATGTATAACTAAGATTTAGCTTAAAATTCCACATGGATTAATGTAGAAAAATCAACAAAGTAACTAACAAAATTAGAAAAATAGCAAAATAGAACATCTGTACAAAACCTATTGAATTAACTACTTTAACATAAGAAAATGAATTCAAAAATTCACAAAAAGTTTTGCAAAACATACTTAACATATATACAAACAATGTGATGAAAATTTAGAGTAATATTGATTTTGCACGGCTCTAGAAAAGTCCACAAAGTTGACTTTAAGTGAAAAAACCCACAAAAATTGAACATGCATCCAAAGATCTATAAATTTTTACATTTAAATGAGTTCCAAAAACTATGAAAATTTTATATATTAAACTAAACATATACGTTAACATTGTGCTAAAATTTCATATCAAGATCATATCTGTGTCTCTTGCAGTAAGTTCATGAAGTTAAGGTTTGCAGAAAAATCAATGAAAATAGGACAAATTGAACTTAACTTGAAAATTAGAGAATTTAATCATCTAAAATGCCTCTAAAAATAAGTACAAATAATCATCAACAAAATAAATAAGTAGATGAACATATACTCCAAATTTATTAGCAAAATTCAACTCCTAAAATTTCCAGTAAATCAAGTTACTCAATTTTAAAATAGTGCTAAGCTATGTATAGTTCTTAATTAAAAAGTCATAGTTAATGAAATTGAAACCTCAAATCAATTTTTCTCAACACCATGAAAGACATAATAAAGAACATGTATAACTAAAATTTAGCTAAAAATCCCACATTAATTAGTGCAGAAAAATCAACAAACTAATAAAATTAGAAAAATAGCAAAATAGAACATTTGTTCAACCTACTGAATTAACTACTTTAACCTAAGAAAATGAACTAAACAATTTACAAAATTTTTGCAAAACATACTTAACATAATAAAAAAAATGTGGCAAAAATTTAGAGCAAGATCAATTGTGCACATCTCTAGAAAAATCCACAAGATTGACTCTTAAGTAGAAAACCAACAAAAATTGAACATGTGAACAACATCCAAAACTTAGTAAATTTGTACATCTAAATGAGTTATAAAAATTATGAAAATTTTATATATTAATCTACACATATACACTAACATTGTTCTAAAATTTCATATCAAGATTATGTCTGTGTTGCTTGTAATAAGTTCATGAAGTTAAGGTTCAATAGAAAAATAAACAAAAATAGGTCAAATTGAACTTAACTTGAAAATCAAAGAATTTGATAATCCAAGATACCTTTAAAAATATTCACAAAAATAATCAACAAAATAGATACACAAATGAACATATACTCCTAAAAATCTCAACGAAATTCAACTTCCAAAATTCCCATTAAATCAAGTATATTATGATATAGTAAATTTTGTGCAATGGAAAAAAGAAGAAAAAATGGATGAGCATTAAAGATTTTAATGTGAAGCACAGCAAAATGACAAGATAGTTGGAGAGGAAGATTGGGACAAACTAGAGCATCTTCTTCACCTTACTCTGTGTTATCCTTTTTATTGCCAAAGCTTCCGTCACAGCCTCTTGAATCCCAACTTATTTCTGGATGAATATTTGAAAAAACATATCATTGTTCCAAGTAAAAACATATTCTAAATCTTACAAAGGAAAAAAGAAAAAGGGAAATGGGACTGAACAAAGAATAGCAAAGGAATGCAAACCTTCTTTCAAAAACCAAGCATAAAATCAAATGCTCAGATTTGGAAAGACCAAACCTTAGGAACCATAACCAAGGAATCAATCAATCGACGGGCTAAAATACCAGTGAAACCACAAAGTCAAACTAATGTCATAGCTTCTCCCTCTCTCTCTCTCTTTCAAATTTCACACTTCTTTACTTTAAGGATTTAGGGATTTAAGGCTTTCTCTCATTCTAGAAGATTTTGCATAATGTGAAAAATCTTTAGGCCTCCTCCAACAAAATAGAAGTAATCTTTTTATATTTTTTTAATTAAAAAAATAAAGCTAAAATCAGTTTTAATTGACATTTAATTCCCCCTCTCTTAATGCATATAGTGTATGAACATCTTAATTTATTTTTATAATTTTTGTCCCAATGGTTTAGATCAGTCTTTAGATAACAGATCTATTATTGTTATTATTATTATTATTATTATTATTATTTGTTTTGTCTCTATGATTTTCATTGAAATTCATTTTGGCATAATTTTTTTCACACAATTTTTTTCACATAGATTTGTTCAGACAAATATAGTCACATCTGTAGTTTGATGAAGAAATGTTGTGTAAGTAATATAACTCAATTAGAAGTATTGACTTGGATAACTAGATTTGTAATCAATTATACATATGGGGGAATGAAAATAGACAAAGCACTTGAAATTTCTTTTTTTTGTATTGATGAAATTAGTTCGTTATTGTTTTCCACCTTCTGAATTTCATTGGCATTATCTTCTATAGTTGTAATCATAGCAAACTGCGCGTTTCCCTTTTTAATGTTGCAAGAATTCCGTTGTTGTCTATAATGCACCCTAATTGTTGTTGAAAATCAACATGTGTAAACAAGGTTCATCTTTTTTTATTGTAACTAATTGACAGTTATTTTACAGGATGACCAGTTTATTTATTCATCACAATGAGTTCATGACTTTAGTAATCGATAGAAGATAAAATGATTCAGTTGAAATTGCTCTCAATACATATAATTTTTCAAGTTAATATATAAAACGTTAAATCTAGAAAGAACCCTTCGCCCTTTTGGTTATGTAGAACTTTGCTGACAATCTCAGGTTGTCTACCACCATTTTTTAGGTGCTATTTTGAATGGTGATTCTTTCTTACTATGATGTAAGACCATGTTATCTACCTTCTCGTCGGTTCTTTCTCCATTCCCATGGCTTCTCAGGGTTCAATGAAGCCCATAGTCCAACTCCCTTTGCCCGAGCTTCTTTTTCCCACTGTAATAACACACAACATCTAATGTGAGGAAAAGTGGTAAACTCCCAGAAAAGCTTCAAGAAATTGGCAATGAAGGAGTTATGTGTTGCATACTGTTTCTAATTATACCCTCTTATCATGTGCTGCGTAATGCCATGCAAGTCCCTTTTTTAGCATCAATTCCTTATCAACCAACCAAAATGAACAAGAAAACTCAGACAGTGTTGGGTTAGACTGCGCATAAGCAAGCTAAATTGTGAGCAAACTAATACCTATACAAAAACGTCATTGCAATAAATATCACCCACATGGCATCCATAATGATCTTCTCCATAGACAAGGACCCTCAAAGACTGACCTTGAACAATCTTGGTCAGTTCATCTTTGGCGTCTTTTCCGTATGGCATTGAACTTTCTGGCGCATCAATTCCCCTGTTTTCTCTTAGAATATACATTAATGGAAGCCATAACAATAGCTTTAAACCTTATAATCAATATATATTTGATAATTACCTTAGCTGAATTCTATACTTCCGAGCAAGAACTTCCTCGTTTTGAAACTTAATCACCCTGAACAAGAAAACTTTTTCAATGCCCATTTCTGATGTTAAACACAGACAATTAGCATTAAAAAACTAAAACACCAACCGATATCCTGAATCGACAATCTGCCGGTGAAGAGCATCAGCCTCTACATGGTTCCTCCGAGCAGAAGCTTGAGCTTCTGATCTTTGAACAATTGCTGCATGGACATGGTCAGGGACAACAGATAACTCTCTGGAGTCTGATGTGCTGACATAAACTGTTATGCCGTCACCATCTACCACTGCTTTTGCATCAACCTAGTCCCATTGACATAATCAACTAATTCAATTATTTATATACCAGCTCTTTACCACTCCTGTTTTGCAGGAGAGAAACCGCACGCTTATTATACATATGCTTCTATGAACCTAAAACAAAAACGTTGTTCCTACTGACCGGTAAGGTATGCAGTTCAAACTCCACTCCTTCAGGTAAGGATGTCGGGGGTTTAATCGTTATTTGACAGAGAAGAAACAAAAAAGCAACTTATTGTATGAAAAGTAACATGATAAGAATTAATTGCCTTAGACATAATAAAAAAATTGAATTCGGACATAGCCACTCTGAATTTGAAGTTTGACACAGTCAACGAGGACAATTGGCTCTGAATTCGGACGCATGGAGTCTGAATTCAACCTAAGCTGCAACCTACCGACGTGACCGGTCATTGATCGGTCACGGATGTAACTTTTGAGGAAGATAAAAAATTACTATTTTGGAGACACGTGGCAAATTTTGATTGGTTTTAATAAATGTTATTGAATTCTGATTGGTTAGAAAATAAAATAATATATAATAATATAATAAAATTACGAAAATATCCTCTGTAATTTGGCTATAAATAGACATGAAACTCTTCATTTACTTCACTTCTTTTACCTCTTTTCCTCCTCCTTCTCCATCCATTCTTGCAAGAGGTTGAGAGATATACATGAAAATTAGTTTGCTATTCCCCTTTTTAGCTTTAGTTTTGCTTCAAAGCAAAGAGAAAGAGGAAGGACTTTCAAAATTTTCAACATTTCATAACAAAAATCAAGGTATATTAGAGTTAACAATTAAAACATAGTTATAAATTTATTTTTCATATAATATTTGTTAGGTAGCAAGAGAGAAATGTTATTTGTTGATACATATTTTTTATGATAATAATATCTGTTGTATCATAAAATGTATAAATTTTCGTTAATTTTTTATGTAATAATATATAATTGTATATTAATGATTGTTTGGTTGTTTATTTATTATAATTTTTTTAATTATAGTTATGTTTTTTTTAGGCATGATAATGGAAACTAGCCATAGAAAAAATAAAAATAGAAGAAGAAGGAGGAAATTGGCAAATAAGTAAAAATGAAAAGGAAAATATTATGAAATAAATGTATTTATAACTATAAAGATATTAAAAAGTAAGGTTGGAGTAGAAAAACTAAAATAAGATGACTAAGAAAAATGGAAGTAATTATTACAATAAAAAATTTTGTAGAGAAATAAAATATACAATGATAATTATTTGAAATAAATTAAATGATAAAGAAGAGAAAATTTTAGATGGTTAGAAGAAAAAATAGGAATATGTTATATTAATAAGGAAATAAACTTATATAGATGTTAAAAACAAATATATTTTATTTCAATGCGTAGGGTACAAAGAAAGAAGGAAAAAAATTAAATATTTGATGAATAATTATAAAAAAATTTATGTTAAAATTTAAGAAATAAATTTATATAGTGGAAAGAAGTAAAAATATATGCTTCGATAATTATTTAAAAAATTAATTTTATTTTTGCTTTATATTCATATTAATAATAAAAAAAAATATTAGAGAAAAGTAATTTAAATAGTTCAAAAAGAAGTGCAAAATTTTTAATTTTAATAGTGAAAGAATAAAAGATCTAAGAAAATTGGAAGTAATGATTAGAACAAGAAATTTTGTAGAGAAAAAAAATATGAAATAATGATTATTTGAAATAAATTAAACGAAAAAGGAGAGAAAAATTTAGATGGTCAGAAAAAAATAAAATAATTTATATTAGTAAGAAAATGGACATGTATAAGTATAAAAAAAAAGGAAATATATTTTATTTCGATGCGTAAGGTACAAAGAAAGAAGGAAAAAATTTAAATATTTGATGAATAATTGTGAAAATTTTTATGTTAAAATTTAAGAAATAAATTAATGCAATCGAAAAAAAATAAAAATATATGCGTCAGTAATTATTTAAAAAATTGATATTATCTTTGCTTTATATTAATATTAATAATAAAAAAATAATATTAGAGGATAATAATTTAAATAGTTCAGAAATAAAGGAAAATTTTTTAATTTTAATAAGCTTTATGTTTATTAAAATTCCATAAATATTCTATTAAATTTTATTGATATAACTAATTATATATTGTCTTCATATTTTAAATATGTATAATTTATAATAAGAAAATATAGATAAAGAAATAAAATTATGTGATATATAAAACAAAATATGGACAAAAATATAATAACATATGCTAAATTTAAAATTATTTAAATTGTAAGAATCTAATTAAAGAGTAATTAAGTCCAAAAACATATACGAGTATAATTTTATTTTTTGTTGACAACTCATTAATGACTGATTTAAGTAGTAAGTTAGCCCCAAATAGCTTTAATTTTTAATCTTCACCGTTTGGTGATTTTGTACAGTTTTAGGCTTTGAAAGTTTTAGGGTATAAGGGCTGGTCAGCCCTCTAATTTTATATTTTAAAAGTAAGGAAGATGTCCATATAATTTCAATAAAATTTTAAAAAAATATTTGTAATTTATTCTATTTGAAAAAATAAATTTTAAATTCTTTAATGTCTATTTTTTTTGTAACACCTAAATTTCTATTGTTTATTAGCTTTCTTTCTTTTTATGAGTTGAGTTTAAATATGAATTTTACATTTATATATTTTGATTTGTAGGCAATATTGTACAAAGTTTTGTTTAATCAAGTTATTAATTTATTGATAAAAAGAGAGATATGATTTAAGTGACTCAATCATTGAAATTTTATTCTAATTATTATATTTTTGTCATGGAAGTCATATATTTATCTTTGTCCAAGTTATAAATAATTTCGATCTTTTAAAGAATTATGCTTTTAAGAAGATTTCAATTTTTGTCTGTAAATTACTGTATAAGAATTAAATGAAAATTTTATATTAGTAAGAAATGTACAATTGTATTCGATAAAATATGCTACAAGTATAACTATGTGGAGTATATTTGTAATTAGGATATTTGAGGGGAACAAAATAGCAAAGAGAAATGAGATTATATACATTTATGAAAATGGAAGAATTTATGACAGTGCATAGGGTGCAACATTCCAGTGTGCAATATCAAAATATATAACAGTTAGCACTGATATCACATTAGAAGAGTTGAAAGAAGCTGTCAGTCAAAAGCTACGCCTTCCTTCTAACCAAATTGTATCTAATTTGGTATATAGGCTCCCGACGACAATAAATCCAACATGGCACCAAGCAATTATGCTAGAAGATGATGGTGATGTGCAGAGAATGTGGCAATCACACTCACGTTTCCCATCACAACTGAATTCAGTTGAGATATATGCGAACATTTCAAGTATTGACCCACACTTGAGCATTGAATTTCAGCCAAACCCAATGAATAAAGTGCTGCCTTCACCTGATCTACTTTATCGATCAACAGCTTATCAAATGGTGCCAATAGTGTGTAGTTCGCAACCGAGTTCCTCTTATCCAGCAATTGGGTATGACGCACCTCTTTCTCCACCAAACTCAGAAGAAAATATATTGGAAGACTTTGAAAATGAAGATGAATACAATGCCGAACTTGACCTTGATTATAACAATGACAATGAAGATGATAACAATGAGACCAATGACGATGAAGATGATGGGTATGACAATGAAGGTGATGATGAAGAAGCCTTTGATGTTGAACCAGTATCTGAATATGTTGACCCTGCAGCTGTGTTCTTCCAACAGGTTAATTTGTCCTTAACAAAAGGTGATGAATTCGAAGAGGTGGGCAATCAAACACAATTGAATAATCAAGAGCTATCGGTTGGATTAAGATATTCAAATCAAAAAGCGCTACGACTTGCTGTGAAACTTTATTCAGTGTGGGCGCACCATAATTTTAAGAAATATTTGACCAGTAACAAGTATGAAGAATGTCGATGCGTGAATTATGGCAAGAACTGTAGATGGCAAGTCAGAGCATGTAAGAAAGGCAAAGGGAATGGTTTATTATGGTAGATTACGACATATGGAGGTCCACATACATGTTTGTCTTCAGTCCTATCACATGATCATCCAAAATTAGATTCTGATGTTATCTCATTATGCATTTGAGCAATGGTGACAGAGACCCCTGATGTTCCTATCAGCCAAATAATTGAGCGGATGAAGAGCGTGTTTGGTTACACTATCTCTTATAGAAAAACATGGAGAGTAAAACATAAAGCTGTTGCTATTGCTTTTGGTAATTGGGAGAGTTCCTATGCTACATTACCTCGGTGGATGGCTGCAGTACAGCAGTCCATGCCCGGCTCGTATGTTGAATTTGTGATGAATCAAGTTTCAGAAAGTGCCTCTACTAGTGAGCCAGTTGCAGTATTTAAGAGGGTATTTTGGGCATTTAAACCTTGTATAAATGCATTTGAGTATCTTAAACCAATGATTCAAGTTGATGGCACCTTCTTATATGGAAAATACAATGGGACATTATTAATGGCAATGGCACATGATGGTGACCGTCATATTGTTCCCCTCACCTTCGCGGTCGTTGAAGGGGAGACGCAATCAGCCTGGACATGGTTCTTGTATAACTTACGCAGACAAATTGTGCCTAGACAGTGTGACATTTGCTTAATATCATATAGATATCCATCAATTTTATCTGCCATCAGTAATCCACAGACGGGTTGGCAACCACCCTATGGGTATCATGTTTTTTGTTTTCATCATGTGGCAAGCAACCTTCACACGCATTATAGGTCATCTGATTTAAAACAAAAGTTAAAAAATATTGGTATATTTTTTCTCCCTATCTAGTTATATATGTCATAGATGATTAGCAAATAATAATAGATATGTTAACCATGATATATAGGTTATGCATATGAGCATCGGTATGTTGATGAGAAACTAGCTGAAATAGCGGTCATACATGAAGAAGCAGCCAAATAGATTACCGAAATACCCCAAAGAACAGTGGACTCATGCGTATGATGTACATGGTCGACGATACGACCACATGACAACGAACCTAGCAGAATGCATGAATGGTGTCTTGAAGGGGGTCAGATCCTTACCTATATCAGGCATAGCAAAAGCAACATATTATCGGGTCAGCCAATATTTTGTCCAACGGTCCTAACAGATCAATGCTCAACTGAATGCAAGTCAAGTTTACTCTCAAACTCTGATGAAGAGAATAGCTATTAATGTGCAACGCTCCCATTCGTGTGCTGTACGCATGTTCAATCGAGAAGCTGCATTGTTCGAGGTCGAAGAGCCATATGACCAAATGAATCGCCAATATAACCGTTGCTGTAGGGTTAATTTGATTGAGCGCATATGTAATTGCAGTGAATTTTAAGTAGAAAAATACCCGTGCTAGCATGCTTTTGCGGCATGTACTGCTGCAGCTCTTAAGCCATTTCAGTATGTAGACCCTGTATTTACACTAGAAACAATGCGTAATGCATATAGCAATATGTTCCAACCTATTGGAGAACAAGAATATTGGCCACAACCAAGTGGTCCAAAGTTAATTCCTGATCTATCAATGCTTCGAGAATGAGGCCGACCTCGTTTGACTCATTATCAAACTGAAATAGATTTTAGAGCCTCGTCACAATCAAGTAGATGTAGCCTCTGTAGACAAACCGATCATAATCATTCATCATGCCCACATCGTAACGTTGCCCCTTAATAGAATATCAATAAAAGTTGTAATTGTTTATAAATATGAAAAATGACTCATTTTCTATGTACATTTATGTTGGTAACATTTATGCTGGTAACTTGAAATAGAATTGAGTATCTTTTCTATATGATAAGTTTTTTTATCAATCGTTTATGTTTTTTTAAATAAATATTAGGCCAATTGTGTTATTTTTTCCTATAGCTACTATGGCTAGAGTTAGTCAACCCATTGATCTAGGTCTAGAGGATGCATCACTTCTATACTTATAGGAGCGACATATATCACAGGCTATCTGGGATGGTGAGGTAAGATAAAAGATTTATTGTTAGTTCCTGTTTCATTTACTCATTTAGATATATAACTTATCTTTATTGTAGGATGATCGGATACTTCACCCTCGACTAGTTCTGCATGATGATCGCTTAGGTGATCCGCCTTTGGCCATTGTCGATTATTTGAGGCAATCTGGTTTTTATGGTGTTGCGCGAGTCAGACAATTCGAGTACGATACATCGCTAGTGAGTGCACTAGTAGAGCGGTGGCGTCCTGAGACACATACATTTCACACTACTAGAGGAGAGTGCACGATCACTCTTGAGGATGTAGCATTGCAATTAGGGTTACCGATCGATGGAGACCCCGTTGTGGGTGGGACAGGTTTCAATTGGCCAGAAGTGTGTCAATGGCTTTTAGGAATTACACCACCGGCTGATCAAATTGATGGACAGCGATTATCCATTGCTTGGTTAGAATAAAACTTCGCACAACTAGCAGATGATGCAGATGATGAGACAGTGCGTTGATTCACCCGTGCCTATATTCTTCGTATGATTGGAGGGTGGTCAATGCCAGATAGATCTAGTTATTGAGTTTACCTAATGTATCTGCCCTTACTAGATGATTTTGAGCAGGCTGGTCAATGTAGTTAGGGATTAGCAGTATTAGCTTATCTTTATCGTGAGTTCTGTAATGCAACATATAAGAATAATTCTGGTATCGTTGGATACTTGATGTTATTACATATGTGGACATGGGATAGATTTCCTATACTTGCACCCGAGATGCCACCTACTCCTGACCTTCGGATTGAGGAATATCCCTTTCTTCCACCTCTTGGTTTTAGGTATAAATTATAATTTAAATTTTAACATGGTTAATTTAATTTAATTATGTAGGCTTTATTTATCACACTTGATTTACATAATATGTTTGTTTATTATACTAGATGGCGGAATGTTGGACCACTTCCACGCCCAAGTGTTAGAGCCCTTCGATTATATAGAGCTTTGCTGGATGCAATGAGGGATGATGAGGTGTGTGCCCAACTTTAACTCATAATATTCATCATTTCTTTACTATTGACGGTTTACTTATTATTCTTTCTGATGTCATTTTCAGATTGTGTGGCGCCCATACCAGTCACAAGCGGTGCGGGAATTGATTCTAGGGTATTGTTTTACTTCCCCTGATCTTTGGATTGCATCTATGCCACTTATATGCTTCTGGATCATAGAATGGCATCATCCAGATCGCGTCTTACGACAATTCGGTCGCCATCAACCGATTCCTCAAGAACCTGTCAGATTAGACTCTCTCCATAATTTACAGCTTCGAGGAAGAACTCAGACCAACTGGGTGTCTGAACATAGCATTTTCATCCAACAATGGTATGGATGGCGAGATACTATGTCCCAGTCCCTTGTCATTAAGGAGCCTTTTGAGCGCACATCTGAATATATACGGTGGTATTGGCAACGTACACGTCGATGGATTCAGAGGTCCAGTGCTGCTACTGGATATGCGGTATAGTTTTCTATAATTTTCAACTTTATCGTCATTGTCTTTAAAATTTATTACATATCTTTATTTAACTACTTATCTTTTGTTTTATTAGGCTGACTTAGCTGAGGGGCTTTATAGGATACACTTACAGGATCCTTTACTTGCGAATTTTCATGATATCATCGGCCGAGACTCTAGCAATATACTACGTGCTCTCGATGAGCAACGATTCTCACTATTTTCTCAACTCGCTGACCAAATACCAGATCTTCCTATACCTCAGATTCCGATAGGTCGACCAGGAAAGAGACGTCAAGGTTACCTATCAACCCAGCAGCCCACTATTGGAAGAAGTAACTAGCAACAGCAAGACCCATTGCAACAAGACATTTGCCTCGATAATCCTGGTGTATCTCCATATATTCCAACTTTAGTGCAACAAGATATGGGTGTTCCTGGTCCATCTTCTCCTATACTCCCAGGTCAGTTTGGCGACGTTAGTGGAGTAGGTCCCTCCTCTTACATGCAACCCTCGCATTCTTCTGGCTCTTTTGAATCATTTATTGAGTTCTTGTTTGATACCTCCGCGTTTAATGCGCCACATCCTAGTTATTCCTTTGAGTCAGGAGAATCATCGCAATCAGGATTTATGACACCGCATCAACCGATTCCTCCAGTTCATTCCTCATCCTTAGATTTAAATACAAATATCACAGTACAAGAGCAACAAGAACTAGAAGAATTAGGGCAACAACGACCACGCCATGAAAGGAGAAGACCTCGTTGTGGTACATGAAGTCATTTACTTTAGATATATTTATAATTTTTTGTAATTTTTGTACCAAATCTTACATAATTTGTTTGTTTAATGTTATGTTTCATTTACTTTTTTTTGCCATCCCAAAATTGTAAATCAAATTTTACAAAATATTAAATATATCTTAAGTTAATTTAATCAACCAAATATTAAGTTAATTTCATTAATCAAATATCCAATCAAATCAATATTTAACAACTAATAAAATATTTATGACAAAAATTTCATAAAATATTTTAACTACCTATTGAAGTAAAATTATAAAATATAATATATTATAATTCAAAAGGGATCTAGCATAATTTTTTTTATTTAAATAAAATAAACTTAAAAATATTTGATGAATAATTTTATACTATTAAATTCACTTTAAATTAAAAATATTATATTAAAATTATATTAAAGCAAACCACTTTTTTTTAAAAAAAATTACATTATTACCAATTTAACTTCAAATGTTTATTACTTTTTAATTAATATTTTATTTTTTATACTTAAAGCTTTCGATATTATTTTTTAGATGTTAATTTAAATCAAACTAATTTATTCATACATACATCATTTTTTTATTTTATATAATTGTTATATTTATTAATATTTTAATAAATAAAATTATTTAAATAAATAAATATCTTTTTTAATTTGTTTGTTCTCAATTAAATCTTTTTTTATTAATATAATAAAAAATTATTGAAAATTCGGAGTCTATCAATTTAATTTTTTATTGAATTTAAAAAAATTTACTTCTATACAATTCGGATCCCACATTTTTGAATTTTATAAAATTTTAAAAAAATTATTTAGAATTCGATTGCATAGCATCCGAATTCTAAATTAAAATTCAGTTTGAATGCTATATGATTTTAAAATAAATAAATTTGCTTCAAATTCGGATTTGTCACATCTGAATTCCATCATTTTATTACCTCTCGGTAATTAATTTCCTTCATGTTACTTTTACGTCATTTGCTTATCCCTTTATTATTTTTTCGTATCTGAGCCAGGGTTTAACAGTTGCTTCAACAAGGGTAGGTGGTTGAGGAAATCCCTATAGGATTAAGCAAGCAACAATTTTAGTATCTATTCTAGCTTATAATACAGAAGTGTGAAAATTTTTGTGGGGCTAAAATGTAGATACTCGCATTTAGTCCCACCCAGCATAATCTTTTATGTCAGCACCACGTGATCGTTGCAAGGGTACAACCACTGTTGTGGTGCACCGAAGATAGGACCAATTAACAAACATTAATACCAAAATTTTAATAATAATCTAGAAAACTCCACGAAAAGATCTACCACTGGGTCTCTAGAAAAATACCGACTGTAAATCTGCACAATCACATTTACTAGGCAGTGGAAGCAAGAACATTCTAACAAGGTTAGCAAGTGAACGGAAGAAGAATGAAGATAGGTATCAATATGGAACTGTGTAGAAGAATGGATAAAAAATTTGAGGGGGTGAAAAACAAAAATCTGAAAGTGTAGACCAAGACAGTATAAATAGACGCTAGGCATTGCATTCTTGTACCAATCTAAAAAGTGATAGCAATATGAGCAAGCTGATAGAATCATGTAGCATTCCCATTGCCTTCACTTTTTTTGAATCAATTCTCTCCCCCTTCATTGCATAGCATTCCCATAATACCAAATATTTGAGCCATACCCATTTTCCTATGCAATCAAAAACCATCGAAGTTAACATAAGTCCAACCTTCTTTTTTTTCTCTCTCACCTCCTCAATACGTTCCTGTTGCCTTCTTTGCGGTTCTAATAAGCGCATTCTTTCAGCCTCTTCCTGTTGGCACGACCTCTGCACCTCCTCTGCCTGTCAAGGCACAAGTATGCCTCATCAAAGTTCAAATCATCTATGAATAAATACAAAAAACAACATATTAAAACCATGCATAAGCATAATGCAATGGATGCGAAAAGACCAATATGTACAAACAGTTTGTCCCCCACAAAATCTGGACATGACAATTAATACTTTGTAAGGCATCATAACAGTAAGTTGCCATCCATAAAGAAAGGAACATATGCCTGTGTAGAAGCGAGTTGAAAGGACAAGGACAGCTCTCTGTAAAGAAGTAAAGATATGTAGTTATAGAACTGGATCAGAAAATTACTGTGTTACACCATTACAGATAATCCTTTGTCCAGAAGAGCCAGAGATTATGAAGGAGTAACGAAAACAAGGGAGGATACCCTACTCATTTATATGATATTATGAGAAGTATACAAGGTTACGAATAAAGTATAAAGAGAAAAATAACAGGAAACCTTTGCATGAAAGATCATTGGTTCATGTCATTTGAAAGGCTAACAGACACCACAAATTGTTTAAATTGTAAGATCTTTAAGTGAAATGCACCAAGAAAGGTTTGGGTATACGTGAATGGTGAAACAATTCATCCACATAATTGCATACGCACAATACCTGAATTTGCAATTGTCTCTACCAAGAAGGTTGTTCTTCTTTTACAGTTTGCTTGTATTCTGTAGTCTCCTTAAGCTTTTCTCTTTCGTTTATTACGTCTCTCTCTTCTGAGGTAGTAGCACCATCACCTGGAACATGTAAGACATCACTTACATAAGATGGTTTTTCATTTTGCACCAAACAAGATCTCTAAAAATGCATTCATCCCTACCAAGAGCCTTCATAGTTTTTATGCTCTTGCCTGAATTAGAACCTGAACCAAACAATAGACGTATTGCTCCAATAGTTGCAATAACTGCAACAGCAGCCACAACAATCTGTGTAAATTCATCTCTGTTTTGATTTTTGACTTTCTTTCCACCATTGTTGTTGCAATTTTTGTCTCGATTTCTTGAGTTTTGAGTGCTCTCACAACCTCCCATTTTACCACTTCAGTTAACCCCTTTTTCGGTATTCTGAAAAAGATTAAATGGTGGTGGTAATTGGTAATTGTCTATATAGTAAAATTTGGGAAAAGTGCATAGGTATGCATTATGGAGTAACTGAGTTCTGTGTGGGTCAGTGTGAATGCAGAGAAATGATTTATTATTAATCTTCCATTTGAATTTTCTACATTTTGATAACTGTGAAATAATGCGTAGTTAGTCTATACTTAATAATTCTAATAACAATATAATAAGTGTATGAATTTTATAATTTAACCAAATTTTTTATACATGTTATAATTTTATTTAAGAATCTAATAACAAAAATATAAAAAAGTATATCTAAGTCTAATCTTTAATGAAATTGTCTGGTCAAATTGAAACATGAACAATTGCAGGATAACCCTAGGAAGAGTTTTATTTTTAAAAAATTTGAATTTTTTTTAACTATTATACCTAATAATTTAAAGATTAGTGTAAGAATCTCAATGTCTATGTAATAGTTAAAAATTTTCATGTGATTGTCACCTTAGCAGTTAACAATAGGGATGATCTGAATTTTTTAAAATTTTTTATTATAAAGTTTTTATAAAATTCAAAGAGAGTAAAACAAAACAAGGAGTAGGCCCCCCATATAGTTTCATTATTTATATCACTCTATCTTCAAATTATATAAGAACTTTTCAATAAAAAATTCTAGAGGGTAATATTGTAATCCCATCAAGAAGTTATTGGGCCAGAAATACGAAGAGATTTTTAGAAATACATTTCTGCACAATTTTAAATTTGCGAAAAAGCGAGTTACAAGCAGACACAAAAACACACAGATATAATCATATGGCGAAACCAAGCCTTTAGCCTATACCTAAAGGTAAATAAGAGCAGAAAATCACTACCCAACTAAAGACTGTTCAAGATGACCAAAACTCTCAAACAGACACTGGATGATTCAGCCCAAAAATTTACGCGAGACAGGACTATACAAGAAAAATCATTTATATATATATATATATATATATATAATAAACAGAACAAATCATTTTCAATATGATGCAAAAAACCACACTAATACTTAGTTTGATTGGATGAAAGAAATTAAGGCTTGAAAATTTACAACTTTTCTCCCAAAACTGAAATCTAAGCCCAAAAGTTCAAAGAGAAAGTCCAAACATAGCAAAAAGCACCAAAAATAAAGCGTATCAAAAATATTCCCTTTTGCTACACTTCCTCAGCAGCCAAAAACATTATATGTGTAAAATGATAAAGACAGAGGAGTGTTTTGATTCTGCGTATCTTAGCCATTTGAAACAACACAAAGCAATAATCAAGCTACCGTCATGATTCACGACCACATCTCTTTCCAGGAAGTATGAACCCTAAAACCTAAATGAAAAAGATACTCACCATTCACAACACATGAACGAACCTGGAGAAGGCTAGTGCTTTCTTTGAAGATGGGGTTTGAAGGTTTAAGACATTAAATATGATCTAGAAAATTCTGGGTACTGATGGGAAAGATAAATCTTGTTGGCCAGATAATCATTGTTGTAGAAAAACGTCAATATATTGGTGGAAGTTAGAAGGATTTACAGCACGTGGAAAAATTATCTTCAAAAGGAATATTTTAAAAATTGAATTAATACCAGAACCTGATTCTGGTTCTGGTGTTCAGAACCAGGACAAGGTTTTGGTGTGAACATAAAAATGCCCTAGGAAGAGTGAAAGAGAAGGAACCCGAGATAAAAGATATTGTTGTATCCTAAATATTGCATAATGGATCGATAAAATAGTCGTATAAACAAACAAAAAAACAAAGCAAAAATCTTGATTTGAAACTTTTATTTTCACGGTCCCATCGAATTCAAAAAAAAGGTATTACATTTGAAGGATAAATTTTTACACTGTTATATTTAATTTTTTCTTAATTATTGTATATGGCTCAAGATTCGTGGGCTATGGGAGTTGAATTGGTTGATTTACATAACACTAGCTTGGGTTTGAGCCGAATCAGTTTGATAATGTTGAAAGGCTGTTCACGCATTATCCAACAACTCTAATTTAAATTTTAAAAATAAATTTTTGAAAGAAAAAAATTGCCTTTAACTAATTATTAATCCGATTATCAACTGAGATTTTGTTCTCTAAGTATATATGATCGTGGTGTGATAGTTTAATGTAAAAATTTCTAACTTTAAACCCTAGATTAATTAAGCAAGCACATTAGAATTACCATCAAAATGGAAAATCTTTTCATCTCCATCTCAAGATTGTTTCAGAATTCATTAAATGATCACTGTATTTATGCCTCCCTAGCTAAAAAATTTTGCAACTGTTGAAACTTGATCAGTTCATAAAATTTAGCAAACTCAAAAGAATTTGGTGTGTTTGGAATCACGGTGGCAAACCACGGTTGTATAAAAGCAATAATTTATTACTTCAGAGAAAACCTGGTTTTGAAGACAGCTGCCGGATTTCCAAACACACACTTTATCTCTTGGGCAACTTAATCAGAATAACGTACTTACATTATATTAACAAGCAGAACCAAAAGGAAGTAACTGATTAACCAGAAGAAAGAACCTTCACATGATTTCAGCTTTACCGATATGAACAGATTAACAAGAAAGAAACCTCAACTTAAATAAGACAACAAAATAGGCCAGAACAAGAAAGTGTCGTTTAAATTTATTTAGATTTAACTGGCTTAACGGCTATGGCGCAGGAACAAATGGAGTGGATGGCGATACAGCTTGGAACTCCTCGACTGTGCATCATACAGATGAAGGGAACGAGTGGAAGAAGAAAAGAAAGGAAGTGAAAAAGAAGGGGAAAAAAATGAAAAAGGAAAGAAAATAAAAGTGTAAGTGGTTCGTTATTATCATTATTATTGAGTTCACAAGGGAATAAAGGAACAAGTATTTTGCAGTAAGAGAGTGAAGACAAAGTTGTCTATCAAAATATCTTATTTTATGTTTAAAATTTTGAAAGACAAGAAAATTTAATTGGATAAAATATTGATATCAAAATAACTTTTTAAATTAATTTTTAATCCCAAAAACATTTCTAAAAAATTTAATTAGACAATAATCTCTATATATAATCCTCTATATTTTTTTTTTTGTATTAATTAAGCATTATTTCTTATTTTTCTACAAGCTTTCCAACTAGTAAGAAATTAATTAAAGATAGAAAATCTCTCGCTCAAAGCTCACTGTATTGAGACATAATCAATAGTTAAGAATATAGAGGATATTAACCTCAGGAGGTTAGTCTTCACTTAGAATACTCGAATAATTTTTCCTAAATACATCAAATTAGTATGCAGGTGCATCCCAAGAGGGTCTAGTTTCGGTTGACACGAATATGACTGTTGGTTGAAGAAGATGAGAAGACTGGGGTGAATAGTATAATCTGAAATGTCCTGCACAATTTCATCTTCGTCGTCACCACCTCAATCTCTCTTTTACTTTTACTTTTTCTTTATCTATGAGTGGATTTGGAATATGAAAAGAGACTCGAAGGACTATTGGACAAGAAAAGGTGCAAATGGACATAAGTTAAGAATTCAATTCCATTCAGAGGAGGGACTAATCATTTAGAAGCATGATGGTAAAGTTGAAAGCACAAGTCAAAAAATCAATAAAAAAGTAGGCTAATTGTCACACCCGAAAAGGCGACCGCGTGGCGCCTTTAACTGAAATCAAAATTAAAAATAAAAAGGATTCAAATAGGTAGGGTTCAAGAGTCGTCACCAAAATTTATTTTTGAAAAAACAAAATTTTAGAAAAGCCTTTTTTAGTTTGAAAAATAGTCTGCAAACCAAATTCGGATTCGGGAGTCGATTGTGAATGGAGAAGGTAGTAGGCGTCCCACTACACCCATTCCTAAGAACGGTTACCCTAAGTCAATTGTGCAAAATTAATATGGCTTCTATTCTATCTTAATTCTCCCTAACCAATTACATGCAAAGAACAGAAGAAAAAATCTAAAGAAATAAAATTTAAGAAAAGAAAGAAAACTAAAAGCAAAACAAAAAGGTCAAAGAATAAAATAAAGAAAAGGGAATAAAATAAAAGAAATTAAGGAAATAAAATTAAAAAAATAAAATTAAGAGAAAATGTTTATTTACAAGGGCGAACTTGACCTAAGATGAGAGTCTAGAGCCTATGTACCCTTACGAGAGATCAAAGTCCACGTAGTTCAAAAGAAAATTGTATTTTCTTTATGTGTTTTTATTTTTTATTTTTTGTTTGTTTATGTGTTTTTTATATTTTTTATCTATGTTTTTTCTATTTTTTTATTTTTTTATTTTTAATTAATTTTTCCCTCTTATTTTGTTAATTTGTTTTTAATTCTTGTCTTTTTCTTCTCTCTTTTTTTTTTGTCTTGTTTTTTCTTTCTCTTTTTTTTTTTTTTGCAAAAAGACAAAGGAAATAAAAATTACTTTTTCCTTTAACAAATAAAACAAATTTTAAAATTGATTGATGTATTTTGATTTGTTAAAGGTAAATTTAATTTTGCTTTCCTTGCACTTTCAATTTTTTCTCTCTTTTTTCTTCATCATTTTATGTTTTTTCCATTTTTCTCTTTCTCTATCTCATTTTTATCATTGTTTTGTTTTGTCATTATTTATTTATTTTTGTTTTTACCTCTGTTTTATTTTTTTTTTTTTGTTTTATTTTGTTCTTTTTCTTTTTCTTTTTATTTTGTTTTTGTTTTTATTCTTTGCCCTTGTTTTTGTTTTTATTTTGTGTTGTGTTTTTGTTTTTTGTTTTTATTTCTTTTTGTTATTATTCTTTGTTTTCTATTTCTATTTCTTTTTGGTTTTTCTTTTGATTTTGTTATTGTTGTTTTTTTTTGTTTTTCTATTTGTTTCTTTTTCTGGTTAATTTTTATTTTTGTGCTCTATTTTTTTTCTTTTTGTTTTTACTTCTATTTATTTTTGTTTTGTTCGTATTTTATTTTTTTGTTTTATTTTTATCTCTCTTTTTTTTTAATTTTGTTTTTGCCTTTGTTTTTGTTTCGTCTTTGAATTTTATTTTTTTTTTGCTTTTGTATTTTTGTTTTTTTTATGTTTTAGTAAAAAGATAAAGAAAACAAAAATTACTTTTCCCTTTTATAAATAAAACAAATTTAAAATTAATTGATATATTTTGATTTAAGACAAAGTTAATTTTATTTCTTTACCTTTATTGTATTTTTTAAGTTCTTCTCTTTTTTTATCATTTTCTTGTTTTCAATTTTTTTCTCTTTTTTTTTCTTTTTTTTTTAATGTTTTCTTTTGGTCTTGGCAAACTTTCGAGAAAAAGAAAAGCTGAATTTTAAATTTGAAAATGTTTTATTATTTAGAGAGGAAAAAACCTTTCTTTGATTTTGTTTGTTTGTTTTTTTGTTTTAAAAGATTTAAACTTAATTCCTAAATATAAATTTGATTTTCTTTCTCTTGTTTTTCTTGAAATTTTTTTGAAAACAAAATTACGCGTAGGCCGTTGAAACCCAAGACTCATTAAATTACAAATTTAATACCTAATAGATACTAAGGAGGCTTATTACCTCACATGATCCTTAGGATTTTCCTATGTGCTCGAGGGGATATAAAATCCCAAACGACTATTCTAAAAGAAAAAAATAAAAATCAAATCAAAACAAAAATATTCACAAGCTTGCAACATTTGTTTTGGCGGTGTGTGCTTGTGTTCAGCCAACAAAACAACATGTCTTAATACATTTCAAGTACAGGAAAACAAACTCAAACCAATTGACTTTGCTATGTTATCCAATTTGGTTTCATTTGCAGCAACGCAACCATCTCTTTGATTTTTGCTCAATTCTTGGTAAGTCTCCTTAATCGTTTAACATCCTCAAGCAGGACTCATGCAAAAGAGATAAAAAGGATAGGAGGGTTAAACTCTAACCAACCATTTGCTTTCCAGGAATAATCAAATCAATACGTCAATGTGCACGCACATATTAAATAGAAATGCCAGCATTCAAAAGAAATATCACCTCAAACTGCATAAGATTCTAATAAGGAACGAGACTAAAAACAATGGGGCAGTAGGTACCAACTTTCAGCAATATGTTAATATCCCCATATATGAACAGGATCGAAATTGTGCAAGAGCAGCATACCAATTGGAAAAGCGACCCCAATTAATATGAGCATGAAATATAGCACAAGTAATCACATGAAGATCAAATTTAGTTCCATATACAAGCCTCACAATCCATTGCATGTACTAAGATAGAATCAATTCAGAACCTGAGCCTATGTCTACAGCTATGTTGGGTTGTAGTAAAAGATTCGATAAAATAAATTAAAAGTAGCAAGCAAGAAACAGAGTTAGTGAAATGCAAGACCATGAACTAAATAAATTGGCCTGATTTCTCACGAACCATTCAAAGTCTAAGCAATCAATAACATAGCAGGACAGCTGTAATTCATTACTGGGAATTTAAACTGGGCAGTTCGATGCTAGAGACAGAATCCTGAACAAAACCATTAGCAGACTTGGATTGGAATTTTTGGCTAACAGTAGAACACAGCAAGCAAAGAGGGTACATCAGAAACACAAGCCAAGTCTGCGTCAGAAATAGAGTTTCACATTCACATCAAAAATAGAGCTTCACAGCAATGAACATCAAACATAGCTATAAAGTAGAATATAGACTAACCAATGAACCATATTTATTTTAACCATTTTCATACTCATCGAATATGAAACTTAAAACCAATCTGCAGAATATTATCTGAACCAGATGCATTTGATTCAAGCAAACACATACAAACCAAGGATAATAGCGTGAGTCTTTGCCTTAACCAAGCCTCAAAATTAGATCCATTCTAAATCCCACGATCTAATGGAACTCACATTTCAGTAGTCAAAGCAAGCGAATCGGACCATTCTAAAACAAAGGAGGCTCAAATTTCAGTACCCAGAAAAAAATCAATGGAACCAGATCCTTCCCAAGCCTCAGCACCCACAAACAGCACACATATGTGGTTCTATTAAAAATGGAAGAAGAATACAAAACACATACCCCGCCGGCTCTTATTCCAGCATTCGAAAGATTGAATGACCTTCTCTCTGCTCAGATCCTGTCGAGGCCGATACCAAGACCCAAATCCTTACTTGAATTTGGTTCGGCTTCTTTGATCTGAGTTCTTTTCTCTCTGTTTCTCTAATTTCTTTCGCCTCCATTTTTCTGAACCTCACATCTCTTTCTCCTTCCGAAAAGAATCCTTAACTTCTCCAAAACCTAAAGGCTCCTCCTCTCGAATCTCTCCTCGATTTTTTTCCACTCGAAAACCAGAACCCCCCCTGTCTCTCAGTTTTTTCTGTCCCCTTTTTGTTTCTCCGTTTTGAATCTTCCCTTCTTTTCCCCATAAATCCTTCTTGGCTTCTTTCCCTTTCTCATCCCCAATCTCGCCGACTCATTCTGTTCCTCCTCCCCCTTTCTTCTTTCTCCTCAGTTCTGTTATCGTGTCCCTTTCTCGATTCCTTCCCGACCTCCCTAGTTCTCTCCTATTGTTTTCTCGCTGCCTCCTCCTCTGTTGCTTCTCCCTTCGCACCAAGTCTCCCTCTCTCCACTCTCCAGTCGCCTTCTCTCCTCTACTTTCTTTTATCTGTTCTCCATGCACCGTCTCTCCATTTCCTCCTTTCCCTCTCTCTGCTCAGAGTTCTTTTGCGTGCCTCCTCCTCCTCTCTTTGCCCCCTTCTTTTGTGTCTGCATCTGCCCCCGGACCGAATGAAAGTGGGGGGACCAAAGGACCATCGAGTAGGTTTCTGGTTTGGATCCGGGTTGGATTGGGTTGTGGTTTTTGGGCCTCAGACTTGGGTTGGGGTTGAAATAATGGGCCTCCGTGTTTGCTTTGCTTTGTTTTTATTTTTTTAGCCCATTTTTCCTTTTCATGTTTGGGCCTTTGGGTCTTAAAGAAATGGACTGAAACTATTTGTTTGCTTTAGTTCTTTTTTTTAGGATCAAGGTTTTTTTTTTGGTATTGGGCTTTCATTTAGAAAAAAAGGAAGCAAAGTTAAGACCTCTTTTTTTTTAATTAATTTTTCTTTTGTTTGTCTTTTTTTTTTTTTTTTGGGTTAGTAAACTCTTGTTTGATTTTTTTTTAATTATTTGTAGGTAATAACTCTGATATGCTTTTTTCTTTTCTTTTTGGTTTCCCCTCTTTTTTTTTTTTATGGTTTGGACTCTCTTAAATTTTTTTTTTTGTTTTGGGCTTCCCCTTTCTCTTTATATATATATGTATATAAGTATATATATTTTTTGAAATATTTTTATTATTATTATTATTTTACTTTATCTTTTTTTTTTTAATTTTTCTCTTGTTCTTAGTCCCTTTTTATTTTGCTTTCATTTTTTTTATTTTGTTAGTTTAATTTTATCATTATTTTGGAACATACCTGGACAAAATACGGTGTTCACACTAATTAAACTAAGTAACTAAAAAAAGTAGGCTAATTAAACAAAGTAATTAAAAAATTGAAAAAAATAATTAACGAAAGCCAACTGTTGAAAATATTTTTAATCAACAAAATTTAACTATTTTTTATTATTAAATGTATAATTTATTTTTCAAAAAATTATTTAATTTATTGTAAATTTTATTTTATAATATACGTAAGATTTATTTGTAAAATATTATATATTTATATATTTTGATGCACATTTAATAAAGATAATATTTAAAAAATAATTCAATGAACCATTAAAGTGTGAAATTACTTTTTATTCTGGTTCAATGACTTTTAAAACAGTGATATTTATTAAAACCACCTTGTGGAGGAGAAGGGTGTGTTTTGTTTCGAGCAAATATATCTTAAACAGACCTTTTGGATAGGCTCGCCGTACACTTGCATTGCGTCCGAAGTAACTTACTTGTATTCATCTGCTTTTTTTTTCATTTTTTTTTATTTTATTGCTTATTGCTTTGTCTGATTTAATAATACCATCTAACTAAAATTTTGCAGACTCAAATGAATTAATTTCTTAGGGAACATAAACATAATAATAAACTAACATTATATTATCAAGCATAACCAGAAGTAAGCTACAGATTAACTGATAAAGAGAACCCTCACACATGATTTCATTTCCTAAGCAACATAAACAGACCAACAAGAAAGAAACATTAAAGTAAGACAATAGAATAGGCCAGAACAAGAAGTGGTGTCATTTAATCTTATTCAGATTTAACTGGCATGATCTTGATCTCCTTCCTTCCCGTCTATTTGTTGCGCAAGCCTTGAAAGTAGGCTCTAGGGTCGTTTTCAAAGTCATCTCTGTAAATGCGTTGGCCGTTCCTACCTGGAGCTTTCATTGTTCTTTCGGTCTTTGAACCTGAACCTGAACCAAACGGAAACACACAACAAGCGATACCAATAGCAGCAGCAACTCCAAGAGCTACACTAACTCCAAGAGCCATACCAACTCCACGAGCCACACCAACTCCAGCAGCAAAATTCATTCTTCTTCTTGAGAAAACTCTTCTTCCCAATATTCTTGATGTGGTTTAAGAAGGGTGGTGGTGGTACTTTTATATATGCGAACGAAGGTCAGGAAGACAACCAATCAAAATGAGAGTCATGTTTCAAGGCAACTGCCTTTTTATTTTAGAGCATGTTCTTGTGACGTGTCCATCTTCTATTGCTCGTGACGAACTGCCTCCCCTCCCCTTTATTTCTTTCTTTCTTTCTTCGTAACGAAGGTTCAGCCCTTTTTTCTCTTAGGTGTAAATTTTCATTTTTTTTGTTATTAAATTTTTAATCAAAATATAATAAATGTATAGTTTTTAATAAATTTATGATTTAATTAAAAATAATACATTTATTTTATTATTATTAAAAAATATTGATAATAACATTTGAACTTTTGAGGAGTGACAGGTGTGACTTGTGAGGATAGGTGGATTGTATAAATTTGAATCATACTTTTTTTTTATTTTTCGAAGAAAATTAATATAAAGTATGAGAAATCTATTATTGAAGCAAATTTTATAAATTTAAATGAGACTCATCATTTAAATAAATTTAATATATTTTATACTTATTTTTTAAAAATTTACAAAAAATAAAAAAATAAAGGGAATGCAAACTCGGACTATGTAAATTTCTGGGAAGGTGAATAGAGGCATGCAATAACTGAGTTTTAATTAAATTTCTGAGCTGGTGTGAACGCAGGTAAGAGATCGATTATTAATATTTCATTTGAGTTTAATTTCTATATGTTGATAACTGAGAAATAGTTGGATGCATATAAAAATTAATGAAACGCACCAATTAACAGGCTCGCGTGCTGTTCATGGTTGATACTTAATTGTGAGAGAGTAGAATTATACTAGGCAATTTAGTGCAATTGATTTTGTCAAACTGTAACTCTAAGGCTTCGTTTGGTTTAACCGAAGAGAAGAAAGGGGAGGTTAATGGAGAGAAATGGAGGAGAAGAGAAGAGGTTTAATGAGTTTTGTTTGGTTTGGTTGGAAGGAAGGGGAAGAGAAGGAAAGGAAGATTATTGTTTGGTTCAAAAAAAAAAGAGAGAGGAGATAATTATATTTAGCTAAATTTATCCTTTATATTATTTAAATTTTATTTTTTATAAAAAAAAATTATTTATATCAATAATTTTTAAAAAAATTATAAATTTTAATTTTTTTATTTTTAATTTCTATTAAAAAAATTATCTTAATTTTTATTAAATATTAATATATTAAAAAATTAAAAGAGATAAAAAATAAATTAAAATATAAAAAATATCTCAACCCTCCCCTTCCCTCCAAAACTTCCAAATTTGGAGGGGACACAAATTTGGCTCCTTTCCCTCTCTTCCAATTTTATTCAACCAAACACTTTATCCCCATTCCCCTTCCCTTCCCCACCCCTCCAAAAACCCCTAACAAAACAAACCCTAATATTAGCAGTTGCAGCAGGGCTAATTTATGAACAGTCCTTTTTTGAGAGAAGTTTTTTTTTTAATAATTTTTAAGCATATCCAAACTGACAAAAAAAAAATTAAGGGAAGAAATGGATATGGTTATTAGTTGAAGAAGATGAGAAAGTGGCGTAAATGGCTTAATCTGTAATGTACTGCACACTTTCTCCTTCATGCTCACCCCTTCTCTCCCTCTCTCTTTTGCTATCCATGAATGGATTTGGAATACGAAAAGAGAGCCAAGGACTTTTGAACAAGAAAATGTGCAATGAACGGAAGCCAAGAGTTTAATTCAATTAAGAGGAAGGGACCAAGTATTTAAGGTTATGCTTAATACGTGAGAAGGAAGATTGAGAGAATGAAGAGAAAAAAGAAAGAAAAAAAGATAAGGGAGATAAAAAAAAAGTTATTCTTGTTCCTAACATAAAAATATGATGGAAATGTTAAAAGCATAAGTCAATAAGTCAATAAAAAAGTAGGTTAATGAAATTAAGTAATTAAAAATTAAAAAAAAAAACACTAATGAAAGCCAACGGTTGAAAATATTTTTAACCAACAAATTTAACTATTTTTATATTATTAAATATATAATTTACTTATAAAAATTTATTTACTTTATTTTAAATGTTATTTTACCATATATGTAAGATTTATTTGTAAAATATTATATATATATATATATATATTGATACAGATTTAATAAAATATATATTTAAAAAAATAATTCAATTACAGTTAAACTATTAACGTGTAATCTGTTTTTATTATGACTCAGTGAATTCTAAAACATTAGCATTTACTAAAATCACCTTTTAATTTGGAGGAGAAGGGTATATGTTGTTTGTGGCATATCTTAACCAAATTTTTTTGGATGGGCTCGCCATATGCTTGTATTGTGTTTGAAAAGGCTTATTTGTCTTATTAGGAGCTTTATCTGATTTTGATTTTATTATTACTTCGTCTGATTTAATAATACCATTTGAAATAATGACTGCTTCTTTAAATGAAAGAAATTGACCCGATGTAACCAAACGATTATTTTTATGAAACTTTTATATCAAATTACACAAGAATTTTATTTGAATATTTTATAAATATATAGAATAAAACTGATAAAGATAATATAATATTAAATATTTTTTTACTTTAACTAATTAGTAATTACTAACTTGTTATCAACTGAGATCGTATTCTCACATTATAATTATATAATTGTGGTACCAGTGATAGTTTATGTAAAAATTTTGAACTTTAATCCCATCGCCTTCTTATGTTTCTTCAACACTCTTAAAGCTTCAATTCTTGCTCTATGGCTAGATTAGCAGCAATGATGACCAGTAAAGTATTTGATTCTCCCAAGAAGACATATTTTAGATGCGCTAAGAGCGTTTTCAATTCCAATTTAGGCGGCTCCACAATTTAGGGTTTTAAGGGAGGTCTATCAACTGAAGTCAAGTCTAGAGTTTCAAATTTCACTCTAGATTGAGGAATGACTGGAGTGGCACTCACCATAGTTACGCATTCTTCCTCTCCCTCCTCATCTTGTTCAATTTGCAGTGGAAATGCTTCACATTTGCCTTCTATCATAGATTGTTGAGATTCATAGTGAATTAGATGGTCTATCATATCTAGATAGAAGCAGTGTTTCAGTTCATCTGGCAATTTGAGAGCTTTGAACATATTGAATGTCACTTGCTCTTCACCAACTCTCATGGTGATCTCTCCTTTTTCCACATCAATAAGAGACCTGTAGCTAAGAAAGGTTTCCCGAGAATAATTGGAATCTCTCGGTCAGCTTCACAATCAAGAACAATAAAATTCGCTGGAAGGATGAATTTATCCACTTTTACCAAGACATCCTCAACTATTCCCTGAGGATACGCCAAACTTCTATCAGCAAGTTGCAAAGTAACCGTGGTGGGCCTTGCTTCACCCAACTACAACTTCTTGAAAATGGATAAGGGCATCAAATTAATGCTAGCTCCCAATGTGACATGGAATGGTAAAACTTATAGGATCTCCCTTCTTTTGCGGCAACTCCTTAATGAAATCTGAGCTACTTTTTGTCAATGCCACCACTTCATGTTCTTGAAATCTTCTTTTTTTGGAGAGTGCATCTTTCATGAATTTCGCATATTTGGGCATTTGCTCCAAGGCTTCCAGAAGAGAAATATTGATATGCAATTGCTTAAAGGTATCTAAGAACTTCTTATATTGAGTATCTTCCGTTTGCTTCTTGAATTGTCTAGGGAAAGGTAGCGATGGAATCTGAGTGCTTGGTTGCATTTTCTTCCCTATTCTTATGCTCCTTATCATCCACCCTTAGTTCTTCTGCACCATCCTCCTTAGAGGAAGAGGTCCCTTCATCTTCTGCCTCAAGGGGCGTCATGTTAGGTTCAGAAACATTTGATAAAACTTTACCACTCCTTAAGGCAATGGCCTTGCACTCATCTTTTCCTTCCCTTCTAGGATTGGGAATGGTATCACTAGGGAGATTTCCTCTTGACATAGCATTCATTTGAGAGGTTAGTTGTCCCACTTGCATTTCCAAGTTCTTAATAGCTGTGTCATGCAAAGAGAAAGTGGCCTTTGTTTCAACCCTCTGAGTTTCTTGATTAGCTAGTATTTGAGTTAACATTTTCTCCATCTTGGACTCTTCTTCTTTAATAGGAATTTGTCTTGATGGAACCTGAAATCTGGGAGGTTAAGCAAGCCTTACACTTGACGAAGAAGCTTGATTCAATTTTGGACCTTGACTCCATGAAAAGTTTGGGTGATTCCTCCACCCCGGATTATATATTTGAGAGTAAAGATTGTTTTGTTGACTACCCTGAGCATTGTTCATGTAATTCACAGACTCCAATGTGTAATGACATTATTCAGACAAGTGTCCATCTCCACAATGATCACAAATAGTAGGAGATGACTGTACTGCATGAATTCCTATGGGGTTAGGTTTCTTCATTTGAAGTTTCAAGTTGTCAGACATTCTGTTTATAGCTTCAAGTTGTGCTGCAATATCATTAGTTAGGCTAGAGGATTGTCCTCTTCTCTGAGATGATCTTTTCCCGGATGCATATTGCATGGTGTTGGAGGCCATGTCATCATATAGATTATAAAGCTCATTCACTTTCATCTTCCTAATTCCACCTCTAGAAGCATTATCCAACATTCTTTTTGCATCCTCATCAAGACTGTTCCAAAAAGCTTCCATTAATACATACTTTTTCTATTCATGGTTGAGGCATGTTCTACACAACTCCTTAAATCTCTCCCACGCTTCATGAAATAGCTCTTCAGGTTGCTGCTCAAAATTCAAGATTTCTCCTCTCATGGTTGCTCTCCGGCTTCAAGGAATAAATCTGGCCTTGAATCTGGCCACTCAATCTTCCCATGTGCCAATAGATTGTCTTGAAAGAAAGTTGAGTCATGCCTTAGCTTTATCTTTCAGAGTCATAGGAAACAACCTCAATCTCAATGCGTCCTTAGACACTCCGTTTTGTTTGAAGGATTCACACACATCAATAAACTTGCTAAGATGTACATTGGGATCTTCATTATAATTTCCACCAAACAATCCATTCATCTGCAATATTTGAAGTATAACTTGTTTAACCTCAATGTTTCTAACTTGAATATCTGACATGCAAATACTAGAGTGATAACTCTGTGCCTCTCAGTTGAGAAAGTCATCCAATGTGTAAAGATCATTTTCGGCCATGTCAGCCATGGCAGGTTGAGGAGGCACTTCTGGCCCTGGATTGGCTCTTTCAAAGATATCTTCGATATCCAGAAGGATTTCAAGGCTGTTTGGATACAACCCTTGCATGCACAAGAAAGGTACTTGCAAGGAAAACACTCTAAACAAGTATCAACTAATTACATAAAATTAAAATGCAAATTAACAAATTGAAACTATCTACAATATTAGATACAAGCTCAATCATAATTTACTAATACTAATTTAATGATAAACCAAAGAAATTTCAACTTTCAATCCTCGGCAATGGTGCCAAAAACTTGTTCGCCAAATGGTTTACACCACAAGTGCACGGGCCATGACAAAGTAGTATAAAAAGATTATCATTCCCACGAGAATTGGAGTTGAATTTGGTTAATCATTAAACTTATGCTTTAAACTAGGTTGAGCAGAACAATTGTATATCGAAGTTGAGTGTAAAAATAACTTTGCAAATTAATTTATAAAGGGAGTTAAGAAATCCTTTTTGACTTCAAGCATATAGGAGATCTAGGATTATCTCTCCCCTTGTATTTCATAGCACAAGAACAATCTCCTCTCACAAAAATGACCAACAACTATATGTGCTAGTCTGGTGATCAAATACTACTTGAAAAAGCTTTCTCAAGTTAAAAACAAGTGTTTAATTCTATTAGTTACTCAATCTCTCTCACAACCAAATAAATCCCAATTTCAAACTCAGATCCAAATTTGACTACACAAGGTTAGTGAGTGTATCTCTACCTCACCAACAAAACCATCCATTCAATACCTAAATTTCAAGTTCTTGCATGATTTAAGTCAAGTTTAGTACTCAAGCTAACTCTCTCAAGCATTACTCAAGCCAACAAACAACTAATTGGTGGCTAATCAACCAGAAGCATTAAAAATGGAGTAAAATCAACACATATATGTCATTAATCAATGGAAGTAGAGGAGAATCAAGTGTCAATCCATACAAGGGTTCAAAATAATCCTAGAACAAATGTCTAACTACTCATACTCAGCCACAAGCTTATAAAACACTAAGAAGTCGAAGCCATGGCAGAATACAAGAGAAAGAGAAGGAGAATATCAGAAAAACCGATAGAAATGGCTTCAAATCTCTTTAAAACTTCAATCTTTGGCTCTAACCACTTCTCCAAACTCCAAACCCTAGCACACCAACTCCCCAAGCTGCCAAGAAGTCGGAGTGTGTCTTCACTTGGCCGAAAATATGGATATATGAAGCCCTAGAGTCTGTCAAGCCTCTAAACGCAGGGTTTCAGTAAACCATGGTTCGCCGCGGCTAACATATTCTTCGCTGCGGCGAAATGCCCTTTGGTTTTCACCAGCGTCTCTGTTCAACAATTGGTCACGGCGAACATGTGAATTGGCTGTGGTGTAATACTCTCTGTTTGCACTCTCCTCCATGCAGGAATTGGCCGCGGCTAACGTAGATGATTTGGCCGCAGCGAATCTAGCAAAACTTCCAGTATATAAATTCTAGCAATTAATTTTGAAGTCTAATAATATCTGCAAAAAGTATGAAGTCATAAATGTACCAAAATATTCCTAAACTAAGATTGAAATTTGCATAATTAAACTAAAAGTGAGTTAGTTAAACTTAGTTATAAAAAATGCATATTTTCCTATTTTGAGTATAATCTATATACAAAAATACACCAAAGGATATGCACAGTTTAAAAAAAATATGCTGAAAAGGCATGAATTTAGAGAAGTTATCACCTATATTCTTGATGTGGTTTAAGAAGGTGAGGGTGGTACTTTTATATATGCGAACGAAGGTCAAGACAACCAATCAAAATGAGAGTCATGTTTCAAGACAACTGACTTTTTCTTTTTGAGCATGTTCTTTTGACGTGTCCATCTTCTATTACTCGTGACGAACTGCCTCCCCTTCCCTTTATTTCTTTCTTTCTTCATAATGAAGGTTCAACCCTTTTTCTCTTAGGTGTAAATTTTCATATTTTTGTTATTAATTTTTTAATTAAAATATAATAAATATATAGTTTTTACTAAATTTATGATTTAATTAAAAATAATACATTTATTTTTTTATTATAAAAAAATTTAATAATAACATTTGAACTTTTGAGGAGTGATAGGTGTGACTTGTGAGGATGGATGGAATATATAAGTTTGGATCATACTTTTTTTTTTAAGGAAAAAAATAAATATAAAGTATGAGAAATCTATTATTGAAGCAAATTTTATAAATTTAAATGAGACTCATCGTTTAAACAAATTTCATATATTTTATACTTATTTTTTAAAAATTAACCAAAAAAAAAAAAAAGAGAATGCGAACTCGGACTATGTAAATTTCTGGGAAGGCGAATAGAGGCATGCAATAACTGAGTTTTGATTAAATTTCTGAGTTGGTGTGAACGCAGGTAAGAGATCGATTATTAATATTTCATTTGAGTTTAATTTCTATATGTTGATAACTGAGAAATAGTTGGATGCATACAAAAATTAAAGAAACGCACGAATTACTAACAGGCTCGTGACAGTTCATGGTTGATACTTAATTGTGAGAGGGTAGAATTATACTAGGCAATTTTGTGCAATTGATTTTGTCAAACTGTAACTCTAACATTAGCAGTTGCAGCAGGGCTAATTCATGAAGAGTCCTATTTTTGACAGAAGTTTTTTTAAAATAATTTTTAAGCATATCCAAACTGACAAAAAAAAATTAAGGGAAGAAATGGATCTGGTTATTGGTTGAAGAAGATGAGAAGGTGGCGTAAGTGGCTTAATCTGTAATGTACTGCACACTTTCTTCTTCATGATCACCCCTTCTCTCCCTCTCTCTTTTGCTATCCATGAATGGATTTGGAATAAGGAAAAGAGAGCCAAGGACTTTTGAACAAGAAAATGTGCAATGAACGGAAGCCAAGAGTTTAATTCAATTAAGAGGAAGGGACCAAGTATTTAAGGTTATGCTTAATACGTGAGAAGGAAGATTGAGAAAATGAAGAGAAAAAAGAAAGAAAAAAAGATAAGGGAGATAAAAATGTTATTCTTGTTCCTAACATAAAAATATGATGGAAATGTTAAAAGCATAAGTCAATAAGTCAATAAAAAAGTAGGTTAATGAAATTAAGTAATTAAAAATTAAAAAAAAACACTAATGAAAGCCAACGGTTGAAAATATTTTTAACCAACAAATTTAACTATTTTTATATTATTAAATATATAATTTACTTATAAAAATTTATTTACTTTATTTTAAATATTATTTTACAATATATGTAAGATTTATTTGTAAAATATTATATATATATATATTGATACAGATTTAATAAAATATATATTTAAAAAAATAATTCAATTACAGTAAAACTATTAACGTGTAATCTGTTTTTATTATGACTCAGTGAATTCTAAAACATTAGTATTTACTAAAATCACCTTTTAATTTGGAGGAGAAGGGTATATGTTGTTTGTGGCATATCTTAACCAAATTTTTTTGGATGGGCTCGCCATATGCTTGTATTGTGTTTGAAAAGGCTTATTTGTCTTATTAGGAGCTTTATCTGATTTTGATTTTATTATTACTTCGTCTGATTTAATAATACCATTTGATATAGTGACTGCTTCTTTAAATGAAAGAAATTGACCCGATGTAACCAAACGATTATTTTTATGAAACTTTTATATCAAATTACACAAGAATTTTATTCGAATATTTTATGAATATATAGAATAAAACTGATAAAGATAATATAATATTGAATAATTTTTTACTTTAACTAATTAGTAATTACTAACTTGTTATCAACTGAGATCGTATTCTCATATTATAATTATATGATTGTGGTACCAATGATAGTTTATATAAAAATATTGAACTTTAAACCCTAGACTAAAGGATCCTGACAGATCGGATAAAATCCAATGTAAAGAAAATCGGACCGGACCGGCCGGTTCGACCGGTTCGACCGGGAACCGGTCCCTGGTCCGGTTCGGTTGAGTTAGAAAACTGGTCAAGTAAAAAATCGGTCAAGAACCGGTCAAACCGGTCAAAATCGGTAAAAAACCGGTCAAAAAACCGGTCAAACCGGTTTGAAGCAAATTTTCTTTTTTTTTTTTTAATTTTTTCTATATAACAGAATAATTCATTTTAAATAATTTTAACAAATTAAAAATAGAAAGTAATAAAAAAGATGAGGGGGTTGAAATATGATTTTTTTTTAAAAAGAGAATATAAGAGAAATAAAATGTGTATAATTAATTATTTTTTATATTTACTTTTTATCATATTCAATTTCCTAATAATATTGCTCTAAAATATCAAGATACTTAGCTAAAATTATTATTTATTATTTTATTTTTTAATAATAAGTAGAATCTTAATATTATTTAAAAATTTTAAAATTTTAATATTAAATATTCTTAATTTTTATTTTAAACTAAATATTAGTTTTTGTAATATCTTAAGAAATGTTAAATTAGTAATCAAATATTTAAAATTTACTAATATTTATTTGTTATATTAAAATTTTAATACATAAAATTTTTTTAAATAATATATTTAATTATCACCGGTTCGACCACGGTTCGACCACGGTTCGATCAATGAACCGTGAACCAGTATCTCCACCGGTTCAATGACCGATCCAATTTTAACAACGTTGATAAAATCAGAAATACGCATTCTCTCGTACCGCTTTTTCCACACATAATCATATGGCTTAGTCTTCCTTTTTTTTTTTTTTTTTACTCAAATAAAAGACTCATTGGCTTCAAGCGCAAGGGAATGCTGGACATTTGGTATCTCAAAATTGATTCAAAATTTATAAAACAATCACTGTTCCTATCTCTCCTTAGTTTTTTACAAAAATAAATTATAGCTGATAAAACCTGGTCAATTTATAAAATTTTGCAAACCCAAATGAATTCATTTCTTAAACAATATAAACAGATTAATAAACTGACATTATATAAACAAGCAGAACCAAAAGAAAGAACCCTCAACATGATTTCATTTCTTAAGCAAAATAAGCAGAACAACAAGAAGAACTCAAAATAAGACAATAAAATAGGACAGAACAAGAGATAGTGTCCTTTAATATCTATTTGCGCAAGTTGCGAAAGTAGCGTCCAGGGTCTTCTTCAAAGTCATCTCTGAAAATGCGTTGGCCGTCGTTCCTACCTGGAGGTTTCATTGTTTTTCTGCCCTTATTAGAACCTGGACCAGAACCAAACCCAAACACACTACCAACGATGCCAATAGCAGCAGCAGCTAGAAGAGCTACACCAGCTCCAACAGCAAAATTACTAACCTCATCATTTTTTTCGGTTCTACCTTCCTCTCTCCCAGTATGAGTGCTCTCAGATCTACCCATTCTTCTACTTCAGAAAAACCTTCTTTGATATGATGTGGTTTAAGGAGGGGGGGGGGGGGTGCTTGTATATATAATAAAATCTGGGAAGGTGTATGGAGGAATGCAATAAGTAATAACTAAGCTTTTAATTATGCATGTAGGGGCATTGACGGACGGTTTAAATGGGCTGTGACATAGTGGGAACGCGTAGACGATAAAGCTGCCAATAGATTGTGCAGACTTAAAGTGCACGCTATAGTTGGCTTGCACATTAAGAAAATTTGCATCCCCGCGCAGTTTCTCTTCGAAAATATTATAGGTAATTTCAAAAGGAGAAAATTATAGAATATATAAAATTCATTTAAACAATGAGTCCTATTTAAATGTATAAAGTTTCTTTGAATAGTAAACTCTACATATTCAGTATCTATCACTTTGTGTCTTCAGAAAGAAATTGAAAAAATTTATTTTCTAAAAATCTAAGTTAATGCTATGATGCAAATTAAATCCCTTGCATTTAGTAAATTTGGTGAAAGAAAGATGGAGAAAGAGAGCGAGTAGGGAAAGAATGTGTGCATGGAAGCTGACTAAATGGGTTTCACTTACCCTTTTTTTTTTTTTTTCTTACTCTTTATCTCATCGAATTCACTTGTTACATTTAGTTACTTAATACTGGATATCCACATTGTTCTTTAATGGAGCAAAGAATGTGCAGAAAATATTTGAATTTGTTGTAATTAAAGTATTAAAAAATAAAATTGCATATTTGACCATTTAATATAATTTTCGTGTAAGTATTATAAATTATAGATTAACTATATTTATTATTCTTTTTAACATGGGATACTCGCAGTTTTAGAGATCAAAGTTTAAAACATTAGACTTATCATAATTTTTAAAAAATTAAAATATTTGTCATGAATTATAACTTTACTAATATCTATACTGTGCATATTGAAAATTGTATTGTACTTCAGTGAGGACACATTTGAAATTGGAATGTCGAGAAGGATGCTCATTTTGTCAAGAAAAAGGTGCATCAATCAATCATACTTTTCTATTATATCTTTTTTGCTAAGGTCGTATGGTTTGCTTCTCCTTTAAGAATGAGGGTTCGTTTGGTACGTGAAATAAATTTTGATTTAAAAAAAGAATGGAAAAGGAAATAAGAATAGAAAGGAATTTTAAGATCTAAATTTTGTTTAGTATAACCTAAGAATGAATGAAAAAAAAATATCTTTTTTATATTTGGTTAGATAAAAAAAAGAGAGATATGGAAAGGAAAGAGGACCAAAAGACTATAACATCCCTAAATTAAAAAATAATTTTTTAATTAACAGTTGAAAAAAAAAATTATAGGAGAGTCCTAATTTGCACAAGTTGTAGCCAAGTGCATGAAGAAATTGCCTCTATCAAAGAGCTCTGTCTATTGTCGTAGAATTCCAACATTGATTGTCAACTTCTTCAACTCACGTTACAACAATTATTTTCTCCATCTGTTGTTGAAGTCCCTTCTCCAATGTAGCTTCTCTCTCAATCAATCTTGCTTCAGTTAAATACGCAGTTGCCTAGGAATTTATTGTTCAACCTCAAGGAAGAAGCTACAAGGGAGTACTCGTCGCAATCTATGTTTGTCGACTGTGTGCACAAGCTCCGATGGCTTAAGAAAGAAGAAGACTCGACAGGAAAGGTCAGAGTTTTCACGTGATTATGGTGTCCTTTTCCAGTTGAGCTTATTTATAAGCATGATCTCAGCAGTACAAGTGACAAATAAAAGAATAGCAAAATGGTCATCTCAAGTGCCTCTCCCTCGCATCTGTGCACTTTCCATTGCTACAGCTAAGGAGAGTTGTCTCCTTCATTTACTATAATATTTTACACCATGAGAAGAAATCCACCACCACCAAATAGACAAAACTAAAGATGTCATACTCTTTTCCCTTCATTCTCGTCGCATAAGCCTTGTATCAAACACGCCCTGAGAGTTGATTAGCTAAAGCCTCCTAATATTTGAAGATGGATTCAATATTGGTTGAATCTTAATGCAACAAGAATCATAAAGGATAAGACTCATTGAAATATCTGCATAATTACTTTATATGTGATATGGTAGTGCTACAATTGAAAAATCGTTGAAAATAGATATTGTGACCTAGAGTTTGCGATACAACAAACTAGGAGACTTTCATATCAATATTGTCTACATGAAGCTTATTTAAAGAACTTGCAAGTGCCAAGCAAAAGCATTCCTATATGGCAAGGTCTTTTCCTGCAAGAACATTGGTACATCTATTGTTGGGTAGCTAACAAACTCCACATTAACAGAATCGTCAAATCTTAATGCTTATTTGGTTTAGATAGAGTGTGGTACAAGCTTGGGATTATAGGAATAAATTTCATATCCCAAAAGCCAAGTTACTTTTAGAAGCGATTTGACAAGGTTTGAATTTTGTCTCTCGCAAAAGATTGTGACTAATCCTTCTGACTTTTTAATTATTCTTCTGTTTTATAAACATGCTTAATGTCTCCAGATGCATGATCAAACTCCTGTACCATTATAGCTTATATATTTAGATATTCTGACTCTTCTAGGACGATTTTTATTATTTGTTGTTGAAATAACCTTAGAGCGCTTAAAAGCAAGTTTCATGGAGTTTTGTAATGGTTGTCATAATTTAGGTTAGTGTTTGGTACGTAATATTATCCCAAAAAAAAAAAGGAAATAACAATGTTGACAAGCTTGAAAATTGTACACATAGAACTTGAATTGATATAGAAAACAAACTTAATACAATGAAACATTTCGTGCAATAAAAAATAAGTTTAGGAATTAAGATGAAAGATGATTTTGTTTTTTTTGTAAATTATATAGTTATAAAAGAGAGATTTTCAAAAGTTTCACACAAACTAAATTATTAATAAGTTTTATAACATAAAAGAATATTACATTTAGTTTTGATAAATTATTAAAAAAAGTACATTATGTGTACTATTTAACTTAAAATTTTTATATGTATAAACATTTTTTTTTTTACTTTTTGTCCCAATTTGGATTAGTTGTAAGATAAAAGATCTATTATTATTATTATTATTATTATTATTATTATTATTATTATTATTATTATTATTATTATTATTATTATTATTATTATTATTATTATTATTATTATTAACTGTGAAATGGTTGGATATATGCAAGCATTGAAGGAGAGTGCAAATTAGGAATAAGCTCTTTTGTTGTGCAGTTGATAATTGATTGAGAAGGTAGAATTATTATAAAGATATAGTGGCTGTTTGGTATACAACTTTTTTTTTTAATAGAAAAGGAAAGCGAATATTGATTGAAATGGAATGAAATTAATTGCATTTAATCTAATATGAAAGGAACAGAAATGCCCTTCTATATATATATTTGGTAGGACAAAAATAATGTACAAGTAAAATGTATGTGATAACAAAATATCAAAGTGCCCTTATTAAAAAAAGAAAAAAATAAATTTTTTTGGCCCTTAGGAGATATAAGCATGACAAAATAGACATATAAATAATAAATATATATTATATATATAACTTTTATCATTAATAAAAACATAAAATAAATATTTTATAATACAAATACATGAAAATAAATTTAATATTTACTTGATTTTATAAAAAATACAAGTTAAAATATTTAAATAAAATATTTTAAAGTTTAAAAATAAGATGGTATAATGATAATTAATAAAATAATAATAAAATAGAAAATGAACACAACAAACTACAATGCCGTGTTTATGCTTATCCATTGGCTGCCAGGTCACCTTTTTTTTTTCTTTTGCGCGATAGAGAGGTATGGTGAAGGTGAAAAAAAATTACAAAAAAAGTTTTCTATTATTTTCCTGTAGCACAAACCCAGATGAAAGGAAGCTAGAAAATGGCATGGAAGTAGACTTTCTCTTTCATTGGCTACCAAACACAATTTTACAAAGGAATTTATTTCATTTTCCTTTTCCTGCATTCTGCCAACCGGGCCATAAATGAAAAAAGAGTGATGATACTATATTTTTAAAATTTTATATAGTTTTAATTATGATATAATAATTATTAAATATAAAATAATATTTTATTAAATTATTTAAAATATTGACTTATTTAATAAATTTTAAAAGAATTAATTTGATTTTTATATAATTAAGCACTATAATTATAATACTAAAAATATTAAAATTAAAATAAATTATTTTATATTTCATAATTATCATATCACAATTAAAAAATATAATATTTTCGAGAACATTATATCATCACTATTAAAAAAAATTAGAGGAAAAATTTGAGAATATCTAAATCCAAATAATTCAATCTCTTAATAAAATTTATTATCATGAAGTTACCAAAGATAGCCAGCAATGCTACGCTGAACCGGGAATCATCTGAAGTGATGATCTCCAGAAGATTTCTAAAGTGTCTCACATTCTTTCTTCTGTTTTTTTTTTTTTTAAATTCTTATTAATTTCTTCTAATGAAAACTGAAGAGAAGGACACTTCAGAGAATCTGTTCTAATATTACGCTTTGACATCAAAGGTGGGTTTCTTATGATTTATTAAATGTAGTATCTTATAATAACAAAATAAAATTAGAAAAAAATTAAAATTTAAACAATAATTTGTGCTAAATCATTGATCTTAGATTTTCTTCTTTTCACACGTAGCTTAGGTATAGTATAAATTTCAAGAGACTTACTCGTACGAACTACAACTTTCTCAAAAAATACCAGCTAAATAAATTTACACACGTCAATACTAGATAGTTTTATAAATCCTTGAATTTAACTCAATCTTTGTGGTACGAGAGTTAATAATACTCCCTTTGTTCCAGATAAATGAGTGAATTGAGGACTAAAACCCGTTAAGCTCAAATATTAACATATGCCGAATATAATAATACTCCTTCACAATCTTTACACATTGTTGTCTATTTCTGTATTAGCCTGCTATAAATTTTTGGAGAAAGGAAGACCTAACCAAAACAATAATTGAAATGAAAAAGAAAAAAAAAAAAGGAAAAAGAAAAAGCTATAAAGCGAAGAGCCTCCACCACCAGCAACAATATTTGAATGAAATTAAACGACCATGATCAACAGAGTAAAATATTTGAATGAAACACAGCGACATGCTTTCAGTAAATAAGCTTCGCCAATAATTCACAAATCCACGACCAAAAAGAGCAAAAATCTAGACCGCTCAACCTCTAGAAGTGAACAACATCAGATCTTATGTAACGGTTGATTTATCGCAATGCAAATGTAATTTCTTGACATAATATGTATAATGTTTATTATGTTTTTATAATAATTATTTTATCTATCAAATTAATATTTTAAACATTAAATTATCTTTTTAGAAGTAAGGGTATTAGAGTTATTTTTTATCCTATTTATTCATTTTTTATATTTTTTTTATATTATCCAACCAAATTAAAGTATTTGAGACCTCAAATGTTAACTCACTAATTAAATAAAATATGTTAATTCTTTTAGAGTAAATTACACTAATTTTGACTAAATCATAGTTAATAATTTTCTTGTTTTAAAAATCGCTTGATTCTTCAAACATTTTGATAAATATTGCCATGTGTACTAATTTTATAATAAATTACACTAATTTGTTTTTTGTTTTTCGTTGATGCAAAATGTGATGTGCCCTTTTTCTTCTTCTTCATCATCACCTCTCTTTCTCTCTCTCTCTCTCTCTCACACACACACACACACCAATGACTATTGTACAAGAAATGGTGCAGTAGAGACATAAACCACGAATTCAATTCAATTAAAAGGACGGGACTACTAAAGTATTTAGTAGTCTTGAAAAGACTAAAAGCACAAGTCAATTTGTCAAAAAGTAGGCTAATAAAATTAAGTAATTAAAATAGGAAAAAAAATAATGAAAACCAACGGAAGAAAAATGTTTTATGCAACAAATTTTAAGAATTTTTATATTATTAAATATATTATTTATTTATCAAAAAAATTATTTAATTTATTTCAAATGTTGTATTATAATATATATATATATATATATATATGTATAATTTATGTGAAAAACATGATATATATTTATACATTTTGATAAACATTTAATTAAAAATATATTTCAAAAGAAAAACAATACTAACAGAAGGTTATGGGCCAAACCCACGATAATCGAGTTCGTTGATTTTCATAGCCCTAGCTTAGGTTTGAGCCAGATCAGAGTTTTAGAATGTTAAAGGGTTGCTCATGCACTATTCAACAACAACCTTATTTTAAATTCAAAAAATAATTTTTTTATGAAAAAAATTGACTTTAACTAATTACTGATCCGATTGTCAACTGAGATCTTATTCTCAAACTAAGTAAAAATTTCTAACTTCAAACCCTAGATTAATTAAGCAAGCACACTAGAATTATCGTAAAAAAAGGGAAATCTTTTTTTTTTCACCATCTCAAGCTGTTTCAGAATTCATAAAACGATCACTGTATTTCTCTCTCTTCAGCTTAAAAAAAAAAAATTGCAACTGTTAAAACCTGATCAGTTCGTAAAATTTTGCAAACTGAAGTGAATTCAGTTCTTAAGCAAACATAAACATGTACAGAATAACACACTCACATTATATTGTCAAGCAGAACCAAAAGTAAGCAACAGATTAACCAAAGGGAAGAACCCTCCCATGATTTCAATTCGTAAGTCACATATATAAACGGATCAATAAGAAAGAAACCTCAAAATAAGACAATACAATCGGCCAGAACAAGAAATAATGTTTCTGTGTTGATCTTATTTAGATTTAACTGGCAAGATCTTGATCGCCTTCCTTCATGTGTTCTATTTGCGCAAGCCACGATAGTAGGAAGCAGGGTTTTTTGTAAATTCATCTCTGAAAATTCGTTGGCCGTTCCTACCTGGAGCTTTCATTGTTTTTCTGCTCTTTTTAGAACAAAGACCAAACAAACAACCAATACCGATAATAGCAGCAGCAACTACAAGAGCTATCCCAGATAGAGCAAAATCCATTCTTCTACTTCAGAAAACGGCTTTGGATTCCCCTTCTTTGCTACTCTGAACGTGGTTTAACACTATACCCACACACACACACACACACACACATTTCCTTCCCAGGGTCCCAGTCTTTATTTATTTTCTTTTCAAGTTGAGTAATATTATCATGCTCTCCAAAAAATAAGGGGCTGACCCTGTTTTTTTTTTTTTTTGTCCTTTTTTTTTGTGGTTATCATGTTGTGTAGCATACAATAAAAAAGTCTTTTTCTTTTCTTTTCTTTTTTCTTTAAATTACAATGTGTGTTTCTTATTTGTCTCAGGGAAGATTATATTTTTTAACCATTATAATTTTACATAATTTTTAATTTAGTTTTTATAGTTTGAAAATCTATAATTAGATCTTTATAATTTAAATAATTTTTAATTTAACTCCTCTCATTATAATTTTGTTAATATTTTGTTATATATATATATATACAAGTTAATCTTATTTTATTATTTTTATTTTTATTTCTTTTGTTAATAAAAATTATATATATTTAAAGTGTTAAATCAAATACATAATTAGTTACATTAATCAAATTTAATAAAATATTTACAAAATTTCAATAATATAGGTTGAATTAAAAATTTTGTAAAATACAAAAATTTAATTACAAATTTTTAAATTATAAAAACTAAATTAAAAATTAAATAATGGTGTAGATGAGGACTAATGGTCGTTCACATGCATCATTCTTGAGTAAGACGTATTATGAAGAGTGCCACGCGGGAACCAAGGTCAAGAAAACTACCAATCAAAATGAGAGTCAGGTCCAAAGGCTATACAACTGCCTTTTGCTTTATGAGCACCTCCTTGTCGGTTTCTATGACGTGTCCATCTTCTGTTGCTCGTGATGAACTGCCCCACACCCCTAACTTTCTTTTCCATGATGAAGGTCCATTCTCTCTTTCCTATCTTTTATTTTTCATATTTTCTCTTTTTTTTTGTCTTTTCAAATTTACCAAAAATAAAAAAATAAAACTTCAAAATATTTTTGCTTGTGTGTTGTTTACATGAACATCATGCGGGTATCATACGTATACATATATATATATATAATTGGAAAAAAAAAATCTTAAAGTTCTTGTTTACAAAATTATTTATAAGATATTGGCTTGCTTCAAATTACATACACAAACCTTTTCTTTTTCCTTTTTTTACTTCTATCCACTTTTTTTGGCTACTTTATAGAAATTCGTGCAAAGCACAAGGCCTACTTTATTGGGTTGTAAATTATTGAAAAGGTGTGCAGAGACGTGTATGGAAAGGATTCGTGTTGTGCCTGCTTTGCCCCCATACAATAGGTTTTTCCTTGTTCTTTTTTTATTTTTAAACTTTTTTTAAATATAAAAGTTGATAAAGACAATTTTATCGTAACATAAATTATCCGTACAAAAATATTCATGCCGTACAATAATTGGGTTTTAATTAAATTCTTGACTTTGGTGAGTGTAGATGAGAGATCTATTTTATTACTATTATTAACTAATACATAATTCGTGTAATGAACGTAATGCTATGATAAATTAAAATTTAATATATTAAAATTTACATATTTGTCTTATATATGAGATATTAGTTATATATATAATAAAATAAGGGCAAAACATAGTTACTGTTATAGATAAAAATTATGCATCGCATTAATGGATAGTTAATTATAATAATAATTATATTATTACGAGGGTGTTAAAAACGAAATATACTTGAAAACCAAAAAGAAATAGAAATTTAATATTGATAGAACACCAAGTATCTGAAAAATAAAAAACTCCATGGAGAGTTACAAAAAATTTTAAACCAAGTCTGTAATAAGGGTTCGCCTAATGGACTATGATTGCAAGACACATAAGTCCATTGCATAAAACATTAACCATATTGCCACACCATTATATCCTAACAAAATTCTCTGCATACATAGTTGGCAAAGCGGTAGCGGAGAAATCCATTTGCAATGGGGTTGTTAAGCCTCCTATTTTTGACATTCAAGTAATACAAATTATGCGAAAGATCTTCATCTGCTCGCTTATCGTAATTGTCCTTATATAGTATAACATTATCAGCAACAACATATATGAGATGTTATTAATATTTTTAAAATTAGATCAATCATTGAAGTAATAAAGATATTAATTTACAATTTATTGATTTGATTATAATCAAATTGATAATAAATAAGTATTTTTTTAATGTTATATATAAAAATTTTGTGACAATAAATAATAAAAAAAAAACACTAATAACAAGCCTTTCATAAAATTTTGTGAAATGGCTCACAAAAAACCTAGATTATATCTACTCTTGATATGAGAGTAATATGTAATTTGCATTATAAGAAAATAACGAAATTTTCATAGAATGTCTCCATAAGAAAAATCTCAAAATTTGTTAAGAATTGTGGTTTTCGCAAAAATTTTCATAGATTTTGGGTAATAAAAAAATAATCATAAAATTTACAACTCTAGCAAATATTTTTTGGGAGAGCGTTAAAAAAATTATGTGAGAATTTTTTTTTAAAAAAATAATGATGAAATTTGTGTCTTCTTTTTTTTGCCAAATTCTTATAGTAATTTGCCCTGAGAACAAAGAAATTTAAAAAAAAAAAATTGTGTTATCACAGTTTTTACTATGAGTCATAAAAAAAAGTTTGCAAATCAAGGCAATTTTTCTCATGGTAAATTATTGTGAGAATACAATAAAAAAAATTTTTGGGTTATGAATTGTGACAAATTTTTCCAATGCTCTCACAATTTTTTTATTGTGAAAACACAAAAAGATGTTAAATTTGTTTGTATTCTTACAATAAAATATCGTGTGAGCATAAAAAAAATTCAAATTTGCAGCATTTTCACATAAAAGTTTTGTGAAAATGTTATAAATGTTTTGTTATTTACATTGCATTTTGCTAATAACTCTTATTTAAATAATAATTCTTGTTTAAATAGTCAAGAAACACAAATTACACACTTTAAAGTTTCAAAAATTGGAGTTAAACCTCACCATTTCTTGAAGGTTTTAAGCTAGAACCTTTTTTCCTACTTTCTTAGATACTTAAAACTTTGTCGTCAAAATGCATATGCCATGCTAAAAATTGACCAAAATAGTCCTCCATAAGCATGACAACAATGATAGTGATTTTCATAGCATAGAGGAAGAATGAGACCTAAAATTTATTTCACAAGTCCATAATCCCCTAAATCTTTTTCAATTAGTTTTAAATACCTAATTAAACAAGTCCCTACCTATGGCTATGTAAAACCATGAGAAATATCAAGACTAGAGCATTGCACAATACCTACACCTTACATAAAAACCATGATAGCAAACATACCTTAAAAATAAAAAAATTTCAGGTTTTCAACTCTCAAGTGGCATATCACAATTTCATTCCACCACTTTAAACTATTTATAAATCCTTGGAGCAACTTTTAAATGTCTAAAGCAAATTATTAGAGCTCAAAAATCTTAGCCATGGGTCCTCAATCAAAATATAACTACTTCAAACCTCAAAGTGAGTTTTCAAAGTAGCTTATAACTTGGATTCTACATATTTAAATTTTGCAATTTAATTTCCATTTACCCCAAACCACTTCTACTCACCCTAGTTTACTAAATTAAATTTGCTAAAGGTGTAAAATCTTGAAAAGCAATTCAAATGGTCATAGTGTCCTTACCAACCACTTTAATTCTCTTAATGGGACATAAGTGTATCAAATTGGGGAATTTAGGTCTATTTCTTGCTAAATCTATCCAAACACATTATGAATAACATGTTTAATCTATTCAAACCATAAAAACTCCAAAAGATTGACAAATAATGAAAATGACCCCACAAGACCCATTTTTAACCATATAGTTTATGAACTCATAATGTATCACTTCATGCAACTTTGTACCAAGATTATTTTCTTCAATGTATGTATATGTATATTCAACTATATACATCGTTCAAAAGAGTTATAAGTCAAGCTATCTCTGTTTACAACAAAACATACATATAGCTTTACTAAAATTGTCTTAGCTTAGCATTCATTCATATTCATGCTTCAATCCTCCAAAAATAAGCTCTATGGCCTTAACTTGGATATGTGAGTCATATATATACATTACAAGAGGACTATTTGCATTAAAAGTTATTATATACAAATAGCAAATGAAATTCATAATCATGCATAAACATACTAGTTCAAAGAAAATACACAGAAAAAGGTAAGCAACCACCTAGTACTTAGCTAATCCTTAACAAGGCAAGGCTCAAAGTATGTAGCAAGGGAATATAAGTATTTAGTCACACAACAAATTATAAGTAATTAATATACTTTTTATTATTCTTGTTGTACATAAGTCAAACTTTTTCCATTTCAATGAACCAAGCAAAATTAAATCAAAAGCTATATACCCAATTCAAGTTTCCATGTTCTTCACTCCTTAAACTTGGGTCTCAACACCTTATAAGTTCCTTCTCACTTTTCCAAACCACAAACAAGATTCCTAAATAAAGCTGTTGACCAATAAATTATAATTCAGAATGTTGCACTTATATAAATGGTGAAATTTAAAGAATTCAAACTTGTAGTTAAGCTTACTATTGATAAACTTGCTCCTTCTTCATTCATGAATGACTTTCAAGATACTAAAAGCAATTTTCTTCTACCTTTATTTAAGATTTTTTGCCAACAACACAAATAAACAATCATCAAACTTCAATTCCTTCATTCAAATACTAATAAATAAACTAAATTAAAGACTCCATTTACTAGCCTTAATTTTCACTTTTCAAGTTTCTATTTCAATCAAAGAAGGAAAACTAACAATGACATATATTTTCATCAAATTCTAAATTAAAAAGCTTGAAGAAACCAAAATTTTACCTAGCAATTGTAATCATTTCCTAGCACCTTCTTTAATTGATTACAAGCTTTAATTCAGATATGTCTATCTTCTTCTTCATAAAAACCATAGCCAAGAACACAATCAAAGCTTCAATGGAGAATTTTAATTTAAAACAACATACAATAGGTTCGAACAAAATAGAACTTAACTCACTTCTACTTCCTAATTCCATTCTTCACCAAAACCGCCATCTATGTCTATTGCTCTTCACTTTCATGGCTGAATATTATCTCTAATTTACAAATTAATAGCATCTAAACATAGAGAATGATGAATGAAGTAAATTTCATGAATAACTTTTTACTATATAATTAAAAGTAAAGTCATTAAAATGAAGAAAACCTTTTGTTCTCAAATAATTAGTTAACCAAATGTTGATACAACCTTAAGCCAATCAATAGTTATGCTATGGGACTTATTTTTACACAAGAATAGCAATATTAAATATATATCCCTCTTTCAAGCAATTTACTAAACATTTGGTGTGCACACCTTAGGCACTATCATATAAATACATACTGGGATTTAGACCCTACATAAAAGGGAAAAAGGCATTTACATCCTAATAGTTAAATCTTAACAGACCCTTATATTTCATTCTTCCCAACATTAGATCAACAAATTCTTAATTTCAACCATCTTAATATAATTCAAATCTCCAATAATAGAATAGAGCAAAATGAAATAATTTAAACTTGCAACATCCATGGTGACCAAAAGAGGAAAATGGCAAAAAAAAAAATGAAGCAGAAGGAATCAAAGTTCAACCTTGAGAAATTACAAAAAAAGGCATGAAGGCTCCCCTAGACAGCAGAGCTATCGAAATCAATCAAAGTGATATCAAGCATAGGTATTGGGAAGACGCAAAAAGTTGAATTGCGAAGAAGCCATCGTGATCGAGGAGGACATTGGATCGAAGAACCTAAGTTTGCTCTCTTCTCACTTTGTTTCACACACATGCACACATAAGTTGGAGCTTGAAGAACCTTCAAGAGAGAAAGCGATGAGAGGGAAAGAGAAGCATACCAAAGAAATGGGGAACATAGGAAGTCTTTAATGTATTTTTGGGAGTTTTGGAACAAGATAGAGGAAATATGGTATAGGCTTTAGGAGAGATTTTGAGGAAAAAAGAACATAGGGTTCAATTTTTTTTATTTTAATGGTAAATTACTATGAGAATTAAAACACATTTTTCTCTTAAACTTTGCAAAAATTTTTAAAATTCTTATGGTAAAATGTTGTTAGAATTCAAAAAATTATACCATTTAATTCTCATGGTAAAATATTATGAGAAAAGAAAAAAATTCCAAATTTTTTCCTTCCTCATGGCATTTTACCATCAGAGTAGAAAAAAAAAATTTAGGTTTTATTTCTCTATAATTCTCATAGTATTTTTCCACATGAATTAAAAAATATTTATTAACTTTTTTATAATAAAAAAATTCTATGAGAATTATTAATGCAGTATAAGAATAATAAAAAAATTCCAAAGCTTACTTCTCCATAATAATCATGGTATTTTTTTGAAAGAGCTAAAAAATATTTGTTAATTTTTTTTTTCATGAAAAGACTTGGTGTGAATCAATGGCAACTCATTTTTGCCATTTCCCAGCACTTTTGTTATAGCATTTGTCTCAAGATTCTTTCAAAAAATTCTCATGAAAAAAAAATACAAGAATTTATTGTGAGAATTGTGAAATACTTATAAATCATAACAAAGTCCACAAAAAATTTTGCAAGAATTTTTTACTACACAACTTTTGTGAGAATTTTCCGCAAAAAAAATCTTGATTTCTTGTCGTCTTGTACATGTCTAATATAATATTTAATTTAATTTTTTTAATATATTATTAAAAAATTCACAACCTCAATTAAAATAATAATTGTTAACAAGATCATTCGTTATATTGTTAGATTAGTTTGGTACGTCCCAAAACATCCCCCCTAATAGTCACTACACCGCATATGCCGTCTTCAAAACGTCTAGAATCGTGCTAGGATTTATGCTCACTGCTCTTATCTGGAAATATAATTTCTCACCTTTCATGGTTTTAATCGTAGCCATACTTAATGGCGGGACCATCATGACCATGTCCAAGACAAAGTGAAGCCATCTCCAAGCCCTGATTCCTGGAAGCCAGCAAAACATAATCATCTACTTCTTGAGCTTTCAGTTCAATCAAATGCCCAATCACGTTCACCAAGATTAACATTTCCATGAATTCTACAAGCCCCAAGTAAGGTTCTTTCTGCCTTCGAGTTAAAAGTTTGCTTTTCGCGAGTGAAGTTGTTCACGAAATCAAGTTCATTTGGATTTGCTTTCTTCCCATCCCTCACTTCTTATTAGATGCTTCATTTATTTTTGGTTTTATTGCTCCTTTCTTTGTCTGATTTAATAATACCAAAAACAAAACAAAAAATAAAAAGAAGATCTTGATATCCTGGGAAGCAAATATTGTAATAACAGACCACCGATCAAATTGTAAGAAGGTTATAGGCGAACCCATGTGAGCTAGGTTTATTGGATGATTTTAACAACCCTGACTTGGGTTTGAGGCAGATAATAAGAGTCTAATAATGTTAAAGATTAGTTGCTCATTTCTTATCGAACAACAACTATAATTAAATTTAAATATGAAAAGGTATTTACGAGATAATTATATTATTTTTATAGAATTTTTATGACAAATTATACAAGAATTTCATTTGAGCATTTTATGAATATAAACAATAAGAATGATGTAAAGGCAATATAATATCATAGTTGTTGACTTTATCCAATTACTAACAACAACTGAGATTGTATATGATTTTGGTGCCAGTAATGTAAAAATTTCGAACTTCAAACCCTAGATTAATTAAAGAAACACATTAGAATTATCGTAAAACTGGGAAAAAAATGTTTTCATTTCCATCTCAAATAGCAGCAGTAGCTACAAAAGCAGCACCGCCAGCAATGACAATATCACTAAACCTAAGCTCATCACTGTTTTCGGTTCTAACTTCCTCTCCATTCTTGATGTGGTTTAAGGGTGGGGTGGTTCTTGTATATATAGTAAAAGCTGGGAAGGTGTATAGCGGCATGCAATAACTGAGTTTTAATTAATTTTCTAAGTTGGTGTAGATGTAGATAAGAGATCTATTATTAATATTCTATTTGAGTTTAATTACCATATGTTTGATAACGGAAAAATAGTTAGATGCATGCAAGCATGAAAGAGAGCACGAATTACGAATAGCCTCTTGTGTGCTGTGCGCGGTTGATACTTACTTGATTGTGAGAGGTTGAATCATAAAAGGGGATTCGGTGCGACTGGTTTGGCAGCAGGGGTACCTGATTTATGAAGCGATCTATTTTTTAGAGTTTTTTTTTTCCTATGAGATTTGTATATTTCTGGAATGACGTGTGATTAGGTTTGGATGGTGACGTAAGAAATATGTACTGTTCATGTCCTGAACGACAAAAGTCCAAAAAATTTTAACTGCAAAGGAGTCACGGGTTAGGCTTTGATCTCCTGAAATACTTCAAAAAATATCTGCGATGTGATTCTCACTTTTTCTTTTTCTTTTTTTCTCTTCACTTTATCTAAAATATTTCAAGTGATCTGTTTTCGCAACCGGTTTGACTTGTGAGGTCGAATGGACGATGAGTTTAGATGGACCAAGTGCATTTTTTTTATTTCTTAAATTCTTTTTTTTTTTTTGGAAAGATACTCCCTTGTACAATGAAAGACCTATTTGTGACTTTATATGTATTTTTTTCTTTATTTTTTTCAATTTCATAGAGATGTAAATAGAAAGTTTGTAAAATTCATTATTCAAATAAGTCTTATATATTCAAATGAAATCTATTATTTAAATAAGTTTTACATATTCTATATTTATTTTTCTTTAAAATTAACGAAATAAAAGGAAAAAAAATGAAGAGAATGCAAACACAGTCTATATGGGATTATGGAGATGTGTGGCGAGCTCACTGGATGTCATGCGTGTATATATGGAAAAATTTCATCCAAGGGCGTGTTCTCCGTCGAAGGTAATAATAAATTTTGAAATATTTTTATAATATCAAGAAAATCATATTATAATTTTAAAAAATATGAATGATAATTCAGAGAAATATTAGTGATAATTTGGATTTATTAGTCCTTCAAAAGAATTTTAATTTTTAAAATCCTTTAAGTCATTTTTTATAAAATTAAAGCCTTTTATGTTGTATCTTGCCTATATATATTCTACGGTAAATTTCTGGAAGGTGTATAGAGGCATGCAACAACTGAGTTTTAATCAATTTTCTGAGTTGGTGTGAATGCAGATAAGACATCTATTATTAATATTCCATTTGAGTTTAATTCCTAAGAAAACTTATAGTTAAAGACTTAAAAGGTTGAACATATTTATATTGAATATTTTTAAATTTTAAAAGTATTATGCATGATCAAAAAATTAAAAAAAATTAATTTAGGATCTTAAATTTTAATTTTTTATACAGTATAAATTTTTAGTCTTTAAGATTTTAAAAATAATTTTAAAATTTAAGATTTTTTAATATAAATATCTTTAATTTAATATAATCAATTATAATTTTCTCTAAATTCTATATATTGATAACTGATGCACTAATTACGAACTGCGTCTTGTGCTGTGTGTGGTTGATACTGAACTGGGAGAAGGTAGAATTATACTAGGGAATTTTGTGCAACTTATTTGGTCAAGCCGTAACATTAGCTGGTGTGCAAGGCTAATTTATGAAGAGTTCTATTTTTCTGAGAGAAGCTTTAAAAAAAAAAAGATTTATCAATAATTTAAAAAAAATTAGAGTGAGAAACTGATAATTTCTAATTCCAAAAGTCCAACCTCTTGATAGAATTCGTTGCTATTATATTTGATATTTTTTTCATTCAAAAAAATACTCAAGACTCTTTCAATATTTAATAAATATTACAAAAATATTTTTTAGTATTTATTTTCTATCAATAAAATTTAGTTTTTACACAATATTAAATTTTATTTTTATTTTTAATAAAACAGTAAAAACAATTAAATTTAGCTATGTAAATCCACTTAATAATAGATACCACTTTGAACAAAAAACCTCACAATATTTATGAATTTTGCACATATGATGTCTTTCTTCTTTCAAAATTAAAACCGTCAATTTTCTAAAATATTAGAAGTACATAAATTTCACTTTTAGATTACACAATTGAATAATACACAAACATCCTAACATCAAAGCTTGAAGAAAATGAAGAATCACAAATTAAGGGAAAAAAACAATAAAAAAAATTAGCAAGAAGCAGAGTGCCCTTAATTCCATTAATTTTAACTGGCTTGATCTTGATCTCCATTATCCATTTGCGCAAGCCATGAAAGTAACCTGTAAGATCATCTTCAAGACATCTTTTAAAAAGCGTTCGTCCCTACCAGGAGCCTCTCTAATTTTTCTCTTCCTACTGGAATCGAGCCGAAACCAAACAAGAGACGTATTGCTCCTATAGCTGCAATAACTGTAACAGTGGCCACACTAATATCTAAGTAACTTCATCTCTATTTTGAGTTCTCACTTTCTTTCCACCATTGTCGTTGCGCTTTTTGTCTCAGTTTATTGAGTTTTAAGTGCTCTCAAAACCTCTCATTTTACCATGGTAGTTAACCCTTTCTCACAATTCGGAAAAAGGTTAAACGATGATGGTAAGTGGTAATTGTATATATAGTAAAATATGGAAAAGGTGTTATACAACAATTAAGCTTTTTTTTTTTTAATACAATAAGAAGAGATCTTTAGAAATACATTTCTGCACAATTTTAAATTAATGAAGAAGCAAGTTACAAGCAGACACAAAAATACACAGACGTAATCCTACAGCGAAGCCAAGCCTTTAGCCTATGCCTAAAAGTAAAGAGGAGTAGAAAATCACTACCCAGCAAATGATGACCCAAATTTTCAGACATACACTGGATGATTCAGTTCAGTCTAAAAATTTACGCGACCCAGAACTATGCAAGCAAAATTATATAATAATAATAATTTATTTAATATATAATAAATAGAACAAATCATTTTCAATATGATGCAAAAACCACCCTAATACTTAAAAATTTACAACTTTTCTCCCAGAACTGAAATCTAAGCCCAGTAGTCCTAAAATGAGTCCCAACAACATAGCTAACAGCACCAAAACTAAAGCATTTCAAATTTTTTCTACTTTTGCTACACTTGCTCAGCAACCAAAGATATTATATTGAGTAAAATAATAGAGACAAAGGAGCGTTTCGATTCTGCGTATCTTTGCCATCTGAAACAACTCAAAGCAATAATCAAGCTACCGTCAAGATTCATGGCCATATCCAACCATATCCCTTTCTAGAAAGTATGGACCTTAAAACCTAGAAGAAATAGATACTCAACAGTCACCTGAACGAACCTGGAAAAGGTTAGTGCTTTCTTTGAACAAGGGGTCGAAGGTTCAAGACATTAAATATGATCTAGAAAATTCTGGTTACTAATGGCAAATAAATATTGTTGGCCAACTATATCATTGATGTAGAAAAAATCAATAGATTCGGCAGAATTATCTTCAAAATAACAATTAAAGAAATGGAATTAACACCAGAATCTGGTTCTGGTTCTAAAACCAGAACAAGGTTTTCGTGTGAACAAAAGAACCCCTAAGCAGAGTGAAAGAGAAGGAACCAAAAGAGAGAAGAAAGTAAAACTTCCAGTGTCATTTTCCATTTTGTCTGAACTGTTCAATGTACAGAGGAGGATTCATATACTATCACTAATATTTCAATGGCCCACTCAATATGTAGTAGAAGTAAACACAGTAACAGATAAACAGGCTTTATTTTAAACTATCTCTAACAGCCTCTCTCAAACAATTGTCGGATTGAAGCAAGATAAATTTTTTGTAATCCATTGATATTGAGCTGCAGGACCTTCTTTGGAGGTCTAATAAGCGCATATTTTCAGCCTTTTCCCGTTTGCGCAACCTCTGCGCCTCCTCTGCCTGTAAAGACACAAGTATGCCTCATCAGAGTTCAAATCATTTAATTACAATTACACAATGCCATTAAGTTGCAAGAAAAATCAACACATTAAAACGATGCATAAGCACAATGCAAAAGGGCACGAAGAGACCAATATGTACAAACAGCTTGTTCCCCACAAACTACAAATCATGACTTGACACGCTACTTTGCAAGGCGTGTCATAACAGTAAGACAGAAGAAACCATATACATTTCAATTTGTGATCACAAAGGGAAGAGAGAAAAGAAACAGAAAGTAAGACTGTGCTGGTGATTTAACTATTAAGTTTTGACACCGGCAGAAACTTGACAGCAAAGTTGCTCACTGTAAAAAAGGAAAGATATGCAATTATCGAAGTTTCATTGGAATATTACCACTACAGACAATCTTTTGTTCAAAGGCGGAGTACATGAAAACAAGGGAGGATACTCCGCTCATTTATATGATTTGAAGAAAATTATACAAGAATACGACCAAAGAATAAATAGAAAAATAAGTAGGAAACCTTTGCATAAAAGTTCAACAGTTGATATCATTAAATTTGAAAGCCCCAGCAGAAGCCACAAATTGTCTAAATATTAATATTTAGGAGAGAACTAGCATTTACGCCAATTGGCCCCTCTTCAAATTGTAAAACCTTTAGGTTATGTTTGGAAGCTCATGAGAAGATGAAATAAAATGGATATTGTGTGGGAGTTTAACAAGTGGAGAGGGAGTCATTAATAGAGTAAAATAGTTAATAAATTATATTTTTCTAATATTACCCATATAATTAGAATGTGATTTTACCAAATTTTTAGTTAAGGAAAATATAATTGTAATTGTATCACAATTTTATTTCATTCAATTAAAAAAACTCTTAAATAATAGCCCAACTTACTTTAGTTATTTGATTCTAACCCACATCATACATCCAAACACACCTTTAAATGCAAGTGAAATTCATCATAAAATCTATGGGTATAATTGCTCATGGGCAATATTTTGATTTGCAATTGTCTCTACTTAAAAGTCCACTCTTCTTCTATAATTTGCTCATACTCTTTTATCTCCTTAATCCTTTCTCCTTTGTTTAGTATAACTCTCTCATCTGAGTTAGTAACACCATCATCTGGAATATGCAAGGCATCACCTACGTCACATGGTTTCTTATCTTGCACTAAACAAGATCTATCTTGCTTATCTTGCAAATCACTACACAGTATATTCCTCTCCATAGAAATTACTTTAGAATCAGCTGTCACTCCTACTTCAGAACAATTAGAGACTCTTGATTTGCCAATTATTTCCTCAGCTCTGAGGCCAGATTTATGCCACCTATCCCAAGATTGTTGAGACACGACGCCATCATGACTAAAATGTGTTTGATCAAAAGAAGCATAATTAGAATGTGCTTCAGAAATATTGTTGTCTTTATTCTTCAATGCAGATCCATTATTGTCCTCTTGTCTTTCACTTTCTTCTACATTCAAGCCCATATTTTTAGACTCTTTACCACCCATTTCTTTCTTAAACCTTGAACCGCCAGTAACACCACCAGCAAAATTATGACTTCTATAGATTGTGCAGGAAGAAAAATCATCTCTTTTACTTTCTGGACTTTGGGGGTCAGAATTCTGATTTAAGCATTGCATTTCCTCCAAATCTGAAAAAGTTAAATATCTCTTGGTCAACTTTCTGATTAGAACACTTGCAAGAATTTTCAGTCCCAATATTTGATACAATATCAGTAGGCATGCCCATTAGAGCACTACAAGTTCGAGAAGCCCTCATCCATCAAGAAACTCAAATCATTCAAAAGGGTATGATTCAGGTCCAAATGGCTCATGAAGAGATGGCCCATGCTCAAGAGGCCCAAATAGTGCTAGTATATGTCCAAAAACTTCAAAGAGTTCAAAATAATCTCTGTGTTGGACGTCGACCTAAGTTTATAGCCCAAGATCCATATTTGATCAAGATCTCCTTAAAGATGCAAAAGTGGAAGCCCAATGTCTTAAGAAGATCCATGGAGCAACTAAATTCAATATCCAACATGTTGAAGGCCCAATGAACTATACACATACAAGAGGAGTGCTAAAGCCCAATTGGAGTCCAATTGCAAGAGATTAAGAATCATGTGTCAACCATGTGATTTTTAATGAAGCATGAGCATTCCATGTGACAACTTAAAGAAGCTAATTAGTTTTGACTATGACTCTTTTTGAATTTCGTTTTTTTATTATTTTATTATTTTTTGAACTTGGTCAAAGAGCTTATCTTGGATATCAAGTTAAGATTAGTATCCTAATCTAATTAGGATATATATTAGGTATCATTTAAAATATTTTTAATCAGGTTTTAGAGTTTTACTTTAATTAGGACTCTAGAAAATTTTGCCTATAAAAGACTTCCATTGTACTCTATTTTACAGATGAATGAATGAATGAATTTGAGTATTATTCAGTTATTTGTGAGGCTTTTGCTTCTTTGTGTTCTCTGAGAGTTCACGTGACTTATCAAAGGATTGGTCTTCCTTTGTGGCGTCTTGAGGCTAGGGTTCTAAGGGACAAGTTCTCTTAGGGTCTTACCTTTGACCAACAATCTTGTTTTCTAGCCGGTCTCAGGCAAAGTGTCATCTTGTTGAAGGTTCCTAGGACAAGGTTCCTAGAGGGTCTCTCATCATTTGGTATCAGAGCTTTGGTCACTAGTACAAGGTATATCTTTGTGTTTTTTTTTCCTTCCGTTGTTCTTCATACTTTCTTTCCTTCCATTTGTGTTATCTTTTTCATCTTCATCTTTTTCTTCTATCTTCTTCTGTTTTCCATTGTTGTGTTCCTCCATCCTAAAAAAAAAAAAAAAAAAAATTCGAAAAAAAAAAAATTCGAAAAAAAAGGGTAAAAAAAAGAGTGAAAAAAAAGAAGAAAAAAAAAAATTCAGATTGCAGAATTCAAAATTGCAAGTTGTGCTAATTCAAAATTAAAAGCAAGTTTAGAATTAATTTCCTAATTGGAGTTAGTTTCCTAATTAGAGTCAATTTCCTAATTGGAGTTAGTTTTCTAATTGGAGTCAATTTCCTAATTGGAGTCAATTTCCTAATTGGAGTTAGTTTTCTAATTAGAGTCAATTTCCTAATTGGAGTTAATTTCCTAATTAGAATTTGTTTCTTAATTTGATTGCATTAAGTAGCTACCAAATTATCTACTTTCCTATTTGCATTCAAAAAAAAAAAATTCTTTCCTAATTGTTCTAAACTTGAATTGCAAGTAATTTCCTATTCTTAAAGTTTCTTATTTTCAGATTTTTTTTTTTCTTCTTTCCTTCTTTCCTTCTCCTTCCTTACAGGCCTCCCCTTCCTCCTTTTTTTCCTTTTTGTTACACACCTTTTTTTTTTCTCCTTTGTTTGATTCTTTGGGAATTTACATTTTAGGATTCTAGTTTTTTTTATTGCCACTAGTCTGATCTTTTCATTTGATTTGCTTGTGACTTGCTTAGAACACTTGTAAGAAGCAAATTATTGAGTGGTAAAAGGCAAGAGTGCAATTAACATTAAGGAAAAAGCCAAAAAGAGAGTTAAACACGAGTGAACTTATCATCTTTTGAGTGTAAACACGTGAGAAGAGTGCATGAGGTCCTATTCTTTCTATCTTTATTTGACTAACTTTTCAGGTGATAAGATGTCCAATGAGTACAAATTCTTTGAAGAGGCTAACAAAGAACGATTCAAGCAATCTTGTGCAAGGTTGGATGCATTCCAATTCAATACCAACTCTACAGGACAAGATAAGGAAAAGGCATCCCCTGATTTCCATACTAGATGCCTTATCAAAGAGAAAGTCTGCAGCATGGCTATTGATAATAGTAGCTATATAAATGTTGCTAGTACCTTACTTGTTGAGAAATTAAACTTGCCTACTATAAAGCATCCTAGGCCCTATACCTTGTTGAAGGGTAGTGCTGAATTTAAAGTTAATAAGCAAGTTTTGATTTCTTTCTCCATTGGTAAATATCATGATAAAGTGTTATGTGATGTAGCTCCAATGTATGATGGACATATTATGCTTGGTAAACCATGGAAACACGTGAGAAAAGCTAAATATGTCAAGCATAAGCACAAATATTGCTATTGCTATTCATTTGTATTCAATAAAAAAAATCATGTATTGGTACCTCTTGATCCTATGGATGCTTATAAGGATCAAATAAGAATAGTACAAGCATACAAAATGAAAGAAAAGGAGAGAACAAAAGAAAAAGAGAGAGAATATGAGTTAGAGAGAGAAAAAGATGAAATTGAAAAAGAAAAGAGTGTGAGTGAAAAGAAAGAGCAAGAGAGTTGTGAGAAAAGTGAGAAAAGTATAAGTCTGAGCTTGTTTGATGAAAAAAGAGAGGTTGAGAGCATATGTAAGGATACTTGTTTATCTATTAACAATCTTAACCCATCTTTGCCTATTGTTAGTTCTAGCTCCTTGCAGGTATGTAAAGATTTGTTTCCCAAAAAACCACCTAATGGCGAAGATTCGAGGACGAATCTTTTCAAAGAGGGAGGGAATGATACAATATCAGTAGGCATGCCCATTAGAGCACTACAAGTTCGAGAAGCCCTCATCCATCAAGAAACTCAAATCATTCAAAAGGGTATGATTCAGGTCCAAATGGCTCATGAAGAGATGGCCCATGCTCAAGAGGCCCAAATAGTGCTAGTATATGTCCAAAAACTTCAAAGAGTTCAAAATAATCTCTATGTTGGATGTCGACCCAAGTTTATAGCCCAAGATCCATATTTGATCAAGATCTCCTTAAAGATGCAAAAGTGGAAGCCCAATGTCTTAAGAAGATCCATGGAGCAACTAAATTCAATATCCAACATGTTGAAGGCCCAATGAACTATACACATACAAGAGGAGTGCTAAGGCCCAATTGGAGTCCAATTGCAAGAGATTAAGAATCATGTGTCAACCATGTGATTTTTAATGAAGCATGAGCATTCCATGTGACAACTTAAAGAAGCTAATTAGTTTTGACTATGACTCTTTTTGAATTTCGTTTTTTTATTATTTTATTATTTTTTGAACTTGGTCAAAGAGCTTATCTTGGAGATCAAGTTAAGATTAGTATCCTAATCTAATTAGGATATATATTAGGTATCATTTAAAATATTTTTAATCAGGTTTTAGAGTTTTACTTTAATTAGGACTCTAGAAAATTTTGCCTATAAAAGGCTTCCATTGTACTCTATTTTACAGATGAATGAATGAATGAATTTGAGTATTATTCAGTTATTTGTGAGGCTTTTGCTTCTTTGTGTTCTCTGAGAGTTCACGTGACTTATCAAAGGATTGGTCTTCCTTTGTGGCGTCTTGAGGCTAGGGTTCTAAGGGACAAGTTCTCTTAGGGTCTTACCTTTGACCAACAATCTTGTTTTCTAGCCGGTCTCAGGCAAAGTGTCATCTTGTTGAAGGTTCCTAGGACAAGGTTCCTAGAGGGTCTCTCATCAATATTGCAATTAGTCCCATTCATATGGCTGCAACCATATCAGAGAAAGAATATAGAATCTCCTTCGCACATTTTCTGTTGCTGGGACTAGAATAGGCAGGGCTTCCTGCATGCTGCCCTCTCTTATTTTGCACTCCAATATTAGTGTAAATAGTACTATGGAAACCAGAAGAACTTGCAATAACTGAGATTAAATTTCTGACTTTGTGTGAATGCAGATAAGAGATATATTATTATTGTTAATATTAATATTCCACGTGCGTTTAATTTCATATGTTGATAACTTGGAAATAGTTGGATGCATGCAAGCATTAAAGGAGAGCACGAATTATGAACATGCTCATGTGCTGTGCGTGGTTGATACTTGATTGTGAGGGTAGAATTATACTAGGAATTTTTGAGCAATTGATTTGGTCAAACTGCGACACTAACATTAGCAGTTGTAGCAGGGCTAATTTATGAAGAGTCCTATTTTTTGAGAGAAGTTTTTTTTTAATTTAGATTTATCTTAATAATTTAAAAAAAAAAAATAGAGTGACAGACCGATAATCTCCAACTACAAAATGTTCAACCTTTTAATAGAGTTCCCTGTTATTATAATTGATACCCCTTTATGTTAAAACATATTCAATTCCTTTAACATTTAATAATATTACAAAAAAAATTTTTGTTATTTACTTTCTGTCAATAGAATTTATTTTCTACCTAATATAAAATTGTGCTTTATTTTTAAAATAGCAATAAAAACAATCAAGTTGACATTGAGTTATAATAAATCTACTTAATCATAGATATCATATCACTTTGAACAATAAATCCGACAATGTTTATGAATCCAACACAGATTCCCTTTGGATTATGACTGCAGGGGGCATTCAATGTTTAAATTCTTTTTTTTAACTTGATTAAAAATTAATTAAGAACATAAAAATTATAACTATGACGTTAAAAATTTTACTTATAAAAAAATTATATTTTAAAAATTTTAATTATATTGTATGTTTAAAATTTTTAAAGTGTTTTCTTATAATTAAAATTTTTTTATTTCATAATTACAATTTTTATTTTTTAATTAATTTTTTAGTCCCCTAAAAATAAAAAATAAAACACACTTAAAACATTGAATGCACACATGGTGCTTTTTTTTCCCCAAAATTGAGACCATCAAATTTGTAAAAATTATAGGCATCTAAATCTCATTTGATAACACAAAATTGAATAATAAATAAACAATAGTATTATCAAAGCTTTTTTTTTTTTTTTTGGCCAGAGTATAACCAAAGCTTGAAGAAAAGGAAGCATCACAAATTAGAAGGGGGGGGGGGAAGACAACAAAATTGACAATTTAATTGATATATATGTGTGTGTGTAAACCCAAAAAAAAACATTATATGTGTAGTCGCCAAAATTTTTTTCTCATATATCTAACCTTTTTTTTTTTTAAAGAGAATGCAGACCAGCTTTCTCTGTATTTTGATTTTTTGTTTTTTAAACACTAAACACAAAGGTAAACCCTTTACATTCATAGTAAATTTTTTTAACAAAAAAGAACTAAGAAATGTAGAGAGGCTTCCTTTGCATTCCGTAAATTATTTTTTTAAAAAAATTAATTGAATATAGAGGAAGCCCCACTACATTCAATCAATTTTTTTAAAAAAATCTTATGGATTGTTCTAAATTTTAATTTATAAATTATATACCAAAATTTGAGAATGCAAGTTTATATTGGGGAGAAATAAGAAAAAATTATTGCATAATATTTATAATTTAAAAAATAACATAACAATTTAAATTAAAAAGAAAAATTAAATCTAAAAATTGATGTAAATGAAGGAAAAAAGAAAAAAAAAAGTAATTCTCAATCATTCATAATATCACAATGTCCTACATTGAGGCCCTCATCTAACTTATGGTCAGCATTAACTCTTCTTCTTCTTCTTCTTCTTCCTCCTTCCTCCTCCTCCTCCTCCTCATGATAATCATCGTCATCAATATCACCTTCTTTTTCTTCAAACAATTCACTATCATTTTGATTGTGAATCAGTTAAAAGTTCAAGTTCCACTGAGGGGACTAAATAGGTGAGATCAGTTAATTTAAGGTGAAGAACTCTTGTTAGTGTTCGTAGGATGATCCTCAATGTTTAAGATGCAATGGCACACTCAAATTTGAATACGAATGGACCTATAAATAGTATAGTGAGTGGTGCCCTACTAGATTGATTCAGTTGTGTCATCAGTGTAAAGAAGGATGACTCCATGTGGAGAGATGAAGGCATTCATAGTGTATAGTAAGAGGAACTGGCACTTCCATAGTCTGTGTATTACGTGACTGGCACACGTGAAGAAGGACCAAAACCTTTAAAATTTATAAATTGCAAAATAAGTCCAAATAAAGAAGTACTACCACTTCAGAAGTCTCTCTGTATCAGGGCTAGGGTGTAGGACAACAATGACACACCTACATCAACACCACTAACTACGTCATCCAATAGTGGCTCTATAGATGAGATAAAATCATGCTCTTTCTTTCCTAGCCTAGTCTCTAGCTCAAGGGGTCTCAATAAATCAGGTGCAAGTGGAACAAATTCAGAAATCATCATATCCCAATACTTGCCAAGGGGACACAACATGGTTCTAATATCTCCACCCACCCTCTGTCTTAATTCACCATAGCCAAATGCTAAAGGGTCAATGACGACAAGTTTATACAAATCCTTTAATACATCAACTTGTAAAATAGAAAATCAATAATTAAATGTTTAGATAATATAAATTTATATAGAAGAAAAGGAATAAAAAGAATACAAGTATATAAAATCATACTACAAAATCCTAGGAATCATTTGAATGACAAAGCCAATACCACATATGTTTCCAACACCAACACATGTAGTCTAAAGTGTGATTCATGGGTCTCTCTTTTAGGTCGATATAGGCCATAACATAAGGCCAAGCGTTCCTTGCTGTGATGAATACCAGGTGCTCATGTTGTTAGTCTTTGTGAACCTTTCCTCTTAATTGTAATGTATAGAGGGATCCCAAGTTGAATAGCTTATTTAGGATATGTTGCCATCTTTTAAAATGGCAAAGAATGCAATCAACATGATACAACGCAATGATCTAAAAGCAATGCATATATGGGATAGATGCACACCATACATTGGGTGATGCTAAGCAATAGTATGGAATTAATTAATAGATAGTCGATGAGTTGTATGGGTGCCAAGTTACATTTGCAGAACAAGTCAATTTGTCATATAAGCATAATATCTAGATCTTAATTTGTGAAAGGCAAAAAATGGTCAATGTTCAATCACAAACCTCATCGTCATTTATTTGATCTAGTAGTATCATCTATTACCATAGAGCCTCCATGGTTGGATAGGGATATTGCTAGACACACCTCCACCTAATCGAGAAGTGACAACACATGTTAATTAAATTGTAACACCTATATAAAACCAACAATTGTGAATATATAAAAAGCATGAGTTCATACCTGAAACCTAATAGGGATCTCAAGGGATAGATCTCCATATATGGGTTAGGTTGTGGTGTGGAGTGAGACAGAAGAACCAACCCTATACCCATAAGTATAACAAAGTCGAACAGCTACCAATGTTGGCCTTGTTATAGTGTGTAACACTATACATCCAGTACAAGTGGGCTAACACTATTAATCCCTAGCTATATGCTCTGCATCTGAGTTAGTTTGTGAGTATTTTTTATTAACAAACTTATAATATGAACTTGGCATGAAGTGCTAAATGGTAGATAATCATCTTAGTAAAATGGCATATGAACGCTCCTAATTCCCAAATGCAATTGTAATTTGTCATTGCTTTGTATGCTTTTTTGTATAACACAATATATCCAAGAATCCTATGCACTCTTTCAATCACTTTTCACATGGAAATAACATTAGAATCTAGTTTTAAGTGATCTTGAATTAGCATGGAAGACACACATGTATGCGAGTTTGCATATTTTGTTATCTACAATTCATTTTCTTACTTAGATTGGCATGTCCTTACCCTCAAAATACACCAACACCATACCTCGAACAATGATACTCAACGTGTTTTGTTGATAATTAATATACCTTGAATGTATGGTGTGTGTACATAGAGTAAATCTTCATCGTGCAACTCATAGATTCATTGTTAGCAAACTACATGCCAACATACATTTCTTTGTTGTTATTTAGGTCAATGGCACCTTCCATATTGAGTATCTCAATATCATTTGCATCATCCATGTTAATTTATGAAAGGAAGGCAAATGCTTGATCACCATACTATTTCAATGGAGTTGCTAGATCTTCATTAGCATTGTCCCCTTCAACGTCATCGTCTCTTTATTCATTGGTATTAGATGGAGCATTACATTCATCATCATCCTCATACACATCCATTATATTCTCTAGCTCATTCGAGGGATTTAGAAGGCCAATATTACAAATCAATGATCTAGACAAACTAGGTTAGGATATGTAATCAACCAAACAAGTGAGATATTTCCAGGTATTAAGAAGTTAGGGATCAAATGAGTTCATATCTACTAAGTAAGAGTTGAATAGAAAGACTTGTTCATGGATTCCATAAATATGACTAGTTGATGGTATTATTAACGATACACAAGCATTAACTTTTGTCATACTCAATCCCACATCATAGGTTGAAATATGTGCATACAGATTTTACACCCCTATCTAGTTTAGGAATTGTTGGTTTACCACCCAAATCAATTAGGGATTAGAATCCTTTTCCAAGGTACACACCAAGTACCACGTTGGATTACGAGAATACAGGTATCAATATAGCAACTCAAACATAAACTATTTTGAGTCAAACTATAACTTTTCCCCAATTGTCACCTTCAACCTTTGAAGAGTGATGTTAGGCTCAATCTTTAACAATCTTGGTCTAGCGTACTCAAACATTGCCCCCCAATTGCTGTCATAAAGTTTTCCATTTGCATATATGCATATAAGCCTTTTTCTTTTATTTATTATAATTCTTATCACAACATTTGCGCATAGGTACACATAAAAATCTTTTATGTTTGACGTATAAATATTTAATAGTTATTATCATGGAAATATATATATATATATATATATATATATGTGTAATCTTCTTTTTTTTTTTTTGCAAAAACAAATATATAAATGTTTAATAAATTTTGTTTCTATTTTTATTAACAGAGATTTGTCCTCACAATTTTATTGTTTTAAATGTTTTATTACATAATAAATCTTTTTCACATATTTTACTCTAAATTTATCTGTCCTATTATTTTATTATTTCTAAGATATAAATATACACTAAATTTATTTGTCCTATCAATAAATAACTAACTTCTATTATTTTTGAAGATAGAGTGCAGTTTCAATAACTAGAAAATGAGATATTAAGAAAAAAAGTTAAAATTTTATGTTCAAATATTAGATTGACTTGTAGTTGATAATATAAATTTACATTCAATTTGTGGTACCCTATACAAAAATGAGTGATGATACGATAGGTTTAGATAAAATTGTCCACGTGAATATTTTTTTTTAATTTATTTGATGTTAAAGAATACGACAGATATGATTTTATTTGTGGAATTTGAATTTATAATTAATCTTGATAATTATTATTTGAAATATTAATTTGTCATTGCTTTAAAAAAGATGGTGGCATCTCCTCTTGAGGTTCATTAAAGGCTGTCAATTACATACTGTCATACCGAATGGGATGGTGACATTGACGATAAAAGATGCACTTCTAGCTTTTGCATCTCTTTGGAATACAAAATGAGAGCCAAGGACTTTTGAACAAAAAAATGTGCAATGAACGTGAGCCAAGAATTCAATTCAATTAAGACGAGGGACCAAACATTTGAAAGTATGATGAAAAGGTTGAGAGCAAAATTCAATAAAAAGTCAACGTTTGAAAATATATTTAAGCAAATTTTAGCTATTATATTATGAAATATATAATTTATTTATTAATAAATTAGTTAATTTATTTTAAATGTTATTATATATATAAGGTTTATTTGAAAAATATTATACATATATTTATATATTTTGATAAACGTGTAATAAAATATATATTTTAAAAGAAAATTATTAAAGTCTGAGCTACTTTTTATTTTATTTCAATCGATTTTTTAAAACATTAATATTTACAAAAAATCACTTTTGGGAGGAGAAAGGCGTGTATTGTTCTGGCATATCTTAACCAAACCTCATATAGGAATTTTATTTCAACATTTTATGAATATAAGCAATGAGATCGATAAAGACAATATGATTTATTAAATAGTTGTTTACTTAATCTAATTACTAACCCCTTGTCTACTGAGATCTTATTCTCAGACTAGGAATGTATGATTGTTGTGATTGTTTATGTAAAAATTGGGAACTTTAGACGTTAAGATTAATTAAGCAAAGCACATTGAAATTATCTTCATCTCCATCTCAAAATTGTTTCAGAATTCATACAACGATCACTGTACCTATCTCCTTTCCTTTGAAAACTAAAAAAAAAATTGAAACCGTTAAAACCTAATCAGTTTATAAAATTTTGCAAGCTCAAATGAATTGATTTCTTAAGCAATATAAACAGAATAATAAACTGACATTACATGATCAAGCATAACCAGAAGTAAGAACCCTCATTCATGATTTCATTTCTTAAACAACATAAACAGATCAACGAGAAAGAAACATCAAAATAAAGCAATAGAATAAGCCAGAACAAGAATTAGTGTCATTTAATATTATTTAGATTTAACTGGTATGCATGATCTTGATCTCCTTCCTTCATGTCTATTTGTTGCGCAATTCACGAAAGTACGTTTCTTCAAAGTCATCTCTGTAAATGCGTTGGCCGTTCCCACCTGGAGCTTTCATTGTTTTTCTGGTCTTAGAACCAAAACCAAACCCAAACACGCTACCAATGATTCCAACAGCAGCAGCAGCTACAAGAGCTATACCAGATCCAAACAGCTAAATTACTAAGCTCAACACCCTTTTTTTTGTGGGGGGTTCCAACTTCCTCTCCACAGTTTTGAGTGCTCTTAGACCTATTCATTCTTCTGCTTGAGAAAACCCTCCTTTGCCATATTCTTGATGTGGTTTAAGGTTGGGGGTGGTCCTTGTATATATAGTAAAATCTGGGGAGGTGTACAGACTAATGCAATAACTGAGTAGTTTCAATTAATTTTCTGAATTGGTGTGAATGCAGAAAAGAGCATTGACGGATGCTCACTGGGGGGTACTTGGGCCCACCGTTGACGAGCAATAGTGGGAACGCCTGGACGATAATTTTCTGAACTGCACGCTGTAGTTGGCTCGCACATTAAGAATCTAAATTCCAATCTTCTCAATTCCTCTTGCAAATTTACATGATTAATTTTGGAAAAAAAAAACCACAAAATGTGTAGAATTTACTTGAATGTGAATTTCACTTAAATGTGCAGAATCCATTTAAATAATGGAACTTACCCACCTTATCTTTATCTTTTTATGTTGTTAATTTCAAAAGGAAATTGGATCTCTTTATCTAAAATCTGTGTTGATGCCTTAATGGAGCAAAAAATACGGAGAACATATTTGAATTTATTGTCATTGATGTGTTAAAAAATAAAAATGCATTTTTGATCATTTCATTCATATAATTTTTGTGTAAGTATTTTGAATTATAGATATTATTTTAATTTATAGTTTTTCAGAATTAAATACATTTGTTATTTTTAAACATGTGATACGACAAGTTTTAGAGATCAAATTTAAAGACCACATTTATTATAATTTTTAGATAAATTAAGATTATTGTCATGAATTACAATCTTAGTAATATCAATGCCGTACGATGCACATAATGAAAATTTTATTATACTTTAGTGAAGGCTTACTTGAAACAGGAATGTCAATAAGCTTGAAAATTGTACGCATAATAAAAAACAAGATTGATATTAAAAAAACAAATAAACTTAATAAAATGAAAGGGTTATGTGCACATAATAAAAAATAAGTTTAAAAATATGACAGAAGAAGATTTTTTATTGTATTGTTATTTAATATTGAAAGAAAGAAGGTTGAAATATTTGACGCATAATTATTAATAAATTTTATGATATAAAAAAATTGTCTTCAGTTTTGATAAATTATTAAAAAAAGAGAGAGAGAGAGAGAGAGAGAGAATATGTTACATCTTACATATATATTATTTAGCCGAAAATTTTTATATACATGTTAATTTTTTTAATTTTTACTTTCAATAATTTAATTCTAGGTCTATCGCTCAATAAGATGTCTATCATTAGCGTTATTATTAATATTCCATTTGAGTTATCTATGCGTCGATAACTGTTAAATGGTTGGATAGAGGCAAGCATCAAAGGAGAGCACAAATTACGAATCGGCTCTTGGGCTGTGCGGAGGGGAATTTGGTGCCATTGGTTTGGTCAAATTGCAACACTAACATGAGCAGTTGCGGCAGGGGTAATTTCTGAAGAGTCCTCTTTTTTAAGGTAAGTTATTTTTCAAATTTTTAAGATATATCTTAGTAATTAGAAAAATTAGAGGGAGAAACTGAGAATCTAAGGCCATGTTTGGTTTAAAGATTTAATTTTGATAAGAATGGAAATGGGAATAGAAATGGGAATGAAAATAGAATGGAATGGAATGAAATCTATATTATGTTTGGTATAATAAGGAAAGGAATGAAAATATTATGTTTGGTTACGTAAAAATAGTATTAAAATGTAAAGGAAACTTGAGAAAAAGATTAAAATATCCTTTAATAAAAAAATAATTTTTTGATTAAGAAAACTGCAAATTGTTCTTACATTACAACATAATAGTTAGATTAAGAATTGCAAAAAGCAGTAAACTTCCACGGACTAAACCCAAACACTAAGGGTGTTCAAAGGCTTGGTTTGGTTCGATTTTGAGCAAAAATCAAACCGAACCAACTTAATCGGTTTAGCATTTTGTTGGACCTTGTCGGTTTTAAATTTTAATCGGTTTGGTTCGGTTTTTGTTCAGTTTGGTTCGATTTGGTCCGGTTTGGTTCATGTTTTTTTTTGTCCAAAAGTAATTTTTTTAAAAAAAAATTATTCCTTATAATATATAGAATTTAACTTCTAATATCTTACATATCTTAAAATTTTGACCAATAATAATTTTAAAATAATTTACTATTTATATATATATATATATATATTACCTAAACAAATTTCATACATTCACAAATAAACTTTAAAAAGTGAAAAAAAAAAATAAGAGTAATATCTTATAATAAATAGTATAAATAATTTGTATATTTCTTGAACCACATAAAGAATGTAGTTTTGATACAAGTTTAATTGAAAAAAGATCCCACTAATCTAAAAAGAAACAAAATATTAAATTTTAATTAATTACAATTTTAATAGTTCGGTTTGATTCAGTTAATTGAACTAAATATGGAGAAAACCGACAACCGAATCGATTTAATCGGTTTTACAATTACAAAAACCAAACCAATTTTTAATCGATTTTATTCGATTTTTGGCAGTTTGGTTCGGTTTAATTGGTTTGGTTCGGTTTTGTTCACCCCTACCAAACACCATACAATCTTTGCCATTTTTCTTGAAAGCCAGACTTTTACACATGCAGGAAATTGCATGAAAGCAATTAAGCAACCTAAGAAAACCCTACCCCCAAACCCTTGCCTCCCTTTCCACTCCCAGACCTCTTGCTTAGAAGCTCAGCTAAATGTTAAAACCACCAAAAAGCTTCAAGCATGAGAAATGTGCAGTTACTTTTTTTTTTTAATTTTGAGTATGAACAACAAAAATAACATTTTCAGCTGACAAAACACACAGCAAACCCAGCCTCTTCGGCTTCATCCACCATCGTCATCTTCCTCTTGCGATTAGGCCACGAGTTCATTGGTTGACGGAGACAAAAGAGAGATTTGCGTCTCGAAACTTCGATTGAGTGCACAAGTGAGTCAATTTGCTTCATATCTCGACTTTCACCACCAATCTCATCGGGCAGACGGAGAGATATCAAAGTTGAACACCAATGGCTGGACTCGAAAAAATCTGAAAAAAATAGCTAACCCAATAAATTGATAATTTACAACCCAGCAAATCAGAGGAAGAGAACTCTAGGAGAGTAATCGTTGCAGCCCATGTCCGTCGAAGATGCCCACACGTTACGGTGGCCTGCGGAATAGGAGGATATAGCTGGAAATGTGGAGGACTAGCATGCGAGGAATGCTCTGTTCTCGTATGAAGCTTCGATCATTATGAAGGACAAGATGGTAACCTATCACTTATTTCCTTCGAAGTCGTCCTCTTTCTATCACTTTACTGAAGGAAAGATCTCACCTTTATTTGTTGAAAATGCAAATGCTCCTGGAAATACCAACCCCCATACCAAACATACAAAAGTCGCAATCTGCTTTCCTTTCTGTTGCTTTCTGTCACAACACCCCCATACCAAACGTGTCCTAAGTACAAAAAGTTCAACCTCCTAATAGAGTCCCCCACGAAATTACTCAACTGTGCCTGCATTGATATGCTTTGACATTTAAGTGGGGTTTCCTTTTCCACGATTAATGCTATGTTTGGTAAGTAGCATTATACATTTTACGAAAAAGAAAATTTGAAAATTACATAAATAATATTTATTATATACTTATAATCATTCCTCAACTATACATATTTTTTATTATTTTTCTAAAATAAAGATACAAATATCATTTTCTAACCCACTAATCCATTTATTTCTTCCGTTTCCAGTCTTTCAATCCCTTTTCGTACATATCAAACATAGCCTAGATGGAATATTTTATAATAACAAAATAAAATTACAAAAACAATTATCATTTATACAACAATTCACTACTAAATCATCGATCTTAAATTTTTCTTCTTTTCACAGCTAAGGCATACTATAAATTTAGAGATTTACTAGTAACTACAACTTTCTTGAACAATTCCAGCTAAATAAAATTATACACATCAAGACTAGATAGCTATATAAATCCTAGAATTTAACTCAATCCTATTGGTGTGGGAGTTATTAATACTCCTTTTTCCAGATAAATGACTGAATTGAGGACTAAAACCCTTTAAGCTCAAAAATCAGATATTGACATATGCCCAACATAAGGAGGATGGACTTCACAATCCACCCTTAAAAAATGGCATTTTATATGATATAACAACTTTACACATTCTTGTCTATTCCTGTATTAGCCTGCTATAAATTTTTGGGGAAAGGGAAAACTAAACAAAACAATAATTGAAATGAAAAAAGAAAAAAGCCCTAATGCAGAGGGCCTCGACCAAAGCACCAGCAATCATACCCTGTCAGTTGTTAACTTAGCATTCAGTAACAAGAAGGGGATAGCAACTTCTCCTTCATGCGAGAGATGAGCTTGAACTTCTCCTCAGCCTCAACCTGCTCGCGAATGTCAGATTTTGATGCCCGATCTGGGTGAAACTTCAGCAACGCCCGTTTATAAGCTGCATGCACCTGAAATTACACTACTATCATCAACAGGGTAAAATTTTTGAATGAAACACAGCCGCTTGCTTTCAGTAAATAAGCCAACTAGCTCACAAATCCACGACAAAGGAGCACAAATCTAGACCGCTTATCCTTGAGATGCAAACAACATAGATGTTAAAAGTATAAACGTATTTGGGACCTCAACTATAAACTCTTTAAATATGACAAATTATTCTAAATTGCACTAACCACCTTTAAGGTTTGACAAAATTAAACTCGAAACCTTTCTCGTTTCAAAAAATCACTCAACGTTCTGGACATTTAATACATATTGCGAAAAACTCCTATGCTATTTATTTTCTGTCAATAAAATTTATTTTTTTACACAACATGATACCGTGACTTTTTTTATTCTTAATATGACAATTTAAACAGTTAAATTGATGTTAAGTTCCAATGCGACTAATTTTATTATTAACATCACAGTAAAAACAGCTAAATAATTTCATTTTTTAAAAGAATGCATATCATGCAAAAATTAATTTCATTAATAAAAAATGTTTTCGCACAACATGAGAATGTGATTTTATTCTTAATATGACAACTGAAACAGCTAAGTTGATGTTGAGCTCCAACATGAGACATTTTATTCTTAACATGACAATAAAAACAACTAAATAATTTCATTTTTTGAAGGAGGTTTCAGCAACACATATCAAATGTCAAGGGAGTTAGATGACACTTTTAAAATAAGAGGAGCATCAAGTGTAATTTAAACCGAACCTCAAGAAAGGCTAATATAATTTACTCTTATTCTTATGATGCAAATGAAAAACTAAGTTGCTAATTCCTTTCTATTCACTCATTGGAAAGGCATCATCCAAGCATCTAAGATACCAAGATATCTCAGATAGCTCAATTAGATTTCTGTTTGGTACATACTAACTGAATTGGATTTCTGTTTGGCACATTGTCAACATTGAATAATTGCAATGATTTAAACTTTAATCAGAGGTTAAAGTACCTGTGTTGAAAAATGTATTTAAAAAAAAAACACCAAGGGAATTACAAAGATTGTGGCCGAAGATTTAAATATCATGCAAAATCTAAAATATGGAAAGGAGAGAATTATATATGATTAAAAAGCTATATATAAACACAAACATGACTTGCCTCATGTGGCAAAGGGTTAAAGCCTCCTCCCACTTGTATTCCTAAGGAACGAAGTAATGAAGCCATGTCAACGCATGTCATCTCCAGGTTATTGAGCCCCTTCATTATTTCGACCCGCAATTTCTCTTTCATGTTCATATTTTCTTCATCCTAAATTTGGTATAATTTAACAGATTGACAGAAATAATTAGCTATTGCAAACATTCTGTGATAAAATCATGCCATGCAAAGCACAGCATGAGAATAATGGATAAAATTAACAAACATTAATAGCAAAAGTTAACATAAGTGCAACCTTCTTTTGTGTCTCTCTCACTTCTTTAATACGTTCCTTTTGCCTTCTTTGCATGTCTAATAAGCGCATACTTTCAGCCTTTTTCCGTTTGCGCAACCTCTGCACCTCCTCTGCCTGTAAAGGCACAAGTATGGCTCATCAGATTTCAAATCATTTAATTACAACTACATAATGCCATTAAGTTGCAAGAAAGATCAACACATTTAAACCATGCATAAGCATAATGCAAAAGGGTATGAAAAGACCAATATGTACAAACAGCTTGTTCCTCACAAACTACAAATCATGACATGACACAAGACTTTGCAAGGCATCATAACAGTAAGACAGAAGAAACCAAACACATTTCAATTTGTGATCACAAAGGGAAAAAAGAAAAGAAACAGAAAGTAAGACTGTGGTGGTGATTTAACTATTAAGTTTTGACGCCAGAGGAAACTTGACAGCAAAATTGCTCTCCATGACAAAGGGAAGATATGCCTGTGTAGAAGTGAGTTGGAAAGCCAAGGACAGCTCTCTCTTAAGAAGGAAAGATATATAGTTATAGAAGTGGATTGGAAAATTACTCTCCTGGACCACTACAAACAATCTTTTGTCCAGAAGACCTAGCAACTATGAGGGAGTAATGAAAACTAGGATGCTGCTTATTTATATGACTTGATGAAAAGTATACAAGGATACAACTAAAGAATAAAGAAAAAAATAAGAATAGGAAACCTCTGCATAAAAGGTCACCAGCTGATATCATTTGAAAGCTCCAATAGAAACTACAAATTGTCCAAATATTAGTAATATTTAGGAGAGGACTAGCATTTACACCAATTGGCCCCTCTTCAAATTGTGAGACCTTTAAGTGCATGTGAAATGCACAAAAATCTATGGGTATACATGAACACTGGAATAATTCATCAACATAATTGCATATGCACAATACCTGAATTTGCAATTGTCTTTGCCTAGAAGCCCATTCTTCTTCTATGGTTCGCTTATATTCTTCAGTCTCCTTAAGCTTTTCTCTCCTGTTTATTATATCTCTCTCATCTGAGTTAGTAACACCATTACCTGGAACATGCAAGGCATCACCTACGTCAGATGGTTTCCCATTTTCCACCAAACAAGATCTATCCTGCTTATGTTGCAAATCACTACATAATGTATTCCTCTGCACAGAAATTACTTCAGAATGAGATCTCAGACCAGAATTATGCCACCTCTCACAAGATTGTTGAGACACAACCCCATCATGACTAACATGTGTTTCATCGAAAGAAGCATAATTAGAATGTGCTTCAGAAATATTGTCATTTTTATTCTTCAATGCAGATCCATTATTGTCCTCTTGTCTTTCACTTTCTTCTACATTCAAGTCCATATATTTAGACTCTTTACCACCCATTTCTTTCTTGAACCTTGAATTGCCAGTAACACCACCAGCAAAATTTTGACTTCTATACTTGCTGCTGCAAGAAAAAGAATCTCTTATACTTTCTGGACTTTGGGGGTCAGAATCCTGATGTATGCATTGCATTTCCTCTTTGGATCCAAATGTGGAAAATTTGAATCTCTCTTGGTCAACTTTCTGATTAGAACCCGTACAAGAATTTCCAGTCCCAAGATTGCAATCAGTCCCATCCATATGACCATCACCCATATCAAAGAAAGAAGATAGACTCTCCTTCACAAATTTTCCATTGCTGGGACCAGAATGTACAGGGCTTCCGGCATGCTGCCCTGTCCTATTTTCCACTCCAATATCAGGGTAAATAGTACTATGGAAGCAAGAAGAACTTGCCTGCTCATCAAAACCAGCTTGATCATTAACAACACGTCGTTTTCTCTTTACCCAAGCCTTTTCCCATTCTTCACGAACTTCCATAAGTTCACAATCCGAACAATCATTCTCAGATGATCCACTTTCAAACCCATCTAAACCACAACAACTTCCGCCAGCAGCTTTTGTAGGTGATGTTTGCTTACTTTTTGGCAAGTTAGATGCAGAAACCTTTTCTTTGACAACATGACAATCATCAACATTTATACATGCACAATTTTGCATATAGCCAGTGGCAGGAGAAAATCTTTTACTTGAGGAGGCATCACTATCCAATTCCCCCCCACCGTCAGCAATATTCCCAGGATGGTAAGCATCGTCACTGTCACCATCATCATCAATGAAGATAACTCTCTGAAGTGGACATTTTCTATCTCTTCTTGGCACACTAGAGCCATGAGACTTCTCTTCCACGAACTCAGGTTCATCTATGACAATAACATCACTAACTTGTTCATTGTCTATGTCAATGAGAACAACATTTATGCAATTCCCTCTCACCCGATCAGATTTGGGAGTTTTCTTCCCTGAACATGTCCGGGGTTGAAAGTGCCCCCTGAAGAAATCTTTTCCCATCATTTATCTCTGCAAAGAAATAAACAAATATAAATAACATTCAATGAAAGAACTTGACCTAAAAAAGATGATCAACTAAAAGAAAAGAAAAGAAAAGAGATACACATCAAAACTTAGTCAAATTATAAAAAAAAACTCCATGTAGGGTACTGGAGGGCTCAACACAGTATGCATATGTATGCACTCCATTTACTTGAAGATGCTTTCTAGAGAATATTATTCACATTTGTCAGTTGCTGCATTAGTCCAAAAAACAAATACAAAAAATAAAAAATAAATGAAAACTCATGATTTCAACTTTCAACCACCAAGAAGCAGAAGATAATTTCCATATTCATTTGTTTAGACTTTAAAAATGTCTATGACGCTAGCCAACCACCATACTTCATCCAACAAACTATGTCCCTCTGATTGGTCACTGTCCTCATCAGCCTTTTAACAAAAATTCTAAAACGTCAACTTTATTTTAGAATTTTCCCATCAGTCAGCTAACCTTAGCAACTCAGTGAGCCAACACTCGAAGAAAAGGATTTTGTTGTTAAATTATATTTGATTTGTGTCATATAAACTGAAATAACATAAAGAAACAAATTCTAGCAGAAACGTATTCTTTAGAAGTTTATTCTACTGCACTCTGAAATATTCAAGAAGAATGAAACGGAGGGGAAAAAGGGGGAAAAAAAAAAAACCCTGTATATGTCGCAAGTGTTAAATTACACAGATAAACGTTATGGGTTCATGAACTCAACCTAACTCTATTCTAACACTGAAAATGACGGATACTGTAATTTTTATACTGTGAGGCAATTCGCACTGTAAGGAGAGGCAGGGAGTTAAAGTGAATGCTGTCATACCTTCTCCAAAGTAAGAGAGAATACAGCCAGCACCAGAACAAAATGTCTCCCACAGAAGCTCCCTTTAAAACCAACTGTAGACTGAAATTAAAACCACCTTAAGAAACAAGAAACAACCAACCAGAGTTATCACCCAGACTATGAAAAAACAACATCAGCGTCAAGCAATCCACATGCCAAATTCATTCATTCATTCACTCTTATTTAAAAAAGTGTAACAATCCTTTCAAACAAAATCACGAATAAATGTTCGACCGGGAGTCCAACACAACCCATTACTCCAACCATCACCACAAAGTGGAAGAGACCAAACCCTAATCAGACGAACAACGAATCATAAACAGAATTCCGACTTAAACATGTACCCAATTCAATAAATTGCACAATAACCTCAAGAAACGTCGAGAATTGCACCATATCATAAATCAGAAATTCAGAACAACAGAATGGTGAAAGCATATAATCAAATGGAGGCCACAAGAATCAGATTTGAACCGCACCTCTTTATAATAGCACATCGACGCATTCGCTCTTGCAGCAAAATCCCCTTTGCTCCTTCGGAGAGAAAAATAAATACTCTTTGAACCACAGCAGCAGCAAAAGAGGGTAAGAAGCCAAGTACGAGTTCTCCGAATTGAACCGGAAATTAAGGCGTAAACTACAAAAAGCCATAAACCACAAAGGGTTAAAATTATTTTTAAAAAAATAGCTGAATTTTTTTTTTGGGGAACAATTAAAAGATAAAAATTGAAATAAATAAAAAACGAACAATATATTCGGCCCTTTGGCTTGCGCACTACGCCGGCTGCCAAACACTTATCGTCATCGCAGTCCATGACCGCATGGACGCGGATCGTCTAAAAACCGACGTCGCTTTGTAAGCTCGAAAAGAAACAGAATCTGTATCTTTTGTAACAATGCACTGTATATTTAAAGATATATATAAATATATATGGAGTTTATTTATTTATTTTTTCTTTGTTTTTTTAAAAATATGTACCATACATTTAGAACCTGTTTAGTATATGTACAAGATCTAATAATATAAGTTAATACAATATGTTTAGAGACTTAGCAAATAATGTATTATATAATCTTATACATCATATCTATGGTATACATTAAAATGATATATAATTTAATTATATCTTAAAAATGAGATTAGCCATGATTAGTTTTTAATGTGTAAAGTTTTATTAATACTTTTTTATTTTAACTCTTCACCCACAAGGATATTTATTAATTCGGTTAGGTCAAATTTTAATTAAACTTGATAGAGTTGAATATGGGTTGAATATTAAAATAACTTGATATTCTGTCTAATTTTGTATCACACTTCTTTTTCTAGGTCCAATGTTTGACCCTGATTAGGTTTAATTAATACTAGTTATGATTGAATTATATAGATCATTTTTGAATTTTTTGATAAATATTATAAAATGACCTTAAAAAAATAAAATTTTTATATAAGTCTTTATAAAATAAATTTTTGTAAAAATTATAAAATGAAACTAAAAAAATAAAATTTTCATATAACTCCTTATAAAATTATATTTTATCAATAAAATTTTTTTATAAAAGTCTCTATTAAATAAATTCTTTAAAAAAATTAATAAAATTGGGATGGACCACTCAAAAATTGATTTAATATTGGACTTGGTTTAATCAGTTTAACATGAGGTTGAGTTATATTAGTTTCTTAAACTAACAAAGTCACTTTTTTTTAATATTTGGTAAAAATTATAAATTAACTCTTAAAAAATAAAAACTTTATATAAGTTCTTATAAAATAAATATTTTTTAAAAAAATTCATAAAATTAGGTCAAGTTAATTGAAATTAGCTAATATAACTAACTTAACGTAGTCTACTCAAATTATTTTTTAGCTATTTAATCTTATGTGACTAAGCGGGATCAGATTACTTAGGTTGCCATGCACGATATGCAACACTATTCACCTATATTTTTTCTATAAAAATTAATATAATATAAAAAATTTAGACAAATATATTATATATTTTAAGTAAATGATATTTTTGTCAAAAAAGTTACTTTTTATCTTATCCAATATTATATAATGTATTATCAAATAAATGATAATATTATCTTATATAATACATTATTTTATATAATATTATACTAAACATTATATAATTTTAAAATTTTATCAAACTTTATTCTATTAAATCTTATCCTATCAGTCCTTATACTATTAGATTTTATCTTATATATCATTCTAAATGATCCTTTATTTATTAAATACCGTATGTCTAAATCCGAAGACCGTTGTTGACTTGCTCTATTTAGAAAGAAGATATCGTAACAAACAACCTGTGTTTGTTCTGAATACGAAAAAACACAGAAAAAATGTAGGACTTTCTTTGATTCTTCTGTGTTGGTGTGTGGAACTTGCGATGCAATGCAGTTGTTTTTTTTTCTAGAAAATAATTGTTTTAAAAATTGTTATGTTTGTTTATATCTAAACTTTTTCGTCGGTAAACGTTCATAAAGATGTTAAAGAAAAAACACAAATTAGTATTGGGTCCCACACTACATGAAACCCAAAAAAAACTGCACAAAACCTATAAAGAATTTTTAAAAATACAAAAAAAAAGTTTAAAAAAATTAATTACACGTAATTCAAGATGTGAAATCATATTTTTTATGATGTCAAAGGAGTGTAATTATTTGTAAAAATATATAATATATAGATTAATATTTTTAATTAATTTATCATAAAAATAATAGTGATGCTAATTTACTAGAGGTTTATTTATAAATAACAAAAATAATAATTCAGTTCAACACCCAATAAAGAACAATAGTTCTGATTTTAGTGAAACACTTATGAGTAGCTAGTCACAATCCACAATCCTTTATTGATAATCCTTAATTAATATTAAATTATCATATTTAACTGATTATAAATTCACTATTTTAAAAGTATAATTACAGTGGTATTAAATAATAAAATAAACAACAATCTCATTTTCTCATCCCACATCATGTGATCTAAAGATGAAAGATGTGGCTAGTTAGAAGAAAATGTTTAACTTGACACTTGCCTTAAAAGAATGTAAAGATTCATGTACAAGATAAAGCATTCTTTCCCTCTCTGCAAAGCATAACAGTGTTTGTTTTATGACATGAAATTCACTTTAACATGTCGTGTTTGAGGAGTAAACAAAATGAGACTGATGAATATGAATTTCGTCCACTTTTATGATTAGATTAGAATAAGATTCAACCTGCTAAATATACTCAATTACACCTATGATCTCCCTTATAAATATCCATTGATACCCTCAAAATAGTTTAACTTTCAAGTTTTTTAACTCAACTCACAAATTTTTATGTCTCTTGATCTATTTACCTTACATTATATTACATGCTCTCTCTCTCTCTCTTGATATATCTTGGAGCAGTTTGGTGGCAATGAAAAGAAGAGAGAGTAATGAAATGCAGAGGACGTTGGTAGCAATGAAATGCTTTCTTCCCTCTTTTCTATTTTTGGTGCGGCTTCATGGAGTCATTTCTATCCAATAATTGATGAAAAGTTATTGGGCAAGTAAGAAAGAAGAGTCAAAAGGCTATTTTGCTTATCTACCCAAGTCTGAACCTTGTGACCCAAGTTGCTTGGTAGTGAAGTTTTATTTTTGTTTAGAAAAATTATAATTGAATGTTTTAAATTAAAGATATTTATATTAAATAATCTAAAATTTTGAAATTATTTTAAAAGATCAGATGATAAAAAAGTTTTGACTTGGGATCTTGAACTATAATTTTTTTATGCAATTTAAATTTTTGATTTTAGGATTCTTTAAAATATTTTTAAAATTTAAAATCATGTAGTATAAATATCTTTAATTTGACGTTTTCAATTATAATTTTTTATTTTATGTTAATAAATAAAAATTATTTCTTTAAATATTTTTTGACATTAGCAGTGTTTTGGTTATTTATTTATTTTTTATTTCTATTTCATTAGATATCAAAATAAAAAAATACTTTTGTTTTTTATATTATACTAAATACAATTTTAGATTATAGGTTTCACCCGTTCTCATTTCTGTTCTTGTTTCTATAATCTTGTTTTTTTTAGTATCAAAATCTACACCGAGACTCTAAACCCCCTTGTGGCTCTAACCACTCCCTCGCGTGCAAGACCTGCTCAGGATCCAACCACCCCAGAACCAACATCGCCGCTGAAGAATTGACCAAATTGTTACAGGTTGATCTGAATAAAAAAAAAAAATATATTGTCACCATCTTCATATTGCACTCTTAGGGCCATAGAAGAAAACAAAAAAAGAAAAGGTGTACTCTGGCCCAGATTCAATCAACCAAAATCCATGGGCCAGGGCCCTAGAATATGCCTTATTGCTATAGGGCTGAACCCGTCTAGGTATTGGCCTTTATCTTCAATTCAACACATTTTATGGTTTTGATGGAGAGTGGAAAAAACATAAGAAAATTAATAAATTATTATTAATTATTTGTAAATTATAAATTAAAAATAAATATAAAAATAATATTGTATTAGAATTAGGATTAAGAGCTGATATTTAAATTACTTTGTTTTATTAATTATTTTATTATTCTTAATTATCTTTTTATTAAACTTTAGTAATTATTTTTTATTAAGATTTAATATTTTAATTATCTTGTGTTAGATTTAAAATTTATTATTATTTTTATTTTAAATTATTAAGAGTTATCTTTTAGATACTATATAAAGTTCTTAATAATTAGAGCTGAATATCTTTTGATTAATTATTAATAAAATTATTTAAATTTATCTGTTATATCTCTCCCTTTCCTTCTTTTTTATTTCTCTCTACATATCTCTCTTTATTCTATATCTCCCTCCTTCTCCTCTCCTTCATTTGTTTTTACTCGTTCTACACCAACTTTTTGTCTCAAAATATTAAAAACGCATCTTATGCTTCTCAAAATACACATCTTATGCTTATCATCTCGAACCAGCATCCTTTGTTGTACAGAAATATACAATGAAAGAAACCTTGCCCTCCAAATAAAAAAACCAATGCATTTTATTTTTATTTTTTACTTTTTGTAAACTTTTATTCTTTTTAATACCTTACCTCCTGTACATAACAAGTGATTTGGTTTGTATCATCTCATGTTTTTTCTATCAGTCAGCTTGAAATGTGGCTCTTGCTGTTCCATTTCACAGTATGCAATTCATTGAGTAGGGAAATTGTTAAATTGGATTTTGTTGGCTATATCTTCAAATCTATAGAGCTCCAACTACCAATGACTCTTTGCTCTAAGGTTATCAAACAGAATCGTTAACACATAATTTTTTTTTTCCTAACTAATTGTTTCAAAAAGAACTAAGCAAGTGTTTCTTCTGGTTTTTACCTTGTAGCCACTTGCCCTCTAAAACTCCTCCATTGGTTTTTATTATCATATTGAATTGTTGGAGATATAAATAAAATTTAACACTCCCTTAAAAATTTAACTCTGTGTTGAAACAATTCTTGAAATATTATCAAGTCCTTTATGATCAAAGTTCAATTATTGCTACCCCTTATTCCTTTTATTAAAACTAGAAGTAGCTCATGTTATTCGGAAATCTGTACAACATTTCAAATTGAAAAAGTAGTCCCCAAAAAAAAAAGGCAAAAAGTCGAGCCAGTACTATTCACAATTTTGAAATAGTGCAACTCCTTACAAAATTTATATCTATATTGATTACTTTTCAACTCAAAATATGATCAACTTTACTTTCTTTACATTTCTAGTTAAAAATTCTTTTATATGAAAATTTAGGTTTAAATAGTTGTTAACATTTTAAAATAGGAGTGTTTATTGGCTCGGTTAGGGGCCCACCCTAACCCAGCCTAATCGAGTTAGGTCGGACCACGAGCGAAGATATATTTTGTCCAACTTGCCCTAATAGCTATTTTTTTTTAGTTATTAATATCTTATCATCTTATATATATATATATATATATATATTATTTTTATTTCATCCTCTTTACATGTTACAACTTTCATTATTTACCTAAACTTTCCCTATTTCTTTATTGTTTTCATTATTAATGTGCATGCTTATTGATATTTCTTTTGTTAAATAATAAAAATATATGTATTTACCTAAAACTAATTATGTTAATATAACTTATATTTTGCTTAATAATACCAAATTATTTTTTAATTATTGATAAAAAAATGAAGATTCTAAAAGCCTATTGTTTTGAAGTATATGTCTATGAGTTTATAAAAAAATATTTTTATATTACAAATATCAGTTCACAAAAAAAAGTCTCAGGTAACCCTAACCCGCTCTACCTCAACATAAAATCAAACTTGTTCAAGTCGGGTTGAGTCATGAGTATAAAAACAAGCCCAATGTCTTAATCAGACCGGATATCAAATATATTAAATGTCTAACCCGACCCTATTCATGAACCGTCACATTTCAAAGCATATATGTCTAAATACTAAAAAAATTTTATTTGGAGTTTTCACTTAATGACTAAAAATTAAACTTTTTTATTAAAACAGTCTTTGATAAGAATGACTACTCAAGAATGACTAATAATAAAGTTTGTAGTCTATGATGGTAGATAATCACCAATCTTCATCCTCTTAACCACGATGCATTTATCATAACAGAGATTTTATGTTCTCGAGTTGTGAGGAAACACTAAGAACAATTAAATAATGACTTACTTCTGACTCCCAGTTTGCAGAAAGACATTATGTGAATAAAGAGGAGGCTGCAGAAACCTTTTTTGTACAAAATTTGTCTGCTTCCTCATGGATAATTAAGCAACTACGCCAAAGTAATCAATTATAATGGGTGACACCCTTGAACAGAAAACAGCATAATTCCGGTTCATTTCTTCAATGGGTTCATTAGATGAACTTGGGAACAGATATCTGTAATGCTATGACTTTGAGACTGAAATGCATGAATATTGACACAAAGATAAGACATAACACTGATACGGATATAGAATTTGAAATGCTCAAATGTTATTGAGTGTTTATATTTATAAAAAACACAGATATTGAGATGAAATGGGACGTTAACAATATATGTATTATAACATGGCAAAATATTCAATGTTAATTGTCAAATATAATTTGAAGTGTTTTGTCGTGTTTGATATAAATATGAAACATATATGAGACACAATATGATTTCAATTTTTAAACTATTAATGCTTCATAGTTGGACTTCAAAGCTCTAAGCCAAATAAATAGATCTGAAGAACAAATTCTAATCCACAAAAATAATTAGTATGAATTTAAATAATGAAAAACAACATCCCTGTGAAACAAATCTTTTGTTAACATACGTTACATCTTATGGTACAAAAGTTTATAAGATCAAAAACTCATATCACAAAACTACAGAACATAGAGGCAGAATAGTATATCAATGGGAATTTGCTATGTTCTCTTCTCTGATATAGATGGACTCACGCACCACAAGAGGAGAAAGTAGATGTATGGGATCTTTGTTGCTGAAGATTGAAGTTAAAGAAGATGAAGTTGAAGAAGAACTTGCAGAAGAAGCCCCCACTATAGCCTTCTCACTAACACAAGCAGAGGATATCACAGTAGGCTTAATCTGAAGTGGACAAGGAGCTATCTTTTGTAGCCTACTCATAGATCCTTTGAATACTGACTCATCCCTGTGGCTGCAAGTCTGAAAACCAGGAAATTCAACCCTAGAGTCCTCCATTGTTGCCTCTTAGAACTTCAGCTATAACTATCAGAAAGAGATTAATATGAGAATATGAAATATAGAGTTTAAGATTCAAAAATGGGGGGAAATGAATATTTTCAGTGGATCAAGTTTAGTTGATTTGATGCTTTCTGTGTGTGATGTGTTATTGGCAGATTAAGGACTTACAAGATTGTCAAATGCATGAGGCCTCCTTGGTTGGCTGATAGCAGATGGGAACATTACATATTGGAAAAGAGTTTAGCGGAGTTTTTATTATTTGTTCTCAGTTTAATGAAATGTGAAACATTTTTTATTTTTCCAGGAATCGATATTCTGATGTCTAGCCTTTAGGTGTAAAAAATGTTCTTTTCTTTTTTCTAAAGAAAGATAATGAGAATTGATCGTTTCAATGTCACTGATTAAAGTTCCACTAGCATGCTCAAATTCCTTTTCAATCTTACACCCACGTCTGTCAAATTCATGATAGTTGCATAAGAATTATCATAAAAACAAGACTTACCAAGGGGCGAGTGGAGTAGAAAGTCCATCCAAAAACTTGATAACACATATATAAAAAATTTTACTTAAATATTGTCCTTTTATTTTTCTTTTAAAATCAGGATATATATACAAAAAAAATTTAAATAGATCCAATTTATAAAAGATGAGTGAAATAAGCTAATTATGAAAAAAAAAGAAGCATATATCAAAAGTGAATTTTACTGAAAGGTAGATGAAACATGCTCCCATATCCTTTCATAATTAATTTAATTTACTTGTCTCTTGTACATTGATGCATTGCTCTTAGAGGAAGTCTTCTCATGTGAGGAAAAGTTATGGCGTTGTAAGAAACTATCATTTGCCAAATTCTTATTCATGTGAGGGAAGAATCAAATGCACACACTTTTTTAAGAACACCCATGTTTTCAGTGACAGTGAACCTCAGAGAAAGCACATGAGAATCTCAATGTTAGCAGTTTCTTAAATGCACTGTTTTCTTTTCGTAGTTCCCATTAACTTTTAGGAAGTCCGTAACATGACAAAGCTCTGTTTTTATTATTTTTAATAATGTTTGACAGCTAAAGTAGAATAGATCCTCCAAGTGACTCCAGAGGTGCATTCAACTCATTTTAAGGTTTTTTTTTTTTCTTGAATGTTTAGATTTCAAATTACAAATTTAAAAATAAAAATTAGAATTAAAAGGTCAAAAATTGTAACTATAAAAAAAATTATACTTCACAAAATTTAATTGTGATTTATCGTTAAAATTTTTAAAATATAAATTTTTCACATCGTTATAACTTTTAACCTTTTAATTTCAATTTTTATCTTCAAATTTATAATTGAGACCTAAACCTTAAAAAAAAAAAAAAGAAACCCCAAGTTAATTGTACCTTCTACAATCAGAAATTATATTACAGAGTATCCATACAAAAAGTTTTAGCTTCTAACTGCTGAGGTTTCATGCAGAAAGTTTTAGCCATTATCAAGTAAACCAGCCACTTAATTTAAATTAAGCAGGATAGTACTGTACAGTCAGAGCTTACTGTATTATATCTCAAAGTGTGGTCATGATTTGGTCTTGATTGTTATGCCAACCTAGCTAATTCAATCGGTGTTGAACACTATCACATGTTTCCTATTTTACTTTTATTTTTTAATAAATTATACACTTTTTTTTTATAATTTTATTGAAACTATACAAATTTTTTCATCTTTTAAATATATACAAATCTCTTTTAAAGTAAATAATTACTTTACACTTTAATCTAATTTTAAAATTTTTAACCAAAATTCTCTCTATTTAATTTTTTTAATTAAAAAAATGTATTGTGATTTATTGAAAAGTATTTTTATCAAAAATTTTAAAATTAAATTAAAGTATAGGATAACTTTTAGTTTTAAATGAGATTTGTACATATTTTAAAAATAAATAAAATATTTATATAATTTTAACAAAATTTAAATAAGATATGTGTAGTTTACTTTTTTCTTTTTTTTTTTTAATTCCTATTCATAAACATGTAGAGAGCGTTTACCGTTGATTATTTTTTTAATAAAAAATTAAAAATTAAGTGAATTGTTCTATTCACAGAGGTATTAAGATTAGTGGATATCCATGGACAAAAGAATATCAGCAAGAATAGATCCATAAACACTTTAATTCATATAACTTGATTTTGTTAATTGAGTCAATTTTTGATGGCGGCTAAGTAGTCTGATGAGCATTGAGCGTGAACATTGAGAAAGACAAAACAACGTAATGACAGGGACATAAATATGAGTACTACCATACAGAGAAATTTAAAATATTATATTATAATAATTTTTTATTATTTATTTATTATACTTCTTATTCTAATCTAAATCAGAAAACATTGGAGGGTCAATATCTTGGTGGTAGTTTTTTTTTTTTAACCTTTGGCTAGATGCATGCACTTATATTAAAAATTAAATAAATAAAAGATTCTCAACGTCTTGGTTAATTAATTAAATGAAACAAATGGCAACATTGGCATGAAGTACATATAATTTTAGTCTTTAAAATTAAAGTAAATTTAATGTCAAAAGTTCAATCGTTATCTATATAGTTCACTATATGTATTCTCTATTCTCAAAGTTTTAGCCTTTTAATCAAGCTTTCTTTCCAACTGACAAAAAAAACAAAAGGGAAATAACACAAAAATACTTCACCAATTAAAATAAATAACATGAACAATAAGAGAAAAAGTGAAAGGCCATGTGTACATGAAAAATCCTCCTAAAAAAGGAATTTTATGTAATGTTTAAACTAAAAAAAAAAAAGTTAAAACACCAAAAATTATTTAAAGAAAAAATTAAATTTATGTATAATTCTTTATATGTTTTTGTTAAATTTTTTTAATTAAAATATGATATATATTTATATATATATAAATATAAGTCTAATAATAACATGATAAGTATATAATTTAATTAAAAAAATCATACAACTGTCTAAAAAAATTATAAATTTATCATATTATTATTAAAAATTTATATATTTATTATATTTTAATTAAATAATCTAATAACAAATATATATATAAACAACTGTATATAATTTTTTTTTCATTTTAGAAATGTGTAGAATCCTATAAAAAAATTAATATTTGCTGTCAAGTTAGTTTACATCTATCTTACAAGATTCTTGGGTGGACAGTATAAACAATATCATCAATTGGAGATCTACGCCTTTTGATTTTTATTTTTCAAGAAGACCTCAAGTTCTTTGGATAATTAAAAAAAAAGGTTTAATTACTTTATCCTTATAATTTTATTTAATTTTTAATTTTATCTTTATATTTCAAAAATTGTAATTAGATTCTTATAATTTCAAAAACTTTTAATTTAATCACTCCATTAATTTTTTGTTAATTTGTTATTAAATTTTATTTATAACATCAATACATTTCAAATATATATGATTTATGATTATGTCAATAAAAGCAACAAAAATAATAATAAAATAAAATTAATTGACTAATATGGCATGTAATATAACTTATATTAAATCACTTGAATGATTGAGTTTGAATAATTTATATTCAATATGTGAAAATAACACATCTTGCAAGCGTGAACTGGTGAGAGATAAATTGCCCTTCAAACAAAATTTGACTCACGCTACCAATAACATATAATGTTAAGAGTAAATTTTTTTAAAATTTCATAGAAATTACATAAATCTTTTATAAAACAAAAAATACCCAACGTTTTAGTTTAATTTTAAACTTTTAAGTAAATCATCAAACCTCTATTGTGTTAAAATCACACAAACATCTCTTTATTTTTAAAATATACACAAATCTACACTTTAGTTTAATTTAAGTTTTTTCACCAAAATTTTTAAAAAAAGTAAATTAGATAAAATATAAGATAACTTTTGTTTTCAATAAAGATTTGTGTATATTTTTTTAAAAAAGAGAATATCTATGTAATTTTAATAAAATTTAAAAAAAAAATTATATATTTTAATTTTAATTTTTTTAATTAAAATACTCTCAATTAACCTATATATATATATTACCAAAAGAAATTTAAATGAAGAATATTTTAGTCATCAAAATTTAAAATTAAATTAAAGTATAAGATAGTTTTTTATTTCAAGTGGAGCTTGTATATATTTTAAAAATAAATAAGAAATTTGTAAAATTTTAACAAAATTAAACAAAAACCAATATAATTTACTGTAATATTAACAAGACGAATATGATACAATCCTCAACTTCCCTACAAATAGCAGTTTGAGGGAAAATTATAACCATTGTGTCATGTCATGCTGCTAAATGTAATCGACTCAAAGAAACAGAGGAGAAGCAAACTGAATTACCCTAACATAAAAACTATGTAAAACCAACAGAAAAAAAAATTGATTAATAATTTCAACCCTTAAGCCTCCACCCGCATATGATATTGCCTTAATATATTATTAGAAAGTAATAAAAATTGATTTAAAACCTTCCAAACAAAAACAAAGTACCCGACATGCTAGCATTAGGTACACTAGCACAGATTAAGAATCTAGGAATTGGCAATTATGCATCCCCATTATCACCCGATTATCCAATAATGGTTACCTTGTGAGGTGGCATTACATGAAGGGAATAAAAGGATCCACGTGTCAAAACCCCAGATGGCTATTTGGGGAGACAAACCCATAATGATGGCCCAATCATGGTGTGAAACGGGATAAAGATTGAACAAATTTAAATAAAATACAAAAAAGAAAACGCATTTTCCTTTTGTGCCAATTTTTGGTTGGGATTTTTCATTCAAAAGACTCAACAACTCGCACTGTTTGGTCAAAAGGAAAGCTTGAAATGGTGTGGATTGGACTAGAACTGTGTCAGCTTGGACCATTTCAAATGGAGCAAGAAGGAAAATAATAATGTGGAAAAAGATGTAGATCATATCAAAGATGCTCACTGGCTCTATACAAAGCATGTTCGGCTTTATTGATTCAGACTTGGTCTGAAAAAATATAGTAAATTAATTATGATGAAATATGTAAATATTTTTATACTTGATTTCAAAATATATTTATTTTTTTTCTATTATTAGTTTGGATTATCAATCTTTTGAGAATCAAGTTTATTTTAAAAAATTAAAATAAATTCTAAGATGGATATTAAAAACAAATATACACCCATGTTGAAAGATTATTAAGTAGACCAAGTATATATAAGATATGTAAATCAAATCAAATCAGTCATAAAATATATATATATATATATATATATATATATAATACGTTAAAAGTGAACTATACTTAAAAAAAAAAAAGTGACTAACACATCTAGTTGTCTTTCATGATTAGCTAGTTTGCCCGAGAGCCAAAAAAGTGAAGGAACTATAATAAATGTACATATATATATATATATATATATATAAACTGTCCCATCAAATAATAGTAAAGAAATAATAATTTAACAATAATAAAAAAATTATATATTTATATATAATAGACTTGATCTATATTTCTTTTTTCAAATAGAGTATATCTCTAAAATTTTTAAAGAGTGTTGTAGAAAGCTCAACCTTTTAATAGGCTCAGTTTTTTTTTTTTCACTGTTAAGCATTTTACTTAAATCTTTAAGTGTGTTTCACGAATGAAAATCTTCAAACAAAAATAAAAAATTGTGGGCTAAAAGTACTTCATTTTTTAAGAAATCAAAATTTCTTACAATACTTTTTAAAAATATATTAGATATTCTTTAATCATGAAATTCACTTTTAGTATACTCATACATACACATGAATTAATTTACCTATATCTGACAAAACCCAATTAACTTGGAAACCTGATAGTGGAATCATGAAAAATTCAGATTCTTGGTGAAGAGGACTTTGCCCCCTAATTGGAAATTGAAGGAGGGAGAAGGCACCATGTATTGCTCAACACCGCATAAAATTTCTCACTAGTGGGTGTCTCTATCACTGAATGATTCTACTAAATTGGCGTCTAAAGATTGATGATGTACATGAACTTCAACATTTTAGCCTATGACTTCGCCAAATGTTAGCCGCCACTTACGTTTGCCTACCTTCTCCAATAATATATATATATATATATATATATATATATATATATATATATATATATATATATATATATATGCTTTGGTAAAGGCTTTGGAAATTTCACTGGGAGGGAGAAAGATTTTGAATTTCTTGGGTTTCAGATGCAGCATCAGGATCTTTTCCTTGTGAACTTCCAATGCCAGGTCCATTGTCAAGAGTCTTCCAATCCATTGCACTTCACTCAAATATATAATTAATTGTGTAAATTACACAAATTTTTTGAGTTTTGCTAAAATTTCTCTTTATTTAAAAAAAAAATATACAAATTTTCGTTGAGTCTTATTAAAACTACACAAACTTTTTTTGAATTTTATTAAAATTATATAAAATTTCATTTTATTTTTAAGATATATATAAATCTTCCCTAAAAATAGAACTGAGGTTCATTTAATTTTAGAAACACTCAAAGAAAGTTTATGTAATTTACTTTTTAGTTTAAAAGAATTTATTGTATATTTTGAAAACAAATGAGAGGTTAGTATAATTAATTTTTTATTTTAAGAGAAATTTATATATATTTTAAAAATTAAAAAATATCCATATAATTACAGCAAAACTCAAAAGAGAACTATGTAATTTATTCTAATAAATCTTCCATAAAAAAGGTATCTAATTGATTTTATTTAAATTTAGAATAAGTTACAATTTATCTCAACATAGCTTAGCTAAAAATAAAATTTTTGATTTAAAATCATTCATCCAACTTTTCATATTATTTAAATTGTGAAACTTATTCCTTATAATAGCTTCGTCTTTATTTTAAGAGTCCGGTTGTTTCATCGGAAAATGACAGCTTTGGAAAATGTTTTTCAACTTCCTAATGGTTGGGATTTACAGGTAATTTCCATCAAAACGGCGGTTGTAAATGATAATGACAATAAACTCAGTCAAAGGAAAAATGAGTGATGGATCTAACCAACAGACACGGGAATAGAAAAATGATAGTCGATCAGCTTTATGTACAAATATTGTTGACCCTTGAAACACAGCTTGCATCTTGGTCAAGCGTATTACAGGACTTAAGCTTCTCTTTGCTTTTTCACCACTCCAACTCAATGATTGGGTCCCATAGTGACAATGAAAAGGAATTTACAAGGCACTTTCTCTCTTAAGCTTCACGCCCTTTTCAGATATGCCAGTGTTCCTACTCTCTAAAACTAGGAGTTACACTTCCCTAAGGTGCCATATGCGACATCTCTCGACTGAATTTTGCATCTTCAGCTTTTACTGTACAAGGAGGTGGAAGACTCTGCTTAACACGTAATTCTTAAGCACAAACTATGAGTTCGGATTGGGATCAACTGAATTTCAAAGAGAGCAAAACACAACATGCTTGAGATCCCCATTTAAGCAATAAGTGAGATCCACTAACTAAGTGAGGAGTCCCCAATGATGTGTATTTAGAATTTCAGAGAATCCCAATCGCAGCAAGTGCCAATATATTGAGTTAGCAATAAAAATTTTATGCTTTTGAATAGCGGGGCCTTCTTGAAATCACTGCCTGCCCGAGAATGCCTGCTCATGAATAAGACTTAACCAAGCCGAAGTTAACAAAGGATCTGGACTTGAAGAGGCCACCAAAGAGGAACCTTGTAGGGGAATCCTGAGCAGTGGGTTTTGACTCTGAAGGACTGCCCTTAACCTTAAGGATAGTGTTGCCAATAGCTTGGCGAATGGAGTCTATGGTCTTGGAATCCACAGCACAACCAGAGGTTCCACAAACATAGAAGGTATTCACAGCTTTACCTCCTTTGGTTGTCACTTCTGCTCTTGTAACTGTGAGGCTGTTCTCACGGAAGATGCGAGTTACATCAGATAGTAATCCAACTCTGTCGGTGGTGCAGAGTTCTAGCTTCAAACCCTGAATAAGGAAGAGGAAGAAACAAATTAGAGGTCTAAAAACAACCATAATGTATTGAAGAAACTAGAGGTGACAAGAAAAGAACAGAGAAACAAGCCAAAAATGCCTAACTGGCAGTTTGCTTTGAATAATGAAGAAAGATTATTTAAAGGGCAGAGGACTTGTTGACCAAAAAATATATTTAGCAGAATCAAACAGCAAAGGACAAACAGGTCACTATAATAGAACGTAACCAGATAGAAAAAGAGGACAAACCTTAACTGCAGCTCCTGCTATTAGGTTTTTGCGATAGAATTATGCCATGAGGAGCAATTTTTTTAAGGAGTCAATAATGAGGTTGAGTTGTAGAGTATGTCCAGGTGTTATGTTTTTATTGAAAATTTCGATAATAAGCACTTAAAGAACTATATCTAAGTTTTGTCCCCAAATAAACTGGTTTCTATGCATATTGTGAGGCTATCTTAACAAGATTCCTCTCCCATGTAAGATAACTGTTTACAAGAAAACCTTATATGAATACTATTGTATACTTCAGAAAATCACCCCATTTCATAACAGTAGCCATGGCAACTAAAGTTCACCGATTGCAATTCAACCACACTTAAGGCCTCCTCACAAGACTCACCACCTCCAGAAAAAACAACCAAAGCCATGAGTTTTGTGGGCAAGTTTCTGAACAAAACTGAAGCAGGCAATCACATCCCGTACACAATGATGTAAGCCATAAGCCACTCACCTCGGAAACTCTTCTCTCAATTGCAGCTTCAAGACACTGCATCACTCTTTGCCTTTCTGCATCTGATTTTACAGGGGACCCATCTACATGCCTGATGTAGTACTCCTACAAATACAACAACCATAAAACAATCAGAAAATCTTCTTACTGAGGCCAATTAAGCTTCACACCTATCAATAAAAGAAGTGCAAAATGAGATACCTGATATGCTTCTGGCCCCTCAGCATCTATATTGGCATGGAAAACCACATACTGCATGTCTGTCAGAGTACAAACTGTGTCGAAGAGAAGCTTTGGCCTATCCTTAGATCGGATAGTAACTGCGGAATAATCTTTGTCAGACCAATTAACAACATTTACATTTGGTCTTTGCTTCTCATCAAACCCATTGTTATTATTATCATCAGCTCGTTCATAGTCCCTATCAGCAAACATCATCTGGTGAAGCCTTCTCTCAGTGTGGGTAACTTCATCAGTGACAACAGTCTTAGCTCCTCTGTTCCTGTTGCCACCACAAAGCACATTGCACAGAAGCTCCTTGACTAGAGATAGCTTCTCTGGGTCAGTAATGGCAGACCCAGTTTCTTCATCATTTACATGCATTACAGCTGCTGCTCTGGTATTATGGGTCCAGACCTCTGCATTCACTATGTTGCACTTGAGGTTGGTTAAAACAGCACTCACTTCTGAAAGCAATCCTGGCCTATCGGTTCCCATTAGCTCTATTGCAGTGTGCTCCATGGATTGCTTGACCCCAACAGATCTCATGGATGTAAAGCATGATTCAGGTCCAAGAGACTAATATTTAATTGAAACAAAGCACGCACCAGTCAGGGGGCAAGCCAATGTAAAAGCTGAGAAATTGATGAATACCAGATGCAACTAACCTTTCGAATATAATCCAGAATAGCTTCATCTGTGACCTTATTTCCATCTTGGTCAGTGACGTTGAAAACTGGTAAAGAGGAAAACAAAATAATTTTTTATGACAAAAATAATGGGCATCATGTATATAATCCCATTAAGGGTTTCAGAAGATTATTCACAGAAAAAATTATTACCATCCATGAACCATCCACCATCAGAAGATATGTAAGCCTTAGTTATGATAAGGTTTAGATCAGTGAGAATTTGTACGACTTCAAGAAGTATTCCGTGCTTGTTTGCACTATCAACCTGCAAAATAAAAGACGACTTCGTTAGCGAAATTTCCGAATCATAGAATTTTGAATAGAAGTACACACAAAAAAGATGTGGAAAAGAAGAAAAGGAAATAGGGATACCCGTATAACAGTAGCATTCTTGCTAGCTTCATTATCAATTACAACCCTGACAAGACAACAAGTGTACAACAAGGATGTGAGAACGAAATTATTGAAGCTAGAGGGTTTTTTTCCTTTTCATCAAATGCCATGGAAATAAATTCGTACCTGGGTGGGTTCATTCTTCTGAAGAGTTTCTCACATTCATCATCAGTGCAATGAGAGAAACCCATGTTGACCTCGGACATAAAAGCTATGAAAAGAAATAAGAACCAATCAGAGGAAAGAACGTAGACACAGAACCTCCTTAGCCAATGAGAAGAAAAAGTTAAGTGGAACTCATAATAATATATAGTACAAGGAAGAAAAACCCTCTTTAGGAAATTCTCTCACAAATAATAAAGCAGAAGTGGGTGAATGAAAGAGAAGTGACCAATCGTAAAGAGCTGGAAAACACAAAGAATAACCGTGGAAAGAAGAAAGCCAGAGAGCCCCAAAAAGTAGCTGGGTACCAGTAAGCCTTGTGGTGTGCTTAGCTGTTAATATGCTAAAAAGAAGGAATCCTCAAACAGAACCCATTAGGCCAATGAAATCGAAGGGCTAATACAACGCAGCAAGAAGAAGAGCCTGAGATTACCCACAAAGAAAAACTCGAAAATTTTCACAAATAGGGCCTTAGATTTATGACACGAAAAAGAAAACCCAGAAACGCGGTCACCTAATAGAGAACATGACACAAACCGATGAAAAAACAAACGAAAACCCGTATGCGAATTCCCACGCCTTACCCCTAAAAGTGAACAGAGAGATCCCAGAAAGCAAAACAGAAGGACAAAAGAAATCAATGGACGCCCAGAACCGAGAAAACGGAGAAATCTAAGAATAGAGCGCGAGAAACTAAACGAGGGAAAGAAAAATATAACCTACCCATTGCAGCTCCTGAGGATTCGTGATCTGCTAAACCACAATTTTCCCGGTTTTCTCAAAGGTAGAGAGAGGGAGAGGCCTTCTTCGTGTAGTATATTACCAAGAAGCAATAGTATATGTATATTTATATACACAGCCAGAGAGATCTCACACAGACACACACACACACACCCTCCTTGATCTTCTCTTCCAACTAAGGAAACAAATAATTTATAATAATAATATAATTCCTTTGCCTAAAAAAAGTTGATCTAAAAATGAAAAACAATCCAATCCCTTCTCTTCCTCCTTTCCTCTGTCACTATCCCTTTCTCTCTCTCTTGTTTTTGCTCTTCCTGGTTATGTTTCTCTCTCTATACCACGCTCTCTAAAATTCCCATTTCTGTAACTCTCCAAAGCATCGTATTTAAGTACTCGAAAAAAGAAACTTCCTAAAAATCATAGAGGGAAAAGAAAGAAGGGACAGCGAATGTGAAATGGAGCCTCGAGGAGCCATCGGCGCATGTTAGCAAAACGTGGCTTTTATTTCCTTGAAAGGGCATGGCTCGTGCTAAGGTGTACCCCTTGCTTAGGTTACGGGGGAGTCATTTAAGCACGTGTCTTAAATAGTGGAAATAGAAGAACGCTACTCAAAAATTCCAACGTTTGAGGAAGAAGCAGAGGAATCCGGTTTAGGTTGTCACCAAATAACAACGCTTCTTAACAACATCAGTCACTGCGATTTCCAGACTTACATCCGTTGATCTTGTTTTAATTAAATTTTTTAAAAAAGATTTCAATAAAAATATGTTGTAATGATTTTTTTTCGTTCTTTTCTTTTCTTTAAGAAATTTCTTTGGTAATGAGAGATGAATTGTGACTATCAATCTACTTATGATTGAATCAGTTGAATTTTTGTGAAATAATAGAAATAATGTAAAGACAACATAAATATTTTATCTTTTAGCCAAAGTTAAATGTTTGTTCATGTATTTGTTCGTTAAGAAATTGATGAAACTTTTATTGACTAATACTAAGAGATATGGCAAAGATTAAATATGAAAACGGCTGATCTAATCAAGCATGGTAATGAGTTAAACTTCTAATAAATTAAATTAAAATATAAGTTGAGTTATTTGCTTCACATAGTACACAAACTATTTTAAAGAAAGAAAAATCAGTACTACTAGCATTTCATTTATATAAAAAAAAAATTTAGAACTTAAAGTAAGTGAGCTAGTTAAAATTTTAGAAGTATTTATATTATATTTTGATCTTTTTTTTAGTTGAGAAACTAATGAAAATTTTATTAATTATAAATAAAAAATATGGCAAAGACCACACATGAAAATGGCTCATTTAATCAAACAAGGTCATAAGTTAAACTCTCAACTAACTAAATTAAAACATGAGACAAATTATGTGCTTTATGTGATACACCAAACCCTACAAGTGAGCCAGATTATGTGTCTCAAGTGGTGTGCCTGAACTTTTTTTCACTTCTCACAAGTATCCCTGCACCTTTTGGATGTGAAACAAATATCTCTCAAAGTATTGAGGATGTCTCTCTCCACCAATAACCCTTTGCAAGCTTTGAACCCTGAAATTAGAAAGATTCCTCCATTGCTTTAAAGTTAGGATAAATATTTATTTTTTAAGATACAGTTGAATGTTTATTCATTTGAGTTTTTCTTAGAAAGAATTTAAGGAAAATTTTATTGACTATAATTAAATGATTTGGCAAAAATTACACATCGAAATGGCTTATCTAATCAAACACAATCATGAGTTAAACTTCTAAGAAAATGAATTGAACCACAAGCTAAATTATTTGCTTCACATTGTGTTCAAAAACACTTTAAAGAAAAAAAATCAATACTGGTAACATTTAACTTATATAAAATAATAGTTTAGAACTTATATCAGAAAAAAAAAATTACTTATATAACATTTTGATCTTTTCTAGTTAAGCTACTATTAAATATTTTATTGGTTATAAATAAAAGATTACATGTAGAAATGGCTCATCTAATTAGACAAAGTCACCTGTTAAAATCTTAACTTCATGTGGTACACCAGACATTAAATGGTGAGTCAGATTATGTGTTGGTGCACTAGACATTTTTTTGTTTCACAATGGTATTCCCACATGTGTTGGGTATGAAACAAATCTCGCTCAAAGTATTTAAGATGTCCCTCTTTATAAGTGTATTTTTACAAGCTTGAACCCTTGAAATTAGACAACTCTTCAATTAATGTAGAGATAGGATAAATATTTTATTTTTTTATATAAAGTTGGATGTTTGTTCATGTGCGTTTTTTATTTAAAGAAATTGATGAAAATTTTATTGACTACAATGAAGCAATATGGGAAAGATCACTTATCCAAATGACTTGTCTAATCAAGTACAATCATGAGTTAAATGCCTAATGAATTGAATTAAAGCATTTTGAATTATTTGCTTTACATGGCATACAAAACATTTTAAAGAAAGAAAAATTAGTACTAATAACATTTAACTTATATATAGAAAAGTTTAGAACTTAAGTAAGTGAGCTACCTAAAATCAAAAGATATTTATATTGTATTTTGACATTTTTTTTTTTTTAGTTAAGAAACTAAAGAAAATTTTATTGACTAAAAATAAAAAGATGTGGTAAAAATCACACATAGAAATGGCTTATCTAATCAGATAGTCATGAGTTAAACCCTATCCAATTGAATTAAAATGTGAGCCAAATCATATGCTTTATGTGGTACACCAGATGCTAAAAGGTAAGCTAAATTATGTGCTTTGGTGTACTAGACACTTTTTTCTTTTTGTTTCTCACAAATATCCCGACACTGAGTGTGAAACAAATCTTGCTCGAACTACTAAGGATGCCTCTCCCCACAAGGTTTTTTCTTTTTGGCAAGCTCAATCCGCTAAAATTAGAAAGACACCTTTCACTACAGAGATAGAATAAATATTTTATTTTTAAGTAAAGTAGAATATTTGTTCATATGTTATATATATATATATATATATATATATATATATGATGAAATCGATAAAAGTTTTATTGACTACAATTTAAAGATAGGGCAAAGATCACACATAGAAATGACTTATCTAATCTAGTATAGTCACGAGTTAAACTCCTAAGAAACTGAATTAAAGCATGAGCAAAATTATTTGCTTCACATTGGGTACAAAAACACTTTAAAGAAAGAAAAGTCAATATTGGAAACATTCAACTTATATGAATAGAAGTTTAGAACTTATGTTAGGTAACAAGTTAGAATTAAAAAAATTATTTATATTATTTATATTACATTTTGATCTTTATTTTCTAGTTAAAAAACTAATGAATATTTTCTTGACTATAAATAAAAGATATGGCAAAGACCACACATGGAAATGGCTCATCAAAGTAGATGGACTTGCAAACTCCTAGCCAACTGAATTAAAACGTAAGACAAATTATGTTCTTCACATGGTACACTAAACATTAAAAGATGTGCTAGATCATATGTTTCATATGATTTACCAGGCATTTTTTTTTTGGTTTCTTGCAAGTATCCTTACACCTTTTGGGTGTAAAACAAATCTTGCTTAAAGTATTGAGAATGTTCCTTTACATAAGTGTTTTTTTGTTTTTTTTTTTTGGGGTAGGCTCAAACCCCTAAAATTATAAAGACTTTTTAATCAATTTTGAGATAGGATAAATATTTTATTTTTTTAGATAAAGTTGAATGTTCATTCATGTGTGTTTTTTATTTAAAGAAATTGATGAAATTTTAATTGACTATAATTAAGAGATATGGCAAAGACCACACATTCAAATGGCTTATCTAGTCAAGCACAATCATGGTCAAATTAAAGTATAAGCTAAATTATTTGCTTCACGCGATACACAAAACATTTTAAAGAAAGAAAAATTAGTACAATAACGTTCAACTTATATTAAAAAATAGTTTAGAACTTAAGTAAGTGAGCCAACTAAAACAAAAAATATATATATTTATATTAGATTTTGATCTCTTTTTTTTCTAGTTGAGAAATCAATGAAACTTTTATTGACTATAAATGCAAGATATAGCAAAAAAACACACATGGAAATGACTTATCTAATTAGACATAGTCAAAAGTTAGATTCTTAACCAACTAAATTAAAATGTGAGCCAAATTATGTGATTAACCTAGTGCACCAAACATTAAAACATCGATCAAATTATGTGATTCATGTGGTGCCCTAAACACCTTTTTTTATTGTTTTCCCTGAGTATCCTCACATCTTTTAGGCGTGAAACAATTATTGCTCAAAGTATTGAGGATGCCCCACCCCATAAATGTTTTTTGCAAGTTTAAAGCCCTAAAATTAGATAGACTCTTCAACCATTATAGAGGTAAGATAAATATTTTATTTTTTTAAGCAAAATTGAATGTTTATCTAATTAAAGGATTGTGCAAATATTACACATGGAAATGACTTATGGAATCAGGTACAATCAAGAGTTAAACTCTTAATAAATTGAATTAAAGAGTGAATTAAATTATTTGTTTCATGTGGTGCATAAGAAATGGAGATCCTATATGCATAGCATTATGCTATGCATCATGTGCACAATTCTTTTTAACTTCTTTATTTTTCTTTAAATGTAGCCAGATCTTCGTATCAATAAGAAAAAAACACAGTGCATAACAATTCTTATTAGCAATTCCATGTCGAGTTATTTTTCTTCATAGGTCTTACCAAACCAAGCAATATGCATATGAAATAGTGCAAATCTTGCTGACAAAAGGATTTGCCTCTATTTAAAGAAATTTTTTTTTAAGAAAAGTAAAAACGAGCTACATAACATCATGTTATGTACAATAAAGGATTTGCATTCATGCACAAAATACTTCGAAAAAGAAAAAATCAATACTGATAATATTCAACTTATATGAAGTGACATCTAAAACTTATACAAGTGAGCTAACTAAAATTAAAATAAAAAATTATATCACATTTTAATCTGGTTTTTTTAGTTAAGAAACTGGTCAAAATTTTATTAACTATGATTAAAAGATATGACAAAGTCCACACATGGAAATAGCCCATCTGATTAAATAAATTCATAAGTTAAACTCCTAGCCATTTGAATTAAAATGTGAGCTAGATTATCTACTTCATGTGGTGCGGTGAACAATTAAATTAAAAATACTCAAGCATTTTTTTCTAAAGAAATTGATGAAAAAAAATTATAGAATTAAGAGATATGGCAAAGATCACATTGCGAAAATGATTTATCTAATCAAGCACATTCATAAGTTAAACCCATAATAAATTGAATTAAAGTGTGAGTTGAATAATTTGCTTCATGTGGTGCTCAAGACACTTTAAAGAAAGAAAAAATGAATACTAATATCATTCAACTTATAGGAAGAAAACTTTAGACCTTATGTAAGTGAGCTAGCTAAAATTATAAAATATTTATATTACATTTTGATCTTGTTGGTTAAGAAAATTGTGAAAATATAATTGACAAGCATTTAAAAAATATGACAAAAACCACACATAGAAATGTTTGTCTAATAAAAAGAGTCACAAGTTAAATTCCTAGCCAATTAAATTGAAGTATAAGCTAAACTATGTGCTTCATATGGTGCACCAAACAATTGAATTAAAAATATTCATGCGTGTTTTTTTTAAGAAATTAATCAAAATTTTATTGACCATAATTAAGTAATATGCAAATATCACACATAGAAATGGTTTATCTAATCAAGCACAATTACAAATTAAACTCCTAATAAATTGAACTAAAGTGTGAGCTGAAATATTTACTTTATGTGGTGTATAGTACACTTTAAAGAAAGAAAAGTCAATACTAACAACATTCAACTTATATGAATAAAAATTTTGAACTTATGTAAGTGAGCTAGGTAAAATTTAAAAAATATTTATATTACATTTTGACATCTCTTTTTTATTTTTGATAAGAAATTAGTGAAAATAAAGGATATGACAAAGACCACACATGGAAATGTTTCCTCTAATCAAACAAAGTCACAAGTTAAACTCTTAGTCAAATAAATTAAAATATGAACTATACTATATGCTTCATGCGGTGCATTAGACACTTTTTTCTTTTTTCTTTTTTTGGTATCTCAAAAATATTCTTACACCTTTTGAGTGTGAAACTAATCTCACTCAAAGTATTGAGGATGTCACTTCCTACAAATATTGTTATATGAGCTTGAACCATTGAAATTGGTGAGGCTCCTCAACAATGTGGATTAAGTTTCCTTACAACTTGAGCCATTCATTATTGTTTTACACAAGACACTGTAAAGAAAGAAAAATCAATAATATTGAACTAAGTATGAAGAAAAATTTAAAAATTATGTAAGAAAACTAGTTAAATTTCAAAAAATATGCATGTCATGATTGATTCTATTGAATTTTTACTAAATTATAGAAGCACAATGGAAATGAGAGAAAAAAAAAGTGCACCAAGGATATTTTAAGAGAAACTAGAGATTTTAAAAGCATACCTTTTATATCTGTCTAATGTATTTAAGAGAATAAATTATTTTAAATGTTAAACCCAAAGTCTAAACCTCTTGTATCAACCTAATATATACAGGAGAATAAATTCTCTTAGGTGCTAGACCTAAGATTTGAGCCCAAGTAGTCAAAATAAGGAGCATACCTCCTTAACCAAGAGGCCAGTCTCTTAAGATTAAATATTTTAATTTTTAGGCAAATTTGAATATTTGATTATGAGTTTTTTTTTTCTTTTCATTTTTGGAATGAGAAATTGATGAAAATTTTATTAACTAAAATTAAGATATATGGCAAAGATTATACATGAAAATGACTCATTTGATCAAACAAAGTCATAAGTTAAACTCTTAGCAAATTGAATTAAAATGTGAACTAAATCATATGCTTCACTGAATGTACAAGACACGTTAAAGAAAGAAAAATCAATAACATTCAACTGAGTATAAAGAAAAAATTATAACTTATATAAGTGAACGAACTAAGTCTAAAAAAATATTTGAAAAGTTGTCATGATTGATTTTGTTGAATTTTTGTGAATATAGAGAAATATTATGAAGATTAGGTAATTTCTTTTGTTTGTACAATAAGAGTATATTTGGGGTAACTAAATTCCTTTTTCATAGATCTAAAATGGCGTAGTCCTTCACCCTAGCTTAGAGAATTTAAAAGAATAAATTTTTGTAGGTGCTAGACCCAAGATTTAGAAGCAAGTAATCAAAATAGAGAGTGCACCCCTTAACTACTAGGGCAACCTTTTAGGATTGAATGTTTTATTTTTTGGGTGAATTAGAATGTTTGGTGATTTGTTTTTTTTTTTTTTGAGAAATTAGTGAAAGTTTTATTAACTAAAATTAAGTGACATGGCAGAGACTGCACATCAAAAATGGCTTATCCAATCAAATAAAGTCACAACTCCTAATAAATTGAATTAAACAGTGAGTTGAATTATCTGCTTCATGTGGTTTATAGAAAGGGTATCATTAGACTAGCTTGTGAGTCAATCAAAACTATGCCCTTCCTATGAACATCTTAATGGTGCACCTCTATATCAACACGATGCATTCAAGAAAATAAATTCTTGAGTGCTAAACCTAATATTTCAATTTAAGTAGTCAAGATAAAGAGCGCACCTTTTTAATTATTAGGCCAACTCCTTTGGAATAAATATTTTATTTCTTTAGGTGAATTTGAATGTTTGATTTTTTTTTCCTTATAATTTTAGAAAATGGTTAATATTTTATCAGCTAGAATTATAGGATGTGACCGTAATCACAAATGAAAATGGCTAATCTAACCAATCAAAGTTACAAGTTAAGCTCGTAACAAATTGAATTAGAACATGAATTGAATTATGTGATTTCATGTGATGCACAAGATATTTTAAAGAAAAGAAAAATTCAACTAATTAAATACAACAAACAAATTATAATTTATGTAAGTGAACTAACTAAATTTAAAAAATATGTACGTTTGGAAGGTTGTCATAATTGATTCTGTTGAATTTTTATAAAAGACTAAAAACACTATAGAGATTAATTTTTATTTTTTAATTTTTGTATGGTAAAATCATCTTCAAATTAACTTGCTTGTCAATCAAAACTAAATATTTTATTGAGAGGTATGAGTATGACTCATCTAATGGAAGAGTCACAAAAGTTAACCCCTTAACAAACTGAATCTAAATTTAAATTTGAACTGAATTATTTGCTTCACATGGTGTTTAGACGCTTTGAAAAAGAGAAAAATCAGTGCTGAAAACATTCATTTTAATATGAAGAAAATTTTGAAACTTAGGTATGTGGGCCAGGTAGATTGAAAAACAATGTATACTTGGAAAGTTGTCATTTTAAATTTTGATATTGTAATCACATCTTTAATTATGGAATTACTGTATCTAATTATTTGTTAATAAACACAAGTCAATGTTCCTTTTTATCAAGATATATATAGTTTTATTCTTGCCAATTCAACCAAGATATGGTTGAGTAGAATCGTATATTTCCCTATCACGCACGGGAATTTTCTAATTTTGAAAAATGCATTAGAAATTAAACGACAAAGACTATATCTTTTTTATTTATTCATTTTTTTTCTTCTCAAACAAGGAAATTTTTAATCATCGTTTATCAAAGATACTTTTATATTCTAAAAATATTATACGGAAAGAAATAAATAATTTATATTCAACCAAAAATGAAACCATTGACTTCTAATTAACGAATCTTTTTTAATTTTAATTTTAAATTTTAAATTTTTGAGCATTCAAAATTTCCCTATCAGATCATCAAAGATAAATATTATTATATAATTTAATTTATAAATAAAAATAAAAATAAAAATAAATTTGAAACATGGCTTTTTATTTATCAAAATATTTATATCATCAATACTTAAAATTTCAATCTCTCTAATGTCGTCTCATTAATGGGAGATCCTAGTTTTGTGAAATGGATTTGATGCTGAGCGAATCTTTATATCATTAGTGAGTAAGACGTGCATCACTGTAGGCCAATTGAAGTGAAATAAATATTAGAAACCCTTTAAAAAAAACAGAAAACCCAATTTAGAAGCTTTATAATTTGAAATTTAAAGCAAAGAGAAATGGCTCTTATATCCCGATACCTAGCTATGTTTTGAAAATCTTAATTTCTCAAGCCTTGATTTTATGTTTAATTAAAGGAGTTGACTTTATTGTTAATCAATTAGTCCAAACATGCATGCAAGAAGTGGTCATCAAATGGTGCCAACCCGATATAATTGATAAGATTTGTGATAGAAATTTAATAGAAGACAAACAATAAAAATTACCCAAGAATCGGTGATAATATTAGAGAAATGTTTAATTACAATAAATTTATAAAAATAAAGTAATTATATATAAATATATTAAATGTAAATTTTACTTAAAAGTATACTTGTCATTTTTATAGCTTAAAATTTTATCTCATGGTTGACTTGATTTATTTATCTTTAATTATCTTAAAATTTTTCAAAATAATTATTATTTATCTTCACTTTCATATTTTTTTATTATCATGTTTATATGATGACTCAATTTATAACACCAAAAAAAAAAATCAAAAGTGAATTATATATTAAAGATGGAAGTATGACAAGGTCATCCGCTACAGAAAAGCAATACCAATATAAAATTTAAAATTATTGATTTTAAAATGAAATCGTTATATTACAACAACAAGCACAAATCCTATCGAAGACCTTTGCATTTCATTTTCTTTCAGGAAAAAAAAAAAGGAAGCCCACAATATCCAAAATGAAAGAGAAAAATGATCAAGGGATGGATAAGAGAGGGAAAGTGAATAAGAGAGGAGGAGACAAGGTAGCAGGAAGACATGGAAATCTTGAGAAGGCCATTCTGTGTTTTGTACACGAAAGATTCAGCATCAGAATATAGGAAACAGGCTTACATAATGTGTTCTTCCAAATCAAAGGACCCTATACGAATAATAATATTATATCTCTGCTGTTATCTTCTGCTGTATATGAGTACTTTATAGAGAATCATCTCTGTTTGTTTCATGCAGCTCATGCAGCTTCCACTTGTTGTACTCTGCACGATACACATTATCAAACTCTTCATCCTTGGGTGTATTTTTGGCTAGTGAAAGCTAAGTGAATTATCCTAAAAGGTTTGGTTTTTGTGGGTTCATGACTCTTTTGAGAGAAGTATTTTGGAAATCAAATCTTAAATGCAACATGTTAAAGTATGTCCTTAAGATTCTTCGTAGAGTAAACTTATCTCAGGCTAAATCCAATGACATCCTAATTGTAATACTAAAAAAAAAAAAAAGGAAAAACTAATGAATTAAAGAATATGCTATTTTCTTAACCAATAAAGGTTTTATGGATATATATATATATATGTATATATATTAGCATTTGAGACAATATTAGCTAAGATACAAAGTAATTGACTTATAAATTCATGGGTTAATCTAATAATGAAGATAAACATGTGATGCATAATTAAACACGTGCATTTAACAAAATGTGAATATTACTTTTGCTAATTTTAAGATCAAATTGTAGTTGTCTCTGTTAATTATAACCTCAAGAATTTGGTCTAGTGATGAAGGAGAAGTACTCCCTACCTTAAGTACTTGGGTTCAATCCTCAAGATTCTAGTGCATAGGAAACTTTATTCTCCTAAGTGTATACATAATTAAGAGGTGTACTCTTAAGATTGTTTGGGAGAGGCGGACTTCCAATTAACTAGCAAACTAACTCGAAGATACTCTTATTATATACACCAAAAAAGAAAGAAAAAAAACTCTTAAATCCAACGTGACTGAAACATGTTTTGATATATCAAGTTAAGAAAATAAGTTATTTGTTGTAGAAATAAAATCGTCGGTCACATCTATCATAAGGAAATAATAATGCTATGAATTTATACAGTCTGTTTAGCCAAATTTTTAGAGGAGAAAGAGCTTATTGTTTTTAAAAAAAAAATAATTATTTTAGTCAGAGCATTACAAGAAAAACTAGTTTTTGTGTATTCAATGTTAACCATGTACGTATATGTATTATTTAATGTTTTGATAAGGTTAACAAAATAGGTTATCTGTTGAACAAATAAATTGGTCGGTAATATCTACAATTAAAAAATAATAATAATAATAATAATAATAATAATAATAATGCAATGAATTTATATAACTTGTTTGGCCAAGTTTTAAAAAGAGAAGAACTTTTTTTTTTCTTAGAAAAAAAAACTTATTTTGGTCAAAGCACCACAAGAAAAGCAAATCTATGTGTATTTAATGTTATCCATGTATACATATATATTACTTAAATAGTTGATTAATTAAATGACATCACACAATTTAAAATGCCAAAATCTTCAAGTATTGTGGATTACTTGATAATTCTAATTTTTTGCCACTATTTCATAAATTTACATTTAAAAAATATTTTTTTAAATGACAGTTGTAGTAAAAATCTATAAATATTTGTAGATAACAAATAAAAATGAGCGGGATATATAATAATAAATTAAATAGTGAGTAGGGCCACCACATGGGCTGGGTAAATGGAAAGTGAAGTATGGGTCAATGATAGTATGGTGCGCTCGCACACACGCGTGTCTTGCGGTCACATGCCGGCCTCATGTCCCTCTCACGTGGCCCCATATGCAGCCTCCTTGTTGCCCTCTTATTTTACTTCCACTGTCCCCTACTCTCTCTCATGACTCTTTGTTCCACCTCTTTCCTATGAGTCCGGATCACCAGCAACTACAAATTCACTATATATATATATATATATAAATATAATGTAGTTAAGAAAAGATAAACTAAAATGAAATTAAATATATAAAAAAAAATTGGTCTCATATATATCTATATTTCTTTGTATTAATTACTTTCTTTTTATCCTATAATATCTTATAATGTGCATAGTAAAGATCTGTCTACTTTTTGTGCCTAGTAAAAATCTGTGCATTTTGTTTTAATTTAGAAGTTTTGTTATGCAACATATAGGCTACACAGCAGAGGATTCACTCATGTAACAATATTACTTTATGAGTTTTATTTTGTTTATAGATATTATGATTTATAATGTGTTTGAGTTTTGTCTGGAATAATTTTAATTTTAAACAATTTTAATGGCGTAATCTCCTACATCCACTTAATGTAGTATAAAATTTTACTGTTTCGAAAAAAGAGTTGAACCTAATTAGAAAAAAGAAATATATACTATCCCTGCATTTCACTAATCTCAGTGTAAGATATTATCCTTCCTTTTTTCACATTAACTAATTGCTTTGGGTCTTATGTGATTTTTTCCATTAAGGCGGGATAAATAATAAAAATATAGTTTTATCTATCATGATAAAAGGTAAATCTTGATATAAAATTTTTGTGCTCACTCTAAAGGAAAAAAAAAAAAATTCACTCAAATCGTTGATACTTTCTTAATACTTATATAATTATACCGACTTAATTCTTTTGTCCCACCTTCTTCTTCTGGGGATATGCATGCTACATGCGTGGTCAAGGTCATGACTAATCAATATTTCTAATGAAAAAGTGACAATAACAACTTCATTTGTTTATGTTAATAATGCATGTGGGCAAGGAAAATTTGATTAAGAATGACAATTAGTCTACTAATCCCTTAAAAAAAATTAAATATCTTTGACCCCTTGTTTAATTGAATATATATAGTAGGTTAAGTGTCTTAGATGGACTCGTTGAAATTGTTCCCAGACTCTCTCCGGAAAAATGATTTAAAATGTTATCCCGAGTTGGTTTAAACTTTATGTGACATGAGAATCAGGCTTAGAGCTTGACTGATTTAAGTTAAAGAGGGAGCACATTTTAAAACACTAACTTATTAGATTAAAAAATTTAAATACCAACTTAAATTTCTATGATTGTCTAACATGAACATATCACTGACCCATAATTAACCAAAGATTTTGTGAGGATTAAGTGTGTTCCACGCAATCCAAGTACCATGACCAAAGTTTTATTGCTTGTAGGCAAACAAATATTTTTGGGGAAAAAAATTAACCGGTCTTGATTTATAAAGATAAATTGATCAATCTAAACATATATATATACACACACACACACACACACATTAAGAGTAAATTATATTAAAGACTGTATTAACCTATTTATGATTTATAGAATCTATTTTTTTACAAATTTTATCTACCTAAAAAAATTAGAAAATGCATTGTTCGTTATTTGAAAGATACATACTAGAAAAATTTATAGGTTGCTTATAATATCTTTGTTATTAGATTTTCTTAATCAAAATATGATATGTGTATAACTTTTTAATAATAATATGAAAAATCAATGATTTTGAAGATAAGTATATGATATCCTAATTAAATTATATATTTATTATATTTTCAATTAAAAAACTTTACAGTTATTATATTTTCATTAAAAAATATAAAAATTATATTTAAGGCTATTCCTATATATTATAATTATTTGATCTCTAAATTTTAAAAGTACACAATTCTATTTCTAAAAACTTTTAACACGATATTTGTTACTAATCCCTTGAGCATACATACATACATATATATATATATATATATATATATTCTTATGTTTTAGTGTTGAAAAACTAATTAATAACAAATAAATTTTTTTAAGACATTGAATAATATATTTATAAAAACTAAGTAATTGAAACATTGACAGAGATAAAAAATAAAAGCTATGAGCTTGTTTGATTATGTTTTTTGTTTCATTATTTTTAAAATAATTTTTTAAAAAATTGTTTAGATAAATTGTTTCAAAAATAATTTTCAAAATAAAAAAAAATGGAAAGCATTACTCTAACCCAAATTTTTTTAGAAAGAAATTGATGCAAAGTAAGCACTGGTTTTTCTCTGCTGTTTGGTTCTATGTATACAGAGTACACAATAAGCATTCTCTATTCAAGAAGTATATTCTGGCTTTCTGGGTAAAGCTTCGAGGAGGGAGAACTTGCAGGGGAAAAAAATATCCTTTTTTTTTTCAATCCTGATTGTATAATATTGTATTTACCAAAAACTGTTTTTGAAATCAAGAATCAAACATGTCCTAAAAGTCCATTTTTCTTTCCAAAACAACAACGTTAGAAATTGTTTTGAAAACACATATCCCAAAACATGACTTGCAAACATAGTTTTAATTTTTTTATTTCCAAAATAAAAAATTGTTTTCAAAAACACCAACCGAACATGCCCATAACATTTTCTCAAAAAAATTCTGAATTTGGTGCGGAGTGATGCATGTGGGTAATTAATGCTTATGGCAGTGTTAAGTCTAGGTGACCGCCACTTGAACATATGGCCTAGAAAAGAAAATAGAAAAATGAAATTCTTGAACCTCCAAGATCTATGTCTTAATTATTTAATTTTTAGATTCTAAAAATATGTTATTTATTTTTTTAAAAATACATGCCTCTCAATTGTTTAATTCTTAAAATTTAAAAATACATAATTTAATTTAAAAAAAAATTTAATTTGTTACTCATTAATCTCTCTTACTATATGCTTTATAGTTTATTTTTAATATTGAAAGAACAAATAGTTAAATAATAATTTTTTTAAAAACTTAATTGTACATTTTAAAAAATAAGAGTGAAATGGCTTAAACTTATATCTCGAAGGACTAAAAATAATTTATTTTAATAAAAAGGTCCAATGGGCATGAGACAAATATGCAAACTAGCATGATCATAGGCAGCGAAAGTCACGGCAAGTTTGTCTCTCATATTTGACTGATTTGGATATTTTCTATTTTAAATAAAAAATTGATAAAAATTAAATTATAAATATTTTTTATTTTTTATATCACATTATCTCCCAAATATATAATATATTTATTGTAAAATATCACAATCCGGCATTTAAGCAGAGTATCACAGTCCGATGTTTGACCAAACTCCATAGCGTGGAATTCTGGCTCCCACATCCAAGTGGTGTCCTAATCAGCCTCTCCTTCTTTTGAGGTATCTTTGGATGACCAGTGCCTTTCCTACATATAATACAAAACCTTGATGCGTGCAAAATAGGGCCTCGCATTTTCCACCCACTTGAGGGCTGCACTACAATTTTCTTTGATTTTATTTGCAATTCGTGTTGCTAAAAAAAAAAAAGTCCAGAAATTTTTATCTCTACAAGTTATTAAAGAAAATTTTTATTACAATCTCTATTGTGTATTGTGTTCTTTCATATATATATACACACACATATTGAAATTGAAATATAGATAAAATACTAACTTACTATGTTTTGAGTAAAAATAATTTCAATTGATCATATTCTATTTGACAGTTCGTCAAAAAACATTTCACTTTAAAAGTTTAATTCTTTAGATAAAAGCCTATAAATAATTTTTATTATATTCTCACAATTTTTGGACAAAAATAAAAGTTGAAGGGTAAAAAAATTCTAACATATATAGCAAGTCAAGTTTTTTATGGATTATTATTGTACGGTGGTATATTTGAGCCAATTTATTTGCTTTTCAATAAATTTCTTGTTTTTCAAAATTGCTTACTTGGAACATTGAGGTCAGGTATGACATAAACTTGTTAAAATGATAATGACAAGTTGTGCGGTTGAATTTTCTTCGCTTTCTTTTTCTTCAATTTCATTTCTCTATGAAGTTAGTACAATGCACATGGATTGATTAGATTATTTATCTTCTTGTCTCTGTTTCTATTTTTGATAGACCATAAAACATTTTCAGACATGACACGTTTCAGAACAATGGAGGTCATTTGACATTTGACAGACAAGGTACGTATTTTCACATTTCACCTTTTTAATCCATCTGTTTCAATGATTAGTTAAAGAAAGTATTGTTTATATTTCCAAAAGATAAATTTATTTCTATAATTGAATATATCGGTCAATTAATCTGGATAACCTACTAGCTTTTGTGTAAGTACGAGTTTAATTTTTGATTTAAATAATGACTTGTTAAAAAAATCATACAAACTGAATGTAAGAAATCAATAAAAATATAAAAATATTAAATTAAATTACATGAATTTTCTTTAAATTTAATTAAAATTATGTAAGTTTTTATCTATTTTAAAATTTGCACTTTAATATAATTTTAAATTTGTTGATTAAAATATTTTTTATTAATTTAAATATATAAATATGTATTATCTCTAAATATGTACAAATAAAATTAAAAAAAAAAGTAAATTTTGCTCTTAAATGTGCACCCAAAAAAGATAATTACAACTTTGTTCTCAATTAAATTTAACAAAAAATATGTATTCAGATTAATTAATGGTATTTTAGTCAAAAAATTAAAAATTAAACTAAAATGTAGTTTTCTTTTTAGGGAAGATTCATATATGTTTTGAAAAATGAAAAAAAAAAGTCCATATACTCTTAATAAAATTAAAGGAAAATTTGAATAATTTATTTAAAAAATTAAATAAAGGAAATGGCAAAATATATTGACACACATGTTTTAATAAGTTTTTATTGACTATTTAGACTTTATTTTATAAATGAATAGGATGGCTGGCCGACTTGTCCTTTTTATTATTATTTTTTAACATCCCTATTTAAGATATGTGGGAATTTCAATTGCATGAATACTAAATAATAGTTTAATAGATTTGGCAGCTCTAATGTGTATTTTATATTAAATAAATAAAAGAGGAAAGAAGATGGAGAATCTAATTGTTGTTATGTAATCATGACCATATGATTGAATTCATTTTCGGTGTCTCAACTTTACAAAGATTCAATAGGAATATATTAATTAACAGTTAATTGAGTTCATCAATATCCAAATTTAAAGGCACACTTGGCCAACCCAAAAACAAATAAAAATAATAATGAAACAAAACGCTTGTTTGCATGCTAACCAACCTAGCTACTTAATGTAGACATCAAGTGTGATTCTAGGCCAGAAACTATGTTAGTTTGGTGTACGTAAGACATCAAACAGATAAACTGTACAATCAAACAAATATTCAACAAATAAAAAATATTTAGATTTAATAATTATTTAAGATTTAGGTGTCTAAAATAAGACGTGCACTTAATTAAAAACAATAAATCGCAAATAGTTACTATTAATGCGAGAATCAAATGAGTGAATATTCTTACGTATGGATGCAGAAATTATCATCCAATCTCTTATATCATATATAAAAATTTAATTTATTAATTTTTTTGACAACGATGATTGACTTTTTATCTTAATTTTAAAAAATACTTTAATTTAAATATTATTTTTATTAAAAAAATCTACAATAAAATAAATAATGAAAAGCAAATTGCCTATAGTTTATAGATCTTATTATATATATTGGGTGGTTCCTATCATAACATAGACACTGGGCATTGCCACATTTATATTATTATAATATATTAGGGTTCTCCCGTAATCATAATACATAAGTGGTTTCATTTCTAATTAGAAGTGCATGTTAATTAATTATATTTGGCCAAAAAAAAATGTTTTATTTAAAATTTAAAATAATTAAATAAATACCAAATTTTTTTATATAAAATATTAATTTTAATTATTTTTATTAGAAAAATAATAAATTATTTTTAATTACTAATTTTCTAAGTGAAAAAGGAAATATTTTTTAAAAATTAAAAGTAATGAAATGTAGTGAGAAGTTACAAATTATTAAACGACTAGCAACTACTCTTTCTAAATTAAAGGCCATTCTACTTAAAATTTTAAATTATGTATAAATATCTATGTCTTATATCAAGATATATTATTTTTATAAAAAAATATATCTTTTTTTTTGTTTATTTTTTGACCAAAAGCCAAAAATTTTCAAACACATATTACTATAAATAAAATAAAACTAATAAGCAAAATAAAAATGTTACAATACTAACCATATTATTTATGAACGCAATGGATGATGACAATCATTAGTGGCTGTGCACAACACAAAGAAAAACAATGCAATCATGCCAAAAGCAATCCCGTGGCGTTTTGAATTCAAGTGAAATGTCGAATTTATAATGACATCAATTTTTTTCTTTTTATCTTTAATCTTAATTTTTTTTAATGTCAACATAATACTATTATATTAAAAAAATTGGATTTTATACATTTTTATTTTTTTCTCTTTCAATATTAAATTACATACTTTATATTTATTTTTTTTCAAACATAATAATATAATATTAGCATGAGAGATGCATTCACGTGGCCTTCAACGTGCCCACCATTAAGCACACCGACACCACGTGCTCTTGCCTGTATGATACAGCAGGCTCCAGCCGTTAACGACCAACGACTTTTGCTAACTGTCATCCACTACCACTTTTCTAACCTCTATAGTTAGTTAACCATAGTTCTTTTACTGTGGTTCATTGAACTAAGTTGACTAAAAAGTAAACATTTTTAAAATTAATAATTATTCATTTACTAAAATGCTTATAGTAGCAGTATTTTTCCTTTTTAAAATAGGACTCTAGTCTTAAAAAAAAATGTTTAAGTACAATATGTCTTTGTCATTAAAATTTGTAATGAAAATATACACATAATTTTTTTACAACTTAGTAATATATAATTAGATATTAAAAAAATTATTTTAATTATATTTTTGTTGAGAAATTTAATAATAAACGCCCTAAAAAACTTTATCTAATCTTATCATAAAAAAAAAACATACATACCATCAAGCTACATGCATGGCCATATGAAAGCTATATCACTAAAAGAGAAATATTTACTAGCTATCATATCGGAGAACTTATGGTGTGTTTGGTTTTATTTTTGGGAGACTCAAAACCACGTTTGTAAGGAAACAATAATTTACTATTTCTACGCAAATGTGATTTTGAAACGGGATTCCAAACACGTTATTAATAACTGAAAATCATGGTATTTAATTTTCAGTATGACAAGAATATTAGAAGTAAAATTGAATATTAGTTGGCAATCTGATTACGTCTATCTAGTCTTAAAATGATTTAGTGTCAGTTCTACTTTTTTTAAAAATAAATATCATATAATCTTTACCACTTTATACATGATATAAAAAGAGTGCCAATTCTTAATGATTTGCTAATCACTATGTTAAAGTTTCTTTCTATTACTTATATATATACATACACACATATACATATTTGTTAGCCAAAGATTTTAGAAGTGGAAAGTAAAAAATGAGACAGAATAGATCTCTCATACTTATGTTTAGAAAAAAAAAAAAACAATTGAACCAAGATGCTTGAACAATTTTTTTATAAAAATATCAAGCAAATTAAACAAGCCAAAGACATGTAACTCCCTAGTGGCTCTTAAACTCTTCTTATTTTAAAATGAGAATATGAGATTTTTCATATTTTTTTTAACTGCTCACTATCTAATACTTTATTGAAAAATTATTCACCATAAGTTTTTAAGTTATATATATTGATATAGACATAAGATTATTACTTTTTCTATCATATATTTATTAAAATAATTTAAAATGAAAATATAACCAGAAAATAAATTATAAATCATTAAAATTAAAATAGTACATTGCGTATCATAAATAAAGTTTAAAAAAAAATCAATGACGGTGAAAGTCACCTATATTTTATGTTAGTAAAAGAAAAAGGATTTTTTATTTTTTATTTTTAAAATTAACCTTTCGAGACAGACACAGGCGCACGTGACGTCCGGCAGATTTGTCAGCGGATAGCTGGCATGGGAGTCACAATCCTATCACGTGTAGGATGGATCACAAAGTTCTTTTCCATTTAGATTTATTTCTTATTTCTTATTTTTTTTTATATTTACTCACATAAAAAGAAAAATAAAAAAATTGTACGAAGAGCCCTTCAAATGTAGGAAAGGTCGCACTCTGCCAGCTCATTGTCCATGTCAAAAAGGTCAAAGGGGATTGGTGGGTGCTATTATGTCGTTGGCAAAGGTAAATTATTTCACGTTCCTCCTAAAACACTTCATTTTAAAAAAAAATAAATTTATAGATTTTTTAAAATTTTATTAAAATTATACAAATTTTTTTATTATTAAAATATATACAAATCTCAATGAAATAAAAAATTATTTTATATTTTAGTTTATTTTTAATTTTTTGACCAAAATATCTTTTAATTCATTTAAATTCTTTTAATGAAAACAATTTATATTTAGGTTAATAAATGATATTTTAGTAAAAAAATTAAAAATTGACTAAAATCTAAAGTAAAATTTTGTTTCAAAAAGATTTGTGTGTATTTTGGAAATAAAAGAAAACTTTATGTAATTTTTAAAAAATTTAAAGAAAATCTATATAATTTATTCTTTTTTAAAAATATCCCAATCAAATAAATTGAAGAATGAAAAATGGAACACTTGTGGATGGTTATGTTATTGTTTTGCTTGGAAGTGCAGGAACCGTCCTTGTTGGGGTTTGCATAGAAAAAAATTTGAAAGAAATTAATGTTTTAAGAGAAAAATGAAAAATGATGCTTAGAAAGGTTGGTCATGAGTTGAGCCATTGATGCTTTTTTTGTTGTAAATTATTTTCACAATCATATTGTTGCTTGAAGAATAAATGCATTCCTCAGTCACATAATTTTAGTAGAGCCCCCTAATTTCCAATGTCCATGCCATTTTTTTGCATATATAAATTTTGTAATCTTAAATCAAGCTAGATTTGATTGAATTTTGTTTTATATTAAAATTTATTGATTTTTAAACTCAAACTTTAAAAAATTATAAAAATAAATATGTAACTTTATTTTTTATTTTTTAGTGTATGACATAGTAAAATTTTAAACCTAAAATTTTGTTAAACTATCTATTCTCGTCATCAGAGGGGAGACCTATGATTGTACCTATGGTCTTATTTAATTAAAATTAATGGTTTATAAGTACTTTCCTGAATCTATTCAGGAGAGAATTTAATTTTAAATAAAACGAGATTGCATCCTTGAGTGTGATATAATCAAACTTAAAATGTACTGTCTCTTTCATCTCATGCACCCTAAATCACTCGGTTAAAAATGTAAATGAAAATTTTAAGCTAAAATATGTTCAACTATTGCTAATTTTTATCTATTTTATTATCAACTACAAAAAAAGATATATAAATTAACTTTGAAATTTGATTAATGATTTATTTTCAATTTTTATAAGTTGAAAACTTTCACATATATTAATATATCCTCATAAATTTATGATCATTTAAGAATTTAATATCTTGTACAAAACAATTGTAGTTTACAAATAATCAAAATGGGCAAAGGAAAGAAAAAAAAGGTAGCAATATAAGCTACACTTAGATATAGTTGTTAATAGGTTTTTTTTTAATAAATATATGATATGTGTAAAGAAAAATTAAAATGCTATTAGGGCCAAAATTTCTCGTGACTTACTGGTTAGAAGGATCCAATCATAATGGGAAATTAGCTAGCAATCTTGCTTCTTATTTTTGAATGCATGATTGGAAAGGAGATACAACTCTCCAAAGATAAATCCTATTAGATTCTAAACATAATTAACCTTAAAATCTAATATTCTAAATGAAGAGAAATAATTAAAATAGATAAAGACAACTAAAATATGATTAAAAATATTGTTTAAAATTAATTTAATACATAGGTATATCCAAGTGATAATTAATAACAACAAAAAGCAACTTCAAAAAGTCTAACTTCATCTTCGTTAATTGACTGAAAATGAATGTAAAATACTGACATGAACTAGAATAAAGGTACATAGCAAATGCGCAAAGCATGAAGTAAATAGCTTTTCTGACAGCGAGTAACTATTCCCATGTTCGTCCAATTTCCACCTTCTACACCTTTTCATGTTTCATGGCCTCTTTTGTGTTGATCGTGTTGTGTGTTTGTCTACGAAAATTGCTTCGATTGGGTGTAACTCCCCGTTCTCTCTTTTTTCACTAATTGGTTATCCTTCATTGCAAAGGTTCTTCACTAAGCAAGTTTATTCGCAATATCGGCTGTCCATCGTTTTTGACTAACTCTTAGTCAAGCACTCAAGCCCATTATTTTTTACGTACTAACAAATATTCAATCATGTGAGACTTACCTTAAAAATTATATAATTACGTGGAAAAACTACATATTTGTTATGCAATTATTGAAAAACTTAATAATAAATATTAAAATTTTATTTAATTTTTTAATTTTCTAAATAATAATGTAAAAAAAATTACTTTTGAGCAACAGGAGTGAAGTTAATTAGCCCCCACACAAAACAAAAGAACATACTTGGTCGATGACTGCAAAAGAGGGTTTGAGACAAGCTTATTTCGGTAATTGAGGCTGTGATGCAACAAATCAATTAACGCCGCGTCGATCTCAAGTGGGCCCCACTTGATTACTGTACAGCAACATGGTATACACCTTTGGCACGAAGGGCTCTCCCACGTATTAAATGAAGGATGCACAGCGGTGCAGGTGGACCACGTTACACCAGAACCGGGCCCACACAGGATGATACAGTGGGGCCCACGATTCTGTTAGAGCTAACTAACTTACACTGGTACCATTCCAAACATTAATTTCGGCGAATTTTGAGTTCCAATTTTTGTTCCCCCTCGTTCCTCACCTTCAATTATTTGATTCTAATCTACTATTTTTTTTTTCCGTTTCTTTTTTAATTATTTGTATAAAAAATCAATTTCAAGTTTATTTGCTCTCTTTTGAAAATCTTTTTGACAGTAAATATTCATTATGAGTAACTTATAATATATATTATTTCTTTATGTTCTCTTTCAGTTAATTTAGAGAGATTCATCTCGGATTAACTAAGTTGAATTTCTTTTTTCATTTCTATTCACTTTTATTTTTCTTTAATTTGAAAAGAGCTTATACAAAAATTTAAAACAATAAGAGTATTATATTCTTATACAAATATACATCCATTCAATGTTTGAACTACTTCTTATGAAATCTTAATTATTTTAACTTTCTAATTAATTGAAAATCATAATTTTAAAATAATAGTAATGCAATAAAAATAAAAAACAAATTAAGTATTTGGTAATGTTTGGTGCAAATATTTAAAAAATTTTAATACTTAAAACTTAACCCTAACCCATACGTGCACCCACACATATAAACCACAAATCAATTGAGAAGTGATTTTATGAGGAAAAAGTATTAATTAATCATCACTGAAATTATAAACTAATGGTTAAGAATAATACAAACTATTATTTTTTATTAAAAACTTTTTAGATAGTTTAGACTTTGAATATCTAAAATGTTAACTTACTAAACATTAATTTTATTAGTATTTGATCAAAATTATTCCCTAACTTTGTGTTGTTAATTTTTTTGTCTTTTAATAGATGATTTCTTACATTAATCTAATACATTTAAGATTTTATTTTTAGATTATTCTTCAGAGAAATCAAACCCAAATTTACAAAAAAAGTCACTACTTTTTCTTACTAATTGAACGACCTAACTCATTTAAAACTTTCATTTTGTGTTTAGTTTCATTTAAAAATAATATAATTAATCCTAAGCTCCATCCCATTAATATTTAGAAGAGATATTGCATGGCTAAGATCCAAATCATTAAGCATAATGAATCAAGTTGGAAGATGCATAATGCTATCTTAATTTTGAGAGTGACGGTGGGAGGTTGGCTAGCAATGACTTTGTCATAAATCCTAAAGCATTAGCACATGAGTTCTATTTCTTTTGGTCGGGCGGTGCATATGGCATCATAAATAGATATGCAAGAAAAAGAAGCACATTGATGTTAAGGGACGAATCTACTCACAATGCTTCATGTTTCTTGCTACCACATAAAATTTGTGTCAATCACTCTACTTCATTAATTGTCGTACTATAAACATGCAAGGATGGCAACACATCAGTTGGTGCGAAGATCTTTTGTTTTCATTTTCCTTTTGATTTTTGTAGCAACTATGTATAAATAACAATTTCTCATTGCCACCTATTGCAGAAATATAAGGACTTGCGACAATCTTTATATTTCTAAAATTAAAAAAAAATAAAAGTAAGGATTTCAAATTCTAACACCATCTCTAACAAAATATGATCTTTGCGGGATAGAGTTTCTCAAGAATTTTGAGCTAAATCCATTTTTTAGTTTTCATACATTTAGACCGATAATTTTTTTAATTTCAAAATTCTTTTAACAATTTTTTTAAACTACACATTTATTCTAAATAATTATTTATCAAATAAAACAATTATACTACAAATTAATTTTATATTTGTATTTATTGTGTTGCATTTTCTTTTACTGTATAATTTTTAATTTTTTTTTTGCTATCTCTACATCCAACTAAATGAAGAATATAAAAATATAATTTTTTTCAACTCTTTGAACGTTTTACAATATAAAAATATAATTTTAACTATAGATTTTAAAAAAAATAAAAGAAAGTCCACAAAATTTGTTAAAAATAAACAAATGAAATACAACAAAGTCGGTGGCATAACCACCCACTTTGCCTAAATTATAGCATAAAGGATAAATAATTTTGGCTAAGAATTTGACATAATAAATTTTTCAAAAAATAGATTTAGCTAAAAATTTTGAGTTTAACGTCGACCCTGAATGAGAAGTAAGAAAAACTTATCCCACCCGCCCATATCTTGGAAAAATTTTTGTGACCACCATCCAAGACAAGTCTCATGAAAATCATGGCTGATGAAAAAAATTATCACCTTTAGATTGCTTTAGTACTTAACATATAAAATTACTTTATGCTTTAATTTTTTTTGGTAAGTATTATGAAGATGTTATTTTCGAAACTTTTGATTTAACAGATATAAAATGTTAAAGTATCCTAAATGTAAGTGTAATGTGGCAATAAGATTAAAAGAGGCGTAGAGTTAATGCACGGTTTTATTTATTTTATTTTATCTTAAGATATATGTTTACTATAAAATGTGTTTAGTTGGTATATGATCATGTGACAAGGGATTTAAATAATTTAGAAGAAATTTTAAATACAAACTCTTTTGCTATTATTTATTTATTTGTACCAAAAGAGAGATAATTGCTCTCTCTCTCTCTCTCTCTCTCTCTCTCTCTCTCTCTCTCTCTCTCTCTATATATATATATATATATATATATATAAATAGTTTGTACAAACATGTTACAATTAATATCAAAGCATTTATCTTGCCCTCTCCCATTCCTACCAAACATGCATTGGTTGAATAATGTCCTTTTGGTTAAAAAATTAAGGTGAATTCCATCTAGCTAGGGTTTAAGTGGCGGGTCCATGTTCAAGTCAGGTAAAGGCAAAGAACAGCTAGCCAACTAATTATTTTTCTTGCCCATTTTAGGTGTTGCTCTTAATTAAAACAAACAAGACCTTCTACCCCCTCATTAAAAGAACATATACTAGGTACTGAAAAAAAAAATTTTAAAATAAAGACAAAAGTACATTAGAAGGTGGTGTGGAAGAAAACACATCATGCTTCGTACCAGAAGACAAGTTGATGACAACTAACCTAACGCTATATATATGCATCTCACCACACCCCCCTGCTAATGCACTTTGGTGTCTGTCACCTAACTGATCAAAGTGATCTCAACTACAAGTATCTAACTATTATTAACAAGCAAATTCAAGTATTTCCCATAGCCCTACTATTCTTTAATGAATGTTTCCTTCGTACGGAAGCAATATATATCAAGATAGAGAGAATATATGGAAGGTTCTCTTATATTCTCAAAAGTTTAAAGTAGAAATAAATTAATCAACTTTAGTGTAGATTGAGCATAATTGGTCGAACAATAATATTTTATCTACTCTTTCTTCGTTACTCTCTCACTCTATTTCTTGTGTGTGTGCCTTTTTGGTTGATTGTTCATCTTGTTTATCTAAACTGGGTATTTAAATTACAACAAGTTCTTTCAAAAGGGTTTAGCAAGAATAGCACAAAGATAAATTGTGTAAGTACATATACACACCCAGAGAGAGAGAGAGAGAGAGAGAGAGAGAGAGAGAGAGAGAGAGAGAGAGAGAGAGATTTATTTTTATTTTTTATTGTGATTTCATACAAATAGCTTTTATGTTATTAAGTATCAATATGAAAAGAAACTTATCATTTTAAAGTTTTTTTTTTAGGTATATGAGTTCGGACCTGGAGATTCAAGGATTCAATAAAAATTGAGAATTTTTTAACGACTAAATATGGCCCGAAAGTGAAGAGTATAATACTTTAACTATAACAATGATCATCCTTAATTCTTTAACATTTTCCTCTTCTTCAAGGAAAGAGACAAAAAAATATTTTGGCACCAAGAGTTTGAACCTCCATTGATAAAGCTACATTAACTTGTTGAGAGTAGTCTTCCTTCAAAATCCTTATCCATCACTAATAACTTATTCATTTTTGAAGTTTTTATTGAGTAAGTACGGTTCTAGGGATTCAAGGATTCAATCGGAATTGATTTTTTTTTTTTACTTACAAAATATGAGTTTAGAAATGATCAATATAATACCTTATCTATACTTTACCAATGATCACCCCTGATTGATTATCATTTTCCTCTTCAAGAAAAGAGACCAAAAAATATTTTGGCACACCAAGAGTTGAAGTTCTCTCACATTAATGCGTTGTCCATATTAATCATATACCATAAGCTTAAATTTAGCAATAGTAAATAGTTATTATTCGATTCCTTTATTTTGTTATGACAGCACTTTAATACAAGGGCTTAGATGACATATTTAATATCATGAAGAAAGGGCTTATAAAGCACTTTTACGTAAGAAGGCAATGAAAATTTATAAAGTGCTTGCTGTAGGTGATGTAATTTATTAATGTGCTTATTTTAATAAATTTATATTTCCTCTGTTTTAATATGAGGATGATGAAGGAGTTTGAATTAGAGGCGGAGCTAGAAATTTATTTTAGGAGGCTAAGATTATAAATTATAATACATAATATCTTTTTGTAGAAAAATTTATAATTATTTTAAGACACACACACTAAATGAGAAACAATTATTAAAATCAAATAACTTAATAACATGTTATGGTGCACGTCATTACAAATCTTTTGTGCTACACCACAATATAAAACATGTATGGAAAAAAGTATAAATTCTAAATAAGTTCTATTTTGTATGATTCATCTACTTGGTTAACTTCATATATATATATATATATATATATAGAGAGAGAGAGAGAGAGAGAGAGAGAGAGAGAGAGAGAGAGAGAGAGAGAGAGAGAGAGAGACTTATTGTTAATATAGTAATAACAATAATAAATAAGACAATATATCAAACTTGAGAAGAGACTGGAAATTAAAGATAATACAAATGCAAAAGATAAGTTGAAAAATATTAAAGAATAAAAGAGAAAAAAATATCTTAAGTTTCTAGATTTTGATAAGCCTTTATCATAAAAGTTTGTGGTTTTCGATTTTATTAATATAAAAAACTTATAAAATAATTAAAGTAATTTATTATTCATAAAAATTAAATAACAATCAATAATATTTTGTCATCTAAAGTATATTATATATTAAATTAGTTTGTAATTTATTAGTTATATTATCATATTTTTATACACATATAAATTTTATTTTTTTTAAAAAAATTATATATATATATATATATATATATATATATATATATATATATATATATATATATATATATGTAAGTGGGGAGGGGAGGGGGCCACCTTTCCTCTGCCAATGGGTTGGAATGATCTTGTTACTTTGTACTATTGTAGCAATTAGCCTATATAAAATATTTCAAAAAATGATTATGCTCATTGTAAAGGATTCAATATTCAACCACTATATATTAATAGTAAAATAATGATAATTTTATAGTTCATTTTGATAACATTAATGTTGCCTTCTGTCTATCGTAGATAGAAATAGATGCCATGTTTCTAACTTTCTCCATTGATCCAATTGTTTATGTGGTTGGTAATCGTTATAGGTAATTTAAAAACAAGTGAGTTTGAGGCGTACGTAGGAATGATATTAGATTTTCTAACAAATTTGTTTTTGTCCAACTTTAGCATATTTATAGTGATGGAAACCAAACGGCCTGAGATTTCGGATAATAAGTGGTATGGAATATAGGTTGTGTCATTGTTGCCTTCTATCTATCTATTATCTTTACGTATAGATAGAAATAGATATTATATTTCTAACTTTCTCCATTGATCCGATTATTCATGTGGATGATAATCATTATTGGTAATTCAAAAACAGGTGAATATGAGGAAGTTGTATTGGGCCCAAAAGGCTCATAAAAAAAGAAGAGAATTAGGCAAATACATAAATAGAAGGACCAGCCCAAGAACTTCCGGCACATGGGCTCGTAGTTATAACTTGCGCAATTGTTGCACTTGTTGGATGTGTCTGGGCTTTTAAATCCAGAAACTGGTTTGGCTTGTCCTTGGCTATCGAGTCTAAAAACATGTTTATAACGAAACGTGCACAAAGTTCCGTTTGGTTAAATATAATACTTTTGATGGGATGAAAATCAAAACGGGAAAGGACATAAGTTTCCATCTTGGTAATTCCTAGCTAGAAATATTTGATGAAGATCTAAAATTTTGTAAATGAAGAGAGACAAGAGGTCGAACTTATCAGAAGCAAAAGCATTTCGGATGATGGTGTCTAGAGCCCATAGCCAAGCCAATCTCCTTGGTGAGGAGATTGAGTGATTGACGAGAAGATGGCGTCCACACTCCATAGTTGCACAATATTTTGGATGAAGGAGTGGATTTAGAAGAGAGAAGCGTCGTGTTTTCTTAGCCGCGTAGCGTTTCGGATGTAGGAGTGGATTTGAGGAGAGAGACATCGTGTCATCTTGGTAATTAGCATCTAGGGTTAGTGGGTGGGTTTGGGCCTTTTCACTTTTAATCCGAAGCCCATAAGGACTAAGAAAAAGAAAGATCTATGAATCCATATCTATTAATAGTAGTAATGTATTTAAATATATATTTAACATATTTAATAAATTATTATTAGTTTGATCATGCTTAGATCAATACACTATTTTCATTAATTTAATAATCGGTTTGGATTTTAAAATATTAGGTTTGATGGAATAGATTTGTAGCCAAATTTTATGGTCAGTATAAAGTTGAAAGGAATGGACATTCCATTTCATTACTATGTTTAATTTGTTGAAAATAAAGTAGGAATGGAAGAAAACTCTAACCAAATGACAATAAATCACTTAATGAAAAAAGTATTAAAATATTATACATATTTTTTAATTTGTAAAAAATATTTTTTTGTATACCCAATGTTATATTCACTTCAATATGTGACATAATTTTTTTAAATCAATTGTTAACCATGGGATATTCTTGATTTTGGGACATTGTTTATGAAATCATTTTTGGTAATGGGTAAAATTCAACAAGAAAATTTTCTAATAGTACATAAGATGGGAATAAATTTAAATTTAGAGAAATTTTTAGTCAACAACAAGTTTTGAAATGGCTTACAACGGTTATCATAAAAGACTAATGTAATTAAAAGTGAATACGTTATTTGCTCTCATGGAATGTAATAATTGAATAAGATCCTCAATCTCCAAAATATTAAGCTTTAAACATGCTCTCCAACTTGATATAGTATGGTAAATTGTTTGTTCTTCAAGTATGTTGTATTCCTATTTTTCTAACAAAAATAAACAAAGTTTACAGATTAAAGCATATATTAAATTGCGAATTCAAAAAGGTAAACAAACTACAAAGTAGTATAGCAAGAAAAAAAAATTTACCTCTCACATTTTATTAGTTGCTTGTAATACATGCATTTCGTTATTTCATTTGAAGGTTGGGTTGTCCATTGAAAGTATATAAGATCCTTCTTCATATTTTTAATTCTATTCATAGTATCTTTTTCACTTCTTTCAATTTGTAACAATTGCACATGCATGAAGTCTAACTCCATGCCCTTTGATAATCCACCCTCTAAAATAACTCTTTGAAAACATATATTAAGGCCTTGTCTTCATCCAAAGTCTAAATTAGGAATGGGTCCAAGAATAAATTGTGCGTGCTTGTTTGAGGGGTGAGGGGTGGGGGGGGGGGGGAGGTATTAAAAATGCATGTTTATGTATATAAAAATTTTGTCTTAATTTAGGTTATGTTTTGTCTATGGTTTATAACTCATTTTTATTAGCTATTTTATTAATGCTTATTACTTATTGATCAATAAGTCTGGATAACTCACCTCATAATTATGTATATCACTAATTTATGCATTTTATTATTGAAAATAAGAGGTGAAGATCTTTTTATTTAAAGTTTAAAGCATGCATCATAAAAGAATTAGTTCCAAAACAAATTACTAGTATAGATGCTTGTATGCCATGAATAATGAAGAGAATATTGCATAATTGTGTCATCTAATTAAAAAGAAGAAGAAGAAATGGTTATAAAAAATGGTCTGGGGGTAAGTACCCCGTTGCCGCTTTATAATGATTAACAGAATTTACAAAATAAAAATGCTAATCCATAATGATAAACATAATATGGTAAATTAACATATTACATAACATGTTATAATATCATATAACATATGGTGCGAAAGGTCATTCCAACATATATATTTAAGCTAATTTTGCGGCAATTACAACTTCATATTTAACTAAAAAGAATTTAACCTAATTTTGAAGCAACTAGAACTTCATATCTAAACAAGCAAAAAAGATACATTAGCTACAACAAAGTAGCCAAAATAGTCCAAAACACATTGGCTGCATTTGCAATATAAGTAGCCAAAACACATCCCATTCTAACACTTTGTTCTATGACATGTCAACCTTAGAAACCTTTCATCATCCGGTATTTATGGAAACACAACCAGCAATGTTGGACCACTAAAAAGTTTAATAGAAGTAGAGTGCTTCTCATCATTGGTAAGGTCTTTCACCTTTGTCAACTCAAAATAAATCTGCCCTTTTTTGGTATTCAATTTTGCCTCTTGTGCTAAGTTCCATGGTGGCATAATTTTTCAGTTACTTGAAGAGAGCCACTTCCTTTAGCCCCTCCACAAATGAGTCATCACTAGTTTTTCTTTGTTGAAAAAGTTGCTTTAGCTTTGTTGTTAATGGGCATTTCAGCAAGTGACATTGACCATTAAGTTTCACAGTGTCCTCGATGTGAGCTTGCCTAGTACCTACATTGCTTTCCTCTATCTTCTCAAGTATATCATTTGCAAATGGTGCGTTCTTCTTGGTTGCATGATCTTTTCCAAGGATGGTGCCAAGTTTATCTAAATGACAAAAAGCCTTATTTTTTTAAAGTTGCTTCCTTCTCATGAGACTATACGAAAATAAATTAAAAAAAGAAAGAAAAATTATATGTCATGACAAAAATAGATAAAACAAAGGCAAATATCAAAACTTTAACCTTCACATAAGCATTCCAAACTCCTTTCTCTAGGGTAACATGTTTCTTCTCACTGTCCCACCCAAATCTACCAGTGCACATAATGATGGATTTCTAAGAATTGTCTAACATAATTTTAACTGTCCAAAACACCTTTCAATAACCAAAGCAGATTTTCTACAATTGCTACAGTGACTGCACAGAGTGCATTCAGCCTTTAGAGTTTTTTTTTTTCTTTTTTTTTTTTTGTTTTATGTTCTAAATTATAAGTTTGAAGATAAAAACTAAAATTGAAAAATAAAAAATTATAAGTGTAAAGGAAAATTATATTTAAAAAAATTTAATTGTACTGTACATTTAAAATTTTTTAACTATAATTTTCTTAACGCTTACAGTTTTTAACCTTCTAGTTCTAATTTTTATTTTTAAATTTATAATTTAGGGCCTAAAACTAAAAAAAAAAGAGAGAAAAATGCAATATGTTTTGTTGACTGCATCCTTTACACTTGTTGTAGTGATTGTGGAGGATCTGCCTCCCGCAATAATAATGTGTAGATGAGTGTTTGGTACAAAAGCCCTCATGCGAAATAATGAGTTGGCAACTTCTTCTCCAATTATTAAGTGATATTTTTATTTTTTATATAGTGTAAGAAATCTTTTCACAATTAACGTATCTAATATCAACCAAGTAATAATAACCTAAAAAATATGAAATTTTCAATTATTAATATCATTATTTTAAAAATTAGATTTGTGAGATGCCTTCAAATCTCAAAACCCAAGTCCCACATCGGATAGAACTCAGATGGAAAGGGAATTCCTTATATATAAAAGAGGGGACAAGTCTCACATCGAGTAGAATTGGGTTGGAAGTGGGATTGATTATGTATATAAAGAGGGCTTTTATAGTTACACCCAATACCTTATATTATTCAGTCTCAATAGTGTAAAGTTTTTTCTCCCTGCTCGTGGACGTAGGTCACATTGGCCGAACCACGTTAATTTTTTATGTCATTCTTTCTTTTCTCTCTATTTTTTTAATACTGCCAATTCACAACAATTGGTACCAGAGCTTGGCTAGGGTCCTCGGTTCAAATCCTGATTCCTTGGCTAGAATCTTTGGTTTAGATCCAGGGTACTTGGCTAGGCATTTGGCTTAAGTTTTTTTTTTTTTGTTAAAAGAAGATGGCGTCTCACAAATTCGATATTAAGAAATTCAATGGGTCGAATGATTTCATATTGTGGAAGGTGAAAATGCGGGCAATTCTAGTTCAGCAAGGGTGCACAATGGTGATAGATGGAGAAGGAAGGTTGCTGGAGAGCTTAAAGGTGGAGGAAAGGGCAGAGATTTTGGCAAAGGCTCATAGCGCCATTTTATTGAGTTTAACGAATGAGGTCTTAAGGGAGGTTGTAGACGAGACTTCTGCAGCTTCGTTATGGAAGAAATTAAAAAGCAAGTACCAAAAGAAATCTTTAATGAATTGGTTATATCAGAAGCAGCAATTATATACCCTCAAAATGTCAGAAAGTACATTGGTAAGAGATCATATTAATAATTTTAACCAAATTATTTTAGATCTTCAAGGGGTCGAGGTTAAAATTAAGGAAAAGGACTAGGCAATAATTCTTTTATGCTTGTTTCCTAATTCATATGAAAATTTTATTGACACGATACTTTATGGGAGAGATACTATCTTAGTTAGTGATGTAAAGGATACTTTACAATCAAAGGAACTGAAGAGAAGGGTGTCTGGGTCCGGTGAGGAAGCATCAGATATGGGTTTGGTAGTGAATAGAGGCAGGAGCAAGGAGAAGGATGAAGGTAATTGAAGTAAGTCCCGTTCGAAGTCAAGGTCCAAGGGGCAACTATGGTACTTTAAGTGTAAGGAAAATGAGCATTTCAAGAAGGATTCTTTATAGTGGAAAAAGGGAAACAATCAGAAGGAATCAAATGGTAAGGCAAGTGCCTCAGTGGTTCAGGATAGTTAAGATAAAGGTGATGGTAGAGATGTTCTGACTGTTAGTACTTCAAATTCTGCAAATACCTGGGTCATAGATACTGGAGCTTCTTATCACATGACTTTTATAAAAGAGCTATTTACTTCTTTTAAGGAGTGGAAAGGCAGCATGAAGTTGGGAGATGATCAGGAGCTTAGGGTTGAAGGCAGTGGGTCAATACAAGTAAAAATGTTTGATGGTATGGTTAGAACATTTGATGCACGGTATGTTTTTGGGTTACAAAAAAATTTAATTTCTCTAAGTGCCTTGGACAAGTAAGGATACAATTTTTCTAGCGAGGGTAGACAAGTGAAAGTTTCTAGAGGTGCTCTGGTAGTAATGAAGGGTAGACTTCAGCATGGGATCTATATACTTATTGGAAACTTGGTAATGGGCACTATGGCAGTTTCTAATTTTTTGGAGAAAAACAATGATCAAACAGAGTTATGACATCAATGACTAGGGCACATGAGTGAGAAAGGATTAGTAGTGTTACGAAAGCAGGGGTTGTTGGAGGGCGTGAAAACTGGAAAGTTGAAGTTTTGTGAAACTTGTGTCAAGGGCAAGCAACGCAGAGTTAAGTTCAGTTCGGGAAAGCATACCTCTACTGATATCCTTGAATATATACATTCACACTTGTGGGGTCCTTCTTCAGTTGAGTCTCATAGAGGGTACAGATACTTTGTGACATTTATTGATGACTACTCCAGAAAAGTGTGGGTGTATTTTTTGAAGAAGAAGGATAAGGTGTTTGGAAAGTTCATGGAGTGGAAGACTATAATTGAAAAGCATACTAAGAAGCAAGTCAAGATATTCAGAATTGATAATGGGTAGGAGTTCTGCAATACACCATTTGATAAGTTCTGTAAGAAAAAATATATAGTGAGATACCACACTGTACGACACACACCACAACAAAATGGTGTAGCAGAATGGATGAACTAAACACTTCTACAGCACGCAAGATGTATGCGACTGAGTACTAATCTTCCTAAGCAATTTTAGGCTGAAGCAGTTAACACTGTAACTTATCTAGTGAATAAATTTCCATCAACTGCAATTGATCTGAAAACTCCATAAGAGGTATGGTACGGCACACTTTCTGACTCTTCTGGTTTGAAGATATTTGGGTGCTCGGCATACGCTTATGTGAATAATGGTAAACTAGAGGCGAGGGCAATGAAGTGCATATTTTTAGGGTATACAATTGGTATGAAGAGGTATAGAATATGCTGTACAGAACAAGATAGGACCCCGAGATTCATTATTAGTAAACATGTGAGGTTTGATAAATCTGCTATGTTCAACCAGAAGGAGGAACTTGATGATCTTGCAGGAAAAGGTCTGGGTGCTAATCAGAAGGTAGAGTTTGAGGTGGAGACCTCAAGGATAAACAAGAGTTCTGTAGACCAACCTGGAGATTTGCAGGAAGAATAGCAGAGTATAGCAACAAAGAGAAGAAGAAGAGAAAATAGAAGACTTGTCAAGTATGTAGACTATGTGAATTTTATTGATACTAATCCTGTTGCATATGCACTGGCGGTGGCAGAAAGCATTGATGCTGAGGAGTCGCAGTCATACAAGGAGGCAGTCTAAAGTAAGGAGGCAACTGACTAGTTACTAGTTATGAATGAGGAAATGCAGTCCCTATCAAAGAATGGGACTTGGGAGCTGGTACCTCTACCAAAGGGTGTAAAGCTTGTAGGATGCAAGTGGGTGTACAAGAAGAAGGAAGGGATTCTTGAAGTTGAACCGGCAAAGTTCAAGGCGAGACTTGTAGCGAAAGGGTTCTCACAAAAGGAGGGTATAGACTACCATGAAGTATTCTCTCTAATTGTGAAGCATAAGACCATTCAGGTTCTTTTGCCATGGTAAGTGCGCTTGATTTGGAGGAGTAACTTGATGTGAAGATGACGTTCTTATATGAAAATCTAGAAGAGGACATCTACATGACTCAACCTGAGGGGTTTCAAGATCCTGAAAAAAAAAGGAATATTTTGCTTGCTGAAGAAGTCTTTATATGGCTTAAAGTAGTCACTCAGGCAATGGTACAAGAGGTTTGATACTTTTATGGTTTCTAAAGAATTTACTCGTAACCCGTTTGATAGCTGTATGTATTCTAAGAAGTTGTCCAATGATTCTTTGATCTACTTGTTACTGTACGTTGATGATATGTTGATAGCGGCAAAGAACAAGGCTGAAATTAACAGGTTAAAAAGGTTATTGAGTAGTAAGTTTGAGATGAAAGATCTAGGTGCAGCCAACAAAATCTTAGGCATGGAAATTTGAAGGGATCAAAAAGCACACTGATTGTATGTGTCACAATAAAAGTACATTAAGAAAGTGTTGCGATCTTTTCAGATGGATCAAGCCAAGCCTGTAAGTACCCCATTAGTGGCACATTTCAGATTAGATGCTAGTACACTACTGAGCACAGATAAGGAGAAAGACTACATGAGTGAGGTCCCTTATGCTAATGCAGTTAGGAGTCTAATGTATGCAATGGTATGCACAAGATTAGACTCAGCCCATGCAGTTAATGTTGTGAGCAAGTTCATGGGAAATCCAGGGAATACTCACTGGGAAGTAGTAAAGTGGATCATGCGGTACTTGAAAGGTACAATTGATGTTTGTTTAGTTTATGGTATTGATGGATTTGCTGGTGGATTGGTAGGTTATACAAATTCAGATTATGGTAGAGACCTTATGAGGCAAAGATCGTTGACATGCTATATTTTCACCCTGTATGGATGTGCTGTTAGCTGGAAAACAACTTTGCAGTCTACAGTTACTTTGTCAACCACTGAGGCGAAGTACATGTCCTTGACCGATGGAGTGAAGGAAGCAATGTGATTACATGGCTTGATTGGAAGCCTGGAGGGATCGAAAAGTACACCGATTGATGTGTCACAACAGAAGTATATTAAGAAGGTGTTGCGATCATTTCAGATGGATCAAGCCAAGCCTGTGAGTACCCTATTAGTAGCACATTTCAGATTGGATGCTAGTACACTACTGAGCACAGATGAGGAGAAAGACTACATGAGTAAGGTCCCTTATGCTAGTGCAGTTGGGAGTCTGATGTATGCGATGGTATGCACAAGACTAGACTTAACCCATGTAATTAGTGTTGTGAGTAAGTTCATAGGAAATCCAGGGAAGACTCATTGGGAAGTAATAAAGTGGATCATACAGTACTTGAGAGGTACATTTGATATTTGTCTAGTTTATGGTATTGATGGATTTGCTAGTAGATTGGTAGGTTATACAAATTCAGATTATGGTGGAGACCTTATAAGGTAGAGATTATTGATATGCTATATCTTCACCGTATATGGATGTGCTGTTAGCTGGAAAGCAACTTTGCAGTTTACAGTTACTTTGTCGACCACTGAGGCAGAGTGCATGCCTTTGACCAAGAGAGTGAAGGAAGCAATGTGGTTACATGGCTTGATTGGAAGCTTGGGATTGAAGGTTTAGATGCCTGAGGTGTATTGTGACAGTCAAAGTGCGTTGAGCCTGTCAAAGAACCCAGTCTACTATGAAAGGTCCAAGCACATAGATGTTAGATTAAATTTCATTAGGGATGCCTTAGAAAATAAGGTGGTGACTATAGAGAAGATACCAACAGCAGAGAATCCAGCAGACATGTTGACAAAGCCATTATCTGTTGACGAGTTCAAGCATAACTTGGACTTGGTACGAGTACGAGCAATATGAAGCCTTACGAGGTGTAATGGCAGGGAGATGATCGAATCAGACGTTTGGAGATTTTAAGTCAAGGTGGAGAATTGTAATGATGCCTTCAAATCTCAAAACCCAAGTCCCATATCGAACAAAACTCAAATAGGAAGGGAATTCCTTATATATAAAAGACGGGATAAGTCCCACATCGAGTATAATTGGGTTAGGAGTGAGATTATTTATGTATATAAAGAGGGCTTCTATAGTTAAACCTAATACTTTGTATCATTCAATCTTAATAGTATAAAGTTTTTTCTCTCTACCCGTGGACATAGGTCATATTGGCCGAACCACGTTAATTTTTTGTGTCATTCTTTATTTTCTCTCTACTTTCCTAATACCGCCAATTCACAGCAACATTGAATTAGTTGGTCAGATTAAAAAACTAATAAATTGGTTATAGATTTGATCACATTGACTCTTAAAATTAGTCTATAAAAAAAATTAGTCAAAAACTAATTAAATTAGTCAAATTTTGGTAAAATTAGTAAAAACTAGCTAGGTTAATTAGTTACCTAGTTCAAAGTCTTGCGCAAATTGAAGGAAATGGGAAAAGAAGCCTAAAAAGAGAGAGAGAAAGAGAGAGGGAAAAAGGAAAAACCAATGAAGAAAAACAATCAGAACAAAGAAAGAAATAGAGTTGGGATTTTATCGATTTTTGCGAGAGAATGGTAAATTGGACTTCATTCACAGGAATCAAATCTAATTTCAACAAGTACGAGGTAGAATCTTTATTTGCACTTACATGGAATGGAATGTGAACTAATATTTGTTGTATGTTAATATATTTTTTTCAATCCATTTCTGATTGTAATAATTAATTTTTATTATTTAATTTGTATTATTATATTATTTATTATTTTTTGTATATTAAATAAAATTTTTATTTATAATTTGAAAAGGTGAACTAATATGACAGTTTTAGAGATAAAGCAAAACTAATATTCGGCATTATTAAGCAAATCCAGTTCAATTGAAGAAAATACTGACAATAAAAAGTGACCGATTATCCGATAACTAATTTTAGTAAGAAATCATATATTTCTGAATGAAATTCATATTTTTTTTTTTACAGCTCTTTTTGTCTTTAATATTTGTTTTTATTGTAGTGTTTTTTATTTCAGGAAAGCAAAGTGTATATTTTCAAATCGACGGGAACACTATGTGTTTTAGGCATTTGTCATGGACAAAGAGAGTAATTTGCCCAAAATCTTTTGGGTGAGGCAACAAAACTCCCAATCTTCTTTAAAGCTTTTGTCTTGTAAACAATCTTTTATAGGTAAATGGTTAAAATTATTGTTGTAGAGTGAGTTTTTAATCTTTAAGAATATCAATTAAAATGATAAACTCTGACATAGAAGAAAATTTTATTTATAGGAAAAGAATGACTCTTTAAAAAAAATCACTTTCTTCCAAAAAAAAAAAAAAGGAGAGAAATTAAAAGAAAAAACAAAAGGGTAAAAGAAAGGTAAAAACCATAAGCCCATGTTTGATTGGATGGAAAGGGCCATTTAGGAATGGGCCAAGATAATGTTTAGTTAATAGGATTTGAAAATTTTTGCTTGCTTAGTTTGGGTAACTAAAACATTTTTTTTTGGATAAAATATCTATCAAATTCTAGGCTTTGGTTTAACTTTTTATAGTTAGTAACCATCCTAACTTTTCATCTTTTTATTTTAGTGTGGTTTCTTACCATAAATGCTAAACTAGAATATAGGCCATTGGTTGGTTCTATTAATCCTTTATCTAATAACTCTTGAATTTAAATCTTGAATTCGTCTATATTCTATTTAGTATAGACCATTGGCTTGACTTTAATTATCTTATTAGAATCTTTTAATTTTAGGCTTCAGTATCTAAGTTTTCTAAAAAATAGCTTTGGAGGATTATCACTAAAATTTTTTCGTAATAATGGATAAATCTAATGTTTGGCATCCAATTCATATAATTTTTCTCCCCTATTAGGATTTTCTGTAATAGGATAAAATCTTTTATCGCATATATGTTTATGATTTTTACTAGAGGTATTGGGATTTTCAATTATCTATTTGTAAGACTTACCTCATTATGATTTATTTCTAATAAATAATATTTTTTAGGAAATTTGTTTCTAACAAAAAATCTCCATTCATAAAAGGAAAACATAATATCTTTGGTTTTTTAGTTTTTTAATTCTTTAATACAAATATTGATGCTCAAAAGCTTCAAATAATTTTATTGAATATGCTAATTATTTTTATATATTAGTAATTAATATATATTGCGATGAACTAATAATATTATAATATTTGAAAATTTTATGCTATCATTATTTATAATTAATAAAAAATTTATGTTATATTTACTTTAGTTGCTTCTTCCCCTCCTCCTCCTCCTCCTCCTCCTTATTATTATTATTATTATTATTATTATTATTCAGCTTTTTTGGACTTTTTGGCTTGGTGTTCTTGTTTCACTTATGCATTTTTTGTTTCTTCTAGGTTGCCTCTTCCATTATTTCTGGTGTCCATTCTTCATTCTTATAAAACATTTAAAAACTTTAAAACATTTTAAATCAAATCACAATTTCAAATAAAATTTTGTAATGCATAAAAGCTGGGAATAAAATAAAAAAAAGATAGAGATTCTTATCCCATTACAACCAATGAGATAAATCAAATTAATAAACTTCAATAAAAATATTTCAACAACAAGATAAATCGAATAAAAAAAATTTCAGCCAAAATTTGAAAATTTGAAAATTTTCACAAGAAAAAAGAAACATCAAAATCATCAGTAACTTAAAAATGTGTAAAACAAAAATAAATAAATAAATCAATAGAGAGATGAGAGAAGAACAGATATTAAATAAGAGAAAAGAAGAGGATGAAGAGACCATAGGAAAAGAGTTAAACTTAAAGAAAGAGAGTTGAACGAAAATGAAAATGATGAGAGCATAAAACAAAGGAAAAACAAAACTTGTGAATTTATTTTAATTTTGCCTTTTTTTTAGATTCATGCTTTTACCCATTTCCAAGATGTTTGAAATTTCGTGAGATCTTAATTTTTGATGTTGGTGCCTTTGTTATCATATTAGAATTTTTTTCATTCATATTTGTTTATCCATTTTTGCTCCTTTTTTTTTTTTCAAGATTTTGTGTTTCGTAACATATTACAAGTGTGTATATATATATATGTTATTAAATTTATTAATCAAATTATAATATATAATTTTATGAAATAAAAATACAAAAGTTAAACAAAATATGAATAAAAAATTCTAATATGAGACAATTTATTAAAAAAATTACACAAAATAAGTTACATAACATTTTAAAAAATCACTCATCCTCCTCATCATTATTTTCATTGTTATCTTTGTAAAGATGAGATATATAGGGCTTTTTAACATAAATATATATAAAAAAAAAAGAAAGAAAGAAATATATAAAGTTAAAAACTTATTCTGAGAATATATAACTAATTTTTTTAAAAAACATAAAAATATGGGACGCAGAGCCTGTAGCTCCGCGTCCCAAATTTTTTTAAAAATTTTTAAAAAAATTCTGACCCAAAGGGTCAAAAAAAGCTAACCCTACGTGGGTCAGAACTGACCCACGTAGGTGTCACGACCCAAACTTCAGGCCATGACCGGCACCTAGACCAAGCCAAGTATGATTGACCCAGCCTAGTAAGCCTGGTAACTCATTCAATACCCATACTTTTATATAAGCATACCTACAATAATTAGAGGTTGCCGAAAATTCGGCAGCACCTCCCCTAAAAATTGGACATCCCAACCCTGCAAATTCAATACAGCCCAATACATTTCATTTCAAAAATTTACTAGCATCTTATATCTTCGAATTCTCGCCACAATACAACATAGGATATGAGTTTTTCAAAATATAGTCAAATGCTATTACAAAGATCATTATATGATCTACCAAAAATGTATATATATATAACATCTTTGTGACTCAAATTAATATAACACTTAATAGCCAATGTGTCTTGGAGTTTCTACACAACTCAACCGATCAAAATATCCTACCATCTACGTCTGGGTAGCACGCAAATCCCAGAACACCTTAATCTACTTTATGCTGATCTGAAATATGACAAAGGAAAAGGGTAAGCCTACCACTGGCTTAGTGAATGCATATATAACAAAATAAGTAGAAGGAGAAATAAATAGATTTAGAGTTTCTCACAATAAAGTACTTAGACAAATAAAAGAAATTATATTGCCTTTAATTGTTGTTTATATATATATATATATAACAATTAAATTACATTGTAAGTTGTCAGCAAAAGCACAATTTAAAATCAAAGGAAACAAGATATAATGGATATCACGAGTAAAAATTATAATCAACCCTGAGTGCCGCCACACAGGATTCAATACCACTATTAAGACCACTGCGCAGTATCACAATATCACCACCATCACCGAGTGCCACCACACGGTGTACATATTACAATATATTCAATATAATTATCATTGAGTGCCGCCACACAATGATTGTCCATTATTCTAACTAGGTATATTAAGGCCGTTACTCCCATTAACAGCTACGGGGTTTTAATCAGATTCTCATTCATAATTTTAGAATAAAATCATTCATATAAATTAAATATTGACAAGTAAATAAGTATATAAAGTTAAATCAAACAAAAAATAATAATTTGATAAAAAAAATGAATTAACAAATTTTATATAATGAAATTATAATCAAAAGTCATTTTAAACCTCCCCAACATAAAAACCATTTATATATATATATATATATATATATACTTTCACACATATAACTTAATCCACATAAAATTAATAAATAAATAAATAAATAAATAAGATTTATATCCACAATAACGCAAATAAGGCAAATCATAAAATAAGAAGTTTAGGTTAACAATATATATATAAATATAAAATAAAAAAAAAGCTACTATTTTGCTATCTATACACTCACCTGTGGGGGCCAATAGTAGAGACCCCAATTTCCTAAAATTGAAGGGATTTCCAATTTGAAAGAGTAGCTTCACTATCACCTATAATTATATTGAACATAAGAACATCACCCTAAATTACTCTGTTAACTTCTAATATGTTCAATATAATTAATTTCACCTTCTAACACCTAAATCTATAATTATAATTTAAATTTTATAATTCACTATAATCCCTAGATTTTGGATTTCACAAATTAATTGGCACAATTAAATTCAAGCTTCTAAAATTTAATTTGAGTTTAAAATATATCTTAAGGAGCTTAAATGAACCCATAGGAAGTATCAATTCATACCTTAATGGTTTAAATCAAAAAGCCCCAATTTGAGAAGCTTCCCACGGCCAAAATGAGAAAGCAATCAACAACTAAGGTTTTGGATTCCTATTAGCATAAAGATGGAGCAATAATGGAAGTTAAAATCAAAGAAAAGACAACCCAAACACAAGAGGAAAGAAGAAGAACGAAAATGAAGGGAAAAAGAAGGAAAATGGATGATTGAATAAATAAATAAATAAAAGTTCACCATTCGTGGCACAGCCCTACCAGAGCACGCCGCTGAAATGACTTCCGGTCACCTGCAGAACGGCGGCGCAGCGTTGGTGGTGGGGGGAGCAGCTTCAAACGCAAAACGAAATAAAAGAAAGGGGAGAAAGAGGCGTACAGGAGCTTCAGTTTTGAAGAAAGACAAGAACGAGATTTGGAGAGCACGTTGGTCTGATGGAGTAATAAGGAGGGATATTATATTTTAAGGGAAAAAGCAAAAATTATGAAAGATGCCCAGAGTTTTCTAATGGAATTTATATAGGACTCAGAAAAGTTATTTTTACATAACTAGAAATAAAAATAAGGACCCCACAATTATTTAGAATTTCCATGGTAACTTATTTTAAGAATTTTGGAACATAAAAATATCCCAATGGGTATAAGATAGGTTTCAAAATAACTCCTTAAGATAATTTTAAAGCTTTATAATTATCCTAAGATTACCTAAATATTATATTTATCCTAAAAATAAATTTGTCTAATCTAATTAATTATTTTATTATTATTATTTTAATTTGGGTTATTACAGTAGGGTTAGTCTACTGACCCGTGGGTCAGTAAGGAATCTGACCCCCAAAATAGGGGTCAGAAATTTTTTTTTTTCTTTATATAGTGGGTTTATTTGTTTGCCTTTGTTTGCATTCTTTTACTCGGTAGCTCATTCTTCCTCACCTTCAAATTTTCTTCTACTCCATGTGATTGTAGTTCATTCCTCATCGCTTTCAGATTTCCTGAATATTTTTATCTCTTCAGTAAGTTTGCTCCTCTTCTTCATCTATATTTCAAGGTATATATTTTATTTTTTAAAAATAATTATTTTTCATGTGCTTAACAAATATTCATATTTTTTTCTTTTGAGGAATTTAATAATTTTTTTTTGAATTTTTTAACAGGTTCTCAAGCGTTGCCCTCTTTTTTAATTTGAGGTTATTTTTATATTATCTCTCATTCCAAATGTGTAGAAAATTTAAACTTTTTTATCAGCCTTCGTATTCTTGTTGAGGTTTGTTATTTATTTTAAAATATTTTTATATTTCTTATTTTCTTCTCATATATTTTGATTTTTTTATAGAAAATGCTTATAAGTTTTTTTTCCTATTTGTACAGATTCTCAAGAGTTTCTATTCTACACGGAAACTTTTGTTTGTTTGAAGTTCTTTGTAGTATCTTTGGTATTATTTATCTTTGATCATTTTAATATATTGTGTTTAATTATTATTTACACAAAGACATTGAGTAAAGATCGACAATGAGTAGAAGGAAGGAAATCATATATATTCATGCAAATGGAACAATTTTTTACACCAACGAAGGAACAACATTTGTTTGTGATAAGCCAAAATTATTAAGAGTTGACCCTGACATTAATCTCGAGCAGTTGAAGGCTGTGGTTGGAGAAAAATTACGACTTCAGTCAAAACAGTATATATTTGAGTTGGTATACCGATACTCGCGATCATTTAATCCAATTTGGTACTTGCCGTGCACATTAGAGGACGATTCAGATATCCAAACCATGTGGGAAGCGAATCGACACTTTCAATCTCAACTGGAGGCACCTGAATTATATGCATACATCTCAACTAATGATGTGAGCCTAAGTACTGAAGAGACTAATATGATTGAACAATTGACAAATCCATGTGCAAGTTAGATTAATAGAGCGGATGAATCGATCTCCTTATTTAGCTCTTATCTCAGAAATGTTCATCCATTTGAGACCCAATTTTCTAATACTTAACTAATGCTACTCATGAATGATATATCTCAATCAAGTTCATCAAGGGATAAGATGTGTCATAACAATCCTTTTAGTCCTCCAGATGCAATTGAAGATATAATGGATGAATTTGAGGCAGAGGATGAATATGATGCTCCGCTAGATGCTAATGAATATGGAGAGGATGATGCTGCTGTGACTGATACTGAAGGGGATCCTGTAACTCCATTGAATTTGCATTCTGAGCAGGCATTTGATTTTTTGTCTTAGATCAGCAATGATAATGTGAGTGAATTTGAGATATCTGACATGGAGAGGGTTGTTGATCTGAATGATGATCAAGAGATGTATGTTGACATGCGATTTTTTGATAAGCAGTCACTGAGTCATGCTCCAAAACTTTATTTAGTCCGCAGACACCACACATTTAAGGTGCATCAATTATCAATGAAGTACGTGGAGTATCGTTGTCCAGAGTATGGTATTAAATGTAATTGGCGGATAAAGGCATGTCAATCTGAGGGAGAAAATGATTGGCGGATAACAAAGTATGTGGGCCCACACACTTGTGTCTCCTCTATGCTATCACAAGATCATCCAAAACTAGACTCTGATATAATAGCATCAAACATTGTATCGATGGTCACAGAAAATTTCCTTGTTTCGGTCTGTGATGTCATTAAGCGGATTCATAGCACCTTTAGATATACGGTGTCTTACAAAAAGGCATGGTGGGATAAGCAACGGGCTATTGTAATCGCTTTTGGGAATTGGGAGTGATCGTATGCAGTTCTCCCGAGATGGTTATCTGCTGTCCAACACTTCAATCCAAGCTCATATTTTGAATTTGTGACTAAGGAATGCCCGCAGACAGCATCAAATACAGAGACAACACTAATGCTTCATAGGGTATTTTGGATATTTAAGCCTTGCATTGATGCTTTTAATCACTTGAAACCGATTATCTAAATAGATGGCACATTTTTGTATGGGAAATATAAGTGGACGTTGTTAATTACCAGTTCACAAGATGGTGCTAAAAAAGTTGTCCCCCTTGCATTTGCTATCGTTGAAGGTGAAACGTTTGAGGTATGGGGGTGATTTCTTAGTAACCTTAGGCGACGAGTGGTACCGAACAAGCAAGATATTTGTTTGATATCTGATCGTCATCCTGGAATATTAGCAGTAATCGCAAACCTAGAAAATGGGTGGCAACCACCCCATGCACATCACATGTTTTGTTTACGTCATATTGCGAGTAATTTGAATATGACGTTCAGGATTAAATAGTTGAAGAAGAAGTTTGTGAACATTGGCTATCTGAATGAGTATCATTTGGTTGATGAACAATTGGCTCAGATTCGACAGTTGCATTCAGAAGCGGCAAATTGGATAGAGGATATACCGAAAAGTAAGTGATCATGTGCATATGATGTGGATGGCCGTCATTGGGGGCACATGACAACAAATTTAGCCAAGTGTATTAATAGTGTATTCAAAGGTATTAGATTCTTGCCCATTATTGGCTTGGTCAAGGCAACAATATATCGGTTGAATAAATATTGGGTTAAGCGGTCACAAACCACATTTGCTCAGATGCAAACAGGCAGCTTATTCTCTGAGGATATCCACAAGAAGATTTTAGTTAGAATTGCAAGAGCATTTGCTTTATCAGTTTGTGTGTTTGATAGAAGGGCTTCAGAATTTGAAGTCGAAAAACCCTACGATCCATCCAATAAACAATATGGGCGAACTTGCAAGGTTAGCTTGACAAATAGAACATATGACTGTGGCGAGTTTCAACTCCAAAAGTATCCCTGTCAACATGTCTTTGTTGCATGTGCTAAGGTTTATCTTGATCCTCTATGATTTGTGCACACTATTTTTTAGTTGGAGACAATCTTAAATACTTACAAGACAGAATTTCGTCTAATGGGAGGAGACGTTTATTAGCCTTACACAAGTGGGCCTCGATTGGCCTCTGATCCTTCTATGATTCAAGATAAAAGTCGACCAAAAGCCTCGCGAATATGCAATGAGATGGATTGGCAAGAAAGTTCCAAGGACAACCAAAGATGTGGTTTATGTAGACAAATCAGACACAATCGTGCCACATGCCCCTTTCGTCAACCATGAGGATAGATATAGTTATTGGAGCGAATTAAATATTCATTGTTGATGATCATTTGTATATGAGTGCTATATGAATTGTCAATGATTAGTTTGAAAGTGCCTATTTGCTTATATCTTTTTTATGTATTCATTGTTATTCATTAGTTTGTCGTACTAAGATTATATTATTGGCTTATGATATGTTGTTCATCAGTTTGACATATTAGTGTTACTATTAACAGATATTTGAGTTATTGGTTTCCATTATGAACCCTCAGCAGAGTGCTATTCATCTTGGACCAGAGGATGAGTCTTTACTATATTTACAGTCCCGTCATATGTCTCAAGCTGTGTGGCAAGGACGAGTGAGTAGAAAATGTACTTTATTATTTATTGTTGAGTTAACTAAATTTATGATAGTTTCTCTAATATAATTACACAGGATGATAAAATTCTATGCATAAGGCGAATAGCGCAACAAGATAATATATTTGATCCCCTTCCAGCTATTGTCCCATATCTCGTACAGGTTAGTTTTTACAGTGTTTCACGACTCAGTCATTTTGACTTCAATGCCGCCCTCGTGTCAGCCTTGATTAAGCGGTGGCGCCCGGAGACACATACCTTTCACCTCACTAGAGGCGAGCGCACAATCACACTGCAAGACGTCGCTATCCAGTTGGGTTTACCCTGCACGGGAACTGCAGTATATGGACGGACAGACTTTAATTAGTCAATTGTTTATAATGGGTTGCTTGGTGTCATACCGCCTCTTGAGACATTGGATGGACAAAGATTGAGCGTTCCTTGATTGACTCAGACATTTAACAACTTGCCAGATAACGTAGATGATGATATTATTCGCTAGTTTACACGAGCATATATTCTTCGTTTGATTGAGGGGTATTTGATGCTAGATAGGACTGGACATAAAGTTATGTTAATGTATCTTCTGCTACTTACTGATTTTGTAGAAGTTGGTCAGTACAGTTGGGGATCAGCAGTATTGGCCCATCTATATAGAGAAATGTGTAATGCCACCCACTATGACGAGGTTAATATAGGTGGTTGTCTGATTCTACTTCATTTATGGGCATGGGACTGATTTTCCCCATCTTGCTCCACGCAGACCCCCCAACCTAATCCTCGGATAATTATTTATCCTACTCGACCCCCACTGGGTTTCAGGTATAGGCATATATAACTTTTAGATATGCTATTTTTCGATAATTAATAAGCTAACGTACGTTCTCCCTTTCCTCACAGGTGGTGGGATGTTCCACAATATCCTCGGCCGATGGCAGATACCTTACGTTAGTGTAGAATATTGTTAGACCAAATGAAAGACGATGAGGTTTGTATTAGGGTACTTACTTGTTTTTCGTTTTACAATTATACCACAAAGTAACTATCTTTTGTTGTGTAGGTCATTTGGTTTCCATATGACTCACCCGAGGTTGTCCAATTGATTCCGGAGTATTGCTTAGCGATGTCTGATGTATGGCGTGTATCTGTGCCTATACTTTGCTTTTGGATAGTTGAGTGGCATCACGCTGATCACATTCTCCGTCAATTTGGTAGGGTGCAACATATTCTAGAAAAATCATTTAATATAGGATCACTACATACTCTCCAATTAAGAGGAAAGATTCATAAAGATTGACGCGAAGAGCATGTAGTTTTCATTACAGCATAGAATTCGTGGCCCTTGGTAGTGGCACAGAATGACCTTACTGATACACCACTAGATCGTGCATCAGACTATATACGTTGGTATTGGTGACATACGCGAAGATGGATCTATCCTGCTAGTGGTTCTCAAGGTTTTGTGGTATGACTTTTATATAATTTTTATCTTCATATTACGTATCTTTAAATAAATATATATACGTATAATTTTTAACAATTGATTTTCTCTTTAACAGACTGATGTGTTGGAGGATTTATACAGACTTACTATCACTGATCCCTCGACGCTTAGTTATGGGGATTTTAGGTAAAAAACAAGCAGTGATATTCGAAACATGTTGCATGCTTTAGGAGAACATCGAGATATGTTCATTTCTCAACCAGCTCCGCCAGCACTTGATCTATCCAGACCTCCAGAGCCAGAGGCGAGACCAAGAAAAAGAGGTCATGGGTTTTTCTCATCTAGGAAACCAATGTCTGGTAGAGACTTTAGGGGATTGCACACGAACATGCCATCATCATCTTATATGACAGCCCTTATGTCTAGTGGGGACTTTGATCCTTCTTCTGTTTTACCACAAACTGTCGGTGGAGATGTTGGTTCTTCTTCCTTTCCACCATCTGTAGACGTTGACATTCCAGGTCCATCTTCCTATGCACCTTACTATACCCCCTTCATTGTCTGCCTCCACTTATATTGAGTCATCTTCTCCACACCGCTACCGCAGTTAATGCAATCTGCTGGCGTTTCATTTACATCATTATTTATGGATCCAACTGCATTTAGTGCAAAATATTGCAATACTTTGTTCTCACAGTGGGCATCCTACCAACCTCAACAAGGCTTTCTCACTCCAAATCAACCAATTCCGCCTGTTCAATCTCCTCAATAGAATTTTAGTTCCCAACAAATTCGCCATCAAGTGGAGAATGAATCGTCTGAAGAAGAAAATGAAGAAGGACTTGTCAATGACACTGAGGAGGACAAAGAGGAAGAACAGCCACAACAACGCCGCCCACAGCAAATGAGGATAAGGCCTCGATGTGGGACAGACAGTCATTGCAGCTGATAACTATTATCGCTATTTTTCAAATTTAATGTTCATTTATATTATTTAATGATAGATTTAAATATATTTTAAGAAAATTTTATTCTCTTCTTCAACAACAGTTACTTATCAAAAAATTAATTAATGCAATTATATACACATCTATATAGTCACTATATATACATTACAACATTATTTTTTAATTTCCAAGTGTCATATTTTTAAAATTGTTATATTTCATTTACAAAAATTTATTCTCATATATTAATAATAAAAAATATATGTCCAAATGTACGAAAATAATTTGATTAATATTTCTCAGAACATAAATATTTTAAAATTACAATTTCAAAATTTAAACAAAATTAATTCCTATTCTTCAAAACATAAATGTCTTATATTTATCAAATTAAACAAATTATATATATAAATTAATATTTTTCCCCAATTAAAAAAAATCTATTCAAATGAAATTTTAGAAATACTTTTACTAATTTACTTAAATTCTTGTTTACTTTTTTTAACGATTATTTAAATTTCACCTTTTACAAATTTCAATGAAATTAATTAAATTTTCTTAACATATAATCTGAATTTTTTTAAACTTATTATTTGTATTTTAATTTCTCAAAATTTAAACAAAATTAATTCCTATTCTTCAAACATAAATTGCTTATACTTATAAAATTAAACAAATTATATATATAAATTAGGTCATTATATTTTTCAATACATAAATTAATATTTTTCCCCAATTAAAAAAAATCTATTCAAATGTAATTTTAGAAATACTTTTACTAACTTATCTAAATTCTTATTAAACAAAATTAATATTCCTCAAAACATTAATATTTCACAATTACAATATTTAAGAAACTCAGATATTATATTTATCATGGTGCAAACTACAAAATTTTTCTTCACCGTTGAACTAATTTTATACAAATTTAAACAATAAATACATAAATAACTATTTTGTTTTACAATTTATTTTACTAATTTTTTCATTTTTTAAAATTTTTTTCCTTACAATTTAAACAAAATTAATTAATATTTCTCAAAACAATATAAACAAATTAAGACGTTATGTTTTTCAAATTATAAATAAGAGAATTTTTTTTGTAAGCAAAAAAATTTTATGAACATTTCAACTGTAAATGAATTATATTATGATTTTTCAAATACTTTTCCTTTATTATATGTTTAAGAATTTTTATCTAAATTGTTAAAAAATTATTATTTATATTTTACTTGTTCAAAATCTAAATAAAATTAATTACTATTCTTCAACATATAAATTTTTTATAATTATAAAATTAAACAAATTATATATACAAGTTAAGTCATTGTATTTTTCAATATATAGATTAATATTTTTTTCAATTAAAAAAATCCCATATAAATGTAATTTTAGAAATATTTTTACTAATTTATTTAAATTTTTGTTTACTTTTTATTATTATTTAAATTTCACCTTTTACAAATTTTAATAAAATTAATTAAATTTTCTCAAAATATACATTTTTATCACTTATAGAATTAATAAAATTATAAAGATATTACATTTTTTAATATAAATTTAAATAATATATAAATTAAAAAATATTTATTATAATAAATTTATATTTTTTTAAATTTTACACTTTTCATTATTTTTATAAATTTTAAATAAATTAATTTAAATATCAATTTTCAAAATATATTTTTTAAAAAAATTGACCCACGAGTCAAATCGACCCGTGGGCCAGTCAAATAACTGACCATTGAGTCAGTGATTCCGCATTGACCAGTCAACGTTGAATCACTGACCCAAGGGTCAGTGATTCATGGGGACTGGTGATGGGGGGTCAATAGACCCCAATTAAATTTTTTTTTTAAATTTTTCAGGCTCCGCGTCTCTTTAAAATTAAAAAAATATATATTTTTAAATTTTTGGAACGCGGAATCACTGATTCCGTGTTCCAAGTTTTTTTAAAAAAATAAATATTTAATTTTTAAAAATAAATCAGTTATATATATGCTGAATTAGTTTTTAGGATTATACATATGTTTCTTTTGTTTTTTGTTTTTACATATATTAGTCAAAATGCCGATATATAGGGCCAACATTATCTTGAATTTGTTATTGTAAGTGTTGTTGAAAAAAATTCCTTAATTCATTCAATTGTTGTTGCATTTGTTTGATTTGTGCTCTTTGCTGTTCAAGCTCAACATTATGAGTTTATATTGTATAATTTAAAAACTAATTTCTTATCATTTCTTGTATAATGGGAGAGTGTATGATTGGTCTTGAGTTTGAGAATATCTAGTTGATTTCCAAGTATAATATGTGACATAGTTTTAAAACCCTATACTAAGCCTCTTTTCTTTCCCTTTGCAGCCTTCGTCCATAAATCAAAATTTGTTATACTCTCCCTTCTACTTTCCACCTTATATTTTAGGCCCATATACTCATTCTGAAAGTGAATATAAAATGGGATAAAAATTATAAAATTGTAACCACATATGTAAATTAAATATAAAAAGGATGTTTATATATATTTATCAACCAAAATGTCTCCATTTTTATGGGTCTTAAGAAAAACCTCAGAATAAGTTGGTGGTTTCTCCCATTCTTGTGCCTATGAAATAAAATATTAATAGTTAAATATATGATTAAACTAATAAATAAATATTTGAAGAAATAAAATTAGTTACCAATCTTTTGACATACTCAACTATAGAAATAAATCTTATTGTATGTAATGATGAACCAAATTCATAGGTTGAGCTTGATTCCTTTTCATTTGCTCTCTTTTTTCTTGGATTTTTGGAGAGCCCCACTGTACTCATAGTTTATTCCAAATAGATTCTCCAATCATTTAGGATTTTTTCTAGCTTTCTAAGTATTGCCAAGATCTTTTCATGCTTCTTCATCTAACGGATAACATAGTACACCTTCATGTTTTTTATTATTTCAATGCCATCACATAAGTTTAGTAGAATTCATTTAGCCATAAAGCCTTTGCAATCTAAAAATAATTGGTAAATGATATATTCTTTTTACTGGAATCTCTTAAGAATTTTGTCTTTGACTAAGTTAACTAGTTTTATATTGAAGTGATTCATAGATAGATTAAATTGATTATTGCATCTTACGCATAGTGGTTGCTCATGATACACATTTAATAAATCAAAAATTTTTTGGGTTTTTAAAGTTGATGATTCCTTAGCATGATTAATATTATTCTCGTTATTTACTTCATCATAGCTATCATCATTAAATTCAGGTTTAGTAGCATCAAAGATTGTTTTTTCATAACTATTATTATAGTCTTCATTTACTATTACTAATAAGCTAGATGTTCCAATGTGTATATTAGTTGGAGATAGTTGATTCTCATCATGACATGTTCAATATCAATATCCAAATTGAGAACATCTCTTGCAAATATTAGTTCTTACATCATTAGTAGTAGGATATGCTTTATTTGTGTGTTTCGAATAAGGACATCGAATTTTTTTCATTTCCTAATTAAGGTTATTTTATTGGCTGCTAATAATAATAATAATAATAATATATTTTTAATTAATATAAAACTATATATTTCATTAATATTATAATAATATTAATAATAGTTTTCATTTATATTAATATTTAATATATATATATGTATATATATTCAAATAAATGGGACTGTTATACTCAAATTTTATATTCTTGTACCAACATTCAGTAGGTAAAGCAAATGAGATTATTATAGTTCAAAGACAAAAGTGAATTCTTTAATTAAAAATGGTTGGCAAATGGGATTCTACATTTTTTTTCCATTTGTCGTTCAAGATTATTATTAGAGATGTTTTTATATTTTAATAAAAAATGAATTCTTTAACAATATCAAGGGAGTTCGTTTCTTCTTGTGTTGCATTTAAAATAAGGGAAATAATATTTATCTACTTTAAAATTTTACTCTAAATTTTATATTTTTCTCAATCTTAAAAAATTGCAATCAATTTTATATTCTTCTTGATTTAAAATACTAAAATAAATTAATAATTAAATTAATAAATAAGAACTCTAAATTCTATATTTCAATATTTTAAAATTTCAAATTTCATATAAATAATAATAGTAAATTTACTAAATAAATTATTAATCAATTCAATTAATTTAATCCATAAAACTATATTATACAACTATACATTATATATATATATATATATTATTCTATATTGTTTTTTATTTGGTCGGGCAAACAACCAAATTGTTGTCTGAATACTTATTGATAAAATATTGGTAGGGTAAGCCCAACTAAATTCTCATCCAAAACTAAATTGTACAATTTTTTAGCAGTATTTTTTGTGCAGCCTTTTTTAATCTAAAAATAATTACGATCAATCTTTTAATCTATTGCCATTGCAATATCTCGTACTATTTAAATCTTGAAACTTCAACTTTGTAAAATACTAATATATAATTCTTATTTTTAATTTTTTTTCTCTTTATGTTTCCCATCTTCCTAAACAAGCTTCTTGATTAGAGAGAAGAAATTACTATACTAGCAAAGAATATATTCACACGCACAAATTAATAGGAGAACCCCATACATGAGGAAAGAGAAGCTCCCATGACATGAGAATTTTTAGACACAAATTGGATCTTAAGCCACTCATTGGTTATTACATAAATTGGAAACTAGTTCAAAGGAAAATTACAATTGAAAACCATAAAACACAATTATTTATTCTAAAAAGACTTTATATTTTAAAATTATTTTAAAGCACCCAAGGTTGACCTAATATTTGAAATGTGATAATATAAATGTCCTTCTTATATATTCCTATCTACATAATAACTTGTGATGATATAATTTTAAATCGGTGCACAATATAGTGTATTGTGTACAATTTATAGGAAAATATTTGTTCATAAATAACTAAGTCACCTTGTCCAGACTAAGGATTTTGGACCCTTTCTTATCCAAGAATGGTCCTGGAAGAGAGAAAGAGTGATTGAGTAAGTTGGATTTAATAAGACCTACTTGTGTGGCCCTTACTCTTATTTTGTCACTTTCTAACTCACAAGATTCCTTCTTGCATAAGAAAAGATCCAAATAAAGGTTGACAGAAACAACAAGAATAAGAAATTTGTTGTCTTAGTTACTAATGTCATTAAGGTATTTTTATCCTAACACTTCAAATATTTAGTTGTTGGGTTTACAATAATTTTAAAATATAAAATTTTTTAGAGTAAGTAATATTGTTTCATGATCCTCAACAGTAATTTTTCTTTTATTCAAAACCAAAAATGGTTGCTAGAAGAGTTTAAGGAAAATTATAGTTGAAGGCCTTAAGTTAAAATTATTTATATTAAATAATCTTATATTTTTAAAATTATTTTGAAAGACTTTAAAGTTAAAAATTTAAATTATATAAAAAATCATAATTCAATATCTAAGTTTAAATTTTTGATAATAAGATCTTTAAGAATAATTTTAAAATTTAAATTTTTTATATAAATATTTTTAATTTATATATTATTTTTTTTAATAATATTTAACTGTAATTTTTCTAACAGGGTACAAGGAGTAACAATAGGAGAGTCAAAAGGAAAGTTGAAAAGTTAATGAAAAACTCTCTTCCGTACCGCAACTAAAAAAATCTTTTTTTTTTTTTTTTTGCACTTTTTTTCGTTTTCGGACAACGAAGGCCAAGGGTTGTTGGGAAAAATAAAGAGGGAGTAAAAGGCAAATTAAATAATACAAAGATATTTTAATAATTTTATATAATAAAAAATTTTAAATTTAAACCGTTGAGATTTATTATAATGAAAATCATAAATTTGAAAGTTAATTATGGCTTTTTTCGATTAAAAAGACATTACAATGAAAAACAAGAAGAAATAAAAATAATTTTCCTAAAATTTTTCTAAAGTCTTGTCAAGTTAATTTTATTAGAAAATTAATGTTTCTCGACTCTCTTTCCATTATATTTAATTTGTTCATATCGTTATCTAAGGTGCATTTAGACGTATGATTTTTTCAACAATTACAAATATTTTATAAAAAGATTGCTAACCTAAAACAAAAAATCTGAGGCTGCTAAGTTTCAACTGGGGAGGTCTGCAAAGCTGTTTGAAGGTTTCGTGTTTATCCCGTTCAGGCTAACACTGGAGTTGCCGGATCTCCAATTAAAAGCTAGATTCTCAAAGTATAAGGCCCTTGAGCTTCTATTTTATTGTTTTAAAATCTGACAATGCAAGTTGCAAGTATCCATATGATTCAGGTTCTCAATTCGGTCAATTGTAAATACAGATTAAGCAACAGTTTGTCTTACGTAGTAATTTCATTTATTTACGCTACATTGGAAATTGGAAATTAATGTGAAGTTTTACTAAATTTACAAAACCAAATATATGCTTATTAAATTCATACCAAATTCCACTCCAATTCATTCTTCTTCTGCAATCCCGTAGCAAATACAGGGTCTTGTTTTCTCCGCAATCCTGTAGAATCGTAATTGAGACCTACTTAAGCCTGTCTGAACTCCATCGTTACCCTTCACGGGATGAGAGATGCAGCATAACCACTCCAAGAGCTACAATCATCTTTGCAGACTTTGCCAGTTGAAATGTTGGCAGCGTTTAACGTCATTTTTTTCTTTTGAGGTGGAGAGTAATTTTTTTTTCCTTAAAAAATAGTCTTACTTACATTATTTAATCCAACTATGCATTCTCAATTCTAATCAGAAGCCACTTCAGCATTTTCTTTAGTGAGATTAACAGTGCTAAGAAAAGGGACTAACATAGTTATATTTGAGTAGTTAAGGAACAAACGTTATCACAAAACAAAGATTATAAATCAAAATAAAATTTACGGTAAAGTTAGAGTTAAAGGACTAGTACAATACTTTGGCCAATATTTTAGTTAAATCTATCCAAAAGAATATAAAAGTTGTTCTTTCTTTAAGTGTTAAATTACCAAATTGTTCTTCTACGTACTAAAGAATCTTATGTTTCTTAAATTTGCAATTTCTTCATATAAATCATTCTCATTTATAATGTCATTAAGTAGATATATCATATAGGAGCATATTTAATATATATATATATATTTGGTTCTCGATTATTCTCCATCAATTCTTCTAGCTTCACGCTAATTGGTGGAAGAAGTGTCTCGCGAATGACCAAAAAGCACAGAAGAGGCATATGAAAGTAACAAAAGAATATTCAATGCGATTTAACAAATTTTACTTGCGGCCAATTCCACCCATACAATAATATCCATTCTCATAATTTTGCAAATAAAATATATATCTCACAACATTTGAAGAAAAACTTCACAAGAATATTCTCAAAACTTTTATGAACTTTCACAACACTTTATCATCATATAAAACACAGCTCGTATATATCATTATCAGAAAATAATCAATCGAAAACTCTATCGTACGGAGGAGGGGGTGAATAAAGAAGCGCAAGTGATTATAATTGTATTGATGCTTCTTCTTCATGCTTACAGTTTGACACCTCACGAAGAATCCGCCATGACGATAAGTTTAACATTTCAAGTCAGCTAAGACTTAAAAGTTCAGAAACATATACTTACCCTGCAGAAAACCATTAACATCAAATATATGAGATGTTTCTTTCACTTAACTATTTTTTATTGGAGAATGCGATAACAAATACTTAAAAATATTTACCCGAACCTTGTCCTTTTCAGTAGACCAAATGGTCCAAAGAGTGTATGGATCTAAAACTTCAACCCATGTTTCCCCAGCTTCTCTTGAGTAATAACATTAAGCCGTTCAATCATGTCAAACGCGAGAAAATTCTCCCAATCTCCCACTTCCCCACGTCTGAAAAAAGCCTTATTCTCTTCCCCTGACGACAGTTTCCCACTTTTATTCACTTCCAAATTTCTCAAATTCTCGAAACTACACAGCCTTAATATATCACCCACAACGTCACCACTTTCTTCCTCCTTAGAAAAACCATATCCTATAAACTCAGCTAGGTCCTTCAAAACCCTACCTGGTTCCCCCTTCAGCTCCTCAAACCTCAAGAACATTATCTTCTCCGGCCTCTCCAAACTCTCCTTGTAGTACCCCAACACGTGATCCCAAAACGGCCCGTAAAGGCTCACTCCCCGGCAAAACTTCTCGAACGAGTCCTCGATCGAATTGGACCCTCGGCTTTCTGGTCTTAACATGTTCGTGAAGTGCCAGAGCGAGACGAACAGGTCCTTAGGGTTTCTACACAAGTACACTATCTTACAGGCCGAGCGCTTCGCGGACTCCGGCAACGAAACGTACGGGAGATGGCTTGCAAAGAGCCTCGGCAACGGGAACGAGGACAGATTGGGCTTGTTTTTTTGGAGGTACAGGTTAAGCTCCAAGAAGGGTACGAGAACATGAGGGTTAGCAGTGAGCAGAGGGTGAGGGTGGCAGGTTCGGGTCGGGTGTGCGTCCAGATTTGGATAATAGGTATTGCGGTTGAGGACGGCGAAAGTGAGGGCTTTAAGCCAGGTGGTGCCGGATTTCGGCGAGGTAACAAGGAGGATGTCAGAGTCGTGGGCTTGGAAGTGGTTCTGGCAATTGAGGACTCCTTGCATTTGCCTTGTGGTGTGCCAGAAGCCTTGGTATTGATGGAGCCGGGTCGCGACCCAACCCGGTTCAGTGGGTAGGGTGGCAATGAGGTCCTGGCATTCTTGGGATAGGTTTTCGTCTTCCTGGAGGTACTTGGGAAGAGCAGGAAGATCGGAGGGTTTAGATTTTTCTGCTGGCATGGCTATGTATGCAGTGTGGGAAGTAGAGGGATTAATTGGATCGATGAATGGTTTGGTGAAGTTGGTGTATGTAGTGAGACTCCTGAAGGGTTTATATAATGTTTGAGATGATAGGAAAAGTCAAAACCCTAGGCTTTTTCCCTCACTATTATCGTGATGGGACTCACCATTGTTTTCCTAATACATAAGAGAAGACGGTAAAATTAATTTTACATCTTACATATTTAGACTTATTGTAACTTCTAGGATTATAAAGTTCCGAGTTTGATTGCTTTTTATGAAACTGCGTGGAGCCGCAATCAGATAAAGCGGCATCCATCAGTAGGGGCCATGGTGGGTTAAGCAATATATTGTACCGTCCTAACCCAGCCTGCTCTGCTTCTGCTGCTTTACAGCAATGGTAGGGAGAAAGGCTTCTCTGCAGTCGTGGCGGGGTGCAGTCGCGGTGCAGTCAGGCCAATAGTAGGATGCGCCGCAACGTCGTGGTTTTGAAGGCAACAAGACATATACGCCTTTTTACAATCCCTGTCCCACTCCAACGCTGCAATGATAACGTCAGGAGTAACGTGCGTTATGCAGTGTTTCAGCGCTTTGGAGTTCGAATTCTTTTACTGATGATTATGTTAGAATTTATATACAAATATTTTTTATTATATATACAGATATCCATGTAATATAAATAGTAAAAAACTTGAGTTTCCAAACGTCCAAGCTCGCCACATCTCCGTCTCTATTCCCTTACTTGCTTGTTTATGTTTTTCGGTCCCTTATTTTTTTCAAAGTAGTTGTGTAAATCAATGTGTAAAATCAATTTTATAAAATAAAAAATTATAAACAAGAAATTTGGTATTTTATTATCTTCACTTTATAAATATCTTAAATGTCAAGCAATACGCTTTCAAAATGTTTGTATCCAAGATGTCTTGCATGTTATTCATATAAACAACGAGAATCTCACGTATTATTATCATTTTAAATTTTGTTATAAAATTGTATTCATTTTATGATAAATTTTAATTATTATATTAAATATAAAAATTTCAAATATCATAATATTTGAGAATTTTATTTCATGACATTTAAAATATTAAAAATATAAAATAATAATGTATCAAATAGCTAGCTTCAAAGAATCATTTGAATTATTTGTTTAGAAAACAATTTTAAGAAGAAAACAAATTGAAAATCGGTTTAGATAATAAATGAAAGGCCAGAGGCCAAAAATGAAATTAAATGCTGGTATTGTCAGTAATGTCAGAAGCCAGCTATAATGCTTGTAGTGTTTATATGAGAAAATTACATTTTAGGATTATAAGTTAGATATATTTATTATAAAAAATTTACATTTTAAAATTATTTTAAAGAATAAAAGATTTATTTGTCAGAATACTTTTTTTATTCATTTGGAATATCCACTTATCACTAGTGCCTGGATATTTGGAATAATTATACGGGTACATCTGTCATAACAAAGGACTCTTTTTATTCATTTGGAAAACCCACTTATCATTAGTGGGAATTTGAAATGTTATATTTGGTCTTTTAATCCTTTAAAATAATTTTAAAATTTAAAATTTTATAACTAATTCTTCCCATTTATAACCACTCTTCTCCGTCACCAAAGACGAACTGCTCAACTCCAACCCTCTCCTTCCTTATATTACCTTTCCAAAATTACAAATCTATTTGCGTAATAATTATTAAGTATTATTATATATAGCTTAATATATTTTTTAATTTTATTATATTTATTATTGTAATTATTTTTATTAATCATATAAAAATTAAATTGACCTATTAAGAGTTAATACTTATTAAACAAATTAATATTTAATCAATTAAAAATAAAATATTTAATAAAATACTACTCCCTCCGGTCCATATTATAAAGTACTCTCAACTACTTTACACAGTTTAATAAAACTATTTAACTACCTCGAACTTTTTAAATTTATCACTTTTTTTTTTTATTTTTGCCTTTATTTATGGAAGAGAGAGAAAAAAAAAGTTAAACTAACATTTCTTTTTAAAAAAAAAGAAGGATATTTTTAAAAAGTTAACATAAAAGATTACATGATATCTTATATTTTAGACCAAATAAATCTTTTAAATGTGTCTTATATACTGGACCGGAGAGAGTATATCATAGTTAATAATTATTATATTATAATTAAGATAGATGGTGTTTCTGAATTCATAATATCATTTTAAAAAAAAGGAAAAAACCATTTTCAATGATAACATTAATTAGTGATTAATCTAAAAGGGGGGAGATGTTTTTTAAAGGAATTTGTACGGAGAGTAAGTGTTGTGCATGGCAATTGACTTTTTTTTTTTTTTTTTTAATTTCTCATATGCATTCCCATAGTCTTTGGATGTGACACTAATCATATTTAGGGGCATTTTAGCATATAGAATTGTTAGGAAAGAAATAATTTATATATATATTTTTAAAAAATACTGTTGAGTACGTATTAGAGATTATATAATTTTTAAAAAAAGAGCCATGTTTAATAAAGACCATTACGCCTCGTGACTATCACTTCTCACAAATATTTTTAATTAGTTGGTTTGAACTCATAACACTAAAAATGTTTCTCAATCAATGGCCGAACTCCCATGTGTTTTTATCACCTTGGGCCGTCCTTTTTAAGTACTTTCAATTTTCAACCTCATCTTAAGTTGAAAACATTTTCTTCCAATTAATTATTGGATGCAAGGACTCTAAAGTTTGCCTCAAGCTCTTCCAAGCTCTTCACACCCAGCATCAACTGATGTTCAGTTAATTAATTGTATATTTGTATACTGAAATTAAATACCTCAACGTTCAGTATCAACATTAATAATTGTTTTTTATCCAAAAATAATTGGGTATTGTATTCAAGTGTTATTTTTTGGTGGGTAGCCTGTGATATATATAGGGTGAATGGTGATCTCGATGATTATATAATATGGGATGACGCTTCTTAATTACTTTGTAGCTCAAACCTTAATTAAAAAAAAAAGGTTAGATATTCTATAAAATATAATAATTTATATATGTACATTAAAATTGCAACTTATTTTGTACTTTCCTTTGGTTCATACTCTGCATGAGACGCATATGTTGATAATTGAACAGTACGAGAACTGTTGCTATCCATGAACGTATGAATTAAATATATATTCTTTCCAAAATTGCAAAGGGATTAAAACGTTGATGAATCATGCCGCATTCGCATACTTCTTTTGTCGACCACGAAACGCAATATCCATTATTATAAAAGCTTTGAACAACCTAGAAGATCTGTCTTTTACTAAATTGACGGTGGATCATGGTGGGACCATTGCAATCTTTCATCGACCTTCGATGAAAGATTTGATGACGATACCCTGATTTGAAAGATTAAGGGCACGTTTTTCATTTTCCTAAGGCTAGATACCAGAAACAGACATCTGGCCCCCAAAAATAAAAAATAAAAAAAACAAAGGATAGAGGCAAGCTTCATAAAACTATTATCTCTAACATAAAAGCTAGAGTATAGATATAAACATGATTTGTGTTTTAACCATGGCAGCTATGGCCGACAGAAAAAAATTTGTTTGTGATATTTTTAATAGTAAAATTTATAAATTTATATTTGGTTAAATTATTTTATGTTTTTTAATTATTTTTGAAGATTCTTTTCACAAAGTTATTGTGGTGAAATAACTACAAAAAATTTATTTTATACTCATTCTTATTTTGCTATTAGGTTTTTATACATCTCACTTGTGTCTGTCGATTTTTACTGTTTTTTTTTTTACTACAAAACTACTATTTGTTACCATATTTTCATAAGTACTAATGAGTTTATAAATACATCTGTAAGAACCGAAGAAAAAAAGAAAAAGAAAAAGGGGGGTTTTATTTATTAAATTAATTAATTTCTCCCTTCCAGCGTTTTTTTTCCGTCTTTGCTCTCCTGAATCTCGCTTTCCTTTGCTCTTTCTTTCCTGTAGCTGTCTTCCTCGTTCCGTCGCATCACCTTTCTCTCCTGCGAGCTCGCTGGTCTCTTCTCCGTAGAGTTGCAGCGTCTCTCCCTCACCGGCGAAGCAATTTCTGGCGCTGCACAGAACTTCTCAAGCTCCCTCTCCCGTCGCTGTTCCTCCCTTCTCCCAGACGCGTGCGAAGCTCCCTCCTCCGAGCTCTCAGCGTCGTTCCTCCACCAAAGGACCTCGCCGGCGTCGCAGAAGCTCCCCTCAGCTTCCTTGCTGAGCTGCACGCACAGCGACGTGAAAACGAGAGCCAGAAGCGCCGTCGGTCCAGGTAAGTATTCTCCATCTCTCTTACGCCTTATCCCCATAGTTGTACTATTTGTCCTCCCTTAATCTCGTAGATTCCGGCCATTTCCTCCATTTCCGGCCTTTCCTATTCTAAGGAATGAGAAGGATGGAGAGATTCTTCTTTTCTTTGCTTGTCTGGCCGAAGGAGGGCAAGGAAAGAGGGTTTCAATTTTTGGGTTCTCTTTTTGTACGGGATATGCAGAAATTGTTAATCTATTGCTCCTTCAGAATAATACATGAATTTAAAATGATGGAATAGGATTTATATGGAAGGATTTAAGTTATAGATTGTTGTTAGAGTATGAGTAAGGTTCAGTATAAAAAAAAGAGGAAAAAGAAAGTTGTTTGATAGCCAATATGGAGTTAATTGAATGTAAGGGAAATCATTATGAACCTATGTGATGATTTGGTGGGTCTGTGTTGCCAGGAAGCTCCATGAGCGTTGGCAGTGAAGGAAACCAACCTTTCAAGGAGAAACAAGTAGCGTACTAGCATTGGGCACCGTCTGTGAGTAAATAGTAGATTTCAAAGCACTTACTGTCACCATAAATCTTAATACTATTGCCTTCTGCTCAAAATTGCTCTGAGTGAGATAAAATATTGCTTAGTAGGTATATATATATATATATATGTGTGTGTGTGTGTATGTGTGGACTTGTTCTCTTGGCAATAACTTTAATTTGAGGGAGAAGTTGTTGAGAAGTAACCCTTTAGGTATTTATTTATTTTTGCCTTATCCTTACTTGTATTTGTATGTTTATTTTCTTTTCATTATTTTTATTATTATTGGTCCTAATGAGTTGTTAATATATATATATATATACACATATATATTATAACATTATGCGTTGATATTGATTGATTTAATTGCTATTAGTTGAACAAGTCTGATCTCTTTTAATCCAACTTCCTTGTATAAGCAAAGCATTAATGAAAAGTATATATTAAATAGTAGTAATTGACTAATAACGTATATATATATATATATAGGTATGTGAACTTAGAATTTTGGGTCTGTGCGTGTCTCGCCTATGAGTGTATGCTATTGTCCTTCATTAGACCAAGTCATGTGTTGTAAAGGAATCTGGGTGGAGAAGGAGCTACCCGTTAGGCGGAGCCACCCGAGTGAGGCGGGTAAGGGCTGCCAACGAGGTGTAGCCGCCTCCAAAATGGATGAATCATGACCTACAATTAAGAAAGGTAGATAAAAGGGGCTGCCTGTTAGGCGTAGCCACCCGAGTGAAACGGGGAAAGGAGCTGCCAACACGGTGTAGCCGCTACCTTGTCTGACCTAATGGTAAACCTTCATCAGGAGATCACACTAAGAGACTCGGGTCTAAATGGGTCTTCTTCCATATGACGAGTTGTAGGATTTGTTAAATTATGAAGCGTGATGGTTCAATTATTTACACTTTAATTTATTGGTTATGAATCTTGAATTAAATTTTGAAATCTATTATCTGCTTACTTAGTTTTGACTCACCCTTTTAAATTTAAATTTTTCAGATAGCGCCATGGGACCTAATCCGTCTCCCTCGTCTTAGAGCTGAGGCGCGTGGCAGTAAGCCTCCCTTTTTGGGAATTGGGAGCTCGATTAGATTATCTTTTGGGTTGGTATCTGTTGTAATAAAATTGAGATTCATTTGTAAAATATTTTACGAGTAGGACCAAAGGATGTAGGTTTGGTTTCCTCCTTCCCTATTTTTTAGTTTATTGATATTTTGTTGACTGGATTAAAGAGAGCGGAGCTCTCTATTGTTGTTTTTACTGAATTCTGGCTGTTTGTAGAAATTTGGGATGTCCTATTTATAGGGAACACTCTGCCGAAATTTCTATAAAAAGCTAGTATCTAAAAGAAAGTACATTTTATATCCAACAAGGCTGGGGTACATCTAATGTACATATATTTGGTGTAGGGCCACCTAAAGATTATTTATTGTATAGGGAAGTAGATAAATCTATAGCTAAGAATTTCGTATAGGTTTCCAAGTCAGTCCCCCCTTCTCTTGGAGAAATGGGGCATGACAAAGTTGGTATCAGAGCATAAGTTCCTGTGTCCAGTGAAATAAGTGCTCTCTAATGACGCCTTAGTTATCTTTATGAACTCGGGCATAATTATAACTAAGATATCATTAGAGGCCTTATAGGGTATTAAGGGTTCCTTCTTTAGGTGTAAGACTCAAGGAGGCATTGGTGTTTATGAATTTGTATGTCTATGAATGATTGGTTTTTCTTTATTTTGTTCTAAACCTGTGCTTTGGTTTTTATAGAACAATGATGCCGGCTGGATCTAGCGCAACTGTAAGGGCAGTTGCAAAAGAGAATGCAGATGAGCCTTCTGTTGAGGCTCCTGCCCCACCGATGGCCCCAGCCCCTAGGGGCCATGGTAGAGGAGCCGATAGAGAAGCCAGTAGAGGTCGAGGTAGACGTGGAGGGCGTAGTGGGCAAGGCAGGGCCGCCCCGCCCCCGGTAGAGAATGTAATAGGAGAAGGAATTATGCCTCCTCAATCGCAATTGGGATCATTGGATGCCTTAGTGGCTAGGTTACAAGGGACTGTGGAGGCACTAGTAAATATAGTGCAAGCATAGGGAGCTAGAATTGAGCAATTAGTAAGCGTTGTAACTCCACAATCTCAAGCACAAGTTCAGCCTACTCCAGTGACACAGCCAGTACAGAGTGAACGGAGGAATGCTGATGATTTGATATCAAGATTCTTGAAGTTGAAACCGCCAACATTTTATAGGTCTGATAGCCGAGAAGATCCCCAGCTCTTCATGGATGGTGTTGAGAAGGCGTGCCGAGCTCTTAAATGCTCGGGTGAAGAAAAGATAGAACTAGCCACCTATCAAATGCAGGATGTGGCTTATACCTGGTATGAGACCGTGTTCCAAGGAAGACCTGCAGGATTACCTCCGATGACTTGGGAGGAATTTAAGGAAGCTTTCATGGCTAGATTTTTACCCAAGAGTACCAGAGATGCGAGACGCCGAGAGTTTGAAGTCTTGAGGCAAGTTCCAGGCATGAGTGTCTCTGAATATGATATCCGTTATACACAGCTCTCACGTTATGCACCTCATTTGGTCTCTACAGAGAGAGATTGGATTGAGAGATTTGTGGACGGATTGTTACGCCCGCTGTATAATGCAATAGCAGCTCAGGTTGAACACTTTTCCTTCTATGCTGCGGTAGTTGATTGTGCAAAGAAGATTGAGTTGCGGGGGATGGAAGATAATGCCCTCTTTTCAAAGAAGAGGAAGAGGTTTGAGGGTAAGCACCAGGGTGTGGGGTACTTGACAGGTGGGTCAAGACTCCAAGAACACGGCCAGACATTGTCTCTAGTTTCGAAGAAACCTGCGCAGTCTTCTGGTATTACAGTTAGTCAGCGAACAGATCAGAGTGCTGTAGGACGTCAGGCCCAGTATGGTCCAGTCCAAATGGAGCGTAATAGCAACCGTTGCCTTACTTGTGGAAAACTCTACTCTGGGCAATGTTATAAGGCGACAGGTGCATGTTTTCTCTGTGGGCAAGTGGGACATCTAAAGAAGAATTGCCTGCTCCAGCAGTGTGGATCTAGTCATGGATCGGTCTCATCATCTCATCAGACGGCCCCTATAGCAGTTACACCGATTCAATCGATTCCCACCCAACCGACCAGGAGTGGTGTTGGGAGAGGTGCAAGAAGCAGGGGATCAGCCTCTGCAGGGAGAGGACAGGCTCGGGTATTTGCCTTAATGAGACAGGATGCACAGGCTTCCAATGCAGTAGTGACAGGTACTCTCCAAGTTTGCTCTTACGATGCTCGTGTATTATTTGATCCTAGTTCCACTCATTCGTATGTATCTCCCCACTTTGCTAAGTGGATTGGTAGAGATCTAATCAGATTAGATGATCCTTTTATGGTTGTGACTCCGATCGGTGAGTCGTTGTCAGTGGACTATATATGTCGGTCTTGTGAGGTTCTTACTGAGGGTAGGGAAACCTTAGCAGACTTGGCGATATTAGATATGACCGATTTTGACGTGATTTTGGGTATGGATTGGTTAGCTTTTTGCCACGCTACATTAGACTGTTATTCAAAGGTGGTAAGATTTCATATCCCAGGTGAATCGCCCTTTTTGATACAGGGTGATCGTAGTGAGGTACCAACCAATTTCATCTCGTCACTGAGAGCACAGAGGTTACTAAGAAGTGGGTGCCAAGGATATTTGGCTGTCATTAAGGATGTTGAGGCACAAACGGTAGACCTGCAACAAGTCCTTGTAGTTAGGGAGTTTAAGGATGTGTTCCCAGAAGATTTACCGGGATTGCCACCGGATAGAGAGATTGAGTTTCATATTGAGGTAGTTGCGGGCACGCAACCAATTTCTATACCCCCTTATCGTATGGCACCGTTAGAGTTGAAGGACTTGAAGGTGCAGCTGCAAGACTTGTTGGATAAGGGTTTTATCAGCCCGAGTGTCTCTCCTTGGGGTGCTCCAGTACTTTTTATGAAGAAAAAGGATGGGTCTTTTTGATTGTGTATTGATTACAAGCAACTTAATAAAGTAACAATACGCAATAAGTATCCATTACCCTGTATTGATGATCTTTTTGATCAGTTACAAGGTGCGCAGTATTTTTTCAAGATAGATTTGCGTTCCGAGTACCACCAATTGAAGATAAGGAAGGAAGATATCCCCAAGACAGCTTTTAGGACCCGTTATGGTCATTATGAGTTCTTAGTAATGTCCTTCGGGTTAACTAATGCACCGGCGGCATTCATGGATTTGATGAATCGGATATTTAGGCCATTTCTGGATAGATTTGTCATAATATTCATTCATGACATCCTAGTTTATTCAAAGAGCCGGGAAGAGCATGAACAACATCTACGCTTGGTGCTGCAGAGGTTAAGAGAGGAACATTTATATGCAAAATTTTCTAAGTGCGAATTCTGGTTAGATCAAGTGGCATTCTTGGGCCATGTTGTTTCAAGGGATGGTATCCAAGTGGATCCAAGTAAGGTAGAGGCCGTCCAAAGGTGGCCTAAACCTACTACAGTCACGAAAATTCGCAGCTTTTTGGGCTTAGCTGGGTATTATCGCCGCTTCGTAAAAGATTTTTCAAAAATAGCTGCCCCTTTGACCAGATTGACGCAGAAGCAAGTTAAATTTCAGTGGTCAGACGCCTCTGAAGAAAGCTTCCAGAAGCTGAAGAAGTGTTTGACTTCAACCCCTGTCCTAACATTACCATCTGGGATAGGAGGCTATGCAGTGTATTACGATGCCTCAAGAATAGGGTTGGGATGTGTCCTTATGCAGCATAGACGTGTGATAGCCTATACTTCTAGGCAACTCAAAAGACATGAGCAGAATTACCCTACTCATGATCTAGAAATGGCAGCTGTGGTATTTGCCCTTAAACTTTGGCGGCATTACCTTTACGGCGAGACCTGCGAGATCTATACCGATCATAAAAGTCTTAAATATATCTTCCAACAAAAAGACCTCTACCTTAGACAACGCAGGTGGATGGAATTACTTAAGGACTATGATTGTAATATTCTTTACCATCTTGGGAAGGCCAATGTAGTAGCAGACGCCTTAAGTAGGAAGTCAATGGGCAGTTTGGCTCACATTGTAGAAGATAGAAGGCCGTTAGTGGAAGAAGTTTATAACTTAGAGAGAGGAGGAACGAAGTTTGAAATTTCTAAATCTGGAGCATTCTTAGCTCACATGCAAGCTTGTTCAACCTTCATAGAAAGGGTAAAGGCGGCTCAGAAGCTAGATTCCAAGTTGAGCGAGAGGATTGAAGGAGTAAGAAGTGGAAAGAATAGTGAATTTATTCTTGACTCAGAAGGAGTACTAAGAGTTGGAGACCGGTTGTGTGTGCCTAGCATGGGGGATATAAAGAGAGAAATTTTAGAGGAGGCTCACCATTCAGCATATACCATTCATCCAGGATCAAGAAAAATGTATCAGGACTTGAAGCAATCCTATTGGTGGGATGGTATGAAGGGAGATATAGCCGACTTTGTTTCCCGTTGCCTAGTGTGCCAACAGGTGAAGGTTGAACATCAAAAACCAGCAGGATTACATCAGCGACTGGAAATACCTGAGTGGAAGTGGGAGAGAATTACGATAGATTTCGTAATCGGTTTACCCCGTACCCTGAAGTGGTATGATTCTATTTGGGTAATTGTGGATAGATTAACTAAAGCAGCGCATTTCCTTCCTGTCAAAACTACTTATGGTGTGGCTAAGTATGCGCAACTCTACCTAAACGAAATAGTGAGATTGCATGGGGTACCCGTATCCATAATTTCTGATAGAGGTCCTCAGTTTATATCTTGTTTCTGGAAGGCTTTTCAAGAGGCCTTGGGTACGAGAGTAGACCTCAGTACTGCTTTTCACTCTCAAACTGATGGGCAGTCTGAGAGAACGATACAGATTCTGGAGGATCTGTTAAGAGCATGTATCTTGGACTTTGGTGGTAGTTGGGAGGGTCATCTGCCGTTAGCAGAATTTGCATATAATAATAGTTATCAAGCTAGTATTCAAATGGCGCCATTCGAAGCACTATATGGAAGGAGGTGTAGGTCTCCAATAGGATGGTTTGAAGTTGGCGAAGCCAAATTGTTAGGTCCCGACTTGGTACAAGATGCACTGGACAAAGTACGGGTGATAAAAGAAAGATTGTTGATGGTTCAGAGTCGACAAAAGTCATATGTGGACCATAGACGTCGAGACTTGTAATTTACCGTGGGTGATTTAGTATTTTTGAAGGTATCACCTATGAAAGACGTGATGAGATTTGGTAGGAAGGGAAAGTTAAGTCTGAGATATGTGGGACCCTACGAGATACTAGGTAGGGTTGGTCAGGTGGCTTATCGTCTAGATTTACCACCAGAATTGGTAGGAGTACATCCAGTATTCCATGTGTCTATGTTGAGAAAGTACTTGTCTGACCCTTCACACGTAATCAAACTTCAGGATATCGTGCTGGATAAAAGGTTGGCATATAAGGAAGAACCTGTCTCAATTGTGGATAGGCAGGTAAGGAAGCTTCGTTCAAGAGAAGTGACAATGGTTAAGGTGCTATGGCGTAACCACTCACAGGAAGAAGCTACATGGGAGGTGGAAGGCGAAATGCGTACCAAATATCCCCATTTGTTTGGGTCATGAGGTTAGAATTCCATTTTTCTTGATAAAGAAATTCGGGGACCGAATTTCCTAAAGGGGAGAAGATTGTAAGAACTGAAGAAAAAAAGAAAAAAGAAAAAGGGGGGTTTATTAATTAAATTAATTAATTTCTCCCTTCCAGCATTTTTTTTCCGTCTTTGCTCTCCTGAATCTCGCTTTCCTCTGCTCTTTCTTTCCTGTAGCTGTCTTCCTCGTTCTGTCGCATCACCTTTCTCTCTTGCGAGCTCGCTGGTCTCTTCTCCGTAGAGTTGCAGCGTCTCTCCCTCACCGACGAAGCGATTTCCGGCGCTGCATAGAACTTCTCAAGCTCCCTCTCCCGTCGTTGTTCCTCTCTTCTCCCAGACGCGTGCGAAGCTCCCTCCTCCGAGCTCTCAGCGTCGTTCCTCCACCGAAGGACCTCGCCGGCGTCGTAGAAGCTCCCCTCAGCTTCCTTGCTGCGCTGCGCGCACAGTGATGTGAAAACGAGAGCCAGAAGCGCTGTCGGTCCAGGTGAGCATTCTCCATCTCTCTTACGCCTTATCCCCATGGTTGTACTGTTTGTCCTCCCTTAATCCCGTAGATTCCGGCCATTTCCTCCATTTCCGGCCTTTCCTGTTCCAAGGAATGAGAAGGATGGAGAGATTCTTCTTTTCTTTGCTTGTCTGGCCGAAGGAGGGCAAGGAAAGAGGGTTTCAATTTTTGGGTTCTCTTTTTGTACGGGATATGCAGAAATTGTTAATCTATTGCTCCTTCAGAATAATACATGAATTTAAAATGATGGAATAGGATTTATATGGAAGGATTTAAGTTATAGATTGTTGTTAGAGTATGAGTAAGGTTCAGTATAAAAAAAAGGGGAAAAAGAAAGTTGTTTGATAGCCAATATGGAGTTAATTGAATGTAAGGGAAATCATTATGAACCTATGTGATGATTTGGTGGGTCTGTGTTGCCAGGAAGCTCCATGAGCGTTGGCAGTGAAGGAAACCAACCTTTCAAGGAGAAACAAGTAGCGTACTAGCATTGGGCACCGTCTGTGAGTAAATAGTAGATTTCAAAGCACTTACTGTCACCATAAATCTTAATACTATTGCCTTCTGCTCAAAATTGCTCTGAGTGAGATAAAATATTGCTTAGTAGGTATATATATATATATATGTGTGTGTGTGTGTGTGTGTATGTGTGGACTTGTTCTCTTGGCAATAACTTTAATTTGAGGGAGAAGTTGTTGAGAAGTAACCCTTTAGGTATTTATTTATTTTTGCCTTATCCTTACTTGTATTTGTATGTTTATTTTCTTTTCATTATTTTTATTATTATTGGTCCTAATGAGTTGTTAATATATATATATATATATATATACACATATATATTATAACATTATGCGTTGATATTGATTGATTTAATTGCTATTAGTTGAACAAGTCTGATCTCTTTTAATCCAACTTCCTTGTATAAGCAAAGCATTAATGAAAAGTATATATTAAATAGTAGTAATTGACTAATAACGTATATATATATATATATAGGTATGTGAACTTAGAATTTTGGGTCTGTGTGTGTCTCGCCTATGAGTGTATGCTATTGTCCTTCATTAGACCAAGTCATGTGTTGTAAAGGAATCTGGGTGGAGAAGGAGCTACCCGTTAGGCGGAGCCACCCGAGTGAGGCGGGTAAGGGCTGCCAACGAGGTGTAGCCGCCTCCAAAATGGATGAATCATGACCTACAATTAAGAAAGGTAGATAAAAGGGGCTGCCTGTTAGGCGTAGCCACCCGAGTGAAATGGGGAAAGGAGCTGCCAACACGGTGTAGCCGCTACCTTGTCTGACCTAATGGTAAACCTTCATCAGGAGATCACACCAAGAGACTCGGGTCTAAATGGGTCCTCTTCCATATGACGGGTTGTAGGATTTGTTAAATTGTGAAGCGTGATGATTCAATTATATACACTTTAATTTATTGGTTATGAATCTTGAATTAAATTTTGAAATCTATTATCTGCTTACTGAGTTTTGACTCACCCTTTTAAATTTAAATTTTTCAGATAGCGCCACGGGACCTAATCCGTCTCCCTCGTCTTAGGGCTGAGGCGCGTGGCAGTAAGCCTTCCTTTTTGGGAATTGGGAGCTCGATTAGATTATCTTTTGGGTTGGTATCTGTTGTAATAAAATTGAGATTCATTTGTAAAATATTTTACGAGTAGGACCAAAAGATGTAGGTTTGGTTTCCCCCTTCCCTATTTTTGAGTTTATTGATGTTTTGTTAACTGGATTAAAGAGAGCGGAGCTCTCTGTTATTGTTTTTACTGAATTCTAGCTGTTTGTAGAAATTTGGGATGTCCTATTTATAGGGGACACTCTGCCGAAATTTCTATAAAAAGCTAGTATCTAAAAGAAAGTACATTTTATATCCAACAAGGTTGGGGTACATCTAATGTACATATATTCGGTGTAGGGCCACCTAAAGATTATTTATTGTATAGGGAAGTAGATAAATCTATAGTTAAAATTCCGTATAGGTTTCCAAGTCAGTCCCCCCTTCTCTTGGAGAAATGGGGCGTGACAACATCTTTCATTGTCTTGTAAAATTTTAATTTCCTTCTAATAATTTAATATTTTTACTTTATTTTTATACAAAAAATTATTGATTATGCAATATGATTTACTCTCAATCGTTTAGCATTAATCGAAAAATATCTTTCAAATATATAAATTCTTTTTTACATGCAATTAACATATAAAATAGAAAATTTGTATTTATTCCCTTGATTTTTTCCTATAATTGCAATGTTATCTTTAATCTATAAAAACCTCAATCGACTCTTAATCTACGTAAAATAATTGAAATTCCCTTCCTATTATGAATCCATAACGCATGAACCTCGCTACACTTGAAATCCCAACTTGTTATATATGCTGCTTGGATTTTTTTTTTTTTTGGGGCCCCATTCCATGTTATCCTCATTTGTATACAATCAATAACAAACAACCGCGAATTCTGGTATCACAACCACAAAAATAAATAGGTTACACAAAGAGCAAGTGAACTAATTTGTGGTTTCTGAAATTAGTTGTGTTTAATTTCTTTTTTTTTTTTTATAGCACCGAAAATTAAATGAGAGCTACGAATTCCGTAGGAAAAATGAAGGTAATTAAGGAAAAAACGAATATATTAAGTAATAGAAAGAATATCTTAATAATTTTATGGACTCTAAATTTTCAAATTTAGATTCCGAAACTTATTGTACTGAGACTAATAATGTTAATAGTAATTGTTTTTAGATTAAAAGAGACACTTTAATTTGAATTTCTGCATAAGAAGGAACAAGTACAATAACGAAGAGAATAGATTTAAAAAAATTAATGTTAAAATAAAGATCTTATCATAAGAAATTATTACGTAAAGCAAAATGAATTATATTAATGGTTTTAGAAGTTGCTCTGTACGACTCTTCATATTTTGGAACTGATCAATTACAACTTCATTAAAGATGGTATCAAATACATTGCAATTTTAATTTTAATATTTATATTTTAATTATGTACTTTTAAGACTCGTACCAAGAAATTTTCTAAGGGCATATTTTGAATAAGTAATCCTGTTTGCTTCGCTACCAAATTAGTTAAGAGCTATTCAATAGTAGAACATGCAATTGCTAAAGAGAAGTAAAATTGAACATCATTATGACTGATTTTATATATAAATTGGTGTCTTATAATTGTGGTAAGCATCAATACTCATGAATTTGTTTTTTAAACAGATAGGAATAAGCATCTAAACTATGCATAGCAAGTCAATTTTTATTTTATGTCATGTAAGTTACTTGCTCATTAGCAATAATTATAAGAAATTGAAAAAAAAATGTTTTAGTATGGAAATAGATCATCTGATATGTCATTTTTTATAAAGAGAAAGTAGACTCAATAAAACTAATCACAAAAATAAATAAATTTATTAGGTATATCTCTTTGTACGATAATAATGTCACATTAATTAACAAAAATATTTAGATATAAACTTAAATCTCTCTGCGAATCATGCAGATGATCTCCAACCATTCAAAAGGAAAAAACCTTATACGTTATGATGAAAGCAAAATAATTAAAAAAAAAAAAAGAGTGGACGTTAATTGAGGAAGTGTATAAATTTTTAATTAGTAGGTGTAGACAATTAAATCAGAATTGGTTGAACAATAATGTCAATAGTGGAGAAGCTGGAGATTAATTATTCTCCAAGAGACGGAGACAACGTAGCTTTCATGGTCGTTTTGTTTTGTTGATCATTTCTTCTATTTAACAGAGTAAATCAATACAGCATCACTATTGTGGGATATACTCTCTCTCTCTCTCTCTCTCTCTCTCTCTCTCTCTCTCTCTCTCTCTCTCTCTATATATATATATATATATATATATATATAATTCATTATATGTTTGATATTATCAGATTCATTTGCCAAGAAAGGTAGGTTTGTTAATCTATACATTCAGTTGGCAACAGTAAACATAAATGATGTGTTAGTATTCTAAAAGTCTATTCTATAATATTTTAATCACTTAAAACAGTTTTGTGATATTATTGAAGAAAATGAATTAGTCGTTGATAAGTATAAAAATTACATATAATATTTAAATTTAATTTACTTAATTATGACACAATTTGTTAAAGATTATGAATATATTTAATTAAATTATTTTTGTTTGTTTTGATTTAATTAACACTTATTTTTTAGTTATTTAAATGTTCTGTTAGGATAATATCAGTTTAAGTATCTTATTTTAAATTAAGATAGAATTATTCTATTTTAATTAGACTAGAGATATTTTATTTTATTTATATATATATTTAAGAGTTGGAATCTAACTTATTCTTTTATCTTTTATGAATAAAAGCCTAGGGTCTTAGAATAGACATGTTGCTGTCAAAGAAGAAATATGAAGTTCTAAAAGTTGCTTTGGAGATTCAAAAATCTACTTGCAATTGCCACAACAATCATATTAAGATGTTGATTTCAAATATGAGTAGCCAAATTCTCTATTTTTGGGTTTAGATGAATATATGATTTGAATATAAAGTTTTTGTTTGGATTAATCTATTGCTCTGTTTTAAATTTCTAATAAATGCTTGATCACCATTTTACTTAATTTATTGTGAAAGAATCGAAAAGTTAATTACAATAATAGATTTTAGGGTAATAAATTTAAGGAATTAATTTTATAAATATATAAATTGAACCTAAGCAATTTAGGAACTTGTGCATACTTAACTGCTATTCACAGGGAACTTACGCATACTTAACTGCTATTCATAGGGATACCTTCCTAATTCTTGAGCTCAATGAGTTATTGTGTTAAGTTAGAATCACCAGAATAGATTTAACTAACGCATTGACATATGTAATTTATCTTAAAAAAGGACTTCACATAAATTGGAGAATTATTGTTAATATGTATAGTTACTTTTACATGAGTTCATCCTTAATTAGACTTAGGAGGCAAATAGTGAATTCTAGACCTAAGAGTTTTCATTGATAAAGTTAAATTCCTAATTTTTTGCATTAATTTAATTTGGTAATTTTAGTTTGCTAGTTAAAATTAGTTTAATAGATAATTAATTTGAAATTGCTATCTTCTAGATAATAAGGGTGATTCAATTGAATTGATATTTGATTAACTTTTCTTATAGAATGATCTTAAATTTACTTTTATATTATTTATTTGATCTATATACTTTAGGTTTTCATAGCCAAGACAATGAAATTGTTTCAAACTAAAGTGAAGTTTTATTATCATAGAACAATTAAGCCAATTAATAGGTCAATAGAGAATACAAATAAGTTTTTGGATGAAATCAAAGTTAAGAATCAACTTCAAATTTTTTAGGATGTCTTAATTATGTAACTAAATTTATTTCAAACCTCATAATCATTTAAATAAAAAAAGTCACTTTCAATTATGACTTTTAGCATCAATTTAAAAAAGCTATTGCTAAAAGACTATTTCTCTTTTTGTTAAAATTTGTACTAGTGATATAATAAATATCACCATTAAAATTCTTTTGTGACGACAAAAAAGTCACCACAAAATACCTTTCATGGTGCCTCATGAGGAGGTGCCATAAAAAGCTCTTTGTAGCAACAATTTATTGCTGCTAAATCTTTTGATATTTTTTGTTAAACTTTTAGTCACAATTGTTTATTGCCTCTAAAAGAGGTTTCAATGACAATATTTCTTTCTCATTGCTAAAATTAACTCTGAGGTGACATATAATTGCAACTAAAAACTTTTTAGTGGCGACCACTTTACGGCATTACCAAAAGTACATCCCTAAATGGCAACAATTTGTCATCATTAAATCTTTTGAATTTTTGTCCCTTATGTAAAAAATTTTGGTGTCAATATTTTAGTGACAACTTTGTGCTACCGCTAAAGGAAGTTTTAGTGGCGATCACTATATATTGTTGCTGATTCTTTTTAAATTTTTTTCTACTAACAAAATATAATTTGGTGTTAAAGTTATAGTGGCAACTATTTATTGTTGCTAAAAAATGCTTTACTACCAGCTTGTAATACAAAGCCCTTAAAAAGGACATTTAGCAATGAATTTCTATCATTGTTAATTATTTTTTATCTTTAAAAACAAAAAAAATTAAGATAGGGCTTGAGTTTATCTTCTAATTTAGGTCTTTTTAATTAAGCTTTTACTAGAATTGAGAGACAGAAGGATAGAGAGCATGATTAGAGAGAATGAGAGTGAAATGACAAAAAGCTTAAGGGAGAAGATGCAAGAGAGTGAGATGATGGAGAGCTTGAGAGGAAATGATGAAGAAGAAGATGGACAAGAACCAAAAAAAGGAGAACAAAGAAGAAGAACAAAAAAAAAAAAAAAAGACAAAGAAGAAGAATGCATAAGGAGTATGATTCTAATTAGGTTCCTTTATTTTTCTATATCTCGAGAGACTATTTGAATTTAAGAAATTCTATAGATTCATACACATTAAGGGGACTATTCGAGGCTTTTATTGTCATTAGATATGGTTTCATCCTTGTTGATTTCTTCTCTAGATCTGAGAATATATTAGATTACGTTAGGTTAGATTAGGGTTGGGTCTTGGTTACAGATGAATATGTGGGTTAGATTAGGGTTGGGTTTTAATTGCTCATATATGGATTTAAGGATTTCTAAATTGAATTAAGTTGAAGACAATAAATTTGGGCTTAGAAATTAGTTTCCTAAATTTTTATCATTCAAATTGATTTATGAAATTCATAAAATTAGACTGAGAGCTTGAAGCAATTTTAAGATCTTTATGAATTTCTTGCTTAATCTGTAATGTTGCTTATGTAAGATGATTTTTCTAATAATTGTAGGCAAGTGGAGGGTTCTGAAATTTTGGTTGTAATTGTTACCTCCATCTTGGTTTTGGTCATGTGGTTAAGTGGCTTCAATTGTATTTACTTGATTGGTATTTGCTAGATTGATGTTATTGTAGAAAATTGAGTATATGGTGAAAATTATGTTCCAACTTCAATGTATTTGCTAGATTGGTTTTTGGATTGTATTTGTTTCCACTATTGCTAAAAGGATTGTTTTGTGTCTTTTTGAAGTGTTTGTGATATAAGCTCTTGAAATAAGTGCCTTGGACGTGTTTGTCTATGAACATTGATTTTTGTATTGTTATTTTGGTGTGGTTGAATGGTTGGAATGCTCACATACTTCCAGTCACATATGTGAAGGAGTTGGAATCTTTCGTTAGCCAACATTAAAGAATAAACCAACTAAGGTCTGGCCTATCACCTTCTAGTTTTTCTAAGTAGAAAGAGTTTGATGAAAAAGAATTTGATAGAACAATGAAAGATAGTTAAGAACAATGCATAAAAAAGAGCAACAGTAAAACTTATTTAAAAAATTGACCTAGGTTTAGTGTCAGGTTTATGTATGCTTTTCTTTTAGGATTATAAATTTTGTAATGGGAATTTCATATAATGGATTTAAGATTAAGGGTTTATGTATGCAGACTTTTTAAGCATTATTAATTTTGTAGTTGATAATATGAAATCATTAAAAAAATAAATTTTTTAAAAAACTTTTAGCCATAACTTTTACCACCACTACAAAGTGTACTTTTGCTTATGACTAACATTGCCATGAAAAAACAACCGTTAGTGGTGACCTTAATTATTGGCATTAAAATGATTCTTTTAGCAGTGATACAAGTCATTGCTAAAATTCCTATTAGTGGTGACATGTGACAGTACCATTGAAAAATCTTTTAGCAACAATGTATATCATCATTAAAAATATCCTTTTAATAGCAACTTTTTACAAAAATCAAAGTATTAAGGGTTTAGTAGATGGGAATCCTTTTAGTGGCTTTTTTTGTCGTGAATTATGTGTAAACTATTATTCAAAGACTTAGGAAGAATACACTAGCATGGAAGTCAGAAATGACCAAAATAGTTATAACCTTAAAGGCCAGTCAAAAGTCTTCCTTGCTTAGGAATTTCAAAACCAACAGCCTATATGATAGTAGAAACTATATGAAGGAGTTCTATAACAAATCTTTACAAGAACAACAAAGGATTAAGAATTTGGACAAATGCTCAACAAAAGTTTTCTACTATAAAAAAAGGTAATACTTTCAGTAGTTTTGTGTGTTGGAATGGGATCATCTACAATGAGGATCCCATAAAATGTCTCTGCAGTGTCTCTCAACTATTTTTTTTTGTTTGTCTATTTTTTTCAAGTTTTTTGCCTCCTCACAAAACCTTACTGCAGGGGCACTTTATGAGATTCTCATTATAGAAGATCCCCGTCCTTCTGCGTTACTATAGAGAAGGATGAGCCTATAGCCCCTTGAAAACACTAGCTCATTTCATAGGTTGCTCTTTTTCTCCAAAAGAAGAGGCTAATGGGCTGATGGATGATTTATAGAGATTTTGTAGCTTTGAAAATGAAGAATTATACGTAAAGACTCAAATTTTATAAAATTTATGATAAAAAATTTAAAAAATTATAATTATTTTCAATGATTATAATTATTATTAAAATTTAAAGGATTTATTATTAAATTTATAAAAATTATTATTGAATTTAGAAAAGTTTATCACTTTCATAAATTCAATAATAATTTTCTTAAACTTAATAATAAATATCTTAAAAATATAATAATAATTATAATTTTAAGGATAATTATGATTTTTAAAATTCTTTATAATAAGTTTTACAAGATTTAAACTTTTAAAATGTAATTTTTTTCTTTTAACATTCTGAATAATTTGAAGGTAAATCACAAGGGCGAGCTTCCCAATGGGAGGCCCACCGAAGCATTTTTTCGGTGAGGCGATGTGGTTGATTGGATCAATCATCTCACGCCTGTGATGATTGAGAAGCTCGACTCCAAAACTGAACCCAAACTGGGTCCCTATGGGTTACAGCTTTTTAGCCCAATCACGTGTCAAAAAGAAAAATTGAAATAAATCTAGTCAATAAAAGATCAACAAAGCCAATCATGCTCAAAGATATTGGGTAACGAGACCTCCGTCATATTTGTGTACTTTTTTAAAATTTGCCTTTGTCTATAAATATTTTATACATTGGATGTATCTAATAATTTTTCCAGCGCACTGCTTACATTTGCCATTATTGTTGTTTGTGTAATAATAATATGGTGCTCGAAAAAAAAAAGTCGTATATATGTTTCAGCGTTGATCATTGGAATAATTTAATATCATATCATTAGAATAATTTAATATCATAGTCACTACACATTTGAATACTATTCAAGCACTGTGAATTGGAATCTTCAAGTGTATCCTCAATGTCAATGAATAAAAACTATCTCTTGTTCTAAAATTGTTGTTTGATTCGTTTGCAGATTAATATCCTTATATAATACCTTTGGGAAGAAAAGTATTTCAGTTATGCACAAAATGAATAAAATATTATATCACATATAACAACTCAAATTCTGTTAGTTTAATTATGAATCATTCCTAACTAGGACGATTCTTATACTTTTTTAGGAATTTTAATAGTTGATGTTCAACTGTTTAGTGTATCACAAACAAATTTTTCATTAACAGTGTGCATGGTATATATAAACTTTGAAAGCACTAGATATGAAGGATCATTTTCGTTACAAGTCAATAATTATGAGGTTTGAAGAAAACTTTATCGGTACAAGAAAGATAGGAGAAATTGTGATCATCCACCCCTAATATATAAAAATATTAAATATATCTGAGTTGAACACATGTACATATCTCTCTTTATCATAACTTAAATTTTTCTTCATATGTTCACACGTTTCTATTTTCATTCTCCCATTAATCTCAAACCAACTAGGATAGGGAAGAAGAGAAAATATTTTTTGCATAGTTTGATTCAAAGAGAGAGATATATATAATGCCTGTACATTCAATTCAGTTTAGATTTATTTTGTCAAAGGAATTAATTTTTTGTATAATATGAAATTGTAAGTTTATTTTTAATATGACAATTAAGATAATTAAGTTGATATTAAGCTCTAATATAAAATTATAATTTTATTTTTAATATGACAATAAAAGAAATTAAATAATTTTATTTTCTTTAAAAAAACACATGTTATGACTTCATTGAAAAACATTAAATTAAAAGAAACTAAATGTAATTAAAAAAATATCAAATTTAATTTAAACAAACATAAGAGAATTAAAGTAATTTAATAATAAACCAAAACTCCAGTCATTCAGTGGACAATCAGATCATAAATTGAACAATTATAATGGTAACATGACAATAATAGAGAAGCTGAAAACTTGCTGTGATAGACAATACAACGTTGCTTTCCATTTTATTTTTTGTAGGTTATATTATATGGTTAAACCTTTAATATTATTTATATTTTTCACTCCGCCTTACCTGGATTAGATAGTCTTTCCTTGTCGTATTTGTGTTGGTCTTTTCTTTTATTTAAGCGAAGAAATCCGCACAGAATCACGACAGTGGGATTGTCTCTTATAATCCAAATAATTAAGAGCCTTTTTCCTATTTTTTTTTTTATTTTTTTTAAAAGGGCCTGGTTAAGCAGTCACTTTTAATATGCTGATTATTTTTGTCACGTTTGTTGATATTTGATTCAAATAAAAAACAGTGGGAAAGTTGATAAACACTTTTGATTAAAAATTGAATTCTTTATAATTATACAATTATATAATCGTAGAGAGCGACACGGGAGATAAAAATATGTGTAGGGTTTACCTTTTTCACTTATACTGATTCCTTTTTTTTTTTTGATCTTTCTCTAATAATATTATATGCAATTAATTTGTAATTATAAACGATCTAGACTCTTTTGATAGTGTCTTTTTTTTAAAAAAAAAAAAGATGCTTCATATATTTTATTAAACCATGGTAAACTCTCAATTATCTTTAGTGTAAAATTAATCCTATTTGTACTTTATTAAATTATAATATTTTATTTCTATAATGCCTTTTCATCACTTAAAATGAGAGTCAATCCAACATTATAAATCGTATGCTTGAGAAATTAAAAACTGAGAAATTTAACAGTAAAATATGTCAATGTTTAATAAATATTCTTAATAAAAAACAAAACCCTTTTTAGTAAAGTTTTACTAACTACAAGTTTGCTATTTTTGTTATAAAAAACCAGAGAAACGGGTTCTAAGTCCATTAACTCATAATTTATTCAATATAAATATGTTAACTTCGTAAAATTTAGAACACAAACTGTTATTTATAATTTTTTTCAAGAGAAAAGCCAATAAGTATAAACTTTGATCGGAAACAAAAGGTTAATCAAAGTATCCTAATTTTATACATTTTTAGTCAATAATTGCCCAAACAAAATTATATTTCACCGACGTTTCCCCATTTGTGTTTCATTGATTTTTATATTGTTGGAAAGAACTCTCTAGAAAATCAGATCGCCTTGCGGACTTAGGGTAGGCCATATATTTAAATATCACACATATGTTTTAAATTTTAATTTATTATATTTAAAATATTAACTTAATTAATAAAAAAGATATTATTTCTTTTCAACAACTTAAATTTGATTCATCTATGAATTACTCTAAAATAAAAATCTTAAATGTAACTGACCGATATAAGGAAGTAGGCCTTTAATATTGCATAGGAAAAAAATAGTTCAGACAAAGTTTGAAAATATCTTAATTACAATAAAAAAAATTGATTAATTGTACAACGTATACAATAAGAATATCTTTTTGAAATATTACCATTTGTTACTAGTGGAAATTTTGAAGGTAAGACCTCCAAGTTACAATCTTTTAGTTAATAGTTAAAATCCTTTCAGAAATACTTGGGAAAAAATAATAGTCATTATTGTGAAGACATCATTTATTTTAATTAAATAATTTAAAGAAAACTATGTACACTTTTATAAAGCGTTAGCGTAGGCCCTACTTTTTTTTTTAAAAGTGTATGAATGATAGCCATCTTATATTAAAAATTAAAATAAGTACATTTGTTAATATTTGAAAATTATGGAGTGACGTGATTTTGCATATAACAAAATAAGATTCGCTCATAACTTAATTGAAATTGACTAGGCCTAACTTAGACTTGTGTATTTAAATATATGAGGTTCAAGTTCAAAATTATAGCTAATTAAGCCACTAGATATAGTTTAGTGATAAGTCTCAAGTTCAAACTTATGGTCCGTCTATGTATAAGGAGGAATATAAAACCTCATTAGTCGTTAAGCGATTCAAAGGGAAATAGTTATGACCTGAATTATTAGTCTACTAAACTAGTTTGTATTTAACTATATTTTTTACCAAATGTATTTAATTATATTTAATCTTTGAAAAAAATAAAATTTTAATTTTCTTAATATCTTTAATTTTTTGTTCTTCTAAAAATGAAATCCATCAATCTCTGAGTATCTCTCGCAATTAATGTTTTCTAAATTTTTAATCGTACTATATGAAATGAGTATGAAGCACAAACTTGATTTTGTAGAGGACATGCTAAACATTAATGTTAGGAAATTAAGCAATTATTCAATTTCTTGGATCCCACAATTGAACTGAAATGAAATTAATGCAACAAATTTATCAACTGCCAATCAGCCACATTACTTAAAGAGAAAAAAAAGTACAATTACATTTATTAAAAGAAAAGAATCATTAAGAAGCACTGCTATATAAGGACACAACATACGAGTATATCAACTGACAATAAATGAAGGTCGCCATAAAGCTGAGATCAAATTATTTTAGTTTCATTTGAAATTTAACTAAATTATATTTAACCAATTCAGGACTACGGATCCCCAGTCCCCACAATTGAACTGAAATGAAATGAATGCAACGAAATTATCAACCGCCAATCTACCACGTTACTTAAAAGAGAAAAAGAATGTACAATTGCATTTATTAGAAGAAAAGAATTATTAATATTTCGATTGGATGGAGAATGCAATAATAAAAGAAATTTAAAATGTAAATATGTGAGAATAGATAAGATAAAAAATAATTTTTTTATTTTTATTTTTTAAAAAATAATTTGATGAATAGAATAATAAGTATGAGAATATAATAAATATTACATAAATTATATAAAAAAATACTTTCACAAAAAATTGAATTAAATGGAATCTAAGAAGTTGTGCTATATAAAAATTCATGTTGTAAAAATCAGACCAGACCGGTCGGTTTAACCCGACACCGGTCTATGGTTTGGTTTGGTTGGCCTTCAGAATCGGATGAGTTAAGAACCGGTCAAGAATCGGTGAAACCAGTCAAGAATCGGTGAAACCAGTCAAAAATCGATAAAAACTCAAAAAAATCATTGAGTCACTGGTTGAACCGATCCACAATTTATTTAGCAAAAATAACATTGGTGTAGCTCAAACTTGGATCTTCTTGATATGTAAGTGCATTCTTACCATTGAGTTAGTATGCATATTTAGTTATAATACGTAATATTTAATATAAAACTTTTATTATGGCTTTATTTTAAAATATTTTTTATGGTTTTATTTTTAAATATCAAAATAACTAATAGTTGAATCGAATCTTGGTTATTAGCATGATAAATGATATTCATTAAACTGTTATTATTATCTTGTCTATAATTTAAAATTTTAATATAATAGATGAGAAATAAAATTAAAATTCATATGATTTTTATTAAAATTATGCAAGTATATTTTAAACAAATTAAAAATTAAAAATTATGTTATGTATGATTTATTTTTATATACAATTAGTCATAATATATTTTAAAATTTATTAATAATTGTTTGTTATTTTTTATTATCTTAAATTGTTAATATATAAAATAATATATATATATATATATATATATATTATTACCAGTTCGACCAGTTCAACCATAGTTGAACTAATAAACTGTAAACCAATGACTTCATCGATTTGATGATCAATCAAATTTTAAAAACATTGATAAAAACACAACGTACGAGTGTCACCTGACAATAAACAAAGATCATTATAAAGCTGAGATTAAATTATTTTAATTTCATTTGAAATTTATTTAACTTATATTTATAATTTTTTTAAAAATTAACTAACATTAAATATTTGATATATATTATAAAATTTTTTTGTACTACCTATTTTATATTAATAAAATTAATTTTTTTACTTGTGATTATAATTTTATTTTTAATATAATAAAAAATTAAGTTAATATTAAACTCTAACATAAAAATTATAATTTTATTATTAACATAACATTTTAGGAAGCTAAATAATTTTCTTTGGAAGGAAAATAGATTGTTCATAAAAGCTTCATTAACATAAGAGTCGAATATAATATTTTTAGCAACATATCAAATGTTAAAAAAGTTTAATATAATATTTTTAAAGCAAAAGTAGTATTAAATATATTTTAACTGACTTTGAAGAGAGATTAATGTAATTTACCAGAACCATATCACACTTTAATTATGACTCTTTTTCGTTCATATTTGAAATTAAATTTTTAAGTAAAGTCACTTCAAAAGTGAAGTCATTTGTACAATTTGTTTACATTTATATATCCTCAATATGATTAAGTCTCATGGTATGCGTCTTATGGGCGGAACGTAATGCTCTTAGACCTTGTTTGGAAGTTAATGGAAACTGAAAGGCAAACAGAACTTATTGTCAAAATTTGTTTGGTACATGAGTGTCACGGCAAATGAAAACTCATACGAAAAGAATGCACGCTGTCTTTTCTATGCTGAACCCTTTTCGTGTGCTATTTTTCAAATGAAAATATATGGACATTTTTACCCTTGATATGTTATTATTTTTTCAAATGAAAATATATTTTATTATTTTTAACTAATTACAAAGTCAAAAAAATATTTTCATAATTTTTTTAATTAATTACAAAGCTAACAAAATTAATAATATTTAATATTAAAAACAATAAATTATATAAAATTAAAAAAGAACCAACTGCACATCAATCAAAATTATCTAACCAAATGATAATCGAATCAATTCTGACTGACATCGAGTTAGTGAATCCAAATGAATTCACCCATAGTGGCACTTCATTATATATATATATATATAAAATATGTTTATAATGTATTATGTATAAAAATTATATATATCATAGTATTATATATATATATATATATATCTATATTTTATTATTTTTAATGATTTATTATATACACTAAAAATAAATAATATTACTTTTCAAAAGAATAATAAAAAATTAAAAATTAAAATCTTATTATAAAAATAATTAATAATAATTATATTTTAAAAAATAATAAAATATTTTTATTATTAAAATTAATAAATTATACACTTAAAAAAATTACTTATTGCTTTGTAGTCAATAAGTTTGACCAATTAACAGTCGAATTACCAAACCAATTGACAATTGATTTGTTAATATATATATATATATATATATGTGTGTGTGTGTGTGTGTGTATATGCACACGTGTGTGGGGGAAGGGATTAGCATTACCACACACACATATATTAATTATATTTTAATATATATTATTTATATATTAATTATATTTTTATTTCTATTTTCATTATAAGAAACTTAAATAGTTTATCCGTTTGGTATGCAGAAAATTAGAGACGGAAAAAGAAATGAAAATGAGAAGAAAAAAATAATTTTATAAATAGAAAATATTTTATAATATTTTTTATTTTTAATAATTAAATAATAATTAATAGATAATATTAAATAATAATTAAATAATGATTATAAGGGTAAAATTGACATTTTATCAAACTTTGATTTTCCTTTTTCGTTTCCATTGACAAACCAAAGAAGCCTTATTGATCATAGTCTTCAATCTCACGGCCATTTGGTACAATATTAGAAAGGGAAGCCTAAAAGGATTCAATTGCAAATTATGTTTGGTAGCTTGAAACCTTGGCAAAAAGGGAAAGGGGAGCCTAATGGTATTTTCCACCATTGTAGTATGGGACGGGAAGGATACTTTGGAGCCAATTCTAAAAAATGTTGCTTTTGCCCTCTTGATTTTATTGAAGCATCAGCCATTATCCTCTGGGTTTGCCTCATCCGTCGAGTGTGTCGTCTTCAATTATGTCATGCCCTAGCTTCTCTCTTTTTGCCCCGTCGTGCAACCATCACCCACCGCTAGCTCTCCCTTAGCTAGTTGTCATCGAAGAAGTGGATCTATAGTCTTCCTCCCAAAGAGGTTTGCCTGAATAATTTCCTTCACCTATTACATCTTTCCTTTGCAAGTTGTTGCGCAAGCTCCATGGTTGTAGCATGAATTATTTTACACTTTTGAAGGATTTTGAAATGATGTAGTGCAATTGAATGCAACCCATTGACCAGCCATGAATGATTTATGTTTTTGTTAAGGTTATAGGGTGAAGCACATGATTAATGGATTCCACTCCGTGATGATTGCTATGCTACGATAAACTCTATAAAGGATGGGGCTGCCTTGATTTGGAAGAAAGAAGAGGGTTTGGTCTGTTGATAATATGAGTAATACAGATACATTGCCTCAATTAAGATCATAAAGTTCAACAATAAATGCGTACCTAATGCGGTATCCATTGAAGCCATATTAACCTGATTAACAAAGTAAACAGTGATGATGAAGTAGGGTCGATCACAGAATTTACTTTGCCTCTTAGTTTCTTTTGAATGGAGAAGAAGTAGAGAGAGTAAGAAAAAGAACCAAGAAAAGGGTTCAGAAAGTTATCGTATTAAAACTTTTCTTCTCTATATGGGTCAGGCTTGTGATAGGTAACCACTGGCCACTAAAAGGCTATAGGTTGGGGCCTCTATCCATTGGACTTATGTGTGATTCAATGTATCACGGATCACACACTTCTAACTAAGGCCCAATTTGTTTAGGGCTTAATACCTAAACCTAAAAAATTAATTACTTAAATGAATTATCCAATAATTAATTAATGCTAATCCATAAATTAATTCAACAATCTCCCACTTGGATGGCATTAATTAATTATTTTAAACCTTTTCTTTAACCATCAATAAGCAACCAGTGTATATTAAGCCATAAATACATTCTAAAAGAATTAATCTAACAAAACACTGAATCCAATAGGGAATCAAGTGATATATGACGCATCAATACAAATCATTGAATCCGATAAGGAAACAAATGATATTAAGCGCATCAATAATATTTCAATACCTAAGTTAAATATAATAAAAAGGACCATATAAATGATCTTAAATCAGAGCAAAAGACAATCATACCTCGGACTCCCACTGAACTAAGGCTACATCAAATGTTTAATAAGACCCATACGAGTTACATGATTTTGAAATACTCTTATGGGTAAGCTTTTAGTCAATGGATCTACAAGCATATCTTGACTCGGAATGTGCACTATGCGAGTCTGAAGTTCTTCAATCTTTTTCCTGACAAACTGAAGCTTAACATCAAAATGTTTGGTGCGGTTGAAATTCTTGTGATTCTAAGAGAAATACACAGCAGACGAATTATCGCAAAAGATGGTTAAGAGTCGTGATATAGAATCAACCAACCGCATGCCAGAAATCAACTTCCTTAACCATATGCGATATATTCTGCTTCCATGGTGGAGGTAGTTGTGAGTGTTCGCTTCACACTTTTCCATGAAACAGCTCATCCACACATCATAAAAACATATCCTAAAGTTGACTTACGATCATCTAGACAAGAGAAAAAATCTGAATTTGAATACCCAACAATTTTAAGTATATCAGATTTTTTGTAAGTTAACATATAATCTTTAGTACCTTGAAGATATCTCATAACCTTTTTGGTAGCCTTCCAATGAATTATTCCAGGATTACTCAAGTATCTACTAAGCACATTGATAGCAAAAGCTATATCTAGACGAGTACACACCTGTGCATACATAAGACTGCTTACAACGGAAGCATAAGGAATTTTATCCATTTCAACTCTCTCAGAATCATTTTGAGTGCACTGTGATCTAGATAATGTATCACCTTTCTGAGTAGGTGCTGGATTAGATGCACAATTATCCATTTTAAATTTTTTGAGCATCCTTTCAATATATAGTTGCTTGAGAAGACCCAAAGTGCCACATGATCTATCACGATGGATCTGGACCCCAAGAACATAACATGCCTCACCAATATCTTTCATATCAAAATGGGAAGACAACATACGTTTTGTCTCGTTTAGAAAATTCATTGAATTGCTAGCCAGTAAGATGTCATCAACATAGAGTACAAGGATGATGAAATTGTTCCCATCAAATTTCTGATAAATACACTTATCTGAATCATTTTCAATGAATCCAAGAGAAGTGACAATTTCATTAAACTTTAGATACCACTATCTAGAGGCTTGTTTCAGCCCATAAATAGATCTCTGTAGTCTACATGCTAAGTATTCCTTTCCAGGTTCAATGAAACCATTTGGCTAAGTCATGTAAACCTCTTCATATAAGTCTCCATTAAAGAAGATTGTCTTGACATCCATTTGGTGGAATTCAAGATCAAACTGTGTAACAAGAGCCATAACTACTCTGAAAGTATCTTTTGTAGATACTGGAGAGAAAGTTTATGTATAATCAATGCATTCTTTTTTATTGTAGCCTTTAGCTACTAGCTTAACTTTATATCTTTCAATTTCACTAGAACTACCTTGTTTAGTTTTGAAGACCTATTTGTAACTAACTGGTTTGCGATTATTTGGTAATTCAACAAGCTCCCACACATGATTTTGATGCATGGAGGTAATCTCATCATTCATAGCCTCCATCCACTTAGATGAGTGAGGACTGGACATGGCTTGCTAAAAAGATACAGGATCTGTGCCATCAATAACATCAGATTCAAACTCTTGCAGGTAAACCGTGTAATCATCTGGTATAGCAGGTCTGCGCGCTCTCTGTGAACCTCTCAACTCAACAGTTGGTTCACCAACTTCTTCTAAGGGAGGTATTGCATTTATTCCTACTGGATTCTCCACAACCTCATCTCTGTTTGACATAGGTGGTGTCAAAATAGGCATAGGCAAAACGATGCTTTCATCACGTAGATTGATAACTCTGGATATAGAACTCCCACTATCCAAGTCATCCTCAAAATAGTAAGCCTAATCAGACTTAATGACTTTGATAGTGTAAGTGGGGCAATAAAATCTACACCCCCTTGAGCCAGTACAATATCCAATGAAGAATCCACTGATCGTTTTGGAATCTAATTTCTTCAACTATGGATTATATGGTCTTATCTCAGCCTTACAACCCCATACTAAAAAATGTTTTTAACTTGGTTTCTTTCTAGTAAATAGTTCATACGGAGTCTTTGGCATTGATTTACTGGGTACTTAATTCAAAATATAGACCACAGTCTTCAAGGCATCACCCCATAAGAATTCTGGCAATGAAGAGTGACTAATCATACTTTTAACCATATCTATGAGAGTTCAATTATGCCTCTCTGCAACCCCATTTTGTTGTAGGGTGCCAGGCATTGTATATTAGGCTTCAATGCCATGTTCTTGTAGAAACAAAGCAAATGGGCTTGGATATCTGCTTGCCTCAGTATACCTCCTATAATACTCTCCTCCTATATCTGATTTTACACATTTTATAACCCTATCGGTTTTCAATTCAATTGTTGCCTTAAAACTCTTGAAGGCATTTAGTGATTCTGACTTCTCATGAAGCAGGTCAATCTAATCGTGCCTAGAGTAATCATCTATGAAGGTAATGTAGTATTTGAATCCACCTATAATTGCAGGTGTAATAAGCCCACATATGTCAGTATGAATTAGGTCTAAAATTTTCTTAGACCTATTTACCCATTTGTTTTTAGCTCTAGCTGAAAGTTTTCCCTTGATACAATTAACACAAGTTTCAAAATCTGAAATATCCAAGTCTTGCAATACACCCTTTTTGACTAATCTTTCCAATCTCTCTTTAGAGATGTGACCCAAACGACGATGCCACAAAATAGAATAATTTTTATTCATTCTAGTGCATTTATGCCCAATCACTACATTAACAGGTGTACTCAAGGATTAAATAGGAAAATTGTTTAAATTCAAACAATATAATCCATTCAGCAAAACAACAATACCAACAACAATGGAATCATAATAAATATTAGTCTTTCCATTTCCTTACCAAAAGGAGAAACCACAATTGTCTAAAATAGAAATAGAAATCAAATTCCTTCTCGCAGAAGGTACATAAATAATATTGTTCAAATTTAAAACATGTCCAGAAAAAAAATACAAAGAAATTGATTCTATGCACTCAACCATAGCCCTACTGCCTTCAACTCCCAAAATAGCCTTCTCTTTCTCACTTAGGATTCTCTTATTTCTGAGCCACTGCAAAGAATTTGTAACATGAATAGTTGCACTAGAATTCAACCACCAGCAATCAAAAGATGTTTTTAGACTATTGGATTCAAAACACACTAAAGTTAGAGGGGTAAAATCAAAAGATGTACCTTCTTTCTCATGCTTATTTCTCAGCTTAAAACAATCAAATATCTTGTGGCCAGGTATCTTACAATAATGTCAATTACCCTTAAATCTCTTATGTGGACCCTTACCCTTTTCACCACTCTTATTAAATCCAAGCTTTCCAAACTTCTTTTTCTCTCACTTGTTTCCTTTCTTATCACCACCATTTGACTTACTGCTAGAGCCATGAGACATATAGTTCATGGATGGTGCATATAAGCTGTTCTTCTTGATTGCCTCTTCTTCTTGAGTCACTATGGATATCATCTGATCAATTGACCACTCTGCTACTTGTTAATTGTAAGAGGTCCTCAAGAACGTATATTCAGATGGCAGTGATTAAAGGACTCGATAGATTAAGGTACTTTCTCCCAAGTCAATGCCATATGATTTCAACTTGTTATAATAATGAATGAGTTTCATTATATGTGCCCTAACCCTCGACACACCATCATAACGAGTGTTATCAAGTAAAGAGATGTAATAAGCTTTTTGTGTTTTATCAAGTCTCTTAAATTTCTCTCCAATTGCATCCAAGTATTCTACTGCAGTATCTTTGTTTGGAATACTCTCTCTGATTCCCTTCTCAATAGTGAACTTAATTACTGCCAAACAGATCTTATTTGACTCATACCATTACTTGTGATAGGCCTTGTTTGCAGCACTAGACTCAGATGTCAAATTTGCTGGCTTAGGTTCTCTAAGTGGATCTTTTTCAGATATAGTCAAATATATGCTCAAAAACTTTTTCCAGTCATCATAATTAGTTCCATCAAGAGTCTTCACCACAGATAGTTACTGAAAAGCTGGAACTGAAATAACCAAAATTGGGAAACAATTAATTATGTGTACACAACATAATTATGATATAAGATTCCCAATCAACAATTCAGTTAAGCAACTATGAAGTCAAGTGGTGACATAAAAAAAAAATCACATGCACCAAAGAGATTTAGCCTTTTGCAAAGAGTCTACACAAAATGTATTCAATATAGCCATACCAAGAGGTATAAGAAATGTTTGAAAAAAATTAAAGTGCTACTTGCTTATACAAAAGAGTCGAATTTCAAAAATTACATAAATAATGTCACACTGATGGGGTGTATTCATTATCAATGTAATGGATTTCCACACTCTTAATAATCAAAAAAGAAATTCCATGGTGTGTACCATAATTGGAGGTGTGGTTATTAAGTGTAAAATTGGCTCATTATATTCCTAAACATTTGCATTTTATAGCTTGAAATTTTTTTTTGCTACACTTATAATTAAGAAGAGTGGATCACCACTAGAATGTAAAATATTATAAAATACAACCATGAATTTTTTCAGACCAAAATTCAATAAATACAATATATTTATTTAGTGTATAAATTTTCTAAAATTTATAAAAAATATTTTTGGGTCCTAAAAAATTATGAAAAAATAACATTTGAATGGAATGCCAAAAAATTAATGGATCTAAGCTTAAAACTATGCCAAAAGGCCTAGTTTGTGACCTACACGCGCTCCCTTGCGCATGGGAGAGCGAGTGGCCTTGGCTGGGGCTGGTTATCTTCCTCCCAACTCCAGCATCGTGCAATAATGGCGGTATTTCCACCATTGTTGTGTCACAAAGCTCCAAATGGAGCTCCTTTCAACAATTTGAATTTACAAATCAATTCTAGAGGTGATTCCAAACAACATTCTTGAATTAATTGGAACTGAAAACATCAAAATCGCAGAAATAGAATCCCTTGAAATTTTTGAAATTTATGCTCTTCAATCTAGCATACATTCTAAGTTTCAATGCAATTAAGCAACATTAAATCATTCTAAGTATCCACACGAGTGATTTGCATAAATCAATTGAAAGAAACAGACTCAAATTCGTGCAAATCAAAGAACACGAATTGACGTGGAAAACTCGATTTCAATCTAGCATGTATTTTGAGTTTTAATCCAATCAAGCAACATAAAATCATTCTAAGCATTCACGTGACTGATTTGCACAAATCAATTGAAAGAAACAGACTCAAATTCGTGCAGATTGAAGAACAAGAATTGACGTGGAAAACTCGATTTCAATCCAGCATGTATTTTGAGTTTTAATCCAATTAAGCAACATAAAATCATTCTAAGCATTCACGTAAGTGATTTTCACAAATCAATTGAAAGAAACAAACTCAAATTCGTGTAGATCGAAGAACATGAATTGACGTGGAAAACTCGATTTCAATCTTATGATTCACGACGCATAAGCACGAATTAAACTAAATTAGTAATGCTAAACACATTATTACACTCATATCTAACATTAATTTTGATCAATTTCATGTAATCATTCCAAAATTGAAAATTCCCAATTCTTAGGGTTTCTAAGATACTTTTTTTTTTTTAGTTTACATGCAAATCAACACAATTACTTGGCTAATGGATATAATTAGGGAATGACTAATGTCATACTATCAACATTACTCTGTTACCATCTGTTGATAATATGAGTAATACAGATCATTGCCTCAATCAAGATAATAAAGTTTAACAATAAATGCTGATGCAGTATCTATTAAAACCATATTAACCTGATCAACAAAGTAAACAGTGATGGTGAAGCAAAGTAGATCACATAACCTACTTTGTCTCTTAGTTTCTTTTGAATGGAGAAGAAGTAGAGAGGGTAAGAAAAGGAACCCAGAAAAGAGTTCAAAAAGTTATCGTATTAAAACTTTTTTTCTCCATATGGGACATGCTTGTGATAGGTAACCATTGGCCACTAAAAAATTGTAGGTTGGGGCCTCTACCCATTAGACTTATGTGTGATTCAACCTATTATGTATCACACACTTCTAATTAAAGTCCAATTTATTTAGGGTTTAATACCTAAACCCAAAAAACCAATTGCCTAAATTAATTATCCAATAATTAATTAATGTTAATCTATAAATTAATTCAACATGGTCTCCACGCTGCACAGTAACATCGCATAGAATATAAACACACAATGAAGGCTTTTTTGGCTTTTTTTTTTTTCAATTTTTTAACCAAGGGCATTTATATCTTTTGTTTTATTTTACTTTCCATTCGTACGCTATTTCCATTCTACCAAAAAGACAAATAAAACGACATTCTGTTTTCTTCTTATGTCACATCAAACGGTTTTGATTTATTTTCAATCCATTCATCATTCATTAATCAATTTCATTGAAGTATTTTTTTCTGTATCAAACAAGTTGTCAACGCAAGGAGATAAGGTCACAGAATTATCATTTTGAAATACCAATAAATTCTTCCATTCAAAGCATATTGAGTTTAATCTACAGAAAAATTCAAGTCCGAAAAAGCTTTTATGTGAAATAGTAGATTAAAAAGTATCATAAAATTAGGAAAAAATTACATATAATTCTTAAGATGTTTGTTATCATGTTTTTAATTTAATAAAAATGTGACACATAATTTTTTTGAATAATTCAACATTATATGATCTAATTTTTTTTAAAAAAATTCTTTTATATATATTATATTTTTATTGAAGAATTCAATATAACAAACACCTAAGTAACTTTTCTCAAATTCTATCCATAAAAATATTGATTTGTTTTTACTATTAATTTAAAACTTTGAATTGAAATAAATATAGATGCGCTAACAAGTTAGAAATGCTTACTCTTTGAAAATCTTAATAAAATTTACAAAAATGAGTAAAGCGTAAGCTGCTCCAACCCAGTCAGGCTTAACCACTCTTTTGGCATATGCCTCTTTTCATGTCCTATTTTTTAGCCAACCAATCCTTCTCTGCAATGTATAACTGGAATTCAAAAAGAAAAAGAAAAACTCCTATTTTCAAGAAGGAACAATTGTAGCAAATAGACTCCCAGAACAAACTCAAAGGCAAAGAGAGAAGGAGAACCGTGTAATTAAACATATTAATTGTTGCATTAGACTAAGTTTAATTTTTTAACATAAAAATAAATAACATTTGAAATAATTTTTTAATAATTTATATTAGTATAAAAATCAATTGGTCAAAATAGCTTTAGTTATAAGATATTTTGTAGTTTTAAAAAGGTGCTGTATAATTTTTCAAAATAGAAAAAAACAACTTTGTAATTAAACTTTTTTTCAAGAGAAAGGAGAATAATTTATTCTTTTTCTTTTTAGGTGTAAGTTAAACCAATTTTAGGCAACGCAACATGTTGCAGAAGTTGATTAGGCTTGTAGACCAAGATAAGCCCTATATAAAACAACGCCCTAGGAAAACATTGGCCTAGTATTAAGCCCACTTCATCTTCGGTAAGAAAACCTTCCAGGCCTATGACATGACTTTGCTATTTTTCTTGAATTTTTTTAGCAAGACTAAGTGAAAGTAGTTTAAATTCTCTTATGTCTAGCAATTTTTCATGTAAAAGACAGAGAGTGACACAAGTGGAAGATTCATATACACTACCAAAAAAGAAAAAGAAGTTTAGTGATAAAAGTTTAACTACAGTTATAATTATTATGGCAATTCTATGCATTAACCATGGTTAACATAATTATAATTAAGATAAGAATTTAATCATAGTTAAACTTGAACTTAATCACAATTACTATAAACTGTGGTTAAGTTTCTAAGAGGCTTGACCACAATTACAATTACAAGTAACTGTGGTCAAGTCTTTAAAGGACTTAATCATAATTAATATAATCGTCATTAGTTTTAGATTTAGTCATAGTTATTAAGAATTGTGGTTAAGTTTGAACTTAATAACCATAGTTTTATAGCTATGGTTAAGTCTGATTTAACTACGATTTCCTTGAAACAATAGTTAAGTGAGAAGATTTAACCATAGTTTAGAGATAATCGTGGTTTAGTGGCTTACCCACTGTTTGCAGCTCCAGTCTGCATCCTCTCCTTTAGATTCAAAGCACCCACAAATGCAGCACCACAATACATGAAGCATCCATCATCTCGATCTGCTTGCTCCACCACCATTCAAACTCCATTATTGAAGGTCCCATCAACGTCTCGATCTACGGCTCCTCCGCCTTTGTTTTCAAAGCCAAGGTTTTCAAAGCTCTCCTCTTCTACACCGTTGACGAATAGGAATGATTTTGGTTTACTGATAGATTTTGATTTATCATTTAGGATTTGGGATTCTGATTTGTTAAACTTGATATTACTGCTGCTTTAAGTCTCAGTTCTCAATTCTTGCTCTTAATGGTGTTGTATATCTATGCATCATTTGGTCTACTTATCAGTTACAATACAATGAAATATATATATATATATATATATATATCAGTCATGAATATGACATATTTACGTCTTCGGTTTCTCTTTGTGGAGCCATGACTATAGTGTTGTAGTTCAAATGTTCTGCAACCTAATAATTCTTCAATCAGACAAGAGTTTTTTTTTTTTTTTTTAAATCTGCTTTAGCAAATAATGGCTGGATTTTCAAATTTATATTAATTCAGGTAATCATTATTTGAGATTTGAAAGTTGACACACAACTAACAAAAATGAATTAGTAAACCATATTTCTTCAAAAATATAACAACAACGTTTGAATGAATAGATTTGATTGATAAAAAGAGCAAATTTAGATACAATTTTTAATACTTTATTATCAATCTCTTTTCTAAAAATATGATAAGTGAAGACTTGTGACAACTAAGTGTCATATGACTAAACATTTAAGAAAAAAAGCTACTCCACATGTTATATTTTTATTGAGATCCTTAAAGACCAAACAAATTACCTTTACACAGCTTCAAAGTAAGATTCTCTAACTTGCATCATTTATAATGGTGTTTGTGCTTTTTTGGGGAAACAAAACAAGGGCAGAGGTTCTAAGCATAAAAATGAGACAGAAAGGTAAAGAGCAAAACATAGTAGGCTCAAAGATTCTATACCTCCAAGCATAATTATAATTAGACATCATGGGGTTGATGGCAGTAGGAGCAACCTACAAAGAACATATATAGCCCAACCATGAAGATGATTTTTTTTGGCTCAAATATATATTTTTTATTTCTTGTTTTACTCCCCTTGGTAGTGGGGGACATAGTATATTGTTACTGAGATGATTTTCTAGGTGGAACATTAATTATTATTTGTAGTTTTTTTTTTGTAAAGTGTATATATATATATAATTAATTTTTTAAAGATCGTTTTACAAATCCACAAACTTGCATGTATCATATACTCTTATTATTTATATAGTTAAGGATTAGGATAGATGTTTTAAATTTAAATTTTGATATTTCTTAAATACATAAAAGGTGAGAATTCAAATTTTCATCCTTCATATCTACTATATATAGTTGGAAGCTACATTTTTCAATTTATGTGTTGGTAATAACAAGAATGATTAAAATTATATAGAAATAGTATTTTATCCAAAAAATTTGATTTTTTATGTGTTGGTTTGGTTGAATTTTTATAGGAGTTTATATATTTAGTTTTAATTATATACTAGTAAGTAATTGTTATAAGCATATGTTTTTTATTATTTGAATTAGTTAGATTCATGAGGCAATAAGAAGTATAACTTTAAATATTATAAAATAGTTTATTTTGTCATAATAAATTATGTGATTAATAATATAGATGTAAGTATTAATAATACACACACACACACACACACACACACACACATATATATACATATGTATCTAAACATATTATTATTAAACCTTATTTCTAAAGAAATTTTTTTAACAATTATACAAAATTAATATCATATAATTTGAAGCCACTTACTTTATTTATTTTTCTCCAAAGGGATTTTATATTATAGTTAAAAAATATAGACATTATAAGTTTTTCTTGTCTTTTTTTATTAATTCTTTAAATTTATATCTAACAAGTACTTTGAGCATATCCTAATTCTTAAACACATAAGAATGTGTGTTAACACACATGATGATTCAAAAGTATTTTTACCTTTAATGTATATAGGGAGAGGTAGTAAATTACTTTAAGTTAAGTAGTGATGTCTTATTATCTTTAGTAATGGCTAATCACCTAGTAAGGCATTTCCTTTTTAAATATTAAATAATTAAAGATATCTTTTTAGTTATAGGAATGGACAAGTCTTGGACATTTAAACTTCGTAATATTTATGAATATTTAGATGGATTGAATGGATTTCTATACTTTGCATTCGTTAATGGGAGTGTGGAGGTTATTATAATATGCCCATGTCCTAAATATAAATTTAACAAAAGATTAAAGAAGTTATGAACCATTCTTACAAGGGTATAATTTTTGGGTTAGACATAAGGAGAGGCTTAGCTATGAACCTACTGTTGAATCTCAGTCAAGGCTATAAGTGAGAGAAGAATGACTTTGTAGGGATGATCTTCTGCAAGGATGGTTTTTGATGCATTTGGGTTCATAATAACAAAGGATGAACGATGATACAAAAGAGTTTTATGAGTTGATTAGGGATGGGTAACATAATTTGTTTGAAGGTTGCAAAAAGTACTAAAAAATGTCCTTCTTAATGAAGTTATATCACATCAAGTACTTATATGAAATAAGTGATCAAGCTATGCTAATGATATTAGAGTTGTTCGCTGATACCTTTGAACATACAAATATTCCACCTTTTTTCTATGAAGTCAAGAAGATCATCAATAAACTAGGGCTCAACTATATGAAACTTTATGCACGTCCAAATAAGCATGCTATATTGAGGGGATGATAAAAATAAAAACATGTATAAAAAGTACAACACATCTAGATGAAATCCAAAGATTAAAGGTGAAAAATGAATAAAATGGCTTGCAAAGGTACTTAGATACTTTCTATTGGAGCCAAGGTTGCAAAGATTTTTTATGTACTTTAAGACTATTAAGCACATGGGATGGCATTCCATAAAAAAGAATTATAATGGTATGATGAGGTATTTGAGAGACTCTGAGGCTTGGAAGCAATTTGACATGATGCATCCTTAGTTTGCTTCAAATCCTTAGAATGTATGTCTGGGGTTAGCTAGTAATAGCTTTAATCCATTTGGCACTTTGAGTATAAGTTACAGCATATGCCCAATGGTTTTTATGCCTTACAACCTTCCTCTTTAGATCTGTATAAGACAAAGCTCAGTCCTTCTTTCAATGATAATTTTAAAAAGGTAAGCATTGGGGAATGATATTGATATCTGTTTACAATTACTAATAGAAGAGTTAGTAGATTTGTAGAATGTAGGAATTAAAATCTATAGTTCTTACATTAATAAATTTTTCAATATCAATGCAGTTAAAATGTGCATTATTAGTAATTTTACAGGGCTTGGAATATCATTTAGGTGGAATATGCATACTAGGTTAGATTGTCCATCTTGCAACTTTAATTCAACTCCTTTGTGACTTTATCATATTCAAAAGTTGTGTTTTATAGGCCATCATTGTTTTCTAAATTTAGGACATAAATTTAGATTGGCCTTAAGTTAGTTTGAAGGAAGGGAAGAGAAGAGAAATCCTCCAACAAGAATTACTGGCTCAGAAATTTTAAGACAATTTGAGAATGTTGACATTGTTTTTGAAAAAGAGGTGAAAGTTAAAGGTGGAGAAAGAAGACTTAAAGGAGTCAGTAGTGTAGATGGTGACATTCTATAATGGTTTAAGAAAAGTATATTTTTGAAACTTCCTTATTGGAAAAACCATTTAATATGTCACAATCTTGATGTAATGCGTATTGAGAAAAATGTTTGTGACAATATGCTATTCACTTTGTTAAATAATTTTGGATGATTGAAAGACCATATAAATGCATGAAGAGACTTACAATAAATAAACATTAGGTCTGATCTCTGGCCCAATGATAATAATAGATATCCCTTGGTTGTGTTCACTTTGACAAATGCCAATAAAGATGTATCCTTTAGATGTATTCTTTAGAACTTTAAAGAATATTACCATACTAGACAATTATTCAAGTAAGTACATGAATATCTTTTACTATTATTTCCTTTATAAGTAATATAGTAACAAAGCAGTTACCTTTTCCTTTGTTCTAAATATGAAATGATGTCAATAGATTACATTCAATTGATTTGAATTTTCTTGCCATGGGTTCACTTAACAAAGCGAGGTGATATGGTTCTTACAATATCAATGGATTCAAATTTTAAAATTTAAATTGAGATTAAGGGTTAAAAACTTAAAATAGTGAAGCTTTCAGCTCTTTTGAGCCAAAAGTTATGCAAATAATAGCAATGGCAACATGCACTTTAGTGGTGTACCCTATTATGAAAAATTATTAGACATTATTGAATTGAATTATTATGGTCAATTTGTGGTTACCTTTTTCAAATAAATATATGTAGGCTAACATGACCATGTTAAGAGGCATTAAAAAAGATAAGTTAGGATTTACGTCTATTAATTTTTCACGATTGATACATATTAGTGGTAATGAAGATGATGAGCCATATATTCAAGTCTCAGAAGCTTAACAAGTATATTATATAAAAGATGAGTTAGATAAAGTTTAGAGTATGACTATGCATTTAAAGCAATGTAACTTGTATAACACAGGTGAAGATGACAAAGATATTTATGAGCGAGGCAAACCAATCTTAATGATTGGAAATATTATTCTTAGACTTGGAAATGAATTTATGCTTGTTTAGGGAAGTGTTCCTTAGTTTTTCCTTTCTCGTGTTTTCATTAGATATACGTATATATATATATATATATGCTTATAGTTTATTCCTTAATCTTTATCTTATATATGTTTGTTTGTTTGTTTTTAATCTTATATATATGCTTGTATGTTATTTTGTTTTAATTAACAGGAATCTTAAAGATAAAGAGGTTCTTTAAGAAGTCTAAATTAGTTAACACAAGTAAAGCTTATGTACTTAGCACCAACAATCCTTTACCAAGTCTGCCAGTCAGTGATTATGGACATCTGAGTTACTTGGATCCTATTAATCCACCTATTTCATCCATGTCACCCATTCTGAATGTTTTTGATATTCTAGGTTTCCAGTTGGATTTGGATGCTGATGACCTATTCATAGATGATGACCAACAGCAACCTGAATGGCTTACAAAGTTTGCATGGTGACCATGGAGACAAGATTGGTTGGTAAGTAAATTAACAGGTATCTTAGTGCTAATTTGCTTATTTCTCATTTATGTATCAACTTTAATTTAATAGATGAGGAAGCAAATGTGACAAATAAGTAGATGACTATGCATGATGTTTAGGCTTTTCTTCTTGGGCAAAGAGTCATAGTATTATAGAGCAATGTCCTTTTACCAATTAAAGATAGTGGTGGCTTGCTGGGTTTTCCTTTGGGGCATGGTTTGGACTAACTTTAAATCATTTTTGCTTAATTACCTAGATTGGAGGAATGTTCCATAAAAGTACAAAGATCGTGTATATAACATTGTTATTTAGGTTATAACACATTTATTGTTCATTTCTCTTAGTATATTAAGTTCATATCTTAACTAACTGTTATATTTTATATGCTAACTAAGTTTGCTAGTAATGATATACATAAGAGATATATTTTACAATTATTGAGAACTGGGTGGAGACATGCACATTATGAATTGTATAAAAATGATGGGGCTCGCCCAAAGAGCAAATAATTGAAGATGTCCTAAATGATATAAATACGGACCATTGGGCATCATTTATAAACCATTGTCTCAGTAAGAAGTCTTAGGTAATCATACTTATTTTTTGAGATGTACCAATTCTTGGATGATCATGTTAATATTTTCATTAGTAACCAAAAAATTATAGAGAAAAATAAACAAAATAGAAAAATGTTTACTATGTTACATATTGGTGGATCTAAAAGCTTTATATATATAAAAAAAAAAAGCCAAGATGATAAGCTTATTTTGGTAAATAGGTCATTTGAATTTTAAATATAATTTAAAATACGTTATATGTGTCTTCAAATTTGTAGAAAACTGGGCATGGGGGTCCAATAGAGACATGTAGATTGAAGCATATAAACATGATGATAGATTTTATGTCAATGATGAAGCTAAAGTTGTTTGTGTAAATATTTGAATGATGTGAATGTTAACTTTTAATTTTGTTGAATGGTTTTATTTTTCAATTGATTTATTGCATTCAGTTTGAATTTGTAGGAGTAGATTACTATGTTTCAATCTGAGGACCCTTTTTTCTGAGAGATTTCAAGTGATGATTCGTTGGTTAAGGCCTTGGAAAGCAAAGAGCACTATGGTTGAGTTCAAGGAATGGGATTTGGTGTTTGCCCATCACGAGTGTTTAAATGTCAAGCTCGTAGAGTTTGTTTGGATCTTCATACACAAAATTGTAAAATTAGATCACTCAACTTAAAAGTAATAATGGCCAAATGAGACAAGCATCAATGACAAAAAGAGGTAAAAAAATACTACAATTATCAAGCAACAACAATAAATGGAAGCAAATGTGGCTTTCATACTTTGAAGTTAGGGTACATTGCCACCAAAGCTTATTGCCAAATAAGCTCGAGAGGTAACTTTTTAAATTTTTATTCTAGTTGAACCATGCAAATGAATGTTATTATTATTATTTTTTCATTTTTGACTAATAATATTTTGTTTTGAATTTTATGAACCAATGATCAGGACAATGAATACCAGCCTACTAATGATAGTCATTCCCTTAATAAATGGACATATTATTTGGATAGACTTTATAATTACATTTGTCTTAACTTATTTATAAATTAATGGATTATGAATTTATTTGCAATTTTAATCTCATTATGATTATTGTTATTGAAGGCTAGTTGTTGTTGTTGGATATATTATTGAAAATTATTATTACTTGGAATTAATTATTGGATATATTGGTTAAAATTTGTTGTTATAGGTTTGTGGGAAAAAATTTGGATAAAATAGTTTATTTTAAAATTAAAAAAATAATAGAGGCAGCGATTAAAACAATACCTTAAAATGAATTAAATATGATATAGTTATGGTTAAATAATCATGGATAAACCATGTCTTAGCCATTGTTTATTAAAACTGTGGCTAGAACACGATGTGACCACGGTTATTAAGTTGTGTCCTAGCCACAGTTCACTAAATCATGGCTAAGACATGGTCTTAGCAATAGTTAATTTAACCATGGCTAAGATGTGGTCTAGCTACTATTATTGTAACCATGGCTAGACTACGTCTTAGCTATGATTTTACTATTAGTTACGAAAAACTATTATTAAAGCCTTTCTCAATAGATGGTTTAACCATGAATTTTGAAACTGTGTCCAAATAGCTTAACCATGGTTATAACTATGGCTGAAGCCAATAGAAAACTATGACTAAACTTGTGTTTTATTTTTATAGTGATAAGTGGATTTTACTGAGCCCCACCTATTGCATCAATTTCTTTCCCATATAAAAACCTCTTAAACATGAGAGAATTTAAATTCAAGTGGTAGGCCAAGAATGCAAAAAATTGATATCCTCCTTAGCAAGAGAAAAGTGTTGGTTAACAAGTAGCCTCTTAAAAACCTATTGCATCACTTTCTTTCAAAGGTTTTGGTGCCTAACAATACAAATCCAGGCATTGTAGAGCACTTTGAAGTTGCAATAGTGATATTCTCCTCCTTACAGTGCCTAAATCTGAGACAACTTGGCTCAAGGCATTGTTATTTACCACTTTTAATTGAAATGCCTATCCACATAATGCCACCAATACCTTTTACTGTTGTTATTAAAATTGAAGCAAAACTAGCTAAATTGGTCAAGAATCAATGAATTGGTCACTAAAGCAGTTCGGTTGACCCATAAAATTGGCTTGCTAAAAAACTAATCAAGAACTAGTCAAATTGGTAAAAAACAAGCTAAACTAGTGAAAATCATATCAATTTAAGGTTTAATCAATTTTGATTTTTTTTATTTTATCTTTGACATATCTGAAAAACTAAAAATAAAATATAATAAAGAAAGAATATATTGAAATACAAAGAAATTTGAAGAAAAGAAAATAAAATAAAAAAAATAAAAAGTGTACTTAGCCATTTTTTGTGATTGTTCTCCATTATGCTTTATTTCCAAACAATATTTCTATCAGATATCAAGGTGTTTAACTAAAATTTCTCCTTTCTATTCATCAATATTTAAAATTAATAATTAATAATATTTAAAATTTATTAGTATTTATTTGTTATATTAGAATTTTAACATATAAAATTTAAAAAATATATGTTTAATTATCATCAGTTTGACTACAGTTCAATCACAATTAGACTATTAAACCTTGAATTATTACTTCCACAGGTTCAATAACTAATCTGATTTTAAAAACATTGCTCTTTACTCACTAGTGGATTTTGCCCCTCATGGACATTCACAATCTAGGCCATACATTGTTGTTTAAGAGTATGTAACATGTCATGGGATATAAAATCTCATACATATTGAAAATTTAAATATTTGTTTGGCCTTGAATTTTTTTTATTTAAATATCAATATCTATGAAATACTTTACACGTTCTAGATCAATTTAAAGAAAGTGAAATTTATATCTTAAAACCTATTTTACTTCTATGCTTTTTTGATAAGTGAGTTTCTCCTCAATCACCTAGATTCTATGTCTTCTCCAAGCCTCTTGTCCACCCATATGCCCTACTTGTCTTTGCTGGAATCAATGAAGCGTACTTCAACATACAAGATTGTGGTCTTGTGCAAAAATCCTAAGGGGATGCTTGGTTTTGTGTAGGGCAAAGGGATTCCTTTTATATAGTTGTGTACAATGTCTATTATCTCCTTGTAATAATTACTTAATCATGTCTATACCTTTTCAAATTTAAATTAAAGAAAGGGTATACAACTCTTTTCCCATATACAAAAAAAACTTTTTTTTCCATTCCCATTTCTATTTTGCATACAAAATGAGCCGTGAGGATAACTTCATCTCCTTCTAGCTCACTTCATAAAAAAAAATTCATACCTAAGAGTTAGGAAAAGTTATTGGTTGAAGAGGTGATGCACAATTAAAAGATGTATTGATTATTTAATTAATTTATGATTTTATTACTTCAGACATATAGTTAGAATTGTAAGTTGTTTATGATGGATTGACCTATTACTTGACCTAATAACTCAATTGATTTAAAAAATAATTAATAATTATTTTTATTAATTAATTTAATAATTTCTTAATTATTTGAATGTCAAATATTTGATTGTTGGTTAATTTTAAAGAGAGAGTTAGGAAGTGAGAAAAAATTGACTATAACACTTTTTTTTAATCTAGTAGAAAACTCTCTTTGAGAAAGAGAGAAGAGAAAAACTTTGTTTTAAGAAAACATAGAGGACTAGAGAGAAAGAGTTCTCTTAAAGCAATTTAAAATATTCTTCAAATTATAGTGCATCTACCGTGAGCAAGACATCAGAGTTCCTTTGGTTATTCTAGTCCAAATTGCATGAGATAGAAGATTTGAAAAGATTTACTTCCATATAGGTAAGTGTTGTGCTATGAAAGCGTACACACAAGTATATGTATCACAAGTAATGAAATGAAGAGTAGGATATCACTCCATAAGGATTTGTTACTAAAATAATTACTAAGGACTAAAATTATGTACCTTAATCTAAATCAAGCCAATAATATTAAGTGGAATTGAAAATAAAACTAAATTCAAGACACAAAAATAACAAAATAAAGAGAGACAACATTCTAGATTAAATTAGGAGGTAAAAGGTATAAGATTATGACTCCCCTTAGCATTATATAAGAAACCAATCAAGCTCTCTCTACATTGCACTTAATGATGATCTTTACTGGCTTAGGACTCTAAATTACTTACAAGCATTTTTTCAATTATCTATAGCATTCCCTTAATCAATTCATAATTTCTTATGCAATTAATCAAAAGACATAATTAAAAATAGGTCATAATTTAGCTATAAGACCAATAAGTATATTCTATAACACCATAAATTCTAGCTCATCATATCATATACATACATGCCTCACATCATTATATTCATGAAGATATAAGGCAAAAGGAGAAAAATAGTGACTTTCTTTACGTTGCGTCGTACTTAAAAATTTCATTCGGTATCACGTGGATCGTGTGAGTTTATTCTATACATTCTTATATTTAAATACATCAATACAACTCATTTCCATCTCAAAATAATGCCCACAACTCATAAAAACCGAAATGGAGCTCAAAATAATTAAGTATATTTTTTTGTCAGATTTGGCCTATTTTCTGGTCAAATTTTGAAAAATCATAACTAATTCTAGAAAAATAGAAATCACAAAATCTTAGTCATTATGAGAAGATATGGATGTCTAATTCACACTAAAAATATACCCAGATCATAACACTCATCACAGAGGGCGTTTGACATCAAAAAGGGTTTAGAGGTCATTGCTACCTGGGCTGCTATTTCAGATTACTGATACAAACTTCTAAAATTCATAACTAATTCTATAAAAATAAAAATCACAAAAATTTGGTCATTATGGAAATATAAAAATGTTAAAGTTATGTTAAAAATAATTCTAGAATGGAAAAAATATGTTTAGCCATTAGAAATCTAGGGAATAGGGACTAGACTCTTGGGACGCCACTGCTACTGACAGCTAATTTAAAAAATGCATAACTCTTTGTTCAGACCTCCAAATGAGATGATCTCAATGGCCACAGAAATATTATTATCTCTAGTTTACTCTTATAAAATTTCACAAGCATTGGACACTATTTTCCTATAGGATGACAAAGAATACAAATCTACCAGTGTAAACAGTGAACATATCAGAATCCATAGAAAATTTCAACTTTGAAAATTCATCAATTATTCTCTAGACCTTTGAAAATTATTTTCTTTAGGTTTCCAAAAATATCTCAAAAAACTCTAATTTTATACCAAATTTCAAATCAAGAAGAGATCATTTGAACAAAAAGTGACATAAGGTTCTAAGAAAGTAAATTTATGCCCCATATAAGGTACCAAAATGTCCAAATGGTTTCTCTCAATGTTTAGCCCCTCTTGGGCAAGTATAAAAGCATGAATATGACTTATTTAAACTCCCCAAGGGATCCTAAACCTCATGCATCTCAATTTGGCCATGCCACTTCCACATATACACTAGTGCATCAAACTTTCAAGAAGTAAAAATGGCCATTTCATACTCATTTTACATTCTAGTATTCACATGCCATAATCTCTCATTCATACATGATACATCAACATATTTATACATATTCATGACCTCATAGAATATATACAACTATGGATTACAAAATTTTCCATTTATATGGCTTTAAAGTAGCCAATTCCATAGACTTTAATATCCTACTCTCTTCTCCCAAGGGGTTGGCTTCCATTACCTTACTTTCTTGGTCCACCTAGCATGTTAGAATATTGGAGAGGAGGGGATGAGATTCAAAGAATTTCAATAGCTCATCTCCCATTCAATCATACATAATATATGTAAAGCAAGCCTTAAAAATACATGCATGGACATAATACAATTCATGAGCATTCAAGAAGCAAACTTAGCATGTGAACAAGTCATACAAGGCATTCAAGAGCTCACCAAGTGTTTGGTTTGGCCTCACACTTCTTCTCATGGATTTTGGACTTGCCTTACCCATTCTTTGAGCACTTTGAACTCAACCATACTCTTTGGAGCCCACTTTGCTTTTGGGAGACTCTTTACTTTATCTCAACCAAGCTTAAGGGTTCTTGGCTCATCCTCACCATAGTGAAGAGTTCTTAGCCTCTCCACATTCAAGCAAGCTCAAGAAACATCATACATTCACTTGAAAACATAATATGACATCATGAAATCATGGCAAACAAGATCATGTTAGTATACTTTTCATGGCTTGAAAACACACATAACACATTTTAAAATAAGCTAAACACACATCCATGCATGAGAGAAGGTGGAGAGAGCTACCTTACTTGCATTCACACACTTTTTCCTTAAGCTTTGACTCCTCTCCCTTGACCTCACACACCTAAGAAGATGGAGACCATTTCTCTTGGCCTAGATACACCAAAAGAAACATGAATTACTTATGGGAACAAGCCTTGGCATTATACACACTTTATATGATGCCACTTTGGTTTATGGCTCCATTATGCTTTCATAAGGCACTTAATGAAGCAACTTCAAGAATTCATGATCTTGGCTCCCTTCTCTCCTTTAATCTATGATTCTTGACTCCATTTGGACTCCTTGGAGTCATCACACAATTATTTTAAAGAGCCTAACTAGGAGTTGCTTCATTATGCTACATTATGGAGCCTACACTTTCATCTCACTATCTATGGCTTCTAAAATTTTTCCAAGGCTTCCTTTCATCCTCTTCCATCCTACATGACTCAAAAATAAGCTTGAAACAAATTAAAACTTCCCCTTGGTACTCTTTCTAGTCTAGGCCGATATTATGGAAGTATTTGGGGTTCAAGGGGTTTCCAATTTTTCCTTGATGGGAGAGTCACTTGGGAGGTTTCCTAGAGGTCTTAGAAGCTCAATTAAACACTTACATAGCCTATGAAATTCATGAATCAAAACAGATTTTACAAACTCTTCAAAAATCCTACTCTTTGCTAACTTGAAATTTAATGGCTTTTACTTGGTTTCCTTTGCATATTCTAAATTCCCACACCCTAATTCATGTGATTCATTCTTGGTTTGGCCAAAAATTTAATCCCTCATGGCTGGTCTTACATTGGGGGGGGGGGGGAATTGAAGAGAAAAGGAGTAAGGAGACCTAAGCTTAGGAAGTAGCAAAATACCTTAGACTCTTGGTTTTCTTGGTTTGTTCTTCACTTGTCTAGCCTCCCCTCACCAAATCCAAAAATTCCACCTCTGTTCTACCTTCAAAACAACACCAAATTAAACGCCAAAACCATGAGAAGGAAGAGGAAGAAGAGGGGAAGAAGTTTAACAAGGCAAGAAGTAGGAAAAAGTGGCTAAAACTTACACTTTTCAAAGCTTCTTCTTCCTTCCTTGGCCTCCCCTCTTGTACACCACTCTCAACCCTTCTTAATTCTATTTTAACATGTGGGAGAGTTGGTGAGGAGATCTGACTAGAGGTGGGACGTTTTTATAAGCCTAGGAATTCATTTAAGTAACTTTCAAAATTTATAATTTAGTCCCTCTTTGTAGTTTTGTTTGTTTGGGCTCATTTTAACTCCTTTTTGAAATACCTCTTTTCCATCATATTTCTTAGGCTCTTAATCATAAGAATTGCCTTTGGAATCACTCAAAAAGGATCTAAAACCATTTCAAACCGTTCAGTCAAAGTTTCGGTTAATCGACGGTCAAAAACGCTCAATGGAGGGGTTTCGATTGTTCTAGGGGTTCTCATGGTATTCAAGGCCTTTGGGAACCTCAGAAAGCTCAAAATTTTTGTTTAAAAAGCCCTCATGAGTTTTTCAAATTTTCAAAAATTACAAAAATACCCCTACTTTCTTCGGCAAAATTTTAAGCTCTTTTAGTTCTGGTTTTTAGGCATCTTAAACTTGAAATCCTCATTTTATAATATTTAAAATTTTATCATGATTTTAGTTGGCCCCAATTCCCTCTATTTCAAGGACTTCCCTTTATATTTGGCCCATTTCTGACGTTTATGGAGAAATCGAACATTACGTTTCTCACATTACGGAGGGACCGAATGTTACATATTCCAATCCTACAAATGAATCAATCCACTTAACATTGCAAGCTTTATAAATCCACACTACCTAATCTATGGTTTAGTCCTAAAATCCTTTTCACAAGTTCATTTAGGTTATCCAAATCATCTAATAGTTTTTACACACTTAGAATCATAAAGAACGAAGATTGAGTAAATAAATCACATCATTAATTACAAATAAATAGAGTTATTATAAGCTAAGATATGTTAAGGTTCATAATAATCCCAAATCACAAGCTTAATTTGTAATTATAACCATAAACAATATCCAAAATAGAGCATACATCAAAAGGGTTTACAAATGTAAGGAAAAGCAAGGAAAGAAGAGAAAAATGGAATTAATTAGTAAATTTCCTCTAACACCAAGCTTCTTCCATGGTATGAAGCTTTTCCCAAGCTCTTTCAACCTTTAAAATTGTCTAAAATGGCAACCTCCCTCTAAAATGTTGAACCCCCTCTTAAAAAGGTAAAAAATCAAAGTAAAAAAATGTTGCCATTTGATTGTTATGCATCAAGCACTGTGGCATTGCACAGTGGTGCTGCAAAATTGGACCATTTTGTGAGAGGGGAAATTTTTGCTACAATAGTGCTGAACTAAAACCTTGTTTTGCTTCTATAATGAATTTTTCACATCTTGACTTTAAGCTTTCATGGTTTTAGTTCTAATATTATTCTGGCTTAATTTTTCTTATCTTTACAACTTATAAAAGTAATCATAATATGTTTAATTCTTATGTAAAGCAAAATGAAGCTAAAACTTAGTGTTAAAACTTGAATATGGAGTTAATTACAATATTTTGCACATTTTGCATAGCCTTAAACTTGAATTTTTGCTTGTCCTTGAGTAAAACAAAATTGGAAAATAGAACTAGAATGCCTACATGCGCACTCAAAATTCAATCCTATTAATATCCTTAAATGTTCCATCATAGAATATCCCTAACAAGACCATCAAACAATATACACTAGTAACAACGTGCAAAATGTAATATTAGTGTTTCCAACAATTTTGAAGTGTGTTTAGCCAGACAATCATTCTTATGCAAGTATTACAATCAACTTTTTGCATTCCAAAATTTATAAAGCAGCCTCAAATATGGGAACTTCATATGCTTTCCTATTTCGTCTTCCTCTATTAAAGTAAGCCATTAACCTTTTAATCAATAAGTCTTTTAAGATTGTAATAGGATTTATGATTATGGCTATCACAAGAAAAAGAGTATAAGAAAGATTATGAGTAAAATTCAAGAGAACAACCACTAAGCATAATGATAAAAAGATAGAATTCTCTCTCTCTCTCTCTCTCTCTCTCTCTCTCTCTCTCTCTCTCTCTCTCTCTCTCTCTCTCTCTTATTTTCCTTTCCTTTTTATGTTCCCATTCATTTTCTTTTCTTTTTTTCTTTGTTTTCACTTTTATACCCCCAAACTTAGTTTATTTTGATATGTCAAATTCTTTCTTTCTCATCATTATATTTTTCATGTCTCTTTGTAACACTATAATATATTATCTCTATCTAGCCTCCCTCTGGGCTCGATTCCATATCATTTCCAAAGAATCAGTACCAACCGTGGTATTTTCATGCTATAAAACAGAGTTTCAAACACTTATCTTTTGCCCCGTGGGTCCCTGTGAACCCATCATTCACATTCTCTACTCACACTCCATTGTACAACTTATACATAGCATAAAACAAGCCATAAGCCACGGGTATAGAGCCAAAAACCAGAAAAATGCAATTTCTCACATGGACCCAAAAGTCAGATTTTTGGCTCTAACTTTGGAAAATCATACCTAATTATAAAAAAATGGGAATTTAGCAAACTATAGCTTTCTGGAAATATCTAGGTGTTAAATTTACGATAAAAATAATTTCCAACCATAATCTCAGTGTTTGGACCATGTTTGACATTGAAAATGAGACAGAGGTCTGGCTGTCCCTGTTTCTGGCGCAGCTTACTATCATGGACTTCGAAAAATCATAACTAAATCTAAAAAAATCCAATCTAGGTAAACTATACCAATTTGGAAAGCTACAGGTGTCTACTAGAGGAAAAAAATAAGTTCAGATCAGTTCAATAGCCTTTACACCCCAAAAACTGATGGAACAGTAATGGAGGTCGGATGGCTCCTCTGATACTGATACAGAATTTTAGAAGGCTCATTCTCTCTCTACAGACCTCCGATTTAGGTGATTCTAGTTGATATAGGTCACTGTGATTGTCTAGTTTATGTGTCTATAATTTCACAACATTTGGACGCCATTTGGTCCATAAATGCCATGGATTTCATTTCTGACCTATGGTAACAGTACATGACCAAACTATCAAATTTTTTCAATTTCAACAATTCACCAAATATTCTCTAGACCTCAAAATATTACCCACTTTAGCTTTCCAAGAAGCTCTCTACAAACGCTAGAGGCATGTCAAATTTCATGGCAAGAAGAGTTCATCTGGTCATACTTTGACGTAGCTCACAAAATTAATGGTTTTGGCACCCAAAATGGTCAAAGTGGGTCCAAATGGCCTCCCACATGTTCTCACACCTCATGAACAAGTTTGAAAGCATAAAAATAGTCTATATAACATGTCCAAGTGGTCCAAATCATCATACATTTCAAACTCACTATGTTACGGGCTAAAATACACTATCATATGCAAGCCACAAAAAGGGCAAAACCCACATTTGCATTACTTTGGTTATCTACATAGTTTGTACATCATATTTCCTTACATTTACACTTGTTACAACATTTACATCTCAAAAATAGAAGGTGCATATTCATTTTGGCACCTCTTTACATCAAAAGAGTCAAAATAAGCTAATATCTAACTAAACATGCTTCTAGGCTCCTTGGTGTACACTTGGTTCTCCTTGAGCTCCACCTAGCATGTTAAGATGGGAGGGGGAAGGGGTGAGATTCATGGAATCTCAGTAGCTCATGCACTCATTCAAGGAAGCAATCAAGGCATATAACAAGTCAAAGCATGCAATTTAACATCCAACCATTCTCAATCATATAATACATGTTGTACATGCCATGAAAATCACAACAATGCCACAAGTAAGCTCTAGGGACTTTTGGTCTAGCCTCACCCGAGTTTAGGGACTTTTGGATGGCTTCACCCGAGTTTAGGGGCTTTTGACTTGGCCTCACTAGGTTATGAGACTTTTGGCCTTGTCTCACCCATCTCAAGGGACTTTCGGCACTACCTCACCCGAGCAATTCGTATAATCCAACACACAAGCACATTGGTACCGATGCATCAAAGCAACAACATATGGCATATTCCACACAATAAGCATATACATAAGCATACAATGACCATTATATCCAAGAATGCAACAAGAAAGAGTGGAAAGAGAGCTACCTTATAAGTCAACACAAGCCTTCCCTTTCAATTTCTCTTCTCCCTTCTTAGGTTCACAATCACACCTTGATGGAGGTGCTTCACTTGAGCCTAGACACAATCAAAGAGCATAAATTACTCTCTTATAACTTAACAACTCTTAGGAGTTCTTCAGAGCAAACCTTGCTAACATATAAGAACCTAAGGTTCTCTCTCTCTCTCTAGAATGTTACCAGCTCTTCCTCTCTCTCAAGCTCTCATGGTAGCAGAATCATCATATTCAAGGAAAACAAGGAAGTTCAAGAGTATTTTCCACTTTCCCTCTTCTGACTCATGCCTAAAACCCCACTAATTTCATAAGCAAAACCATAGGAAGAGAGGGCAAAAAGAGGATATCAAGATTCTAAGAAGCAAAGAGAGAAACTTGCTTACATTTCCTTTGTTCTTCCTCCTTCTCTTGGTCTCTCTCACTCTCCACGCTTCTTTTCTCTCCTTGGGTCGAAGTCTAGGGCAAATATGAGAGAAAGAATGAGTTGGGACGCTTCAAGAAGTCAAAATCTCACTTTTTACTCTTTTCCGGACTGACCCTCGCTATAGTGAAAATTAACCTTCGCTACGACGAGCTCGTATCAGTCACCTTCGCTACAGCGAGGTTTAACCTTCGCTACGGCGAGCACATATCAGTTCCAAACCCCCACTTTCACTATGGCACACGCTACAGCGAGCAGCCCCCTGGTTTTTGTATGGAAGGCCCACACTCGCTATAGCGAACAGTTACTCTTGCTATAGCGAACAGCTACTCTCGCTATAGCTAGGCTATTTCTCGCTATTGCGAGAAGACTTAGAAAAATTTTTGAATTTCGAAAATTTTTAACTTTCTTCTTTCTTTTTCTTTTCTTTTTTCCGGTTGTTACACTCTTAAGAAATAAAAAGCCATGTAATCATTGCTTTTGCTCCTCTAATTTGCATGTCTCTAATGAAGAAACAACAACTATTCATATCAAAATCACATTATACCTTATTTCACCTTGATGTTTCCTTTTCACATAATATCAAATGTTAATTATCCTTTTGAAAAGGGTAAGAACATTATTTTTCATGCTAAAGGTCATTAATTTGGTTAAAAAAAAGAAATTTCATGCTATTATATTTATGTATGTATATGTATTTCACTTCAGACTCAAAAGGATACTAGTGATATACTAATAAATGCTCAAATAGAGATCATATAACTAATAAATGCCTAAATCACTTTAATAGATCATATAGAGCTTAAGATTTTACCTTGAGAGAGTATAAGATAATTTCTAAAGCCCTAGAGTTAAGAAATTATATACAAATTAAGTCATAAAAAAGTTTCTCATAACAATATGCATTTAAATTATACCTGGTCAATTAGTACATAGAAATTTTTTAAATTGTAAAAATAAAAAATAAAAAAATACATATTTGAACAACAAAGTAATTATCATTGCTTTCCTGCTAAACATATTTTGATCACCACACAACTTATCATTGGAAATAAATATAAATCATAGCAAGAAAGTAGGCAAACAAACACAAATAAAGCTCAAAAAGAAAAATAACAAGTTAAATGTTTAAGTACAAAATTTCAATTCATTTTGCCTTATTTTCCTATTACCTCACTCTTAAACTTAAACTCTACATTGTCCTCAAGGTTGTCAAGTAATTAAATCAAAAGACATGAAGGTAAGGGGGAATAAAGTTTAGGTTATTCTTTTTTCACTAATATGTCAATAGCTATCCTTAAGTGGTTTAATACAAAGCTCCTTTAAACTGAGTAACCATTGATATCTTTTGTATGTTGTATATTATATTTTGATACTATTAGATTTTGGCTCTAGCAATAAGTTAACCTATAAGTAGTCATTGGATATAATGTCACATGCATGAAGATATATAAGTGCATTAGTTAAGGATCAATTACTTTCAATGAAACAAAAAGAGTTTCATTTGATAAGGATGAGAGTAGACAAAGTTTATGGCCATTGCAAGAGGAAGAAAAATTAGAAAAGGTGGTTTTGTAATTTCCTTATCTTAGTCATCATTTAAAATCATCATGTCATAAACTCAGGGTTTGACATGTCATCCATCCCTAAATAAGTACATGGAGAAGCATCATGTAATAGAGGGACATGATTGTGCATTAAACATTAACAAGAAAGGTTGATCAATTTGTGAATAAGTTCACATTATATTATGACTCATGATATATTGCTAGATATTACTCATCATCTGTTAAAAGAAAAGAATTACTTAGTTGTAATTTAATTATAAAAAATTATATTTTCACTACTAATATAATATGCAACAAAGGGGTTAGACATAATACAAAGTAATACAGGAGGGACTAAAGTGCATAAGGGCATATTGGTAAATAACCCCACTCCTAATATGGTTAGAAGTGTCACTTGAGGTAGAATAGAAACCTTAAGGAAAGCTAGCACTCCCCGTAAGGCCACCATTCCCTTTTAAAACACATTAAGAAAGTGTAAAACCTTAGTTGTCTAGCTTTTATTTAATTTATATAGTTCAATAGTAAGACTATTTATTGATGGGAGAAAAATATTGAATCTAAAATTTTTGAAATTCATGTACTTGCCTTTTCCATAATTTTCATATCCAAACAATTTAACTATTAATAGTTAAATGTATATAATTTTTAAAGGAAAATCCAATAGAGTTTCTCCTTATAAAATTGACCATTTAGACCAATCAAATGGTCACATAACAGCCCAAACTTACTGACATAAGAAAATGCAGATAATAACAGTGTCATATAGTGCAACTTGGGCATTAAACATCAACTAAAACTAAATAACTCAAGTTAGAGTTATACATCACTGTTTATGATATACTACTATACATATTACATAATGATGGAGTTAAACATAATCCATATACATTTTTTGCACATTACAACAAAATTTAAAGACAATATGTTCATACAATTCTACAAATCCAAATATAATTCTTTTTATTTTCCTTTACTGGCATTGGAACTTCCACTTGGAACTCATTAGTGTAAAAATAGAGATAGGGGTGAAATTTGAGAGAATCTCAATAGCTATACTTAAATTACCCAAAATAAGCATAAGATAGTCAAGCAAGAATAATTCAAGTATGCATGATCATATAAAACTAACATAATTGCCTTACATGTTTGCAATATATCTAATTATGGCCATGAAACTCAACTTAGCTTAAGCTTTTCTCTTGAGATTGGGAGAACTTTTGCGATCTTTCCTATTACCCCTTTTTAGCTCTTAGCCTCAGCTCATTAAACATAACATGTAAAACATGATATATAACTATTGCAATGCATTATAGCATATACTATCATAAACAACTAATATAATATAATGTATATCAAGCTCAAACAAATTTTCATGCAACTAGATAGGGAAGAGTAAGCTACCTTGGTAGGTGATAAAACCCAGTAAAAATTTTTAATTTCTTCATTATGTTTCTAGCTCCATCTCTTTTTCTTTCTTAGCTCTACACTTATAATGGGGTAGAGCCTCACTAATTTGTCCTAGATATATCATATAAACATATCATCAACATCTAAGGCTCATAACCACTTCTTTTAAAGTTCTACGATTTTTAATTGTACTTTTGGCCACTTAAAACCCTCTTTTACACACTTTAAAAAATTCATGCTTATGGGGTGGCAATTAAACATTTAAAATGCTCAAATTTTACCATATTCAAGGGCCTAAATATTTGAAATCTCTTTTTGACTCTAGCTTCCTATAATTGGTTCAACACTTAGGATTTATGCTAGGGGTTTCAATAAGCTCAAATCTTAAGCCAACATATGTTTCAAAAATTTATAATTCAAGCTACAAATTTTATAGTTACTATTCATTTGGTCAATTACACTATTCATTTGGTAAATTCACTTTGCCACATAATGAGACACATTATCTAACCTTAAGTCTCAAGGGGTAACTTCTAAAATTCAACTTCTAGGATTTAAAATCTCATCCTATATGATCCACGTAACCACATTAAGATATATTAGAGGTATTAAAAGTTTGCTCCCACTACTTAACATAATTTAGTCACAGTTTATCACTTTCTTGAACCTTAAATTCTCAAGTTCCAAAATCTATCTTCTAAATTCAATCTAATGCTCCCATTATTATTCTTATATCATTTTAAGACTATCCATTTCCCTAAAATCAATTAAACAACTTTCTAACTCCTTGGATTTGGTCTTGGCCAAGAAGAGCACTATGGAACCCTAACTTGGTGATTTCAAGTTTTTAATCAATTCTAGGCTTAAATTCTTGCTCCTTGCATCATAAAACATCTAAATACACTAAGTAAGAATGGAAAATAACATGATTTCTCCTTGAATCTAGCCTTGACCGAAACACCACATAACATAATTTAACTTGCTTTCTTTTGTGATTCAATTAAAAATAATATTAGATATGAAATCCTTGCATGCTAAAACCCTTGGTTCCATTAAGAACACATGAAGAAAAACTCTCTTCCTTACTTTCTCTCTCTTGGCCTAAGCTATCATGTCTAGAAAGAGAAAGATTTGCTATTGTTTCAAATGAAATCTTACCTCAATACAATGTACTCTTCGCGTAGATTAATTTTTACCAATGGGTTTTTTGAAAAAAGGTTCCTTTTTAGCTTGGGAGAAATCTAAAACTTCAAGTTTTCAAGAAAATAAAACAACCATTAAAGAGTTCTTAGAGAGAGGAATAATTTTCTTAACTAGCGCGAGATAAAAATGACCTGTTTACTTACCTATACAAGAGCTTAAACTTTTTTTTCTTTTTAAAATTTGGAAGGTTGAAGAAGATAAGGAATGTGGCTTACCTTATAAGTTTCATTTTATAATTTTTCAAAATGACCATTTTGCCCCTATGCGCCTATTTGCTCTGTTTAGACTCATTTTTCAAGCTTTTCAAATTCTGACTACTCCTTACAAATTCTAGGTGCGCTTTCATATAAAACATTAATTTTGGGATTTGAATGGTTTAAAATGATGAAAAATAACTTTGCCTAAAGTTTTGGCACTATCTGACCTTTCTAACACCTCGAAAAGGCCTTAGTTAATTCTATTTATTCTTATAGTTTTCAAGACACCTAAGAACCCTGGTGAACTTAAAAACTTTTTTCCTTAAGTTTCTTAAAATTTGCTCCAATTTACAATTTTTCCACTAATAAGCCCTTTTGATTTGTTTTGCTATTTTAGCTTCGTTTTCTTTTTATGTATAATTTTTCCATCCTCGTTTCTTGACATGTTGATTAATATTTTACCCTTATTTAATCTTAATTCAATTTACTTTAGGGTCCTCTTTTATTAACATGTCAGTCCCAATTCAATTAAAAAGTTAGTTGTTACAAAAAGGGGTTTCTCTCACTTAAGAATTTGATCCTTAAAAGTTCTTCTAGTTACACCTTGATGTTGATAGACTTGGAGGTAAGATGCTTGTGTTGCTTTTGTGAATCATCAAGAAAATTGTTCTTAGATTCAAAAGAAAGTTTTTCACCTCTTTGTGATTAGGATAGTTAAAGTGTTCCACCACTTATCTAATTGAGGAGGCATGATCTGGTAGAGAGTTTCATCATATAGAAAAAAGATCCTATATTGATTATCATTTAGTGATCTTGAAGTGCAAAAGCATCATCCTAGCAGGTTAACAGCAAATTAAGTTCCTTCAACTTTTTCTTTTAATTCTAATATGACTTACAAAAAGGTTCTGGGTGACAAAAAGCATTTAAAAATTATCCTGCTTCCACTTTTTTTCCCTAGAATGGTTCTAAGGATGCTTTCTTCCTAACAAAATTCATGTTACTTGGTTGATAACTTTTAAATTTTTTTTAGGAAAAGAGTAGGAAAACAAGAATAACTTAATTTTCACAAACAAAACAAATTTGTTATTGGTTGATGTATTTTAATTTGCATAAACCAAAATGATTCCATCTTCTTGCTCTCTTTATTTCTCACCTTTTATTACTTTTTTATTTTTGAATATTTAATTATTCATTTATTAAAAAAAAATGAAAACAAGTAAACAAAAATAAAAACTAAAAACAAAAACAAAAACATAAAATGATACAATGGCATCATAAATACATTATTTTTATTCTCCCTTATAGGCATATTCATCAAGCCTCCATATTTTTCTAAGGTAGGTGTAATATGAAAGGTTGGAAACGTAAATCACCACAAAGAATCATCCTAATATTGAGCTAAGGTTGTGAGAGCTTCTGATTGAATTGGTTTTTGTAACAAGTCAAAAATGTCCTTATAGTCCCTTCGAAGGTCTTGGAGGTGTCTTCCTTTTAACTTCTTGCTTAAAATGATTAGGCTTTATACTAATTCAACTTCTACCTTAACCCCGATCTTCACTTCATTTACCACAAACCCTATTAAACTTGAACTTTGAGATCATGCATTATCCCAGAGATTCCATTGCTTTTTATTATGCCAATCAATTCACTATAACAAGACATGTTTGTTAAAATTTGTAATGGCAAAAGATTGAAATGTATTTTCTAATTAATCAGTAGATTATTACTATTAGCCCAATAATTCCACTCATTCCTCAAGGAGCTTATTGATCTATAGGGATATGGGCTCTATTGATCAACATGAGAAAGAATAGGTCCTTACACAATTAACACAAATTTGGATGACATTCAATAAAAAGCAACAAGCTAATATAACAATCCACTAACATATCGAGTAAGGATATTAAGCAATCCATATCTTATGACTAATCATATTTTGCTTTTTAAATCTTCAATATGTTTGAATATTTTTCTTCTAAGAGTAATGTTTGATGTGCTCTAAGAAACAAAGTTTTTGGCCTAACAAATTTAAAGTTATGGTAGTTAATTAGCATTCAAAACAATAACATCAACTAGGTATTTAATTACCAAGATGTGTATCTTAAGATAGAAAGGGAGTGTATGTGAAAAGACTAAAGGCAAACAAGTAGGATGTGTATCAAAAATTGTTTTGCAAATTAGCAGAAAAACCTACAAATGGGCCAATGCTCTACAAAATTGTTTTGCAACTAAATAAGAAATGCCTAAGAAAGAAGCATGCTTCAAGGTTTGCCAATGATTCTATGCTCCTACGTTACAGAATGGACAAAAAGAGTAACATAAGATTTCATTTTTGAGTGATTGATATGAAAATTTAGAAATTCAACAATTTTCACATCTTCCTACTATATCAATCTTATATAAACAAAAATATACTTACGTAGGCACCAAATATGGATATGCAAGTAAAAGAAACAAAGCACCATATAAATCACTACATTAAGTTCTTTACTTAATTTTCCTAAGGCGATTCTAGTTATATGAAACACTGCCAAAAGATGATTCTACTAATCAATAGTCAATAGAGCAAGAAGCAAGAAGATCCTCAATATAATCCTTGAAAACCAAGAGATCAAAGGGAAAGAGTGGGAGAAAATAAATAAATAAATAAATAAAATTAACCTTATGAAAGCAACATGAATGTGGTTTTTTCTTTTCAATCTCTATGTTATGCTTTATGTGATCAAACTTTGGGAAAGACATACCAATCACAAGGGCTTTTTCTTCCATTAAGTCTGTGAAATGCGCCTCTTTCATCTCTCTGAGAACTATATATATATATCTATATATATATGTGTGTGTGTGTGTCTGTGTGTGAAGTATGTATAAAAATATAAATATCACTTATTTCTTGGTGGTGATGTTTATTAATATTATTGTACATGTAAGAGGAATGAGAAATATGGGATCCTTGGTATGTAAATAAGGCCTTTTTGGTAATTGTTTGTATGTAATCTTCAGCCTGCTCTTAAAAAAGCCCATGTTGTTACTTAGGTTACAAATTAAGAAAAAAAAGTGATTTTGGTAGTTTTTTTGTCTTCTTTTGGCCTGGGTGGATGATGGACTTCTATTACCTAATAAGGCTACCCTTTATCTTCTTCTAGCTTTGAACATGAAAAATGCAAAAAATGGAAATTGTGTGAGTTGTTGTCTTCTTGCTAAGTGAGTATATGAATGATTTAATTATGGTTTATTTTGTATGCATTATTGGGAAGTTATAATGGAAAAGACAATCAACCTATAGGTTAGTTGCCTTGGACTGATATTAATCGGATAACATTATGCTTAAGATAGTTTCCACATGTGCAATTAATTTCAATTGATATTGAGGGAAATTTTGAAGTAACAAGCTTGTAGTTGTAAAGTACAAAGTGTCATGGCTTAATGGGCTATTATGCATGATGAATTCTACTAAATTCTTTAACACTTGTCAATCCAAGTTTTTGTTGTGTTCTTTCCATTCTCTTTGTCCATGTCTTTAGCACTTTACACGTTATGGTTAAAAATGAAAAGTAATTTGCCCATGTCTTGAATATGACAAGTCATACCTTTTTTTATGGATAAAGCAAATTGTATAACAAAGAGAGGGAATTCACGAACATATGAATGGACACTAATCATCTAATACTAGCAAAAGATGGAGCAAGAAAGGACCAAAAAGACCTAAAAACTATATATGTCAGTAGGAGAGCTATTGGGTTGAAACTTTGTGGGTGCCAAGCATGCTGACATAATTCGAGAGATGGAGGAATTGAATTAATAAATGCATGATACCTACATTAACTAAACTTGTTGTCTACTATGTGCGTCCAAGATAATGATTGTATTAAATAAATAGTTGAGTGCAAATATTATATATGTATGCACATGTTTTTGTGTAAATTTTCACTTGATCAATTTTTAAGCTTGTGTTTGTTTATCTATATGCCAATTTTTTGCTTTCATTATTGTTTAGGACATTCAAAAGCTTCAAATTATATATACTAAATATAGAAGGATGTCTTTGAAGTGAAGATAGAAGAGTAGTGAAATGGACAAATGATCAATCTCTTTTAATTCATTTGCAAACCTTAATTAAGAAGTGACATTTTGAGTGTGGTGTTGCAACCCTTAATTAACAAGTGCCATTTAAAGGTTCTTATAAATTGCAATGGTGTTGAGTATAGGCAGAGCAATATTGGATAAATGGGTGCCAGCTTCTTGTGTTGTGGATTAAGTGACTTGTTTGTACTTTTACTTATTAGGTACAATAGTTGCAGTTGTTGTCTTCGCCCAAATAAAGACCCCAGTAACCCATGTGTTTTTTCTTAATTTAGATAATTTTCTCAAGTTATATATGCATGTGGCAATTGGTGATCTTCCTATGTACTTTGTTGTTACGACAATTTTCTTATGCTCTTACTAGGATTATTAATGGCACTTTTAAAAAATTTGGTCTATACAATTTACAAAGAAATGGTTTTTATGAGACAATACTTATTATTAGGCCACAATCATGATTTACCTTGAAAAGTCAAATGTTTTCTCTATTGCTCTTCTTTCATCAATTGAATAAGAGTATTATTCAACTTTCAATAGTTTAGACAATCATCTTTAAAGGCAAATTCTGTTGAATTGGTGTAAAGAACAATATGTAGCCCCTACACTTACATATATGTATATGTATATATATATTCATATGCACCTATATAAAGTGTTCTAATTTTTAGCATATTGAAACACAACCACAAAATCAGTTTGATATATATATAAATCAAATATCATATGCACCACAATATTACAAGACCAATATTTCTTCCTTTCATGACACACATACATAGACCAACACTATCAAAATGATACAACATCACTAGCTATCTTCACACTACTCTGGAACATTACTTGATAATTTTACTTTATCCTTCCAAAACTACATGGAAAATACATTCATAAATATAAGCATAGCAAGGGGTAATGATAAGTTCTTGAGAGTTGACAATCATAAGGTACCCTATTTATCAAGTTCTAGCTTGGCCTTTTCCATTGTCTCCTTCTTAGCTTTAAGCAAATGTTGCCTTATATGGAAAATTTTTCTTACAATGGTAGTGCTAACTTAGGTAAGGTGTAACCTATTTTGCACCTCAATCATGCTTCCCTCAGCCTATTACAATTGGGCTACCAACCTTTTCATTTAAGCTTTAAAGTATTTTAGTTGGTCCTCCTCACCATGAAACCTAGCTTGCAATCTACAGGCCTCAACTCGAAGGGCTTGATTTCACTGGATGGAAACTTGAATAAATGCTTTAGCATGCACAAAGGTAGAGTGGATAGTGCTAAAGAAAATATTATTTACTTGTAGTTGTCAAACTAGCCAAGATTAGTAAATTTTTACTAGTTTGCAGTATAATACCTATCAGGTTGTCTCCCATGGAGCTATTAATCAAATCAATTAGTTTATGAATGAGAAAACTAGAATTATGATGATTAGGGGTTTGAATATAAAGTTGCACTAACTAAACCGAATAGCAAATTAATTAATGAAACGCAGTAAAACGAAATTCAATTAGAATAATACGTAACCAATCTAGAATTATTCCCATAATATTTTCCTATCCTTGACATCTAAAAATACCCCTGGTTTGATTTTTAATCCTTTGATTATTTTTTATTAATATTCCAAAACTATTTTTTATGATTTTAATTAGTTCATATTGCTAATCAAAACACAACTGCACTTCTATCAACAATACAAAGCCAAATTGTTTCGCACTTGATCAGAGATATACGCAAAATCCTAACATGGCTCAAAATAAATTTGTTTGATTAATCAAACGATTGAATCAAATTACATTCTCAAATAGATCAAACAAATTAGAATTTATGTAACAAAAATATCTAATCAAAATGATAATAATTACAAGAAAATAAAGAAAACAAAAACGAAATGCTTCTGAAATTAAAATCCAAATCAGAGTTCTATATAAACATGGACTCAAGTTCTCTATCAGGTTCAGACTCCAGATTGATCATTAAGAAAAATTAGAAAGCCATGGGAAAAGACGAAAACAAGAATGAGGAGTAGAGAAGATGGAGTATATTCCATAGTGACATCTTCTCCTCTTTAAATAGATCACGTTACCTTCTTCCTCAAGAAATACAAGACCATTCTAGAAGTAATAATAAAATAATATCAAAATCTTTTTATGAGTCTTCTATCATAATCCTTTTAGAAATTTTTTATCATGCAAAATACAACTAAAAAATAATTGGGCATCTGTTGGATAAATATAACAAAAATACATTTAAAGTCCATTAATCTAAATTTAGCCTACTTAATATAAAATAATCCTAAAGTCATCTAATTAGTAACTATAAATTATTAATAAGACTAAAGATGAAAAATATAAAATATAATAATGTCAAAATATCAGATAGCAATATATGAAGCCTAAAATTCTTCATCTATCCTGGGCTTAGCTCATGGAGGAAGATTGTTGCATGGTTGACATGGTAAGTGCCCACTATCACCTTCCATAGGCCTATCTTTACTTCTCGATTTCGCAATGTTCATTGTAGTCATAAGTGGTAAAACTACGTTTCTTTCCAATGACAATCATATAGTATTTTTCAAGCCATAAGTGGTAAGATAGACAATTTTTTCCACTTTATAATTAGCAAGGTTAAATACTTGTTAGCCTTTAGTTCCTAATTATACAAAGTAGGTCAAACTAATCAAACAATACTAAGAATACATCATGAAAACCAAAAGGCAACATATTTAAGGATTACAATGAATAGCAAGACCAAAGGGGAACAGAACACATGATAAATTCAAAGAAAAAAAAAAACACACACACACACACACATATATAACTAAATAGCAATTTTTAACTTGATTACTAAATCAAATAAAATCTACATAGATCTTGTTATCTTTCAACCCAATTTTACTATGACAAAGAAAAAGAAAGAAAGGAAACTACCCTCAAAGAAAAAAACTATATCTCAATGTGTGATAAAACTTCATAATCATTTGGGCTTTCTATTCCCTTCAGAAGCCATTCAAGGATTGCACCCCAAGATGTTTATTAATATCATTTTATTTCTAGCCCCCTAAACATTACAATAGCCATTTGGTTATGCTTATTCACTTTTATTTTTTTCATTGCTAGAAACATATAGTAGCCACATCCATAAATTTATGATAAATTAGAGGCCTACAAAGAGATATAACCAAACTCACCACTCGTGGGTCATGGCCACTTGATTTACAGACACTTGTCATTGGAAAATCCATAATGTCTCATGACAATGTTACAACATAACATGGAGCATCTATTATATATAATTAAACCACGGTACCTAGTATTTTTAGTTCCACAGTGAGCACAAAAGACATGACATAATCCCATTCAAACACATCGTAGTTGTGTCCATAAAGAAAGGTTACAGAAATAATAGCTCAAAGTACTACTTATTGCAATCGAAATGAAAGAGCATCTCTATAAATAAAACCACCAAAAAATCAAGCAATAAATTTTAGACCAGTATATATCCAAAGCAACTTAATAGAAAATGGAAGAAAATGGTGTACACCTAGGGTGATAATTCTGCCAAGATTTAGTGCATAGAAGCCGTGTCATGAAAACCAAACTTCAAAGTGTGTGCCCTAAGTTGTCAAAGCACTACGGCGATGGAACCCTCAACCTACCTAAATGTTAAGACGAATGACGATGCATTCAAATCCCTTGTGTTTTCTTTCATCGACAAATTGGATGCCAAGTTATATTTTTTTTATTGTTCTGATTCCTTCATTTTTTTTTACTTAGGGCATATCAGTCATTTCACCTATGTCACTTTCAATCCATCATGTTCTTTTTCCTAACCAAACACATAAATGTGAAGGTATTCTTTTCATTACAATGTTATACCAATTGCAATAAAAATAACTGTATTCACTTCCACATTCCTTCTCCCTTTTCTTGATTTACAATTCGGTAAATCAAATGGCCCATAAAATTCATTCAAATTTTACGCATTTACACTTAGAGGCATGGCCTCATACATATATCGTAAGATAGTTCTCTATGCTAAAATTTATATACATAGAATAGTTATTACAATTACTTTTATTATCATGTTTTCAACAAAGAAAACTATGATTTTTCTTTGATCACCAAAATTGTTTCTTTCACTTAGCCAGGTGTAAGCGAACTAGATAATCTCATCTCGTTTCAAATTACATTATATTAATAACAAAGCAATTCATGAAATATGGAACTAGTAACTTCTCAACTTTGTTGTATGAAATTTCATGTTTTATTTTTGATATCCATACTATCAATCATACGATGCCTCATAACTATTTTGCCCATAATTTGATCATAACATCAAATTTATACAAAACCAAAATTGTAATTAAATAGTGTACCTTTAAGACCTAAACATGCCATATTTGAGACGAGAACTTTCTTCTTAAACCCATTGAATAATACTTGCATCAACATTATTTATGAAGATGCCATCCATTAGATATGGAAGTTTGCCTTTGTGAAATTGAAGAGTGAGTCCTTATATTCATGAATCAAATAAGTCCGTGATGCTTTAATAGAACATGTATTGCTCTAATATCGAATTTGTTAGATGGAAACAAACTACCACAGAAAAGATGCATATGATTTCAAAGCTCATACCTCTATCCAGAAAGATGCAAATAATGCCATCAAACTTCCTTGTCATATTAATACAAGTAAGACATGACAATAGTATAATTATAATATCCTATATCTTAGGAATTGGAATGCGCATGGAATTGATTTAATGTGTTTGACTAAAATGACTTCCAGATTTAGATGTAAAATTGCCCAATTAGCCATCTTTTCTTATTAGAATGAAACTTTGGAATTGAAGGTAATAAGAACTCACCATAAAAAAATTTCAAGGATAAGGTGTAAAGAAAAATGTAATTGAAGCCACTTCTCAGAGCAAATGGCTTCTCTGCATATACCAGAGATGAGCACCAAAACCTGCTCCTCAAATTTGAGTCATCGTCGCGATCCATTGTCCCTGAATATACCAGATCATCTTAGTTAAATGGTGCATTGTATGCCGCTAAACCCATTTGAGCCGTCCATGTGTGTTGATCTTATCTGTCCATCACCGAATCACAATTGAATGAAATGCACAACCCCTACTCACAGTCATCCTCACCTCTCTGCAACCATGATGTTGGAAAAGGCCTTGTCTTCCCAACGTGGTACCATTCACAGCAACGACAAAGACCAAGAAATGCCTTTTTCCATGTCATCAAGAGGGCTTCCAATTACCTCACATGAATCAGTTCTACTGCCTACTGGGCTTGTGCCCTTGCGTTGTTTCTTCCAATTACCAGCCCTGTGTCTCGTGCTGGCTTCTTTGGGTTCGACGATCTTGAATCAAATTTTGGAGTCCTTGGCGTGCCCTGATGTAAGTGTCTCTATGCATCTGATCTGATCTGTTTAGTTTGGCACTGCTGAATGTTTATTTAAGGTTTGTGTTATTAGACTCTTTGGTTTTCATTTGGATCCAAGAAAACAGTCAGCTTGGAAATTTACTATAAATCGACTTTTAGTTGATTCAATTTAGTATTTTCAGATAATGAGTTATTGAAATTACATCTCTAGCATTTTAATTTGTTGTGATTAGCTCTTTTGGGTTTACAATTCGGCTTTAGCATTATTTTTGGGAGCATTGGACTGTTAAGAGAAGTTTAGGAAAAGTAAATTAAATAAATCCAACACTAGGTGTGCTGTATAATTATAATAGTTATTTAATTATGAGTGTGCTATATAATTACAAGAGTTAAGCAAAATAGAAGCATAGGGAGCATGAAGTATTTGAAGCCATAATACTGAACTGTTATGAATTAGGGGTAGAAAGTAATGAAGTGTATATTTCTTATTAATCCTATATCCTTACTGAAGTTTGTAGTTAAACTTGGTTGTGGATAAATGAAGAGCAAATTCAATTATATTATGAAGATAGAATGCAAGTCATGAAATGACAATTTGATTTCCTTTTGCTTTGAAATAATTAAGTACATACAATTTGATCTTATTGGACACTAGGACAGAGTTCTTGGTAAAGGCAAAATGAAACATGGTAAAACTGTGAAGTGGACATGAAACTGTGATGCTTCTCATATCAAAACCTAATGGCTCTCATGTACATTATTGTCCACCATCTTGAATTGGGATGAGGCTCTTTCATTTATTTTGATCTGTCCAAGCATGATCTATATTGCTAATTATATGTTATTCAATTATGAGTGTGCTATATAATTACAAGAGTTAAGCAAAATAGAAGCTTAGGAAGCATGAAGTAATTGAAGCCATAATACTGAATTGTTCTGAATTAGGGGCAGAAAGTAGTGAAATGTATTGAGACATAAGCTATATTGAACTGTATTGAGATTTCAATGTAATAAACCAAATCCATTTACAAAGCTAAGTTACATGACATTCAAAAATAGCTATTGCATTGTCTCTAGGCAGTGAAAAACTTGAAGACAAAATGTTATGCTGAAATTGCTATAGCTTGAAACATCTGAAGCAAGAAGTCTAAATTGGAATTTCATTGTAGTGCAAAAATACTGGTCATGTAGCTGCTGATTTCTTAAACCTTTCTACAAAGGCTTGTCACTTTGTTGGTTGTAGCCTAGAGTTGTGAGCAAGAGTTCAATGTGATATGTTTCAGTTTGAGTTGTAAGCAAAAGTTCAATATATATAAATAGGGTTATTTTAATAAAATTGCATATTTTTTTATTTCCATCTTTTAGTGTGGTTTTTATTATTTATACCATGTGAGACTCATGCATATCAATGAAAAACTATAAAGCTAAAAGGCTACATAAATGTAAATTGTTCAAAGCAATAACATACCAATCCTACTTATTATTAATATGTGTAGAAGTAAAATTGAGAAAATATAAGTAAAATACAAGAAAGAATTTTTCAATATGCAAACTGAAATTTAAACAAAACAGAAGTATCATATGAAGTAATAAATTGCAAACAACATGCAAGGACTATTTAATATCACCAAAAAGGGAAGGAAAAAGTAATATGCATTCATGGAAAACTTTCAAGATATAGGCAATCATCAATAATATACTTTTTCTTGTAAAAACACAAAATCAACAAGTGTGGTTTTTATTATTTGTACCATGTAAGACATCTCGACTAAACTCCAATGTGTCAAAGGACGGCATAGGAACATCAAATGAGGCCTACACATTACAAGAACTGTGAACACCCTATTTTGTCCTTAAAAAAAACTTCAAAAATAATAACAAAATCAAATTAGCAAAAAAAATTGAACAAATCAAAAATTGAAAATTAAATTAAAAAAAAGAAAAAAAAAAGAAAAAAAATGATTTAAAATTAAAAGCCCAATTACTTTGTTTGTCAGCTCAAACCCATCAATCTTATATCTCACCGAAAAAAAAAACTTTCAGACTCAAAAAGAAAAAAAAGAAAAGAAGAAGAGCAAGTTACCAACTTTAGTCTAATTTGCTCAAACCCATCCCTTTGGCCCAATACTCAAAAAAATCAAAAGCCTAACAACATCTAACATAAAAAAAAAAAAATCTAACAAATCTATATTGCTAATGGGCCTGCTTAATCCAAAACCAAATCCACTTTCATCGAACCCTACCCATATCTTTGGCCCAGGTCTTTCTCTGGTAGCCTCACACTCATGCACGACTCCACAGACAACACTGAGCACAGATACAGGGACGGACTGAAACACAAAAAGGAAAAAGCAGCAGGGTATCCAAGGAGGCATTGAACATTGACCTTCCTTCTCGTCTATTCCACGATTAAAGGTAGAGAAACAAAAACAGAAAAGAGAAAGAGGGACGCGAATCAAGGAAGGAGAGGAGATGACAGAGGGCCGAAAGGGGCGGATTGAGTGAACCGAAAGAGAAAAGGTGAAAGAAAGGGGCTGAGACAGAAGGAAGTAGAGAAGAAGATCGGGAGAGAGGATTTAGATTTGAAACAGAGGAAAAACAGAAAGGAGATTCGGGAGAAGGGAATTAAAGGAACTAGGAGTGAAGGCAGAGATTGAGAAGGGAGTGCAGAAGAGGAGCCGGTCCTTCTCTTCAAAATCCCTGCAGGTAAGCCGTGATTTCTAGTCATTTTCTTTACCAAGGAAATCCCTCTGTAATGGTTGATGGTCTGAGATGAGAAGAGTTCTGTATATATCCTAAGACATGCCCAGTTGGTGCTCGATGAAATGTTTGATAGAAAATCTAAGTTGGATTTTAGTGTTCAATCATGATCCCTGATCCAGCAGAGTCCAATTGAGTTGTAATATGTTTGCTTTAATTTTCCCTTGCCATGTTTTCATGATGAATGTATACATGTTGCAGAATTAAAGTTTGCATGAATATATCTGTTTCTCAAGGTCACTTAGTGTGTATCTGGGATTGATAGGAATCATAGCATCATCAGGAATATTTGGACTTAGATGAACATAGTTTGCTACGAATTGATAGTCTGGATCCTATTTATTTATCAATTTTTTTTTTAGGATTTTTGACTGCTGATTCTGACTTGCCTAGGCTAATATGTTCAAAACTGAGTTAATGCTCATGGTGTTAAAAAAAAAAATTGTCTCTAATATGAATTTGATCTCTATCTTTGTTTATAATCTTACTTCTTGCATTGTGTCATTGGTCAAGAAATTTCAATCCCACATGCTTTGCTAATGCGTTCTATGGGAGTTTTGTCTCGCATGAAAATTTGAGCTTAAACTTCCATGAATGAATTTCGAATTTCTTACTCTGTTGTTTGCCTACTGAGGTCTTGATTGGTGCATGGGAAATTTGCTAAGACTATTTGACTTGTTTGTTTGCATCTTGTCGGCTCTGTTCTTTACATGCAATTGGTCCTGCTTTTGGCCTACATAATTACTCTGAAGCATGTACATGAAAGCTTAAGTTCCATTTCATGGATAGGTTAATTTTTTTGGACTAGTACATTGTCTTTTATGTTGTCCGTGGTGGTGAATTCTTATATATCATTGAGAATGGTGTTCGTTGATTTATTTTAAAAAAAAAAGCTTCATCTTTTTATTGCAATTTCATTGTGAAATTTAATTGGGTCTACTGTTCATGGTCTTTAATAAACTTTCAATTATACTCATATTATTTTACTGTTTCGCTATTATTCCTCATGGCTCAATTGAGCTTGACTCTTCATTATCTATATCTAAAAGTCCCATTAAAAGCTAAGATTAATTCAAATGATATCTCTTCTCTAATGCTGGCTCATTTTTTGTGTAACATGCAGAGTAATATATGGAATATGACCAGCCTGGGGAGTCACCCATCAATTCAATCAAGGGAGTGAGGAGGTGAAGCCATGCGTGAGGCCTGACTAGAAAGCATAGCGGAGATAATTAGTTTGAGCTCATTTTTCTACACTTGAAATGTAATAAAACATATTATTTGGCTGGTTGGACACAAGCACGCATGAAAAGGAAAACGTTGCAAGTTTATAGATACTTATGTTTCAATTTTATCTTATTGTTATCCTTTTTTCTTAGAGTCGTCGTGTGAGATTTTTTATCTCCTCAGGCACATAAGAACGGATCTAAGGATCATGTGAAGCAATAAGCTTCCTTGATATCCATTTCATACCAAATTTACATTCTAGCATGTTTTGTATTCCAATGGCCCACATCAAGTTAATCTTGGTTTCAAAAAAAGCATGATAAAGGAAAAACAAAAAAAAGAGCAAAGAAGTGAAATGAATTATGCCTTTTATGAATTAATATTTCATTTGTTTGGAAAAGTCAAAAGCCTTTTCTATTCTCATTCTCTTTTCATCAAAAGTTAGTTGAAATATAAAAAAGGGTTTATTTTCAGAAAATAAAAAAAGCACAAAAACTAAATGAAACAAAAACAAAACAAAACAATCAAAACAAAAACAAAAACAAAAATTAAAAAAAAAATTTAAAGAAAGACATTTGTAAATTTTTTTAGGTAAAAATGTCATTTCAAGGATTAAAATAAAAAAAAAAAGAAGAAAGAAAAAAAACCTTTTGTTTATTTAAATAAAAATATCAAAACCTAAAAAAAAAAGACTACAAAATGAAAATGCAAAAATGCAAAAAAAAAAAAATGATAACTAAAAATATATCACAAGAATGTAATAATAGAAAATATTAGAGAAAAGATTAAAATGGGAGAGAGTAAAGAAATGGAATTAATCTAGTCTTTGCAAATTAAAATATAAAAAATCAACTTTAAAATCATTTTGGTTGCAATAGTCTAAATGATTTTCATATTCTTTCTCTTTTCACCCAAACATTAAAATAAAAAATAAACAAACAACAAAACTCCAAAAGGAAGAGAACAATAACAACAATAACAAAAAGAGAATACAAAAGTGAATTCCTTTTTCAATCTTTTAAAATTTTCTCAAACCCTCTTTTAAAATAAAATAAAAAACTAGAAAACAAAAAAAAATAAAAAACAAGAAAAAGGAAATGTCAAAAATGAATAAAAACTAAAAATGAGAGAAGAGTAAAAGAAGTACAATTAACTTCATTTTTAGCAAATTAAAACATATCAATCAATTCCAAGTTCGTTTGATTTGCTAGAGGTAAAAGTAATTTTCATTTTGATTCTCTTCACACCAAAAACAAAACAAAACAAAACAAAACAAAAACAAACCAAAAGACAATTTGTATTCGAACTATGTAGACTTTGATCCCTCTGAAGAGTACGTAGGGCCTAGGTTCTCATCCTAAGTCAAGTCCGCCCTTGTAAATAAAGTTTTCTTTTCAAATTTTTTTCCCTTTATTTTGTTTTTCTAAATTTCTTTCTTTCTTTTTTTTACTTTCAATTTTTTTTACTTTATTTTTATTTCTTATTTTGCATGTAATTTGTTAGGAGAATTAAAATAGACTAAAGGCTCTAGTAATTTTGCACAACTGACTTACGATAACCATTCTTAGTAACGGGTGTAGTGGGGTGCCTAATACCTTCCCCACTCACAATCGACTCCCGAATCCATTTTCTGGTTCGTAGACTATTTTTCTTATTTTTTAAATAAAAAGGCTTTTTTAAAGTTTTACCTTTTAAAAAATAAAATTTTGGTGGTGACTTTACTATTTTTAATTTTGATTTCAATTTGGCGCCACGCAGTCACATTTTCAAGTGGGACAAGAACACTAATTAAAATATAAATACTAAATATATAGCAATACCATATAAGAAAAAAATAATTATTATTTTTATCATTAACATCTCAGTATACGTAAGTTCACTCTCATATGTTTGAGGACAATCTGAAGGTGCTGAGGAAGAAACTCCATGTTGCATGTCATTATCTTGAAAGAGAAAATCAACATTAACACTTCTTAATCACAAACCACTCTTTTTCAACATATTGCATTACATTATCTATACCATAGATTGGTGATGCTACGATGCTCCAAGCATGGAAACTGTTCGTGCTCTTTTTTTCTTTAGTTGACGTTAAAAACAACTCTTCAATCTGTTCTTCCTCCTAATACCATATCTCTTCTTGAATCCTATACTTGGTGCAATACCTTCCATTAGCAGTGCTGTGGAAGCATCACCATTGTTGTGTGGACCCTGTTGCCTTGATCGAAGCTCTATGACTTGCTTTCTCAATTCTAAGACACCTTTGTGCACCAACAAGAATGTCTCTTCACAATCGGATACCTCAGTCGTTAACCTTATAAGTATGGGACAGAGTTGTTTGTACCGGTGTGTGCTTTGCAACTTAGGATCTACTTCAACCTCCTTTTCCTTAATATCATATATTATACCACTTCGTGCCTCTCTTGTCCACTTATTTAGAATATATTGATCAGGAAGTTTTTTCATATTGAGCACATCATATACCTTTAAAGTATGGCAGCATAATATTCCCCAAGTTTCAAACTTATGACAATTGCATGTAATTGACCTAAATGTAAGATGATATCGAACCCTCCATTCTCCCTATTCATCCTCCATACCAACAACATATTCAAATATTGATTGACTTTCAATTCTGTGTCTTATGCAAGCAGCAACATGTAGATCCCATTCATGTTGGAACAAGTCAAAAATAGGAGGTGTGTAAATTTGAGCTAATTGTTGTAACATGGGCGAATGCTGGACGATCAATCTTGGTAACTTGTGTCGTGACTCAAAATCTCGTTGTAACTCATTATACCTTGTATTCTCAACAACTCGATTGAATTGTGTGAAGAATTGATTAATGTCCAAGTTAGGTTTTGTACATCTCTTAATGTTGGCATTCACACCTTCACTAAGCTGTGTGCTACGTATGCCAAGTGTTAAAGCATTCTTTATATAACACTATGCCCATTTCTCTTTTATCTTATATACATGCTTCAACCATGTGTTTTCATGCACATTATAATCAGATGGTAAGCAGTTCCATGCTATTTCAAACTGCGTTCAAACATGCACTTCTTGAAATCCCTCTTAAAGCTTGATCTGTCCTTCATCAAGTTTGTAACAACCGGGAAAAAGAAAAAAAAAGGAAAAGAAAGGAAGTAGAAAACTGAAAATTTTTGAAATTCAGAATTCTTGCTAAGTCTTCTTGCAATAGCGAGAAATGGTCTCGCTGTCGCGAGAATGTCTTCTCGCAATAACGAACGTGATTCTAGCTATAGCGAGTGCGGGCAGTAGTCCATACAGAAACCAGGGGGCAGCTCACTGTAGCGTATGCCATAGCGAAAGTGAGGTCTGGAACTAACGCGAGTTCGCCATAGCGAAGGTCAAATCTCACCATAGCGAAGGGAACTGATACGAGCTCGCCGTAACGAAGGTTACACCTCGCCATAGACTAGATAACACGAACTCGCTATAGCGAAGGTTAATTTTCACCGTAGTAAGGGTCAGTCCGGAAGAGAGTAAAAGGTGAGAAATTTATAACATTACACGATCCAACTCATTCTTTCTCTCATTTTTGCCATAGACTTCGACCCAAGGAGAGAAAAAGGCGTGGAGAGTGAGAGAAATCAAGAGAAGGAGGAAGAGCAAAGGAAAGGTAAGCAAGTTCCTCCCATTTCTCCTTAAAATCTGGTTTTCCTCTCCTTGCCCTCTCTTTCTACGATTTTGTTTGTGAGATTAGTGGGGTTTTGAGCATGGATCAAAAGAGGGAAATGTGAAAAATGCCCTAGAACCTCTTTGTTTCCCTTGAGTATAATGATTTTACTTCCATGGGAACTTGAGAGAGAGGAAGAGTTGATGGCATTCTAGAGAGAGAGAGAGAACCCCTAGGTTCTGGTATGTTAGAAGGTTTGCTCTAAAGATTATATTCTAAGAGAGTAATTCCTTATTCTTGATTGTGCCTAGGCTCAAGTGAGGCACCTTCATCAAGGTGTGAGTGTGAACTTAAGAAGGGAGAAGAGAAATTGAAAGGGAAGGCTTGTGTTGGCTTTGGCTTATAAGGTAGCTCTCTTTCCACTTTTTCTTGTTGCATTCTTGGATGTAATAGTCATTGTATGTTTATGTATATGCTTGTTATGTGAAATATGCCATATGCTATTGCTTTGATGCATTGATGCCAATATGCTTGTGTGTTGAATTGTGAGAATTGCTCGGGTGAGGTAGTGCCGAAAGTCCCTTGAGATGGGTGAGGTAAAGCCAAAAGTCCCTTGAGATGGGTGAGATAAGGCTAAAAGTCTCATAACCGAGTGAGGCCAAGTCAAAAGTCCTTAAACTCGGGTGAGACCATCCAAAAGTCCCGAAACTCCGGTGAGGCTAGACCAAAAGTCCCTGGAGCCTATTTTTGGCATTGTTGTGATTTCCATAGCATGTACAACGTATGTTGGATGTTTGAGAATGACTAAATGTTTATTCACATGCTTTGACTTGTTATATGCCTTGATTGTTCACTTGAATGAGTGCATGAGCTACTGAGATTCCCTGAATCTCACCCCTTCCCCTCCCAACTTAATATGCTAGGTGGAACTCAAGGAGAAGCAAGTGCACACCAAGGAACCTAGATGCATGTGTAGCTAGAAGTTAGCTTTATTTTAGATATTTTGTTGTAAAGTGGTGCCAAATGAATATGCACCCACTATTTTTGAGATGTAACTATTGTAGCAAGTGTATATGTATGAAAAGATGATGTATAAACTATGTTGATAGTCAAATCAATGGAAATGAGGGTTTTGCCCCTTTTGTTGAATGAATGCAATAGTGTATTTTTTGCCGTAGTATAGTGAATTTAGAATGTATGATGATTTGGACCATATGGACATGTTATATAAACTATTTTTATGCTTTTAAACTTGTCCACGAGTGGCTAGAATGTGTGAGAGGCCATATGGACCCATTTTGGACCTTTCGGGTGCCAAAACCAGTATTTTTGAGAGCTCCGTCAAAGTATGACCGGATGAGCTCCTCTTGCTATGAAATTTGGCATACCTCTAGAGTTTGTAGAGAGCTTCTTGAAAAGCTAAAGTGGGTAATATTCGGAGGTTTAGAGAATATCTGGTGAATTGTTGAATTTGGAAAAAGTTAATGGATTGGTCATGCACTATTCCTATAGGTCAGAAATGAAATCCATGTTATATATAGACCAAACGGTGGCCAACTGTCATGAACTTTTATACACATAAATTAGGCAACCACAGTGACCTATACCAACTGGAATCACCTAAATCGGAGGTCTGTAGAGAGAGAATGAACCTTCTAAAGTTCTGTATTAGCATCAGGGAGCTCACCCGACCTCCATGACTGTTCCATCGGTTTTCAGGGTCTAGGGGCTACTGAACTTATTTTTTTCCTCTAGTAGACATCCGTAGCTTTCCCAATTGGTATAGTGTGCCCAGATTAGATTTTTGTGGATTTAATTATGAATTTTCGAAGTTCATGACAGTAAGCTACACCAGAAACAGTGACGGCTAGACCTCCTTCCCATTTTCGATGTCAAACATGGTCCAAACTCAGAGATTTCGATTGGAAATTATTTTTATCGTAAATTTAACACTTAGAGCTTTATAGAAACCTACAGTTTACTAGATTTCCATTTTTCTAGAATTAGTTATGATTTTCCAAAGTTAGAGCCAAAATATGACTTTTGGGCACAAGTGAGAAAAGTGCATTTTTCTGATTTTTGGCTCCATACCCGTGGCTTATGGCTTGTTTTATGCTATGTATGAGTTGTATAAGTGGAGTGTGAGTAGAGAATGTGAGTGATGGGTTCACAGGACCCACGGGGCAGATAATGAGTGTATGAAACCCCGTTACATAACGTGAAAATGCCATGGATTGGTATGGGTTCTTTGGAAATCATGTGAAATCAAGCCCAGTGAGAGGCTAGATAGCGGTAGTAGATTAAGGTGTTACAAAGTTTCCAAGATGTGTGCCACCATTTTGTATTAAGTACCATGTGCATAAACCATGCTTTGCATCTGGAACCACCTCACACAAGGCTCTTGCCATAGCTGCATCATGATCAGTAAAAATTATTTGAGTTCTTTTCTGATTATGTGCCTCTAAGAAGGTCTTAAGTAACCACTTAAATGATTCTGTGGTTTCGTCATAAAGTAAAGTTGCCCTAAAAATGATAACACCTCTATAGTAATTAAAACTTGAAAATATCACAAGTGATTTATGATCACGATTAGTATTGTATATTGTGTCAAGAGACACCACATCACCGAAAAAAGCGTAATCAATCAACATTCGTGCATCAGCCCAAAAGACTTTGGTTATTTGTTCATCTATATCCATATAATAGGCATGATAAAATGGTGGATTTTCAGACGCCTGTTGTGTGAAATATCGCAACAAACAACCAGCTTCTCCATACATCATGCTCCTCTGCCTCTTTGAATTAAGATAGTTTTTTTTGCATCCAAATAGGTATACCCTAGATTGGCTCTTCCACCAGCATGCAAACTCATCAACTTTTGTTGAAGCCCTGAATCTTCTGCCAAATCAATCTCATAAACTTGAACTTCGGTCACTTTTCGTTGTGAAGTCATCATGTGAATTGTTTTTGGAGGATGAAGCGGGTGATTATGTTCCTCAACAAAGTCATTAACTTTATATTTTTTATTCACTCGTGCAACTGACATTCTTGTTTTACAATTAGTTCTAGTTTCTTGTCAAGGTTTGGCAGTCTTAAAATCCCTTTTGTCTGGTCTTCGTAAACCCTCTTTACAACAAACATATCTATACGAGTATATAAAGCTATCTTTTTTACTCTTAGTATAATTATGTTTTCTTGCTCCAAATCCTTTTCTCCCACCATAATCAACCTGAAATTGCCATGCTTCTTTTAAACTGGCAAATTCTAAATCGAGTCTAGGAATCAAATCAACCTCCATGGATAAATATACAGTACCTGAAAAAAAAAATTGGACCAAATTAATTTTGCTTCTAAAATCTTTTCAAAAATAATATAAGTTCACATTCACCATTAATATAAAAAATAATATTCATTAATAGCCCTTAGTTACATTATTCTAATTATCCTAAACTTTGTTAAGCTTTACTAGTTAACAAGTATGCAACAAGGAATTTATTTAAAAAATTAGTGCCTAAAAAATATAGAACTTATCTATACAACTATTCAAATGTTTAATTATTTAGGACATTAAACAAATTCTCAAAAGTCGAAATCGATATACCTAATATTTGAATCATTCTACTCTTATCATTAGAACATTATACATTCAAATCATTCTACTCTTATCAAAACAGTATACAAATACTCAGAAGTTGAAAGCCATATACATAATATTCGAATAGTGACATCGTAAAGAAGAATCCACTTTAGTTACATTATTTTAATCTCATATACATAATATACATAATGCAAATCCCCTTTGGTTATATAATATACATTAGTATAATTTTCTTTTAAAAAAATTTACCAAAGCTTCAGGATTCACGGACAGTAGATACATATGGAGTAACTCTTCATGTTTGCTGAACCTGCTTTTGCTTCACATTCGTTGGGCTTGCTTTATGTTTGTTTCAAAAAACACTATGGAACAGGACAAACTAAAGGCGTGTGAGTGCGTTTCATTTTGAGCGAGTTGTCTCTTTTTTAATCCAATGCGTGCTGCCTCTGACATGTGGACGGCTCCTTGCTCCTTAGTGGCATACAATGCACCGTTCAACTAAAACAACATGGCACATTCAGGGACGATGGATCGCGATGACGGCACGGATTTAAGGAGCAGGTTTTGGTGCTCATCTCTGCTATATGCAAAGAATCCATTTGCCTTCTCAGAGCATACAGATAGTTGTACAAAGAAAGGTGCTGGCCTCTAGTTTGGGAGTCATAGCACCCACAACAAAGGATTCAATCCCCTCCCCTACATCATTATTGACATATTGGTTTTCCAATTTTGAAAAAAAAAAAAAAATTACAGAAAGATAACATTAGCGAGAGTACCTTTGGTTTATAGAATTCGTATTTTAATATTGGATATTGAAACTAACAATTAATTTAGGAAAAATTATAGTTTAAGATCATGAATTAAAAATATCTATATTAAAAGATTTTAAATTTTAAAATATTTAAGGACAAAAAATTTAAACTAAATAAAAAATTATAGTTTATAACCTTAAGCTAAAATTTTTTGTCTTTGAAATCATTTAAAATAATTTTAAATTTTAATATCTTTTAATATAAATATCTTCAATTTAAAATTTGCAACTATAATTTTGCTATTAATTTATCGCCAATTATTATCACGTGCATATCGATAATCTTTATCTTTTTTATTTTTTGAGATGCAAATATCTCATTTTTCATTAGGAATTACTTTTTAAAATTATTAGAAATGCAACAAAAGAGAATTGGGAAAATAGGCTTTGAGGGATGAAAAAAATACTATTTTATGATTACCTGTATACTAAAGAATTACAAACTTTACTCTTTCAAGATACAATAAAATCTTTTAAAATCCTATCAATTTGTTAATACTTATATTATAAAAATGAAAAAATATACATATCCTAAATAGTCATTTATAGCAGTTATCTCTTTTCATTCAAGAGACATTAGTTTAGAGTAAATTTAAAATTCAAACAATAAAACTGTCATAATATACCCAAGGCCAAGTCACACATATATATATATATATATATCAATCATTTTATTTTGCTCATCTCTTGACATTGGAAATTGAAATGGACAAATAATTTAAAAAATCATAGTTTAACACCTCAAATAAAAAAAATATTTATACTAAAAGATTTTAAATTTTAAAATTATTCTAAAAAACTAAAGATAAAAAATTTAAACAATATAAAAAATTATAATTTAAAACCTAAAATTAAAAGTTCTTATCTTTAAATCTTTCAAAATAATTTTAAAATTTATGATCCTTCAATATAAATATTTTCAACTTAAAATCCTCAATTATAATTTTTTCATCAATTTATGGCCTATTATTATCACATGCATATTGAAAATCTTTATCTCTTTGATTTGTTGAGATGCAGATATCTGACTTTTCATTGGGAATTACTTTTTGAAATTATTGGAAATATAATAAAAGAGAATTGAAAAAATAGATTGAGACGTAAATAAACACTATCTTTAAAAAATAATTGCTCATAAATTGGAAAATTACAAAGCAATACTCCTGCAAAATACAACAAAATATTTTGAAATTCTATTAATTCCTTAGCATTTCTATTATGAAAAATGAAAATATACACACTCTAAATAATCACTTATAACAGTTATCTCTTATTCAAAAGACATGTTATTTTAATTTTAATTTAAAATTCAAATAATAAGATTGTCAATGTATACCAATATGATTTTTATAACAAATCCAATGCCCAAGCAAGATAAATAAATACACACACACACAAACACACACACACACACACATATATATATTATTTGGACATATTCGATGAGCCATTTTTATATACATTTAACGAACTCATTTCCTTTCCCATGTGAGATTTCAAATCTCACATAATGTTACAAACTACCACGACACAAGAAGTGATAGGCCAAGAATTAATGCAGAGAATTGATATCCTCCTTGCCAAGAGAAGAAAGTTGATATCCAGGTAGCCACTATCAATACCAACGGTTTTGGCGCCTAGCAATGGCGATCCAAGGAATTATAAGGTTTTTGGAGCACTTCCAAGCTCGTGATAGTGAAATTCTCCTCGTAATAGCTCCCAGATCTAGCACCACTTAGCTTAAGGCTGAAGAATACCCAATTCACATCAAAACAATTTTATCTTAACCTTTAAGGCGGTGGCTAAAATGTGCAAGCTTGACTATGAGCTGAGAACAATTAGACTAAGAACAGTATTAACAGAAGGCAATTATGACAGCAAAAATGTTACAATTTCAAACTTAATCAGTATATTGAGTAACCAAAACACAATCAGTTGAGTGCAAAGTCAGTTAACTATAAAGAGCAATTAAACCTAGAATTTGTTGTTGGTATTATTTTAGAAGGATTAGGATTTACTATTTCAGATGCCTGTAAATAAAGCTTTAAAATAATAAAACAGTTACCCATTTCATTATAGATAAATTGACGTATTTTGAAAATTTATAATTGTTCTTGTTCTTCCCATGGACCCTTCTGGTATTATGTTTCGAAGTATTGGTTAGCAAGCTTGGAAAGGCCTGAGAAAATGGTGTTTTTGAAGTATAAGGATTTGAAGGATCAGCCTGTTGCCACTTTGAAAACACTTGCTCACTTCATAAACTGCTCTTTTTCCTAAAGGTGTTCATGGGCTAAGCTTCAGGCTACGAGCAGGGTTTTAACCTAACTTGATGTCTAACCCAATTTTAAATAAACTTTAAAAATGAAACCCATTGCCCGATTCTAGTCCAACTTGGCCTGATTTAATACCAAACAAGATCGAGTCAATATTAGGTGACTCAATATTTTTTTAACTTATTATTAAAATTATAAAATGACTTAAAAAAAATTTATATAAATTCTTATAAAAATTTTAAAATTTTGATACAAATTTTTATGAAAAAAACTATTTTCATCACAGTTATTCTATGCAACCTTGTTATCAGATACTAGATAGAACACAAGAAATTCCTATGCCTTATGTTCAAATATAGGTTCTTAAAAGCAAGTACCATAAACCAATCTGAGTTATTGCTAACCAATATATCCCTTAAGATAAGTCCAAATTTATTATTAAAATTATAAAATAACATTTAAAAAAAAATTTATATAAATTTTTATAAAATTATATTTTATCTTTAAAAAAAATTAAAATTTCAATATAAATCCTTATAAATAATAATTTTTAAATTTTATTTATATTTTTTTGGATCAAACTGAGCCGATATAGCCCTTAAAGTTAGCCCGACCCGATTTTATAACCCAGTCCGATCTTAAGGTTTTTAAAAAAAATTTTGGGCCAACCCCACTGGGTCTGGAGGCCCAATAGACACCCCCACTTTTTCCTCAAAGGAAGAGGTTAATGGAGTCACAGATGATATCCTGAGGCTGTATTGTCCTGGGAATCCGAGTAATTTGAAGGTGAATCAGGAGGGAGAGATAACCGTTGGGATAAAAAGCGCTGCGTTTTTCCAGCGAGGTGAGGTGGGTGATTGGGTTTATCATCTCACGCCTGAAATGAGCAAGAAGCTAGACTCCATTAATGAACACAGATTGGGTTCTCATGGGTTAAAGCTTTAGGTTAGTTATACGCTAAAAAATTCTTAGATAGATCTTGTCTATTAAAAATTGACAAAGTTAATCATGCATGAAAAGCTATATACACATATTAGACACATTTATATACATAATCATAATCGTCTTAGTCTATTAATATTTTATAGTTTGGACCTACCTAATAATTTTTCCAAAGCTGCGTACATTTGCAGTTATTGTTTTGTGTACTTATAATAATATTTCTGCGTGTTGAATATTGAAGTGATTTAGAATCAACGGCACTGCACCGAATACCATTCATTGCCTTTGAATTGGATCCTGCTAGTGTAACCTAAATCCTAATGGATAAGAACGGTCCATTGTTAAAAGAATTTTGTTTATTCTTTTGTAGCCCCTATACCTCTCTCTCTCTCTCTCTATATATATATATCCAATGTTCTACTCGTTTTATATATATAATTTTGCAATAAATAAATTAATAGCGGCGTGTGTAAAATGAATAAAATATTAAAATTCATCCAACCCACCTAATAATTTTTCCAAAGCTAATACATTTTCCATTATTGTTGTTTGCGTACTTGTAATATTTCTATGTGCAAAATAATGAAGTGATTTAGAATCGTGATTATTGAATACCATTCATGCCCTGTGAATTGGATTCTGCAAGTGTAACCTAAATTTCAATGAATAAGAACTATCTAAGAATGTTGTTTGATTTGTTTCTAGTTTAACTTCCTTATACCTCTAAGATATATATCATATCTTCTACTCCTTTTACATACCAAACTAATCTTCCCTTTAAAGCAGATTTTGTCAATTTGGTGAACTTCCAAATCTTAGAAGTAGACAGATGTGTTTTAATACTTAATAGCATCATCATAAAATATTTAAGAAATTGCTTCTACCTTTTTTCCAAGACCCAACATTCACTTAATAACTAAAGCTTGAGTTAAAACGATCTTTGACATGAGATCAAAACTTCTATAATCAAGTGACCCGTGCTTTGCACTTCAAGCCTAAAAGATTTGTAAGAGGAAACGTGTTAAAAATAATAATCAAATTATTCATAGACCTTCTCAGTAATACAATTCACAATAATGAGTAAAAAGTAGCTAAGGTGCCCCAACCAACCCAGTATCGCTCAGCCAAGGACAAACCCGCAACTATTCATCAATTTTGGCATATGCCTCTCTCCATGTCCTATTTTTGAGCCGACCACTGACAGTTAGGCAGATAGTAGTGTAACAGTCATACATTCTTAATGCCATTTCTACTTTGCTTACACAAAATAATACTTCACAGATAAAAGGAAGATATGGTTAAATTAATGGATTGTCCGGAAAACACTACCAGAATGTTGTACCAACTATCAAGGACTTGCACAAAATAATACTTCACAGATAAAAATCAGATATGGTTAAATTAATGGCAACTGGAAACGCTCACGTGATTGACTTTATGTCAAAGCATTCTTTGAGATCAAAGAAAATCCAGATCTAACTAATTGTATGCGACCTTCAAAAGCTAATTTTTACATACCATATTCCCCGAAAATTAGCTGCAATTTCCATAGTTGATGATCATGATAAGCTCATACAAAATTTAGCCAAAATTGATCCACGCAGAGACATTAAACTTCACTACCCTCCAATAGACTATTCGCTCACCTATACAGAGCTGAGAAAGGGTTGCAATGTATAACTTAAGATAGAAGCAGAATACCTCATAGTTCAATATCTGGCACTCCCACTAAGAAAGAACTTGGATCATTAGATCCAAGAAGTGGATTATACTCCGATCCCCTCACATGAACACTAAAGCAAGCTGCAGCAGAAAGAACTCAAAATTAACTTACAAAGCAAAAAGTTAAATATAAGAGAAGACTTTATACAATATTTTCACACTCTATTTCTCTTCATTGTTGGGATGAGGAGAAAGAGCTATCTGACATTGCATTTCCAAAACAAATTAAATTTCACTAATCTCAACATTTTATTGCTATCACACAAGGTTTTAGCATGAATTTTGACTCTTCAGGTAAATACATAAGTACAGCAATGCGCATCACCCAAGCACAAGAGCACGTAGAAATCATTATCACATTTCATTAACTAGGTGACCTAGAAGTCATGCTTCACCAAACTATTATAGTTCTAGGAGCGCCATCAGACTTAGATTTGATATATACAATGGTATTGTCACAACAATACTTCTTTGTCATCAAAGATTAACATTGCCTGCCACTTGTCCACTAGACCAAAAGCAATAGTTAGAGGATGTACTTCGAAAAAAACTAGACTGGAACTATGTGAGAACCAATAGCATTGACTCAAGGAAGGTTCTTAAATCAATGGGAAACCAGGTTGTAAAACACCCTCTTCCCCCAAAGGAATGGAGTACTTTAAAACCTTACCATCATCCTCATCATTCTATAATTTAAAAGATCTTAATTAGAGTTCAAGGAGTTGTGATGAGAGCAATCAATCAATGAGACAGTTGTGACGAGCAATCAATCAATGTAACAGTGAGCATGATCCCAGGATTTTGGTTGATTGATTCAGCCAAGCAGAAATCAGACTTGCTTAACAAGTCATCTTCATCACTTGATAAGATACAATCTAACTCACGCAGGGATGGATTCATGGTTCCTCACCTAGCATGCTCCAAAAAGTATCCACCATGCTGGCCATGCATATATTTTTCATGATGTTATCCACATCCAGGCCATAGAATTTCTCAAAGAGAAAAGGAGACATACAATTTCTTTTCCAATTAGCTCTTTAAATTATTCTATTCGTACCTCCAACTAAGATTCTAAGGCATCTAAGTGTAAAATAGATAAACACTAGTCACAAAAATAGATTTGGAGAAGAGAAACTGCCAACACATTACCATTCTCTATTTTCATGACACTTTGGAGCATTGTATCCATCTTTGTCTTCATGTCAGAACTATCATCCATAATTGGTACTAGCAGGGTAAGCTCCCTGTATATATCACGTACAAATCTGCATATCTTTTCAGCAAATTCAGGCTCACCATCTGATATTCGACCAATTGCCAAACGCATTAGCTCTCCAGTCAAGTCTCCAAGCTGTAAAAGAACAGCGAGTATCTTCCTTGAGGAAGGAAAATGGGGGCATAAATAAATTACATACGTATTGTATCTTCATACCATCAATAGATTATCAAAATATTTATTTAAAAAAAAAAGAAAAAGAAAGAAAGAAAGGCCAATAGAACAAGCACATCTGAAAGAATATGTAGAACTGGATCTTTTGCCTTATTCTTGAATCTTCTCCTCCATTAGTAACTCTACCACCTCTTCATGCAATTTATCTTATTTGTAAATAAATAAATAATACATTTTAATAATAAAAAATTACCCCTAAAATATAGTCAAGGATATTTATCTGCAGAGGCTCAAGAGATGGATCACTGAGTGGCAATAAAGTAGAATTTATCTCATCAAGTTTCAAAAGACTTCCGGTTTTGCAGAAATTGCAGAATGTTGCTGCTTCAATATACTCTTGTACCTGCCAACATCCAACACATGTATTAGGAGAAACTGAGGAACAGTAAGTCCATCCTCAACAAGGAGGGAGATGAAGTATACCCCAGGTGAGTATGCTCTCCTAAGCTTCCAAAAGTCAGTTCCTTGCAATTCTTTGACTAGTCGAGACATGTGTTGATCTGTGACAGCTGCTAAATCCTTTTCTGCTTTCCCAAGAACCTCTACTTTATTATATTTACTCATCCTAATTAATAAATTAGAATACGTCAACGTGAGTAAGAATACTAATATGAGTTCTACACAGATAAAGTTCTAGCATTTCATCTAAAAAGAACAGAGGAGAAAGGGGAGAAAAACAGGTTACCGGTGCACTTGAAATATGACTTTTTTGCTATTCATTGTAACATCACGACTTGCTTTAACCACTCTTTCCCGTTTGTCATTCTACAAAAATAAATTTATCAAGCATTAAAAAAATAGGAAGCAGTGTCAGCCCCTACATCGCCCACAAAAATTTTTCTTAGACTTATAGTTTTCAAAATGTAGTCATGTCGTACATGGATAACTTTACAGAAGATTCATGGCCATTTGTACAACTTGTAACAGTCAGATGAATATTATCAGTGAAGCAAATTTCTCTATAAAGCGGAAGTGTGCTCTAAAGTATCATATGTTGAAATCTAAAACCACTAATGAATCCCTACTCCCACCCAAAAAAAAAAAAAAGGGACGTGGAAGAAGAAGAAGAAGAAGGCAATTGTGGAGTAAAATAAGATTTCAGTTGAGCATTCATGAGAATCCATACTTCCGACATAAACCCCTCCACAACAACAAGTGCTTTAATAAAAGCAAACTGAGAGCAGAAGATTTCAGGTGAGCCTTCATGAGAATCCATACTTCTGACATAAACCCCTCCGCAACATGCAAGTGCTTTAATAACAGCAAGCTGAGAGCAGAAGAATTAAATGATTAAAAGCTCCAAGGTCCTAATATTCCCATTTCCTTTACAAATTACAACCACCAACAGGTCACCAAGCCTCACTTTTGATGCTACTTCCTACCTTGTCAGCAACTCCGAAAGAGGCACGAGATATAATGGCTTCAATAACCAATACTACAACACACTGAAAGGGGCGGCCATGAAAACAAACAAGGATGTTAAATTATCTCTTAACTTAAATGTCCAGAAGAATCAATTCTTAACCAATCCAACCCTTAGATAAAAATGATTTAGATATCGTAATACAAAACATCAAAAAAAGAGTACGTCCTAAGTTTTAGTAGCTTGTCCAGCCCAACCAACTATTCCCTAACTTCCACAACTAAATCGAACAGAAACTAAATGAGAACACCATTAATCATTTCATCCAGTCAGAGCTTTCACAGTCTTCCAATGAAACTAAAAGGTTAAATATGAAAATCTAACACTAGGACATTGTCATTGTTTAAGGGGGTTGCACGAGATAAAAAAGAAGCATTACCAGCTCATTTAGATATTCGGCATATTTGGTAAAAGCATCCTTCGTAGAGGAATCACTGGCCATTGCCCTGGCCCTTTTTGCCGAGCTCTGCAAGTTGGTCCCTGCAACTGCAGAAAACACGGATTTGAAATTGAAATTGAAACTGCTATAATGTCCAGTTGAGTCGTGACTTCTGGGCGCGCGAGCGAAGACAAACATACCAAACTACAGAGCACAGGATGCAAAGAGAGGAAAAGATTGAAGGAAAGAGAAATACTTTGCTGGAGGCGCTGAGATTTGGAAGCCATGAGAGAAATTCTGTGCAGCGAAGAAAAGGAATACAACATCTGTCTGTTGAAGGACAGTTCCACCTACACACTCCACCGCCTTCGCTGGTTTTGACGTGTCAGGATTTGGCTTTAGGATTTTCATAATTATGTGTACTCATATCGTAATTTCTGTGCTATTTTTGTAAGGAAAAATGGAGAATGTTCTCTTCTACAAACTATATTTTTTAAAAAACTAAATTTACATAATTTTTTTATATATTTTACTAAAATTATATAAATATTTTTTATTTTTAAAATATATATTTTTATTTAATTTTAAATTGTGTTACTTAAATAGCCTCCATAAAAAAGTTAGAGAGTAAATAAAAAATATTTGAATCAAAAAATTTAAAATCCAATTAGAGTGTAGCTTAATGTTTTATTTTATAAGATATTTAAATATGTTTTTAAAATAAAAAACAAATTTATATAATTTTAGTAAAACTTAAAAGATATATTTTATTATAAAATAATTTTTTTAAAACTTGTTTAAAAGAATTACTTTTTGTTAATTCATAATTTAACAATCACACTTAAAATTAAGTTTTTAGTTAAATAAAAATTTTCACATTAATACTTTTAAACTTACATTTTTAATGAAATAACCGATCTTAAAATATAGTATCATATTTTTTTAATGAAACTTTTTGGTTGTAAATGCATAAATATTTAAATAAATTGTTTTATTGGGTAAAAAAATTTTTCTGGATTATATCATGAAGAGTTTCCTTCTCTTCTAGCCATCAATTTTTATCAGGATCAACTTCTCTTGCAATCGTCCAAGCAAAGATTTAAGTTAGAATGATTTAACTTTATCGTTCGAATTACTTGGTCGGTAATAACTGGACTTATTATTAATATTTAAAAAAAAAATCACAACTTGGACATGCAAGTTTAGGTCTTAAATACAATACATAATTTAAACCATGTTTAGTGACTTTATATTGGTATTTAATTAATACGATGCATAATTTAACGTACAAAATAATCCAATTAATCAAATCCTTTGTCAGGTTTTGATTTGCTGGTCTTAATAGTTAAGCCAATCTTTTAGTTTTTGATGGTTAGATATTTTTTTTTTTGGGGGGGGGAACTGTGATCGTGATTGCTCAGCCAATCTTTGGCAAAGTAACATATTGGAGAATCTATTGGGCTTTTGGACCTCGATAAGCCCACTATAAAACAAGGCCGAGGCAAGCATGGGCCTAATTAAAGCCCACTTTCTTTGTATTAAGAAAAAGAGTAAATTATATATATCTCCTATAAATTTTATTGAAAAATATACAAATTTTATAGTTATTTTTCAAATATATATAAATATCAAAAAATCACTCTATATTTTAGTTTAATTTTAAAATTTTTAATCAAAATACCCTTATTTAAAGTTTTTTTTTAGTTTAAAAAAATATGTATCTAAGTTAATGAATGATATTTTAGTTAAAAATTTTAAAATTAAATTAAAATATAAGAGAACTTTTTGTTTGAAGAGAATTTTATATACATTTTAAAAATAAAAGAATATATAATTTCAGCAGAACTTTAAAAGAAAATTATCTAATTTACACTTTAAAAAAAAAATGTTCCAGTCATCGCACTTTAACAGTTTGCATCGGCATGCTTGATTATTGTTCATTTCATGTTCCTTTGAGGGGCTAGGGTTGGACAACCGTAGTGCACAGCCCAACATGAGAAGAGTATAGTTTATTTAAATAATTATACATTTATAATAAAATTTAAAATAAAATATTCTCTCTTTTTTCAAAAATATTTTAACTAAAAAGTTCTTTCTTTTATAATAAACACATACACTAATTTCTTCTAAAACTAAAAAACAAGTTACAATTTAGCCTATTTTAAATTTGTGATTATCAGAACCATTTTCCTATTGTTTTGTCATGGCTAAAACCATACGGCCATTATTTTTTCACCAAAATACCTGCATATTAATTATTTATATGATTTTTTTTCTATTTTTAAAGAGAGAATGGGCAATGCACAAAGGCAGCAAGCCCTTTGTAAGAAAATCAGAATGCCATTTTCTTGTTCTTACGCTACAAAAAGCATAGTGCTAATAATTATTAGCTTAGTTACAGATGACTAATAACTATGTTGGTACTATGGGAAAGCCCAAAAAAAAAATTGTTATAATATATATTTTTATAGTAAATAAAATATCGTATAATCAAACTATCTTTGATAGAGTTAAAAAAAGGGCATGTAACTCTTAATTGAATTGATCCATGTGAGATTAATTTTATTTGAGGTACGGACAGCCCATTTGGCTGAGTTGCAGAAAAAAATAGTATCTTGTCATCAATTGTATATAATGTTTAATATATATTTATAATTATTATTTAATAAAATATTATTATTATTTTGTTATTTTTCAAAGTAAGGACGAGAAGATTATTTTTATTCTCAAAATTATATATTTTATTTTTTTAAATAATATTTTTTATTATGTGTATTAAAAGAGTTTTAATATTGTAAAAATCTCTTATCTAATGGGCTGAAATGCGCCCCCTTAAGCCACTCTTTTGTCGATGAATTTTCTTTCATATACAAAAACAACTTGTACTGTGAACTGGGCTGTTATATCTGTCTTCGTAAAGATAAACCACACATGCACCTCAACCATGAAGAAGTATGTTCTGAAAACATATTCTGAACAAAATCCCATGTACTTAACTTCGCAATATAGTCAATTGTTAAGAATAGATTAATGCTATAATCAGAACAGAAAAAAATAAAATTAGAATAAATTTTTTTAATTTTTTTAATATTATATAAATGTTTTCTCTATTTTAAAAAAAATATAAATCTCTTTCAAAACAAAAGTTGTAATATAAGTAAATTACATAAACTTCTCATAAATTTTATTAAAATTACATAGGTTTCTTTTCTATTTTTAAAATACACAAAGATTTATAAGAAATAAAAAATTATTTTATACTTAAATCTAATTTTAATTTTTTTTTACTAAAATATCCTCCATTAACCTAAATACATATTTTTTAAACTAGACAAAATTTTTGGATAGAAAGTATTTTGGTTAAAAAATTAAAGCTAGCCTGAAATATAGAATAACTTTGTTTCAAAAGAGATTTATATATATTTTGAAAATATAAAAAATGTTTATATAATTTTAGCAAAACTTGGATGATATTTGTATAATTTACTTAAAAGTTAGTTTACATTTTAATTTAATTTTACATTTTTTAACCAAAATACCTTTAGTTAAAAATTTTAAAATTAAACTAAAATGTAAGATAAAATTTTATTTAAAAAAAATTATATAATTTTAGCAAAACTCATAAAAATTTGTGTAGTTTAGTCAAAAATACTTTATAAATGAAATCAACCTTTTCCAACAAAAAATGACTGAAGCAGCAATAGGTATTTTCTTTTCTTTTTCCATTTTTGTTATGGGTTTGCCCACTAATTGCCTTTTGGTCAGTAAAACATTGATATCACTAAATTAAATAGGGAGAAAGGCTGCGTATGAAAGCTTCTGTAAGATTTTAAATCCAGCCTACCTTTAAGCCTGCACCTTCGAAGATTAGAGGTAAAAGATTAAGAATAAAAGGCTACATACCTCCTAATTATCTCTCGCAATCACTAAACCACAAAATAAAAAAATTAGCAACAAACTTATTAACTAACAACTACATATAAGATGAACAAAAACATTTAAAGACTTTCATAAAAATGTGACACACCTCCCAGTCCTTTTAGAGAATGTTATCTCTTTAGGCATTTTTTTGTAGACTTAGTATAATTAGATTTACTAATTAATATTTGTCACATATGATTTATGAAAGCCCCACCAAATAAAAGTGATAATTTTTGTATAGGAAAAATAAAAAATATTTGATTAAACTTTAAATCATTTACAAATAATTTTTAAAATTGAAAAATACGTCTCCCAACTTTCACACTTTTAAAACATGTGCTTTTACCTATTTCACTCTTAACACTATTACCTTATATGCCACTTCATTCCCCCAAAACAACTTAAACTAAATATGTTAGAATTTGGGACAAATAAAAGCTTAACACGTCAATCATAATGAAGTATGAAGTGAAATATGAAATAACAACATTAAGGATAAAATAATCAATTTTTTTGAGTGTGAAAGTTGAATGACTTTTTTAAATTTTGAAAGTTCAAATAGTTAATTGTTTATAAATGAATTTTTTTTTTAAGGTCTTTCTTGTTCACTTCACTCATTTATAAATAAAGTATATAGATGGCAGGGAAAGTTGAGTACAAATTAAAAAAAAAAACCAAAAATATCCTAAATAGAGTGTTGTTGGAGATCTGAAAAGATAAGTCATCGAGTTTTCAAAAAAAATTTAAAGTCAAAATTCTTAATTATTAAAAGAAAATTCTAGAAAGAAATAAGAAAGCTCTTATTAAAAAAAAAAAAAAGAATGGGGAGGGCTAGCCGTTATCAAGGCTATTCTTTTTTTTTTTTCTTTTTGGGTGAAATAATTTTTAGCCTTTTAATAATAGTCTCACAATTTCCACTTAATAGTCATGTATGAAGTGAACTCAGAATCTAGTACCTTCGAATATGATGTACCCCTCTGAATCTCTTTTAGGTCTCCGGATTTGACTATGTTGTAGTTTTAGGAGTATATTAAGAAATTAAGTGGGCATAATTAATAATAATTGCTAATAGTGTTAGTAACAGTCTTAAAATGTGTTAATAATGATTTATTAATGTGTTGTGACTACACAATGTTATTGTTAATAGTTAGTTACTAGTTCATCAGCAAATCGATACATACTTAAAAATGGCTACTAGTATTATCAAAGATTGTTATTAATTATATTGAAACACTTAATTGTTTTTAATGTGCATCGTGATTGAAAAAATCAGTCATGCTTAATTATATGTTTAACAAAACTATGCATCTTTCCTTTAATATCACATTATGAGAAGAACGACTTCACATAAATAAAAGCTATAGCCAAAGCCAGCCTTCATCCTTCAACTGGCAGCATGGCATATTCCGCAATGTGGCCACAGTTCATTGCTTGCATGATGTTCCAACATTATTTTTGATAGTTTTATTAATATTATAATTAAATTATCCTTTGTTTGATGGTAAGCTTTTGAAGTCAAATTATAGTTTACATAGTATTAGAATCTTTAATTATGACCAAATTAATTGTTAGATTGCTTAGGTTTCAAAAAAATAAGAGTAGATTATATAGATTTAAATTTTATTGAATTACATATATCTCTTTTCTATTTTAAAAAGATATAAAGATTTTTTTATACAAAAAGTTATGCTACATTTTAGTCAAATTTTAAATGTTTTGACTAAAATATTTTTTATTAGCTATTCTTATATACTTTTTATAGAAGGTATTTTAGTAAAAAAAATAAATTGGAATAAAATATATATTTTAAAAATAAAAAAGTGATTTGTATAATTTAAACAAAATTTAAGGAAAGTTTATGTAATTTACTCAAAAAATAAATACTTGAATTTCTTAGTCTTCATAATTAAAATGACAAATAAATTATTATTTGAGTCACTAAAATTCATATATATGTTCTATCAAATTAGTTTCTAAACATAATTGTCATGTGACTATGAACATTGAAAGTATCTAAGAATTTAATTTAATTTCTCATGAGTTTTCAATTATTAATTTAATCCAAAATAAGATTATATTAATAAACTTTTAAAAATATTTGAAATGAGATAATAATTATTATCTCTTAAGAATTGAATTGATAAGTTTTCCTTATAAATCAAAATAATAATTCATTTTAAAATAGAATTTTGACACAAAATAAGTTATACTTGTATTTTTTATATAAAAAAAAAATATGAACAATTTTTTATATCACTATCAAATTCTTTAATTAAAACGTGTAAACATATATTCTCTAATAATGACGTAATAAATATATGATTTTTTTGTCGATAATTATATATATTTTTAATTAAATTATATAATTATCATATTATTATTAAAAAATTATATATATATCATATTTTATTTTATTTTTCCAACACCTCAAATCCAATAGGGACAGAAAACATGGGCTATGAATTGTTAGCGTCCAGAAAGAAAAAAGCCAAGAAATGGGATATGGAGAGACACAGCATGTCTGATTGTGGTAGCAGCAGCTCCTGAGAGTGTCTTCAAGCCCTTGTCCTTATTATGAGTTGTGGCCGACAACGATGTGTTTAAGAAACGGGTCAGTGTTTTCAAATGTCAAAAGAACGGATTTAAAAAATGGTGAGGGGCCACAACAAAAAATGATAAGAGGCAAAACTACAGCCTTTGTCCTTTTTACATTTAGCAGCGGATGGTAAAATCCTTGTCATGGGGTCGCCTTATTGTGTCTAATTCTTCAATGCTTCTTTGTTGTCGTTTCTGTGTATTTTGACTTCGATTGTTCACTCTTGGGATTTTGTCTTGGAAGAGTTGTCAAAGGAAGACCAGTTTTGCTTTAGAACTGCCCCAGCATTTTGAATTCTTAATTGGAATTGTGAATAATTGAACAACAACTTCTACTGCTTTTGCTTTTGAGAAATATATAGAATTTTAGTACTATTTGGTTTGGGATCAATTATCATAATATCCTTCAAGTTCACAAATAAATAAATAGCTTAAAGACTCTAAAGATATCATTTACGTGCTCTCTCCTGTTATTATCCAAATAATCATCTACTAGCTTAAGAATCAAAACTCGTACTAGAGCCATTGCTAGTTCCTCGCGCTAACCATCGTCTCTTTGTTGCAAATATCATCAAAATAGTAAATAGTTCATGGTTCGCCCAGATCGCCACTTGTCAAAATACCATTGATCACCAGCTTCTAAAAGATTAGTAGGGGTGACAAATGGAGAAATGCGACAAATGGGACAAATCATGAATTGGATCATAATTTTGGTTCAAAATGATACGTTTGTCTAATTAGAATCCACTAAAATATTTTATTAAAAGAAAAAATGATACCTAGTATGTTGTGTGATATCCATTTCGTCCGTAGAATTATATATATATACACATCCAATTTGTTTATTTTTTAAAGTTATTATTTTAATTTTTTTGGATTGAATTTCACAAATTATGCATTAAGTATTAATGAATTCATTACTTAAACAACAATACTTTAAAAAAGAACACTTTTTTATGTCCAAAACTAGCTAAGACTACTCATTGCAAACTTAGGTTTAACTTCTGATTTAGATCAAAATTTATCAAATTTTACATTTACTTTTTATAAATGGATAAAAGTAAAATTTGAAATTGGATTCACGATTAAAACTCTTTCCAAAATTATTTATTCTAAATTATTGTTGAAGAACTTGTTTTGCATTTCAGGTTCAGGGTAGGTACAGATTATTATATTTGAATTATTCTAGTCCAAAGGGGATCTCATCTCTTTGATAATCCAGTAACGTTTGAGACCTTGAATGATAAAAATAATAAGTTCTCTCGAAAAGGATGGAAAATGAAACACCAACATGTTACATAGTTACGAATGATGATCTTCTTTGCATATATTAAAAAACAAGAATATTAAGGGAGAGGAGCTACATACCAGTCCGTAAAGGAAAACTTGAAATTAGCTAAAAGCATGGGTTTTTTTTTTTTTGGGGGGGGGGGGGGTGGTGGAAGAGTTAAAAATTACTCCTTCGAAGTTTTGACATGAGATTAACATTTATGTCTACTTCCTCCTTAGGAGCTGAGTTTTGTAGGAGCAAACTAGTAGGAAATATGCTGGGGATGTGGTGTCAGAATCTACTTGTTGCGTACCAAGAAAGGATTTCAGGAGTACATCCCCTAATTCCTTTGTAAGCAATCGATCTACGTAGCAATTTTGACAAATGCACCAAAGATACTCGTCTAACACTACAAGAAATCTCAAATTCAGTGTGGAAAAATTCTCTCACTATTTTTTTCGCTAAAGTAATTCAACATATAGGTTTAGTAAGGAATTAATTTCTTGTTATATACCAGTTGTTAAGTAGCAAATGAATTTTTTCCTCTCTAATTCCTCATTGACAAAATTTCAATGCAGTATCCCTCAGCAATTTTTTCTTATTAATTTCAGGCATTTTTGCCTATTTCCCTTGCTATACGGGAGGGATTGATTCCCTTACCAATCCATTCTTAGAATGAAATTTTTTATAATCTTTCCTTATATTAATAACCTAAAAATTATATAAAATTATATAATGGTGTAATGGAATATAGGAAAAAATTATATATTATTTAAATAACAATGAAATATTTTTCAAATGAAACAATTATATAAGTTGATTATTATTTACGAATTCAATACCAAAAAAAAAACTAAAATTAGTTAGTTATTTATGCCCAATTTTTTTTTCGTTTTACACCCACTTTATCCCTTTGTTCCTCTCTCGCTCTATCGGCGTCAACGAAATGCATTTATGACGTGGACCAATCTCCTTTGACAAAAGCATTATGATAGGGGGGAGATGACCACTGAAACCATGGATTGGAGCCTATTGATTAGGACTTTTAAGATAACCTTAGAGACCACATTACAAAGAATTATCGACCTGAAGTCTTTAAATTACTTGGGTCATTCATTTTTGGGGATGAGCACCATATTTCTCTGATTCAATTCTTTGAGGAGCCATACTCTGTTAATGTAAAAGGCCACCATTTTAATGATGTCATTCCCCTATTTGGGGCCAAAAGTGGTGGAAGATGATGGCCGACATTCCATCAGGTGCTAGGGCTTTCCAACCATTCAACCAGAACACATTGCATCATCAACTCCATTGGGGTAAAGGTTTTACCCAAAGTTTCAAGGGAGTTATCACTCAACTTTGGAATATTGGAATTTATGATGAAATTCAGAAGAAGTTATCTGACAAATTTCCTATCTAAATTATAGTAACTTTTCATGAGAGATTTGCTTTCTCAGGAACCCTCTCAATAACCAATCAGAACAAAACTCACTCTATCCGTCATAAAAAGTCAGTTTTTCTTTACGTGTAAACACGGGCTGGCAATCTTTCTCTAATCTCTAACTGTTTATAATGGGTACGTTTGTACCAAGGGTGAGGACTGATTAGAAAGAAAATCTTTTTAAAATTTTTAAAATATTTATTATATTTTTATAATAATTATTTAACAACATTTCTTTTTTATTATTTTTTTAAAATAGAGATAATTATATTATTTTTATCCCACTTATTCACTTTTTTTTTCTCAATCTTTTTTCATACATATTAAATATAGCCAAAAGATATAAGGACTGCTTAATATTGTAAAAGAAAATATTATAAATTTAAATATTAAATACCTCAATTCTAATTTTAAAATATCCCATATCTTTAATTTCGGCCCCATGAACGTACAGTTTGGACGGTCCTTAATTTTTCATATACCTTCATTATTTTTTTCAAAAGAAAAAGGCATACAGTACTGTATGTGCATGAAGATTTAAAAACCAGAGATCGTACAATACAATTGGCTGATCGTTCGAAGAACTTTATGGAAGGTGCAACTACTCGATTCATAATATAGTAACTCACAGTCTGAAGATAATTTCAACAAACTTTTTCATTCCAGTTAGATTGGTTGGTTTCTTGAAACATAGAAAAAAAAAAAATCTTTTGAGATGAAAGATCATGCATTAGGTGATCTTACAGAATATTAAATGGAATGGTTGGGATTTGAGATGAAGTAACATGTGTGACTGGTTATAGAATACTGATTAGTGGTTACCTCATTTATTAGACACCAAAATCCCAACCTAACCCATTACCATTAACCACTTCCTCCTATCGTGGCTCTCATGTAAATGGCATGCATCACATTGTCAACCATTTAATTCAATATAATTATGACTATTCTTTTTTTTAAGTAAAAAGCTAAAATGAGAAAAATTCTCTCAATTTAAGGTGCTTTGTAATTTATCTTTATCAATTTTAAAAATTTATCATAGAGTGATGATTTTATATTTTCAAAAATAATCTGTTCTCTAATTATAACATAATAAAATTAATCCAAAACTCTAACACATCATTTGTCTATAGACTAAAAGAAGATAAATCAATAAAAAATACATTTAATATGTCATATTGTCGGACAAACAAGGAGCTTTTTTATTGCAAAAATATGAAATGAAATTACAAAAAAAAAAAAAATCTTTCTATTTGCTACTTGAGATGATACATGTATCCATCGTACTTTTTGGTTAATTTGGCTTTAAATGTTAAAATTGACATATGTAGGTACTCAATTTCACTAGCATTGAGGTTGCCAAAAGACGACAAATTAAACAGGAGCCTACCATAGAATTCAAATTTCTCATTGGTTGTGGTGTTTACTTGATAAGTAACCAAAAGTGTGATAAGGTACAAGGGGAGATTCATGGGCGTTGCTTCACTGTGAATTTTTATACTCTTGATTTGAACGGTTTTGATGTTGTTCTGGGAGTTTAATGGCTGGAAGCACTTAGTCTTTCGCTCATTAATCATGGAGATCTAACCTTAGAGTTTAATTATATAAGAGCAAGACTAAAATTGTAAGGAGACAAACTATCATGATGAAACAATCTCTCAAGTGCAAAGTTTTAAACAAGTTGGTAAGTGAACAATCCATAGCATCATTGTATGCAGATGGTAGCAAAGCAAGAAATTCCCATAAATGCTTACTTACTTACAAATATCCTTGAAATGGTAGCACAATAAAGTGAAGTGTTTGTTGAACTTAAGGGTTTACCTCTCCCAAGGAGTGTGGATCATCGTATACCAATCATTCTAAGGGCAAAACCCATTAGCGTGAGACCTAATAGCTATTCACATTTTCAAAAGACTGAAATTGAAAGGTTGGTGAAAGAAATATTGAAAACTAAAATCATAAGGGATAGTCCAAGTCCTTATTCATCTCAAGTATTGCTTGTAAAAAAAAAAGATGAAAGTTAAAGATTTTGTGTTGGTTATAAGGCATTGAATGACATCACAATAAAGGATAAATTTTCTATGTGATCAATGATGAAATTTTAAATGAGCTTTATTGTGTAGCCTACTTTTCCAAGTTGGATCTTACATCAAGTGATCATCAAATCAAAACGTTAGACCTTGATATACATGGCCAAACACATTTGGGCTACCATGAATTTGTGGTAATGCATTTTGGCCTCACCAATGCGTCATTTTTCTTCCAATTCATTATGAATAAAATTTTCTAACCTTATTTAAGGAAATATGTAACAATAATTTTCGATGATATTCTTATTTACGATGACACATTGCAAGATCATGTGCGACATCTCAAGATGGTTTGAGAGGCCTTGAAAGATAATACTATTTATGCTAGGCTCTTAAATGTCTTTTTTGCCAAAAGAAATGGAGTATTTAAGACACATCATAAGTAAAAAAAAAAAAAAAGTGTACAAGATGATCCCAAGAAGGTAAAAGCTATGGTGGAGCAACCAACTATAACTATAGTAAAAACAATTGAGGAGTTTTTTAAGTTTGATAGGGTATTATAAAAAAATTATTCAAGGATATGCCCTTATTACTCCTCCCTTAATAGAGCTGCTAAAGAAGAATGCCTTTACTTGGAATGACAAAGCCCAAAAGGCCTTTAAAGAGTAGAAGTTACAAATGACCAAAGCTCATGTTCATGCTTTGCCAAATTTTCTTAAATTGTTTACAATGGAGACTAATGCATCTAAGACAAGAATAAGAGTAGTTTTATCCTAGAGAGGTCACCTTTTGGCATATTTCAATAAAGCACTATCCTATAAGCTTTCTTTGGCTTGGGCTTATGTAAGAAAGCTCTATGTAATTATCTAAGCCATAATGAAATGGAGACATTATTTGTTGAGGACAAAATTTCTCATTAAAACTAATCACAAAAGCCTTAAAGAGCTCATGCACTAAGTGATACAAACTCCAAACTAGCAATTTTACCTAACTAAGCTTATAGGTTGTAATTATGAAATTGTCTATAAGAGTGGAAAAATAAACCAAGTGGCTGATGTTTCATCTAGGATGAAAAGAGCCAGAGAGAGAGAGAGAGAGAGAAGGAATAGGGACTTTATAATTTAACTATGCTGCATAATTCTCTCATAAAAGATCTTTTCAAAGCAAATCAAGAAGGTAAAGAACTCTTACACTTACATCAACCATATGCTAAAAAATTGCTATCTAAAAGTTACTTAGTTAAATGATAGATTTTGTACTATAATAACAAAATATTTGTTCCTATTGTAAATATCATAAATTAAATTCCTCATGAATTCAATTATACCCCCTTTGTTGGACACATAGGAACACTTAAAACCTATCAAAGGATACTAAAAGTTTTTATTACAAGGATTTAAGTGATGATGTAAAGAAATATATGACTAGTTGCTTTATTTGCCAATAGACAAAATATGAGATCTCAAAGCCTAAGGGCACTTTATTGCCTTTACCAATTCTCGATAGGCCTTAGGAAGACCTAACCATGGATTTTATTATTGGTTTGCTAATCTCTTTTGGATATATAGTTATATAGTAGTAGTTGACAGGTTAATTAAAGTGACATATTTTGCGGCTTCAAAAACAAGTTTACACAATAAGTGCAATAGCAAATTTATTCATTGATGTAATAGTGAAACATTATGGCTTTCCAAAGGAGTCAATAGTAACATATAGATACCCTTTCTTTCTTAGCCAATTTTGAAGGAGTCTACTCAAGCATAATGGCACATCACTATATTATAACATCTTATACCATTCTCAAACAAATTGATTATTTGAAATCCTTAATAAATTCTTAAAGCAATATCTAAGGGCTTTCACGGGTTAACATCCACAACATTGGCATAGCTTTTTAGTCTAGGCAAAGCTTTCATACAATTTATTATAATATTCATCAATTGGCATAACCTCTCATCAAACTTTTTGTACAGTTAATTCAAATTCATTACCTTAATACTCTCTTGTACGGCTGTGCGAGGCCCGAAGGGCTTGGTGAACCTGTCCCAGCCTAAATCATTTGGGTCGAGTTAGGACAGGGACAATTTTGAAAAAAAGACAAACAGGGAAGGAGAAATAAGGATTGAACATCGAGTCGAGACCGGTTCGGGATGAGTATTCCATCCATCTTAACCCGGCCTGACTTGATAAGTTTAATAAAATATAAAAAAAAAAAAACTTTCTTTTAGATTTTGCATTCAGCCCAGCCCTCTCTTCTCCCTCACACATATCTAATCCACAAAGCCACAAATGAACCATGGCATGGATAGTGCTCCCTTCTCAGATCCACGATTTCGCGGTACACAATAGTCACGGACTCCTACAGCTACTCTAGTGAGTCACTATCACACTAAGACTGAGTTTAGTCTATTTGCTTTGCTTTGCTCTAGTGAGTCACAGTAGATGACAATCACGACACTCCCATGGACCACAACCATGGTACAGAAGTCTATGTCTCTTGACTCTCAATGACTCGTTAAAAGGTATTGCTCCAAATCTATTTAGGTCACTCTATGGTTTGATTGGAATTAATAATCATCTTCGATCTACAAAAGAATCTCACAATGATTTGTGAAAATTTTTTACACTTATTTTCTAATTAATCATTCAAAACATTAAATGATGCTTACATCAAAATTAGTAAGAGGAATTTTCTAAATGCGAAGTGGCTCCAAGGTCAGCGAACTAAAACTTTGAGAAGGGTTTTTCTGAGCATCTTGGCTTTCTAAATGTAATCATGCACTCTTCAATCAACAGTCCACACTAGCTTCTATTCCATTAAGGATTTATTAATGTAGCCTGGTTGACACTAACATCCTTATAATTGGCATTGTGTTTGCTTCAAGAATAAAGAAGACATCTAGTACTAAAAACATAGGCAACAAGAAAATAAAAAGCATATTAATAACACACTCTAAACATACAAATAAGAACAAAGTAAAATAGAGAAGTAGCTTTAGGCAAAGAATCACGGTAAAGCAATAAATAAGTTGTATTCAATCTTTATATTACATTCATTTCATTTGTTAGGTTGACATTGATTTTGATAAAGAGCCAATTACAACCGAGAGGGATGGTAGAAGCATATATTTGAAGGATATTTGGCCCAATAATGAAGAGATTGCAAAGGTAGTGGAAAAACAGAGATTTAATGTCTGAATTTTGTACAAATATTTACCTAATTGAACAATTATCTAATAATCAGAATCTTAACAAGTCTTTCTTCTTACTTATATATAAGTTATCCTAATTTCTTTTTTCTTGTGCTGAGGTTGGGTTCTCTTTTGCTGCCTTATTTCTGGTGCTAAGGTTGTCATTTCTGATAAACATACATACATACACTTGTACTGTATGCTAGAATCTTAATGTTTAAAGAGAGCTATTCTGTTATCTGTATCCCAATGATGTGCTAGTTGTGAGAATGTGAAAGTGTTTTGTTGTGTGTTAGACAACCAAGTAAAGTAATAATTATCATTGTTATATTAAGCAAGTGGAGTAATAATTATCATTGATATATATATATATATATATTTATTTATTTACTTTGGATAAGTCTATGGTCCATATAATTTCTTTTCAAAGCTTTTCAATTCCTATTTAGGAGTTGTTCAAGCATAAACGAATTTATGGCATTTCCTCTATGAAGTTCATTTTGTGGAATGAAAGAGTGAAAGGAAGATTTTCATTTTGTGGAATGAAAGAGTAAAAGGAAGATCTTTATAATTTTTATTTCCCAGATGATGTTAGGCTTGCCAATGTTAGAAGGAACCAATCCAACTTTATGTTTTCTATCAAGTGTTATAGGTTATGAGGCTGCTTGCTACAATCGTATTTGGAGCGAGGTATGAATAACTCACTATTTCATCAAATACCATTGTCAAATAACTTAATAATCAAAACTTAAGCATTAAGTGTTCAGGTTTTGGCTACTGATATATTTGCCTCAAAGTTCTACAATGATGTTTCAAGCCATCTCGTTAGCCTTCAATTCAGGAACAAGGTAAGTAATGGCCATTGCATTTTCCCCAATAATTATATTGATTGTTTGTTATTGGGTTTAAAATTGACATGCAACTATTTATTGGCTACATAAACAAATCTCGCATATTGATATTTTTAAATTAGTAGTTTTTTATTTGCTTATTTGATTTAACATATCTTCCGGTATTGGCCCAGGGGGAGCAAAAGATTCCATTGAAATTTTATCAGACTTTTTGGGAAAAGAACCATCAATTCAAGCTTATATTAATAGCAAAGGTAGCTACATTTTGTAGGGAATATAACTAGTATTGTCTATTAACTCATTACTCTACATACTGATTTAATTTATTGGCTAGAACCATCTATTAATTATGGTTTGTTGAAAATGATCAAATTTTGATGTTATTTTTGTGTAGTTAAATTTTTATCCTTGAGCTAATTATGCAGGGTAGGATAGTTGTACATCATCCTCCTCAAATCATTTCATTTTTTCCCTATCTCGTTCTAGTCCGTTCTAGCCGGTTTCAAATCAGGACGGGACTCGGGTAATAAATTTAGTCTTAAAACCCAAATCGAGACAGGTCTCGGGCTCACTTTATTCTTGGCCCGTCCTGTCTCATCCCATCCAATGTACACCCCTACTCTCTTGAAAGTTTAAAAGTGCAAGCAATATACATCTTACTTAAAACTAGATAGGAATTATTAGGATAAATCAAACATAGTCTCTAACAGGTTCAACAAAAGATGAAGAAAATGGCCAATCAAAAGAAAAGGAAAAGGAGTTTCAATTTGGTGAATGGGTTTCAGTCAAGTCACACAAGTATAGGCAACAACCTTTAACTAAAAAGCTCAATTTTAAAGTGGCTCAGAGGTATTATGGCATTTTTCAGATTGAGGGGTGGGTAGGAATGGTAGCATACAAGCTTAAATTACTTGAAACTAATAGAGTACGTCTAGTTTTTCACATGTCTCTATTAAAAGAATTCCATGGTGCTCCTCCTAACAAGCAACTAGACTTTCCAACACAAGCCAATCAAATTTTGCCTAAAACTTTAGCAATAATTGATTACATGACCATAACATTGAATGGTGTTAACCATTGTCAAGTGCCAGTCGACTGGCAAGGCTATATAAGAGAAGGAGGTACATGGGAGGATTTTCAAACTTTGAAAACTATGTTTCTTTCTCTCAACATTGAGGGCAAAGTCGTTTTCAAACATGGGGTATTAACATAATATGCTAAGTTAGCCAATTTCCAATAATATATTTACACAAATCTAAAATTAACTAAAGTAAAACAAAAAAGATCATCTTATGACTTACATTTTTCTCTTTTTGCTTCCCTTAGCTTTGATAACTTGCTTGACTCTTTCAGATTTAGAGGAAGGGGAGTGCACGTTTGAGATATTTACATAATGCATGATGCAATATTATATATTTTGACTTTTTTCTCTCTAATAGGATACATATCTAGATAAATACCTATATTTATTCTACTTTTAAAAAAAGCAATTAAAATGGAGAATTCCTTTTTTTCTTTTAAAATAATTATAAAAAAAATCTATGTAACATTTAAAATTAAGCAAAGGTCATCAGGGTGCATAATTGAAGTTTCACTAATGTCATCAATAAACTTTAGTTCATTGATATTAAAATTGTTTTTAGAGCTATTCAAATCTCAAATCAATATCAAATTAATGAAGAAAAAATTATTGATGATATCTTTATAAAACTTTAAGAGTTGTTTAGTATATAAAATATCAAGTATGAAAAAAAAGAAATAAAAAATAAATAAAAAATGATATTTTTATTCTTTAGGTGAAAAAAATTAACAAAAAATAAATATTATTAAGTAATAATAATAATAATATAATAAATATTATATATCTGATCTTTTCTATATTAAAAAAAGAATCTATTCCCTTTTATATATTAAATAGGGCCAGCCATATGACAGAATAAAGTCATAATGATAATCATAAGTCAAATTTCACGAAATTTTGTCTTGTTTCTTACACAAAACTAACTCATTCAACTTACAGGTAAAAAAAGGTACTTGCATTATACCGCCTTTCTTTGAAACCAAGTCGCCCTTTTCTCCCTCTGAACTCTTTAGTGAGGTATATTTTAATTAGCACATTAAAATAATAGCCTTTTAAAAACTTTCAAAAAATTAACATCAGAATAAATCTTTGGATGGAAAAGTTGATGCTGAAATCCCATCTTTTTGGTGACCCGCCAAATCAACCACATTTCAGGTTTAACTAAAAGGAAAAGACTTTGAATAAAGATGGACCTTAATTAATTGCATAAAATAAAGCACAATAAATTTTAGTGTAAAATTTTTCAAATTATATAATAGGCAAGGTTACTTATTTTTAATGATTTTTTCCCTACAAATCTCACATTTGACTTGTGGTGATTATATATGAGTTTAACTAATTTTATTTAGAGAATCTAATATAAAATTTAAACATATTTTTTTTTACAATTATCATAATTATAATTTTTTTAATTTCTAAATAATATTTGAATAAAATAGTATTAAAAAAATGTGATCTGTATCAAAATTTTGGATTTCAGGCATCGTCATTACAGTATCAAGTAGAAGATATTGACGAGACAGAAAGAGGTGTCCAAATATAGATAAAGGAAGGCAAACCAAATCTTTCCACATATATTTAATTTTCAACTAAAGTTATGGAAAAACCGAAAAAGTACTTGAAATTCTTCCCTCTGAAAACAATGGAATATTTTTTTAATTATCGATAATCCAGGAAAAAGATGGATGATAATAACTTTAAATTAAAATTTATATTATTTGATATTTTTTTTCATATTTCTTTTGGTAGAAAAACGGGACACACGGCATAAAGAAGAAATTTATTTCCCCCATATTTGTTTAATATTGACACAATATTAAAAAATAGTTAATGCATGTTTTGACAAGTTTCTTTGTGCACAACAAAATAGATATTTGAACTTAAAATACTTTTTATTTAGTATTTATACTCTTCCCTGTTAAATTACAGCTAGCAACTTTTATGTTTTTGACAAATTTACCCGTCAAATTATTTCACCGATTTCAAATGAAACTTTACATGTGAGTGAAAACCTAGGAGTTTTGAACTTTAAAACAATAGAATGAGCAACCCGCGCACTACATAAGCTCTTTATAAGTTCGAAATTTAAACCATCGTTTGCGAAATTAAAGGAGGAGACAGAAGAAAATAAAGTGAAAAAATGCCTCACAAATTATGTTTTTTTCCTTTTCTTTAACTTTTTTTCCTCCCCTGCTTTTACTTTTTAAATGAAAAATGTAAATGTGACAAAAATTCTTTATTTATTTGTTACATAGGACATTTGAGGAACCGGATAATAAAAGGGACAAGAAATAATTAAGAATCAAATTCAAATAGTAGATTCATCTTTAGGTTTTTAAATAGAGTAAAATATATTAATCTTTTCTGAATTTTGTTAAAATTACTTAGACCTCTCTTTTATTTTTAAAAAATATATAATTTTTTTAAACAAAGAATAAATTATACTGACCTATCTTAAATTATCCTGAAATTATATAGATCTTTTTTTATTTTTTTAAAAAATTTGTATATATTTTAAAAATAAATGAGAGATTTATATAATTTTAATAACATTTATGGGAGATCTATATAATTTATTTTTTGTTTTAATATAATTTTAACAAAACTTATAAGAAATTTATGAATATCTAAAAAATTAAAAAATATTTATATAGTTTACTCTTTTAAATATTATGTGAACTATTAATTTATTAATACATTTTTTAATTAATGGAACATAAAAAAAATTACATAGATATATATGTGTCAAGATGCTACTCATAAGTAATATAATCCTTTTGCCATCAATGGATGGAAGGATTATACTAATATAATCTAAAGTAATTCCGTTTCATAATCTATGCACACCTTATTAATAAAATTACAATAAAACTTTAATTTTTTTAATTTAAATATATTTTAAAAATCCATAAATAATTTGTCTAATATTCCGTGAAAGAAAATCACATGAATAATATTACTCAAAAAAATTATTCTATATTGAAAATAATAAACTGATGAGGAATTTTATTTTTATATAGTTGACATTAAGCGTAATCATTAGGTTGTTTAGTGGGATAATTACAGATGCTTACAAAGTCCATTGGAATGATGACATTAGCTTTTAAAAAAACAAAATCGGCAGGGGCGCTTCGATTAGTCGTTTATCGATTCTCTTCATTTTTATTTTTCTAGTTGATCCTATCATCTATCGTAGTAATTAATTCCAATCAAAACAGTGCAAAACGACGCTCCGTTTGCAGTTTTCGCGACACGTCAAGTAAGAGCTTCCTTTGCGGATAATAACGACAAGGATGGGCGATATTGAGGCACCGCGGCGCACGTTAGTGCAAGGGAATGGGTGGTGGACACGTGTGAGGCAGTCAAGCACTGAAACTCACGTGACGCGGGCGCTGATCCCCTCATGTTTCGCTCTTCGGTTCCGCCGAATGCTTCGATGTTCGATCCGTTGTGTCTGGCCGCCATACACGCCTGGCTCTCGTTTGTTTTGTTACAAAGGTAAAGAAATTTCTTTTTAAATTATGTATAATATTTATTATATTTTTATAATTATTATTTAAAATATTTATTATTATTTTAAATATGGGCATAAAAATTATTTTGTATTTTATTTACTTATTTTTATATATTTTTTTCTTTACATCATTTAATTAAACAAGCTCTTAGCTACTCTCTGTGTATAATTTTTTTTTTTATGATTTTGATTCCTTTTGGGTACAGGTTGTGTTTTTTTTTTTGGGAGGGGGATAACTGTGAGGTAACGGAATTCACTAATGTGATTTTCATTTGAATTAATTTTTTTTTATTTTTCAACATTAATATAATATTATTATATCAGAAGAAAATAAATAGAAAATTGTAGATTCTATATATTTTTACTATTTTTTAATATTAAATCTCATATTTTATATATTTCTCCAATATGATAACATTATATTAATGCCAAAAAATTAAAGGCTTCCATTCTCTTTTCATGCCCACTCAATTATGCCAAAAAATATTTGATAACAAATATTTAACAAATTTTAATTTAAGTCATTTTTTATACATATATTGTGTAAAATTCTTAAGAAAAATAAAAGAAAATTATATATAGCTTCCTGTAATACAATTTTAATAATATTCAAACTTTAAAACTTGACATGTTATTTTTAAAATTATTACAAAAAGTAAAAGTTTACCTATCGATTAAAACTGACATTTAAAAATCAAGTGATATCTTAATCTCTAGTGTTTTTTAATTTTTTTATATGATTTTTTACTTGTGTTTCTCTTAATTTTTGTATATGTAACTCTATTTGAGGTTAATATGAAAACAATAATTTTATTAACTCATATAAAATTATGTTTGTTAAATTTTGACAGAACCGTCAGAATGTAATCTTAACAAATGTGTGAGAAGGGAAAAAATTATAAGAAACATTGAGTAATTTGTAATTTCATGTATAAAACAAAAAACTATATTTATTTTTGTGTATAATTGTGGAAAAGACTCAGAATAATCTTCTTTTTTTTAAACACAAATTAGTTCATATGATCTATTTTCTAAATAAAGTTTAGTTTGAATCATGTGTACAGTTTTAGTACATAATCGTCTTCTACAATAAGAATATATTTAAACTAATTTATATGTCAATTGGGAAAATGCTACATCTCAAATAATTTTGAAAAGGCATTTCTCATATTGAGTAAATTCATTCAAAAAAATAATTCTCTTAAGCACTAATTCCAATATTTGAACTCAAATAATTAAAATACAAAGCATATATTCTTAACCACTAAGTTAACTGATTATGTGTAATACATAATTGAAATTGAAGATGACAACCTTATTCCATAATATATCGGATATAATTAATGAAAGCTTCGATTTTAAGAAACTATAGTAATAAGTTAATTTGATTAATCTTTGTATCCCCTGTGTAGACAACCCCAAGACACGTTGATTTACAACACTTATATTAAACATTTAGTTTACAAGTTGGTCTGCTTTAAGGGTGACATAAACCATATATAATTTTATTTACATATTTTAACTCATTCAATTGTGATAAATTATAGTTAATTAACCGACAATTATGATAATTTTTTAACATTAAGTTAAAATAGATTTTTTAATTCCAATAATTTTCCAAAATGTATAATTAACATCTACAATTTTAATATGCAAAATTCCCATTTTATTAGTTTTAAATACGTAATAAAGACTCATTATAAAAGTATTACGTAAATGAATCTACCAAAATGAGATAATTGTAAACGAAAAATAAAGACATAACACATTAAGACAGAGACATTCTGTATTTAATTATATGATGTGGCGCTGACGTTAACTAATTTGATTCATTGAATTGGAGATGGGAATTACCACACATAGTTCGATGTATCAATGTTATATTAATTACAGGACAATGGGCACATTAATGTCGCATTAGTAACTAACTTAATTTATAATTATTTCTAATATATATGATACTAAAAATTAGTAATTCACTCAAAATTTTCATCATTAAATATAATAAAATTAGCCAGAGAAAGTTCAGAAGGACAAAACTATCTTGAAAAAAGAAAGGGACAAAACTGGATATGATAAAACCAAAGACACAGATTATTTAAAAGCCCTAAAATTCACAATTTTTATTTTTCAAAACAAATTTAAACTTTTTTTTCTGACATGAAACATTTTTAAGTGTAACACTAAATATTTATTAAATTATTAGTAAAATAAACTATAATTACATTTCAATTTAAAAGTGTAAGACTTAGGCTATTTGGTTGGAGGAAATATAATTTATGAGTAAGTAAGATGAGAAACTATTATTATATATTTTTTTTAAAATAATAATTTAATAATTAAAATAATAATTTGATAAATGAAATAATAATTATAGATATATAATAGATATTTTATTTGTAATTTAATTAGAATCCAATTACATTACAAGTAACTAAGCATGATATAAGTGTATCATCATTTATGTTTATAGTTTTTTTAATAATTAAACTATACCTGCATTTCAATTTAAGAGATTTCATAAAAAATAAATATATATAGATATGATATAAAAAAATTATGGAAGTCTTTTAACTATACAAGAGATTGAACTTATTTAACGGCACTAACCGTAACTTTCGATCTTAGCAAATCTGAACCTGGCAAAGCCAGTGGAATCAATCGACCTTACGGAATCTGAATAATCATATTACTCATTTCATACAAGCAAGTTCGCTATTCCTGAGTGGAGAGGATGAAACTCATTGTTGGGTCCCAATTCAAAAATAAAATAAAAAATAACATTGAAAAAATTTCCAATAAAAATGAGCAGTATATAAAGAGATGTAAACTCTAGAATAGAGAAAAACCCAAGCACGTAAAGCCAGCTCTGCTGCTATTTGCGATTCGGGAGTAGTTTCGGTTTCAGATTTCTGATACAGCTAATTAACAACAGCAGTTATATCAGCGGAAGAAGGGGGAGGAGGAGGTGCAGGAGCAGGATCCTATGGTGGGTCGCAGATGCAGCCTAGCAATTCCGTGGACTATCACCGGAAAAACAAACTCTGGCATCGGCGTTTAAACGAGCCGTTTTGACTTTGTAAGTATCAGAAGAGGAAAAAGACAAAACACTCAAATTCGCCGACATCGGTGTCAGGCGCAACATGGGTTTTTGGTTTGAGATTTTCCTTTTTTTTTTTAGAAGCAAGTCAAGGGGTTCATTGTAGTCTAGTCCATCTGTTTGCTGGTTTGGTGGATCCGATGCTGTCAATGATGTAGTCTCACTGTCCCTATCTTTCTCTCTCTCTCTCTGTTATGCTTTTGAATTTTCTCGGGAAAGTTTTCCAGTGTTTGGTTGGTCGGAAAATGAAAAATGGTGGTGGAATCCGAAGGTCGGTTAGGTAAAGAAAGAGACTTTGGAGAGAAGGGAGAAAAAGGGTGGCGGCTTAAAGCCTGAAATGCACCGTCCCTATCTCTTTTCTCTCTGTGTTTTCCTTTCGGAATTTTCTCGGGAAAATTTTGCAGTGTTTGGTTGGGTGGAAAATGGCGGAATCCGATGGTGGGTCAGGCGAAGATAGAGACTTTGGAGAGAAGGGTATGATGGGTGGGTGTTGAAACGGGAAAAAATGTTGGCAACGGTTCATTCTTTAGGTATGAAATTAAATTTTGGTACGAGTAAGGGGTAGAGCTGCTAATTTAATCTTCTAATATCCCCTCTTTGTTATGGGTCTTGCGGAGAGAGAGGCCTTTGTGCAGTGTGCTGTGGGACGTTTTTTACATTAATTGCTGAAGAAGACCGTAGGAGGTGAGAGAGAGAGAGAGAGAGAGAGAGAGTTGACCATTATTAGGGCTATAATTACAACTCACCCCCTTTCCTGACCCCCACTACTCGGAAGTCGCTTCTTATTATTTTATCTCACTCCCTGTTCATTTCTCTCGGAAGCAAACGAAACTCCTTTCGTTTTTCTCTTCGCGAAGCTTTGATTTTTTGTAATTCATTCACCCTTTTCTATTTGGCTTTAATTTGAGGCATGGGATGTCTCTTTTGCCTCCTAAGTTTCTCCTTTCCTCTTTCCCCATCTGCCCTCCTTAGTTCGGCTTGTTTGGGAGAAGTGATGAAGATGGAGATGAACCATTTTGATTCTGTTGTTGTTAATTTTGTTTCTTCTACGTCGTCAGTTGTTTGTGACTCTTTTGTCTCTGGCTGCAGTTAAAAAATTGCTTAGATTGTCTGTTCTGGAGGAAGAGAGAAACAACTAGAGCAGATTGAAAAGGTAGATAGCATATTATATGTTTCTTCCAATTGATTCATATTATTTTTCCTTTTTTTTCTTTCTTTTATTGGTCTATGAAGGTTTCGGGATCTGAGATATATATCTCTATTTCTTCATGTAACTTCATGGGATAGAGTTGAAACCCAGCTGAGATATTCCCTGTACTTTTATTTATTCTTATGGAGTAGATCCAATCAGAGCTAGTGGACAAAAAATTGATAGGGAATTTAAAGTTGTGGGTTTTTTCCCCAAAATAAATTAAAATTTGGGTTTGTAATTTTGTTGCGAAAAGTTTTCAAAGTTTTAAACTTTTCTCTTGTCCTTTCTATACTTAGAGAAACTGTCCTTGGATTCTCCTCTTCTTCTCTCGAGTAGCCGAAATCTCTTACTTATAAAAAAGAAAAGGCAGGTGGTACTTTCTTTTTAGTACTTTCTATATTCTATAGTTTCATAGAGGAAACTGATATTTCTTTAATCAACAAAAACTGATTGGTCTCTGTGTCAGATTAGAAGCTTGAGTTTAATCTGAACCTTATTATATTCTTAGAGTTCTTGGTAAACGCTCCATGGCCCTTGTTTATGTGCAAATTGGCTTAACTTTAGTATAGTAGTGAAAGATTCTTTCAACATATGGGAAAACTGGGTATTAGTGATAGAATCATCGTTACATATCTGTTTGATATTAAAAAAAAATTTACAGTCTCATATGAATGGATTTTTTTTTTAATTCTTTTTTCAAATAAGGTTATCTTCTGTATCATTTAAGTGGAATCTTGTTATTGGTGTTGGGCCTTAAGCATTATTGTAAGAGATATTCTTAGGTAGGCTTGGTCTACAAAATAATTGGTAGAGCAAACCAATCATGGCCTTTCATATAAGGATGTCGGAAGACTTTTCTGACATTTTTGTATGTCCATCCATGATTGATTTGGTCTATTAATCTTTTTGTAGGTTAGGTTTAACGTGTCTAAATGTAAACAGCGAGTTCATTATTGCTTATTTTTGTTAAATACTGTTAGCGGAGTTCATTAGTGCTTATTTTCATTAAACACATTTAGCCGCTTACCACTTGTTGTTTGCTAACCTAGTTGTTCTTGTTTACTGATTGTCAGGGTGCAGCAGAATGGGACCTGTATTTGCTTGAAATTCGAAAATACCACCAGCAGTAGCATAGAAAATTTTGAAAGTATTAGACCTATGAACCATGAAACTAGGTAACAAAAAAACTATGTACTTCTGATTTGTGAATTTGCCTTTTCATAAGAACCTACCATTTGAGTTCATGACAGGATCATATTGACGGATTTTTATAAAATTTTGAAGTCAAAGATGGTAATTATCTTCTCAGGATTAAAATGATGTATAGCTTTTAGGGACCCAAATTTTTAAACTATATCCTGCATCTATATATACATATCTGCTTGTTGTTTTAATAAGGTTAGTTATTGATCAGTGTTTATTTGCTTTACCCTTTGGGCAGTAACCAAATTGAAACCCCCAGAAATAGTACTTCAACATTTATCTTTTTTTTATCAGTTTGACTTATATTCTTAAACTCTCCTTAATGGTGGTTTGTTTCCCTTTTGTTTTTTTGGACCCATATATTGAATGCGGAACACTTGAAGATGCTCATTTTGGCTGATCGAACTAGATTATAGCATATATTCTTTTTTGTTCTTCCATTTTTCTGCGTATCATTTACTGCAATCCTTTATGGTTTCAATTTCTGAAATAGCAAAGCTGCTCATAGTATTGAGAAGTTCAAACCTTATCAGTTTAATTTTCACTGGCATGAAAGTGTATATGCAGATGGTGAACTGGCCTTCTACCATTCAAATATTGGCCTTGAGCCTGAATCTCAATCATTCGAATTTGATGACAATGATCTAGACTCCACGGGATGCAGATCAGGAAACCAGAAAGTCAAGGAAACTGAGAAAAGAGTTGCGGTTGATTTAAATAGGAACCAGGCGAATTTAGATCTATCACCATATAAGATGGAGGCAGAGGATGGTTTAACTTCATCAACACTTGATTCTCATGTGAGCATGATTGATCTGAAAAATGATAACGAAGTAAAGCTCAAGGATTTTGTCAAGCTGGTCTCACATTCTTCCCAGGATGTAGAATCGTTTAGGGAGTTTCCTAGTGCTCCATGTCCTGATTTTCCACAAGATATTGAATCAGTTAAAAGTTCTCCTATTATGCCAATTTCTGATCTTCCAGTAGAGGTAGATTCATTCAAGAATCCAGCGGATATTTATATGGACAAAAGTGTTATGGAATGTGAACCAGAATTGGTAGTTTGTTACAAAGAGAGTAATGACCATGTTATCAAGGATATCTGTGTTGATGAAGGAATTCCAGCCAAGGATAAGATATTGTTAGAGAATAATTTTAATGAAGAGGCTGCTTATAAATTCTCACCCTTGGAGGATAATGAAAGTGGAAAATTGTCGAAAGACAACATTGGAATTGATGTGCCTTTTCAGGTTTTAGTAGATTTGCCTGCACTGACAGAGGAATCTGATAAGGTTTCTACTAATCATTATAAGTATGAGGATTTGATGCCAAATGATGAAGATGCAACTGGAAAAGTTGCTAATAATGTTGATAAAGAGATCTTATTACCTGGATACAAACTTTTGTTGCAAGATTTAGACGAAGAACAGTCCATGCCTTTTATTGACGAGGGTGACAAAACTGAACAAAACTATTCACAGGTATTCAACACCTTGGCATAGCACAAAATTCATCATGGATATAGATATTCTTTTGTAATGATTGGTTGACTATTTTCAGTATGTTTTACAACTTTCCGTGGTATTATTTTAGACATTTCCCTTGATTTGGATTTAAACCAATCCTTTCCTTCTCTTTTCTTCTTCTCCATTCTTCTCAATCCAAACAAACCCTAATGATGTTACTGGTTGCGCAGGGCTTATAGCTATGACTATTATATTTTCAACATGCCTAGTATTAAGTGAAGTATGAAGATCATCGCTTCACTTATTTTGCTAATATATATATTTTAGGACAAATTGATCTTCTGGAGCTTTCATTGAAGTATGGAGACATTAGCCTAATGTTAATTATGTTTGCTTTTACCGTAGAGGCTCGTGTGTACATAGGCTAATGAATGTGTGAGGGAAAGGGGAGAAATGTCAGAAAGTGATAATTTTGATTTTGCTGCAGGTCTCTAGTGAGCCTGAGTTGCACTCCAAGCCTAAGGAATCCGAAGATAGGGTTGAGGAAGCGGTCTCAACAAGCTCTTTGGCTTTAGCAGTAAATGAGTCGAATGGTGATATTCTCATCAGTGATGGCATGCCAGATAATGGCAGCATCACTTCTCAGTTTGATCCTCTGGTCCTTGCAGCCAGTGCCAAAGAGGAATCTGACCAAGTTGGTGGCCTTAAATGTGATGACACTCGAAATTCCTCGGAGCCTGTAGATGTGGAGTCTGATGATCAGGCTGTGACAAGTCATATTTGTCAAACCTTGGGCGAGTCAAGTTTCTCGGCTGTAGGTCGTGTATCGAGTCGTATGAGTTACTCGGATCCTGTGCCTTATTCTGGTAGCATCTCTCTTAGATCAGATAGCAGCGCGACTAGCACACGGTCCTTCGCCTTTCCAGTGTAAATTGCCATAAACTTGTGTTAAAGGCTCTTCATTTTGTGTTTTTCCTTTTTTTGTTTTTGTTGGGAGGGGGGGGGGGGGGGGGAGTTTGGTTTTTGGCCATTTGTTATCAAATTCTTCAATAGAATTATAACATGTGGATGAAGTTTTCTAAAGGAGTTAATAACGTGGTCTAAGTTGTCAAAAATACCCACGTTATATTTTAATAAGAAATTTGATGACAAGTGCATGACTGACATACTGATTTACTACTTGTGCTTGCAGACTACAATCTGAATGGAATAGCAGCCCAGTTAGAATGGCAAAAGCTGACCGGAGACACTACCGGAAGCACCGGTGTTGGAGGCAGGGCCTTCTTTGCTGTAGATTCTGAATGCGTTCTCTTTTTTCCATCTTTTTTTTTTTAATAGGTTTAGATTGATAAAATATATATCATTTAAATTTTACCTGAGTATCACACATTCATCTCCCGGGCTGTTTGGCAATTTGCATTAGGTTTAGGATGATGCTAAGTTAGTTCTCCTGCAAGCAAAGTCTTTGTTTTCCCTTGCTTGCAATCTGTGATCCCCCTCCCCCACTTTCTATACATGTTATGATCAATTTTAACTTCCATTTCCTTTGAAATAAATCATAATACATATTTGTTTGTTTATTTATTTATTTATCTTTTTTTGGTAAGTAGTACATATTTATTTTACATCACTTTTATGTGTTGCTAAATGCTCAAAAAACAGAAGCAAACTGGTTTGCCTATTGAAGTCTCTTGGTTCATTGCAATTTAAAATAATAAACGGTTTTGGAAGCCTGATCTTGTCCTGCGATGACAATCAAAAGCATCTAGTGATGTTTTCGGATTCTTTGAATTTCATTTTTATAAATTTTTTGTAAATTTTTCAGAAAGAAAAGATGAAATAGGTGAAAAGAGAAAAAGATAACTCTGCTTTTTTTTATTTTATGTCACTCTTTCTGAAATTTACAAAAAGAAATTCTCTCTCTCTTTGAAATATAATGGATCAGTGAAACTTAAAAATATATATTTTTTCCAATAAATTGACATCTAGGATTGTTTATAGACAAAAATTCATTTTTTTAATCCTTAAAGAATAATATTGCTATTTATTTTATACTTCACTTTTTTTTGGGTATTATTTTAATATAACTAAAAATGGACGAAAGCCTCACTTCAATCATTTTAAGTTAAAACTAATTTTAACTTAACCCCTTAACTTATTTTTGTTAAGGAATAAATTACACTCCTTTGTTGAGAAACATATAAATCCCAAAAATTCCTTAAAATAAAAAAAGTGCTATACTAAATTTTTTTATACTAAAAAATAAGATAATTACATTTATTTTGACCAAAATATTTTTATATTTATTATTTATATTATATAATAAGTATTAAATATGTATTTAACAAACATAAAAATTATCAATTTTCTAAATATTGAGATTTTCATCTATTTAAGTGTATTCTTTATCTTATCTATCACAACTTTATTTTCACTCTTCCAAGTTTATTTAGTGATCATACTACTTTGATATCTTCCCATCTCCTCCACCCAGTGAAAGACTCTTTGCAAGGCTAAGAATCAAAACAATTTACAACATGATGAATTTGTTCAATTTGAAGCAATTAGAGGACCCTTTCTTCCTGCATGTATAGGTTTTCACTTTTTTAATCCACATAATCAACTATATATGGGATAATTTATCCATTTCCAACATAAAAAGATAAGGTGACAGGAGATCTCTTCATTTAATTCCTCTTGAAGGCTAAAATGCTAGGTTATCTCTGCATTATACAAAATCATATTTTTTATTGTGCTTATACACGTCATTATCAAAGAGATAAAGTTTGGGGGGCAATTAAGTTCTCGTAAAACTTTCGTGATAAAGAACCAATTGATTTTATCGTAGACCTTTTCAGAGTCAACTTTAATGGCCATAAATCTTTTTTAACCTTTCATTCTTTCCGGTATATGCGTCAACTTTATTGTTATAAAGGTCCCCAGGACAAAACTAACTTAAAGCAGAGAAATCACCATAGAGAGCATTTTCTTAAGTTTATTAATAATGATCTTTGTCAAGCATTTATACAACACACTGCATAAAGATATGGTTTCGTGTAACTGTGAAGCTTTTCTACTTTTGGAATAAGAGTCACGAAAGTCTTATTCACTTGAGCAATTCTATGAGATTGACGCCAAAAACTTTTATCCAAATTGCAAATGCTTTCTCCAATTATTTCCCAATCTTGTTGATAGAAAGAGAGTAATTTACTCTTCTTTTAATTTAGTTTTTGAATTTACCATAACATTACAATCATTTCCTAGATACTAACATCTTTCAAAATTTGGCGGAGAATATTTGCTGCATCTTTCATGTCATTTTCCCCCTTTTCTCTCTTCTCTCCCCATAGTACCATCTTCCTCGTTCTTTCTATTCCACAAATATTTATCTTTCAAATCTTTTACCTCTTGTTTCTGCTAGAGATCTTCTGCCAAAGCTCATAAGCTTTTTTCGCTCTTTGGTATCATTACTGTGATGCAGAAATTTTCTCAACCCACTTTCCAAAACTTGCTAATTCACAATGAATTAATGATTCTCAAGTACCTATTAATGAAAATAAATAACTAATAATTAGAAAAAAAATGCCATAGAATTTCCTCAATCCTCTTGAGGTGTACTTTGATTACATGAGGAGTTTTCGTGATAGATTTAGAGATCACTTGGGCAATGTTTGCTTGAAAAATATAAACAAAAAGGAGAGAATAAGATAGCATAGTTCAACATAGTTGGAAATAAACTTGAATCTATGTTTTCTGGTCGGCAAGTTGATGAAGATGATAAAATGAAGAATGGAAGGAAAGAGCACAAAATGGAACATGGAGAGAAGGAAAAGGAGGCAACTCACAACAAAACCAAAATCCTAGTTCAACAAAATAGAGAGGGGCTATCTAACCTTTTTTTTAACAAAATATACATATAAAAATAATATTAATTATAAAATTGTCCTTGGTCAATATAAATAGAATAATTGACCCAAAATTGCCCCTGTGAGTTGGGGTCTTTTTCAAATTGGCTAAATGAATAATCTAACCTATTATGTTTTATTTACTTACAAGACCCAATCCATTTAATAAAATGTTAAGCAAAATTTAATCACTTAATATCAATAATCCAAATATGTAAATTAGCTTAATAATTGATTAATGCTAATTCACATCTAATAAAAATATTCTAACAATCTCCTACTTGGATAGCATTAGTTAATCGACAAGTCTATCAAAATAGCACAACTTAAAAGAGTTAAGAATATCAATATTAAATAAGCACTTTAATTAAAAAAAAAATCAATAATAGAATCACAAAACAAGTACATTGAATCCAATAGGGAAAATAATGATATGTATGTCAACAAAGATTCTTTACTAAATGAAACGGTAAAAATGACACATATTTAATCATGTTTCATAATTAAAGTGTCAAGATACATCAAGATGTTATACATGGACATAATACAGACTCCTACTAAACCAAAGAATCATTAAAAGATTTTACAAGACCTAAATGAATTACATGTTTCTGAAATAATCCTATGGGTAGTCATTTGGTCAATGGATCAGCTAACATATGATATGTGGGAATATGTTCAATCCAAGTTTAAGATTCATTAATCTTCTCTCTAACAAATAGGAGCTTGACATCAAAATGCTTAGTGCGGTTGGAGTTCCTGTGATTCTAAAAGAAGTATACAGCAGATGTATTATCACAATAAATAGTCAAAGGACGAGATATACTCTTAATAATGTGCATGTTGTGTATCAATTTCCTTAACCATACAGCTTGACAAGTGGCCTCATAACAAGCGATATACTTTACTTCCATGGTTGAAATAGCTGTAAGTGTTTGTTTGACACTTTTCCAAGAGATAGCTCCTCCACACATCATAAAGATGTAACCAGAAGTAGATTTACGATCATCTGCACAACTTGCACAATCTGAATCTAAATAGCAACAATCTCAAGGGAATCGACTCTTTTATATGTCAACATGTGATTCTTAATACCTTGTAGGTACCTCATGACTTTCTTGGCAGCTTTCCAATTATCCTTGCCTGAATCACTCAAATATCTACCAAGTACACCAATAGCATAAGTGTAACACCATAATTCTCTAACTTATCTCATATTATTTCTAAGTTCATTTCCATAGACTACATAACATTCCCAAAAAAATCCATTTAAATAATCAAATAATTTGTGTTACATCGTGTATTATTTTTTCATTCCATGTCCCGTGGACCATATGGACTCATCCATCTCATTCTCATATTCAAATACACAAATAAAAATCATAACCATCCTAAGAAGTGGCCTAAAACTCGAGCAAAGGAGGTGGATACATAAAAAATCAAGTGTGCAGCCTCAGACTGAATTTCTAGATTTTTGTCATAAACTTTGAAAAATCATAACTAATTTTAGAAAAATCAAAATCAAGCACACTATACCATTTTGGAAAGCTACAGATGTCTACTTTATTTAAAAATAATCTAGACCACAAAGAGATGTCTAGCTACTAGAAATTGATAGAATAGTACCAAAGGTCACTTGTTGCTACTGGTACTGTCCTTCAATTTCAAAAATTCATATCTTTCTGCTTAGATATCCAATTGGGGTGATCTTAGTGACCATGGAAATATTATCATATCTAATTTATGCCTGTAAAATTTTATGAGTATTGGACACCATTTGACCTTTGAATGACACAGCATAAGGAACTGACCATATGAACAATATTTGCATCAATTCAACAAAAAAATGTCAATTTTGAAAAATCATAATTAATTTCATAGAGCTCCAAATAATCTAGTATTTAGCTTCTCAAAAAGCTCTAGATGAGATCTATATGCATGCCAAATTTCATGGGCAAATTCGTTCATTTGGTCAGATCTAAACGTTGGGTTGCAAAATGACTCATTTTGTGTCATCAATGGGTCTCAAATGGTCTAAATTTGCTTCTATGACAACCATAACCACTTGAGCACATGGGAAAGCACCAAAATAATCTACTAAACTTGTCTCAAAGGTGCATAAACCCATATTTCTCAAACTCACTCATCCACCTTAAGTTATATACAAGAATGCATATGTCAAGTCTTGTCATTCCATACCCAAAATGTGCTTTATCATACATATGGCATTAAATCTTATACATACATGATACATTTACATGTGTTCATGAAGTCATACAACATATACACTAATAGATTACAACACATGCCACTCATATGGCTGCATAATAGCAACCTTCCACACTTTGTTGTCAATCTTCATTCTCTTAGCTTCGTGGCTTCCATTCCTTGGCTCACTTGGTCTACCTAGACATGTTAAACATGTGGGGAGGAAGGAATGAAATTTTAGGAATCCTAATAGCTCTTCTCCTTATCAATCACACATAAAGAATGCAAATCTATGTCTAAAAATGCATGCATGACTATTATGGAATATGTGATCATTCAAAAAACATTCTTGGCATTTTAAAAAGTCATACAAAGCATACATAGGATTGCTAAGTAAGTAGATTAGCCTTACCCATTTTCTTCAAGGATTTTGGACTTGTCTCACCTTTTTTCTTAAAAGCCTTGAATTAAGTCTTACTCTTGAAAGACTCTATGTAACAACCGGGAAAAGGGAAAAGGAAAAGAAAGAAAAAAGCTGAAAATTTTTGAAATCCAGAAATTTTTTCAAGTCTTCTCGCAATAGCGAGAAATGGCCTCACTATAGTGAGAGTGCCTGTTCGCAATAGCGAAAGTGATTCTAGCTATAGCGAGTGCGAGCATTCCATACAAAAACCAGGGGGCTGTTCGCCGTAGCGTACGCCATAGCGAAAGTAGGAGTCTAGAACTAATACGAGGTCGCCATAGCGAAAGTTAAACCTCACCATAGCGAAGGTAGTTGACACGAGCTCGCCGTAGCGAAGGTTAATTTTCGCCATAACGAAGGTCAGTCCGGAAGAGAGTAAAAAGCGAGAAATTGACTTCATTAAACGACCCAACTCATTCTTTCCCTCATATTTGCCCTAGACTTTGACCCAAGGAGAGAAAAGAGACGTGGAGAGTGAGAGAGACCAAGAGAAAGAGGAAGAACAAAGGAAAGGTAAGCAAGTTTCTCTCATTTCTTCTTAAAATCTTGATCTCCTCTCTTTGTCCTCTCTTTCTATAGTTTTGTTTGTGAGATTAGTGAGGTTTTGGGCATGGGTCAGAAGAGGGAAAGTGGAAAACACCATTGAACTCTTTGATTTCCTTGAATATGTTGTTTCCACTACCATGGGAACTTGAGAGAGAGGAAGAATTGATGGCATTCTAGAGAGAGAGAGAGAACCCTAAGTTCTTGTATGTTAGGAGGGTTACTCTGAAGATTACATTCTAAAAGAGTAATTCCATGTTCTTGATTGTGCCTAGGCTCAAGTGAAGCACCTCCATCAAGGTGTGAGTGTGAAACCAAGAAGGGAGAAGAGGAATTAAAAGAAAAAGCTAGTGTTTGCTCATAAGGTAGCTCTCTTTCCACTCTTTCTTGTTGTATTCTTGGATGTAATAGTCATTGTATGTTTATGTATATGCTTGTTGTTGGAGATATGCCATATGTTATTGCCATGATGCATTGTTACCAATGTGCTTGTGTGATGGATTGTGAGAATTGCTCGGGTGAGGTAGTGCCGAAAGTCCCTTGAGATGGGTGAGACAAGGCCAAAAGTCTTATAACCGAGTGAGGCCAAGTCAAAAGTTCCTAAACTCGGGTGAGGCCATCCAAAAGTCCCTAAGCTCAGGTGAGGCTAGACCAAAAGTCCCTAGAGCTTACTTGTGGCATTGTTGTGATTTCCATAGCATGTACAACATGTAATATGTGATTGAGAATGGTTAGATGCTAAATTACATACTTTGACTTATTATATGCCTTGATTGCTTCCTTGAATGAGTGCATGAGCTACTGAGATTCCATGAATCTCACCCCTTCCCCTCCCATATTAACATGTTAGGTGGAGCTCAAGGAGAAACAAGTGCACACCAAGGAGTTTAGGAGAATGTTAGATGAATGGTAGCTTTATTTTGGTTATTTTGTTATAAAGTGGTGCCAAATGAATATGCACCCACTATTTTTGAGATGTAAATGTTGTAACAAGTGTAAATGTATGGATATATGATGTACAAACTATGTAGAGAGCCAAATTAATGAAAATGTGGGTTTTGCCCCTTTTGTTGAATGTTTGTGATAGTGTATTTTTGGCCGTAGCATAGTGAGTTTGGAATGTATGATGATTTGGATCACTTGGACATATTATATATAGACTATTTTTATGCTTTTAAACTTGTCCATGAGTGACTAGACCATATGAGAGGTTATTTGGACCCATTTTAGACCTTTTGGGTGCCAAAACTGCTAAATTTGTGAGCTACGTCAAAGTATGACCAGATGAGCTCTTCTTGCCATGAAATTTGGCATGCCTCTAGAGTTTATAGAAAGCTTCTTGAAAAGCTAAAGTAGGTAATATTTGGAGGTCTAGAAAATATTTAGAGAATTGTTGAAATTGGGAAATTTTAATGATTTGGTCATGTACTGTTTCATTAGTCCGAAAATGAATCTGTGGTATTCATGAACCAAATGGAGTCCAAATCTTGTGAAATTTTATACACATAAACTAGACAATCACAGTGACCTATACCAACTAGAATCACCTAAATCAGAGGTCTGTAGAGAGAGAACGACCCTTCTGAAGTTCTATATCAGCATCAGAGAACCTATCTGACCTCCGTTACTGTTCTATCAGTTTTTAGGGTGTGAGGGCTACTGAACTAATCTAAACTTATTTTTTTCCTCTAGTAGACATCTGTAGCTTTTCAAATTGGTATAGTGTGCCCAGATTGGATTTTTGTAGATTTAGTTACGAATTTTTGAAGTTCATGACAGTAAGCTACGCCAGAAACAGGAACAGCTGGACCTCTGTCCCATTTTTTATGTCAAACATGGTCCAAACGCTGAGATTAGATTGGAAATTATTTTTAGCATAAAGATAACACTTAGAAATTTCTAGAGAGCTATGGTTTACTAGATTTCCATTTTTCTATAATTAGTTATGATTTTCCAAAGTTAGAGCCAAAATATGACTTTTGGGCCCAAGTGAGAAATTGCATTTTTCTGGTTTTTGGCTCCATACCTGTGGCTTATGGCTTGTTTTATGCTATGTATGAGTTGTATAAATGGTGTGTGAGTAGAGAATGTGAATGATGGGTTCACAGGACCCACGGGCAGAAGATGAGTGTTTGAAACCCTATTTTATAGCATGAAAATGCCATGGATTGGTACTAGTTCTTTGGAAATCATATGGAATCGAGCCCAGAGGGAGGCTAGATAGAGTTAGTATACTAAGGTGTTACACTCTAAACTTTGTTTTAACCATTTTTTAGGGTTCTTGGCTTCATCACACTCAAGTAAACTAAAGCAAAGTCACATGACATCATTTGAAAACATAATGCAACATCATGATACCATGGCATCTAGTTACATGATAAAAAATTTTCTCATAGCTTAAAGCATACATACACACATTCAATGACAAGACAACATTTATCAATGTATGGAAGAAAGTAGAGAGAGCTATCTTTGTTACAAATACACACTTTCCCATTTGGATTGGACTTCTCTTCCTCGGCCACACACACACAATAAGGTGGAGCTTGTTTCTCTTCGCCTAGACACAATATATGGAAGTCAATTAAGCTCTTGAAATTACTTCTAAAGCTACATATCTTCATTAGATACTAGTTTGGTCTAATTACTCTTTTATGATTCCAAGATGTATCTAATGAAGCAACATCCATAATTTGAGTTCTTTGCTCCATTCTTTTCTTTCATTTACGATTCTTGACTCTATTTAAACCTCTTGGAGCCATCGCATAATTAAAACAAAGAGTCTAATTAAGTGTTGCTTCCTTAGGGCATATTATGGAACCTATACTACCAATTCATTCCCTAGCCCTTCTAAATTTTTCCAAAGCTTCCTTTAATCTTCTCCCACCATATATGATACAAAATCAAGCTCAGATGAAATTAAAACTACTCTTAGGTGCCTCAACCCCTTAAGGCCGAGACATGCCCTCTTCTTGGCACCCTTAGAGTTGCTTTGCTTTTTTTTTTTTTATGGGAGAAGCATGTGGGGAGGTTCCTAAGGGTTTCTAGAGCTCATGTCAACACTCAATTAGGCCTAGGAATCATTACATCAAATTAGATTTTTAGTTACACATTTGAATCCCTAACTTTACTACCTTAGAAATTAATAGTTCTTTGTTAATTTTCTTTGCATATTCTTATTTTCTACATTCAATTCCCTAGGATCCACCTTTGGTTCTACCCAAAATCCAAGTCCTCTTAGATCTCCCTAGGTTGGTCGAATATCCAAGAGGGAGGAAGTGAGGAGAAGCTACTATGAAAGTGAGATTTTACCCTGTTTTTCCTTGATTTTTGGATGATTCTTCCCTTGCTTGGCTCTTCCTTTCTAAACATGAAAATTTCCTCCTTTTTCTAGCCTTAAAATAGTCCAAATACAATAAAAATTCTATAGGAAAGAAGGGAAGATGGAGGAGAATGAATTTGCTAAAGATAACTTAAGAAATCTATACTTTTTTCTTGCTTTTTCTTCTCCTTTTCTCTCTTCCTTGGTGTGCCTAAGAGAGTTGGTCTTCCCCCCTATTTTTGGGTGAAAGCAAGTCGGTGAAATGAGGAGGAGATGTGTCGTGAAGTTTATAGAGAGTTCAAGAAGCTACTTTTTTACAAAACTTCAATTTTGCCCTTTCGTTATGGCATTTTCATTTTAGCTTCATTTTAGCTCCTTTTTTAGAACCATCTTTTCCATCATAAAATTTAGATTCCCAATTTAATAAAATACTTTTGGAATCATTCAAATTGGAGCTGAAACCTTCCTGAATGAATCTGTCAAAATTTAGGCTCATCGTCGTTGGAAAATGTATATCGGAGGAGCTTTGACTGTCCTGAGACTTTCCATGGTTTTCAGGGCTTTTAAGAACCCCAGAGAACTCAAATTTTTTATTTAAAAAGCCCTTTGTGAGTATTCTAAATTTTTTTTAAAATTACAAAAATATCATTACGTTTTGTTGTATTTTCGTTAAAATCTATTTTGCTATTCTAGCTTTGGTTTCAAGGCACCCTTGTTCTTAAATCACCATTATTTGAGGTCTAGAATATTATTCTAATTTTATTGGATTTCAAATCACTCTATCTGGGGAGACTTCCCTTTTTATCCGATGAATTTCATACATTTATGGAAGAACAGTACGTTACGTTTCTCATATTTTCTCATACTTTTAAAGAACCAAATATTACAATAAGCTATGTCTAGGCGAGTGTATTCCTAAGCACACGTTAAGCTACCAACTACGAAAGTATAAGGAATTTTAGCTATCTTAGCACTCTCTAAATCATTTTGAGGACACTGTGATTTGGACAACCCTCACCCTTTTGAACAGGTGTAGCATAAGAGAAACATGAGTACATGTTGAATTTCTGAAGCACACAATTAATATAAGTTCCTTGAGACAAACTAAGAACACCACGACACCTGTCATGATGGATTTGAATCCCAAGAACATAAGAGACCTCTCCAAGATATTTCATATCAAAATAATATGAAAGCATGTGTTTAGTCTCATTCAAGAGGTCAATGCAATGACTGGCTAGGAGTATGTCATCAACATACAACACATAAATAATAAAATTACTCTCATGAATTTTCTGAAAGATGTACTGATTTGAAGGATTTTCCACAAAACCAAGAGAGATTACAACCTCATCAAATTTTAGATATCACTATCTTAAGGCCTGTTTTAGCCCATAGATGCATCTTTTCAATTTGCACACTAAGTCCTCCTTTCTAGGTTTAATAAAACCATCTGGTTGTGTCATGTAAATATCTTCAAATAAATTTTCATTTAGAAAGGTAATTTTGACATATATTTGATGGAGTTCTAAGTCAAGATGAGTAACAAGAGTTATAATAACCTTGAAAGAATCTTTAGAAGATACCAGTGTGAAGGTCTCTATATAATCAATTCCTTTTCTTTGGTTGTATCCTATTGCAACAAATTTGGCTTTATATATTTCTATTTCACCTGTGACTCCACACTTGGCCTTAAAAACCCATTTGCACCTAACAACTTTATAGCCTTTAGGTAATTTAATGAGTTCCCAAACTGGATTATGTTCCATGGAAGCAAGCTCATCTTTCATGGCATTCGTGGCATCCAACCATTTAGATGAGTAAGGATTCATCATGACTTATTGAAAGGTAAGTGGATTTGGATTATTATCCACATCAAGTTTTTGTTCCTGCAAATAAATTATGTAATCACTTGATATTGCAGGTCTATGAATCCTTGAGACCGTCTCAAAACAATCATATCATCAACATCATTAGGCTATTCATCATTTATTATAGGATCCTGATCAATAGCATGTCTCTCAGGATGATTTAAACGTAATGATAAAGGTAATACAGATATAGGTACAATAGTACTCTCCCCTTATAGATCAATAACACGTGGCACCTAACTCCCCTTATCCACATCATCTTCAAAATAAACTACTCAATCAGATTCAATGACTCTGGTAGAATAAGTAGGACAATAGAACCCGCGACCTCTAAACCTTGTATAATACCCAATGAAGAAGCCACTCATGAATTTTGAATCCAATTTCTTGATTTGAGGATTATACAGTTTCACTTTTGCTTTACAACCCTATACATGAAAGTGCCTTAAGTTAGGCTTTTTGCCAAACGTCTACTCATATAGGGTTTTAAGAGTAGCCTTGCTAGAAACTTCTTTGAGTATGTATGCAATTATTTTCAAGGCATCACCCCATAAAAATTCAGGCAAAGAGGAGTGACGAAGCATACATTTCACTAGGTCCATCAAAGTATGATTTTACCTTTTTGCAACCCCATGTTGTTGAGGGGTGTTAGGCATGGTGTATTGTGCCTCAACACCACATTCCTATAGAAACAAAGCAAAGGGATCAGAATTTCTACTTGTCTCTATATATCTGCCATAATGCTCATCACCTCTATCTGATCTCATGCACTTAATGCATTTACCCAGTTTCAATTCATTGTCGGCCTTGAATGACTTAAAGGCATCAATAGATTCAAATTTTTCATGCAAGAGATCAACCTATCCATATCTAGAGTGATTATCAATAAAGCTGATGTAGTATTTAAATCCACTCATAGTAACAGGAGTAATGGGTCCACAGATGTCAGTATAAATCAAGTCTAAAATATTCTTATTTCTATTTATCCCTTTATTTTTGGTTTTAGCAGTGAACTTGCCCTTGAGACAATCAGTATAAGAGCCAAAATCAAAGAAGTCAAGATTGTGCAATACAACCTATTTTACTATTCTCTCAAGCCTTTCTCTGGAAATGTGGCCTAAACGTTTATGCCACAACATAGAAGAATATCCATCAACTTTATAACGTTTGTGCCCAACAACAACATTAATAGGAAAATCTTGAGATTGAGCTAAGATAGAATCTAGATTCAAAGTATACAAGCCATTATTTTACATAGCAAAACCAACAACAATAAATTATAAATAAATATCTATTCTTCCATTTCCTTGCCAAAAGGAATATCCATATTTGTCTAGTACAGAAGTAGATATCAAGTTTCTCCTATAAAAGGGTACAAAACCAATGTTGGTTTGATCTAATACATGTTTAAAAAGTAATTTCAAAATAGATGTGCCTATATATTTTACTAAGGTAGATCTACCATTAACACCCAGTATGGTCTTTCCCTCTCACTTGGTCTCCTTCTACTTCTGAATCCTTACAAAGAATTTGCAATATGTATAATGGATCCAGAATCTAACCACCAAGAATCAGCAGGGATATCAACAGCATTGGATTCAAAACAAGCTAAGGTTAGTAGTTCAAATACAAGAGAAGTACCTTCCCTAGTAATTTCCTATCTTATGCCCAAGCTTCTTACAATAGTTGCACTTGCTTTTGAAACCCTTCCTTTTAGGTCCCATGTGGCCTTCATGCTTATCACTCTTCTTTCCTTTATTTTTCCTCACATCAGAATGGGATTTGGGGTTTCTTATCTTTCTGGGCACTTGTTCTTGGTTTGCTTGTTCTAGCATATGACACAAGATTCACAAAAGGGGTAATGGCATTCCTCCTTTTCAAGGACTTTTCCTTTTGAGTCACAATAGAAATCAACTGATTTATACTTGATTCCCCTTGTTGGGCATTATAAGAGGTCTTTAGGGGTTAGAATTGTACAGGATAAGACTCAAGAATGTACTAAACCAAGAAACTCTCTCCTAAGGCTACCTTTAGAAACCCGAGTTTGTTGTAGTAATTCATGAGTTTCATTATATGCTCACGAACTCCAAAAACTCCATCATATAAAGTATTCTTAAGAAGAGAGAGATACTGGCCCTTTTGAGCCTTATCAAAGGTTATGTATTTCTCTCCCACTGCCTTCAAGAATTTTGAAGCAATCTCCTTTTTAGGGATACCTTCCCAAATGGTCTTGTCTATTGTGTATTTCATCACCATCGGCACACCCTGTTAGAATTATGCCATTTCTTATAGTGGGCTTTGTTAGTAGTAGAAAGGTTATCACTAAGTTCAACTGGTTTCTCAACCCTAAGAGCAAAGTCCACTTGGGAAATGGCCAAATACATATCCAAGGATTTCTTCTAATCATCATAATTTGTTCTATTTAGAGTTTTACAGACATCAATTACGTGGTGTTAGAAGTTAGAATCAAATAAGATAAGGAAACATGAATTTATGTGTGTAATATAGTCATAAACAAGAGTTCCCTTCAAATCCAGCTAATGCAATTGTGACCATATAACTGATATTCATTATAATCCCCCCTAAGAGCCTTGGAATATAATAAATCAAGAAACTTAATCACACAATCAAGGTGGCTCACAAGAAAAGAATACTTCCAATGTCTTTACACCAATAAGGCATAAGAGACACTAAGGCATTAAATTCAATATATTCAAGTAATAATGAATTACATTAACGATGTTATACCGATAGGGCATATCCATTACAAATATAATTCTCCTTTACAACAATTTGTAAAGAAACCAATTAAAAATTGATACACACATATAAACTAAAATAATTGTTGCTTTAATTTTAACTTACCAAGACATTTGCATGACCGAACCCACAATGGGTGAGCACATGACCACAAAAATGTCAAATTATCATTACCATAATTACCACAATCAAGTTTCTAAAGTCCACACAAAATTTGAACTTAAAATTTCAATTTTAGCATAATACAAGCCATGAAAGTGTTTAAATAACCACAAAATTAATTTGCATACTAAAACATCTCACCATGGAGAGTACAAAATATATATGATGCAAAAAAGTAAGGAGATTATGTATGAATTTTCAACCCAAAATCCTAAGAGTACATATGCTAATATTTAGGGATCTCAAAAAATTTTGAAAAAATTACCATAAGTTATAAAATTGAAAATGGATGTCATGGGCCAAAATTGGGCTAAAAACAGGCCCAAAAGTACTGTTCATGTGCTTCCACTCGCTAGGGGCTGCAAGTGGGCAAAGACCAAGATTGGTCTTCTTTTTCCTTTCGCAGTTATAGTACTAGCCAAGAAAAAAATCTATTTTTACACCATAGGAGTTTCAAAATGGTTTGTTTTAATGCATTTTATAGCCTAAAAAATGATACAAGCTACCAAAAGCATAAATCAAATGATCTAAGCTCCAAAAAACTTGATTACAAGCTTAAAATGATCTCATTTTCGAACCCTAAAACTTTTTTTCTTAGATTTACAATGCAATATCAATTTTCCTTGCAATCAAATGGTTCCATTAGTTTCACGAACATATAAATAACATTTCCCACAAAGTAATTCGAAGTAAAATGCAAGAAAAATGGACCTCAACTTTGAACATGAATAGTAAACTTCAAAACTTCTAAATTATTATTCTTCTACTATAGATCAAATAACTAAGCATATAATTCACCAAAATGAAGCTTGTAATTAGAGGAGTAAAACCTCTAATCTTTCTCACTCAGAACAAGTAAAATAGGTTCCATAAGAATACATGCTAAAGATGGCTCTAATACCATTTGCTTGAAAAATATAAACAAAAAGGAGAGAACAAGATAGCATAGTTCAACATATCTAGAAGTAAACTTGAATCCATGTTCTCTAGTCAATAAGTTGATGAAGATGATAAAATGAATGATAGAATGATAGAGCACAAAATGGAAGATAGAGAGAAAGGAAGAGGAGGCAACTCACAACAAAACTAAAACTTTAGTTTAGCAAAACAGAAAGGGGCTATCTAACCTTATTTTTTAACAAATATACATTAAAAATAATATTAATTTTAAAATTGCCCTTGGTAAGTATAAATAGGATAACTGACCCAAAATTGGTCCAATGAGTTAGGATTTCTTCTAAATAGGCTAAATGAATAATCCAATCTATTATGGTTTATTTATTTACAAGATCCAATCTATTTAATAAAATGCTAAGTGAAATTGAATCACTTAATATCAATAATCCAAATCTATAAATTAGCTTAACAATTGATTAATGCTAATCCACATTTGATAAAAATATTCTAATAGTGTTATAATGGAAAGTAAAGCACCTATGAAATAGAGTACGAAAGAAACTAAATGATAAATTTGAGATCGCCTAGTAACCAATGATGCTTATAAAATTAGTGGCACTGAAAAATGTTGTCATTTTCCTTATGTTTCTCTTTATACATCTAATTTTAACCCTCAGACAACACATTTGTGATATCTAGAAAGCAATAAAATGTGGAGGTTTCTTGGTAATTAAAGCTAAAATGGTTTAAATATTAAACAAATAACATATCTTAATATCAAACACTTCTATAATCTTTGGAATTTAAAGGGTTAGAATGGCTTCGCATATAATACATAGCCCTTTTCATGGACATCCTTATCCTTGAAGTAGTAAGAGTATACCTAAATCTAAATATCTCAAATGTTTCAATATATCTCTTATCTAATGAAAAAATAGGTGAAATAAGACAAACCTTTTGTTCAATTTCTTCCAATGACCAAGAAAAAAAGTGAACAACTTTTTAAGCTAAAATGACCATAAAGTAGAAAGTATATATCACCTTCTATAAAATGAATAAATAGATTAAATTAATTATAAAAGAATATATAAACATGTCAAATAAATCTTCTAATGAGGGCTTGAATTTTTTTATGATATTACATGATGGCAAGTAGGAGACAGGGGACCACTTAGGTAGGTCTTATCTAGCTCTAACTTTCTTTCTATCTCTTTTCAACTGGATCCTTGTGGAACTACATTAATTTTTAATCTAATTATAAGTCTCTTTATAATTAATTAATTTAGTCTTAAAACTAAATAGAGTATACATAAAAATCTCTTATTAAATATATATTGTTCATGGAGAGATTTAATTTTCTTACTTATTTAAAGTGTGATATTATGTTTTTACTTATGTTCATAGCCTCTAAAATTAATATCATTTTAAAAAATGTTTTATTTGAAGTGTACCTAGAGAGAAGTGAACAGATGCTTGTATGTTAATATAATATTTAATACAAACTTAGGATGTAAATTTCAATCTTAAATCGTTGATGTTAATAGTAATGTATATGATTATATAAGAGAACTTGAAAGAGATTTGAAATTAAAAATTTTAATTCTATGAAAAGATTCAATTAGCTAGATGTTTAAATAGTGAAGTAGAAATGAGCTATATTCGAAAATTAAGTTTATTGGATATGAGATTTAGGGATTCAGTCCATTCATTTTTTGGTTTTAAAATGAGTAGTCATATTGGAGAGAGATAGACATAAGAATAGGAATATGGGTCTTATACACTTCCACACACTCTCTTTAAGTGATATGGGTCTCATATATTCCCACCTTGTGTCTATCTCTATGCAACATTTTGATGCTAGAAAATAAGTAGATCCAAATTCAAGATTCAATTGACTAGATTTTCAACTTTACTAGAATAAAGCAAAACAAATGCAAAGAAAGTAAAATAAAAGGAAAAAGTACACTGTGAATTATCTTGATTTGAACTTTTGACATAAGTCCAATTCCTTTGAAACTTCAAAAGATTTTCTCACAAAGAAATTAAAGTACAAAACAACAATTTCAACATTTGAATTTCTAGGCTTACCTAAAACTTTTACAATAATTTTCTTATAACTCACCCATTAATTGGCTTTTCTATACTTAGAAAGATTTATAAATGAAATGATTAAAGTTTAAACACCCTTATTAGATAGAGGATTGTTCTGTATGTAACATCTGTAAAAATTATAATTTTTTAATTATTTAGTATTTTATGAAATAAATTTATTTTAGCCTAAAATTAATGAATTAGAGTGAAATAACTTTATACTTAAGGGATATGAAACAAATAAGATCTTTAGGAATTTTCAGAGTCAAATAGGGCCCAATGGCAAAATTGTCATTTTCTGTAATACCTCGACGTCTTAGCACATACACAATGGTCTCATGGTCTATCCTAATCCATTCATAGCATATTAGGCAACATTTATAAGGAAGTCAATATTTTCCTTGATGAAAAGTTGCATGATTGAAAGACCATATTTATGATTTATGGCTTTAAGAACCATGTGAACTCATCAACATTATTTCTTATCTACATCATATTTTTTTAAGTCATAAACATCACATTTGGTTTCATTCATTCCAGGTTTGGAACCATATCATACAAAACTAGAATTTTGCCTCGAGTTCCATGTTCCAACTTTCTAACATCAACTTTGAAAAATCATAATAAATTTTAAAAATATTGAAATCAAGCAAATAATAGTTTTATAGAAAGCCCTGGATGTCAACCATAGGTTAAAAATCATTATAGATCATAAAACATCAACTGGACCACTAATAACAATAGAATATGACCAAAGGTCTAACTGCGTAGGTTTACTATCACAAGTTTCTGATTTAAATTTAAAAAATTCATGACTAATTTTAGAAAAATCAAAATCTAACAAACCATACCATTTTAGAAAAGTATAGATATCTGCTAAAGACTAAAAATAATTCTATACCAATGCCATGGCTTGTAACTAGTAGAAATTGATGGAACAATACCAAAAGTCAGGCTGCATTACTGGTACTATCATGCAACTTCAAAAATTCATTTATTTTTCTACAAAGCTCCAAATAAGGTGATCTTAGTGACTATGGAAAGCTTATGGTGTATACTTTATTCTTGTAAAATTGCATGAGTATTGAATTTCATTTGACTTATGTGTGACATAAAAACAAAATCTAATAATATGAATAGTACACATTACCATTCTGCATAATTTAGATAATTTTGAAAAATCATAATAAATTTCATAGAACTCCAAATTAGGTACTCTTTAACTCTATGAAAAGCTCTTGATGAGCCCTAGTTGTTGGCCAAATTTCATACAAAAACTCCTCCATTTGGTCAAATTTTGGTTTAACTCATGATTTGGTCACTTTTGATGATCAAAGTAGGTTCATAAGGCACCATTTGACCTTCCTCTTGTTCCATAGCCACTTGAGCACGTCTCATAGCATAAACACAGCTGAGGGAAGCCTCTTAAATGGTCTTAAATATCATGGAGCTCAAATTTACTATGCCACTTACTTTCATACACAAACACATAATAGCACAAGAGTGGTAAATTCTCACATTTCCATACATTTGACTTCTATATTGATACGTACATCATATATATGTACATTTAAACTTGTTCAAAGGTTCACATCATATAAACATCACATGATTACATATTTTGACATCAAAATGCAATAAACAAGCCATTTCTCCATGTCTCTTGTCAAAGTCTTGCCTTTCATAGTTGTTGGTCACCATTTCTTGGTCCTTTTGGTTCACCTAAACATGGTTAGGCATATGTGAGGGATTCAAAGAATTCCAATAACTCTTAACATTTTCAAACATACATAATGGATACATTTATAAGTCAAAAAATGCATGCATAGCATCTTAGCTACTAGTAAGCATACATGAAACATTTTCTATGTTCAATAAGTTCACATATGACATACAGAGGCTTTCAAAGGCATTGGTTTAGCCTCAAACACTTTTCTTAGGACTTTTAGACTTGCCTCACGTACTTTCAAGGGGATTTTAACTAAGCCTCACTCTTTTTGAGACTTTTGACTTAGTCTCACCCAATTCTAAGGGCTTTTGGTTCATTCTCACCCTTACTAAAGGACTTTTGGCATCATCATACCGATTCAATCCAAAACATATTCATAAAACACATTTCCAGAATATCATGGTACCATGGCATGTAGGCAATAGCTAGAAACATTTCTTATGGCATAAATATACATACAGGTACTCAAGGACAAGCAAACATCCAAGCTATGCATGAGAGAAAGGTTAGAGAGTTACCTTGGAGCAATTATACAACACTTTTCTCTTGGAATTCTTTTTCCCCTTTCTTAGCCAAGCTTTGCAATTAGATAGCTCTTAGTTCTCTTGACTTAGATACATTAAGAAAGATATAAATCACTTATGGAAACAAGCTTTGGCATCACACACACTTTATGTGAAGCTACTTTGTTTTATGGCTCCATTATACTTCCATATAAGACCTTATGAAGCAACTAGGAGAATTCATGATCTTGGCTCTCATTTCTCATTCATTCTAAGTCTCTTGACTCCCTTTAGACTCCTTGGAGTCATCACACATTTATTTTAAAGAACCTATCTATAAGTTACTTCCTAAAGTTTTATTATGGAGCCTACACCTCCATTTTACATTCCAAGATTTCTAAATATTTTTCAAGGCTTCCTTTGATGTTCTTCCATCATATCTAGTCTCATTCTAGGCTTAGAAAAAATTAAAACATTCCCTAGATACTTGCTCCAAGTTTGGCTGAGACACCTCTTTTGATTATGCACCCATGGACTTTGCTTCATTTTCTTTAGAGAATTGCCACGTGGGAGACTTCCTAGGTGTTTTAAGGACTCATTCATACTCTTAAATATCCTTAATTATTATTGGAAAGTCTCTTACCCATCAAGGTGCAACAAAATCTCTACCTTTGCTAACTTTTTTTCCTATGCTTCTTATTCGATTTCAATGGTATATTCTTAATCCTTACACTCAAGAACCCTGAATCCTACCTTGGTTTGGATAGAATTCATCCCTTAGAGAATGGGTTCTATGTTGGCCAAAACATCCCAAGGCAAGAAGACAAAGAAGTGCAAGGAAGACAATGGAAGCTACCTTGGTTCTGGGCTTGTTTCAAAAGCTCTTTCACTTGGTATAATCCTCTCCTTCAATTTCAAACTTCTTCCCTTTGAACAAGACTAAAAAAAGATCCAAATCATGTAACATCATAATTTCTTAGCTCATTTTATGTTATTCTCATTCCTAAAGCCATACCACTCACATAAGAGGCAAGAAAAATGGCATTAAATAATGAATTTCTTAGTGTTACGTAGTGTATAAAATTTTCATTTAGTGTCCCGTGAACCATATGAGGTCATGTATCATATTTTCATATTTAATTACATAGATACAACTCATTTTCATTACTAAAATTGGCCTAGAGCTCGTGCAAGGTAAGAGAATGCATAAAATTCATAATTTCCATTTCGGCCAGAATTTCCCCACTTCTGTCACAAACATTGAAAAATCATAACTAATTCTAGAAAAATCAAAATTATGCATTCTTTTCCATTATAGAAAGCTAAACATGTATATTTTATGTTAAAATATGTATAAGCCATGAAACATCACATAGAAGATGTTTGACATTCAAAAAGGAACAAAGGTCTGACTGGCTACTGGTACTGATACAACTTTCTGTTATGAATTTCAAAAATGTCTAATTAATTTCACAAAAATCCAATCTATGAAAATGATATCAATATGGAAAGCTACAGATATTAGCTAGAGGAAAAAAATAACTTTAGACCAGCACAAGCACATCTAGACGTCAAAAACTAATCAAACAATACCTAAAGTCTGTCTGAACGCCTAATACTGGGTAGAAACTTTAAAAATTCATATCTCCTCTCTAGACATCCCATTGGGTGCTTTTAGTTGGCATAAGTCACTGAGAGTGTCTAGTTTCTCCTTATACAATTTTGTGGTAATTAGACATCATTTTTCACCTAAGTGACAGAATTCATTTTCGAACCAGTGTGAACAGTACCATGAACCAAAATCAGAATTTTTTCAACTTTAAAAATTCATCAAATATTTCATAGATCTCTAAAAATTATACACTTTATCATCCCAAAAAGGTCTCAACAAGATCTAATTGTATGCCAAGTCTCAGATCAAGAGGAGTTCATTTGGACAAAAAGTGGTATAGGTTTCCAATATGGTCAATTCTTGCTTCATATAAGATACTAAAGTGTCCAAATAACTTCCCTTGATGTTTGGCACCTCTTGGACAAGTTTAAAAGTATGAATATGAATTATATAAACTATCCAAGTGGTCCCAAACTTCATGCATCTCAATTTGGCTATTCCACTTCCATTTATACATAATTGCATAAAGCCATCAAAGCACCAAGTTTACCATTACATGCTCAATTTACATTCTAACATTCCTATAATATAATTTCCCATTTGTACATGATACATCAACATAATTATACCTGCTCATAAGGTTAAAAGACATATACAATAATAGATTACATCATTTGTCATTCCTAAGACCTTAAAGTAACTAAATCCATACACTTTAATATCAAACTCTCATCTCTTAAGTAGTTGGCTCCTATTTATTTGCTCTCTTGGTCCACCTATCATGTTAGAACATTAGAGAAGAAGGAATGAGATTCAAGGAATCCCAATAGCTCATCTCCTTTTTAATCACATATAAAAGATGCAAAACAAGTCTTACAAATGCATGTGTAACACCATAATGCCTTATCTGCCATTACTCTCCCTCTGGGCTCAACTCCATATGATTTCCAAAAAACAAGTACAAACTGTGACATTTTCATGCTATAAAACGGGGTTTCAAACACTTATATTTTGCCTCGTGGGTCCTGTGAACCCATCATTCACATTCTCTACTCAAAATCCATTTATACAACTCATACATAGCATAAAACAACCCATAAACCACAGATATGAAGCCAAAAACCAAGAAAAATGCAATTTCTCACATGGGCCTAAAAGTCAGATTTTTGGCTCTAATTTTAAAAAATCATAACTAATTATAGAAAAATAAGAATCTAGCAACCCATAGCTTTTTGGAAAGCTCTAAGTGTTAAATTTACACTAAAAATAATTCCCAATGACAATATCAGATTTTGGACCATGTTTGACATAAAAAATGAGACAAAGGTCTGGCTGTCCCTGTTTCTGGTGCAGCTTACTGTCATAAATTTTGAAAATTCATAACTAAATCCAAAAAAATCTAATCTGGGAAAACTATACCAATTTAGAAAGCTACAGATATTAAATAGAGGAAAAAAATAAGTCCAGATCAGTTCAGCAGCTCTTAGATCTCGAAAACTGATGGAACAGTAATGAAGGTCGGATGGCTTCCCTGATGCTAATACAGAACTTTAGAAGATTCGTTCTCTCTCTACAGACCTCTGATTTAGGTGATTTTAGTTGGTATAGGTCACTGTAGTTGTCTAATTTATGTCTATAAAATTTTATGACAATTGGATTCCATTTGGTCCATGAATGACATGGATTTAGTTTCGGACTAGTTACACAGTACCATAACCAAACCATCAAAATTTCCTAACTTCAATAATTCGCCAAATATTCCTTAGACCTTTAAATATTACCCACTTTAACTTTCCAAGAAGCTCTCTACAAACTCTAGAGGCATGCCAAATTTCATAGCAAGAAGAGCTCATTTGGTCATACTTTGATGTAGCTCACAAATTTGGCGGTTTTAACACCCAAAACAGTTCAAAGTGGGTCCAAATGGCCTCCCACATGTTCTCACGCCTCATGGACAAGTTTTAAAGCATAAACATAGTATATATAACATGTCCAAGTGGTCCAAATCATCATAAATTTCAAACTCACTATACTACGGGCCAAAATACACTATCACATACAATCCATAAAAAGGGCAAATCCCACATTTTCATTACTTTGGCTCTCTACATAGTTTGTACATCATATTTTTATACATTTACACTTGCTACAACATTTACATCTAAAAAATAGTAGGTGCATATTCATTTTGGCACCACCTTACATCAAAAGAATCAAAATAAGCTAACATCTAGCTAAACATGCTTCTAGGTGATGGGAGGGGGAAGAGGTGAGATTCATGGAATCTCAGTAGCTCATGCACTTATTCAAAGAAACAATCAAGGCATATAAACAAGTTAAGGCATGTAAATAGGCATCTAACCATTCACAATCATACAATACAAAATTTTCATGCCATGAAAACCATAACCATGCCAAGAATGAGCTATAGGAACTTTTGGTTTAGCCTCACCGATTTTAAGGACTTTTGGATGGCCTCACCCGATTTTAGGGACTTTTGGATGACCTCACCAGATTTTAGGGACTTTTGACTTGGCCTCACTCGGTTATGAGACTTTTGGCCTTGTCTCATCCAGCCTTAAGGACTTTCAGCTCTAACTCACCCATCTCAAGGGACTTTTGGCACTACCTCACCCGAGCAATTCTCACAATCCAACACATAAGCATATTGGTACTACTGCATCATGGCAATAACATATGGCATGTCTTACACAATGAGTATATACACAAGCATACAATGACTATTACATCTAAGAATGCAACAAGAAAGAGTGGAGAGCTACCTTATGAGCTAACATAAGCTTTTCCTTTCAATTCCTCTTCTCCCTTCTTGGTTTCACACTCACACCTTGATGGAGGTGCTTCTCTTAAGCCTAGACATAATAAAAGCATAGAATTACTCTCTCATAACTTAACAACTCTTAAGAGTTCTTCAGAGCAAACCTTTCTAACATATAAGAACCTAGGGGCTCTCTCTCTCTCTCTCTAGAATGTCACTAACTCTTCCTCTCTCTCAAGCTCTCATGGTAGTAGAATCAACATATTCAAAGAAAATAAAGAAGTTCAAGAGTGGTTTTCTACTTTCCCTTTTCTGACCCATGCCTAAAACCCAACTAATTTCACAAGCAAAACTATAGAAAGAGAGGGCAAAGAGAGAAGAACAAGATTCTAAGAAGAAAAGAGAGAAGTTTTCTTACCTTTCCTTTGTTCTTCCTTCCTTCTCTTGGTCTCTCTCTCTCTCCATGCCCCTTTCCTCTCTTTTGGTTGAAAGCTAGGTCAGTTAGAAGAGAAAGAATGAATTGAAACGTTTTAAGAAGTCAAATTCTCCCTTTTTATACTTTTCTGGACTAACCCTCACTATAGCGAGCACGTATCAGTCCCAAACCCTTGTTTTCGTTATGGTGCGCGCTACAGCGAGCAACTCCCTGGTTTTTGTATGGAATGCCTGCACTCGCTATAGCTAAAAGCATTTTCATTATAGCGAACAGGTACACTCGCTATAGCTAGACTATTTCTCGCTATAGCGAACAGGTACATTCGCTATAACTAGGCCATTTCTTGTTATAGCTAGCAGATTTAGAAAAATTTCAGGATTTCGAAAATTTTCAGCTTTCTTCTTTCTTTTTCTTTTTCTGGTTGTTATAACATGCATGAGCATATTTACATGTATAAATATTCAAGAAGCATTCTTGGCATTTGAAAAAGTTATACATGGCATACATAGGCTTGTTAAGTATGTGGATTAGCCTCACCCATTTACTTGTGGATTTTAGACTTGTCTCACCCATTTTTTAAGAGATTTTTTACTCAACCTTGCTCTTGGGAGTCAACCTCACTTTTGGGAGACTTTTTATTTTGTCTTAACCAATTTTAAGGGTTATTGGCTCATCCTCACCATGGTTAAGGATTCTTGGCTTCACCACACTCAAGCAAACCTAAGCACACATAATGAATATCATATGAAAGTATAATGTAACATCATGGCACCATAGAATAAAAGTCATGCTAGGATACTTTTCATAACTTAAAAACACACATACACATATTCAAAGACAAGCCAAGCATACATTCATGCATGAGAGAAGGAGGAGTGAGCTACCTTGAGTGTAACTACACACTTTTTCTCTTAAATTTGCTCTCTCTTCCTTGGCCTCACACACACAAAGATGTGGGAACGATTTCTCTTAACCTAAACACAATTTATGGAAGCCAATTAGGTTTATAAAATTAATTCTAAAGCCACACATCTCCTTCACATACCAACTTTGTCTATAAACCCTTTTATGATTCCAAGAATGTACCTAATGAAGCAACACCTATCAAATAAATTCTAAACTTCATTCTTTCCTTTCATATATGATTCTTGACTCCTTTTAAGCCTCTTGGAGTCATCACACGATTGAAACAAAGAGTTTAACTACATGTTGTTTCCTTAAGTCATATTGTGAAACATATAAGGCCATTTCACTTTCTATGGTTTCTAAATTTTTTCCAAAGGTTCCTCCAACCTTCTACCATCATATAAAGTCCTAAACTAAGGCAAAACAAATTAAAACACTTCCTAACCTATTAGCTTGGCCCAAATATAAGGGGAAGGAAGGGTTCATAGACTTCTTGATTTTTTCTTGATAGGAGACACACTTAGGAGGCTTCTTAAAGGTTTTAGAAGCTCAAATAAACACTCACACATGCAAGGAAGTTTATATATTAAATCAAATTTTACATCCCATTCAAGAACTTTACACTTTCCATTCTTGCATTTCATTGATTTTCCTTCCAATTTATTTGCATATTCTACTTTCCCATAGACTAATTTATGTGTTTCATACTTGCTCTAAGTTACAAACCTCCCCCTCTCTTGGTTCTGTAAGAGGCCAGAATATGGGAGAAGAAGCTAAGGAAGAAGAAGCAACATTTTGTAAGAAAATTACCTTGAATCAAGTTTTTTCAAAAGGATTCTTCCTTTGTTTGGCTTACTCTCTCTAATTTTGAAATTTCCCTCTCTATTCTACCCTCAAAATAGCACCAAACTTCCCATTAAAATCATAGAAAGGAAGCTTGAGAGGAGAGGAACAAGTTTCAAGAAGGAGGAACATGGAAATTCTTAAGAATTCTTACCTTTCTTGCCTTGATTTTCTCCTTCTTCCTCATTTATCTTGTGTGCCTAAGCCTCTTGAGTTTCCTCTAGTTTTTGGGTAGAACAAGTTGGTCTAAGAGAGAAGGAGAAATGGAACATGCTTGTTAAAGAAGCTTCAAGAACTAACAATTACAAAAATTCCCATTTTGTTCTTTCGTCATGGAATTTTCGTTTTAGCTTCGTTTTAACTCCTTTTTGAGAACCGCCTTTTTCATTAAAAAATAGGTTTCTAATTTAGTAAAATGCCTTTAAAGTCACTCAAATTTAAGTTAAAATCTTTCCAAATAAATTAGTCAAAATTCAAGTCAATTGACGTTGAAAAACATATATCGAAGAGGTTTTAACTGTCCCAGGACTTCCCATAATTTTCAGGGCCTCTAAGAATCCTAGAGAATTTAAAACTTTCATTTAAAAATTCCTCCTATGTATTTTTTCAAAATTACACTTATTTATGAAAATGCCACTAGTATTTCAGTAAATTTTATAAATCACTGTGGCCCTGATTTTTGGGTAACTTAAGGCTCAAATCCTCATTTTCTCTTATTTAAAATTTTATTATATTTCCATCATTTAACAAAAATTAGATATTATAAATCACATATTAAACTTATAGAAAGAAGGAGGAGAAAGAGAAGAACAACATTAGTGAAGGAAGAACCATGAAAATCTAAGGTTTTCTTACCTTTTTCCTAAGCTTTTCCTTCCTCTTTTGCTCCCATCTTGTGTACCTCACTCAGTTGGTCTCCCCTTTGGTTTAAGACAGAAACAAGGTCAGCTAAATGGAGAGAAGAAGGAGGGTATGACATATAAGGAGCCAAGTCACTAAAATACCTTTTCAAAAATTTTCATTTTGTCCTTTTTTCTTAACTTTTTCGTTTTACGCTCATTTCAACTCCTTTTCAAGAACTATCTTTTTCATCATAAAATTTAGGCCCTCTAACTTATAAAATTCCTTTAAAATCATTCAAATGGGATCTAAAACTTTCTTAAACAGAAAGATTAAACTTTGGGTCCATTGACATTCTAAAATGTAAACCGGAGGGATTTTAATTATTCTAGGGGTTTTTATAGTTTTTAGGGCCTCTGAAAATCTCGAGAAACTCATTTTTTTCATTTAAAAATTTCTCTTATAAGTTTTCCAAAAAAGTGCCCGAAATTATGAAAATATCACTACATCTTTGTTGAATTTCATCTAGTTATTCTGACTCCATTTTTAAGACATCTCTGACCTTAGATCCTCATTATTTGAGATCTAAATTATTACTCTAATTTTATTGGATCACAAATCATTTTGTTTGGGAGAGTTCCTTTTTTATCTAGTGAGTTACGTATGCTTATGGAGAAACTGGACATTACATTTCTCACGTTTACGGAGGAATTTGATATTACATTTTCCACCTAGATATGTTTTGATGAATTTAAGAATTGATATGATTTTTATATCATTAAATAGAAAAAAATGTGTAAAAAATTATATAATTCATTTCATAATTTTTTAAGATTGTTAAGATTAGAAATAGTACCAGATAATTAAAAGCTTATATAGAACTAAACTAAATTTCAAACTTTGAATTAATTACTCTAAAAGGCTTAATATAGGAAGAGCTAATGGATGGTAGTGAAGGAATTCAAAAAATGAACAAAGGTTCTTATTTGTATAGAATCTCTTAACCCTTAACCAGGGGTAAAATGGTCATTTTCACTTTAAATAATAAAATTACAAGATATTAAAATAAATAATTATAAAACACAAGTGGAACCCATATAGGTACATTTAATATTAATAAAATACAATAGAAGATGCGATAACTTGACAGGATAAAATGTGACGAAGGACCAATGGAAGAACACATTAGCAAATTCTTCTTAATGGTGACATTTTTGTAATTTCTAGCTAACCTGACCAGATGTGGCATATAAATAGAGAAATTTCTAGATGTGCACATTTTTTATTGATGATATCAGTAAAATCAAGATAAAAGATTGATATATCATGTTAATTGAGCAAATTTGATTGATTTGATCACTAACATCAATTGATTTGATCATTAACATCAGTAGCAATTAATATATTTAGTTACTTTAACCAAACAAAAAGGAAAATATAGTTAGATTAGAACTAGATAGTTAGAAAAATAAGATTTAACCATGGAGATTCCTCTTTAATTCAAGATGCAATCTTAGCTATTCAAATGATCCAAAGGTTTAGATTCTTTTTTACTTTCAGAAATATAATCTCAATCATCCATCTAATCCAATAGTCCAAATTTCTTCCTTAATATCAAGATATAATCCTAGCTATCCATTTAATCCAACAATTTAGATCTTTCATAAAAAAAATAAGATTAAATCCTAACCGTCCCTTAAAAACACACCTACACACATATACACACACACACATAAATACACACATGCTCTTACATAGCACACACACCTTCACCAAAACACATAAACTTTGGCCTAAGAGAGAAAAAGAGGAAGAAAGCATGTCCAAGAGAAAGGAGGAAGAAAAAGAAAGAAGAAAAAGAAAAGAGAAAGGCTAAGGAGACATGGTCATATAGTTAGCTTTCTTCTTCTTGGTATTCTTTCACTTTTCATTATCAAATTTTATTTTCTTTTCTCTTCTAAATTTCAGCCATGGCTAAAAGGAAAAGGTATTCTAGTAGAATTACAAAATCCTTGTCTAGAAAAGATGAAGAAATTGATACAAAGACAAAGAATTCCCTTTAATTCAAGAATGTTTCCAATTTTTGGAGACTTCTCCTTAATTCATGAAACTTTGGTTTTTAAGAAGTCATGAAAGGGATTGAAGTGAAAATAAGTGGAAAAATAATATAAGAATGTTTTGGAAGATTGGTTAAGATAATCTTGATTTTTTTGAATTTATGACAAGTTATTTTTGAAATTTTAGTTTAATAGACGCTTAGAAAATTTAATGAATCTTTAGAAATTGACTTAGGGTTATTGTATATCTATCTTGATTATGCAATAATCACCATTTGGTAACAAGAAAATGTGAAAATCTTGCACACACACCCTCATAACCTCAGCTAAACCCATATAAAATACCTAGGGAAAAGCTTTTCAAAATCTAATTAAATTAAGTTAATTTACACTAAAAATAAGGCTTATGTTGAAATTTTTGATAATTTTTTGATAACTATATCAAAAGTCAACCTAATATGTAAAAAGTGTTAACCATATGCCGTCTACATTTTTATTAATATTATTTGAGGTATTTTAGATGATCTGTAAGGTCTAATACACTTTATATCTCGCTTAGATTATGTTGATATTTATTTTGTAATTTTTGAAGTTTATTTATGAAAGTTAAAATTTATGAGTGTCATGTTGACTTTTGATTGAATGGTGGATATTTAATATGATAATATGCTGCTTAATTTCATGATTCATATAACTATGAGTTGTTTGATAAAAGATTGGCCTATATATGTGATGGTTGTGTCAAACAACCGCAAATAAACTAAGTTGAGTAAAATTTATAGTTAGTGATGCAATTTAGATTGCTTTTCTTAGAAATGGATTTTAATATTCAATTGAGCCTTCTAAATGTAAGAGAATGTAAAAGTTATCTAATTGAAGGGGTTTTTAATTGAATTTAATTAACTAGAATTTAAATTGAGCTAAAAATACAAACTACTACCAAAATGCACGAATTAACAAGCAAGAAGTGGACATGCAACTAGTTTTTCATTTATCCCTTGATATCCACTATCCTTATTCTAATTCAATTATCATTGGTTTTAGTCTAAGAGTTCCTATATGTATTCATGGCAATTTATCTTGAGTTACCATAAAAGATTCAAAACATTAATAATTTTATGTTGAATTGAGACCTTAACTCTATATTGAATCATTAATTCTTGTCATTAGGATCATTGAACACTTAAATTGAATGATTAATCAATCAAATTAGCCTTTGAATTTTTATCCTAGGATGCTCAATTAAGCAATTAAACTTTAAGAAGACCTCAAAATCAAATATTCAAGCACATAATTTTTAACATGCATTTCATCAAACACATTGATTGCATACATGAAAAATTAAAGATTAATGAAAAATTCAGTACTTAAATTAATCCATTAATCCTTAAAATACTCTCCTAATTGATGTCTAACCAGTCACCAATTACAAACAACACCAATCCTAATTCATTACAACTTTAACCAAGAAAATACATGAATAAGAAGTAATGTAGAAAGAAAGAAAAAATATAATAGAAATTCTTAGCCAAATCCCTTGCTAATCTTTATAGATTCAAGTTTCAATCTAAGGTTTTCATCCTAGCTAGCTACAAGAATGGAATTAGTGTCCCATGGAGTGAAAATAATGGAAGAGAAATGTAATGAGGTGAGCCACAGCTGATGGAGGATGAATGAATGCTAATGGAGGATCTTTGATTATTCCCCTCTATCTGAGCCTCCTCCCCAACCAATACCATGTGCTCCTCATTCTTTTTTAATGATGACATGTTTTCCATGCTTCTTCCTCCCACAAACCTAAGCCATACTTATGTTATTGTATATGATTCATTCTCTTGTGTTCTTTCCAGCTTAATTAAAAACCCATCCTTCCATCTCATCTTTCCACGTCCTTCTCATATAATTATGTATTGATGAATGGCTATATGACATGATACCTCCTATTCCACGTGTTTCCTCTCTCTAAAACACATTTTTATGCATACTTTATTTGGTCCTAAATACTTCAAAATTAATGGGCCCCCCTCTTTCACGTGATCCATTTTCATGTATGATGAGTGTGTTGTATCAGAAGTGAATGACAGCAGACCTGGCAGCTTGATACCTTATTCCCTCTTTAACCTGTATGTGTATCAAGAAGCCATCTGTGCATATATGTGTTACATGGAACAAAACCCTTGCCTACCTTGTGTGTTTCTTTGTGTGAGTGCATGATCTGCTGACGCGAGATGTTATGTGTTTAATTTGTGATTTAGTGTTTTGCGTGTGATTGCATGTAAGTGGATGGAGATGTGCTAAATGAATAATAGTTGGATTTGGTGCCTCGTGTTGGTGTTTTCACATGAACCCATGCATAAAAAGTGAGTGAACTCATACCTCCTAATTCTAAATGTCTTGGTGCTCTTAAGCTCATGCCTCTCATATGTTCTACACCTCTCCAAAATTCCCAGCCTCATTTTCACATGATTATCTCCCACGTCAGCTTCTTCTTCCTCCTAAAACCTGAGCCCAGTCACCCTCTCAATTCTCTGAACCTATGCCTTCTTAATCTTCCATCACGTGACTTCGCCTCAACTCCTCATCACGTGTGTTTTTTTGTAACATCTAGTTTCTCCGTAAACGTACTAAACCCATAAGATATAAAAAGGAGTTCTTTGAATAGAATGATTTAAGATCAAATAAAATTAGAGCAATAATTTAGATCTCAAATAATGAGGATCCAAGGCCAAAGATGCTATAAAAATGGAGCTAGAATAACAAGATGAAATTTAATGAAAATACAGTGGTATTTTTCTAATTTTGGACACTTTTTAGAAAACTCATTGAAGGAATTTTTAAATGAGAAAAATGAGTAATTTGGAATTCTTAGAGGCCTAAAAACTATAAGAACCCTTAGAATAATTAAAACCTTTTCGATTTACATTTTTGAATGATGATTAATCCAAACTTTGACCTTTTTGTTTGGAAAGGTTTTAGATCCAATGTGAGTGATTCTAAAAACATTTTATAAGTTAAAGAACCTAAATTTTATAATAGAAAAGAAGGTTCTAAAAAAGGAGTTGAAATGAGCCTAAAACAAAAAAGCTAAGAAAAGGGGAAATAAATAGGATTTTTAAAGAAGAATTTAAGAAGTCTTCACCTTATATTACACATCCTCCCTCTGCTCTCCACTTAACTGGCTTTGTTTCTACCTAAGACTAGAGGAGAGACTAACTCCATGAGAAGTCCAAGAAGGGAGCAAAAGGGGGAAGGAAACACTTGCAAAAAGGTAAGAAAATGTCTAGTTTTTCATGCTCCTTCCTTCCTTAATGTTATTCCTCTCCTTCTCCTCTTCCTTCCTATGGTTTTTATTACTCAAATGGGGCTATTTTGGGACTGATCTAGAGGAGAGAACTTAGAATTTCAAGGAGAAGCTTGAAGTAATGGAAAGAGCCTTTGAAAAAGTCTTGAAATAAGGTAACTATCATGGCTTGTCTTGCTTCTTCTTAGTTGTTTCTCCCATGACCATTTCATCCCATCTAGAGCCCATCCAAGAGGAGATGATTTTTGACCCAACCAAGGAAGAAACATAGGTTTTGGAGTGTGAGAAACAAGAATATGCAAAGAAATCCAAGTAAGATGCATTAGAAAACAAGTTAGCAAAGTTAGGGATTTTGTTGCACCTTGATGGGTAGAAGACTTTCAAATGATATTTGAGGTTGTCTAAGAGTATGAATGAGTTATCAAGACACCTAGGAAGTCTCCCATGTGACAATTCCTTAAAGAGAATGAAGCAAACTCCATAAGTGCACTGAGGATGCTAGTGTTTAGGCCGTGAAAGGTTTAGCCACCTAGGGAGTGTTTTAAATTGTTCTAAACCTAGAATGGGACTAGATATAATAGAGGAACATCAAAGGAAGCCTTTAAAAAAATTTAGAAGCCTTAGTTTGTGAGATAAAGGTGTAGGCTCCATAATGAGATAAAGAAGTAACTTATAGTTAGGCTCTTTAAAATAAATTTGTGATGACTACAAGAAGTCTAAATAGAGTTAAGAAATGTATATTGAAAGAGAAAATGGAGCCAAGATCTTGAATTCCATTAGTTGCTTCATTGTGTCTTGTATGAAAGCATAATGGAGCCATATCAGAAAGTAACTTTGCATAGAGCTTGCATAAGGCTAAACCTTATTCCTATGAGTGATTCATGTCTCATTTAATGTGTCTAGACCAAAAGAATCAAGTGCTACTTAATTCCATGAGTTTGGCCAAAAAAGGGAAGAAAAGATCAAGAGGAAAGTGTTGTGTTCATGCTCCAAGGTAGCTCTCTAATCTTTCTCTCATGCATAATTTAGATGTTTATTTGTCTTTAAGTGCATGTATATATGTTTGAACCATGAGAAATGTTTCTAACTATTGCTTACAAGCTATGGTACTATTATACTTCTTGAAATAAATGTATATATGCAAAGTGCCTTGAAGGGGCTTGGTTATGCCAAAAGTCTCTTAACAAAGATGAGAATGAGCCAAAAGTCTCAAGAAGAGTGAGGTTTAGTAGAAAATTCCTTAAAAGTGAGTGAGGCAAATCCAGAAATCCTTAGAAAGTTAGGTAAAGGTAGACCAATGCCCTTAAAAACTTATGTTTAATATGTATGAGTTTACATGATCAAGAAATGTTTTATGTATGGTCATGAGAAGCTTGTATGACATGTATGTATTTTTTGACATGTTTTAGCATCTATTATGTATGTTTGAAAGGGTAAAGAGCTATTGAGATTCTTTAAATCTCACTCTTCCCCTCCATATGGCTAATTATGTTTAGATGAGCCAAGTGGATTAAAGAATGGAGGCCAAAAGTCTTGAAGCATGGCACTTTGACAAAGGAGTACAGAAATAGACATTTTAATAGCATATTGATATCAAGAATTGTATCGATGTAATATATATGAGATGTAACAATTTGAACAAATTTGAATGTATACAATTATGATGTATGTATCAATCTTGAAGCCAAATGAATGTATATGTTAGAGATTAATATCCTAGCACCCTTATATGCATGTGTATAAATGTGAGTAGCATGGTGAGATTTAGCTCTATGATGATTGGGATCATTTTGCATGCTTTTATATGTTGTATTTATGCTTTTGGATATACCAAAAGATTAACAACTTCTCTTAATTATGTTTTAATGTCTTTTGTGCCAAATGATTTGGATCATTTGGCATGTTTTTGTATTTATAAGAGATTAACAACTTCTCTTGATTATGTTTTAATGTCTTTCTTTTGAGTACCATGCCCAACTTTATTCTAGCTTCACTTAAACATGGTCTTGGAAAGTCAGACATTATTTTGTATATTAAGTGGAGAGCCAAGTTTTTGGCGTTCAATTATAGTAAATAAATATTTTTTTTAATAGAAGGATAGATGTGATTATGGTTTGAATCATAAACTATCATTTGACAAATGTAATTCAACATTTCATAAAGATATAAAATAATAGAGTAAATTATATTGATTTTTTTTAGCTTTATTAAAATTATATATATCTTTCTGTTATTTTTAAAATATACACAAATTTTTTTGAAAAATAAAAAGTTATCATACACTTTAATTCAATTTTAATTTTTTTCTAAAAAAAATACATATTTAAATTAATAGAAAGTATTTTAGTAAAAAACTAAAATTAAATTAAAATGTAGGATAAGTTTTTATTTCAAAAAAATTTATATATATTTTAAAAATAAAAGACAAATTTATATAATTTACTCAAAATAATATAATTTTGGGTGTATCTCATGCCTCACAACACAAAAATATAATAGCATCTCACATCACATTCATTTTTAATTTTGTTAATTTATGTAAAATATTTATTTATAAATTTTATTCATCTTAAATATTGTAGAATTTTACATATCTTGATATCCTATACTATAGTACTCAAGATACAATGAAAATATGAGATAACAATATACATACACACACACACACACACACACACTAAATCCTTTTCTTTAAGAGTTGGTTTGGTGTATGTATCTTTGGGACTATCTTTTTTTTTTTTTTTTGGGTTACAATCTAAATTGTCTCTGTGAACGTTTTATATTTTTCGTACTCTGATGGATACATTTGTGCATGTACTACTTAATTTCAACTAAAGTACTTATTAGGTAATGTTAAAAAAAACTCCATCTTTTAAGAAGTTGAAGCTTTTTTATCTTCAAATGAATTTTGATATTATCACTTTATCAATTAAAAAAATGAGAGTATCCCACAAAATTTATTTAATGGTAAAAAAATTCAATATGAAATAGAGCTCTCAACATCACTATGCTACTTATTGTCAATTTGTATTAATCACTAACTAGGGTGTGAGAATAAAGGACTGTCTAATTAATTCCAATTGTTTGGTCCCATTGCACTATTTTGAAGTAATAATTTTTGCTTGTATAGTTGAAGGTACATCAATTCATAGTAAAGAAAGATTCATCTGTTAATGTATATAGATCTCATATGAAGAATTAGAACACTAATTTTTTAGAGTGAGTAACATATTTGTAGCCACTATAAAAGCAACTTAGAAGCTAGATCTTCCTCTCTATCACCATATACTTAGATGAGCAGCTTTCAATGGGACTAGGTACTCTAATTAGAGTTAAAGAGGGACCTAACTCTATTTAATGATATTTTATTGGGCTCTCTCATCATGGGTTTTAATAAAATATTTTAATCCACTCACTAGACCCTTTAATTCAATATGCGCTAAGGCCCATTAACTTTATAATCACTTAAATAATAATTGAGCCTATAATAATATTTAGTGAACCATAGCCAACTAAATTTTAGAAAACATGAAAATAATTAATGTTAGCCCATATAAAAAATTTAAAATAATTTTTTTTTAACATTCTCCCACTTAGGGCACATTAATTTAATTTAAAGAAAATTCATTTTATTTTGCAAAATGACTCTTAGGTTGATAAAACAACAAAACTATATGTGTGTACTTTATTTTAGAAAACAATAGTCATAAGAAAGCACATCGTATCCAATACGGTTCAATATAATCATCAATAAAGGATAGTGGTGATCATTATGCCTCTTGATGATATAAGACTAGTCTACATTCATACATATTAACATTATATTGACATGGATCATAAATCTAAAAGTGTGATAAGAAATAGCTCTCAAAATAATTAATAATGCACTATTTCGTATCGGTCCTCCGTATGATTTCTCAATATTTGTATGCTAAACCATAATGAGAAATCATGATTTCTTAATATTTGAATGTTAAACTATAGTGAGAAATCATCTGACTCATAACAAATTTATATGTCCCAAATACTTTATCTTGAAAATATAACATAGTGTTATGAGAGATATATCGTGAAAAATATAACGGTCATCTTTAAGATTAGCACTATGTTTTAAGGTACATGTTGTATTCAATCTTTGCACAAGCAAAATGTTAAAAGTGATAATTATCAATAAAGTATGACATATCAAATATGTGAAAGTTCAAGAAATTCATTAACATAAATAAAAGACATCGGTAGGGTCATCATATAAAATAAAACAAAAGGCAAAATACATAAACTCCCACTAACTTAAAAGATTAAAAAGTCCCAAGATACCTATATTCTTAACATGTTTATTAAACTGTATGGGTCTTAATCCTTTAGTTAGAGGATCAACTAATATTGAATTGATATTTATGAATTCTATAGCAACGTCTCCTTTTTTGATTAAGTCCCTGACTATAAGGTACTTTATTTCCATATACTTAAATCCACTACTAATCTTGTTGTTCTTGGAATATAATACTACCACACTATTATCACAATAAATAACCAGTGGTTTAGTGATTGAGTCAACTACATAAAGCTTTGATATGAAATTCTTGAGTCAAACGGCTTGTAAAGCTATCCCATAGCATGTAACAAACTTAACATACATCATTGAAGATATAGTCAAAGTTTGTTTCATGCTTTTCCAAGAGATTGCCCTACCAACAAACATGAAGATATAACCAGAAGTGGACTTTAGATTATCTGGACATTTAGCAAAATCAGAATCTGAGTATCCTATTACTTTAAGGTTCTCAACCTTTCTATAGATGAGCATGAAATCTTTCATTTTTTATAAATATCTTATGACTTTCTTAGTTGCAATCCAATGTTGAGATCCAAGGTTTGAAAGATATCGACTAAAAACATTCATAGCAAATATAATATCAGGTCAAGTACATACTTGAGTATACATTAGACTACAGCATAAGGGGTATTCTTCATGGTTTCCTTTTCAAGTTCATTCCTTAAGCATTGACTTTTGCTAAACTTGTCACCTTTAACAACAGGTACTTCCCCAAGTTTGCAATCCTACATATTAAACTATTTTAACACATGATCTATATAGGCTCTTTGAGACAGTTTTAAAACATGGCGTGATTTATCACGATGTATCTCAATACTCATAACATATGAGGCCTTTCTAAGGTCTTTCATGTCAAAAGTATCAAATAAGAAAACTTTAGTTTTATAAAGAAAATTCAAATCACTACTTACAACAAAAATGTCATCAACATAAAGTACTAAGAAAATAAATCTACTATCACTAGTCTTCATGTAAATACATTGATCAAATTTATTCTCAATGAACCTAAATGAGGTCACCACTTGATCAAACTTCAAATATCATTGGCGAGAGGCTTGTTTGAGGACATAAATTGACTTTATTAATTTACACACCATATACTCTTTTCTTCTTTCTTTAAAACCTTTTGGTTGTGCCATATAGACTTCTTCACTAAGTTCCTTATTTAAAAAGGTTATTTTCACATCCATCTGGTGAAACTCTAGATTATAATGAGCCACCAATGTCACAATGATCCTAAATGAATCTATGAAATCGATGCCTTCCCTCTACACAAAACGCTTAGCTACCAACCTAGTCTTGCACCTTTCAACTTAGCCTTTACAATCTTTCTAAGTTTTGAATACCCATTTACAACCAATTGATTTGTAACTAGTAGGCAATTCAACAAGCTCCCAAACTCCATTTTTCAACATAAAACTCATCTCATCACTCATTACATTCTTCCACATATTTGATTGAGGACTATTGATGGCTTCGGTATGAGTCAAAGGATCCACAGTTTCACTAACATCACAATTTGCTTCTTTTAAATAGACATAATAATCACTTAAGATTGCTAATTGTCTTTCTCTTTGAGACTTTCTTAGGTAAATTTCTGAAATTGGTTGAATTGTTTTAGTAACTATGTTACCTATCTAAGGAACTTCACCCATAATGGGTACATCTGTCTGAATAGGTAAATCCATAACCCCTTTTCTTACATTTGTTGGTATGACTACTACATCTATAAATTACAAAAGAATTGAAACTCTATCATGTTGTTCATTTATTTCAGAAACCTGAGAACAACTCCTTTCAACAACATTAAACTCTAAGAATTTAACAGTTAGTGATTCAACAATTCTAGTACCCCTAGTAGAGCAGTAAAATCTATATCTTTTTGAGTGATTTGGATACCCAATGAAGAAGTAACGAGAATTTCTAGAATATGTTTTCTTCATAGAAGGATTATAAATTTCCACTTCATCAGGACACTTTTAGACACAAAAGTGATTAAGACTTGGTTTTCTACCAGTCCATAACTGAAAAGGTATCTTAGAAGTGGATTTACTTAGAACCTGATTCAAAATATAATTAACAGTTTTTTATTACTTTTCCCTATAAAAAATTAGGTAAATTAAACATGCTCATCATGCTTCTCACCATATCCATAAGTGGGCAATTTTGTTTTTTCGCCACACTATTTTGTTCAGGATTGCCAAGCATAGTATATTGGGCAACAATCCAAAAAACTTGTAAATATTTAGTAAAAAGTCCTTTCTATTGTCTCCTTTCATCATATTTTTTGTAATATTTACTACCACGATCAGACCTAACTATTTTTATGACACTCCCAAATTGCTTCTTAACTTTAGTTCGATAGATTTTCAACATATTTAGAGTTTTAGACTTTTCTTTAATAAGAAAGACATATCCATAATGGGAAAACTCATTAATAAAGGTAATAAAATAATTTTTACAGCATATAGTAGAAGGATAAAGATCATTGATGTCTATATGTATTATTTCTAGGAGGTTCTCACTACAAGTTATACCCTTTTTCTTAGTTTTAGTCAATTTTTCGCTCATACAATCAATGCACGTGTTTATCTCTTTTAAGTTAAATGAGGGAAGTATGTCATCTCTTATTAATCTTTCAATTCTTTCCTTTGAAATGTGACCCAATTGTTTGTGCCACAATAGTGGAGATTTCTCCTTAATTAAGGGTCATTTAGCTGTAGAATTTTCAACATTGAAAGATAAACTGTCAATTTTGAAATCTAAGCACAGTCTGTATAGTCCATAAGATAAAATGCATTTTCCAATCACATTAGAGTCATAAAAAATTTCAACTCTTTTATTTTCAAAATTAAAAAAATATCTAGCTTTATCAAACAATGACAAAGAAACTAAATTTCTTCTAAGTGACGAAATATAAGAAATATTTTCTACACAAAGTCATAACCAGATTCTAATAACAAAAAAAAAATTCTTACATATTCAACTTCAACATCAACACCATTTCCTACTTTCAGCTTGCACTTATTCTCACTTAGCTTCCTGCCATTTCTGAACCACTGTAAGGTAGAAATGACATGAACAGAAGAACCATTGTCAGGCCACCAAGAATCTATAGAGACATCAATAATATTTGATTCAAAACAAACATAAGCGAATAACTTACCTTAGTCTTTACCCTTCTTTGCTAGCTAATTCTTGTATTTAAGACAATCAGCTTTCTTATGACCTTTCTTCTTATAGAAATAACGACTTATATCCTTCATTTGATCTCCATCACCTGCAACTTGATGCTTACTGTGTCTTTTGATGTCCTAATCCCTTTTAGGAGCATGTGTCTTCTTGTTCTTAAATTTTCCTTTTCCTTTATGGAAATTTGGCCTATTGTGGGGAACCAAGTATGCATTTTCATTCTTTTCCCTCTTCAACTTTTCTTCCTAAGCCACACATTTAGAAATTAAGTCATTTAGGTCCTAAGCCTGATCTTGTATGTTGTAAGTAGTTTTAATCTAACTGAATTCTTAAGGAAGTGAATTAAGTGTATGGTGAATGACAAAGCTATTTGGAATCAAAACTTCATAAGCTTTGAGTTCAGCTTGAGCATGCACCATCCTCATAATATATTCCTTAACTCTCTTAATGTTATCATATCTCATACTTGTTAATTCACTCTTGAGTTTTCCTGCCTTAACTTTGTCAGACACATGGTACCTTTTTCTCACAGCATTGAATAACTCCTTAGCATTTGTGGTTTCTAGTAAACCATTCATAAGATGTTCAACAATTGATCTTTCCGTAGCTATAAGACTAAGGCGATTGGATCTCTTCCACTTAGCATAATACTCTTTTTGTTCAATAATGCTATTCTCAGTGGGTTTTAATGGTTTACTCTCACATAGTTTCAGATCTATTTCCACTATTCCTAGGGCAAATTTAACATCTTGTTTCTACCTCTTATAGTTAGAACCAGTCAAGACCTTAATTGTGGCATTATTGTTGTTCATAGCAAAAGAGACTATTCAAAAAATTGTAATATGGTTAGTAAATCAAGCAATTTCAAAATATCTCAAGTTCAGCAAGTTGTCCTTTAGCAGCACTAAGTGCATCATCATAAACTTCCCTTTAGGCAGAGAATATGAGATGCATTTGACCTCTCTAACATGAAGCTAATATGAAGGAGAATATATAGTATTGCGAATCTTATCCTCTTTAGGTAGATAAGTCTCTTAACCTATGTATCTCATTCCAACAAGGAAAAATATAGTTGAGAAAATCCATTCCTTTTGGGCAAATAAATTCTCTTAACTATACACTTCCATCAGCACACTTCATGCCATATGTAATGTTTGGTTTCTCTGTAAACATCAGAAATGGGTTAAATATAAAAGCAAATCCCCTAAAATAAATGATTTAAGGCCAAATAAAATTAGAATAAAATTTTAAATAATAAAAAATGAGGATTTGAAGTTTGAGTTACCCAAAAATCAGAGTTAGAGTGGTTCAATAAAATTGCTGAATACATAATGATATTTTCATAATTTCAAACACTTTTTAGAAAACTTACAAGAGAAATTTTTAAATGGAAAAAATGAGTTTCTTGAGATTCCCAAAGACCCTAAAAACCATAAGAACCCTTAGAATGGCACAAACCCCTCTAGTTGACGTTTTATAACGATGGACCCAAATTTTGACTAGTTTGTTTGGAAAAGTTTTAGATCTAATTTGAGTAATTCTAAAGACATTTTATAAGTTAGAGAACTTAAATTTTATGATAGAAAAGATGGTTCTAAAAAAGGATTTAAAACGAGCTCAAAAGACTTAGTCAAAATGTAGTGGCAAAATTGTAAATTTAAATAATTGTAAAAGTTACCTTTGGCTTCTTAAAGGACGTCCCATTCTGTTCCAGCTCTTTCCACCATTTTGCTTCTGGTCCAAATAGATTCCAAAGGAGGCTTGAGCGGCACACCAAGAGGGGGAGTCAAGGGAAGAAGAAAAGGCTTGAAAAATGTAAGGTTTCCTTAGTTTTTCATGCTCTTTCCTTTACTAAACCTCTTCTCCTCCTTCTCCCCTCTTTTCCTATGGTTTTGGTATGTGATTTGGTTCTATTTTAAGGTCATCCCAAGAAGAAGAAGGAAGGTTTAGAAGGAGAGCTTGGTTGTAAGACAAAGGCCCTTGAAAGTGCAAGTGAATAAGGTATATTTCTATTCCTTTCCATGGCTTTTCTTGAGTTCTCCTTCCCTTCATAAATTTGGTTAGACCTGAATATTAAGGGGAGAGTTTAATTCTGATTTTATCTTGGTGTAATTAAGTGATTTTGAGTGTGGGAAAAAAAGGTTTAAGCCAAGAGAAACTAAAAGGGAACCAAGAGGAAACTAAGTTTGCATAACTTGGGGTTCTAAGGTTCAGCATTAAATTTGATTTTTTCTAGACATTTTTCAATGCATATGAGAGTTTATATGAGCTTAATTGACCCCTAGGAAGCTTCCCATAAATCAATCAATGCAAGAAAGCAAGCCAATTCCATGGGTTCATGTGTGAGTGTATGGTTCAACCACTTTGGAGTTTTCATACCTAGGGAGTAAATTTTTGTGTTCTAAGGAACTTAGAAGCCTAGATATGAATTATAAGAGTTAAGAGAACCAATGGTTTGAATTTAGGAGGCTTGGTTTGAGAGTTGATATTTTGAGGTCTCAATTTAGGCATAATGAAGCAACATGGGCTTGGTTTCCTTTGAATGAGTTTATGAAGACTTTAATGAGTTTATGTGGAGCCAAGAGGTCTAGAAAGAAAGGAAATGGGAAGCCAAGATCAAGATTTAAAGTAGTTGTTTTATGGTGTCCTAAGTGAGCATTTTGTGTAACTTAGAGCCAAGCAAGCTAGACTAGCATTCCTACGAGCTAGAATTGGTTCCTACGTCTAATCTATGTCATGTTTATTGTGTCTAGGCCAAGAGAGACAAGAACTTCCCTCTTGTGTGTGCTTGAGCTGAGAAGAAGGAAGAGAAAGTAAAAGAAAAGTGTAATTTTTCATAAGGTAGCTCTTTAATCCTTTACTTCATACATGTATACATTCATGATTTGTCTTAGATTGCTTGTGTATGTATTTGATATTTGGAAATTTCTTGTAGCCATTAGATGAATGTTTTGAAACCATGACTTGATTTATGTTTACAAAATTATGTGAAATGACTTTAATGAGTGTGATAAGGCGAAAAGTCCCTTGAAAAGGGTGAGGAGGAGCCAAAAGTCCTTAAAAGAGAGTGAGACAAGGCCAAAAGCCTTAAGAAAGAATGAGGCTGAGTCAAAAGTCTCAAAATACGGGTAAGGCAAACCTAAAAGTCTCAAGATTGTTGTTGAGGTCGAGCCATTGCTCTCTTGAGTCCATAATGTGTTGTTTATTTATGTATGATATGAAAATATATGGCTATGCATCATTTGGGAACATTACATGACATACCTGCATTCTTTGACATGCATAAACATGTTATATGTATGCGTGAAAGGGATTTAGAGCTATTGAGATTCCCTTAAGGCCGAGTCATTGCTCTCTTGAGTCTATAATGTGTTATTTGTTTATGTATGATATGAAAATCTATGGTTATGCATCATTTGAGAACATTACACAATATACTTGCATTCTTTGACATGCATGAACATGTTATATGTATGCATAAAAGGGATTTAGAGCTATTGAGATTCCTCCAAATCTCATTCCCCCTTTAACTATGCTAGGTGAACTGAGCGGAGTAAGAAACGGAAGCCAACCCTAAGAAGTGTATGATTAGTGGATTGGATGTATAAAAATAGGTTTTGAAATGTACTTTGTAGTCAAATGATGTACCCAAGCTATGTATTTGTAATGTAAACTCATGGATAACTTATATAATGTATATGAATGATGTATGAACCTTTTTTGCACTTATGTGAATGGAAATATGTAAGTTTACCTCTTGGTAGCCTTTGTGTGTGAGTATGGATGTGTGTATGGCAAGATCAACCTATGTATATGAATCTTATGGCTAGACAAGTGTAAAAATGGATATGTATGATGAATGTAATCTTAGAAGAGTCATTTGAATACATTTGTGCAAAAATGATTGTTGTATGCCTAATAGAAAATATGGAATCTTAGGTATGAGTTGGAGCTAGGAAGTGAATTTGAGCTCCATGGCTTTTTGAATCAATTGGCATGCATATTTAGGGTGTTATGGTGCTTTTGGACATGCCCAAGTAATCTTGGTTCAAGGGGAAGACCATTTGGCACATAATTGAACCATTTCAGGACAAAAAAATGACCCATTTTATGAGCTAAACCTAACTTGACTAAATGAGCGATTTTAAGGTTAAGATTTTGCATATATATAGATATTTTTTTTGGTCCAAGAATTGCATTATTTAGAGGTCTGTAGAATTTATTATGATTTTTCAAAGTTCATATCAGAAGTTAGTTTTAGTCTATGCACTGTTCACTTGAGCAGATTGCATTTTTGTGTCATTTGAGGGTCAAATGAGGTCCAATGGTTCTAAAATTTTACATGAGAAACTAGACATTCATAGTAATCTATAGTAACTAGAAGCACCTCATTTGGAAGTATGTAAAGAGACAAATGAATTCTTGAAGTTTTGCATCAGAAATAGGAACACTAGCCAACCTTGTGTATTGTTTCATTATAATTCAATTCCTAAACAAGTTTAACATGGTCTAAAATTATTTTTTCCATAAAGTTAACATCCATAACTTTCCAGAATAGTATCATGAGCTTAATTTCTATTTTTTTAGATTTAATTATGGCAAAAATTCTGATATGCATTCCAAACCTTCAAACTCAAGTTTCTTGACCTAAATGGCTATGAATTTGATATGTTTTAATGTGTTATGGTTTAAGATGAGTTGAGAATCAATTTATGGGTTTTGGAAGTAATTTAATGGTGAGCTAAAGGTTCTTAGTAGTGTGCTTCCTATTGTTATGTGTTGTACATGCAAGTAAGTTGTGTGAAAAGTTCAAGTAGTGTGAAATGAACCTTAAGAACTTATGAAATGATATTCTTGCTTTGAATGGATGTTGTATGGATATTATATGGATAAAAATGATTAAACCAAAGTGAGATTGAATTGTGTGGGTTTGTTTTTGTAATTTCGGTCCATATGCTATACTTTGTGTGCAAGTATGGGTGTTTATTGCTTGAATGTTATGATATGGGTTTCTTGGGGTTAAGATATGACACCATATCGGAGTTGGTATATATAATAACTCCCTTGGAGCGAGTAATTATATAGAGTAACTCAATTTCTATCAATAAGAGAACTCATTGATTTTGTATATTTTTGTGGATAAATATTTTTAGTGACATATATCCACAATAATACACAAAATAATATTCCCAAACTAGAACAAATAAATTGCCTTATCTCTTATCAACAAAAAAACTAAGTGGTTTTAATAACTTTGATGAATGAATCACTTGGTGATTATCATTATCAAAATTTTATTAAAACAAAATTCCCAAATTAGGAGAAAATACATATTTTATTATGATACTTTCACCATATGTATCTTAAAAGGTCAATTGTAAACTATGTTTGCATAAAATTTGTGAACAACACCAATTCTCCTTAAATAAAGCTTAAATATTGATGTTTTATAGCTTAGCTTGAGAGTCTAATTTTTGCATATATTTCTAAAGAGAGTACATTTAAATTTTATGCTTTATATATGTCAAAATATATTCCTAAATTTTTTTGTAATTTTCTAATGCTGTTTGTTAGTTCAAAATAATAAAAAAAAATGTTAATTTTAATTGAAGAAACATGAAAAATTAATAAATAATTTTGTTGGGCCTCAAAAAATAAAATAAAATTACAAAATTACTTAATTTGAAAATGACACAAAAAATGCTTCAATTAGAGGTGGGGGTAGCCAACACGCACCACTCCTTCTGTACTCCACGCATGGGCTTTGTCTAAACTTGGCTAGAGGTCATCTTCAACTTCCAATCGAGCCGTGTTGAGTCTGAAATGGGTTTTTTAGACCCATCTTTAACCCGACATGATTTGGAGTGGTTTTAGGGATATTTGCTTCAGTTTCTTCGTGCTTTTTATTATAATTGAGATTTCTAAGCTATCTAATGCATCAATTGTCCAATAAATCCAATGAAAAACAACAATTCACTAACTATTCATCATAGTTTCTATGGTATGGACCTTAACAATGCATCTTGTAATTCAAAGCCTTTTAACATCGAAAACCATAAGGTTTTGATGTAAACTAAGATTTCTAAAGTGTCTGGATCATTAATTTAGCAAATAAATAAGAGAATTAAAAGAATTTGGGAGAGTTAGAGTTAAGAACTTAAAGTTAGAAATATTTACTTTGAATGACCTGTTACCACTAGGTTTAGTGGGTTTTACTTAAAATCAATAGTAATATATCTTAAAATAATGATAATAAGTCCTTTAGAGTAAATATTTTTAATTTTAAATCCTTAACTCTAATTCTCCCAAACAATTTTGCATGTATGCATGTGGGTTTTGAACAAGAACCCTAGCCTCTTCTTCTTTGAGTTTCTAGCCATACAATGGATTTTAATGTAATTAAATCTTATGATAAGGTTCACAAACACGAAAAGCAAGCTTTCCTATACAAGAATTTAAATTAAAACATGATATTTGAGCAAATCAAGTTTAAGCACATTATATAAAAATTCAAACTTTGAGGTTTGAATTCTCTTTACCCAAATTGAATTATCAAGCAACTTCTATGTTGTTAGAAAGCTTGTAATTTATAAAGTAAAAGCCCTATATTATTTTAGCCAATTACCAAGCAATGATGAAAAATTTTAAGAGCCAAAGTAATGGGAATGAATATGAAATCTTTACAAAAAATGATGAAAAATTTTAAGAGCCAAAGTAATGGGAATGAATATGAAATCTTTACAAAAAATTATGAACTTTTGGTTCTAAATTTCATACAGTAACCATAAGCTCTAATACTATTGTTAATGTATAAGGATCTTGCATAAAAATTAGAACACTAACTTTTTAGAGTGAGTAACATACCTGTAGTCGTTATGAAAGCAATTTAAAAGTTAGATTTTCTTCTCTATCACCCTATACTTAGATGAACAACTTTCAATGAGACTAACTACTTCAATTAGGGCTAGAGAGGAGATCTAACTCTATTTAATGATATATTATTGGACTCTCCCATCATGAGTTTTAATAAAATAATTGGCTCACACTTTAATTCACTTACTAGACCTTTTAATTTAATATGTGTGAAGACCCATTAATTTTATGATCACTTAAATAATAATTGGGTTTATAATAATCTTTAGTGGAACATAGCTAACCTAATTTTAGAAAATATTAAAATAATTAATGTGAGCCTATATAAAAAATGTAAATTAAAATTTTTCCAACATCATCCTACTTTATTAGTATTATATGTGAATTAGATTCTTACAAAATAAATGGATTTTATTTTATTTTCTCTTTATCTGTTGCTCTATCTTTCTTTTTATCTCTCTTTAAATTCACATTATATAGATACAATTGAGTTGCAGTGGATATCCAAGTAGTACTATATGTAGGGTTGTGGATCAAAGTTTGACATTTAAAATGTTTTATGAGATATTACGTATAATATAATGAAGAAGAGTATAGATAGTTTATGAGAGATCCTTTAACTTGTAGTTAATATATAAATAAAATATTTTCTGGACAACTATATTAATAATCATTAGTTTATATCAAATTTATGTGTTGCATATGCTTTAAATATTATTATGATATTATATTTGTATATATTTCACGCTTATATTACAAAATTTAAAATATTATGTGAGTATTATATTTATAATATTTTTTAAACATAAGAACTTGTTGGGCTTTCTTAATTTAGAAAGGAAAACCCATTAAGTAGATTACTTGGCTAGATTAAGAAGGCTCTTAAACAAAGTTAATGGACTGATTAATTTATAGAAAGTTGAGAATGAAAGCAAAAATAGAAAAAATATAATTTTATAGATAAAAAATGATTTTATACTTTTGTTTTAAAAAAGTAATAAAAAAATAATATATACGATTAGATAATAATTACAATGATATAATAGATATAATAAAAAAAATTTTCCTTTCTTTTTTTATTGGGATATCAAACATGCTCATTTTATTTAAAATTTTCAATAATTGATAATATCATCAAGAATACACTTGGACTTTGGAAGAAACCAAAAAAAAAAAAAAGCACTACTTGAACATAAAATTTTACCAACACTAGGTGGTTAGGGTGTGGTTTAGTGATGGGAAATTTGAGTAGTTGAAAGATATTTTAATTCAAATCTTTAGATAATAATTTATACAAAAATCATTTGAGTACCCAAGTTTAATATATTGTTGTAGTTTAACATTTTGCCCGGGGATATCACGTAATTTATTTAAATTTATCTTGTGATTAGTTTATGATAACTTATAAAGGATGTAGCACAGAGGACTCAAATCTCCCAATTTGTCTTAATAAGAAATCAAAATTCATATTTTTCTTATCTTACTTTAAAATTCTTAATCACATTTAAGATTTAATGCTCAAATTCGTTCATAGGGATGTACATAGGTCGGGTCGGGCAGGGTTTTGGCCTTACTCAATATTCGTCCTGATTTTAAACGAGTTTTAAAATTGAATTCTGTTGCTTAGGCTTGAGCCCAGCTTGACCCACCCTAATTTGATATCAGGCGGGGTTAGGCTAAATCAGGTAGTCCAACATTTTTTTTTCATTTATTATAAAAATTATAAAATAACCCCAAAATTTTTTTTTTATATAAATCTTTATAAAATTGTATTTTATCTTTAAAAAATTAAAATTTTGATATAAATCTTTACAAAAAATATATTTTTTATTTTTTAGACTTGATTTAACTAATATATCCTTTAGGGCCAACCTAAATTTATTATTAAAATTATAAAATAATACTTAAAAAAATTTTATATAAACTTTTATAAAATTATATTTTATCTTTAAAAAAATTAAAATTTTGATATAAATCTTTATAAAAAAATATTTTTTTAAAAAAAATAAATTTATTTTTCGAATCAAGCCAACATAATCTTAAGACATTGGGCCAACCCGATTTTGTAGCCCGCTCTAACCTTAAATTTTTTTTAAAAAAATTTTTATGCCTAACCCAACCTGTCTCGATTTGGCTGGGTAGGGTCGACCACCAGACCTTCGGACTCGGTGAGTACCCCTATTTATTTTCAACTCAATATCATTTAAATAATTTGGGATAAATTCATTTGTATTTATGTAATTATTATTTTTTATAACATTCCATTGAAAGTTAAGATGGGATACAAAGGTGTAACTGGATCAATATTAATCCTTTCTATTGAACTTTGAAATCTCTTACTCTATCCAAAACTCAATATTTAAAATCGTCCCCTATCCATTATTTTTGAAATAATTTGACATGTATTGGTTCTTGTTCTTTGTCACAATTTTTGATTGAAAGTAAGGATGAAATTTGAATGACCTGGAATGAATTTTGGAACTTAGGACAAATTTGGTTTTCAAACAGAAAAGGAAAAAAGATGAAAGAAGAAAATTTTATATATTATCTATTATATTTTTATAATTATTATTTAATAATTATTTTTATTTTTATTTTTTTAAAAGTAGAATTACAAAAATTATTTTTTTATTTACAAAATTATTTTTTACTTATATTTTTATTCTTAAGTTTTTTATATGTTAAATGACTCAAACTTTACTTAGAATTTCAATTGGAAAAGTACAAAGTACAAAGAATTAGGTTCATATCTTTATAGAGTTTGTAGGAAATCGTTTTATCAATTTCGAAACAATAATCGACATTTTTTTTCAAGTTACGTGCGTTTTTTTCTCTTCTTTTAACCTGTTTTTAAAATTTAAAATGTTTTTACATTGAGGCTCGTGCCATCAGCAGGAATCCCTTATAGTTTCATGTAAAGAAAAGAATTTGGTTCATAGGGATACATAATTGCAAGCTTTTTTTATTTTTATTTTTTGGGTAGAATATAAATCATAACAAAAACAAAATCAAAGTAAAAAGGGGTCGAACACTACACCCAAAAAATACAAAGGGTCAAACACGATCCAAAGTCATAATACGATGTCGTATACTTAACCCAATCTCCTCTCATTCCTTCGGTCTCATTCCCTATTCACTAGTCACTACTCAGTCTTCGTCCTTCACTCCTCTGAAGCTACAATGGGAGACCTATGGAAGAGAGCCAAAAGCTTCGCAGAAGAAGCTGCCAAGAAATCCCAAACCCTCACAAATCTCACCAAAATTGCCGATTTAGTCTCCGAAGCCGCCAAGAAATCCAAGGAGTTCGCAGCAGAGGCGTCCAAAAAAGCCGATCAGATCAAAATTGCAGCCCTCTAACAAGCAGATCAAATCAAATCCTTCTCTGATATCATCCTCCCCACCTCTCTTCCATTGCCAATTCCTCTGTTTCCTCTTGTTCTTCCACTCCTTACTCTCAGTCCGACCTCGAAAAGTTCGGTATCACTGACGATCTAAGAGACTTCGTCAGGGGGCGTACTCCCAGTACTTTCCAGAACTTCCCTCTTAAGCCAGGTATTTTGATAATTTGTGTCTTTTTTTTTTCTGGGTTTTCTGCTTTTGTCGTGTTCTCTTTGACTTGTGCATTCACTGGGAATTGTTTTGCTGGAAAATGTAGAAGTGGAGGCTTCTGATGTACCTACTTCTGCCTCCAATGTTCGAAAAGATCTCAATGAGTGTCAGGAGAAACATGCCAATCTTGTTCTTACTACTGTTAAGGTGAGTTCTTAGTTCCTCAACTGGGTGTTTCCTATCCCATTGCAGGGTAATTGGAGAGTTTAAATATTTCTATCGCTCTCTTATCTTTACCATTTGTTGATTCAACTTTGCCCATTTTCGGCTGAATTGATTTATCATATGTTCGCATGCGTTCAGATTCGCTTTTTAAAACTAGAGGAGCAGCATAACATTTTGATCCCTTGTATAGCTTGATAATTCCTTTGTCGTAGGAATTGTGTGAATTACGTTTGGATTATTATGCGGTATTTAATTCATCATCTAAAATTGTGTGATATGAATATAATGTATTCGATCTCCTCACATTCACTTAAGAATTTTCTAAAGCCATGTGCATGACGTGGAAACCAAACTTTCATTTTGAAAGGAAAAAGAGAAATAGTGATGCCCGATCAAGAGAATAACGTATTTTTATTTTTTGATTTTTAATATATTCATTATTATTATCTTTACTTGGACCCTTAGACTCATATTTATCCTGTTATTTTACTCAATTATATTTCGAGGTTTGTGGTAGTATTGCCTCCTCTGTTGTTAAATCTGGAAAGAGAAACTTGCGTGGTGTGTCTCTCTGTACCATCTGGGAATTATATGGGTTTTATATGTGGGTCATGCCTTTCTTTTTTGTTGAGCTAATGAAGTGACAATAATATCCGACTCTTATTCTCTTGCAATAATTTTGAGATGCCAGGGAGGCTTCACAGAAATAAATTATCTCCAATATCCAAGTTGTATATATACCTTACCCGGGAATGGGGCAACTTTCTGACAATGATACCCTACCACCAAGGATTTCTGTGAAACTTTATTTCCAGTTCTCTGTTTCCTTTTAGGCGGTTACTCATTTTTTCATCTCTGCAAATTGGTGAAAACATTTTAAACTAATGTAAAATGAGTGCTGAAACATATTACTTTTCTAAAATGCAAAGTACTTTAGGCCAAAAATAATATAACAATTTATTTATTTTAGTTATAGTTCCTTTCCAGGAAATTTCAAGGTTGAGATATGAACTATGCCCACGTGTTATGAAAGAAAGATACTTCTGGAAGATATATTTCACCCTGGTCAACACTCATGTGGCTCCGTAAGTAGCATGTCATGTTAAAGAATCATTTTGGTATGATAACATTTATTATTTCATATGTCAAAAAAACATTGTTTACTTGGTTGAGGTATCATTATTTATGGAGGATTTTTGTTTGATCTTGAATCTTATTGTTCATTTACTACTTTCCTTTCAAAAATTAAGGACAACTCATTTTTGCATACATAATAGTAGGAGATGCAAGAAATGAATGAAATACACTAGTGACCAACAGAAGAAATAATCTTCATATCTGCTGCCTTTTGTTTCCATGTTTGAATCAAATTATTCTCCAAGAATGTAAATTAAAAAAAAAAAAAAGGAGATACTATGACAGGACAACTTGTCCATTCTGATCATTGCTTGAATGTTGTAAAATTTGTTTGGTCCTGTATTTATATTGTGTATGAAAGATATGCAATTATAATTCAGTAAAAGATGGTGCATTTTTTAGTAATATGTAAATGAGGGGAATGATAAAAACTAAAAAAATGATCATATTCTCATCTTTGCCAGAAGTCTGATGTCTCTTTTGTGTGTGTGTGTTCCCCACCCCCCCCCCCCCCCTTCTCTCTTTCTCCTGTTATGTGGTCATCCCTGTAACATTTTTAAACCTGGTTGAATAATTGTGAACCTGCAATCAGTTATGAGAAGCAATATCTAGAGGATGTTCAGCTCAGAGAAGCGGTAGAGCAGAAAATGAATAATAAGGTAGAGGAAACTGCTGTTATTAGAGGGACTGGAAAGGAAGAAGCAATAGGGGAAAATGTGAAAAGTAAATCTTCTAAGTCATCCTGGACCGAGCAAGACTTGGATTCATTTCTTCTAGGAGATCTTGAAGACAGTGATGAAGGCCCAGGTATATTGGCTTAAGTTGTTTAGATTTAGTTATAGAAGTTATACAATTCATGTCTAATTTTGTATATTGGATGAGTTACCCGCGAGATTTGTGCTTCATGTAGAGATTTCTATGTACCAAAAGCATGTGTCATTCCTCCATTAACTGTCCATTCTTATGATTACCTGAAAATTAAACCCATCTTTGACAAGTTTGGGCAGTTATAGCTTTTGACACTGAACTAGATTTTTCTGACATGATATTCTATCATCTTTTCATTGCTTATTAATTATCGTGTCTATCTTTCAGATGATAGTGAGGGCAGCTTCGGTGATGATTTTGACAAAATTGGCAATTCAGTAAGTGCTCTCTATCTAGGATCCCCTTTGGGTTTCTCTCGCTTTTTCTTCCAATTTAGTATTCTCTTGTCACCTATTGATCCATTTTTATCTCCAAATATAAATACTGGCTGAAAATGCAGATTTTATAATTGGGAATGACTGGGTAAACAGGATATTCATTGTTTCTAATATAAATTTCAAGATAAATAAAATAATGTCAGTGTGTGAAAATGTTTTTATTAGTAGCAGACTGAAGAGTAATTGAGTTGTGCTTTTGGGATGACATTGATAGTTTGTTTACATAATACACCTTTCCAAGTATTGACACAAAGCTAGCTTCAGTTATTCTTTATAAGATGCTTTAATATGTAAACGGAATTCTCAGGATATTGAAGAAGAGAAAAATGCAAAGAGAAGATCTAAGGATGCCTAATTACTTTTGGTCGGGGCTCTGAAGGAATGATCACAGATCAGTGATGGTAAAGATTAAACATTTTTGGCAGTCTCAAGTTTAAGAATTGTGGTTCTGGTGGCTCTGAAATATGATTCGTTATTTGTTGATTTGTTTACCCTAGTACCCTATATAGTGGCAGACTGGAAGATTATATATCAAAAGAGTTGATGGGGAGCCATTCTTCCCTTGTACAGGTGGCCTTATTTGTTAATTCTACTATGGCTCTCATATAGGGGAAGACTTTGGTGAAAATTTTTTAGTTTATTTTCATGCTTTTAAATAATAGAAATATAAGTGTGAATATTTTTTACGTTACATTATTGACTCTCCAAAGAAAGTTTTTTCACATATTGTAATTTTATTTGAAAGACTTTATAGCAAGCACTTAAGTACTCATGAGATGAACATATTGATATCTCATTCTTGGTATGTTGATGTATTATTGATACTTTGAAAGCCTGCCTACCCATCTTGAAGTAACAACTTTTATAGCGATTTCAAAATACAATTGAGTGAAAACTCATTTAAAATTGATTAAAACAATTGAATTTACCTTCTATTTACAAGTAGTAGCCAAGTTAAATGGTTAGTGATCCAGTTTATTGGTAAATAGTTAGATATAATAAGCAATTAATTTAAATGACAAGTGGTTACTTTTAATGTTGGTAATCCCTATTCAGTGATGCGAGCAGTAGGAAAAATTCTATGTCAAGATCTATTCGTATTACAGAATAAGAAGAATTCGACTTAGCACACATTCGGACTACATTATATATATTGAAAATCAAACAGGTTAATACTATAAGATAGTTGTTTTTTATATTAAAATTTGAACTAAAATATATTAATAAATAATTAATATGCTTTATGTAATTGAACTGTTATTAATTTTTCTACGAAGTAAAAAATTTGCTCCAGAAAGGAGTTTAATTTGGACATCAAATTAAAAGTTTAAATAATGTTTTCTGTTAAGTGTGAATATTCAATCCAATAATCAAGTATTTAAAGATTTAGATATTTGTTTAAATATTATAATTATGTGGATGTCTATAATTTTAAATTTATATTTAATAGCATATATTATATAACTTTTTAAAAGATTTATATTATAAAATTGTATAGATTAATTTTTTTATTTATGTCATTATAACTTTTAGGTTAATCTTTATAGTTGAAGATTTATGAATAGGAGGATGTGTTAAATATGTTGTATTTTAAGTGAATGAGAAGTATTTATTTATTTCTCTTCCTAATTTTCTTTCTTGTTCTTATTAGATTTCTTATATTTTATTAGTTATACAACAAGTTATCATTATGAGTCATTAACAAATTGGTCTAAGACATCAATTTTAGAAGCCTGGTGTTCATTTTATTGAGATGTAAGAAATTTAGTTCTTAATTTATATTATCCATATATTTAGTACTTTATATTATTCATAAATTCAAAACTTATTCATTTTCATAATAAGATTATCAATTTGATATTAGTAAATATTTTAAAAATCAAAAGATTAAACATGATTAGATAGTCAGTCACATTACTTTTAGTTTTAGTTATTTTATAAATAATAAATTCATTATCTAAGTGAATAAGACATGTATATGGAAAAGTGTATGACATATTTTGAAGAATTGGTGGTTATAAAATATTTGTTATTATAGTTTTGAAGGCTAATAATTTATGGACCTTATTCAACCAAAAAGTTTTGGAAACACTTCAAATTTAACATGTTCATAAGCAAATTAATGATTATTTATGACTTGTGCACAAATTAACTGTTAAAGGCCAATAATGACTAGCCATAGTTATTAAAATAAAAGTATGAATAATGATAATAATAATATGACTAGAAGTTATAAAGAGAAATGGATATAAATTCTTTAAACTTGAAAATGCTAAAAGTGGCTCTAAAACATAGAAGGTTGTAAGATAATAAATGGTCAGATTGTGATAATGTGTTTTATTATAGCAATTTATATGCAAATTTTAATATCTTAAGGGAGAAAAATAAGTATAATTTTTTCCTATAATAATTGTTAACCTTTATTATGATGGATTACAAAAATAAAATGTATTCATTTTATACTTTAATTTTTATTCTCTACTTATATGTATCACTAGAAAAAAAAAATATCTAATATATATGTGACACTTGAATTAAGAAAATGATACATTTTCATCAATTATTGTGCTTAATTGTTTTACGAGAAAAATATTTATTACAAATAGTTGATGTTGAATTTATTTTTATTGTTATCAATATGTAAAATACTTTTAAGGAAGAAAATTAAATATTCTTGCACAATGTGTGAAGTATTTAATTTTATTTTTAACCAATGTCTTGAACAATTAGACATAGAATATTTAATAAATGAACCCGCAATACTCATAATAATTTAAATGGAAAATAAATATGCCAAAAGTGATGATTTTTTCAATGAAGAGATATTATGAAAGTATGTACAAATAAACTTAATTATTCCATGTTCATATTTTGAATGTGCTTGTGTAGTAACAATATTAAAGCACATTGTTAATAAGGAAACAAAAAAAATGTTTAGTGATAATATATATAAAAATATAATGTTTGTTAGTTTTTGAAGACCTACATATAATAGAATGTGCATGATTTAGTTCTTAAGGAACTAATATTGATATTTCCTTTTCTGTGGTTGGATACAAAATCCATAATGAAGACATATGTTTTACAAATAGTACTTAAAATGAATTTTTTTTATTTAATAATAGATAATATCAATGTTAATATTATATTGGGTAGTATGAAATATTAAAAACTTTGGAAGACCTACTATATTATTACTTAGGGATGAAATTTATTATTGAGACGTATTATTTTTATTAAGTCTCAAAAAAATTTGTTAAACTTCAAAGATATTTGCCATAATAAATATTATGTTAAGTCTATAAATAAAAAATATTAAATATCTATTTATCATAGTTATTGTATCAACAAAGAAATGTATATTGGAAAAATCACCTATTTTTTTATTTGTATTATACAATTATTAGTATGATTGAAATGCATGTTACAATAAATCTAAAGTTCACTGATCCAACACCATGTCAGGAAAAGACATTGTTGGCAATTATTTTTCCTTTTTATTAACAATTTTAACCACCAACAATGCAAACACTAATAAAATGGTTAACAATTGGTTTGCAATCTAGAACTGCCAATAAAAGTTACTTTTGTTGGCGGTTGTTGAATAACTACCAACAAAAAGCCACCTTTTGTTAGCAATTCTAAATAACTACCAATAAAGGAGACTTTTGTTGGCGGTTATTTATTTACTCTTAAAAAAGGTCCATAGTTTTGTTGGCGGTTAATAAATAACCGCCAATAAGGACTAACTTTTATTGGTGGCTTTAAATAGAATCGCCAACTTTTTTTTTTTTTTACATTTTCTATCTCCAGTTTAAGTACTTCATTTTGTTTTTATTCTACAATTCTGCTAGCCATCAATTATTCACCAACTCAAAACAATCAACAAGAAGAACTATTATAATACAATCAAATAACAATTACAATTAATAATCAAATGTTACTAAACAATATAAAATCAATAAAAATTAACACAAGTAAATTTTGACTTAATCAATAGATACTATTAGAATACGTATTGAGACCACTCTTTCCTGAGTTCATCTATTTGAGTATTAGCGTATTCTTTGTAATACGCATTTGGGAAATACTGCAAAATGAAATAACAATGATTTGAAGTTAGATGACTGTAATTTTGTCAAATTTTAAAAGTACTTTTTTAAAGAAAATTCTACATTAAAAAAAAAATCTAACAGCATAATAACTTAAAAATACAATTTTTCTAGGTCTTAAGCCCTCTTTTTGTAGCAAATTCTACACTAATATCATCAAATACAACTTGCAACAGCAAATTACCAACATTTGATACCATCATATAGTTAAATTTTATTATAGAAGGAAACATAAAGGTAAGAAAAACTATCCAATCATTTAAAGGAATTGAATTACATATTGTGTCTGGGATACTTGACTGTCCGTGTATGATGATATCCTTCATGAATCTCATCACGTAGTACCCATAGTTTATGTTGTTTGGTTGCTTTGGACACTGTAAAAATCCAATAAAAACATATTAAATTTAGGAAATAATATGCTCAATAATTGTCTGAATATTGATAAATACCTTTACTTTATTTCATTTGTATAATGTGGCGAGTGTTTTTATTTCGACACTTTAAACTCGCAATTTGCGCGGAACATCACTACCACTCTATCAAGCAAGTGGAAAAAAACTTAATATAAGAAATTATTTTGAAATTAAAACACATAACTATATAGACATACATAAAAAATAAATGTATCTACTTACTGATTAAATAATTCCTGTATCTGCTCACAGTTTCTTGGATCACCATTCAAATGATCCATGTAATATATCTTTGGAGCACATGTAATATATAATTAAAAAAATTAATTTTGGAAAAAATAAAAATAAAAAATGTATCTACTTACTGATTAAATAATTCCTATATCTGCTCACAGTTTCTTGGATCACCATTTAAAGGATCCATGTAATATATCTTTGGAGCACATGTAATATATAATTAAAAAAATTAATTTTGGAAAAATAAAAATAAAAAATGGGATGAACTTATAGGAAAATGGAAGGGGAAGGACCATCACAGCAGAGGCGGCCAGACGGTGGCAAAGGAGCAGCAGATGCAGGACGTAGACGCAGGATGTTCATCGGTCGATGTGGCAGAGCTCTTAAAGAAACTAGAGCAGATAGGGGGTGTGATGCGAGAGAATGGTAGGCCAATGAGGAATGGGGGAGACATTGCAATGGCGGCGCACGAAAGAATGATAGACGGTGACACACAGATGGATAGATGAAAAGACAATGGTGCACAGTCTTCGTGGCAAAAAGTTTGCATGTGATTTTAAAAGAAGAAAGGAGTACTAGAAGGGCGGACGCGAAAGGGGAGTAGAGGGATTTAAATTCAAAATAGTTAAAGGAGAGCCCTTTGTTAGTAGTTCTATATGAACCGCCATTAAAGCGTACCTTTTGTTAGTGGTTCGTTACAAAGGTTTTGTCCTTTGTTGGCGGTTAGTAGAGAGCCACCAACAAAGGGCTCTCCTTTGTTCGCGGTTTATGTGAACTGCCAACAAAGGTCTTGCCCTTTGTTCGCAATTCGTTAAGAACCACCAACAAAGGTATTTTTGTTAGTGGTTCATTAAGAACCACCAATATTTTCTTTATTTTTGTTGACGGTTACTATTAATCGCCAATTATATTTTACTTTTGTTGGTGGTTTTACGGAAACTGTCAACAAATGTACGATAACAAATCCTATTTCTATGGTAGTGCAAATACATTTAAATTTATTGTTTGGCATGATCAATTAGATTATCCTAGATCAATTATAATGTAAAAAATTATTGAAAATTTATATGGACATCTATTGAAGAGTTAGAAGATTTTTTTAATATAAATAATTCTTATGTTTTATTTGTTCTTAAGATAAATGAATTACTAGATCATTACTAGCTAAAGTTGGGATTGGATCCCTTGCACTTTTGGAGCGTATTTAAAGTGATATACGTGACCCTATTCATTTACCATGAAGAGATTCAAATATTATATGATATTGATAAATATATCTATAAAGATGATCATATGTGTGTAATTATCAACTTTGTAACTTGACGTTTATGAGATTGTTTGTTCAAATGATTTGATTAAGAATACAATTTCTAAATTATGCAATTAAGACAACATGTCTTGATAATGCTATTGAGTTTATATTTGAGGCTTTTCATGACTATTATACATCAATTAGAATAATAATTGAAAAGTCTATTACTCATATTCATATAAAATGATTTTAAAAAACTATTCATTAAATGCCTCCAATGAATAGCTACCCATTATAATCAGTTTTTTATTAGGAGCCAAATATTTTTCATTTTAAAATTTTTGAATGTGCATTATATATTCCAATTGCTCCACTACAATGCACAAAGATGGGTTCTTAAAGAAAATTAGGAATATATGTTACATATAAGTATCTTTATTTATGACACAATTTGTCGATTGTTATTTTGACAAAATAATTTTTTCAACATTAAGTAAAGATAATAAACCATTGAAATAAGAAATTATATATAATGTATTATCATTATTTCACATAGATCTTTGTATAAAATAATATGAATTAGAAGTTTTAAAAAATAATATGTTTAAAAAATATTGTAAATCAATTACTAAATACATTTAGTGATTTAAAAAGAGTTATCTAATCTCATATACTAACTAAAAATACTTCAATGCAAATTGATGTCTTAGCAGGACAATTTATTAATATAAATGAAAATGAGTCATATCTAAACCACGATAGACCAATTGTTTTCAAAGATAAAAATCCTAAAAAAAAAAAAAATAGAACAAATAGTCAGTATGGTCATATTAAGAAGGAGGGCACTTAAAAAGAGACTTAAGACATAATTAATCATAAAATCCTAGAAGAGGTTCATGTACTTTAAAGTAATGAAGAGATTTCAATAATTTATATTATTATAAAAAAAAGATGGAACTAAAAAGATATAATTGTTAACAATGTTTTTAATACAATGTTATTATTGAAATAATATAACAAAATGATGATTTTAAACATAAATTTGTTGAATATAGCCATAGATTGACTAAAATGAAAAGATGCAATTCAAGCATAATTAAATTCACCTTCAAAATGTGAAAATTTTTGGACTTATAGTCTAAACACCTAAAGTGCAAAGTTAGTATAGTATAAATGGATATTTATATAAAAATGAAAAAGAGAAAAATGAAGTCATTGGATATAAAGCACAACTTGCAAGGGTTTTTGTAAAAAGGTTGGCATTGATGATGAAGAGACAATTCTCATGTAGTGTGTGCAATCACTAGGTTAATAGTACATGAAAAAATTTATATATTCTAATAGATATTGTTGTAATCTATTTATATAGCTTATTATATAGTGAAATTTTGCATGAAAATCTCTAAAGGATTTAAAACGTTAGAAGCATGTAAAGATTTCTAAGAAAATTGTTCAATACATTTATATAAATCCTTATATGGATTGAAATAGTTTGGGTAGTTTGGGCAAATGTGATATAATTATCTTAGCATATATTTGTTGAAAAAAGTTATAAAAATTATCCAATTTATCTATGTATTTTAATAAAAAGATTTAGAATAGAGTTTTTCATAATTATATGTTAACGATTTAAATGATATAGAAACTTTTGAAAAACTTAAAAAAGTAGTTGATTATTTGAAAAAAAAATTCGAGATGAAAGATCTTAGAAAAGTAAAATTTTGTCTTAATTTGTAGATCGAGCACTTAATAATAAATAGAATTATTCTTTATCAATTAACTTATACTAAAAAAATTTTAAAGTGATTTTATATGAATAAATCATATCTACTAACACCCCAAATGTTGTAAGATTGCTAAATGTGAATAACGATCATTTTTATTCTCAAGAGAATAATGAATGTGATATTTGGTTCCTCTATAAACATGAGAAACGTAATGTCTAGTTTCTCCATAAATATACAAAATTCACCAGATATAAAAAAGGAAGTCCACTAGATAGAATGATTTGAAATCTAATAAAATTTGAGTAATAATCTAAACCTCAAATAATGAGGATCTAAGGCCAGAGGTGCTCTGAAAATAAAGCCAGAATAATCAGACGAAATTTAATAAAGATGTAGTAGTATTTTTGTAATTTCAGGTACTTTTTAGAAAACTCAAAGGAGGAATTTTTAAATAGAAAAAAATGAGTTTCTCGGGGTTCTTAGAGGCCCTAAAAACCATAAGAACCCCTAAAATAGTTAAAACCCCTCTGATTTATGTTTTAGAATGATCGTTGACCCGAACTTTAATCTTTCGTTCAGGAAGGCTTTAGATCCAATTTGAATAATTCCAAAGGCATTTTATAAATTAGAGAGCTTAAATTTTATAATGAAAAAGATGATTTTCGAAAAGGAGTAAAAATGAGCCTTAAAGGAAGAAATCAAGAACGAAGGGCAAAATTGGCATATATGAGGCATCCCTCCTCTCTTCCACATTTAGCCGACCTAACTTCTGCCTAAAACTAGGGAAATGTCCTGCTAAAAAGGGCGCACAAGAGGGAGATTCAAGGGAGGAGAAAAGCCTAAGAAAAGGTAAGAAAAATTAAGGAATGTCTTGCTCCTTCCATTATTAAACTTGCTCTCCTCCTTCTCTTCTTTCTTTCTATGGTTTTGGTGTGTGATTTGGATCTATTTTGAGTCATGTTCAGAGGGAGGAAGTTTCAAATTCAAGGAGAATCCTAGTGCAAAGGGAAGAGCTCTTGAAAAGCTTTGAAAATAAGGTTAATTCCACCTTCTTGCTTTCTTCTTGTTGTCCTCCATGGGTGCTTGTTTGGCCAAACATAGGCCCAGACAAGGGAGGATAAATTCTGACCTAACCAAGGGAGAATTGTAGGTTTTAGAGTGTGAGGAACAAGAATATACAAAGAAATCCAATTAAGATGCATTAGAAATCAAGTTAGCAAAGTTAGGAATTCACTTGCACCTTGACATATATAAAGTTTCTTAGTGATAATTTAAGTTATCTAGGAGTATGAATGAGTTTCCAAGACATCTAAGAAGTCTCCCAAGTGGTAATTCCCTGAAGGAAATGAAGCAAACTCCATGAATGCTCTAAGCCTCCGTAGTCTCACCCAAGCAAGGTTAAGGCACCTAAGGAGTATTTTAATTTGTTCCAAGCTTAGAATGGGGCTAGATATGATAGAAGAACATCAAAGGAAGCCTTGGAAAAAAATTTAAAAGCCTTGGAATGTGAGATGGAGATGTAGGCTCCATAATGAGACATTATGAAGCAACTTATAACTAGGCCCCTTAAAATGAATATGTGATGACTCTAAGGAGTCTAAATGGAGTCAAGAGACCTAGAATCAATGAGAAATGAGAGCCAAGATCATGGATTTCCATAATTGCTTCAGTAGGTCCTTTATGGAACTATAATTGTATCTTAGGACAAAGTAAGACTCCATAGAAATTTCATAAGGCTAGAGATTGTTCCCATGAGTGTTACATGTCTCTTTTTATGTGTCTAGGCCAAGAGAACCAAGGGCCACCTAATTGCAAGGCTTGGCCGAGAAAGGGGAGAAGAGTTCAAGAGGAAAGTGTTGTGTTCTTGCTTTAAGGTAGCTTTCTAACCTTTTTTGTCATGCATTTTTAGATGTTTTCTTGTCCTTGGATATGTGTATGTATGTTTATGCCTTGAGAAATGTTTTTAGCTATTGCCCACATGCCGTGGTACCATGATGATCTTGAAATATTTTTTATGAATATGTTTTGGTTTGAATGGGTTTGGTTGTGCTAAAAGTCCCTTAGTAAGGGTAAGGATGAGCCAAAAGTTGCTAAAAATGGGTGGAACAAAGCCAAAAGTCTCAAGAAAAGTGAGGTAAAGTCAAAAGTCCCTTGAAAATTGGTGAGGCAAATCTAAAAACCCTAAAGAATATTGGTGAGGCTAAACCAATGCCCTTAAAAGCCTATGTATGTTATGTATGAGTTTTTTGAATATGGAAAATGTTGTGTATATGTTCACTAATAGCTTGAAAATCATGTATGCATTCTTTGACATGAATATGTATCTATTATGTATATTTGAAAGGGTTAAGAGCTATTGGAATTATTTGAATCTCACTCTTCCCCCACATATGCCTAATCATGTCTAGGTGAACCAAGTGGACTAAGAAATAGTGGCCAACAACTATGAGAGGTAAGACTTTGACAAAAGGATTAAGAAATGAGCTTTGTATTTACATTATGATGTTAAGAATTGTACCCATGAGATGCATATAGGATGTGAACCATTGAACAAGTTTAAATGTATGTATATATGATGTATACATCAATATGGAAGCCAAATGTCTGGAAATATAAGAAATTGCCACCCTTGTGCTAGTATGTGTTTGTGTATAAATGCAAGTGGTATGGTTAGTTGGAGCTCCATGATGATTTGGATTATTTGGCATACTTTTATGTGTTGTAATTATACTTTTAGATTTGTTCAAGTGGTTGTGGAAAGTCAAGAAAAGCATTTGTTGTCTTAAAATCCCATTTTGAACTTCAAATTTGATCAAATGGTGAGCTGAACCAAAGTCTGACCACATGAGTGAGTTTTTTCATGAAATTTGGTCAGCAAGTAGGTTTTATCTAGATCTTTTTATAGAGTCAAAGAGTACTCAATTTGGAGTTTTAGAGAGTTTATTATGATTTTTTAAATTTGGCCAAATTATGCAGAAATGATATAGTTACTGTTCATTTGGTCAATTTGCTTCTCTATGTCACATGTGGGTCAAATGAAGTCTAATGCTCATGAAATTTTATAAGATTAGACATTATAAGTTCTTCATAGCCATTAAGATCACTTTATTTAGAGATCTGTAAAGAGAGAAATGAATTTTTAAAATTGCATCACATTACCAGTAACGTAGCCTGACCTCTAGTATTGTTCCATCAATTTTCGTGAGTTAAAGGCCAGGGCATTAGTTTGGAATTATTTTTAGTAATTATTAGACATCCACAACTTTTCAAAATGGTATGATTTGCTTGATTTCGATTTTTTTTAGAATTAGTTATGAATTTTCAAAGTTTATATAAAAAATTTGGAAAGTGAACCCAACAGCGAACTATTGATTTTGTGGAATATAGTCTAAAATCCTAGACTTTTGGGATATTTTGTGATGTGTATGACTTATGTGGATACGTTATGTATAGAAATGGTCTATGAAGCATGAAATGAATTAATGAGGCCTTACGTAATACAATTTAATACCATTATGCATTATTTTCATGTAAGTGATGGAAGCTAGGCCTTGAAATGGAATAAGTAGGCTAAATTATTAAGGTATTACAATGAAAAACTTCTTAGTCTTTAAGTACCATATCTTAGTACTATAGAAATATTAATTTTGTTGGAGATTGTGTCCTAGGCCAATCATTGTATTGCGAATATTGTTTTTATTAAGAAATAAGAGTTTTCTTTTATTACATTATTATATTATTTGCATGTTTATATATAATAATATCTATGGATAAATCATTTTTTAGATTATCTAAAATGTCCCTAGTCAATCATCTTTGTAGGAACAACGATGAATTAAGACTAGTATGATTTTGATTGATTAAGTGTTAATCATGTATGATGATATGAATCAAAATCATAAGCGTGTGTTAGAGAATAGGACGCTGGATAGACCTGTTATGAGATAAGCTACATGGATTAGGTCATAAGTTTATCCTATATATAACCGTGTCATTGATCCCGTAGACCTAAGATCACCATAAATTCCTACATGAAGGACACTGTATTTTGACATAGTTTAATATCACCTTTAACCAGGTGATTATAAAGGTTATGATCGGGTATAATGGAATCCATGCAGAAGAAGATAAGTGGTCAAGATGAAATTTGTCCCTCTGATTAATAGAGAGATTTCTCTGGGCCCCTCGATGAGTATGACTGAGAAATGCATGACCATGCTCAGATGAAAAGGGTTCCATCTTATATCAGTCTGCTCGGAGATCGAGAAAGTTACGATTGAGCAAGTTGAGGATGACATTTTCATGTCTTATACTCGATTTAGATGTCGTGTGACAAAAGGGATATGATAGGGTTGTAAGATAGGTTGCATCAGATCACCGATCCCGTATGATTTGGGTAGTCACAATATCTTACTAGAGGCCGCTTGTGACTTGTGGGTCAAACAGTATAGTTGGCCCATTGCTAACATTATATAGGCCTGCAAGGTCGCACACAAGAACGGACCAACTCGAGCTAAAATGTTCACATTCATTGAATTAGAAATGTGTCTAGATTTAATGAATTTAATTTTCAAATCTAGGATTGAGGAATTATTTATATATATAAATAATTAAATTCGAAATATATAGTATATATATATATATTATATTTGATATTATATATATATGTATATATATATATGAATTAGTTTAAATTTGATTCTATTAGATAGATTTAAATTTAAACTAATTAGATAATTTAAATTTAAATTAGGCTCTAGATATTGTTAGTTTAAATTTAAACTATAGGATATATTTGAATTTAAACTAATAAATATATTTAATGATATATTTAATTAATTTTAATTAATTAAATATATCTGAAACCCTAGTTTATAAAATAAAAAATTGATTAGGGTTTCTATATCAGAAAAGTAATTTTAGAGCTACCTCCAAAAACCCTAGAGAGAGGGACAGTGTACGGACGTTGTACGGAGCTGTACAGACATCGTACAGACAGGTGCTAGCACACCGTTCGAGTTGCTGAACCCCGTTCGTGTGGATACCAGTAAAGGGAGCCAATCTGCAGTAAGTTCCTGTGATCCAGACGAAGAGTAAGCAGCAAACTCAATTAATAGAAAAGGTAATTCTCTGAATCTATTCAGTTTAAGCGATTTTGATGGATCCTTGGTGGGAATCGGGATAAAAAATTTTAAATGTTTCTGTTGTGTGCCTCCCATGATTCCTAACAAATTTATCTTGCTAATAGTACATAACTTAATATTGCATTTATTGTAAATTTGTTAGCAAGATTTAATTCTTTTCCAGTAAAATATATTGGAATAAAGTTATATATTTGTTGTAATATCTCTAAAGGACCATTGATATAGGGTTTTTTTGTTCTATTAAACCTAGATCATAATTAATTTATTATACAAATGTAGGATACTTATTTGATCCTCATAAAACTTGATTTTAAACTAGTTATTTATTTACATGTGAGAGTACAACTATATCATGGCGCTTCACAAAATAAACTTTAGCTGCTACCTCGTCAAATTACGTAGACAAAATTACAACACATGAGAAAAGTCAAGAATATGTTTGGGTAAGGTTAATGACCTAACATATCTAAGAAATATGTGGCTTTCCTTTAAAGAAAAAGATTTCAATGATATTATACAAAAATAATGTAATATACATAACTTAGTTAAAAAGAAAGTGCATTAAAGGAGATAAAACAAAAATATATTTCAACAAAATTCTTTTCACTCATAATTTTCCAAAGCATGGTAATATAAATGTTTAATAGATTTGTTTATATGATAATATGATAAAGTTGTTCACTAAGACATTACTAATTGCCACATTTGGTTAGAATATTTAATTATGGATTCTTATTAATCAATTATTTAGACTAATTAATAAATTATGTATAATAATATCAAATAATTAATCTAAAATTTAGTGTTAATAAAATGGATTAGGTCATGTGATTGAATAGCCTGTAATAGGATAAGGTGTTCATGAGCCCATGAATTAAGGATCCCACCTTACAACCCATTTTTTAGCCAATTATCCTACTTATACTAGATAAGGATTCTATAATAATAATAATAATAGTAATAATAATAATAATAATCATCATCATCATCATCATCATCATCATCATCATCATCATCTTAGCTTTTGAGAGAAGCTTCCTTGGCTTGTAGGAGAAGCTGCATTAACTTGTGGAATAAGCTAGTCTGGGTTGTTAAGCAAGCTAGTCATTGTTATACATATGTGCATCCCCCTTAGCTTTTAAATAAGCAAAAATGTGGCAACGTAAGTTATAGCTTCTTTTATATCCTTATTGTCTACTCTCTGCCTTTTTAATAAATAGCATCATATTGGGTATGATCTAGACCTTTATATCTTAATTTAAATTCTACCAATTGGTATCAGAGTCTGATATATGCTATAATATGTACAATATTTGTATTGTGAAATTTTTACATTTGTTTTGTTCTTGTATATATGATTGATCTAAGATCAATTTGATTATTCTGTGAATGATCTAAGATTAAAAGATTAATCTGATTGTTATTTAGATTTGGGAGTTATCCTTGTTTGCATATCTGGGTTTTTTTTATCTATGGACAATTTGTTTTTGCATTTGATATTAAAAGCAGGGGGTTTTTTTAATCTAATTATAAGCTTTAATCTATATTAAATTTCACTATTCAAAACAACCTAACATATATTTTTTGCATCTTTACCTAAATCTGTATAGCAATTTATTTGGAAGGTTTTGATTTAATTTTTATATGGGTTTCTTCTTCACTTGTCTGTAACACCATTTGAATCCATTTTAATCATAAAAAATTGTTGGATTTATGCAAATCTAAAAGATAAATTTTTTTTCAAATTCAGTTTTTAGAACTTTTATAATTTTCAACCTTTTTTCAAGTTTTTCCCTTAGATCTAATGCTTGAATATTGTTTATAGATGCATTTTAGGTTGTTTTGGTGTTAGGAAAGCATGTTAAAAGGCATGTTTTCAAAGTTTGTTTATGCTTCCATGGTGGAAATGCCATTTTTAATGCTAAAGAAAACTAAATCTTGCATTTTATTGCTTGAACCTGAGCGTGTCAACCTCTAACATTTTTTAAGGATGCAAAACATGTTAAAATGTTGCCTTAAAACTTCTTTATATCTTCTTGTGGTCAAAAAATACATTCTTTACATGCAAGAGACTATTTTCAGGAAGAAGGTGGAAAAAGATGCAATTTTGCATCTTATAAGAAGCCCACACACACTAAAAAGTGCACGAGGCATGTAGGGCCCACAGTTCACCTTTACTCTTGTACCTTTAATTTTTTGTGTTCTATTTTATGGTGACTTTTCCCAAAATTTTGAAGTTCTAAAAATATGAGTTTTCAAATCTCTATAATATTTTACATTGGTTTTAAGTTATGTACTGTCCAAAATTTTTGGCTAAAAAATTTGTGTTCATAATCTACATACATTTTTGTGCAATATATCTTCACATTCTCAACGGTGATATATTTTGGTATGTAAAATAATTTATCGATAATTTATTCACTTTAATGTGCCTTATTATGTTGAAATTAATTTTTTTATGCCAATTTTTGCATGGATTTTGAGCATTTAATCATGACAATCATGGTAATAGAAATTTGATACTTTATGATTATGCACTCACTTATCATAAGTCCAGTCATAAGGATGTTATGGTAAACCTAATTAAAATAACCATTGATTTGGCATGTTTTATGGCTGTTCATGGTTTGTTTTGGAATCTTGATAGTTAATTATGTAATTTTTAAATATATATTATTTGATTTGCATTCTCACACTTTTGTACATCATTATTATGAACAATTGCTGGTGTCAATTGTTATAAAAACATAATTAAGTAATTTTGCTTGTTGTAATAATCACTTTGGTCATTAACATGTTGTAGTTGTGGACTCACCTATTGGAACCAATTACAAAGATGTTTTGGTTGATTTGATTGAGACATTTAATTTTATTAATGTATATAAACATTGCTAAGTAAATTACATTTGCAGTGAACATGCCCTAACAATGTAACATTGTTAATGTGATCTATTATTATTATTATTATATTTTAAACCGATGTTTTAATATTTCTCGTACCCTATTAGTACAAAGACATGTTAAAGACATTTATTTTAAAGGTCTTTCAATGTGTAATTGAGTTTTCTCAATTCATTGCAATTTGGGACCTTTAGGCGAAATTGTGATAAACAACATATTCATATGTAATTGTATTAGTTGGATTTTGTGTCAAACTTGGTTTTTGAATATGTTTTACATATGATTAGCTTACATTCATGTTGTTTCTATATTCCAGCTTTTATGTTTATGTAATTACCATATATGAAGACTTTGTATAGGACTAGCCAAGATAAGTAGAAATAGCCCCTAGACTTTGGCAATTGCATTATTGACTTTGGCCCTAAAGGTGAATGCACCTATTGCATTCAGTGTAGTATTCAAGGAACATATGAAATGAATACTACATTCAACTTTTCCATTGTTGTTGGTAAGATCTTTCATGAATACTAGCATATCTTTGACAGAGTGTATTTAGGTAGTAGATTCTTGAAAAGGGTTTCACAGTGGAATTCTTGATGGTTGTTGGAGAGAAAATTTAATTAGTTAATAAAGACTATATAAAGGCATCGCTTCTCCTTATCAGAATACATTCACTATGATGGAGTGGCTAATTTTCAAGAAACATATTTTGAAACTTATATTTCACTATAACGAGCTTACGTCCTTCAGTGTAACTTTGGGAAGGGGGCATCATGTTTGGACTTTTAGCATACCTCCTATATTGAAGGATTCTTGTTTTGCCCATAATGTTGAACAGGTTGTGATTAAAATATTGAAATTGTTCTTTAATAAGAGGAAATCAAGAAAAAGGATAAAACCCTTACTTCTATTATGAATTATTTAACTCTTATATCTAGTAGTAAGCAAGTTATGGGTTAGAAGTCAGATAAATGCCATTTTTATATATTTTATTCCTTTTAATTTGGACATTTTAACAATAGATTATTGCTTAATGGATTTAATTAGGTGAGATTTGATTTTATTAGCCATTTTTACACTCTAAAAATTAATTTACAAATTATTGATTTTTAATGTATAAATTTCTTTTAAATAATTTTGTAAATTTGTCTACTTAATGTTTTCTATTATTTCTACAAATTTTTAATAGGCAATTGGAGCTTAAATAAGGAAATTCATTTGGAGGCTACATGATTGAATCAAAAGGTCAAAATTTGAGGATGGAAGCTTTATTATTGCAACGCCAAGCTTGGAATAATTATCGCATTTTTAATGAAATTTTAGAAAATAAAAATGAAAAAATAGGAGATAAGGTGGCAGAAGAATAACATAAGGATGCAATTCTTACACATGATCATGCATGCTGACACAATTCACATACATGAGTTGCTACACTCGAGCCTATTGCTTGGTACACATTCATGGATTAAGGGATGAATCATGTGGGCAGAACATGGGATTCTCACACATATTCATTAACTTTTCACGTAGATAAGCATCAGGTTCACGTTTCCTTCCATATACACATAGCTTACTCCATGAAGCCATAACATCCACTTACATGTTCAAATAACACACTCCACGAGCTCACGTGAAGAACACATGAGGTCATGCATCCAAGGGAATGGAAGACATTGATGCACGAAGGAGAATGGCTCTCTCATATACTCCATCCATATAGCACTCCACTCATGGGCTAATGAGATAGAGATACAAATCATATACACACGTAGATGAAATGCATAAAGCACGTGGAAGCTCAGCAATACATTCACCTAAAGTACACACTCTTTCGAGTTTTCTCATAACCACATGCACAGCTAGATGAATGAGAGAGCCCCTATAAACTAACACGTACATGGGCTAGCTGCCACAAGACAAACACACAAGAGTGGCTTGAGTTTTAGAAGTGAGAAGGAGCTCACATGGATGAAGCATGGGTCTGATGCAATGGAAGGAAGGTTTTTACATGGAAGAGTATAGGTTTGTGATTAAAAGGAGCACGGGATACATATGAGAAACACAAGACTCCATTCTCTCATAGAGGCACAGAATCATATTTACTAGGTGGCCTACTAATTGAAAAATAAAAAACACGTGATAGGGAGTTGATAGTGTAATACCATAATTTCTAGCTCATTTCATGCCATTTATAAGCTTTGTATTATTAATCTCACAAAAGCATATGAGAAAGGGGATAAAAATAATAGACTTTTTCAAAATTTCTATTTTGCCCTTCATACTTTGCATTTTCGTTTATCCTTTGTTTTAGCTCCTTTTTTAGAATCATCTTTTCCATTATTAAATTTAGATTCCCAATTAAGGAAAATGACTTTGGAATCACTCAAATCGGAGTTAAAACCTTTCCGAACAAATCGGTCAAAGTTTGAGTCAACTGACGTTGGAAAAATTACACCGGAGGGTCTTTACCGGTCCTAGGGCTTCTCATGGTTTTTAGGGCCTCTGAGAACCCCAGAGAACTCAAAAATTTTATTTAAAAAGCCCTTCTATATGTTTTCTAAAAAGTTCACTTATTTACAAAAATGTCACTTGCCTTTTGGAAAATTTTTTGAATCACCCCGACCCCGATTTTTAGGCAACTCAAGGCTCAAATCCTCATTTTCTATTATTTAAAATTTTAGCCCAATTTTATTTGGCCTTGAATCACTCATCTCAGGGGACTTGTTTTGAAAACGTGCCCATTTTCGTCGTTTAACGAAAACCGGATATTACAGATAGAGGAAGGCTCAGGCAGAGCGTGAATTAGATATTCTCTTCCTTTCATTGAAAAAGCTCTATGACTGTGACTCATCTCCTCAATTCTCCTCCATCATTTTTCACTTATGAGACACTAATTCCATCATTGTGGTTAGCTAGGATGAAGACTTAATGGAAGCTTGAATCTATAAATATTGTCAAGGATTTGGCTAATATTTCTATCCTCTTTTTCCTTTCTTTCTAGCATTTCTCTTATTCTTGTACAAACTTAGTTAAGATTATTGTATTAGATTGAGAATTGTGTTGATTATAATTGGTGGCTAGTCAAACATCAATTAGGAGAACATTTTGATGATTAATGGATCAATTTAAGTGTTGAAATTCTCATTTTTCTCCAATTTTTCATATATGTAATCAAGGGATTTGATGAAATGTATGTTAAAAATTTGTGTGCTTGAATATTTAATTTAAGGTTTCTTTGGGATTTAATTAGTTAATTAAACCCTTTAAGATGAAGGTTTATAGGCTAATTTAATTAATTAATCATTCAATTTAAGTGATCAATGATCTTAATCACAATAATTAATGATTTAATGTAGAATTAAGGTCTCAATTAATATTGAATTATTAGTGTCTTGAATTTTGTGTGATAACTCAAGATAAACTACCATGAACACATATAGAAACTCTTAGACTAGAATCATTGATAATTGAATTAGGATAAGGATAGTAGATATCAAGGGATAAATCCAAAACTAATCACATGTCCATCTCTTGTTAATTTATGCATTTAGGTAGTAATTTGCATTTTTAATTCAATTTAAACTTAGCTAGTTAAATCCAATTAAAACCCTATTGAATTAGGTAGTTTGTAGGTGTTTCTTACACTTAGAAAGTTCAATTGAATATTGAAATCTATTTCTAAGAAAAACGATATAGGTTGTACCCAATATTGCAAATCTTATTTAACATAGTTTTATTTGAAATTGCTTGATATAACTGTCAAAGCCGAAGTCCTAATTTGTGATAACAAAAGTTATCAATAAGTTGTGTGACAAGTATGTTAATTACTTGGGACCTTGTAAGGTTAAGTGTGACTTTATAAGTAGCTAGATCATGGCATAGTGGAATATTATGTTTGTCCTTCTAGCATTGACTTGTTTGAATCTAATGCTATTAAAATCTATTTTTGGCATTTTGATTCAAATGGTGTTGTTTATATTAAACTTTGTCTTTTAAACATATCATGGGATTAAATTTATACACCCTTTTAAAGAGGAATTTCATTCCCATTTCTATATTAAACTATGTGAATAGTCATTTTGGCACTAAAGTTGAAGCATAGTTATTTATCAGATTAAGTTCTGCAATGTTGAATTTATTCTTTGCTTATTTATGCTAGCAATTCTATCGTTAATATTTTTGTTGGCAAAGGACATGGTAGATTTGTTAGAGCTCTTCAATATTGTAACATAAATGTTTTGCTCATATTTCTAGTAAAAGGCCACAAAGAAAGAATGGCTAAACAAGAAATTCAACATAGTTGTGATTTCTTTATTCTTCAATTTTCATGTTGTTTGAGAAAATTCCCTACTAGAACTAGATACAAAAGGAAAGGTGGGAGCTTGGTCATTTTGAATTTGATTCATAAGATAATTGTAGATCTATGTCTCCTGATATCATAAGAGAATTTATGAATTTCACCACCTTCTTTTTTATTCACATCTAATGTGGGTGAATTGTCCTACTATATGAGAAGTCAGAATCTTTGGATGCCTTTAAGGCAACTGTCAAATTTAACAAAAATGGTGAATATTGTGATAGATATATGGTCTTTTTTTTCTACTAGAATGTATTAAGGTTCAATGTATTGCACTTGATACCCATTTGCAAGTATGAGGTAGTGGAAAGACAAAATCAAACTTTCATGGACATAGTAAAATGTATGCTTAGTCATTCTCTTGACTCAAGTTTTTATGACATATCAATGTGAAAAAACACATACATACATATTCAACTAAGTCTTTTAAAAGGTTGTTCACAAAACTCCATTTTATTAATATCAGGTAAAAGGCCTAAGTTAAGGCCTTTTGAGTATGGAATTGTGAGATAAAAGTAAGGCCATGTATATATTCCCTAGCTTATGAAATTAAATGCTAAATTTTGTTAGTGGTTCTATTATTAGATATTATGCAAGTTTTAGTGATGAACTTTGTTGTCCCATTCATTCTACCACAGTCATTGAATTTGATCAAATAGTTTGTTTCAAGGATGACCTAGATAGTGAAAGTTTAATGCTCCGTGTTATTAATAAACGAGAAGAAAATATTGTTATGCTTGTAGTTTTGTTGGCTTTTTCATCAAAGTTTATTCCTCTCATGAGTGATTTTGATATTTAAGATATCACCAATGATTATGAAAAAATATTTGTTATTAATGCTAAAAAAATCTATTATTATAATTATGCTTTTAGATAGTCTTAATGAATCTGTGTGCCTACAAATTTTTGGTGATTTACATGATTTATTTGTAAAATATGAATTTATTGTGATTGAAATTTCATATCCACTTTGTACGAGGAAGCTATATTAGTATTCAATTCATTCAAATATTTGAATGTCATAAGGGATGAATTTTATATTATGTTTGAAAACTTAAAGATTTCTTTAAAGCTAAAAAGTTGTTAGCTGTACGTAGGTTTTCAAGATCTACTATGAGATTATAAATGAAATTAAATTTCTTGAGGCTAGACTAATTGCAAAGAACTATAATCAATAAGAAAGAATTGATTATGTGAATACCTTCTTACTAGTGTTCACTAAAGACACTTCTAGAATAATTATAACATTAATTGTTACCTTGGTTTTGGAATCCTACCAGATGAATGATTGTCTTTTGTATTGAAGCCTATCTAAGGATATTTTGCATGGTTTAACTAGATGATTTTGTGAAATCATGGAGAAAAAACTTAGTGTACACATGAAAGGATCCATCTATAAGCTAAAATAAGCTTATAAGCAATGCTACTTGAAGTTTGACAAGATAGTGACCTCTCTCAATTTCATTAAAAAATGCTTTTGGGATTAGTGTATTCTTCAAGTAGATTGAAAGAAATTAATTCCTTTGTTGTCCGTTAAAAACATACTTTAATATTAACTTTTTTATATGAGATAAAACACATACTTTCGTGTCACTTCTAACATGAAAGATATTGATGGGACTTCTTATGCTCTTGGAATTAAGATCTATTGTGATAGGTCTTATGATATTTTAACTTTGCCTTAAGGAACTTTTGTTGATTTAGTGATTAAAAAATTTAATACGCACTTTTGTTCCTCTTCCTCTTATATGCACCTATTATAAAGGTTGAAAGGTTATCCAGATATTAATGTCCTCAATAAATATAGAAAGAGAGGGTTAAAATTGAAATAAATTCCAATTTTGCTTCTGTTATTGGCAGCTTTATACATGCTCAAGTGTGCACTCATCCAAAATAACTTTCTACTAATAGTGCACTTGATAAATACTTGAGTAATTTTGTTTTAGATCATTTAATGGTTGCTTAGAATATTGTTCGATATGCATATAAGACATCAAGGTTCCCCTATTGTTTTATAGTAAATGTGATTCATTTGTAATCATTTGACTATTTGGATTCAGATCATATGATCACATGATATTTTGAGAACTATTTGTGATGAAGTGTCAAATAGACATTTGTAATTGCCTCAAATTATGGATACGCATTTGTAATGTCTAAAGGGGCTATTTTGTTAAAAGGCACCAAATAAACACTTAAAGCTACCTTATTTATGAATGCAAAATATGTTGCTTGTTATGAAGCCTTTATATGGTCAACAAATTTGATTTATATTATACATGTTGTTGAATACATATCTTGGGTCTTGGCCATTTTGTTGCTACAATAATTTTGCTTTATACTTTTTTGAAAATTATAGGAATTCCAATAGTACAAAATTTTAATATTAAAATTCCTTTTGATTGAAAAGAAGATTCACAAATCTTAGACTTATATTATAAAAAATTTTTTATGGACAATATGCTAACTAATCTATTAGCTAATGGCATATTTGTTAGAGTTTTTTAAAATCATGTAACTCTTGGATATTATGAGGTCTCTTGATGATGTCTTGGCTTAATAGAAGTTAAAGCTGTGCTCTTGAAAGACACCTTGATATATTTTGATATTCTATTAAGTTAAGTGTTTTGTGTGAATTATATTTTCTATTCCATTTTAATTCAAACTTGAAACCTTGTTGGCATTTATAACATTTTTTTCCTATTGAGTTTAATGTTCTTGGTTTGCTGTTTCATCTCTAAATTTTTTGGTCAAAGTGTTTATTAATTATTTCATATTCTTGGATTAATTTGTTTTGTCTAATAATTGATTATTGCCATCCAAGTAGGAGATTGTTAGAATATTTAATTATAGATTAAAATTAATTAATTATTTATACTAATTAATAAATTATGTATAATAATATCAAATAATTAATTTGGAATTTAGTACTAAAAAAATAGATTGAGTTATATGATTAAATAACCTATAATATGATAGGGTGTTTATAAGCTCACTAAATTAGGGACTCTAACTTATAACTTATTTTCTAACCAATTATCCTATTTATATTGGGTGAAAGTTTTGTTGTTGTGTACATATATATTATAATAACTTTTGCTTGTGGGAGAAGTTGCCTTAGCTTGTGGAACAAACTAGTTATTAATATATATATATATATATATACATGCTTTTTAACTTTTAGGTAAGTAGAAATGTGGCAATGCAGGTTGTAGCTCTCTTTATATCCTTAATGTATACTCTCTCTACCTCTTTAGTAAATGGTATCATATTTGGTACAATCTAAACCTTCATCTTCTAATTTAAATTCTAGCACATCTGAGAAGTTGGAGCACAATATTGAGATGTAATAACTTATGAACATAAAGTGATATTATTATTAGGAGAAGTAAAAGACACGATGTATCTTTTTTTTCTTAACCAAAGCTTTGTCTCGTTGGCTTTTCTTGGTAAGGTTTTTAATGAAACAATCTATATTATAAATAATGAGTATTATTTTTCCTTTACTAGATTTTTATTCCATTAAATTTTTTTTAGCAAAGTTTTAATAAGCTACATCATTTGTTATTGGATATACAAAAAGGGAGTGCTGTAAATCTTATAATTATATGATGTCTATAACCACCAAAAAATGGCATTCTAGGATCTCCTTTTATGTTTAATGGCATATATCCTATAACTCCTAAATGATTTATGTTATACAATTATGTTGATTATTTTTTCTATATATGTCATTGTAATTGTTAGGTTAATCTTTATGGTTAAAGACATATAAATAGAATGCTATATGCTAATTATGTTGCACTTGAAGTGAATGAGAAGTATTTTTTAATTTTTCATCTCATTTTTTTCTTTTATTATATTTCTTATATTTCATCAATTTTACAACAATATTATCTTATTTACTGAAAAATGCTTTGTTTGATTAATTCTTAACTATGGATGTAATTATTTGATTTAATTACAATTTATTTCTTTAAATTTATTTTAGAATTTATTTTTGCCTCTTAATTACATTTGATTTCAATTTAGTTCTTAATTTTATTTTAAGTTTCAATTTTGTCCATTCTTTGTATTTTGATTATAATTTGTTTCTTTAACTTTACCTCAAATTTTATTTTCATTCCTTTATTTTATTTTATTTTATTTCGGCCCTTAATTTTAAAAAATTATTCAAATATTTTTTTCCTCAAACACTATCAAATTAAATTCAAGGGGAAAATATTTGAATAATTTTTAAAAATTTAGGGTCAAATTAGAATAAAATAAAATTAAAGGATAAAAGAGAAATTTGAAGGAAAATTAATAGATTAAATTAGAACCAAATCAAATTGAAGAATGAAAGTAAAATTTAAAATAAAGTTAAATGAGTAAATTGAAATAAGATAAAATTAAAAGATGAAAATAAAATTCAAGATAAAATTAAAGAACTAAGTAAGAATTAAGTGAAGTTAAAAAAAGAAAATAAAATTTAAAATAAAACTAAGAGCTTAAAAATGCATTTTTGCTAAAAAGTTTGTCTAATATTTAGCGAGTACACTGCCTCTCTTAAGTATTTAAATTCAAACCTTAGAATTAGGACTCAAGTTTTCTGTCTATCAAAAGAATAAATTCAAACCTTAGAATTAACATTTAATAAAATATTAAGAAAATCAAAATAAAAGAAATTTATGAATCAAATTAAGAATTCACTTATTCGAGTGGAATTAAAATAAAATTTTCTTCCACGAAGGAGAAAGGGTTCATTTTCATAATAAAGTCTCCTGGCCACTTTGATGCTTCCCGCGCCGGAATGCTACCATACCTTAGCAGATCTCTGTTTCAATGGCATTTCGTTTCCTTCTCCACTCCAAGAACCGCCCACTCACTATCTCTGCTTTATCCCGCACCATCCCATCTTGCTTCTTCTCTTCCCGATGCCGTGGGCACCCTTTCACTCTCCCTTCACAGGCACCTCCATCCCCAAAGAAGGTCCCTTTCACTGTCTCGGTGCACGGCAAGACTTGGCAAGACCCTTATCATTGGATGTCCAACACTGAGGACCCAGATCTCTTAGACCATCTCAACCATGAAAACTCCTATGCTAAAGCTTTCATGGCCGATACCCTGAAACTGCAATCCACTTTGTCGTCGGAGATGAGAAGTCGAATACCCACTACCATTTCCACTCCCCCTGAGCGTTGGGGACCCTGGTTTGTTGATTTTCCGCTTCTCTGCGTCTCATGTTTCTGGAATACTTTGCTCATGGTTGATACTTGGTAGATTGGAATTTTTCCTTGAAAACTTATTTATAAGATATTTGAGTGTAAAAATAAAAATTGTTAAAAAGAGTGAATTGACATTATAGTAATTATATATCCTTTTTCGATTTGCTTTCTCAAAATTTGACCCAGTCATTCCAAACAGAATTTTCTTCAATATTGTATCACGTTAATGCCGTTAACAAATAGTTAAAATGGTAACATAATCAAACATGAAGCTCACATGATCAAGTTCATGTTAGGCCACATCATTCGTCTATTGTAACCAGCTTAATATAATGATCGTATTGTAGACAAAATATTCTTTGGAGGGCTGAAATGAAATGAAATGTTTAAATTTTGGAGAATCAAATTAAGACAAACTGTATCTTTTGGGGATCAACATGTTAATTCACTCATTTTAAAATTTGTGTTGTATGTGTCTTAGATAATATAAAAATAGTGGTTTGTTCATTTTCAAATTTGTGTTGTGTGTGTCTTAAATAGCACAAGATGTCCATTTGTTCATATGTCTCAATCAAATAACCTTAGTCCGGCTCTATTGATTCACCAAATAAGAGAGTGAATACTGGCTTTAATGGAGTGATAGACTGAAGCATTGAACTTTTATTATGCCGTGACTTGCAAAGTGATGCTTTATCATGAGTTTTAGAGAAGAATCATTACTTTGATTGGTTCTAATTAATGGCTTATTTTATCCTCCGTTGGTTAGGCTGTATTACCAATACATTCCAGAGGGAAAGGAATATCCTGTACTGTGTCGGAGGCTAGAAACAGAGAGAACGGGCTGGTTGAAGACTTTTCTCCATTATGCAATGCTGAGATCAACACGAGAGGAAGTCCTGCTTGATTGGAATGAACTTGCAGAGAAATATGGAAAGTTTCTCATTTGACTAACTATTTGATACATGTTGTGCATTGCCATTTTCTTTCTTTGTAAATATTGTTAGAAGACTCCTTTTTAGTAGTTATATAGAGGGGTAAGCACCTGGAGAAACAAAGAAGGGAGCTTTTTACCCTTCTTATTCTGATGTCAAATATGGTCAACAAGGGGGGGGGGGGGATTTGGAATTTGGATATCCTGATTGTTAATGAGAGTTGGAATTAGCAGAGACCAATCTGTCATTGGCAACAAAAAGAAATATGCAAGTAGTATGTGATTGAAATAAGATATCCTCATTTAGTTGGTTCTTGATAAAAGAGGCACTTCCTTGGGAGATAAGTGCCAGGGGGTCTAGGTTCAATCCCTATGCCGCATCTTTCCCCACTTTCAACTCCCAAGGCCTTGTATTTCTTTTGTAACCCAAAAAAAAAAAGCCAATTACCAGTTTGTTTTATCTGTAGTAGGTGTTGAATTTAAGATAATTAATTAAAACAGAACGTATCCATGCTTTGTTAAGTCATTCAGACACATATTATTGTATATATTACATTTTAAAAGTCGATCATTTGAACCTTTGGCTGGGCTTCATAAGAAAGTTTTTCATAAACTCTTTGAGATTTTACATTCTGCTTCAACTCTCTTTCCTATTGGGATTTATTGACAATATGTTTAATGTCACAGGGTATGTCCATGTTGGTACATGTAGAGTTTCACCTGATCACAACTATCTTGCATACACACTTGACATTTCTGGTGGTGAACGGTTCATGCTTCAAGTAAAGGATCTCAGAAGTGGATTTACAGATCCAAAATTAGGAGCCGAAGGTGTTGTCAGCATGGCATGGACACAAGATGGAAATTCTCTCTTTTATACTCTGTCAGATGAAAACCAGAGACCTTATAGGCAAAGTTTCTAGACTTTCTTTTCCTCTTCGTACTCTTTTCTTGGTATTTTGGCTTAATAAGCTAGTTTTTATCCTAACTTTGATATGATAATATAGCAGGGTTCTCTGCAGAAAACTTGCATATGATCGTGTGAATGATTTCCCAGTGTTTACTGAGAGTGATTCCAGTTTTTGTGTGGACATAACAAGCACAAAAGATGGCAAGTTCATAACTGTGAATTCAAACTCAAGGACTTCATCTGAGGAAGGAACTTATAGATCTTCATTTATGAATTTAGAAGGAGATTATCCTTTTCTAGCAACGTGTTGATCTTGATGCTTACCACAGGTTTATGTTATAAATGCGGCGAATCCAATGGATGGATTACAAAGAATATGCAGGCGTGCATCTGGTGTACAGTACTTTGTGGAACATCACTGTGGCTTATTTTATATACTTACCAACGCTCCAATGCCTGAGAGTAAGTGGTCTGGTGAAGATCTTTATCTGGTTAGATGCCGAGCTGAAGATATAGAATCAGCTAACTGGCAGGTCATGCTTGGTCAGCTTCCAACATCACCCTTTTGAGTTTTCTAATTTCTATGTGCATGTGTTTATGTTAGTCCATCTCTCTAACTCATCTTTGAAATTCTTTTTTTCTTCAGAATGTCGTCCTTCCTCCTAAAGATATGAGCATATGTGATATGGACATTTTTAATGGACATTTGGTTCTTGTCCTCAATAAGAAAGGTCTTCCTGTGTTATGTTCCTTGAATTTACCTATTCAAAATGACTGCAAGGTATATGAACTATTACCGTACCAACTGTTTGCAAAGTGTGCGAATTGCTACACTGACATATGCTAGTTATGCCTTATATTCTCCTTAAGTAGTTTGATTTCCTGCACTAGAATGCATCAGTAGTTAGTTTTGACATTAAGCTCCATGAAAATGAAAATTAAATAAATTATCTTATGCTAATTTACACTTGCATATGGTAACATCTAAGTTTGTCTGAGTTGTTTTGCAGTATCAGATAGATATTGAGGACCTTAAACCCTGGTACTTTCCTCTGCCATCAAATGCATGCAGTGCTGTTCCTGGTTCAAATCATGACTTTATGAGTACAGTTTATCGTGTGGTGCTTTCATCACCTGTGGTATGTGACTATAAGTATAGATGCAGATTCAACAAAGCTTTACTTCGATCATCTAATTATGGGATGCAGATTTGCTTGATATCTTCATTATAATAGCAGTTTTGAATAATATTTGGGTTGATTTGAGGAAGGTTAAATTGCTAGAGACATTATGTGTTGTTATCTACTATTCATTTAGGTCCTGAAATCATCAGGAGTTCAGGACCTATTTATGGTCTATATGTCAGTTTATTTTGCTTATTTCAACATGAAATATGTCCCTATATAGGAAGACAAGTTAACTAATTATTAATATAATACCTTTTCAATGTAATATATAGTTTAGCCTGTACTGTAATGTGTGGAAATATTTTGTTACTATTTTTCTAGCTGCTAATATGACGACAAAATTCTACTTAAAAGTTTTGTTTAAACTCTGCATTTGCAGAAAGGAGGACAGGCTGCATGGATTCTTTTATTTATTTTTTAAACATTGATATTATATTTTTCCCCTTCTAACTTATATTACTGTTAGTTTTGCTTACTGAAACTTGAATCACATGCCAGTACGTATTATCATAACATGATTCAGATGTAGTTGCATGCATTTTAGAAAAGGGGTTTAGGGGCCCCACCAAATAGCACATTTTTAAACTCCAAGCTTCCCTTGTTGTGTCCTATCTTCAGAACAGTTTGTTCTAATAATGTTCTTAGTTATTTAAATCCAGTATTCTAACTTCACTGCTCTCCTTGTTATATGCTTCAACTTCTTTGCAAGGCATAGCGGAGGCCATAAATTCATTTAAATACATAAAATTATCTTTTTATGGTTTCATTGAAGTACATAGTTCTTGAAGTACTATATCTAGTTGCTTTAAATATGGAACTCTTATATTTGAATCTGACATTTTGTCTTTTGGAGTGGGCAGATGCCTGATGTGATTGTAGATTATGACATGTCAAGACATGCATACTCAATTGTGCATCAAGAGGAAGTGAATGGTGTTTCTGTTCAGTCACACATCCCAATTTTTGAGAATGAGGATAAAATTCATGAGGCAAATAATGTAAGGAAAGGGTGCACTACAAATTCTGGTTCTCAGACATGGAGAGACTTTTCTCACCTATACTGTTGTCACAGAGAGGAAGTTATTTCCTATGATGGTGTAAGGATTCCGCTGACCATCGTGTACTCGAGAGAATCCTCGCAAAAGGGTGGATCTCCAGGAATTCTGCTAGGTTATGGAGCATATGGAGAAGTTTTGGATAAGAGCTGGTGTGTAAACCGCCTGAGTTTACTGGACCGTGGTTGGGTGGTAGCATTTGCTGATGTAAGGTGGGTTGCCTGATGTTTATTATTACAGCTCTGCTAATAGGTTGTAGGCTTGTTCTATATTACACAAGTTGATATCAATTTTGAAATTGGATGTTTTGCAATAGGGTATTGGAACAAGGTCCTCTCGGCTAAGATAATATATGTGAAGTGTTTTGTGAGATTTATATTGTTTGTTTATATTTTTTAATCATGTGATAATGTTCATTTTTGGTAGAGGCGGCGGCGGCGGCGGCGGCAGTTCTTCATGGCATAAATCTGGAAGTGGATCGAACAAACATAATTCAATATATGACTTTGTATCATGTGGTCAATACCTGGTTAACAAGGGTTATGTTCATAGAGATCAGCTTGGTGCCATCGGATGGAGTGCAGGATGTCTTCTTGTTGGTGCAGCTATGAATATCTATCCAGATCTCTTTCGGGCCTCGATATTAAAGGTTAGCCTTTGTAAAATTCTTTTAATACTTGTTACACATAATTTCCTTGCACTAAAATTTTTTCTCTGATGAATACCAGGTACCATTTCTTGATATATGCAACACATTGTTGGACCCTAGTCTGCCCCTCACAATCCTTGACTATGAAGAATTTGGGAATCCTCAAATACGGTCCCAATTTGATTCGATTTTTATTTATTCTCCTTATGACAACATTTCTCAAGGCCGTTGTTATTCTCCAGTCCTGGTCACTGCAGCACTCAATGATTCAAGGTAATCTCAGACTTGCCCATCGTCTATTGCATGCCTTCCATATTTCCTTGGCATGCCTTGCTTCCTTGCTAAAATAACAAAGTTATTCATGTAACATCTGTTATTGCAAGAAATTCTGATGACATTCATTTTCAGGGTCGGGGTTTGGGAAGGTGCAAAGTGGGTGGCTAAGGTGCGAGACAGTACTTGTTCTAATTGTTCCCGTGCTGTTATCTTAAAGACGAGTATGATAGGTGGACATTTTGGTGAAGGCGGTCACTATGGTCAATGCGATGAAACAGCTTATGATTATGCTTTTCTTATGAAAGCTTTTGGCATTCCCAACAATTAAGCAAACTTATTTGGCTAACTCCAGGAAGGTTGTCTTGAGTCACTGGAAGGCTTTTATTCGGGTTGAAGAAAAGATGTCTTCAGGATAACAATTGGAATCTACACTTAGTTTGCAGGTTGTAATAGTATAATGAAATCTCTGATCTCTTTAGTATGTCTTACAAAGGTAAAATGTTCACATTATATAAACTACATAGTTATGTATTGATACTTTAAGAACTTTCCACGCTTCTTGTTATAATAGATTACTGTTTGCAGGGGAGAAACGTGATTGGATGTCTGAAACTAAACAAGCTTTGCTGTTTGGAGTGAAGGAAAAGATGAGATTTGTCATGATTTTGATTCTCCTAAGATATCAAGAGATTTCACAATCAACCTGGAAAATCAAAATATGATTGAATGTTTTGAACTCATTCGACAGAAACCCCTTAGTTGTGGTGGATACTGCTGAAGCTTCCTATACTAGGTGGGAGGAGGGAACTGACATTGCAGTTGTGTCTGGAAGGTGGTCCGTTTTGATGCCAGAAACTTATGGCAATGAATCTTTAAAGTATGATAATTTCATGAGAATTCATAGTTTGACTTTCAAGCAAGAATTAGCCTTGGCCCTGTGAGTGCACTTGTAATTTATTTTCTTCCCACTTCTAACATTATTTGCAACTCAAGGGCTTGACTGAGAGAATGGTTTAGAAGTGATGTGGGGTGGAAGGGAATCATTTGAGCTAGGGATGGCAAAATTTTTTCAAATTTAGAGATTTTTTTCCTACAGGGAAGAGGACAAGAGAGAAAATCTCCTAAAGTAGTTTGGGGATGGGGATGGAAATCTTATTCCTTACCTTGTAGGGTCCTCATCCCCGTTAAATTATAAATGTGTTATTCATACTTATATATAAATATATTCATTTTAAATGTTCTTTTTAGTCATTTTACTTATATTGGTATATATTTAAATTTAAGATATATAAAGCAACTATAGAAGCCTCCTCAAATTTGAATTTAGAAGTCTCCTATCGTATATTAGGAATCCCTCTCCCATCTTTGGCTTTTTCCTATTGTAGAGTTATAACTTTGTCTCATTGTTATTGAAGACGTCTATTGCCATATTGCCTTGTGAGGATTCGCAAGGACACTGGGAATGGGGGAAAATTCCTCCTATGGTGAGGATTAGAGATTGGAATAAGGGAAACAGTTAATGGGGGGCACAAGAGCAGGGAAGCACTCGTCGCCCCCATCTCACGGGGTTGCCATCCTTAGTTTGAGCATCTTAACTATTAATTGAATGTATAAAACCTAATAGGGTGGGATGGGTTAGAATGTTTAACCTATCTTATTTCATTCCATCCTTACATTGAACCTATCCTCCCAGTTGTAAAGATGGTTTGCTGGTACTACATTTAGTGGCATGTTTGAAACATAGGAAAGCCTTTTGTCATAAGGAGAGGGAGAGAAAAGAAGACTAAAGCATGTTTGGTACACTTGAATTGCCTTTCTTATGAAAAGCCTTATCCAACGTTTGATAGAAATAGTGATTCCTTTGAGAGTAGAAAAAGAAAATTTTCAATGGAATGGATGAAAGAATGTCGATTTTGCCCTTTATCAATGGTCTATCCCATCTCTACCACATTTATTTTTTCCCATCTTTTGAGGTAGGGAGGCATCTGTATCTGTGAGACTTTCTTGAAACATGTTGCAATGCACTGGATGTCTTGCCAAATAGTGTCAATATTTGGATTTTTTTGATGATCCTTGGGTCCATGAGAGATGCTTGTTTGTTCTTATAGAAGATGAATTGCATTTCTTGTTGACTTAGATTTTCTGCTATGCTGGAGTTTATTACCTACCTCAACATCTTCTTCATTGCCTAGTAGTTTGCCAAATCCTTCCATGTGAGAGTTGTGACTAAGGATCCCCTTGACAAAAGTAAGGCTGTGGATGAGATGGTAGATTTATTCGAGATCTTTCTTTTTCTTTTTTTCCTTGTATCCTAAATGATAGTCCACCATCTTTTAGTATTTGATTTGGCTTCTCTTGCTGTAATGGTTGCTTCTTTTGCTCCTTTCTCTTTTCTTTTTGGTTGTGAGGATTTCACGCTAATTCTGCTCATTTAAAATGGACTTGATCTTGGAGATGAAAGATTCTAGGTTTTGGAGTTGATGTTTTCATGGACAACTTTATTGGGACAATCTCAAATTGTGTGAAGAGTAATAATGATAGTTTTAGTGACAAATTCCATTGCTTGTCTTTGGGCCTTTGTTGATTTAACCATTCATTAAGCCATACTTTGATGTTCTGACATGGTAAGGAAAGCAAACCACATTGCACAAGCTAGGTTGCGTTGCATTAGTATATGATCCATGGTTTCAGCTTCTGATCGGTAGAAAGGGTAAGGATTGTTCAATTGGAGGTGATGCTTTGACAGGATGTCTGCGGTTGGAATTGCTTCTTGCATAACCTTCTAAGCAAAGAGTATGATCTTCATTGGAAGCTCAATCTTCCATAATAAATCTCATGCTCGACAAAAATTACCTTCTTGAAAGCCTTTCTCATTCTTTAAGTATTCATGTCTTGCCTTAGTTGAGTAGACCCCTGTACTGCTTCCTTTCCAGGATAAGATGTCATCCTTCTCAAATGTTGAGAAAGACAATTCCAGGATCTGATTTTTTATCTTATTGGAATATAAATAGTCTAGTTTGGAGAAATCCCAATTTAACTTGTCATGCAAAATAAGATCGGCTACTATGTTAAGTTGGTTTTACCTATTTGATTGCATAGGCCATGATATGGGGTGATTGATAAAGATGTTTTTCCTAGATCCAACCTGCCATGAAAGCTTTGTAGTGATTAGGGGACTAGTCTTAAGTATCCCTTTCCACTTCCAGGATGAGTTCAAGTGAGTCTTTAGAGTGCCAGAGGAATCACAAAATTTAGGTCTTAAGATAATTGCTAGATAGGAAGCGTTTTTCTTATCTATAATCCTCCAGACCTTCTTTGCAAGAGGTGCTTGTTTGAATAATCTAAAAGGTCTGAAACCTATCCTCCCTTAATTTTTTGCACAGCTTGTTCCATCTTAATAGGTGTATTCTTGACCTATTGTTATTTGTGCCCCAGAAAAATTACAGCACTTGGATTTAGTAGGGAGCTAATCTTCTGAGGTAGATAAATGCATAAAAGCTGGTACACAAGAGAGGAGTTAATTACAGATTTGATTAGGATCATCCTAGCTGTTTAAGATAAGAGCTTAGCTTTCCATTCTTGAAGTTTGTTATCAATTCTGCTTAACCTGGTACACAAGAGAGGAGTTAATTACAGATTTTATTAGGATCATCCTAGCTGTTTAAGATAAGAGCTTAGCTTTCCATTCTTGAAGTTTGTTATCAATTCTGCTTATGTGTTCTTGATAACTTTGATTTTTGTTTCTCCCAACATTCACCCAGGTGCTCAGGTATCTCCTTAATTTGCTAAAGAATTTGACCTTCAAAATTTTGCGGAGGTTTTTCTTTTGTGTGAGGTGTGTTTGGGCTAAAAATTAATTCTGATTTTGAGTGCTTTATATCTAGCCTTGATAATGCTGAGAACCATCTTAAAGTCTTGCTCACCCAATGACTAGCTTCTTTAGATCATTTGAAGAAAGGGATAGTATTGTCAGCATACATGCGATGGGTCACTGCTTCTGATCCTTTACAAACTTCGATTCCTTTCCATCTTCCTTCTTCCTGATGACTGGATATGATGCAAGAGAGGACATTGGCACAAATAATGAAGATATAAAGGGATAGTGGATCCCTTTTGCCTAATGCTCCTTTGCAAGATTTGATAAGAAACCATGGTGATACACTATAGGATCATGTGCACCCATGAGGAAGGGAAATTCATTCTAGTGAGGATCGCAGCTATGAACTTCTAGGAGATTTTATCATAAGCTTTGGAGAAATCCACTTTAAGTGCACCCCATCTTTTTTAAGTCTTTTTTGTTCTACGAATTTGCTGCTTGATTTCTAGGACCAATAGAATATTGTCAGTGATGAGTCTTCTTTTGAGAAAAGTGCTTTGATTTGGGACAATGAACTCATGTAAGATCAACTTTAGTCAATTGCATACAACTTTGGAGATGATTTTATATATGACATTGCATAGGCTGATCAGCCTAAAGTCTTTGGAAGTTTGGGGGTTTTGGCTGTTAGGGATCAAAGTCATGAAAGACTTATTCATGCTTTTAAGTATAAAACCACTATCTTGGAAGACTTTGACCATAGAGATGATGTCATCACCAACCAAGGACCAATACTATTGGCAATATACAGCAAGGAAGCCATCTGGCACAGGGGCATTGTCACTAGGGAGTTGAAAACCCTGCTTCTTTAATCTCCTCATTGGTGAAAGCAGCAAGTAAGGTGTTATGGTGATCTTCTCGTAGAGAAGGGTTTAAAACTACTCAAAAAATTTGCTAATTCTTCATATTCCAACTCATTTTGGTCTAAGAAAAAGGTGGCAAAATACCAAAGAGATAAGGCTTCGATTTTTTGAAGGTTCTCCTTCCAAATACCTTGCGGGTTCTTGATAAGATGATATTTGCTACGGCATAAAAAAAACTTCGTATGCTTGTCTCTATGCACCATCCACGACTGTATAGCCTTTTATGCCCAAAATGACTCTTTACATTCATATAAAAACTCCAGCTCATTCCTCTTTTGTCTTTTCAGATCCCTACCTCTTAATTCTTGTAAAAGACTTAATTCTGCTTCCATTTTTTGAATTCTGGATGGTAGATTGCCTATAGAATTTCTGTTCCATTCTTTGAGTATAGTCATTATAGAGGATAGTTTCCAGCATACCTAGAAAGCTGGGGAACGTGATAGCTATTGGCCCAGGCATCAGAGATAATTTTTTTACAGGCTTCGAATTTTCGCCAGAAAACTTCAAATCTTTATGGCCTCTTCCTTAAAGGTAACCTCTTGCAAGTGGAGAGGATGATTGGAGTGTGATCAGAAGTGGCAATAGGAGGGGCATTCGAGCTTGAGTTTGGAAATTCCATCAGCCAATCAATGTTGCCGAAAGCTTTATTCAGACGTGCTTAAACTTCATCTATTCCACTTCTATTATTGGGCCATGTATACCATTGACCTCTTTTTGGGATGTCTATGAGACCACAAATGCTGATGGCCTCCAAAAATGCTTCAGCCCCTATTACATTGGGATTAAAGCTGTTTTTTTCTCCTTGGTACTTGCATGTTCATTCAGATCTCCTATAATTAACCAAGGCAAGTTTATGCTAATTGCGATACTTGTAAGCCAATCTATAGTATAACTTTATGCTGGATTTTGGAGAAGCCATAGAGAAATGAGATGTATTAGGAAAGGCCATTGTTTTCATTCATATTGATGTGGATCCAATTTGGTGACAAATCCTGCACACTACAATTAATCTGATACTTCCAAGCTAGTGCTAAACTTCTCTTATTTTCAGAGTCGGTCCCGACAAAATGATTAAAACCCATACACCTATACTACTTAGAATTTGCAAACATCAAAGATAGGCGGTTTGGTTTTTAGACGTGAAGAAGAAATCTGGGCAGTGGGCATCAAGAAGCTTTCTTGCTCTTTGAATTGTCAAGGACTTCTTGAAACCTCAACAATTTCAACTTATAATTTTCATGGCGATTGAGGAGGTTTTTGGGCAGCCTCCTAATAGCAGAAGTAGTGTCAATTTCGATGACTTCAGATTCTTCTTTGACTGGTTGGAGGGGACCTTAGATTAAGCTTTGGTTGATACGATCTTTTTTGTTTTTTCTCTTAACAGTGGGTGACTCAAGTGCGGTGGAGGACCATTTCCTCCTTCGTAAGGTCTAAATTGGTTGTTGCAATTTAAAGAAGGTGCAATGGTTGAGGCTAAGTTGAGCTCTAGGTAGCCATGAACAAAAGACAGTAACATTTTTCCTTTTTTTTGGGTTATGTCTCTATGTTGAAACCAAAGGATTGTTTATAGATTTTGTTTGTTCTCAAACCTGAGTGGAGGGAGATATGATAGAACCATGTAGATGAGAAATCGTTGTTCAGTGGAGAGGTAGCTAATGACCCTTTTGTCTTTGGTATGAAATAGAGGAAGGGTGAGATGCACGTCAGTCGCTCAGTAGGACCAGAGGGAGAGAAGAATTTTTGCCACTGTGTTCGTATGATATTCAAGAGGAAGGCCATAAAAGTGCACCCATAAAGGAAAACTTCCAACTTGCTGTTTATTAAGTATCAAATTTGGTTTCCAGCGATCCACATTTAGTAAGACATTAAGAATAGACCAAGGCCTATTCTGGTAACTGTAGAGAAGGTCCCCTATGTCATCAAAGTGGATGATAAAGAAGTTTTGGTCTTTTCTTCAGATTTGGAAGCTAAATCGTAACCTCCATGCATCTTGTAGGGTAGCATCAAGTCTGTGCAACGGAAAATCGCGGCTATCAACAGCAGCAACTACCAGGCAAGAGTTCCAATAGTTTCTAGTGGTTTCAAAGGCTAAAGGATTAAATCTTAGAACTGGCCGTTCCTGTGAATGAGGAGGATGAGAGGAAAAGTGGTGGGGAACCATTCTGATGGTGGATGAGAGGGAAATAAATTGGTGGAGAATGGGTAAGAGGTGCTTTGAAATAAAATGGAGGGGATATTGAGTTGATGAGAGTTATTTGAGGGGCCCGAGGGATGAGCCAGTGATCAGAAGAAATGATAAGATCAGTAGAGGCTAGAGGTACGCAACTAATGATAACAAGACGAGAGAAGACGGGAGATGAAAGGCCTTGCATTGTGAGGAGTAATGTCCACGCCACATAAGAGATTTTGCATGCAGGTAGGGGTAATCCGGTAGCTCGAAATAATTCTCATTCTAAAGACACGCATATATTAGGCTGAGATATGGAATGGGCCACTGAAAGGATAAGCAAATAAAAATGATGATCTAATAAGTAAAATCAGGCTTAAGCAATAAATGACTCATGATGAAGTGGAAAAACCAACAGGACAACAATTTGGGCCGGATGTTTGTTGGATGGTAATGATGGAACAAAAGATTGAGGCCTAAATAGATATCCAAATTTGGTTTGGGGTTTTTCCTGAAAGCAGCCAAGGGAGCTTAGATATTGGGTTGTGAACTCGCTTAGGATAGTTCGGGCTAAAAGGAGAGATTAGGTACGGATTGGGCAAGAGGAGAAAAAGGAAGGGGGCCAACGAGTCAAAATAGGAACCATTCTCTCTGAAATCTTATAGAGAAGGTGTTGTTTCTCTCACTAGATTGAGGTTTTCAGTTCCACCACACTCTTCAATACCGTAGCATCATTATGTTATTTTTATATTAATACCAAGCAATTTTTGTTTGGTAATTAATTTTTTTTTGAATTATAAAAATAAAAATAAAAATAAAAATATTTTTTATTAATAAGAATAGTTAAAAATATTTTTAAAAAATTATAAAATATTTTAATTTTTTTATACTAGTAATATTATGATAATTTGTTTAACTTTTCTTATATTATTTTCATCTAATAAAAAATATAAATGAAAAGGTATTCTCATTTTTTGTTCATATAATACTAAACATAATTTAGAATAACAAGATTCCATTCTATTTTTATTTTTATTTTTTAAAAAATCTTTACATTTTACCAAACTTGGTGTAAGTATTCTTTGCTATTTTTGGTAAAAAAATTGATTATATATTATCGTGTAATTTATTTTTTAAGTTATATAATATAATTTTAAATTATAATTAAGCTATATTTTAAATTTTAAACAAAATTGTTTATTTATTAAACTTAAATAATCATATTAATAATATTAAAATTTTTAATGCTATAAAAGTATAATAAATATTTTTCAATTCTCTAATGTTCATGGCTAGACAATGTTGTGACTCATAATATCTATTTGATAGAAATTGAAAGAATGTTTTCATTTTGGGTTTGCTTTATTTAAAGTAAAAAAAAATTTATCAAAATAAAAAACATAAAATCTGAACTATTCAAATTACTCCAAAAAGAACAGCACGGTAAGCAATTCATGTCCATGGCCATAGGGGAAGAAGCACTAAAAGTCTACTCTTCAAAACGTGATTGTTTAACAAAAGACAAATCTAAGCGTTGATAAACAAATCACTAGTTCCTTATTCCAAATTAAGCTATGAGGATTTGATGATGAACCAATGTTGAAAGGGACATCACCTTACATCACCGTCAATGAAAAAGTTGAAAACTCGCACAATTTGAACATTTTACGCTACTTTTTCTTGCAAATGGATCCTTTGAACTAAAGGATCGTGAAGTGCCCTTGAAGTTACTAGATTTGATGGTCTAGAATTTGCCTTATGGAAGCATAGATGTAGGACTAAATTTCACTCCAAAGCGCAACTATTTCATAAATTAAAATAATGCATTTTGACTATGGCGGTATGTTTTAGAGAAAAAGCCCTAGCATTTGTGCCTCTTCGATCTATAATCTCTTTCTTGTGGCTTCCTCTCTTGACAACGACAATGGCTGAAGTAGCTTTCTCTCTTGATAATGACAACGCTTAGTTCTCAGCCTAATTTGGATCATCTTCTCCTCAGTGCAACATTCTGTTTGAAAGAGACAGAGATAGTAACATGAATGAGTAAGAGTGTATATGGAGACCATTTTCTCTCTTTTCATCCACTCCAACTCCCTCTTTTCTCTTTATTTCTTTCCAGCAAGACGACATCATGCTCACACTGAGTAGGAGAGGACCTAGACTCGTTCTTAGCCTGAATCCCTCTCCTTTATCCTTTCTACCTTCAAATCATAGCAAGTCGTAACAACAGTGCATCTTGAATCCCTCTTTGTTGCTTAGTTCTTAGTGGTGCTTGAAGTAGATTGTAGCAAAATCTAAGATAGAGGTTTTTCTAATTCCTACTTCCTCTTCTAATTTCTATTTTACCCTGCACGTAATTCCTCCATTGTTGTGGATGTATATATCTTTCACAAAAACTCTTATCCTCTGTTGCTATGGATATGTTGCATTTGGTCTTGTTCTCCCTGATATTAATTTTGTTTTTGAATTACAGTTGGATAATTCTTGCTGTGGACATTCATTTTCTTTCGGAATTAGAGATGTGCAAACAAAAAGCATGAATTGGAGTTGGGTAATTCTTTTTGTACTCATCTTTAATGGAAGCTAATCACACATTTGAAGTTTAGACACATTTTCATTCTTATCTTTGTAGTAGTATCACTCATACACCTTTAATTATCAATTATCTTATTAATCAGAATAATTGATCTAAGATACCATTATCATTTAGAGTTTAGACAAATTTTACTTTCATTTTGAATAATTGATCAGAGATGCCAAAAAATGATGACTTTGGTTTTGGTTGCTCGTAAAATCATGACAATTACAATATTTCTTCAGTCTTCTCCTATTTTAACTAAATGTAAATTCCACATATTCAATTTTAATAAATTAAGTCCATAATATTGAAATGTATGTACACATTTTCTATGGAAAAGTTCATCATCAGCCATCCTCTTTTGTTTGAATAGCTAGTATAATGTCAAGGGCGAAGGCATGCCCTTATGCCTCAGAAGAAAGGAAAACCCACAAATCGAAATTTTGGACCATTTAGTTGAACTTGAATTGATTTAAATTTCTACTTGGTTTAATTATGTTGCTATGATATAGCTGAACTTAATTTATTAGTTGCTGTCAAATTAAAATGTGATACAACTGAACCTAAATTATGATTTGACTGTATGGATTTGAAATAAGCCAATAGAATGCAAGTATAGCATAGTTGAAAAAAATTAATTGAGAATTGAAGAGCAAGAGCAAACTTAAAGAACAAGTAGCACAGTTGAAGATCAAGTTCAAAAATTATTTGAGATTAAGCACTTGCCATTCAAGATATGGTCTAACACTTGCTGTATCTACTATTCAAGTTTCTTGGTGCCCTGTTGCCCTACAACACACATAGCCCTCCTGCACCACATACAAGAAGAAAATCTCCTTCCATTTGATGTTGTCTCCTTACAACTAATGGTGGAAAATGGTGCCAAATGAGAGAAGAAAAAAATGACAGAAGATGCTAACTAGAGCTCAAAATGAAGATGAATTTCAAACTCCGCCATTTCATTACAAAGAGGATGAGCAGAACGCCTCGTTTGGAGAGTTGGAGGGAGCTGATGTCTTTTATTCATTATGGCCGTTCAATTCATCGACAGTGCAAAGGAAGCCATGTCTCCCTAACCTATCCAAATGAATCGTTTTGTAGTCCATTTTCGAGATGCTAGAATCCCTCTTCAAAACACAATGATTTGATTAAAAAAACAGTGCTTTTCAATATTAGCGCACAACATGGCTTGATCTGCTTCATCCAGTCATTCAATGGCCATGATCTAAATGTGTTTGTGCCGTTAGAATCAAAATGCACCATTTCAATTAATGAAATGGTACATTTTTTAACTCAAATATCGACGTCCATCTTGCTTCATGTGGTGAATTCTGGGCTATGGGAGGCACTTTGTTGTTTTTCATTTCAGAAGATCCGATTATGCTTTTTTCCCAGTCCGATTCCCCCAGTTGCAATTATTAAATATTATATTTTTTGGGTAAATATTTGTCCATTTAAAACACTGAAAAAATGGAGGAAAGCCATATGAGGAATAGCAACAGTGGTGGAAGACCAAGTCAGAGGAAGGAGATGAGCAAAATGAAGGGAACACTACCTAGGAACTTGCAGAATTAGCTAGAGCAAGTCTCTTTTTTCCCTTACACAACCAAACATTATCTTCTACCAACCCTCGTTTCCAGGGCCTTCTCAAAACTGAATCCCATGACAATAATCTTCCCTTTTCTTTGCCTCATGGTATGGATCATATAGTTGATGCAAATGTGGACGAGAAAATTTTCATTCTCAACCAAGATTTCTTTAAGTATATAAGTCTTTTATTCATCCATTTTGCCTTTTCTTGTAATTTTTTATTATTTATAATCTGCGACTTGTCAATTTCATTGGAATTCAGAATCATTTTTATTAAATCTATTTCTTCACCATGTTCTTTGTTGCTGTTGGTAGCACTCCAGTTTATAGTCAGTGTATTTTTAATGGCTTGGACTGTAGCAAGGTGAAAGTAAATCAAACTGATAATTCCAAGCAAGTTGTTTTTCATGTAAGACTGATTTCATGGAAACACCTACTTTAGTTCTCCCTCTCCTTTAAATAGGAGAATATCCAATGTCCCAAATCACAGGAGAAGCTAAATATTACATAAAGCAAGAGATGCCAACTTGGTAAAACAAGCTATAACATTATACTGCAGTTGGCATTGCCGTACTTTGCATAGTTATATGAAAAAATTAGAAAGAAGGACCCAAACTCTTCAAAAATTATAATAAGGGATCTTAAAAGTTAAAATCATTTTTAAGGCCCCAAGGACTTAAATTCATTGATGGAAAGACTGAAATATCCTTATAAATCAAAACGTTGCCTTGCTTTTCTTTATTGATGTTTTTCTCCTTCTTTTCAGCCCTCTGTTGCCCAATATCATTGCTCCCATTGTTGATTCTCTTTATTGATGGTTGCTCTGCCACTAATGGTTTCTTCCTCGCTCACAAAGACCTCTTTTTTGATAATTTCTCCCTTGCTTGTGAGACCTTTCCTTCTCTTTATCTTGGTGTGCTCTGCAAATCCGTTTGACTTCAGATTCAGTCTCCACCACGGTGGTGGAGATGGTTGAGGCCATTTATTATAAAATCATCTTCGACTGTGGCAATTAACAATGAGTAGAGCCACTTGTTGAATTTCATTCTTATAGCTATGGCTTCTATTCCATTTGTTGATAATATGGTCTTTGCATTGCTTGTTGATCCCATAGGATTGTTGTGGATAGCACTTGGGTTAAGAATATATTGGACAGCAAATTGGCTTTTACATGCACACAAGGTGTTTGAGCAATTGTCTCATATAAGTCTTAAATATTATTCTTTATTTTTTTTAAGTATATGGTTCTAATTTACATACATAATGAATTACAGAAGAAAGTCCTTAATTTATAAGATTCAGAGTAATTACCTCATAAAAGTTTTAGCTTAAACTTGGTAGTAATGAGCTTGAAATTTAATAAAGCACAGTCCCTAAAATCTAGTAATGAATGTCTTTAAATCCAATAGTAACGTTCCTAATTTTAGTAATAACTTGTCTAATTCTTTTAGGTGATAGAGTATTGTCAAAGTGTGAAAGATTTAAAGAAGGCAAAATTAGGTCAATATTGATTCTAAAATTATGTATGTATTTTCAACACTTCAAAGTTTTTAAAGATGATATAAAGAATGTAGATTATGCATACTTGATACAAGAAAAGGAGGAAATAATTTACCTCTAAGACTAATGTGTATACTTCATCTATTATACTCACAAGGGTAATTACAATAACTTTGATTACTAATATATATATTTCATCTATTATACTCTTAAGTTTGTCTTCCCATTGAAAGTTTTGCATACAATTAGAAATCTAAGATAGGGTCAGAATCTATATGTTTGAAAATGAATGTGTGAACTATTAGCAAAGGGTGAGTATAGAAATTACAATGATCCCAATGTCCTAATTTGATTATATAATACAATCTATACAATAAGCACAATGTAATTTCAAATCCTCTTCATAGATTGTAGGTAATACAAATTATAACATATAATATTATTTGTAGATGTAACTAAGTGTCTTATAATTCTTTATAGTATATAAATAATTTTCTAAAATTATAATAGTCAAGTGGAAATAATCCTAAAACATAGTATAAAATATCCTAAAAATTGATTATAAGTACCCAAAATATAGAGATAACTCATTTATTATTAACACTATCCCCCTTGCTTTTCTATCCTATTTTCCCTTTTTTTAAATTAAAAATTTGGATTACTTTTAGCTTGTATGTATCTATTCATTCCCAATTATGCTTAGATATAAAGAATCTTGTTCATTCTCAGTTTTGTATGTTTTTATTATGAAAAACTTTTCATTGTTGTAAATTCAAGAAAATCATTGATGAAGCCTAGGAAGATATTATTAGTGTTTTCATTAGTTGTTTGTGGCATTGGTTATATGGTATTGATTTTGTAACTATGAGGATAGAGCATCATGAAAGATAAAGATCAAGTTTTACACAAATACATATAAGGATTGTATAAGTTCAGATGATGATTTTTGTCTGCTCATTGACATGGTTGTGATTTATGATAGTCTAATTAAAAGTTAATCATGTGTCTATTTTCATTTATGAGGAATCAAAGCCTAAATGAGGAGGTTTCACTATGCCTATCTATACTTTGGTATGAGCTTCTCTTTCAATTATTTATCATTCTCTAATATTTATTGCTCATAGTAAATGGTTATGGTTTTCAGAAATAATTAGATGAGTTTCGTGTCCAACTTATGTGGGGCTTGATTAACCATCCATTCAACAAGTGTCATAGTCATGTAATGGCTCTGAACTAGCAACAAACCAATGGGAGTGAAAGAAAATGTAGTGATTAATTTATTGTTTCATCCATTTGGTTTTGTATCATTAAGATTATTAACATAAAAGATCTAGATGTGAGCATTGTAGAAAAATTGTTTGAAATATTGCATGGTTATGGTTATAATAATATTATGTTGTTCAAAGTTCCTTGAAAATTTTTTTTGAGCTAACAAATTCAGTATTTACTTGTTAACGTCGTCCATAACCTTCTAGTAAAAATCATTTTCTTTTAAGTAATGATAGCTATCCTTTGGTAAGTACACTCTGCAATGTAGTAAATCTTCTAAAATCTAGTTGTAACATCCTTAAATTTGAGAATAACAATCTTAAAACTCAATAGTAAGTACACTCTACAAGGTCTCTAAAATGTAGCGGCAAATTTTCTTAAATATGATAGTAATAGACTTAAACTTGGTAGTAACACACTTAATAGTAAAGCACAGTCCTCAAAACATAATAGTAAATTTCTTTAAATTCAATAGTAATATTTTTAAAGTTGGTAGTAACGATTATAAAACTCATCAATAACTATATTCTGTTGATGCCATTCATCCTTAATGCCATACCTTGTCTTAAGTGCTAGTTTTTACTTTAAATCAGTTTTAAAGCCATATAGTCATTTGATATATCACTAGATACACTAGTTACTATCCTTGCACCTCTATTGATTAAAATGGATAGCATTTGTAGAGCATTAACAAGCTTACCATATGAAAAAGATATTTTAGTGGAAGGCCAATAAATTCATAACTAGTCAGCTTAAGTAACCAAATGGGTTTTTCTAAGACCTGTGAGTAATTTTGGTAAGCACGGTTAAGGTCTGCTTGATGAGAGAGAACAAGTACATTAGGTTCATTGACTTCAAAGGCTCTATACCTCCAATTAGGCAATACCCATGCATTAGTTTACCCATACACAGTTTTAGGTCTTAATTTTGCAGTTGATAGAAATACCTTCCTTCCTTCTAACACTCCAAATTTAGATACCTTAATTTTTATGGATAGAGGTGCGGGGATAGAAACTAGTGTACCTGGTGATGCATTGGATAATTGTATGGCCTTGAAACTGATTTAAAGTCAAAACTCGTACTTAGAGCAAAGTACGACATTAAGGATGAATGGCGTCAGCAGAGTATAGTGATTGATGAGGTTTTATAATTGTTATTACTAGGTTTAAGAATGCTACTATTAAATTTAAGAAAATTTATAGCTATGTTTTAGGGATTGTGCTTTACTATTAAGTTTTAGGCACATTACTATCAAGTTTAGGTTTATTACTTCTATATTTAAGGAAATTTACCATTATATTTAGAGATCTTGTAAAGTGTACTTACTATTGAGTTTTAGGACTGTTATTACCAAGTTTATGGATGTTATAACTAAATTTGAGAAAATCTACTACTAGGTTTTAGGAACTATACTTTACTATTGAGTTTTAGGTGTGTTACTACCAAGTTTAGATCTGTCATTATTGGATTTAAGAAAAGTTATCACTATGTTTAAGGGTTCTGCAAAGTACACTTACTATTGAGTTTTATGACTGTTGTTACCAAGTTTAGAGACGTTATTATTGAATTTAAAGAAATTTATTATCATGTTTAAGGACCTTGTAGAGTATAATTACTATTGAGCCTTAAGACTATTACTATTAGGTTTAAAGGGAAATTTACTACTATGTTTAGGGTCTTTGTAATTGAATTTTAGAACCGTTACTCCTCGGATTAAGGATGTTATTACTAGGCTTCAAGATCTTTGCTACCATGTTTAGGGACATGATAAAGTAATTGAGTTTTAGAACTATAACTACTAGGTTTAATGATGTTACTAATGAATTTTAAGAAAATTTACTATTATGCTGTTGACCATTATTAGCCATTTTTAGAGAACAATTACTATGCCAAAGGATAGTTACCTTTACTTAAAAAATAGTGGTCATTACTAGAAGGTTACAAGTTGTGTTAACAAGTAAATACTGAATTTATTAGCACAAGAAAAAAAAAACTTCAAGGAACTTTGAACAATTGTAACTCTATAATATTTCAAACAAATTTTCTACAATGTTCACATTTGGATTTTTTTTTTTGGTTAATAACCATAACAATACAAAGCCTAATGGATGAAACAATGATTAATCATTACATTTTCTTTTGCTTCTCTTGGGTTGTTACTAGTACAGAGGCCATTATATCAGTATGACACTTGTTAAGTAGATGGTTAAGCAAATCTCACCTAAGTTAGATACAAAATTCATCCAATTGTTCTTGAAAGTTACAACCATTTACATATAAGTCACAAATATTAGAGCATGATAAATAATTGAAAGAGAAGCTCATACCAGAGTATAAGTAAGGACCCTGCAGAGTATAACAACTATCGAGCTTTAGGACCATTACCACCAAGTTTAACGATGTTACCATTAGATTCCAGAAAATTTACTAATAAGTTTAGGCCAATTCTTATCAAATTTAGATGTGTTATTTAGATTTAAGGAAATTAACTACCATGTTTAAGGGCCTTGTAGAGCATACTTAACAGTGTCTTATATTTACTGATAAGTTGACACAAGATTTTATCAAAGACCCTATGAGCAAACATAAAACTTAAGGTACACCTAACAACATATTTCAAATGCAATATATTAGGATATCAATGAGACAGTAACATAATTTATGTCAAAGGGTGTATGTTTTGCAATGATAATAATCTATGACTCCTTACATTAAGGTTAACATATAAAAGTTACATTGCTGTGTTGCAACCTTCGTGGATTTCATTTTATCACATACGTTTACTCCTTTTTCCAACTCCCAAAAATAAATCAAACTCATTTAGAATTAGGTCCAACATAGGTATAATTTGACTAATGTTCCAATAGGTACATTAGGAACTTTCAATCAATATTAAATGATACACCAATACAATTGGAAGCAAATAAACTTATCCCAAATTCAATATGAGTATGAATATTTTAAACAAGTCAAGAAAAATCTAAAGCATAATAGCAATCATCCAAAGTTGGAAGTCAAGAATTTCATATCTAGAATTCTAAATCTAGAGTCTCTTTATACCCTTGATTGTGGTCTTTCATTGCCCAAATTTCTCAGAGTAACAAAAGCTAGACATATTTGGAATATGAAGTGAAAGCATGTAAATCCCTAATAGTCTAGTGGGGAGGAAATTGCAACCCTTATCAATGAGGAGAAGATAAGCCCTTTTGATATTGGTGATGATGGTAGCTTGATCAAATCCTAGTGGTTCTGCTCATTGTTTGTTTGCCAAAGTCGAAGATGATGTTATAATAACCACGGTGGAGACCAAATGTGTAGTCAAACGGATTTGTATAGTATACCAAGATATTGTTGATGGAGAGGTCTCGTGAGCAAGGGAGAAGATACAGTCGATGGAGAGGTCTCATAAGTGAGGAAGAAACTGTCAATGGTGGAGAAACCATCTATAAAGAGAATCAACAATGGGAGTAAGGGTCTTCGGCAATAGTTTTCCAATGATGTTGAAGCAGAGAGGAACTATTGATGGAGAGAAATGTTGATAGAGAAAAGTAAGGTAGCGTTTTGATTCACAAAAATATTTCTATTTCTCTAATGCTGAAATTAGGTCTTAGAGCCTTAAAAATAATTTTAACTTTTAATGTCCTTTATTATAATTTTTAGCGTTTAGGTCCTTGTTTCTAATTTTCCCTAGTTATATTCCTTAACACCCCCCAAACAAAAAAAAGCCCTAATTTTTATTATGGAGCATCTAATTTTGACAGAGGTGCATCATCACGAGGAGCTTACTAACTAGAGCTAGGATGTGAAAGCATGCAAACATAGCGCTTGGAACTCTGTTTGTTTTACATGATACTAATATCTGAGAGATTGTGCTACATTAGCTTTGATATCTGAAAAAATCGGAAGGCAGTTAGAAATGAGAGATTTTGAGTAGTGTGACGCTGCATGTACCCTTTACGAATTGTTGGAAAATGATTTTTTCTTGTAATGACACTAGTTAATGCATTGCTGACTGGTAATTATGTGCTGAATTCTGTACAATTTGAGTTTGATTCACAACTATTAGGAATGAAATTTTTGGAGCACAAATGATGTATGCAGGAGTTTCTTCACTAAGTTGGATGATGATCATGATCATCCGCTCATCTAGATTAAACTGTTTCAGCCCTGATGACTTACGAGCTAACTGTTCATTATAGCATGAAAGGTCAACTCTCCAAGAGTGGACTTTAAGCCGCACCTCACACTCCAAAATAGAAATTAGAAAAACAAGTAATGACTGACCAACCACTCGAATTATCTGGTCTAGCCTCCTTGCAGTTATCTGAAATGGGGCTGATTGAACGCTTCTGATATCCAATTTATTGTGAAAACTAGGATACTCGAAAGAGTCTAGAGATCTTTGGTAAAAAGTGGCGTAATTTTAAAGTGAGGTCATTGTGTTTTAACAATTTGTAAATTACAGACGTGCAATGAAGGATTAGGATACATATGTTCTTCAACTCAAATATGTGGGTCTAATGTTTCTCTGGAGTCCATAATGAGTGTTTGAGGAGGTTAAGTTCCAACTTGGAGGGCAAAAGTTTTAAGACTATGTCAAATATCATTACAGTTTATCTTCATCACCCAAGGACTTGATTCATTTAATTTCATTTTGCATAGGTGTCCTCCTACCACATGAAAATGACAATAGCAGTCGGTCTGATATCCCATTCATATTCAATCTATTTTCTGCTATCATGTGCACTTTCCATAGGGGGTATGTAAAAACCGACGTGCATGCAATATACATATACATGGAAGTTGACTTTTCAAAGGCATATTTGATGCTGCCACGTAGAAATTTTTTTCCTCCTTCTGTAATTTCCGAAATGCCCCTTTCTCATCCTCTTTTAGCTGGCCTTTATGTAATTTACTTCTTACATTTCTGCAGCACTGAACTTCCATCCCTTCGGTCAGAAAAAGGAGCAAAACTTTGCTAGAACAAAATCTCATATTCTCTCCTCTGTTCCTCGCCATTTCTGTTGTTCCTGGGTTCAGTTTTTTGCTATTTTCTGGTTCAAATTCTGCTGCTGGTAGTTGGGGGATTTAACGCCAGAAACCAAGTCTTTTCCCAGGTCTGAGTTGCTGCCGTAAGTATTGCAATTTCTGGTTCCAGTTTCACAGCGTTCCCCTCCCCTGTTTTGCTTGTTCTGTGATGCGTTTCTGTGTGTGTGGCCAGCCGAGGAAACTGTGCGCAGAAAGAAAAGAAAAAGGTGCAAGAGGATGAGTTGGTTGGAGCAAATTTGATTCCCTTCAAGCTTCAAAGTAATTCTACTTTCCTATACGTTGACTTCTCCCATTTTCTGTATATACTTCCAAATAAAAAAAATCAAATTCTATTGTGCTTCTTACTTGCCAATTCTTGATTGTGCTTCCTCTCTTGAATGAATTTAAGCCTTTAAAATGATTTGCCGCCATATATGGATGTAATATATATATAAACCTATATCTTTATATATATGTGTTGTATGGATATGGAAGGCATGGAATGGAGGAGTGAATGGTGGGCTTAATTCCTTGAAATTTATACATATCTATACCATGCTAAGGGAATAAAGAATAGACATTAATGTTCCTTGCTTTTCCTAGAATTTTGTTTAGGTAGGTTAAGCTAATGAGACAATTTTTGGTTATTCACACTCTAAAATCTGGTAAACGGGTATTGTAGGGTACTCAGGAGATTGAGTTATAGCTGAGGAGTGGGCAGGGAATGTCGGTATCATCTTAGGAGGTGAGTAAGTAATGCGGATTGTGAGTAACTCATATTTATTATTTTGTTACTAAGTTTCCTTGCAGTGCTCTAAAAATTTGAAAATCTATTTATGGAGATATGTATTTAAATGTTGTGTTATGTACATGTTTACTGAAAATTGATTTAAACATGAAATTTTACAAATTGATGCCTGTTGAGTTATCTGAAAACTTTGATATTGAATTGATATGGAAGATACTCTGTCTGAAATGTGATTTGAGAAAAGTATTAAATTTAAGAGGTTATCTGTTCAGAACTCTGTAGCTAACAGCAGTAGTTGTTAGCCTTGGTGCACCATGATCTGGACCTCAGCTAGCAGGGATTTTGCTAGCCCCGTGTGGGTAGCTACCACATGTGGAGTCATTTTATTTCGCAAGCAGAGTGCTTTGCGTCTGTGGTTATTTTCCCCGCGAGCTGTGTGCTCTGCGTCTGTTTCAAGTTGGTTCTGCTTAGATACTTCTGATGCATTTTAAGAAATGGTTTGTATAAGGCTTGTTTTATGCATAATATATATATATATATATATAGTTTTTTTTTTTACGGGTCTTGTCCCTATTTTTAAGGGTTGGCATTGCTTATTCACTGAGTATCAAACTCACTCTTTCTTAATTTATTTTTCAGAGAGCGGTGAAGACCCTAGCCTACCCTGAGCTGCCTACTAGCTGTCGATCTCCTGCTTTATTTCTTTTGGCGAGCCCACAATTGTTCATGTGGGTGTATCTTGTTTTATGCTTGTAATTTATTTTGTTCTGAACAGTGTAGAATGTGGCCCCATTGAATCATAGTTAGGATATTCTCCAATCCCTAGAAGTCTATGTTTTGATATTTTTTTAGGTGTATGTTGAGTTGACTGGTTATAGAAATATCGGGAGGTCCAAATTATAGAGGAGACTCTGCCGAAATTTCTACAAAAGTCACATAAAAGAAAAACTTATACGTTTTGTATAGAAGTGATTTAGAAATGATACTCTTAGTTTTATAAATTATCCGAAGATACAACTGGGGGAAATTTATCTGAATTTTAGTAGAGGAGGTTAATACAAATCGATTTATGGTAGGGGAATTTGTTATCTTTTGTGCTGACATACTTAAAATTGTGGGTTGTGTCAGGGTATCTCAGGTAACCCTCTCAGCCCCACCTTGTCTAGTGGCCATCAAGTTGTGGAGCTTGGAAATGACTCTGTTGCACATGAAGTAGATATTGAGAAACTAGTTGCCGCTGATAAACCAAAGGCTCAAAATTATCTCCCACATTCTGTGGCTGCCTTGCGCTCCAGGGTTATGCCCCCTCCTTGCATTTGGAACCCATATTTGAAAGATACTTTAGAAAAGAACACAGATCCCTAGGGAACCAAAGATCAAAATATGCAGGTGCAGTATTGGTCTGCCCTCTGGTGAGTTTCTCTATAATAATTTTTGGGAAGAATTTGTTGCAACATGCACTATAGTGTATCTGTTGGTTTTTCCTTCAAATTTACAGCATTATATAAACCACCTAATGCTAGAATTGCAGGTCTGTTCCCTGTAATTACTGATGGTGATGGACTTTCACGCTATCGCACTGACTTTCATGAGTTTATAACAGAAATTTCAATTGCCAAGGTTTTGATGGTTTGGACCTGAAGCCTTTCAACTTCCTCTATTAATATGTAATTTTTTTACCCTTTTTTCTTTCAAACAAATTGGTATAGAGAATTTTAATAGCGTTTTCAAAGTATTAAAGAGAATCGATGGTTGGTTGTTTGCTGTGAAACACAGCATTAGACAGTTCCGTCCGGAAAAAGAAAGGTAGCATCTTCATCCCTTTGGATTATTCTTACCTTAGGTTGGGCTGCTTACTTACACTAACAATCTTTCTCCATTAAAGGAGAAAAGCTTTGATGGAAGTTCAAGCATTGGCAGCCTTAGGTTTGTACAGTTAAATTTTCCTTCTTGTTTCATTTCTACTCAGTAATTTTGATATCAAATTTGTTTTACTCTACTCTTTCGGGTCCCATGAAAACATAGTGGGATACTATTCTTCATGGTTTGAAAATGAGCAGCTGTATTGAAAAGTTACAATTCCATTGTTTGCGTGTTAGAAAAAGATATTAGTGCACAATCATTATCACCAGATATTGAAAAGATGTCAGCTCTCCCTAACGGAATTAGCAGAGCATTCGGTCATCTGTTTTCATGGCAACATTTTGTAACTCCGCATATTCTTGCTATCTTAATTTGAAGCCATATCATGAAACGTCCTAAAATCAGATTTCGGATAATCAAAAGTCGAAGAATAAGTTTAGTTAGATAATTGTTTAAGAAAATCGATAGTGCCGTCTATTTTGTCGCTCACTGACTTGATGTTCATATACCATGATCTAAGATGAGCGTCGTAAAACTGTTCAACCTATGGGGATGATTTAAACTACTGTAAATATATGGATTATTATCCGAAAACTGTAGCGTTTATCATAATTTTTTATCAATTAGTGATTTATTACAACATTACGCTTTTTCATTAGCACTTAGCAGGCCAAAGCCAAACTAACTGATTCCAGAAATGCTTGCTTGGTGATGGAATCACAAAACCCCGTTGTTTCCCACTTTTCTGTGTCACGTAAATGAGAAAATATTGCATTGATTAATCAGTCCATATTGAAACAAAAGCAGATGCCTCATCGGTCACAAATAAAGAAAAGAAGGAGAAATCTAAATTAATAGTAATTTTTCTAGGATAGGGCAATATATATAGCTGTAATACAAGTCATCTTCATGTCACGAGAATTTTTTTTTCCTTTCTTGTGACTAAATGCAAGCAGCATCTTTCAGCCGCTCTGCTGGAAAAATCCTAAACACAAAAATAATATCTGATCTCAATTATAGAGAGGAGACAGATTACAATTCTGTAAATGGGAAAAAAATTGGCAATGCCAAACAAAAATCTGACGCGGATAATTTTGTTCATCGAATTATGAACGTACGCCATTGGACCACGACGTCAATGAAGACAGCTTAATCTAAAGCTCATTCTACGACAACACGCTTCCTGTTCTCATTCATTTTGATGTCGTCAGAAACTAGGGAATTATTGCTATGCTTGTTTTAAAATATTGCAATTATTGCTCTGACATCTAACACACGACTATTATTAAGTCGATTTCCTTGATTCATGCAAGGGCTTGACGACTTTATATACTGTACTAAAAATAACAGATAAAACAAATTAACTAAGTACAATTAATATTCATGCCTTTATTCCCGGCATGTTTGGTTCTCTCGCTCTCGTAGATTTCTTTAGGTATATTTATGCATTAATTAAAAAATGACTTAAAAATTGCATCATTCAACTGATTAATAGCTTATATAATATCATCTTCAATATTTAAAACTCATTTATTTTCGTTGTTTTCAATTCTATCCTTTGCGAGTTGTGACTTTTCTTAATTTAAAAATAAAAATTAAGATTTGAGGCATCTCTTCAAAAATTTTATGTTGGGTAATTAATCAAAATACAAGTTGATTTCGTAAGTTTTTTTTATTATTTTATACATCAAAATTGTGAATTAATCAGAAGAAATTATAGTAAGATAGAGGGGAGAGGGAGCTCAGGATTGCTGAACATTTAGATATGATGTCCTGAGCTATATAATCACATTAAAGGAAAGGAAAAAGCTGAAATAACTACATAAAATCTGTCTTGATCTAGGTTCGCCTCCTCATTCCGTGATAAGTTGAGTATTGAAATTTACTTCTTGTTATGAAGAGGAGTTGAAGGTTGGTAAGCTGAGTGATTTGAATCACTAAACACACTTAAAAAGAAAAAGAGAGAGAGAGAGAGAGAGAGAGAGAGAGAGAGAGAGAGAGAGAGATTTTTTGGACTTTTTTATATTTGGCCGCTAAATGTCCCGGTGGTTGTCAACCACTGTTACAATCGTGGATAGTTAATTATTACCGAATAATTGTTGCTAACTGTAACAGTTACATTGAATTTTGCTATGGTTTCCAACCACTAAAAATTGAGACAAAAAGTTAGTTATTTGTTTATTTTTGTGACGGTTTATTTTTATTTTCTAGCTGTTAGCTACTGCCAATAAATAACTTGGAATGCTAGTTATTATAGCCTCTTATCGGCGGGCAATAACCATCGATAATTGCTTATAAAAAAATGTTGGGAATTTTGGCAACCACCGGTATTCGAAAACTTTTAGTGTTAATAACAGTGGTTTTTTTTATCGTTAGGATTTGCTTGTTAAATTAATTGACATTTAGCTACAGTTTTTGGGCAGCCAAGATTTTATTGCTAAACCAGGACATTTTACGGCCGTTGAAATTGTTACTGACCTTTTTCAAAAAAAATTTTGGATACACAATTATATTTATATTAGATGCATGCTTGAATTTTTTTTTATTGGCATATATATATATATATATATATATATTTATAATAGATGCATACCTTATTATACATTATTAGAATCATTTTTAATACAATCAATTATTACTAAATCAAATCATATATTTAATATAATTGCGAAAGAAATATACAATTAGTAACATTTGTCACTTCTACAAAATTAAAAAAAAAAAAACTACAAGTTGTGCATAAGTTTAGCTGAACATTTGAAATTAAAGAACACTACAAGCTGTTCACAAAACATCCCAAATAAATAAATAAATAAATAAATAATCACTTCCTAATTATTTGGTGCATGAACTGAATAGGATGAAGAATGTAAATCACTCATGAACATCTCCCTGGAAAAAAAAAGGATGTTAAATATTTAAGTAAATGCTCATAGTTCTTCAAGAAAAATATGCACTTTTAAGTCCAACATTTTATACCAAAATTCCAAACCAGAATTTTATAGCAAAATTTCACTACCTCAAATTTATAATGTCCAAATTTATTCTCGCCTCATGCATTAGTTCCCTAAATCAAATCATAAATTTATAACATCCAAAGAAAGAGAGGGGAAAAAATGCATATTCTATTACACACATGTATATTGCTGCAAAATCTATTCCCCAATCAAAATGACTAAACAAACATTTCATTTAAAATACATACACATTTATTTAAATCCCAAACAAGTATTTCCTTACCCAAAACATAATCACACACTGTGCAGCAATTTTAACATGGAAAATTTGTACAAAAATAAGCCATGTGCAGTATAAAATAGGATCACAAGATGTGCAGTGACTTTAACATAGAATGTTTGTGCAAAAACATGCAATAAGTAGTGTTTTTCAAACCAAAATAGCATTACAAGTTATGTAGCACTTAAAAATTCAGAATTTTACAATCCAAAACAGAATCACAAGTTGTACAAGGGGTTCAAATGTAGAGAATTGGTGTAGAAACATGGATATATCCAATGTTTTTACATGCAAAACAAAACCTAGATGATGCCTTTAATGAATATCAAGGATCCCATTTTCCTTGACATATGCCTAAGAAGATCCCATTTCCTTGAATAGTATTTAAAATGTGAATTGTTAATCGAGTATTAATCCATAATATATCATGACAAGTATTAACAAAATGAAATTCAAAACATACAAATGAAAAACGTATATATTTCTTTACTAATTAGGCCTTCCTGATGTCTCTTTTCTTCTTGTAGAAGAAGCACTTAGATGCATCCTTGTTCAAGAACTTTGTCTTTTCTGTTGTCCTTTTCCTTTCGGACTTTTTTTTTGGGAACCACTTACTAGATGAACTTGATGTGGCGCATCACCTCCCTTAATTACTAGCCTATATTTGTCCTGCATCCATATGGATAGCAATTCATCCATTATCCAATTCTTCTTATGCTTGTTATAGGAAATTTTAAATGTTGCATAATGGTAAGGTAATAAATTGAAGATTAGTTGCACCAAAAAGGATTAATTAAACTCCATCCCAAGGGACTTTAATTGTGACACTAGGTCCCTTATTTGCATAATATGTTGCGTACCCACTATAATAATGTTTATAAATTCAAATTGGAGCTTTTGGTTGATTTCTAGCTTCTTATTATTATTACTTTTCAAAATTTTTGATTGACTTTCAAAAGGAAAAATCTAAACAATAAATAAAAGCTATAATTTATATAAAAAGTTGCTTTTATCTAGAGAAAGTCAATCACAAAATAGTAAAAATATATGTTATTCATTGAAGTAAGCCTTTATGGCTGATTGCCTTTTAGTGGGCCAAGGTCAACCAAACTTCAATAATAAATCTTAAACTCAAAATGTTTTTTTGTGACTTTTAACCCTACAAAATTTTTCTTTCATGTTTGTATAAACACCAAAATTTTCATTTTGAATCATTTTGGTTTTAATTTAAAACTCTTCTTCTTCTCCTCTTCTACGTTTGAAGTTATCTTCTTCTTCTTCTTCTTATTATTATTCTTCTTTTTCTTCTTTTCTTTTACACTTTATCTTCTTTTTCTTCTCCTGTCTTAAGGATTTCTTCTAGATTTCTAGTAAGATTTCATCTTTTATTTTTATTTTTTTAAAATATGTTTATCAAATTCTCTTATTTCATTTTGGTAAATTTTCTTCTTCTAATATCTATATGTTTTCTCTATTCATTGGTTTTAAATAGTTCCAGTTGCAATTTTAATTGACAGTACATAAAGATTTATTTGAGTTTGAGTTTGTAATGTTTGTTGTAAATTTTTTATAAATTAATTGTGTCTATGTTATAAATTTATAGAGAAAAGATAATTGGATAATGAAGAGAAGAATGTTGAATACCAAAAATAATGAGAATAAAATATTTAAAATATTATTGAATTATAATAAATAAAAAATAGAAATGAAATAAAAAAGACTAAGTATTCAAAAAGTTAATTGTTCTTTAAAAAAAAAACTTGCCACATTGTAAAGAGCACTATTCAAACATTGTTTTCCTATTGATTTTCAATAAATAACTACTTATCAACTAGCAAAATTTTGATAGTTGTGATAACTGATTTTTTTTTAGTCAGAAATGTATTATTTTTTTATTGAATTTTCAATTTTTATTGACTAATACTTCAGTTAGTATTTTTTTTTGTTATAATGACCTCTCTTATGTTAGTTATTTCCATATTGCATAACTCAGCTATAAGTGTACTTGCTAGTGACCTATTTATAATGACCCCTCTGATGTTAGTTAATTTCATATTGCATAACTAAGCTATAAGTGTACTTGCTAGTGACCTATTTAAGGAAGCAATTGTGCATCAATGGCCTTTAGGTGGTCTTTGATTGTTTGACATTCAGGTATGAACCAAAAAATGTAACTCTTGATGTGTTGTTTCACAATCAATGTGCAAACAATGCGTTAACATCTTTGTCACAATCATTTGTAGGTACTTATAGCTCATCCATATAAAGAGCAAAATCATAATCAATGCATTCCAATTAAGGGAGAACATCCTCCTTTTAAACTTTATAATTACTTCCATCAATAATTATCTTATTGCTATTAATTGCTAGTAAATGAGATGTACAAGAAGCCATAAGGTGATTACAAACATTAGTTATCCTTACTAAAACAATATGAAATAATCAATTATCACATTTCATAAATATATGATTATCAATGTAAGGCATACTAAATATAAAATATTGTATCACTAAAATCTCTTTATGAATTGAGATATTAGCATAACATATATTTATATATCATTTATAATGAAATTAGAATGCATTCATGTTTTCTAATACTTGTGAGTTATTTAAAAAACATAAAGCAATTTCTATTTCATCCTAATTAGGCATGTAGATATAATTATGTATTTGTGGGTTAAGATATATCATAGTTGTATACTTAATTATAATTTATATTTTTTAAATGCATATATGATTTCTATGTTTATAAAAAATGACTAAGGATACGTGTATACAATTATAAAGGACATCGTGACCAATCCTTAATTTATATATACTAATTACAAAATATCTAAGTTAATTCATTATGTGGATTTAAACATATATATATATATATATATATATGCACTAATTAATTTTGTCCTCTAGAGAAATTATTTAATTAATTAATCTACTAAACGATATGTGATTAACTAATTAAGAATTCTCCTTTTAGAATTATTCCATAAATGTGCAAAAATATTTTGCCTAAAATAATTTCCTATAATTTAGATAAAATTAAATAGCATCAAAATAATTTTTACAAATTAAAAGTGCTAAATAATAAATATTCATAATTTATTTGATAAAAAGATCAATTATCAATTAAAAATAGAAATTAAATTAACCCAAAAGACTAAAAAATAAATTTTGGACAAACCTAATAGAGGGGCAAGACAATTTTTTATCCAAAGTTGGCCAAAAAAAGGCCTTAAATGGGCCCAAAACTTTTTTTGCCTAAAAAAGGCCCCAGCCCACTTTTCATTAATGGCCCATCCTTCAACTATATATATATATATATATACATATATCATGGAGTCCAGAATTGAAACCTAATTAGCCCATTGATGTACAAAAAAAAAAGGGGCCAAAAATATCTAGTGGCTCAGCCCAAAAACCAATTAGTTAAATGGTGCATTTCATTATTCGCCTAAATGACATGTTGTTTGAAACATATCTAAAAGCCAACTAAGAATAAACCAAAACAATGCATTGTTTTGGTTGTCTTTCTCTTTGAAGCAGGTCATACCCATGTGGATCCACATGAAAATTCAATATTTTCTTGCTCTACAAAGCTTTGTTTTGGGTGATTCAAAAGCCAAAACACTTAGAATTTCATGGGCTTTCATTTTCAGGCATCAAAACTTAAAATTGCATGAAAACTTCATATCTAAATACACATAATAACGAAGCTTTATGGTTTAACATTCTAGCAACAAGAAATCCCTAAACTTGCAATTTCATGCATTCACTAAACTCCATAAGCACCAAATATGCAATTAAAACAATTAATTTTATAATTTAAAACCTATATGAAAAATTCCCAAATCCTCTTCTTCCAAAAAAATCATTCAATCTTTTATACAGAAAGCAAGCAAAGACAATCAATGTAAAGCTCTGCTACCATATGTAACTCTAAACATGTAATTATACTTACATAAATTGCAGTTCAAACAATTTAAGTAGAATCAATTCTAAAGATCATAAATACCATTAATTATACTTGAAGAGTTTAATTTAGGAACTCAAACTTTACTTCACAATCTTAAAACTTGAAATCTCAAATAGAAATGTATAAGAATTTAATTTTGTAAGAAACTTCAATTGACAAGTTAGGAGAACTTAGTGGTGGTAATTTTTCAAAGGAGTCTCTTTCGTTAGGAATCTTCTCAAATGTCAAAAATAGTCAATTGTAAAAAATATGTTGTAATCTTCTCGTTAAAGAATAAAATGTATTTAGTTATTTAAAATTAATTGACGCCTAACCCGTTAACCTACAAAACACATTATCTGGCAATCTCAAAATATTAGGAGATAGAAAGGATCATCTAGAAGCTATATTTTAAAGTTCAAATAAATGAACTATTATAAAATATTCAAATAATAAAATAATTAAAATATTTATTTTCTTCAATAATAATTTTAAAATATATTCTAGCAATTCATTCATACCACAATTATATATTCACTCAAATGAAATAATTATTTAGTTTAATTGGTAAGTCTCAAAATTGAATATATTAGTTTTATAGATATACTTGACAGTGATTCTTAATATAAAATACCATTGAAGATGATGAATTACATAATTTAACCTTAGTATAATATCTTATGACATTAAGTGGGAATCAGAAGAATATGCTTTGAATAAGTTATGCTTTGGTTAATGTGATTGGGTGCCATAACCTTTGAATATTCCGAAAATGAAAAATTATACTTCATATTATAACATTTTTAAACATTTTTTGTTCACTTAGCTTTTTTTCCTTTTTATAATTTTTGTTCATTGTTTTTCAAAAAATGACTCCATATAATTAAAAACTTTTATCTTAAGACTTTTCAAAATAATTTTAAAATTTTAAATTCTTTAATATAAATATCTTGAACTTAAGATCTAAAATGTAATTTTCTTAAAAAGATATTGCAACTTGTAAGTCACACATGAACTAAGAACCAAGCAGAGCCCTCTACTATAATTTATACTCACAACTCTTTCATGCAAAAACCACCTAAGGCCTTTATGATTTGTTTGATATTTAGAATTGTCAATGATAGAAATGGAAAGATAATGACAAATTGAGCAGAATTATTTCAATTATTTTTTGTATGATATTGAAAACAATGGAAATGACTTTTCATTTTGTATGTTTGGTTGTATAAAAACATTGGAAGAATGGAAAGTAAGGCTACCAAAATGTCTCAACACTAAAAATTGCAAACCAAAAAATATAAATACAAAATTAGGAATTTTAGCAATCGAAAACCCAAACTTTGGTGCACTTTGTTCAACTCCATCTGAAGCTTCAATTCTTTTTTGGTTTGCACCAAGGGTATTTCCCAGTCGGTAGCTAGAAACTAATCCTTTTTAAGATTGTAGAGATCATTAAAGTGGGTGGGCCTCTTACAACATTCGATTTTCAGTAAAAACACCAAAATAAGCTAATTATAAAAGCAAGTCTCCTGAAATGAATGATTTAAGGCTAAATAAAATTAGGATAAAATTTTAAATAATAAAAAATGAGGATTTGAGATTTAAGTTGTCTAGAAATCCAAACCAGATGAGGTAGAAAAATTTTTGAATGAAAGTGGGATATTTTTGTAATTTTTGGTAATTTTGGAAAACTCATGAGAGGGTCTTTTAAACAAAAAAATTAAATTTTTTGGGATTCTCAGAGGCCCTAAAAATCATGAAAATCCCCAGAATAGTTGAAACTCCTTTAGTGAGCGATTTCGGCCATCAATTGTCTGAAACTTTGACCGAACATTTCAAAATGGATTTGAATCTGATATGAGTGAAACCAAAGCTAATTTATAAGTTTGAGAGCCTAAATATTATGATAAAAAAGATAAATTTTGAAAAGGAGTTGAATTGAGCCTAAATGAAAGGAACCAACAAAAGAGGCTAAAATGCAAAGTAGAAAAGTGCATACAGTGACTCTTTCCCTTCCATATAACACGTGCTCCTTCTCCCATCTGGTTAACTGACCTACTTTTCTACCTAAAACAAAGAGAAAACTAGTAGGGGAGGACTACCAAGAAGGAGGAAGAAGAGGAAGAAAAATTCAAGAAAAGGTGTAAGATTTTATGGTTCTTCCTTTACAAAAGATGTTCTCCTCCTTCTCTCCTTTTTTTTTTTCTACATTTTTGGTGACTTATATGGGGCTATTTTGGGACTAGTTTAGAGGAGAAAAGTTAGAGTTTAAAGGAGAAGATTTTACCAATTGAAAGAGCTCTTGGAACAAGCGTAGAAATAAGGTAACTTCATTGTTTTTCTTGCTTTCTTTTTGTTGTTCTTCCTAGTGTATGGTTTGGTCTTGAGGAGAGCATGTAGTAGGGAATAATTTCTAATGATAACCAAGCAAGAAATCTAGGTTTTAGAGTATGGGAAACTAGAAAATGCAATAGAATTCAAAGAAGAAGCATTAGAGAACAAGTTGTCACACCTAGGGATTCACTTGCACCTAGGCTAAGATGAAGCTTCGTAGTAGTAATTCAAGATATTTAACAGTGTGAATGAGTTCCTAAGACATCTAGTAAGCCTCCTAAGTGTTATTCTCTTCAAGGAATCAAAGCAAAGTCCATGGACTCAAACTAATGCTCATGTCTCAGCCAAACATGGATGAAGGACTTAGGGAGTGTTTTAAATTTTTCTAAACCTAGAATGAGATTAGATATAATGGAAGAACATCAAAGGAAGCCTTGAAAAAAAATTAGAAGCCATGGATTGTGAGATGGAGATGTAGGTTCCATAATGAGACATACAGAAGCAACTTATAGCTAGGCTCCTTAAAATAAATGTGTGATGGCTCCAAAAAATCTAAATGGAGTCAAGAGTCATAGATTGAAGGAGAAAATGGAGCCAAGGTTATGAATTCCCATAGTTGCTTCCTTAGATCTTGTATGGAACCATAATTGAACCATATGAGAAAGTAAGTCTCTTTAGAGTGTGTGTGATGCTAGAGCTTGCTTCAATGATGTAATGGTATCCTATTTGATGTGTCTAGGCCAAAGGAACCAAACTCCACCTCATTGTAAGTGTGTGGCTGAGAGAAAAGGAAGGAGTAATCAAGGAAAAAACTTGTGTTTTGCTTCAAGGTAGCTTTTTAACCTTTCTCCCATACATTATTGGTTGTTTTCTTGTCTTTGGGTGCTTGTATGCTTGTTTGTGCCATGAGAAATGTTTCTACCTACTACCTACATATTATGGTACCATGATGCTCTTAAAATGTGTTTTATGAATGTTATTTGGCTTGCATGGGTATGGTGATACCAAAAGTTTCTTAGCAAGGATGAAAATAAGCCAAAAGTCTCTAGGATTAGGTGAGATGAAATAAAAAATCTCAAGAAGAGTGAGACTTAGTCAAAAGCAGTGGTGGAGCCATGTTAGTGTGAGTGGGTGCATATTCACCCTCTCACTTTGGACAAAATTACAAGTAGAGGGTATAAGTTTTAGTATTTTACATCTCCTAATCCTAATATTTTGCACCCTTTATTCTTTATATCTTTATATTTTGAGAGCCTACTTGATTTTTGACTCAGATCAGATTGAATCTCAAATTTTTTTAGATATGTGATAACTTAACTCAAATCCAGTAAACTTTAACAAAAAATTTTAAACTTATTTACTGATTTATAAAAAGATAACTATCATTATTTATGGTTTTATTTTTATAATGAAATCCACTCTTTTTGAAAAAAAAAATTATTATTTTTAATTATTATTTTTAAAATTACATTGCACCCCCTAGCTCAAGATCTTGGCTTCACCACTGGTCAAAAGCCTGTTGAAAATGGGTTAGATAATTTCAAAAGTCCTAAAAAAAATGGGTGAGGCTAATCCAATGTCCTTGAGAGCCTATGTATGATATGTATATGTTCATTAAACATGAAAAATGTTTTATGTATGTTTACTAGTATCTCAAGTTTCCATGCATGCATTTTTATACTTGTAAATTTATCCATTATGTATGTTTGAAAGGGTAAAGAGTTATTGAAATTCTTGGAATCTCACTCTTTCCTCTCTAATGTCTAACCATGTCTAAATGTGCCAAGTGGTCCAAGAAATGGAGGCCAACAACTTTGAAAATTAAGATTTTGACAAAGATTTTGTTATTTAGCCATTTTGTGGACATATGGATGACAAATAATGTAATTATGGGATGTATATATGATGTAGATACTTGAGCACACTTAAATGTATGTAAATATGATGTATGGGATAATTTTGGAAGCATATGAATGAGTATGTAGGTTTTTGCCACATGGGCCTTTATGTGTTATGACTTTCATATGTATATTTGCAAGTAGCATAGTGAGAATGAGCTTCATGATGTTTTGAACTAATTGGCATGCTTCCCTAGGCTGTGTTTATGTTATAGGACATGCTCAAGTGGCTATGGAATATTGAGTGGGTCATTCGATGCCTTAAAAACCATTTTGAACTTCAAAAAGTGACCAAAACTTGAGCTAAACCCCAAAATGACAAAATGGATGAATTTCCCCATGAAATTTGGCATGAATATAGGTTTCATCTAGAGATTTTTATAGAGCTAAAGAACACCCAATTTGGAACTCTAAATAATTTATTATAATTTTTTAAAGTTGAAAATTTTTTGCTAATATGGTAATAGCACTGTTTATATGGTTAGTTTATATTTTTATGTCACATGTGGGCCAAATAATATCTAATACTTATAAAATTTTATAGACATAAATTAGATATCATAAGCTTTTCATAGCCACTAAGATCACTTCATTTAGAGCTCTGTAGAAGTAGAACCAAATTTTAAAAGTTGCATGATAGTACTAGTAATGTATCCTGACCTTTGGTACTGTTCCATGAATTTTTGTAGGTTAAATGCTTTTGTTTTGGTCTAAAACTATTTTTGGTCATTAGTCACATCTAGAGTTTTCCAGAATAGTATGGTTTACTTGATTTTGATTTTTTTTAAAAATTAGTTATGAATTTTCAAACTTCATATTAAAAATTTAGAAAGTGAACTTGAGAGCAAACCTATATTTTTCTTATGCATGGTGTAAAATCCAAGACTTTTGAGATGTTTTGTTATGGTTATGACTTGTATGGATGTATTATGGGTAGAGAATGATATTGGGGAGTACATGTGGTCCATGGAGATAAGATGAATTTTTAAAGTCTTACATAACACAATTTAATGCATTAAATATATTGATTTTCCATGAGACATGTATGAAGCTAAGCTTAATTGTGGGAATAAGAAGGCTATGGGTTAAGGTATTACACCTCTCCCAATAAAACCTTTTCCATACACATGGCCAGGAATCGAATGCTAGATAGCATGCTTAAAGAACCCAGCTATCTGCCAACTATGCCGGGCTTTGTCGGTTTGAAACTTCAATTCTTGGCAATGAGTGGATCATCCTCCACTTCCAAACTTTTGAAATCTTCAAACCAGATTGAGCGAGGGACCTTCAACTAACACTTATCTCCAAGTTAATGCACTGATTGGTCTTTTGAGTAGCCTCGTCGATCAATGCTACAAGTTGGAGCTAAGGTATAAGTTGCTTACTGTAGAACCTCTTTGTCCATTCACACTGTTCAACAATCCTCTAGGATATGTATAATATTCATTGCATCGTTCAATAATTGTCCGCTATTTCAAGGGGAACTTGGGCATTTGTTGAACATTGCATGTGGGTTGCATATTGAGGAACATAAAGAAATTTCATTTGCTCAAATTTTTTCAATGAGGTGGTTTCATGCTTTGTTGGGAATAGAGGGCCATAATATTTTGTTCAAATATGTTGTTTACATTGGGGTTCTTGCAAATGAGGAAAGCAAAGGCACAAAAGACTTTCACCATTTTTAGCTCCAAAGCAGACTTACATTCCTACTCTATAATGGAGGGTGCCACTTTCACGATGTAATTCATGATGAGCTATGGATTCTACCTACCAAACAACTAAAGACATGGGAATTGCTTTCCATTTTTATTGCATTCTCTCAATGAAAAGGGTCATTAGACCCAATATTGCAAAGTACAATATGACGTGGTGTGTTGGTAGGGCACATTCATTTGTCAAACGTATAACAAGCGAGTGAGATGTTAAAAGTAGCAAGTACTTTTCTACTTTACTCACATTGATAGTTGGAGCACAGATCTTCTTTTATTTGCAGTCAAGTATTTACTTAACACATATCTCTTTTTAAAAAAGATAAAAAAATTTTGATTGTAAGAATACAAATTTTATCTATGACAAAAATTTTTAATTGTGGAGACAAAAATTCTAACTTTAAAGAAAAATTACACTCCAAAAAATTTAGTTGTAAGAGAAAATATATATTTTAAGGGAACTTAAAGTGTAAAATTATTTTAAAGATCCAATGGATAAAAAATTTGTCTTCACAATTAAACTATTGGTCCTTATAGTTAAAATTTTTGGAGTTTAATTTTCCTTAAAATTTTTTGGCTCTTGTACAAAGATACTATAGTAAAAAAATAACATTAGTGATTGAAATACTAAAGTGCCAAAAGCATCATATTCATATGCTATAATTTTTTTAAGTTGAAACTCAGCGGCATTCATATGTATTCATATGCCATCCAGTTTCAACTTTTTTGCTTCAAACTTGGTGGCAGTTTGAAATAAATTTATTTATTTTTCAATACATGTATTTTGTTAGTTGTGGATTCCCTACGATGTTAAAAAATATAGCATCATGTGTTGTGTCTCCTAAAAAGGGGGATGTCCTATAAAAAGAAAAACTTTATTCTTTTTGAAGTTTGGGATTGCATATTTTGTTGTACCTTCAAACTTTAAAGTTTGAATGTACAATAGTGACTTATACCTCTAGATACTACATATTTTGTAGGTGAGATTTGATAAAAAAAATTAAAGTTTTTTTTTAAGGGATAGCCCTTCTGTTTTGGGGGCATTAGCATAACACTGTAAAATATCTATACCTAAAAAAGCACATGTACCAAAAGAAACAAATTTAATAGGTAAAACTTCAAATTGAATGACACTATCACCTAGTTTCAACTTTTCTAACACAATTTTTTGGAACATGGTGGCAATTTTCTAACAAAGTATGGTATATGAACACAATATTTTTAGCACTATAACATTTGACAATTTTTTTTAGTAAGTTGCTCAAAATATGAAATTTTTGTCTTAATAGTTAAATTTTTTTGTTTTCGTAGTTAAAATTTACTCTTATAGCTATTTTTATTCTTACAATTAAAAATTTTGACCTCTTTAAAAAAAATAAAAAACTTATATATAGTTCTTTACATCTTTGCTATCAAGTTTTTTATTAAAATATAACAAGTATATAATTATATAATAATATCATAAAAGTGTATAATTTTTACAAACAATTATATGATTTTTTTAATTAAATTATATACTTATAATTTTCACAAACAATTATATGATTTTTTAATTAAATTATACACTTGTTATATTTTAATTAAAAAATATAATAGGAAAAATATAAAAAAATGCATCTTTAAGTCTAATTGAAAAAAAAAGCATATATCAAACAAATACGTGATTATATCCCTTGCAATCTCTAATATGACTCTATGGCTCCGTTTGGTTGGATCCGTTATGAAAATATTTCCTTTACATAGCTTACAAAATATTTATTATACTTTTATATTTGTTATTCTATTTATCAAATTATCTTTTTAAAAGTAATCGTAAAATAATCATTTTTTATCTCATTTACCTCCACTTATTTATATTTAATATTTTTTTTACTTTTATATTCTTCAACCAAACAGAGTATATAGAATCTATGTTCAAGTAGTTAATTGAGGCCATTCATTGATATGGCTTTGGGAACTGTGACTTTGACTTGCATTGCACAAAATTGGTGGCCCATTTGGTATTCAAAAGGAAAGGGATTATATTTTTTTATTATGTCTATTATATTTTTATAATTTTTATCTTTTTTATTACTTTTTTAAAATAAGAATACAAAAGTTATTTTTCAGAACCACTTTTTTCATTTTATTTTCTATTCTATTGTTTTCCATCCATTGTATCAAATAGGCCTGGAGCATAAGTACACGTACCTTTCATTTTTCAGCTTTTATAAGCGCAGCTGTAAAAGGGAGTTTTTTTTAATAATTAATTTGCAATAAAAATTCAAATAAAAAAGAAAACTTTTGCACTAAATATTAATCACTTATTGCAAAATATTATAAAAGCAAAGATGAAAATGTCTTAGCATATATTACATCAGAATATTTGGGGTGCAAAATATAAAGCTAAGGTTTAGATTTTTAATATTGTAATATGACCTTGAGAGACATATTGTCGTCAAAACTTGCCTCATCTATAATTAATCTTCAAAAAATAAAAAAATATAGAGCCAAAAAATCCTTTAATTAAGGATTTGATAATCATCTCTTACCAAGAATTTTTTAAAAGTTAATTTAGAAAGCAATGAAGTGCAATATACACGTTTCATACGCGTCTACGAGAGGATGACGCAAAATGAAATTAGCATCACTTTCAGTTGGCTAAATTGAGTCATATATAAAAGCAGGGTGGGAGTGGTACTGGTTTTTATATTAAATGTATCCGAATTCAGAAGAAGAACAAGAAAAAAAAACAATTCAAGGGGATCACTAAGAGATTCGCCTTGTTATTAATTAGTAATTGCAAACCTAAAGGAGTGAGGTTGAGTTTCCTCTTATCTCTTCTTTCCTTTATTTGTTCATCATCATGATGGAATAAATACCATAGATCCTTTTCTATTCTATTTTTGTTGTGTAAGAAAAAAGAAGACATGATAATTATAAAACCCACATAGGTGGGACTAGTGTCTTCTCTCTCATTAAACTTCGATAAAAAATGAGAGGATTGATTTGGTTCACACCTTCGCGAGATAAAGGCTCCAAATTTTTACTTTTATTTAGACAACTCATTAATTCCCCATACTCCCCACCACCTCGTGTTGCACTCTCTTTCTCTCTGTCTTGGGTTGTGTTATTGACAAAGAAGATGTATCATCAAGATGTCTTCAGAAGAAGCGGTTGTGGAGAACAGCGATAACAAGGAAGCAACAAGGCAGAACCTACAGGAAGCTTCTAATCATTCTCACCTCACAGGGAAGAAGCTTTCTCGGCAAAAGTTACGCAGGCATGACTTTTTTGACATGGAATCTCGTAGCTACTCCAATCCTAACGTCCATTCCTCTACCTCTAAGGTTAATTTTGATGGCTCAATTAATTTATAGTGTTTTCTCCGGAAGAAGAACTGATCATACGTCTTCATTCTAATGACGACACGCATTAATTATTTGTAAATTTGAACTGCGTAGGGGCCATCTATGTCGGGTGGTCATGCATCAAGCGTTTCAAAGTATCGCAGTAGTGTACGGTGACATCGGAGCATCGCCACTTTATGTGTATTTGACAATGTTTTTAAAATGGGATAAGTCGAACTGATGAGGTCATTAGTTTACAGTTTATTAACTCAATCATAGTTAAATTGGTAATTATTAAATATATATATATATATACATATATATATATATTTTATATATTAAAAATTTAATATAATAAATAATAATGAAAAAATATTAATAAATTTTAAAATATGTTATAATTAATTATATATAAAAATAAGTCAAACATAACATAATATTTAATATTTAATTTGTTTAAAGTATATTTGCATAATTCTAATAAAAATTATATGAATTTTAGTTTTATTTCATATCTATTATATTAAAATTTTGTAATTATAAATAACATAATGATGATAATTTAAAGGAAAAGATATTTTTTTAAAAAATAAAAACCATAATAAAGATTATATACTCTCTCCAATCCTTTTTATAAGGAAATTTGAAGAGATGTTTTTTGGTCCCAAAACATAAGAAACATGGTATATTTTTGTATTTTATTAAATAATATATTCTTTTTTTACCCTTCATTTATTATTACACCCAATACACTTAACAATGCATAACGTATTCCCATGCAAAATAAAAATAAGTAAAATAGGAAAGAATTATCAAATTTGAACCTAATCAATGCGTTAAACTGATATTAACTATTTTTCTTAATATTAGTGAAATAATTTTTTGTTTCTAATAAAAAGAACTGGAGGGAGTATTAAATATTGCACACTATAATTGAAAGTGCTTTGGTCACTAGTTCGAGTAGCAACATTGCAAGTTTTGCTAAAAAAATTTTAGACAGGTTCAACTAGTGATTCAATCAGTCTTCCCAGTTCTCATCGGTTGTTAACTGGCTCTGAGCCTATCTAGTTTTAAGGGCTAATTGGATCGGACCAAAGACTGATTCTTAGTCTAACCAGTCGAACTGGCTGATTCAATTTGATTTTCAAATTAGTGGTATTTGAGTACCTTCACAGCCAGCATCAATCGTAATGATTGCATTTTGGGCATTCTTTACATGATCATTTACGCCATCACTCTCATCTCTCTCATTAAATATGTCTTCATCGTTTTAAGGGCCAATGACAATGATGACGATACTCTCTATTTCTCTACTTCATTTTTCCTATATGCAATATGGTTAAAGATTCATCTAGTGTTTTTTTGCTTCCATTCATATAAATATATATACACACAACAATAATAAGCCTTTTCCTACTAAGTGAGATTGGTTATATAGATAAATTGATGCTATAAAGCCTTATCATAGATTATGTTTTTAAACAAGTCATCATAGTCTAAATCCTTTGTAATAGTTTTATTTATTTATTTATTGTCTCTCTCCACTTCTGACTATTAGATTACTTTTTATTTGATCTATTCTTCTTACTAAGACTTCTATAGGTCTTCTCTATATATGCCTAAATCATTTAAGGTGTAATTCTACAATCTTTTTCAAAATAGATGCAACCTTCACTTTTTCTCTAATACATTCATTTTTAATTATATCTTGTTTGGTATATTTACTCGTCCAACGTAACATTTTTATCTTTGTAATATTGAATTTATTCTCTTGTTAGTTTTTATTATCTAACACTCAGTCCTATACAACATTGCAAGTCTTATAGTTGTGCGATAACATTTACCCTTAAGCTCAAGTAGTACTTTTCTATTACAAATAATACCTAAAAATTTCTCTATTTCATCCATTCTGCTTGAATCCTATGTATTACATTTTTTTTATTTCTCTATCATGTTATATGATGATCTAAAATACTTAAACCGAATGACTTGTGGTATGATATATTCTTCAATTTTCATTTCTATACTAGAATTAGTGCATCGCTTACTAAATTTATATTCTATATACTCCGTTTTATTTCTATTTAAATGAAATCTACATGCTTCCAAAGCTAATCTCCACATTTCTAACTTCTCATTCATTTTTTCTTTTGATTCTCCAACTAGAACTATATCATCTACAAAAAGTATGTATTGTGACATTAGCTCTTAGATATATTTAGTGAGTACATCTAAGACTAAAATAAAAAGATAAGGGCTCAAAATTGACCCTTGATGTAGACTAATAATTATAAAAAAAAATTTGTTGTGGGTGTATTTTTTGTTCCCACACTAGTTGTGATCCATTATATATATCCTGAATTGCTCGAATATAAGTAATATGAACTTTTGTTTTCTTCGAAGCTTTGCATAAAACCTTTCTTGGCACTCTATTATATGCCTTCTCCAAATTGATAAACATCATATGTAAATCTTTTTTATTCCTTCAATATCTCTTCATCAATCTTTGTAGCAAGTATATCGCTTCCATGTTCAACATTCTTGGTATAAAACCAAATTGATTTTCTATAACTTAAGTTTCTTGCCTTAATTTCCACTCAATTACCTTTTCCCATAACTTCATAGTATAGCTCATGAACTTAATTTCCCTATAATTTGCATAGTTTTGTATGTTCCTCTTATTTTTATAAAATAGAGATTAAAACACTTCTTCTCCACTCGTTTGACATTTTTTTAGATTTTATAATGTCTTTAAACAACTTTGTGAGTCAACTTATACCTTACACTTCTAAATCCTTTCATACTTCAATAAGTATATTATCTAGTTTAACCACTCTGCTATTTTCTATCCTCTTTAATACTTCTTTTATCTCTAACTCTTGAATCCTATGATAAAAGATATAATTTTGGACTTCCTTTTTAGTGTCTAACCCATATGAGTGCAATAAAATCCCATATCTTTCATTAAATAATCTATAAAAAAAATCCTTCCATTTTTTCTTGATATCTTATTCCATGACCAAGACTTTTCCTTCTTCATCCTTAATGTATTTTACTTGATTCACATATCTTGTCTTTCTTTCTATACTTTTATCTAGCTTGTAAATACTTCTTTCTCTAACTTTAGTATCTAAGGATTAATATAACTCATCAAATGCTTTGTCTCTCATTTCGCTCATCGCCTTCTTAGTATCTTTCTTATTTATTATATATATATATATATATATATATTAATTTTCATCACGTTTGCACAAAAATCACACTTTATAACACTTTCTTTTAATATTAATCTTATTTTGTACACTTGTATCCCCCCACTAAGATTCTTTATTCTTAGATCTAAAGCCTATTGATTTGCTGAGTATTTTTTTTCTACCTTCTTAATCTCTTTAGCCATTTCATCTCATATATCGTTAACACTTTCTTGTGCTTCTCATGACCTTTCCTTCAAAAATTTTTTTTGCAAGCTCTTTTTTTTTTATTATCTTTCAATTGCCACAACTTGATCTTTGACACACCATCTTAGCCTTTGCTTCTTACTCTACTCTTAACTCAAATATCCATTACTAATACTCTATGTAGGGTAGTCAAGCTTTCTTCAAATATAACTTTGCAATCCATGCTGAGTTTTCTATTTACTCTCTTTATTAGGAAAAAATCAATTTGAGAGCATGCCCCTCCACTTTGTACATGATAAGATGCTTCTCATACTTTCTAAAATAAGTGTTAATTATTGTAAAGTCAAATGCTAATAAAAAAGTATAAAATACTTTTACCCTTAAGCCATAAGCCCTCATGTGTACTCTCGTAACATCTAAATGTACTTCCTACATGACCATTAAGATCTTTTTCTAGGAGAATCTTTTCTTCTAATGTTATTTCCTAAACTAAACCTTCTACATCCTTTGAAAGTTTTACCTTGTGATATTCTTTTAAACTACTTGTAATCCATAAACACTAATAGCATTAAAAGTTTTCCTGTTCGCTACAAACTTTGACGCTATAATTTTATCTTTGAACTTTTTTACATCCACCACAACCTTTTCTAAAACTTATCCACAATTATCTCTATTTCGTTTCTAGATTTAGCCTTGCTAGTATACCAGAGTTTAAAACCTAAGGTGTCTAATTTATTTTCTTTTTCTCCTACTCATTTAGTTTTTTGTAGGCACATAAAATTAATCATCCTTTTAATTATAGTATATACTATTTTCATTGATTTACCTGTAAGTGTACATATATTTCAAATTCCAAAATAAATTTTACTCTTATAAACTAGTTTCTTTACCTATATTTGTTTATAAAAATGTGGGAACTCTTATTTATTTTTTACTACACTTAGATGTCAATACAGTGGCTTTTGTCCATTTAACATTGCACTCGAGTTATATAGCACATTGCTTTCAAGCAATGACTTAGCATTACTTCTAACACATTGATGATCCATACCATAAAGATTCGACAAAGTTTTACATATATATATATATATATATATAACAAAATTACGTTTTAGTGAAAGAGTCCTTCGCCGCCAATAATCATCACTTGTGATTCTTTTGGCAACTAAAAATGCTTAATAATAATAAGTTTAGCTTTCCATAATATAAGCCAAAAGAATTATCAATTTAAATGTTAAAATACAAACAACCATTATAATTATATATGCTCCATTTAAAAAAATAAATAAATTTTGGTAACATTTTTTTCTTCACCTTTAGGCAGTTATATAATTTGTATAATGAAGTTTATATATAGGAGGGACGTCTACTTTGTATTCTCTGATATGTCATTATATATGCCAAAGTGGGGCTTATTTTGAATGAGTAATTGGAGGACGCAAAGGTGTCTAATTATTAGTTTAGAGTTGCCTAATAGCAGCAGAGTGAAGAGGGCTTCAAGGGTCAAATCTAAACTTGAGAATAGCCACTTTGCCAAGTTCTTCCTTTGTTCCTTGCATACTTCCTACTTCAATGGTCATTGTTGATGGTGTTCTCACTCCCTACATTTTTGGTTAGTCTCTCTCTTTATTTCTTTGTGTGTCTCATGATCTTTTTTTTATTCTTGAGTGATATAAAGTAATTTCTTTCTCTAGAGAGCATGGAAGGAAAATCAGAAAAAAAAATAATTGTGAAATGTTTCATTTGATTACAGTTTTATCAACTGTAGGAGGGATCAAGCAGGTTGCTAAAACTATAATAGACAGTCCATATATACTTTCTTATTTATTATTGAAACAACATAATAAAAAGACTAAATTGATAATAGTAATTTCGACCTCTTTGCTATAATTCACGTTGTTTTTGTGTAATGGTGGATATGCATGGTAAGACCATAACCATGATTAGAGAATTAACAAGGAAAAACATTTTTAATACTCTTACTATGAATATTGTATTTTGTTTGGCATACTCTAAAAATAATAATAAAATTAAATTAGCAAAAAATATTAAAAAGAAGAAAAAGAAAAAGAAAAGAGGAAAAATAAAAATTTAAAAGGCAAAATCAAACAAATTAAGATCAAAAAATGAATCAAAAAATTAACAAAATAAAAAAAGAAGAAGAACAAAAAATAAACGAAAAAAGAAAACAACGAAGTCCAATTTGTTAACCCAAACCCTCTCAAGTTCACATAGTCCAAATAACTCCTTTAGCCCCATTGTTTTAAACCCATTAACCTAAAAATAATAAAATTAAAAAAAAAAAAGAAAAAAACCAAAAAGAAAAATAAAAATAACAAAATCAAACAAAATAAAACCTTTAGTATGGCTAAAGGTGTTCATAAATTCAGTTTGACTCAATTTTAGACCAAAATCAAACCAAATCGACATTGTTGATTTAGCATTTTCTTGGACCTTATTGGTTTTGATTTATAATCGGTCTAGTTTGATTTTTGTTTAATTTGGTTCGATTTGGTTTATGTTTTTTTTTTTTACCTAAAAGTGATTTTTTTTTTAAGATTTTGTTTCTTGCAATATGTAAAATTTAACTTCTAATATGATACATCTCTTAATATTCTAACAAATAATAATATTGAAATAATTAATTATTATATATTATTTTTTCTAAAAAAAAGTATCTCTTATAATTATGTTCAATTATTCTAAATATCATATGTAAAAATAATAAAATAATAATATTTTTAAGATAGTTTATTTGATAAACTCATCTAAATGTAAATAAAGTAAAAAATATATATTGATAAAATACTTATGCATAATTTGGACTTAGTTAATAGAAGTAAAAAAAAAAAAGAATTAGAGTTAAGGATCCAAATTTAAAAATATTTACTCTAAAGGCCTATTAACATTGTTTTAAGATAAATTACTATTAACTTTAAGTAAACCTTCTTAAACCTAGTGGTAATAGGTTATTTAGAGTAAATATTTTTATTTTTGGGTCTTTATCTTTAATTCTCTAAAAAAAATTATTGATACTGATAATCGAATCAATACAATCAATTTTATATTGTCTAAAACTGATTTTAATTTTTTTAATCAATTTAATTTGATTTTTATCAATTTTATTTAATCTAGTTCAATTCTATTAATTTGGATAAATTTTAAACACCCCTACGTGTGCTTTCGGCCCCAACACATAAACTCTATATCCAAGAACCAAATTAAAAAAAAATAGCTAATTAAAAAAACTATTTAAAACTTAAAAAAAAAAAAAGAGAGAAAAAGGGATCAAGGGCATGACAAAACCCTACGGCCCTTGCTGCTCTACGGGTGACGCCTCTGTACCCCCCAGCCACGGAATGAACCTGCAGAGAATGAGGACTTGCTAGCATGCGCGGACGGAAGAGGAGAGGAATTAGTGAAGCAGAGAGGCACAGAGGAGGAGGCATCCATTATAAAAGGCTGAGAGAAGAGGTTACAAGGGGGAAGAAATTAGGAGAGGAAGAACGAGAAGCCGAGGGGAGAAGGGAGAAAGATTCAGCGAGGAAGGGCTAAGAGTGATTCAGAGGAGAGGGGGTTCTGTTTTAAATATTTCTTTTCTGTTGAGATTCAAAGAGAGGAAGCCACACACACGAGAGTATTCGAGAGGAAGAGAGAAAGCTGAGATTCGGCAAGAAGAGAGAACCGAGAGAATAGCATGAGTTAAGAGGCCAAGGGATTCAGCAGAGCTGCAGCAGAGGAAAGGGGAAGAGGATTCAGTTGAAGGCTATTAAAAAAAAAAAGAGAAGAAACCGAGAGGGGAAGCAACCTTTAAAGCCGCAGAGGTAAGTCGTACACTGTTGCTTTCATTGTTTTTATGAGAATAAATATATGATTAGAATTGGTTGCTAGGAATTTAATATGTTTGCTTTGCTCAAATGGGTCACCAGGGTTTGGGTCAGTGATTGAAATGTGCTCTGATTCAGCTTTGGGTCAACCCCTTGAATGGAATTGGTGCTTGTTTGATAAAGTTCTCATTCTGATGTGAAATCAGTTCCAGATTTGGTTTATAATTTTACTGTTCTGTGTCATTATTGGAAAGGAAAGCTGAAATTAATTTGCCTCGTCAAATAAAGATACGTTTGGTTTGTGCATTTTGCTATCTTATATATGCCTCTGCATTCGATCAGATTAGAGTATTGTTCTGTTTAACTGTGTCTTGATATGACTAGGCTTCAGGTAAATCATGATTTGTGCACACTATGTTTATAGTATTGGTTTAGACTTTTTGGATTTACTTTTATATAAATAAATCACACTCCTAAGTCATGACTTGGCAACCATGAAGGGATATGTTTTACCTATGAATTTCCATTTCCTATAACGTGTCCATATGCTGATGAATTAGTGATGAGCTACTAATTGAATCCAATGAATGAATGATCTACCCATTTTGGTTAGTTTAATGATATAATGTGCATTGTGACTTTTTGAATATGTTTGTAGAAGATTTGGAAAGACACACGAGTGTACACTGCCATGTTCAATCAAATTTGGCCCATTATTTTTTTCCTCATACCTTTGGAACTGTTACTTGATATTGTCCCATTTTGACATATGAGGCAAAATCTGTTACGTACATTGAGTATAACTGAGAAGCATGAAGGAGCTGATGAGTATAACAAGAAGCAGAAGATTGCAGATCAATTATTCCAAATACATGATTAGTGGCTTTTGTAAACATTACATAGATAACCCTAAATATGTTATTTAATTGAATGTACAAAAGCATACAAACACAAGTATTTTATGCTTGTAAATACTTCAGTTTTATTATTATTATTATTATTATTATTATTATTATTATTATTATTATTATCTTTATTTTACTTTAAAGTAGTTGAGATTCTTTATCTCCACATACATATAATATATCATTAGGGTCACGTGTCACAATAAATCTTTGTAGGCACCTATGTCACTTGGGTCTTAAAATAATATTTTTAAAATTTTTGGGTTTCAATGGCTCACATAAAATTAATTTTTTTTTTGTTTTTAAATTTCAAAAAGAGACAAAACAAAATAACAACTAAAAAAACAACAAAACAAAGAAAAACAAAAAAGATAGAAAAGAAAATTAAATAAACTTTTAAGTTTAGAAGTTAATTTTAAGTAAACAAATTTTCTTTAGAGTTCCATTTCCCAAAAACAAAAAAACAAAATCGCAAAAAATTTTAAAAATTAATTAAATTCATTTTTTTGGGGGGTAAATCTAAGAGCATTCCTTAAACTTTCTTTTAACAAAATTAGGAATTAAAACATGCTTTATAAAAATAATTTTTTTATCAAAATACAAAAAAAAAATCATGAAAAAATCAATCAATTAATCAACAAAATCAACTCAAAAAATAAACTAAAAAAGAAACATTCAAGAAAATTGAAAAAAATCAAAAATTAAAAAAAATTAAACTTAAAAAAAAAAAGAAAGTGTCATTTTCCAAAAAGTGTCATTTCAAAAAATATATAATAAAAATAATAAACAATCAAAATTAATCATAAAAAAGTCAAATTAAAAAATTTTGAGAAAATTAATTAAAAATCAATAAAAAATATAAAAATCAAAAATCAAAATAAACAAAATAAACAAAATCTAAATCTAAAAAGAAATTTAAAAAAATTAAAATCATAAAAGGCATAAAAAATAAAAAATTGAAAAAATCAAAAAATAAAAAAAATTAAACAAAGAGAAGCAAAAAACCAAAAATCAATCCTAAAAAAGTAAAAATAAAAATAAAAAAATAAAAAGGAAAAAAAAATCATAATAAAAAGAAAAATAGAAAAGTACAATTAACTCTCTCTTCTGTAAATTAAAATATATCAATCAATTTTAAAGTCCTTTTGTTTGCAAAAGGTAAAAGTAACTTTTAATATCTTTTTCTTTTAATAAAAGAAAAAGAGCATAACGACAAAAACAAAAACTAAACACCAACTAATAAACACAATTTTGGGTCAAATTAGGTGGACTTTGATTCCTTCTATAAGGTACATAACTTTCATCTTAGATTAAGTCTGCTTTTATAAATAAATAATTTCTTTTCTTTTGTTTCCTTTTCTTTATTGTATTTCTTTTCTCTATTTTTTGCATGTGATTGACAATGGTAATTAAAATAAGTTTAATGCTATTTTAATTTTGTACAGTTAATTTAAAGTAACCGTTTTTAAGAATAAGTATTGTGGAGTGTTTAATACTTTTCCTACATACAATCGATTCCTGAATCCATATCTAATCCATAGACCATATTTCTTGCAATTTTTTTTTTAAGTTTCACTTTTTAAAAATTAAAATTTTGGTGGCGACTTTACTTTATTCCGTTTTCATTTTCAAAAATTAAAATTTTAAATTTTTTCTAGCACCATGTGATCACATTGTGGGTGTGACACTTACATTGACAACAAGTCTATCATTTGCATGTTAAGTAAAAGACAAACATTGACAACAAATGAGACAGTTATGGTTTAATTTTTTTAAAAAAACCTAGCTTATTCTTTATTTCTTTTCTTTTTACTATGAAAGTTTGAGGCAAAAGGATTGCCACGAGGAAACTGAAGACATTCATGCAAAATTCTTTTTTAATCCTTTTTATAATTTTGGTACACATATGGGGTTGTTTAGATGTCTATTGTAATTTTGGTGTGCCTTTTCATGGTTTAAAGATTTGGAGTTGATAAAGTGGGCTACAATTTTGCTTTGATTATGTGTTTGGTTCACCTTTAATGGAGGCATTGGTATTTACAATTTTATCAAGTATGATCAAACAGTCCTCAAAGCATTAAATCCCAAATACATTACATATTATTTCAAAAGGAATAGGAAAGATGCTTGGATTTCTCTTGGTGGCATTATCAATTTCAGTTTTCATTAGCAATGGTAGCCATTTATAACTTAGACTTGATGGGGACAAAATTAATTTGTTGGAAGTGAAGCACTATTTGCTGATGTTGGACATTTCACAGTTTGGTTCATCCAAATAGGTATGTATTTTGTGACATAGCCTAGCTCTTATATTGGCCTACACTGGGCAAGCCTCCTTTCTTCACAAGCATGACAATCTTGTAGGAAACACCTTTTATGAGTCAATTCTATGTAAGTGAATGCAACCCCTTCAAACCTTGAACATATCCAACCCCTACTTGCAAAAATAAGGGGTTTTAATTTTCATTAATCACAAAATAATTGCTAACTAGTATCTATTATTGCAGACCCTTTATACTGGTCAATGTTTGTGATTATCATTGTAACAAAAATCATAACTTTTCAAGCCATCATCTTAGTAGCTTTCTTTATAATCCAACAATCCCTTTCATTGAAGATAGCTCATACTATCACTCTTGGATTTAGAACCACCACGAAAATTGGCAATGCCTTTAGTAACTCACCCACTAATTCTCTTGCATACTTAACATTTCTTGCCTCATAATGTCAAAGAGCTATCATGGGTGAGGTTTTTCACCATTGTAGTTTTAACAAATAGTTTTGTGCATTTTTATGCAGGTATAGCTGTGGTATTTGTAATAACATTTACATTAGATTTACTTGTGTTTATCATGATCATGGTATGGAAAACCTATATACTTCTAGTTATTGGCTATGTAATTATATTTTGTTTTATGGAACTTATGTATTTAGGCTTAGTATTATACAAATTTGACCAAGGAACATATTTTCCTCGTCTTTGCTATGCTACTCATCGCCATCATGTACATCTAGAACAATGTGTGCCAAAGGAAGTACTACTTTGAGCTTGACCATAAGATTTCTCCTAAGAAGTTTAGGGAAATTGCTGTTAACAAATAAGTTTCTTAAATACCTAGTTTAGCCTTATTTTGCTTTGAACTTGTTTAAGGCATTCCACCTAATTTCAAGCACTATGTGGCAAATGTGCCCACAATGCACTCTATCCTTGTCTTTATATCCATCAACTCCTTATCGATTAACAAAGTTACCATAAAAGATCAATTTCTATTTCATCAAGTGGAACCCAAAGAACTCAACATGTTTCATTGTGTTGTCAGATAAAGGTACACTGATGTGTGCAATGAATAAGAGCCTTTTGAGAAGCTATTAGTTGAAAGGTTAAAGGAATTTATTTATGGAGAGTTTAGGTGTCATAGAGAGTGATCTAGAATGGTGAAACTAAAGAGAAATTGGATGTTGATGATGAAGTTTAAGAGCCTCGTGGTGAAAAGAGGCAACAATTTTTAAAATAGAGATTGAGGCAAGTGAGAAAGAAATGCGAGTAGGTTTTGTGCAGTTGATTGGTGAGAATGAGATTATTGCTAGTAGGGATGTTCATTGGCCCGATATACCCTAAAGGCCCGCCCTAACCTGGTCTAATCGGATTGGGTCAAATTGGGCCAAAAATAAAAATGAGCAGAATTTTAAACAAAACTATATTAAGTCGAGTTAGGCCACGGGCGAAAGCATGTTTTGTCCAACCTGTTCTAATAGTTACCTTTTTTTTTTTAATTATTAACATCTTGCCATCTTTTATATATATATATATATATATATAATTTTTTATTTCATTTGATTCTTTTTACATATTGCAGTTTTTATTACCTACACAAATATTCTTTACTTCTTAATTATTTTCATTATTAATGTGTATACTTACTAGTATTTCTTTTGTTAAATAATGAAAATACACATATTTACTTAAGGTTAATTATGCTAGTATAACTTATATTTTGTTTGATAATACTAGATTATTTTTTTATTACTGATAAAAATATAAAAGTTCTAAAGGTCTATTATTTTGAAATATATATCTATGAGTTTGTAAAAAAATATTTTTATATTATAAGTATTAATTCATAAAAAAAAAGAAACTCAGGCTATTCTAACCCGTCTTAACCCAACATAAAATCGGGCTTGTTCGGGTTGGGTCGGACCATGGGAATAAAAATAAGTCCGATATTTTAATCGGACAGGACATCGGGCCAACTAGATATCCAACCCGATCCTGCCCATGTACAGCCCTAATTGTTAGCAAAGAAGCCAACATAAAAAAGAAGATTTTGATCAATTATGCTTACAACTTTCTAAGAAGAAAATAATAGAGACAAAGTGACGAAGTCTTTGATATTCTTTGTAAGCATATGGTCAAATTGGGTATGTCTTATGAGCTTTAGGTCAAAGCACCTAATGCACGTAAGGCTGAATTATGGTATGGGAGTTCCAAAAGCTTTCTTGGTAGAGCATTGAAGAAAAAAAAAAGAATCTATATTATAAACAAGGATACATAGAAATGCTTACTTCAACAAAACAGAACTATATTGCAAGTTGCTTTAGTTTATATGTAGTTTGTGTAATGTGGGGTGCAAGTGATGCTTTGGCAACTTCTATTAGTAATATGAGTTTGTGTGGTATCTATGCCATGTTTGGTTGGTAAGAATTTTCATTCTAATAGAAATGAGAAATTTAAGAAATCATGTTTGGTTGGCAAGTAAGAGTCCTATTCTCATTCCCTGGTTTAGCTCATTCTTACATTTGTGAGAATGAGGATTCCATCTAATATGTAATAGAATGAAAAGCCATTCTTGAGAATCACTTGTGAAATGATTGAATTGCCTCTATTTAAAAATAATAATAATTTTTTTGAAATAACAAATTAAAAATAAATGATTTAATATTTTTTTATTATTGACAAATCAAAAAATATTTCTTAAAAACTAAAAAATATAAATGAATATTTCAATAATTTTTATTTAGAGTATTTTAAAAATATTTTTTACATATTAACAAAAATGAAGATTTTTTTTACATTAGGAATATTATTGTCATTTTTTGAATTTACCTTTCCATTCCTATATTATTTTTATCCAACCAAATATGAAATAGAATAGAATGTCCATTGCGTTTTATATTATACCAAATATAACTATTGGTCATAGAATTTCATTCTATCAAAATCTATTCTTAGTTCCATTCCCATAAAAATCCTTTTATAGATCAAATGGGATATAGGTTCAGTAGGTAGAAAGCATAAAAGGAAAAATTTTAGGTATAACTTTTAAGTATTTATTGTTAGACTTATTATTGGATCTTTTAAAAAAAAATTTTGCACATGTTAAGTTTTACTAGAGAACATAACAAATATATAAAAAATTTACATAAATTTCGTCTTTGCCTAATTGTTTATGGAATAATTGGAGCAGTGATGCATCATTTTCTGTATAAATGCTACCTCATAACAAATTGATGACGGTGAAGACAGGAAGTGAAAGTATTCAAGGATGACTTCAAAAAGCAGCCGAACATCAAGTTTTTATTTTTTTGATTTATATTTTGTAAGTTATAAAAGATGACTTTTCTCTTGAAAATTACCTCTTAAATTATTTGTGTATGGTTTGTAAAAAACATGGAGTGTATAAATTAAATAGCATTAATTACTGGGTTCAAAAAGAGACAGTGACATCCCACCACATTAGCATTGACAAGGTTGATGTCTTGTTTTCAGTACGTTTGCAGAGTGAATTTTACTAATTTATCATCGACGTCGTTGTCTCTGTCAGAGTTCTTGAATCGATAGAGAATGAAATAAAGGAAAGATGGAAGTTTGTTAATTTGTATGACTTTCTGGTTTTGAATTACGTGTAGACACGGTTACTGTATATAAATGTTTGCCGTCAATTTCATTTCTATGGATTAGTTAAACGATGAACTTGACAATCCCCACTATGGAATGCTATTAATATTCATTTCGTAACGAGTTAAATGAGTTTACGTTAAACTCTCCGTCCACAACACATTTTCTGATTTTAGAGATTGCCACTGAAAACGTTTTGGCCTTTCTGACGGTGAAAACGTTATAGGAAGCAATAGCCATGTTTTTTGTTTTGAATGAAAATGAGAGAATAGACGAATACACACGAACCAAATATGTTCATATTTTTCCATTTCACAATTAATGAATCATGAATATCATTGAAATTAATTAATACACTTTAAATGCACCATGATGCCAAGAAAAATTTACGTAAACTATGATCACATATTGGAGGCGATCACGTTCGTGTTAATACAAGAAAATGGCTAATCAATGTTTTGCCGAGACTACTTTAAGGCTTGGAGTGTAGGTCTTTTAAAGTGCAATTTGTACATCCAAAAGAGCTCAACCTAGGTTCCGTTTTTCTCAAAAGTATTCTAAGATTAAAGTCTAAAATAATACGCTAAGTCGAGAAAAAAATTTACCCCAACAAAATCTGAAAAATTTATTACTGTATTACAAAAATAAAAGTACACGTATGTGTTTTAAACAAATAATTGGCATTTATTATCGAGTTGATTATATTATATAAAAAATTAAATGGTTAATTGTATTATTAATTGCAATCTTATATATATATATATATATATATAAGGTCAATACAATATAAAAAATTTGTTTCCCAATGCCAAATATCCAACAATCATTGAACTGCCGTTAGGGTCGCACATAAACAATTTTTTAGAGGGTGGGATAGATCAATGTGAAATACAAAACCACTACAAGTTAGCTCAAGATTTTCCTTTTTTTATCCTAAAGAGTTTATTCTTATTTCTCCTCTCCTTTCTTTGTTTTGCCATGATACCAACGAGCACTATTTTTTCATGATAAGTGATACATATATTTTTGAGCCACTATCAATATCGGGTTAAGTTGCCCTATAAACCAAAATAATAAGCAAATTACTCTTAAGAAATTCTCTTATAAATACCCTATATTAATACCAATTATGTGAAAATCTCTGCGTTCAGCCTTCATCTTCTTCTTCTACTTCCTTAAAAACCCTTAAAACTATAGAATTAATTTGATCGGAATTCGTGACAAAGCCACCAACTCTTTTACGGCCTTGACTATACCCTATTTTGCAGGATTTGGAGCTTGTCTAACTCTTATAGAAGACTCCCTCCCTCGCTGTAAAAATTCATTTTATCACCAAGTTAACATAACTTGAATAACAAATCAAAGAAAAATGGAAACTCTATAATTTGGTAATTATTCCAATGCCCGCATAATGATAGGTATTAATCTGTAAACCATATATAGGTTGTTAAATATATAGATGTGTTATTTTCAGTGGTTGGCATTTTTGTTTTCTCCTTTGATATACTAAACATTTAAAATTTATTGAGTTTATAGGCTACATGACAAAGGCTTAAAGATTGGATATAATAGAAAAAAGCAAGACTTAATAATCCAAGGAAAAAGACACAATGCTCAAGTTTTCTTGTAAACATATTATTTATTTATGGTATAATGCTTTCCCTGTCTTTGTTATTATAGTTTCCAGTTAATTTGTAGACAAGAAAATCTGATCATAGGAATAAATATTAAAATTTTCCCAAAAAAAAAACATGCATCCTCATTTTCCTTTGAGGGAAATTAAACAAAAAAAGATTACATCTAAGACTTGTGCTTTGCTAGTACCAAATTTTAAAACTCCATATTGCTGATGGAAAAAAATAATTTTATATATAGAGTAATCATTTATATATGAGTGGTCTATTTATATAAATGAATATAAATTGATAAAAAATAGTCAAAGCATAATAATTTTTTTTATATTTTATCTAATATATTTTAATTAATTTTATTATATTTGAAATACTATTTATCAATCAAAAATTTTATCCATAATTAAATCCATATTCAATGCACAATAACTGTGCATTTTAATTTATTTCATTTTTTATATGGTGTTAACGGTTTATTTTAGCTACTCTTTTAAGTGAAACTTGTGAATATACTAGCAAAAACAATGAAATGATTAAAGAATGGTTAATTAAGCCAAAACATAATTAATAATTCCCATGAATATACTAGTTTATTAGTTACAATATTTTGAAAATATAATATATAATTACTATGAGGTAAACATATGCTATATATTAACTTTTTTTTTTCTCATAAATGTTTGCCTTTGCTTAGAGTCCATATATTTTTGTTAGAATTACCTTTTTAAATAATCTTATCTAAATTAATTAGCAATTTTTGTTTACTTTAAATGCATAACCAACAAGAAATCGACTAAAAATATCCTATTTTTTTCTTGAACAAATTATATTCAACAGATACATATGCTTTCATTAATTATTTTTCCCCGTTATTAAATACATGGCTAACAAGAAAACAACTAAAAATGTCCCCCATTTTTCCTAGAACAAATTATATTCAACGGATACGTATGTTTTCTTTAATTATTTTTCCTTATACAATACTCAAAAACATAATAATAAACGCAATGACGGGAAGGACATTAATTCAGTATAATGCATTGTACCTCTTTAAATACCCTTTATACATTTCCCACTTCAATTCATTGTCTTCTCCCTCTGCCTCATTGAATCCTCCAATGCTCTGAGGGACTCCATTTCCAATCTTTCGAACCCAAAAACTCTTCCTTTTTGCTCATTTCCCTCTCTTCAATACTTCACTTGTATAGCTTTAATTATATCAACCAATTAACTTATTTCATTTATTATTATTATTATCAATGTTTTTATATCTAGAGTAATCATTTATATATACCCCAACTAATTTAACCATGCTATAAAAGAAGGCTGTTTTTGAGGATTCAGAAGAAATGGAGGATAAAAGGGGGAGGCCATATGGAAAGATGAAGTATGTGGGAGGGATCAAAGCAGAAATGCTGAAGGGTTTGATCCTTGGAGGGGTTAAGGCTGAGAAATTGAAAGGCTTGTTATTACATGGAGGGATATTAAAGGGTAGTGAAAATCTCAAGCTCTTCATGATTGCAAGGTCAAGATCATCGTCATCAAGGTTGAGGTTATGGGCACTTCTATTTGCATATTTGGCGCTGATTTGGTTTCTTGCAGGGCAGTTTATGAATCGTTCTTTCCATCTTCCTCCTCCTGCAAGTACGTATCTGCTTTCTCTTATATATATATATATGTATGTATGTATGTATGTATGTATGTATGTATGTATATATATATATATATATATCTCTTGAGATGTTGTCTGCGTCTATTTGTATACAGCTTAGTTAATTCACATTCCGACTACAAACTATTTATTCCGGGACTGTAAATTTACATAATAATTTCTTGTGGCTTGACCTTTAAGAAATTGGCCTAACTAGGATACCACCACTGCACTCACTAAACCCTTGGGAATTGGGATTGTATTTACTTTATTAATCTACTTTTGCTTATGTAAATGAAAAAAATTAGTAGTACTGGAACAGCGTTCCCAGCATTGAAGTATTTATATCATAGTCAATATTAAAGATATCCTTTGTAATTAAATACAATTTATTTAAATAAATAAACCGAATCAATAGAGATAGTCATGTATGAATTTCAGTATATGTCCCATTTTTCATATCTTGTGATTATTTTTCATAGATTTAATAGTCAGATTCAGTCTCCTAAAAAATTTCTTAAAAAGTAGTTTTTTTTTTTTTTGGTTGAAAGGTTTGATATTCATCTGTCTCTATCATCATTGAGATAATCTTAATGGTGGAAAAGCACTAAATGGTGTACCAGTAGTCAAATTGGCTACGTTCCAATCATGAGCTTTAATTAGGGATTTTTGTTTTGTTTTTGTTTTTGTTTTTTTTTTCTTTTTAAGTTTATAGGAATCTAGTGATTGGGGATCACATCCCATTCATGACTCTTATCAGAATTGAACCTGAAATTTTGCAGTCCTAAATAATCTGAATATATTTATGTCATTATTTAAGACACCGTATTATTATTCAGCTTAAGTTTTTTTTTTAAATTAATTAAGAAATTAATTTTCAAAATGTGAAACAAGCAATTTCTTTTTTTTTTTTTTCTTTTTTTCCTTTAAACCCAAAAAAAAAAATCATCATTTCTTTGAAACTTTTGAACGTTATATTAAGGATGGAATTTGTTTTTTAATAAAAGAATAGAGATATTAACCTCTATAATAATAACTCTTAAACCAGAGAATCAAAATTGAATTTGCCACTCTGGATCTAATCTTTGTCCAGGAATGAGACTTTTAGGTTTCCAATTACTGAAAAATCACACAATAATAGATGTCCTTGTAGTTGCACGCAAGCAACTAACTATAGCACATAATTAAGTAAACCAATATATACGCACTTTCCCTATACTACATTAAATGAATCTGCAGAAAACAAGGTTCCTAAAACAGGTCATATTCATGATCATAGTTAAAACGTCAAAATGGGGAGTTTAGTAATTATTATAGATTTACCAAGATTAATAAAAAAAAGTTATATTAAAAATTTTATCCACTTCATTTCCTTGCAGGGATTTATGAGAATAATGGGTACCTAATGGTTTCTTCCAATGGAGGATTGAATCAAATGCGAGCTGGAGTAAGCATTTTGTCCCTTGTAAATTCAGTTTTTTGAATTTATTGTTCACTTATTCCATTTCATTACTGTTCTAGATATGTGACATATGTTAAGTATTTGTATTAAATATGACGCTATATTTTATTCTCTGTGGTCTTATATATAAGAAAATTTTGAGATTTAATTTGGTTTAAAATATAAGAAACAAATTACTAATATCTAATATATTAATTATAATATTCCAATTATACTCTTTATTAAATGATTCTTTTAAATTATGAGTAATAGTTGTCATTAATTTTAAGGAGAAAGTATACACAATAACTAAGAACATTTTAAAAAAATAATTTTTATTTAAGACAAAATTAAAAAGATCAATTGCTTTTAATAAACTTCTCGTGTTAGTTATTTGTTTCTTATACAGAAAGGAGTAAAGTACAAGCATGAATATTTTAGATTTTGTTTTGTGTTACAATCTTTGTGTCTTAATCGATCTTCAGGAATAATATGGCATACTCATATGAGAAAATAGATAAACATCAGTAGGACCCGTAAATTCCATAAAGTGCGGGGTCCTACATATGCCTCTTTCTTCACATGATACAGTATCATGTTATTTTTTTCACATGAGAGTATCTTAATCCTAATCTTATGTCTGTATTAGCTTTCATGCTCCTAATGGCTCCTCCTTATTTTTCTTAATTTGGTTGATTTTCCTGCAGATATGTGATATGGTTACCATTGCAAGATATTTAAATGTTACACTTATAGTTCCTGAATTGGACAATACCTCCTTTTGGAATGACCATAGGTGAGTGGAATTCTGTTTTCTCTTTCACTTTTTAAAGCACAAATCCAAGAATAACAATGAGCCAGTTTTATAGACACTTCGATCTTCTAATTAAACTAAAATTTTTTTATTTGGTTTGTCAGTAACAAAAACAAATTAACCCAATAAATGTTCTGTGCTTGTGATGGCAGCCAATTCCAAGATATATTTGATGTAGATTATTTGATCAATTCCTTGAGAGATGAGGTTCATATACTGAAAGAACTGCCCCCCAAGCAGAAGCAAAAGGTGGAATTAGAATCCCTCTATTCCATGCCACCCATTAGTTGGTCTAACATGACATATTACTATGAAGTGGTAAGTAATAATTTGTACAAATCGAGATCATTTACGTACCGCACGTACACATCGTATGTGCATATACGATTGTCAAGATTTAGTTTCAACAATTTGATACGTGAATTTCATTTCATGTATACAGATTGAATTCTCAGTATCTAAGAATTTCTCAAATGAGTGGTGGGGTCCACTCAAGTGGGACTTGCTCCTTTTTCTCTTTTCCCCTTATAGCTAATTGATGAACCCATTTGTGAATATGCATCCCTTGTCAAATTTATACCGAAAATAATAATTTTTGTGTTTTGATAATGAACAGATTCTTCCTCGTATAAAGACATTTGAAGTTGTGCACTTCACGAAATCTGATGCGAGGCTAGCAAACAATGGGATTCCAGAGGAAGTTCAAAAACTGAGGTGCAGGGTGAACTACCAGGCTCTGAGATTTGCCCCACCAATTGAGAAGTTGGGTAGGAAGATTGTCAGCATTCTAAAGGAGAGAGGACCTTTCTTGGCACTTCATCTTAGATATGAAATGGACATGATTGCCTTCTCTGGTTGCAATGAAGGTTGCAGCCAGGAAGAGATTGACCAATTAACTAAAATGAGGTAAGAAGTCATCCTTCATTTTCTTTTAGACTAAATTAACAATTCAAAGATTGTTAAGTATATTCTCTGAAATTACACGAGTTCATTCTTAAAAATTTTACATCTGGAGTCCTTTATTATTGAATTGGTAAAAGGGGCAAAACCTGACTGCTTTTATTGAAACTTGATAGATATGCATATCCATGGTGGAAAGAGAAAGAGATAAACTCAGAAAAGAAAAGAGCAGAAGGTCTGTGCCCTCTAACTCCTGAAGAAACTGCTCTAACACTGCGTGCATTGGACATTGACCGTAACATTCAAGTTTATATTGCTGCTGGAGACATATACAAAGCAGAGAAAAGAATGGCAGTTCTGAAACAAGCTTTCCCAAATCTGGTTAGTAATTGAGCAAAGCTCTTGAAATAAAATCCCTTTTTAATTTATAACAATTTAATAGTTTCTGCAATCTTATGTTTAGGTGAAAAAGGAGACATTATTTGAATCCTCAGAGTTTGAACCATTCAGGAACCATTCAAGCCAAATGGCAGCATTGGATTACTATGTGTCAATAGAAAGTGACATATTTGTCCCCACTTACAAAGGCCACATGGCAAAACTTGTTGAAGGCCACAGAAGGTGCACTTTTCTTAACTACCCAATAAAAGTTCTTTAAACACACTCATCTTTTTCTTTGTAATCCAAATTAACGCTAATTATGAGTTATTCGCGCTGGCCAGCAAGCAAACGAGGCCCATTTTTATACTACTAATGATTTATGTTTTAAAAGTCGGAACAATTATTGAAATGAGATAAGAAACAGTTCATAATTTAATGAGTTGACCGTTGAATTGAGATCAAAATGTTTTTTAAATATATGTAAAAAAATATAAATATATATTATTTTTTATAATTAAATTTACATATATTATAAAAGAATATTTAAAATAGATATAAATATTTAATAATATAAAAATAATTAAGCTATTTTTTATATAATAATAAATCTATTTGAAATGAATTAAGTAGAGTTAGTTAATCATCATAAATCTCCATCATAAAATATTAAGATTTTAGTTTGAACAAAAATTAAAAAAAAAAACTAACATAAAATTGGTTTAGGGCCAAAATTAGTTGATTTTTACCAAATTTTAACTGACTTATGGCCAGATGAATTGAAATCATAATCAATTTACTAGTTTTCTAATCACACCAACTGGTCCGATTTGGTTTTTCAATCATTGCCAATAATTATTTGTCCTTAACCATAAAATTGTGGTTCTTGTGTTCTGGTCAGGTACTTAGGGTTTAAGAAGACAATTCTTTTAGACAGGAAGCTTTTGGTTGAATTGATAGATCAGTACAAAAATGGAACACTAGGGTGGAACGAATTCTCTAGTTCAGTGAAGGCAGCTCATGCAGATCGTGTTGGGAACCCAACCATAAGATCAGTGGTACCTGGTAAACCCAAGGACGAAGACTACTTCTACACAAACCCACAGGAGTGCTTGGAGTAATTGTCATGTGTGCTGAAAATTTTTTGCTTTGCTTCAAGATGGGGGTTACTTCTGACAGAGTGGAAGGGGGTTCCTCAGAACGATAAGAGACTTTTGGTTATATATGTTTGTCATTCATATGGGTTTTCATTTTTAATGTGATTATATTATTACTTTGTGTGTGTGTATGGATTATAACAACCTTGCAAAGGCATGGTAATGTATATGAAATTGATAGTTTATTAATATAGAACTACTAATTCTTAAGTTAAATTTACAATTTTGGTCTAAGACTTGCTCCAGTGAAGTAGTTAAATTAAAATTGATAAATTCAAAGGGACTTGTAGCATGTTTGGAAAAGCGGTGAGGGCATCCGAAACGTGGTTTCATGAGAAGCAACAAATTTGAGCTTATACTTCAACGTGATTTTCCAACGCGGTACCAAACAGGCCATTGATTCGTCAAGTGGTGAAGATGAGTAGTATATGATATGCAGTGAGACACATTTTCATATAACTTTGTAAAATTCTCGGGGTGAAGCCATAATTAAGATTTTTTTTTAATTGAATTCTTCTAGCCACGACATGCATGATCTATCTTCGACTAAACTCATGAGAAGATAAATTAGTTAAAGTGAGGTGGGTACAAATTATCCCAAATATCACGGGTCAGCAATGCTGAAAACAGAAGAATTAAAATTTAATAATTAATTTCAAAAGAACTACTTTATAAATATAGCCTAAAATATGTTACATATTATATATTTCGTTGTACCTCTTCAAAGTTTATTATGCTATTGTTTGGGAATTAGTTTGTAGGTAGTTAACGGTGATCTGCTAGTTGTGTGATTGCAGAAATTGAAAATTAGGAATTTTGAACGAAAATACACTTTCTTGGAGTTTTCTTCCTTTATCAAATAAGAGTGTAATATTTTGGTTTTGTGCTAAGCAGAAGATTTTTTCTCCCACATAGTTATATATAATGTCTATTATATCTTTATAATTATTATTCAATAATATATGTCTATTTTTAAATTCAAATTAAAGTAAAGGTATAACAGTATTTTTTAATTTATAAAATTATTTTTTTCCTTTTTCATTTCATTTTTCATCCTACATACCAAATAGGTCATTAGTGTGTATAAGTTATTTTTAGAGTTTTAGTTGACATTTTTATTGAGAGTTGGCCAATACAAAAGAGATGATGTAAGAATGTTTGTTTACTAGGGATAATCAAAGATTGGAAAGAAGCCAAATGAGAAAGTGCCAAATGGGCTATCTTTTTTTCTTTTTTTTTCCTTTTAATGGGCAGAAATGGACTAGCTTACAAAGAGTGTTATCTTTTATTAGTTTATTGATTTTGTTTTATTACGCCACCCAGATGTTGTATGCCCTTAATTGTTGATTTTTCCCTTATTTTTGGTGAAGAATGCACTTGGGGGGTTGAATTGGTGCTTTTGCATAAATGAAATTAATTATGCTGATTTAAAGAAAGTATGGTGCAAATAGAATCAAGAATTTAGGAATCTTAAGCAAATAAAGTGCAATCGTAGATCTTGTAGACACAAGATGATTTTGTTGACAAGATGTTGTAAACTAAAATTGAGTTTCAAAATCAAGGAGACTTAATACAATCTTGTTTACAGGATTTTCTATTAGATAAAAATAACCAATAACTAAAAAGAGTATGAGACGAGAAATACTCAAGATGTTATCTTGGTTCAAACTCCTTAGTCCTACATCCAATCCCTTTACAATCATAATAGTTCCTCTATTGATTAGAGTTACATAGCAGCAAATACCTTAGGTTTTCCAAGATTATTTAGAACTTTTACAAGTGGTTTCATTAGCTCACTTACAAACTAGTTTTCAACCTTTGGAAATAATTTATAGAAAAATGTATAAAGGTTTTTAAGAACCCTTGTCACAAGTGATCACCTGTAAGTTTATGGGATGACTCTTATACAATTAGACAGACTAGTTGCTTAGCTCAAAAATAAATAACAATTAAGATAGTGAGAATAAGGAGGACTATAACAAATATTAAGTTCAAATTCTTTCTATTCACTTGTGTTTTGTCTTTTGTTCTTCACTTCTATTCTTTATATAGACTTTCAAAACTTCTAGCTATTGTGATTCTTCTTCAAAAATTGTTTGTTGTAATAGTATAGCTATATATCATGAAGCTTGAATAGCTATGGAATGGTAAGGGTGTGCCTCTTTTCTACTTGCTTTAGGTTCCTCTGTATTCTTTCATGATTTTGTTCAATTGGAGCACGTTGAACAGAGATGGAGTGCCAAGGTGGTTACTTAAGTTGTCTTTTCTCCATTAATGTTAATTAATCCACTTACTTATGAAAAACAATGTGAGAGACAAACAAAAGCAAAGTTGACTAGTTTTTCTGATGTGGCAATCATAGTAAGGGTCAAAGAAGAGACTTATACAAATAATCATTTTCACTTCTCAAAGTAAAGTTAGTGAAAGCATGAAGAATATATAAATAATTCATTTTGTCCCTTTTGAATTGAGAAATTAGGCCATAATAAAGTAGTTAATAAGTGGGCTTTTATCTTAAACATCAAGCTTTGTTATCATCGAACCAATTGGGGTTGTGAGAGATCATTAGACTATAATAATCTCCCTCTTTTGATGATGACAAAACCAATGAGATAAAATTCAAATCATATGCATATAATGAACATAGTAAATAGGCTCCCCCTAAATTAGATAAATTTTGTGCATACCAATTAGCACAAAGGAAAAAAAATAAACAAGAGAAGAAAGGTAGCAAATATATCAACAAATGACCATATATAATACCAACTACATATATATATATATATATATATATATATATATATATATATATATATATATATATATATATATCAATTAGTGAATACACAGTGCACAAACACAACTCATCAATTATCCTTCTCCCCTTTTATGTCATATCAAACAACAAAACATCCAAATGATAAGTAGCAATAAGTATTAATAATATTTATCAATAAAAGTTTCGAGTAACAAAATACTAACAAAAATAACTAGTATAAAGTATTTAACATAGGTAAAAACACACATTAATAGCTAAATAATAAAAAGCAAAGAAAAAAAAGGAAAAGGGCCATCACTAGACAGTTAAACATATGTCAACCAAGGGCATCAGAGTCTTCTTCTTAAAATCCAATTAAGCTCCATAAATGTTGTGCCAATATCCCTTAGCCTAATTGCATTTGCTATAATGTTTATTAACTACTTTACATCTTAGAGTTCCTTTTGTAGAGAGCTCAGTTCTTGTCTAATCACACCACCACTAGAAAATAATCCTCTAGCCATGCCAACATCTAAGGTTAGTCTTACCACTTGGTCACTCAAGTCTTTAATAATGGATGCTAGCATCTAGTTTAATGAGACTTGAGCGAAGAGCATTTCCTTAAGAGTCTGGAGAATAGGGTCTTAAGATGAAGGTTTCCCAAATGCTAAAGTTAGAAGTGCCTAACACTAGGCATTATGGGGTTAACCTTGTTGAGGAATCATAGGCCTTCCTTGTGATAACGATGGCATAGGCATCAACAAGACTACCATTAGTAGAATTTACAAACTCTTTAATCATCTGATTAATAAGGGTTAGAGCAAGAAGATAGTTTCATTAATATAAAGGTGGCTCCATCATAAGGGGTGATTATGCCACTGATGGATGCCTCTTCAATTTGATATCATTGGCTTTAAAGATCTTTGTTAGCAACATTCTAAATAGTAGGATTGCAAAAAGGTGAGTGACCTAGGTGCTTTTTACCACAAACCTCAATATCAATGTTCCTGTATTGATAAGGGTAGTAGTATCAAGGTAGCATAAGAAGAAAACATCTCTCTTGTTTAAAGACTCTAGTGATCTTTCCTGAGGTAGTATTCATGTGCTAATGATATAAGCTATGATTCTTCTTTCAAAAGTCAAAGCCAATCCATTCATTCATCCAGGAGTAAGCAAATTAGGCCTTTCAACTAGATAGTTCTTAGCAACTTCATAAGATACAGGAAAATCCCTTCCCAAAGTCTTTTTGAAGTAAAATGACTTCCCTTCAAATTTCGCCTAACAACCTACCTAATTTCTTCTTAGCTAGGATAATCTTTTTTCCTTTTATGAAGGATTGGATTGAAATTCCATTCTCCATAATAATTAGACTGGCATAAAATTTCTTACTAGTTCTTCAAAGATTAGTTCCTTTAGTTCTAGAATAGGCTTCCATCATATCTCTATTCTCAATGTCACACTGTATGTTCTTTAAGTCCTTAAGTGAGACAATTCTTTTTAGTGCAATACTTCTCCTTTTGAAGGTAGTTTTAAATTTCTTCTTCTTCTATTTGAAAAGAAAGTCTTCTAGAAAAGTTTCTTTGTTAGAATCATCTTCAAACTTGATGTTCCTTATGTTCTCTTTAGATTCTTCTTCTATGGTATTTGAATGGCATGACTTCTTATGTTTTAGGGAATCAAAGGGTGCTTCCATTGACCTTTTGATTTTTCAAGACATGAAAGAGAGAAAGAGGTGGTCTAGACATGACTTATGGCAAACATTTAATGGTTATAAAGTGTATCTAGACAAAAAATGGTCATAAATATTGTTGCAAAAGAGGTTTGCTTTTGTATAGCCCTTATTCCCAAAAGTTGAAGAAGATAGCTACTCATTTAAATTTTTAACTTAGTGTGACTACCTATAGTCAATATAAGTTTGACTTTTCTAGCTTTGGTAACTTTTTAACAAGATTTATATTTAGTCGATAGGTTTTTCAACCAAACAACCAGTTAACAAAAATTTCATACAAAATTTGTGTAAAACATTAACCACAGAAATTTTTATATGTGTCCGCAAGTGCACGGGTTGGATCAAGTAGTTTAATGATAAGTAAAGTATCGTTCCCACGAGGAATGACTTAAAAACAATTAGGCAATGCACAACCTATTTTCATCCACGTTAAGCAAACAATTAAGCAAATCTTGAATTTAGAACTAAATTTTAAAATGAAACAATTTTAAGAAAACTTGGTTGGCAGAGAAATTTTAGGAAGAGTCCAAGGTTTTGAAATTACCTAGAGTCACTATTCCCCTGATGCTTACTAGAACTTAATTTCTTGTTTAATTGCAATTAATTTTCACCTTGTGGGTTAAGAGATTTAGAAGCTATAACCGTCCGTCGATGTAATTATAACCTTACTCTCATCTAAAATCTAAGTGTCCTTAGATTTAGGTTAGAGTGCATTAAGAACTACAACCCTCTACAAAACCAATTAAGGCAATTAGGTATATTTCTATCCTAATTACAAATTAGTTAATTCTAAACTTAATTTATCCAACTTTTAAGTCTAATAAGAACCCCTTTTTCAAGGTCAATTCCAATTACCAAAATCAATTCTAAGAGGTGGCCAATCTCTAAGAAAACATTAAGTAAGAGAAAGATACACAAGGCTCAAATTATCATAATCAACAAGATAAACAACGATCTAGTTCACATCAGGTTCAAAGTGCTCTAGGAAAAAGGAATTTAGCTACACATAGCTAAATCTACAGTAAATCCCAATCCAATACATGAAGAAGATGAAAAGAAACAAAGAAAGCAAACAAGGGAATGATAGAGATGCAGAAAATGGAGCTCCCCCTTGATTCGTTCTCCTTCTTCACCCCTCCAAGCTTGAAAAGCCTTCAAAGACCACCCAAAATTGCCTCCCTGGACGTCCAGCAATCTCCTCTGCTGCAGAATGTCGAAGCCCTACCCTCTTTCCTCTCTTTTTAGCTTGAAAAGGAAAAATGTGCATTTCAGGGCTGATCTCGCTATGGCGAGAAGTGACTCTCACTATAGTGAGATCTCATATGTTCTTAGTTTTTTGCTGTGTTCGCTACTTCCACGCTATAGCTAGTTGCTCCCTGGACTTCCTATGCAACGCGACTTCGCTATTGCGAAGTGTCTCCTTCGCTATGGCGAATTCACCATCTCGCTACAGCGAACTCTGTTCTCGCTATAGCGAGAAGACTTGTAAAATCTGTGGTTGCCCATCTCAGCTTCCCTATTTTATTTGTAACTCTTTCTATACTTTGTTACTTTTCCCTGAAACTGAAATCAATCACAAAATGAGGCTCAAACTGATAAAAATGATACAATTAAAATACTTCCTTTGTTTTGTTTAATTGAATATATTTTTAACCTATTAATCAAGGGAAAAGAACTTTGCCTCCCTAATTTAGTGTCAAATATAGTCCTTTTTAATCCTAAATTAGAAGGTTATCAAACATCTTAAACATGCAAACAATCATTAAATATGATCAATCAATCCTAGTTCTTTTCTGAACATAGCAAATGTATTTTCTAGTAAAGGTTTAGTAAAAATATTAATTATGCTCAGTTTAAACATATTTTGCCTCATCACCACCTTGTTGTACATGGTCTCAAATAAAATGATGTTTAGTCTTAATATTCTTTGCCCAAGAAGGATGTACATGATTTTTAGTCAGACATATGGCATTGGTGTTATCAAAAAAGAATTGGAATTTTGTCAAACCTTAATAAGAAGTCCTTAAACTATTGTTTTATCTATAAAAGTTGAGTACAACTGTTTCCAATTACCATATATTCTACTTTAGTCATAGATAGTGCTACTAAGCCTTGCTTCTTGTGGAACCAAGACACCAAGGCATTGCCAAAAAATTAACATGGGTGTCAAAGCCACCAAAAATAATTTCTTACTTTTAAAATAATTTTTATTGTAGATAGAATGAGTAGAGTCGTATTTTACAAGAACTAACCAAATTATTTAATCTAAAATTAAAATATAAAAGAAAGAAAATAAGGGAGATTTTTATTTTTAATAAAATAACAATAAATAAATTCAATAAATATTTTAAAAAGAATTCAATGCAAACAACTCGTAACCAAGGTTTATTTCAGATCTAACTCAACCAATTTGATCATTAAAAACTCCAAGAGAAATATTTCTCTTCTAAAATAGATTGGTCATAAATATCAAGTAACTCTGATGTTCTACTCTTCCTTAAAAGTATTTAAAGGGAACAAGCTCTTTAATTAAACCTTGTTCATTAATTAATCCCAAATAAGCTTTTAGAATTTAAATTATAAATAGCGTTAAGAACAAGAAAAGTCACCAATCACCATTCAACAATATATATGCTCACATGTTTAAAATGGAAGAAATATTTTCATCAATATACAAAGATAATTTTGATTTATCAAATATATTGAATTGTTACTTTACTAAATCTAATGAATAATTATGGATTCACAAATTCAGATAACAGTAATTATTCAACTAAAATAAAGTACCAATTTAAATTAACTAAATAATAATATCATTAAAATAAAAAATATTTCAATATTTAAGAAGAGAAAAACAAATAAATCAAAGCTTTCACAAATTGTTCATTGAGCCAGACCCTTAATAACCTTGATTAGGAAACTAAAAAATTAAATTTGTAAAGAGGTAGAAAGAAAATGAGGAGCATATATGGGAAGAGAGGAATAAGAATAAATCTTGAATCTCAATTGTTCTTTGTGTGCCCTCAACCTCTGTTTTTATATGCCTTCTTTACCTTATTTCTATCTTTATCTTTTTTAAAAAAAAAATATTAAAAGCAGATATAAATAAGCTATGTAATAAAATATTAAAAAGGAAATATGAGTAAGCTATGTAATAAAATTCCCTTTATTTTCTCTAACTAACTTATAGAAAAAGATATATATATAGAATCAGCTTATTATCCATATAATATCTAAAATTTATATTACTTTTAATCTCAAAATTATATCTATTTAAGTGTGTAAAATATATTCATCAAGCCACTAGCACCTTGTCTATATGTAATTTGTCCCTTACAAGGTTAGCATCAATATATCTTACTAATTCAAAATTGTTAGTTCTTGGATACCATAAACCAAAGTTTTGTGTTATTACCAAGTACCTAAAAATTCTTTTTAATGTATAAAGTGTGATGCTTTAGGACTAGATTGAAATATTGCACATCTACATACACTAAACATGATATCGGGCTTATTAGTTATAAGATATAAAAAAAATCCAATCATATCTCTATACAATTTCTAATTTCTAAGACTTGTTAAAAGGCACATAGGAGTACCCATAGGCTTAGCATTTTCAAAATCATATTTCTTGATTAGCTCCTTGGTATATTTAACTTGATTTATGAAGTTTCATTCTTTTATTTACTTGATTTGATGTCCAAGAATGAAGTTCATTTCACCTATCATTCTCATTTCAAAATCTCCTAGCATAAGTTAGGAAAATTCTTGACAAAGAAATTCATTAGTACTTTAAAAAATAATTTCGTGAACACTAATTTGAACAGTTGATGAATCATCTTGGTGCTTTTTAATAACAAGTGTGATATCAATCTTCCCTCTTGAAAATTCATTTTTTAAGAGGAAATGGCTCAATCCCTTCTAAGCTCCCTAAGATTGCTTTAGACTCTGAAAAGCCTTTGTGAGTTTGAAAACTTGATCAGGCAATTTCTCATCCTTAAAACCAAGGAGTTGCTTGAATACACTTCTTCATCAATGAATCCATTTAAAAAGGAACTTTTGAGATCCATTTAATATAATTTAAAATTCATGAAAGATGTATAAGCAAGCAACATATGAATATATTCAAGTATAGCAATAAGGGTTTAGGTTTCATCAAAATCAATTCTTTCTTGCTATGAGAAACTTGGTCCACAAGTCTAGCCTTATTTCTTATTATCTTTCCTTGTTCATCTAACTTGTTTTGGAAAACCCATCTTGCTACAATGATTGAACCATCTCTAGGTGGCTTCATTAGCTTCCAAACTCCATTCCTTAGGAATTGGTTTAGCTTTTCTTCCATTGCAATTGTCTAATCTTTATCATTTAAAGCTTCCTCCATAGATTTTGGCTTAATTTGAAATAAAATAGCCAAGTTATTGTTTTGCTTAAATAATGTCCTTATTCTCATCCCTTTATTTGGATCTCTAACAATGCATGCATGGGATAAGAAGAGGAATGTCACCACTCTCTTAAAAGTCTTACATCGATTTTGGGCATCTCAAAAGTTATTGCTTCAATTTCATTTGACTTTTTTAGATTGGCTACTTCAATTGTTGTGTGTTCTAGAATATCTTGTCAACAAGGTGTAAGATCTTATCAACTTGATCTTCAAGTAGAATTTTCAAAACTTGTTGTAACAACTTCCTTTTCTTTTTTTCTACTACAATAGTGTCTTTTTTATTATCTATTCCAAATTTTAAGGGTTGTTTGGGCCTGTTGCATCTTCTTTAAGGAAGGGTTTACTTCATCAAATACTATATGCATAGATTCCTCAACAACTAAAGTTCTTTTATTATATACTTTATATGCTTTGCTAGTTATAGAATATCTTAGAATAATTCTTTCATCACTTTTAGCATTAGATTTTCTTAGGTTGTCCTTACCGTTATTATGTATAAAACATTTACATCCAAATGCATGAAAGTAACACACATTGGATTTCCTTCCTTTCTACAATCTATATGGAGTTTTTTTAAGAATGAGTCCAATAAGACAAAATAATTCAAAACATAGCAAGCCATATTTATGGCTTCTGTCTAAAAGTGCTTTAAGTAGGCCATTATCATTTAACATGGTTCTAGCCATATCTTATAAAGTATTATTTTTTCTTTCAATAACCTTATTTTGTTATGGGGTTCTTGAGGATGAAAAATTATGAGAAAAACCATGTCTATTGCAAAAGTTTTCAACAAAGTTGTTTTTAAATTTACCACCATAGTTATTCCTAGTACTTGAGATTAAATACCTTTTCTCTATTTGAGTCCTTTTACAAAAGATTTCAAAATTCTTAAAAGCTTTATCCTTATGAACCAGGAAGAGAACCTAAGTAAATCTAAAATAATCATCCATGATAACAAATGCATAACTTTTACCACCAAAGTTAAGTTTATGTGGGGTCAAAGAAATCCATGTGCAATAATTGGAGTAGTCTTGATGTAAAAACAAATTCTTTTGGTTTAAAGGAAGATGGGGTTTTCTTTTCTAATTGACATGTATCAGATACATGATCCTCTTGAAAATCTAACTTGGGAAGTCCTATTACAAGATCAAGTTTAGATAATTTAGATATTACATGCATACTTGTATGGCTAAACTTCTTATGCCAAAGCCAAGGATCATTGTAAATAGAAGAAAAATATGTTACATTCTTTAAGTTTACATCACTTGAGTTAAGAACATAAATGTTTTCAAATCTTTGACTAACAAATAAGGTTTTGTTATCATTGTTGAATATTGTGCAATGCAAGATTGAAATTCAACTTTATATCCTTTATTACATATTTGACTAATGTTAATATTATGTTTAAGACCTATAACTAAACATACATAATCAATGCAACATTTTTTATTTAAATTTACCTTTTTAATACCTATTATTTTACCTTTGCCTCTATCTCCAAAAGTCATTGAGCCTCCACCCTTGCATGTGAATGAAAGAAACTTGAAAGGATCTCTAGTCATGTGATAGTCATGTGATAGGAGCAATTGTTGTCCAAGAACCAATGACCCTTTGAAATACTTCCTTTAAGGTGAAACTATAAGCAATTTCAAGCTTTCTTAGGTACTTATATTTTCTTGGGTCTTTTAATATTTATAATAGCTTCTTTGGATACCCTTGTACCCTTTATAACCCAAACCATCTTCCATGTTCTATTTTTACATTTATTGTAGGCATAACCAAATTTGTTACAGTGAAAATAGGAAACAACAGAAATAGAAGTAGTAGATTCTTTAACAAAAAGGATCTTATATAATTTAACACCATTCTTACCTTTATATCCTATATCATATGTATCAAAGATGCATTTTTGTTGACCTAAAAGCATTCTTAAATTTTCTTATCATTTGACAAAGTTAGCAAGATCCTTTCTAAAAGATTTTACTTGTTGTTTTAGATCCACATGTTATTTTAAAGCATTCACTAATCTTATTTCCAAAATATTTGAACTTCCTTCAAATTTAAAGTTGAATTACAAGATCTTTATGTTTTGCAAATAAATTTTTGAAATCAACAGAAAGCTCATAAAAAATTTCTTATAAATCAGAGGAATGAGTTTTAGTTTCTACCTCAATTTGTTTAGTGGCCATGAAGCATATATTTGCCAATTCTTGTTCCAATTCAACTTCATCTTCTTCTTCATTATTACTCCAAGCTGTCATAACTTTCTTTCTTCCTTGGAACTTAGTTATCTTCTTCTTTAGAAATGGAGATTCATATAGGATATGTCCATTTCTTCTACTCATAATATGTGATAGTGTTTTTCACTAATTTATCTTATTTCAATGTTTTTTTTTAGGTCAAGACTCCCTTTAGCCTTTCCATTAGCCTTTTTTTTTTCATGCATAATTTTCTAACTTCTTGGTGAAAAATGCTATATCTTGGGCATCAAGTTCACCTTCATCTTCCAAGGGCTATTCTTCACTAGTCATAACTTGCAATGCAAGAGCTTTTCTCTTTTGTTCTAATTCATACCTCTTGAGATGATTTCTTTCATATGTAATGAGATGACCTTGTACCTTATCAAATGGCATAGTTAACAAATTCTGACTTTCAAGATTGTTTATCTTAGATTGACAAATTGGAAGAAGATATCTCAAAAATTTTGAAATGTTCTCTAAATCAATGTAGGTTTTGTCAATTGATTTAAGATCACGAATAAAACTGTCAAATCTATTGAACATATCTTTTATGGCTTCATTTTCCTTCATGTGAAACAACTAATACACCAATACACTGACTTGCTCTCTTTAACTTTTGATGTTCCTTCATGCGTTATTTCAAGCTTCTTCCATATCCCTTGAGCTATGTTCTAGTTAGAGATCTCATCATATTCTTGTCTACTAACTACATAGTAGAGAACATTGATAGCTTTATCATATGTTTCCACCATCTTGATGTCATCATTAGTCCACTTTTTGGGTTTTTCAAGTATTGTCTTGAAAATATGTCTAATTTCTTTGGGAATTTTGGTCCTTTTTTCCCAAACTCAAAAATATGATAATTACATATATGTCCCTATCGTTACTTTTCAATGAGTGTAATGGTTGCCATTAAAATATGGAGGCCTCATAGTTGATAACCCTTTAAGGAAGTATGATCCTTTTAACAGCTATTGATTTTCCATTTTCTTACAAACACAACAAAGACTTTTTCTCTAATCTATTAAACACTAAAACAAGTGAGACCAACTTTGATACCAATTGAAGAATATACCTAGATGGGGTGGATAGTTGTTTTTGTAGAAACAAAATTAATTATGTTGATTTAAAATAAGTATGGTGCCAATAGAATCAAGAATGCAAGAATCTTAAATAAATAAAGTGCAATCCCAAATCTTGTAAGCACAAGACGATCTTGTCATTAGGATTTTTTATAAGATAAAAATAACTAGAAACTAAAAAGTGTAAGGGAAGAGAAATACTCAAGATGTTATCTTGGTTTAAACTCCTTAGTCCTACATCCAATCTCCTTACAATCACAAGAGATTTTCTACTATTGATTAAAGTTACACAGTAGCAAATATCCTAATTTTTCCAAACTCACCTAGAACTTCTATAGGTGATTTTCTTAGCTTACTCACAAACTGGCTTTCCAACCCTTAGAAAGACTTCATAGAAAATAGTATAAGATTTTTTAGAACCCTTATCACAAGGTTCTACTAGTGAGCTCGTAGGATGACTCTTATACAATTAGAGGAACTAGTTACTTAGCTCATAAATAAATAACAAGTCAAGATAGTGAGAACAAAGAGGGCTACAACAAATATCAAGCTTAAATTCTTTCTATTCACTTGTGTTCTATCTTTTGTTCTTTATATAGACTTTCAAAGCTTCTAGCCATTATGACTCTTCTTCAAAAATTGATCCATTATAGTAGTAAAGCTATCATGAGGCTCTTCTTTGTGTACTTTCATGATTTTGTTCTACTAGAGCACGTTGAATAAAGATGAAATGCCAAGGCAGTTGCTTAAATTTTGCTTAAATTATCTTTTCTCCAGTAATGCTAATTAAGGCACGTACTCATGAAAAACAACATGAGAGATAAGCAAAAGCAAAGTTGACTAGTTATTTTGATGTGGTAATCACAGTGAGGGACAAAGAAGAGACATATACAAATAAACTTTTTCACTTTTTGGAGTAAAATCAATGAAAGCATAGAAAGTATATAAATAATTCATTTTGTCCTTTTGTCCCTTTTGAATTAATAAATTGGGCCATAAAAAATACTTAACAAGTGTGCTTATATCTTAGACATTGGGCTTTGTTATCATCAAACCAATTGGGGTTGTGAGAGATCATTGGGCCAAAATCTCCCCCTTTTTTTATGATGATAAAACCAATGAAATAAAAGTCAGATCATGAGCAGATAATAAGCAAAATAAATAGGCTCCCTTTAAATATTTGCTCCTACTAAATTAGATAGACTTTGTGCAAATAAAATGCAATCTCCCCCTTGGGTATTAAATAATAAAATATGCATTTTTTATTTTTATTGAAAAATATTTTCTCATTTACCAATAATAGGAAAATTAATAAAACATACTTTTTTAATTTTTTATTCAAAAAATATTTTTGGATTATCAATAATAAAAAAGTATTAAAATATTCACATACCATTTGAGGATGATAAATGCTACTAAGACAAATTGGTCATTAACCACCACTTTCAATTTAAAAATCAGACTTTCCATCACCACACTGTAGGAAACAACTTTCCATCAAAATGATGAAATGCTTTTTCCTTAGACAGACAATGCATGTGTATAAAACAAACGTGTTTTCCTCTCCCTTTCCTTTTCCTTGCTTCTCCTTTCCTTCCTACCAAACACATTCGTTAGTAGCTAGGATTTTATACTAATTCAAAGATAATTCCCTATTCCTTGACTTTATGTTAGACACTCATGTTACTAAATATTTAATATTATTGTTATTTATATTTTATGATATGATTTTATTTATTTATCAAAACATGAACAAAAATATTAATTTTATAAATATTTCTTTACTAATTATAAGTGGAACTAATCATAATTTGGTTCATTTAACTTCCAAAATCGATAACCTAAAAATTGGTTAAGAAAGGAGAATAGATTTCCTCATTTTCTTACACCAACATAATGCTATCATGTTGGAGAGAGATAGATGGAGAGTATGGGATCCAAGATTAGAAAAAAGGAGAGTGGGAATGTATGGGCCCATACTCTTTAATCTGTGTCTCTCTAATATAATGATATCATGTTGACATTACAAAATGGAGACATCCAAATTCTTTTAGAAGAATCCACTTTCTCATTTATCTTCATAACTTCAAATGCACACACTGAGTGAGACCTTTGAAGTTGAGAGAGAATATAGCTTCTTCAAGTCACAAAACAGCAAAAGTAAAAGTCTAATGGAAAGAAGAAGGCATTAGAAGAAGATAAAGGAAAATAAAAGTGCGAGAGAGGCATTGAAAGAAGATAAAGGAAAATAAAAAATGTGATAAAAATAATAATGCCATGGAAAAAGATAAAGGAAAAAGTTGAGAGAGAAAAAATGATAGATAAATGAGAGTTTAAAAAAAATAGATGAGAGTACAATGGTGGAAAGATGTACAAGCTCAGGAATCACAAGTCTTTATAACTATGAAGGTTTTTTTTAGACTTTTATATTTGATTTTTTAGAATACGTTGTAGAGATATTGAAAACCATATTTTAATAGATTATAGATTTATTTTATATGTAATGAAACTTGTCATATGAAACCTGATTAAAAATTATCTATAAATGTTTTGAATATATTTTATATAAAAATAAAATGTTTTGTTATTCTTGAAATTTGTATTTTATTTTAATTAGATTAAAATAGAATTATTTACGCTTATTTTATTTAAATTCTTATAATATATATATATAAATCCAATTTGATTACAATTTGATCTCAATCAAATCAATGAATTGTGAGTTGCTGCTTTTTTTTTTTATTTGATATTCAAAACATTGGTTAAAAAATGGCCAAATAAATAAGGCGAAGTTTACGCTTTTAGCCAAAACACTAGTTAGATGGGCGAAATGCAATAATAAATTGTCACATAGAAGACAGGTGCAATCCACAAGTAAAATATAGATAATGGTCAATAGCACGTAGATTCAGTACTGTCTAAAAAACATGGATTGGACTGGTTAGACATATTCGGAATGTGTTGAACATTTCAATTTATTTGTTTCTCCGAATTGATATGAGAAAAAATGAGTCAAAATTCAATTGAATTAATTGAAAAATATTAAAATTAATAAAAGCTAAGTGAATTGGTACTGAATTGTTCAAAAAATAATTTTTTATTTTTTATTTAAATTAGAGTTTTGAAATTCTATTAAAAAAAGTTATGATGTTTAATAAATTTTATTTAATCTACTTAACGTAGATTTATTATTATATGTAAAATATTTTAATTAATATATATTTATTTTAAATATGATTTTATAATATATTTATCTATATAATTGTAAAAGGTTATAATTTTATATTTTTAATATATATTTAAAAAAGCATAATCCACGCTATTTCAATCTTAATAGAATTATTAAACCATGAATTGTTATTTATTCCGATTCAATGGTTGGTGCAATTTTTATAACATAGTTTTAATTTACAATGAGTTGATGACTTGATCTTAGCGAAGATGGTGCAAGAAAAAATGGTGCAAAATGACTCTTCTTCATACAGTTGTCTTTCCCAGCAAAGATTGCTGTGCGCGTTAACGTACCGCGACGCTGTGTTGTGCCAATTTTGTACGATGGGGACCTGTCTAGGGTATGAAATAGGAGCAGGTATGAAAAAGATTTGAAAAAATTACAGTGAAGAATATTAAATTGAAAATATTTATATTAAAATTTTAAATTTTTAAAATTATTTTAAGAGATTCAAAGATAACAGATTTGAACTTAAGGTTATGAATTATAATTTTTCAATGAGTTTTTGGTTCTTTAATCTATTAAAATAATTTTAAATTTTAAAATCTTTTAGTATAAATATTTTTAATCTAAAGTTTTTAAATATAATTTTTCTAAAAGATTTTGTTAGAGATGAAGAAAAGTTCAAATTAAATTTATACAAGGTACGAGGATGGAGGCTAGCTACCACGGTACTGGCCTAGCGCCCAGGTTCGGTTTAATTGAATAAGTGAGTCATATTCTTACAATTTCTTTTCTTTGTTTTTGGCTAATTAGCAATATTCTCTTAGTTGTTCAAATATTGTTGGATAAGAAATTTTATTGTTCTGATCATATGTGTGTGTCTGTCGAGTCAGAATTTTTTTTTTTGGCCGAAGTGGATTCAGAATATTTCAGACAAAGAATATGAAAACTTTTATTGAATTATTTTATTTGGATTTTGAAGTTCCTTTAATTTGAAGGATTTAAAAAAATTTCTCTAAACCCCAAAAAAAAAAAAACAGAAGTTATAATATGCATTTTTCTTTCTTCTTCCCCTAGACTTAAGTGGTGGGAAACCTATGATATATTTGGGTTTAATCATTATCCTTTTTTTTTTTTTTTCCATTCTCAACTTTCAATTGGAGTTGTTTGTATAGGTAAATTTGGCCCCTACCTTGTTTAGGCCCCAAGGTTGGGTAAGGAAAACCCTATTAAAATATGGGCTGAAAATTTTCAATCCAACCAAACCTTGTTAGGGCACAGGGCTGGTCATAACGACGTCTAAATACATGTCCTATGGTCGGTTCTAATAACTTTGTTAATTAAGCCAATCATACATGTATAAAACATTTATTATGTTAGATCCAATTAGAAGATATAGGACTTGAGTCCCACAATGAAAGACTGAGATTTTGATATGTGAAATTTACAAGAACTTGTACTCTCTAATATCATGAGCTAACTTTCAGGGCATAATATATTGCAGTGTTTGCCCAAAGTAGTAACAAATTGAAAATGTTTCGAACTTTAGACTTTCCAACCATATGCTAATTTTGAGGTGTGATCATTACTATCACATTTCAATAATTGGATCCAATCAAAATGAATGTCAATTCTTAATTCAAGATACTAGACTGTTGGTTTATCATATACTAGTACTAGTCCTCTCAGCTCTTGCACTGTTGCTCATCCCCAGTTGCTCCGATAGTTGAAGAGCATAAACTTTTGTGGCTCTAAATATCTATCGGAGATGCCAAATTTTAGAGGGCTTCCAAGACTTGAGAGTTTAGACCTTGAAAAATGTATTGGATTGTTACAACTCCATCCGTTTATTGTACTTCTTTGGAGGCTTAAATTCTTAAATTTGAGAAATTGCACTAATCTAATTATTATCCCAAATAACTTATTTGGCTTAAGTTCTTCTGAAATTTTCAATCTAGTTGGTTGCTCAAAATTTGCAGAATGTTTGAACATTAACCCTTTGAAGAGCTTTATAGAAGTGAAATTACTTAGCATTCAATTTTGTCATCTCTAAGCAAACTTCTTGTATTATATTATTATTTGTATCTCTTTCCCACAAGACAAAAACAGTAATAAGTTGGTTTTTTGTTGCCTTATATGTATGATTTACAGTATTGCATTGTCCTTTTGTCATGACCTTTAGTTAGGTAAAGAATGGTTAGTTGCTTAGATTGTTGGAGCTCTGTCTAAATCTATTGTGTATTGAGGAATAATATGTATGTTTTATCACAGATATTAATTTATCATTGCTTTCTCTTTCTCTTTCTCTTTTACATGTTCTTTTATTTCTCTCTGGTTTTTCTATACAATCTTACCAGCTAAACAGGCCATCTCCCATGGCAATATTTAAACATTTGTCTTTGCCAAACTGCCCCTATTTTATAAATCTATATAGTTCTCTCAAATTTTGATGAGAAGGATCAGGAATAAGGCTCGCCTAGATCATTGGAAAGATTATTTGTGTTTTTGACACAGAATTTAATTTATTTATTTATTTTCGTTATAAGTCATGTAATATAATTTTAAATTTCAGGTAAAAATTATTTATTTATCAAGATATGAAGGACAATAATACTGAACTTTAAGAGTATAGTAAATATATGGAGGCTATATGGCCCATTTCCATGAAGCTGCCCTCCTCATTTCCTGCCCAACCATGATCTCACCCCTTTGGAATTCGTTTGATTTTTTTTTTTTAAAATATTCTCACACCCCGTGGGATTAATTTCATTCAAGGTCTGCGGTTGACCCTCACTACAAAAAAATAGACTTTTAGTAACGACTTTTAGTGACGACTTAAAAAAGTGGTCGCTGAAAAATATTTTTAGCAACGACTTTATTAAGTTGTCGCTAAAAGTTGTCGTTAAAAAACTATTCTTGATACTAAAAATATTTTTAGCGACGACAAAAAAAATAGTCACTAAAACTATTTAGTAACAACAAAAAACTCGCCATTAAAAATTTTTTGCGGCGACATCGACATAGTCGCCACAAAAAATATATTTCAAAATACAACTTTTAGGGACCACTAGTTTTAGTCGTCACAAAAGCATAACATTTAGTGACGACAATCTTTAGTCGTCATTAAAGCATAACATTTAGCGACGACAAACCTTAGTCGTCACTAAAGCATAACATTTAGCAACGACATAACTGGTCGTTACTAAAAGTCCAAATGCCAAATTTTTGTCTATTAAAAATGTTATTGACAAAACTTTTAGCGACCACTAGCTTTAGTCGTCACTAAAACATAACTTTTAGCGACGACCAACTTTAATCGTCACTAAAATATAACTTATAGCGACCACTAACTTTAGTCGTCACTAAAACATAACTTTTCGGGGTGACAAATTTTAGTTGTCACTAAAGCATAACATTTAGCGACGATGTAACTGGTCGTCACTAAAAGTCCAAACGCCAAATTTTTACTCATTAAAAATATTATTAAAAAAACTTTTAGCGACCACCAGCTTTAGTCGTTACTAAAACATAACTTTTAGCGACCACTAGCTTTAGTCGTCATTAAAACATAACTTTTAGCGGCGACAAATTTTAGTTGTCACGAAAGCATATCATTTAGCGACGACATAACTGGTTGTTACTAAAAGTTTAACTGCCAAATTTTTATTCATTAAAAATATTATTGAAAAAACTTTTAGTAACTACAAGTTTTAGTCGTCACTAAAACACAACTTTTAGTGACCACTAGCTGTAGTCGTCACTAAAAAGTCTGGTGTCAAATTTTTGTTCAAAAATTAAAAATTTATGCGCCAAAATATTTAGCGGCGACTGGTTTTAGTTGTCACTAAAAGATATTTTATAGCAGCAACCTTTTTTTAGTCGCCACTAAAAGTTCTGGTGCCAAATTTTGGTCAAATGAAAATATTTTTGCGCCAAATCTTTTAGCGATGACTGATTGTATTCGTCACTAAAAGTTAGCTTTTAGCGGCGACTATTTAAAATAGTCGCTGCTAAAAGTTTTGACGCAAAATTTTTTACTTATAAAAAATTTTTGTATGAAATATTTTTGTAACTTATTTTTAAATAAAAATATTTGAAATTAAAAATTTTTAAATTAAAAAAATAAATTATACGTATCAATTAATATATGCAAATATACAGGACAAAAAATAAATTAGAATATTTTTAAAGTTAATAATTAATATATGCAAATATATAAGACTAATCAATAATTAAAAAATAAAACTAGAATTTTTATTAAGTTTAAAAAAAAACCTAGTAGATTTAATTTAATAAATTTAAGAAGTTAAAATTTCAATTTTTGAAATTCATGAAATTAATATGTCTAAAATTTCATATGTTGAAGAATCCATATATTTAAATTTTTAATTTCCATTTCTATGATTCATTTTATTAATGAGTCCTTTTCAACTTTTGAAACAACGTAAACAATAAAAAAGTAGAAAGAAAGAAAAAAATGAAAGAGAAAAAAAAGGAATAGATAAAAGATTGAACTCCGCCTTAATCTCTTATCATTGCAACATTAATTTTAGTTGGGTAACCCTTTTAAATTCCTATTCTATCTTCTTCTTCATCCATTAATGTTTTCTTTTTCTTTATGTTTCATGGCTTTAAATTTGATACTTTATAATTTTAGCAAAAATATAATGATTTCTATGGATTTTTTGGTGACGGGGCAGCCATGGATGTGAATTTAGAACTTCACTCTTGATACTTTAAACTGGGAGAGACTTTAAATGATTTTTTTTATAAAGATGAGCCCCAATGTAATGTAATGAGTCCTAATGTAATGAGCCATAGTGTAATGATTTAGTATGCATTTCTTATTGAGACAGCAACATATACAAATTCTAGAGAGATAAGTTGGAGGATAACTTATATTTAGGATTAAGAATTTCAAATGTTTTAATTAGAACAAAAATATAATGGATAAATCATAGAGAAAAAAGATACATTAGGCTATTAAAGAATAAAAATTTTAAATTCTCAATTAAATTTTGAGTTTAGTTATATATTTCTTAATTTTTACCCTCTTTATTGTTAATCAAGTACTTAAATTCAGAACTTAAATAAAATAAAACTTAAGTGAATTATAAAAAGCATTATATGACATGGACTCCTGCTATATAGTGAAATAGCATATGAACGCGTTACCTATTTATCAACAATCGGATGTTCATGTCATTTGATTTTCTCTACCTTGTAATGCTAAATCTGGCTATGGCTCATTGGCTTGATGCACAGAAGTTGGAATAAGATGAACATCCAATTGGTAACACACATACACATAGCTTAGTTTTCAAACTGGTTATTTTCAACAAAAAATATTGTTTTGATTTAGAAAAAAATGTTTTAAAAATTAAATTGAGAGAATTTGTTTCTAAATAATTAAATTAACAGAAGAATGATCTTTCAAAAATTAAGTTAAAAAACTTATTTTAAAAGCTCAAATTAAAAAAAAAATCTCTCAATAATTACGTATAAATTTACTCAAATAAACAACTGAAAAGGGTACCTTTATAAAAGTTGGTCTTCTTTTCTTGCCAAAAAGTAAGTCTTTTATTTTATTTTAAGAAGACCAAAAAGTAAGTCTCGTCCAAAGTCTAAAAGATGGTCAGCGAAATGAAAGCGTAGGACCATGCCTGTTTATTGGACATCATCGTGCGAGATTCGTCATCCTGCACATCATCTGAGATCTTAAATTTCAACTAGGGTTGAATATGGTTTCTATATTTTTATTTTTAAATTTTGTAATTAAAATATAATAAATATATAATTTTTTAATAATAAAATAATAAATATATAATTTAATTAAAGAATCATATAATTATCAATAAAAATTAAATAATTATTATATTATTATTAAAAAATTTTATACTTATCATATTTTAATTAAAAAATTAATAGTTAAAATATAAAAAATTACATATATTATTAAAAAAATTATATATTTGTTATATTATTATTAAAAAATTATATATTTATTATATTTTAATTAAAATATTTTGATAACAAAAATATTGAGAAAAAAACAGAATATGAATTCTTTACTTTTAAATTATACGTTTAGCTAGATTTTGTATTTATCTAGAAAGGTGGGCCGAATCAAGAGAAATGAGAAAAACACTCACAAAAAGAAAAAAGAAAGACAGTTAAAGAAAAAACATTTTAATGTAATTTTTATATTATTTTTTCAAAATTTTTAATAAAATATAACAAATATATAATTTTTTTAATTAAAATATAACAAATATATAATTTAATTTAGGTAACATATATTTGTATGCAAAAATTATATATTTGTTATGTTATTATTAAAAAATTATATACTTATTATATTTTAATAGAACAATTTAATAACAAATATATAAAAAATAAAATTTAAAATTTGTTTAAGAAAAAGTAACTCTACATGAAATTTGAGGTAAGTCGTGACTTTTATTTTAATTGTAAACGGTAATGGGAAGGCACCTTTTATTCAAAGGTTTATATATATTAATTATGAAAGAAAATTCAAGCATATCAAAGTTAATTTTTATAAGGATAAAAGTAAGAGAAATTAAACTATCTATCTTACTCCTTTTCTTTAATTGTAATGTCCTCTTTAATTTATAAAAATAATAATTAATTTCTTGATTTATTAATTTTATTGGGATTATATTCTTACTTGCTAAATTAAAAGTTAAATTTAATTTTATCTATATAAATTTATTAAAATAAAAATAATTTATGGATTAAAACTACAATCTTGTTCCTCTTTCCCTATTGATTACTCTGATTCTCTCTCACGGGCATGAGAGGTTACAGGACGAATACTGTAGAAGATTGGTCAATCACGCCATTAAAATCAAAATGAGGCTGTGGATTTGGAATGATGATCCATACTTTTTGTTAGGAAATTATTAATACTGTCCCGCAAAAGGAAAATTCAATCATACCCGTAAAAACCCACCACTAGAAATCATTTTCATATTATCAATTAGAAAAATCCAAAGTTGAACTTTATTTTCTTCCATTAATATTTTAAGTGCTTTTATACTTCATAATTTTTTATTATCATAAAGTTTTTAAGTGTATTATGCAGGGGAAAGCAGCTAGTTTAAAAAAAAAAAAAAGAGGGACAAAATTAAAAAAGAAAAGAAAAAACGCGTAACTTGAAACAAGGTGATGTTCTGATCAAAAGAAAACAAGGTGATGACTTAAATAATATAAAACCAATGCATTTTCAGTAATATTTTCTTTCAAAATTATATATATATATATATAAATTTTTACATCTTTTATTTTTATACCTAACATCAAACCCCCAAATTGTTTGACTAGTCTTACCTTCCCATGCGCTTCACGAATAAGAGGGGGGTATTTGTCGAAGGTCATAGGGAATAACCCAGAAATTAGAAGAATCAGTGCATGCTCGAAGAAGGTGCTCAATATCCCTCTGCGGGAAGTATTAATTCCAAATAATAGTGGTAATATAATCTCCCCTGTTTTTGCCATGTATAAATAGATAAGACCCTTTGCAGAATCAACATTATTCGACTTATCCAAATCATAAAGCAAGAGTTTTTTCAGGTCAAAACATCAAATCCCCTCACAATTTCACATAGCCTATTTGTTCGTCCATGTCGATAACTGGAATCCAAGGCCAACTTCTTGAGGTTACTGGTATGGTGATTTACCATTTTCCCTCTCTTTTCTCAATTTCAGTTTTCATAAATAGAAAAACCTCATATCTTGTCTGGGTCTTTGTCGATGCAGTCGTAGGATGCACCAAGTTGAGGGACACAGAATGGATTTCAAGGCAAGATCCCTATGTCTGCCTCGAATATGCTAGCACCAAGTTCCGCACCAAAACTTGCACAGGTATTGACTTGTTTATTAATTAGGTATTTTCATGGAAAATTGAAAAATTAGAGCAAAAATTTCAAAATAACTGAATTAAAGCATTCGTGGAATTGCCTATTTGAATTTTTATAGCCAACCCAATTTTCCTTGAAAGCTGAGATGAGATCTTTTGAACATTTACTTCTGCAGACGGTGGAAAAAATCCCACGTTTCAAGAGAAGTTCGTCTTTTCTTTAATTGAAGGGCTTAGGGAAATTAATGTGGTGGTTTGGAACAGTAATACACTAACCTTTGATGACTTTATCAGCAGTGGAAAGTAATTTCAGATTCTGAAGCTTCAATCTTATTCTTCCCTTATTAGCTTCTAAGTATAAAATACCCTTTTGGCTCACATTTTAGATTCGGTTTGAATTTGGTGTATTCAGGGTTCCATTGCAAAAGGTTCTTTCGGAAGGTTTTGATGACTCTGCTTGGCCTCTGCAAACGAAAACTGGCAGGTAAACACAATGGAAAATGTCTCTGGGTTGTTGATTTTGCTCTTTCGCATCAACTTATGACATACGTTTAAACTGTTCTATCCTATTAGTAATGCTCACATCTATCAACTGTTTAGCGTTAAAGTTGCAAAAATGTTTTGTGTAAGTTACAATTTTCACCTCGTACAATGAATATTAAAAAGGCCTGAGTATTGCATCAGATACCTGCAATGGCTTCTTATATAGGATTCAGTAGTGCTTGTCCTTGAAGTAAGCCGGTTTTGCAAAAGCCATTCAGTTTTTGAAGTTACAAGAATTGATTAAACAGTTTAAGACGGGTATCATAAGGATTTTATTTAGGTAGACTTATCCTATCACATCATTTTTAGACTATAAATGAGTGGAAATCAAAGATAAAAAATAACTTACATGTCAGAGCTCCCTGAAGCATGTGTGGCAAACTATAATTGGTGTGCCTGCACAAAAATGCCTCGGCATCTTAGTCGCTTCTAATCTGTACCATACCACTGGTCAACCACTGAGCCACATGAACTAACAAGCATTTAATTTGGAAAAAAAGAAAAAAAGGATTCACAATGGATAAGCTGCATCCTGCGATTCATGATTCATATAATTCTGTCTTTTGAGCTTTCTAGAGTAATAGAAATTCATTCCCCCTGTGTGTTTTATTGAAGTTGGATAACACCCAGTTAACTCGTCTGAAGCTGCAGCTTGCAGATGTCTGAAAAAAAAAAAAGTAGACTCAGACCAATTCAATCTGACAAATTGATATTCTTCTTCTAAGCAGGAAAAATAAGCTGAATGGTTATCAAAGTTCTTTCTTCTTTTTTCCTGAAATTTTAATGTAATAACAAATTTACCTAATATAAATTGCAGTGAAACATTTGCAGATAATTTTGCTTGCAGTTCAAGGATAAATATTTAAATCAAGTTAAAAAGTGGATTTTAAACACAGAAAATAAAAGTGCCCCCTAAGCATAAAATTAGTATGTTTAGCTTTTATCAACTTTCATAGATGAGTGAAGTCTTGAAATTTTGGAAAAAAAAATAGTTATAGTTTGACCTGAAATTAGTTGCTGTCAATTTCCTAAATTTTCTTGTGAACAAAAGGCTCTGGGTAAAGCCTTTGGTAGTTGGTATTCTTGGACCTTAATTATGTGTTGAGTTTTACTTGACATTAAATTTCTTTAATTTTTAAAAGAATAAGTTTGAAATCTGGTTAGTGACTGTCCAGCAAATTCTTTTGGACACTAACTCACTGTGTATGTGGAAATTAGCACAAGGGGGTTAAGTTCAAACAATGCAGAATACAAAATCCACTTGATGCCAGGTTTGTCTCTTTTGGGGAATGAATTCCTTTGTAAATGATTTATAATTTTTACTTGAAATTAGCTCTAATTCTTTTCCCTTTATTATTTTTTATTTTTAAATTTTTCCCTATAGCTGATGCAGGGCTTCTTGAAGTGAGACGTTTCCTGAAGGAATTGTTGTTAAACATCTAACTGGAAATGCAGTCATTATGAAATGTATCAAACTAGAGGCAAATAGATTTCAATTTTTCTGGAGAACTTAAAATCCTGCTAATCTTATTGGTTGATGATCTGTACTTTTTGAATTTTCTTTCCTTTCCTTTATTGGTGCTCAGAACACGTCGTTTATTCTTCGTCCTCTGGTCGCTGCAGCTGTCTCTCCCTTGGTTGTTGTTAGCTAAAATTTGCATTTTTGTTAAATATAAAAAACGTTCTTTCTCTGCCTATTTTGATTAATTTGTTTTTACTCGGTAATTAATTTCTGTAGTGCCTTGTTCTAATCTCATGGGCCAAATTATACTTTTGATTTTTGGATTTTATCTTAGATTTTACTTTTATTTTTTGATTTTATTTTATTTTTATGTGATGTTTAAACTTTATTTCAAGTTTTATTTGTGTTCTAATTTTATTTTATTCTAATACGTTCTCTTCACTTTTTTTAAAATTTTCTTTTATTTTTTAATTTTAATTTATTTTAATATAATGTTTTCTGATCTTAAGTTTTATTATTGTTTTTTAATTTTATTTTATTCCAATTTATTTCCTTAATTCAAACAAATCACTTAGTCGATTCCATCTTTCTAATCACTTAGTCGATTCCATCTTTCTAATCACTCAATTGTTAGAATTAAATCATTAAGGAATTACATTAGGCTTTTTGTTATGTATTTTAATTTGACAAAAAGTGAAGAAAATATTTGAGTAGTTTTTGCTAGTTAAAGAATTAAATTGGGATAACATAAAATTAAAGCATAAATATTTGAGTAGTTTTTGCTAGTTTTATTTTCATGTTAGTTGCATCAGTAGAACTTGGAACAAGCTTGTTCTTAGGTTCAATTTTCTTGCAGTGGACAAGAAGTGGGGCCAATATTGCTGCAACTTCCACGTATTGTTCGGGCGAGTAGCTTAACTGAGAATAAAATGCTTGGTCATAGATCAGATGACATTGGCTCCAAAAATCAAACAACTGAGATCAGTTCTGGAGCTTCTGGGAATTCTGTCTGGGGAGATTCTTATTTAATGAACAAGGTATCTATAAGATTTGGATCTCTCTCTGCTTTCATTCGCTCTTTTTTTATAACTGGCAACTGCCACTTGCAGTTCACACTTGTACTTACAACCTATCTCTTGAATGTTCATGATGGTACTTTAGTAGGTGGATTATTATTTGGACTTTGATTAGGTGTTGTTACAAATATGCTTGTTTGTGGTTCATCTAAAGAAGAAGGCATATCCCTATGTTTGACATGTGTACGCCACTCAAAGAATTTATTTTACGCAGCTAATGCAAAATAAGAAAATAAAAAACACTTGACACTGATTGACTATCTGAAAGAGTTCTTTTGACTATCTTTTATCGCCTCTACCGAATGTGGGTGCTTTAAAATATTTAGTTGGTACACTCTTGGATAGCATTTCAGTTAAAAGCATCTGCCTACTAGGAACATTATCAAATGTACTTGAAAAATCGTGTAAATATGTTTACATGGGTGCTTTAATATCCTTTAATGCAGCAAGCCCAAATAAATCATTAATGAGTCCACTTTTCATTTATTTTTTGGGGGAATATCCGCTAATCTTATTGTCTTCTTTTCCTCTTTTTCCTTAAAAAGCATGAGGAGCCGATAATTTTTTCTTCCAGACAGACAAAGAAAGCAAAAAGAAAGATCTCCGACAGTAATGGTGGGGCTACTTCTGCTGGTCCTTCTCGTCAAAGAAGAAGGCTTGTGAAAAACAATTTTCAACAAGTGTCAGCTCCTTTACTTGATTTGAACTCTGAGGACTACCTTAGCAGAATGCATACATTACATACTGATGCTGCAACTTCTTCTAGCCTTTTTCTGGTGGTGTCTCTACAGATAATATTTCAGAAAATAGAGAAGGATCAAATGTCGGGTCATATAAGAGTTTTAATGATTGACATTAATTTATATATGGCATACATAGTCTTTCAAACGTTATGCTTGACTGAAATTGGAATGTGGTCTCAATTTGTCACGCAGGTAATTGCTTTGATGGAGAAAGTCTTGATATTTACAAAACAAAATGAAATGTCTAGATTAAATACTAGTGCCCCTTCCTTGAATTACGAAGATTCAAGCAATTGCCAATACTAACTTCTTACTCTTTTCCTTTTGTTTAGTAATATTGTAATGCTATTTTAAATATTGAATAGTGGAGTGCATAAGTGAGTTTGAAAAATTATTCATACGACAAGTTTTTGTATTTATACTTGTTTGATGGACCTCTGTAATAATGTATATATCAAATTTATTAGCAAAGTTTGATTTGCTCTTTTTTGGCTTATATATTTTAAAATGTTAGATTTTGTAAAATGATATATGTTATTAGAGATTTGGAAGATTTATTTTTCACCATTTATAATATTATAAAATCTATTTTAGTAAACAGGATTGAAAAAAATAATTAAAAAAATATATTAAAAAATTAAAAAAAAAAACCTCTTTAGCAGCAACTAAAGTCGTCGCTAATAGTATACTAATATTATTGATAATAGTTGATGCTAAACACATATTTAGTGGCGACATAAAAGATTGATGTTAAAAAAAAAACTTTAGCGGCAAAAGAATAATTCGTTGCAAAAATAGGCATTTAGCGTCACCAAAATATTTTGCTACTAAAAGCATATATTTAGCGACGACAATACTCGCCACTAATTCCTTTAAATACCCACTAAAAGGAATTTTGGCGACTACTAATGTCGCTGCTAAAACAACATTTAGCGTCAACGTACATGTCGTCGTAAAAAGTCTTTTTAGCAACGACAATTTTTTAGCCATTAAATCTCTTTAGCTACGGCTGTAATTGCGACGACTTAGCGACGATTACATTGTCGTTGCTAAATAGTTTTTGCAACAACTTCTGATGTTTTAGCGATGACTTTTGTCGCCACAAATTTCATATTTTTTTGTAGTGCCTTATCATAATTGTTGAGTTCAAAGCATACCTGAGCCACTGTTTTATAAGTTCTTTAGAATCGGCTTTATAGAGCATAATTTTATCTCGTCAAAACTTCTCCCGGTTGATGTCCTATCAGAAAAGAAAACCATGCACGGTTATGAATTATGTACTCATTTAGCACGTAAAAAGTTAAGTATAAAAATAAAATAAAAGATAATTTTATAAATAAAAAATATTTATAATATCTTTATTTTAATAATTAAATAATTATAATTAAAAATTATTAAATAATAATTATAAAATTAAAATTAAAATTTTATCCAACTTTTCCTTTCTATTTCTTCCCTCCTCCCTCGGCCCACTTCCTCTGCTACCAAACGAGCCCTATACATACGATTTATATGATTACAATGTCCCACTACTATGACCTAAGCCATTGGTACATGGGGAAGAAGATTGAGAAAAAGAAAAAAGATAGATAAGTAAAATAAAAAATAACATTTATTTTTTATTTTAAAAAATAATAAAAATAAACAAATATTATTAAGTAATGATAATAAAAGTATAATAAATATTTTTTATTCCTTTTGTTTTTGGGAAAAAACTCTCATTCCCATCAAATTTTTCTTCTTACTACCTTATAATGAAAGGTTAGTGATTGAATAGTTAAAATGAAAATATTCTCTGAAAAATTGAAATAAAATGTTAAAATTTTGAGAATCTAAATTGAAACAAAATATATTATTTGAGGGTCAAAACTTTAATTGTCCTTTTTTAAAAATATCTTTTTCATGTATGAAACATTTTATTCCAATTGATTGCAGCCAATCCAATTAATTATTTGACTTTCCTCTGCAATTAAAAAAATACGTTATAATTAAATTCATTTTAACCAAAATAACTTAAAAGAATGAGATTTGAGTTTTTCTTATTAAAAATAGAAAATTCCTGAAACGGTGGCTAATTTCAGTGACAATAAATATAAAGTAAAAAAAGCCCGATCGATTTCAACGTTTCAGTTGAATTTACTCATGAAAAGCACACTTTTCAAATAATATCAATTTTCATTTTTATCAAAGATAAGTAAATGCATAAAAGTCTAAATATATCAGTTTACACGCAAAGTAAGTTCCCAATAATTAAATAATGCATAAATTATATGAATATTCTTTAATTTTTATTAAAATTGTATAAACATCTTTAGTTTATTTTTAAAATATACACTTTAATCTAATTTTAAGTTATTTGACTAAAATACTCTTTATTAACCTAAATATATAAATATGTATTATATTCATATATGCATAAATAAATAAATAACATATATATATATATTTTTTAAATATGCACAAATGAAAATAAAAGAGTAGATTTTTTTCATTAAATTTAACCAAAAATATATATGTATTTAGATCAATAAGGATATTTTAATAAAAAAAGTTAAAATTATACTAATGTGTAATACAATTTTTTGTTTTAGAAAAAATTTATATTTTTCTAAAAGATAAAAAATTATATAATTTCAGCAAAAGTGAAAGAAGATCCGCGTAATTTAGCCGCTTCATGTATACACAATATACTTCAATTGTGTTATGTCTCTACCAAATAAAAAATTGTGCTAATTAGGATTAAATTAAGAAAAGAGAAGGTGCCAAGAAAGATACTAAATGTATTAATATTGTGTGCGCATGTTTCGTCCATGATCTCTTTCTTTTAGTGTCAATAATGAAAGTCGTGGTGCCGGGTTTCGTAAGGAACTTGAGTAAGTGCAGGAGCACACGGCCTGAGTCGCAGGGTTATATTTTACTGCCCCTGGGTTTTGGCGCCATTTTAATCCAGCCCTTTCAATATTTGTAGCCTACACGATCCATTTCCACCAACCTACTCTTTTCATTTATAGTTTTTGATTTGGCAAAATGCCTTTTAAGTAGAGAGAGATGAGAAAAAAAAAATAGGTAACAAGAGAAAAAGTAAACTTCATATACATTCTTATTCCTCATATCATTTTCTCTTTATTTAAAAAACATTTTAGCATTTACTTACTGAGAGAATACACAATCTTCTTTTCTTGCCAAATGATGACCCCTTCCATCACTTCATTTAAATTATCTCAATTTATAGAGAAAAAATGAAATATTTTGAACAAATTCTAACTGTTCAACATTTCACTACGTAATAGATTTAATTGTCTCAGATTTGATTATTCAAGATCTGATCATTTGAAAGTTAAAATTTGTTCAAAATGACGCTTGTTTTTCTTTTTCTTTTCAGAAAATGAGACAATCCAAACTTCCACTACTTCCTTGGAATCACTTTTACCCCTTTTTTTTTTTTTTTTCATATGGCCCCTTCCCAATTTCCACAAACCTGCCCCTTTCATGGTACCTTTTAATAAGGTGGAATCTTCGACACTATAAAACTCTTCAATCGAAAGAATATTCAATGATGAAAGAATATTTAATGATGTCCCACAATAAACAGGCCTGATGGCCCATTTCCATTTCCACTTCCACGAGGCTGTCCCCAAAACCATTCACGGGTATAAATTAGTTTTAATGACCAGAATTTTATACCTAATTCAAAAAAAAAAAATCTATTCCCATTTCTTTATTTTCGGCACTTATGCTACTGAATATTCAATATTCAATATTATTGTTATTGTTATTATTTTCATTTTGTTAAATAAATTAATTTATAGTAAATTATACTTTTAAGAGAGGTTTAAATTATGTAATTCTTCTTTTTTATTTTGAAAATGTATATTTCCTTCTCTAAAATAAAAAATAAATTATTTTAACTTCTCTTATAATAAAATATGAGTTACAGTTATATCTATTTTATTCAAAATACTTCGATATCTATTATTTATAATAAGTATTAATATATATATATATAATATGTTTTACTAATATAAAAATATTTAGTATTTTAAATTTAGAATAAAAATTAAATTTATGATTTTTAATACACAATAAATAACATTAAAATGAAATTTTAAAATATATATCTTTTAATAAGTTATATTTTTAATAAAAAAAAAGTAAATTTGTTATTTTAAAAATTCCTTAGCCACTCCTTCCATGCATTTTCATATGTGGAAGTTCGTGAGATTTTTAAAACTATTTGCTTCCTTTGCATAATGCAAGCACGCAAGTCAACGTGGGACAAATGATGGGGTCACAAATCATTGAAGAAAAGAAAATGCTCTTCAACAGTTATGAATTCCCCATTATATGATGGTTAGATAATTTTCATCATCAAATCAACTTAAAAGGAAAAAAAAGCCTTCAACCATCTTTAGCGGTCAACACATATATTCGCCATTAATGTTGGTGTAAGCAGTGGGGCCAATTCAAAAATTGCAAATAAAAAGCAAAATATTTGAATCCTAAAACTATATATGATAGGTTCCAATATTACAAGCATTATTTGTAATCAAAATATAAAAGAATTTCAATCCCGTATATGATAATTAGAGCAATAAATTATATAGGAGAAATGAGTAGGAAATACCTAATTGCATCTTTGCAGTAGAATAAGGTTGATTACACAAAGTAATGTAATCGATCTAATTAGGTCTTCTTCGCTCTATTATCCTAAGTTTGATGTGACTTTCAATGGAAGAGTTCATAGGCTAGAATTTGTGACACCCTAATAATTTTAAACTTTTTAATTAGGTCATTTATGGTGAAAAATGAAGTATAAAAATAAAAAATAATACTTATTAATATATTACTTTATGTTATTAAAGAAGGACTACATAATTTTTAAAATAATTATAGAGCATATAAATTTTTCTAGAGACTTTTTTTAAAAATATCTTAAGAATTTAATTAAAGCACATCAAATTTTTTAGCGTAAGAAAACAATTTTAACTAGGGCAAAAGTGCAATTTTAGCTAAAGAATATAATAATATTCCACTCATTTTCTTTCCTCCTTTTCTATCTTCTCACGTGTGTGCTTCTCTTCCAATTTTATCTTTTTATTTTTCTTGTAAGCTTATTCAATTTTTCTCTTCACGGTTCAAGTTTTTTCCTTCTTCTTCCAAGTGCAACGTTGCTTCATGAGCCATCGTTCCCTTTCCTTCTCCCTCATTGATCCTCTTTTTCTAGCAAGTTGCAATGCCATTCTTCTCCCACGCAATTGTAGCATCTCCACTCATCTTCCTCTTCTTTTTCTGCTGTTCAGCTGTGGGTTTTGTAGATTTTGTGAGGGTTAGTTTTTCTCTTCCCTCCTCCATCTTCTTCCATTAATTTTCATCTTTTTCCATACTTTAATGAAGATTAAATATTATGTAGCTTTTCTTTTCTAATCTTGGCTGTGGGTGAGCATCCAATTTTAGGTTTTTTTTATTGTGAACCTTCAAGTAATAAATTAACACTTCCCACTTCATCCTCCAAGCTCCAAGAAATAAGTTTTAAACATAAATTAAATTATGAAAACTTAGATTGAAAAATCTAAACTTGAAATTTGCATTTGAGATAGTAAAATATGCAAAAATTTAAGGGTTTATATTTTTGAGAGTATATTGGGTCACATAAATAATTGTGGATGTTAGTTAAGTAGCTAAAATATTTATTTCATATTAAACATAATTTTAAGCAATACTGAAGTTGGAGTTTAACCTTGAGAAATAAGAAATAGAAATCTCTGTTATCGATTCTAATTAATGAGTATATAAATAGCAAAGTACCACTTTCATTTTATTCCATATTATGTTTTTGTAACCCAAATTTCATTTTATAATTTATACGTCCAGTGTTTTGGGGGAAACAAATCTGTGTTTTCAAACTTTGAATAAGATGTTGTGATGCAAGCACATGTGTGTATACATATTCATATGATGAAATAATAAATAAATTAACAAGCACATAGATAATTGATATGTGGCAATGTTATGTATTTATAGAATGCAAAACAAGGAATTAGGAAGGTAAAAATATGTATGTAAATATCTATATATTTGTAAGTGAAGTATTTTACAATTATTTTGCTATTTCATGTTTTATGGTAACTCTATTAAGTGGTAATTTTTTTCAATTGTTTTGTTGATTGATTGTCTTACTATTAGTTACCTAAAATGTTATTTTTACTATATTTTATTATCTACTTTCATTTTAAATAAAATAATGAATGAGAATTTAGTTAAGACCTTATAGCCATTAGTAAAGATAACGACAGATGCACCTAAAATGAACTGTAGTATTGTAATAGCATTGAGATGTGATATATCCAATGCAGAGGCTTGGAATACTTGATATGTATTATGAAAGTATTGAGATGTGATATATCCAGCTCAATTAAAAAAAAATGTTGTGGTTTGATTGTATGAAGGCACTTGTGGTTTGGTTCTTTCTTACTATGCCTCTTTTCATGATACGTTCTTAATATTTACAAATTTGGTTTTTATCTGAATATTTTTTATTTATTAAATAATTGCTTCTCATTTCAACCATAAAATATAATAGTATTTAAATTATTTGTTAACTATTTAATTTCTAAAAACTCAAATATACACTTATTTCTCTTCTGTATATTTTGTTTTTATGTGTTTACTAAATCAGTGGTAGATTTATTCCTTTCTTATATTATTTTTTTGATCCAGACTAACAAGTAGGAGAGTAAAGTGATTTGGGAGCTAACATAGAGAGTATGTACTTAGTCTTGTATTGTTGGTGTTAGATTCTATGATATTGTGGCATATAAGTGTGGGAGTACTTTGGGGATGATAGGTGCCATGTCTTTTGTGAGATTATTATGGCTATTTTGAACTTGTGCACATATATAGTTTGTAGTTTTTTGATAAAGTATTATGTTAAATGTAATTTGATATTATTGGTATTGGTATTGGTATTGGATTGAACAATTGTGCAAGTTGAGATGTCCAACTTTTATGGGAGGTATTGCCAAATTTCTGACAACCCCCAAGTAAAATATTTGAATGAATGCATATTTTTAAAACATGTGAATGTGTGTACTGGTTTGAATCTGTGGCATTTTAGATTAGTTTGGATCTTTGAAGCTTGTTAACATAAGTTAATCATTAAATTGGTTCAACTTATGCATTGACCATGGGCTTAGAAATTATGTCATAATGGAATTAGAGAAGGGATATAATCTTACCTTAAGTAATCTTATTAGATTTTCCTATTATAAGTTTCAATAAAATCTAGTAGCATGTATTTTTAATTGCTTTTCAGACTTAAATTATAAATGTGTGTCAAATCCCAAATATCATATGATTACTTAATCAATTAGGTTTACAATATATCTCAATAAATCATTAACTAATAAATATTTTAAAAAAATAAAACAACACAACTAATATGATCCCACATATAAAAATTTCCAAGAGCGTGCGCATCTATTCCCCTTTTATTATCATTTACTATTTTAACTCTTCTTTATCTATTACTCTCCCTCCCTCTCTCTCAACTTTTTTCTTTATCTCCTTCCAAGGCCTTCTTGTTTCTATCAATATTTCTATTTATTTGTGACAAATGAAGAAGCTTCCTTCTCTCTCTCTACTCCGAAATGTGCGTTTAAAGGAAATGAGTAAGTAGCTACTTGTGTAATTCTCTCCCTCTCTCTCTTCTTCACAGTCGGTCTTTGATTGCACACAAAGTTCTCTAAAAATCTTAGGGATAATGGTTGGAATGGAAGATATTGGTTTGAATCTGAGCTTGAGCTTCTAAATCCTATGCAGCTGAATCCGTTGCCGTTGGAGGTTGATTGCCAAGTAGAGGTGGGGCTTTCATCTCCAAACAGTACGAGACATAGCAGGAGGGAGGCCAACAGTAGCAAAGAGCGCGACATGGACGGAGGTTTTTCTGGAAGAATTAGTGATGAAGAAGCCAACAAAACGTCTAGGAAGTAGGAAGAACCTTACTCTGTACAAAGAACCGGGTGACCCATATGTCCCGCCTGTTTTTGCCACTTTAATCGATTTTTAATTTGTTTTATTATTTTTTATTGATTTTTTAGATGGTTGGTTTTGGAAGTTAAATGGAATGAACTAATAACTGGTTTATCAATTTTTTGATTTGACCGACGGATCCGGTCTGATTTTTAATACAATGAGAAGTAGAAAAGTCATGATATATACTTGAATAAATTGGTTGAAAAAGATGAAGAGAAGGATAAAGCGATATGAAATTACAGAATCGATACTTTAGAAATTTAAATAATTAGGATTTTTAAATTTAGACATCGATGAGAAGAGAATTATTGCAGTGGGATTGGTAGATTAGGAATATACTATATGATTTGTTTCTTCTCCTACTCATGATGACTATTTGTTGTTAATATTTTAACTCTAATTTCGATTTATTGTTTTTATTTATATTTATTGATGATCTTATATTAGTTTAATTAATAATATTTTTCTCTAGTTGCAACAAAAATAATCATAAAAATAAAAAACGAAAAAAAACGATGAAGAAAAAAAAATAGGGATAAAAAGGATAAAGAAAGACATAGAAAGAAATATGAAGAGTAATGTTGGTCAATTTCTCTTAGTTTGTAATTAACTATGTTTTAATTATTTCTGTTTTTATGAGTTCATTATTATTATTTTCACTTATATTTTATTTAATTTTATTTCATTTAGTATTTTTAAGCTTTTATTTATGTCTTTATACATTTTTATATAATATAGTTTTGAAAATATTACTACTATTTAATAAATAAAAATTAATGTTATATATAATTCATAAAAGATTTTAACACTATTCCTTACATACGAATTTTGTAATTTAGCCACTAGTCGACAGCTCGCACAAAGTTGTCGGTAGTACGTGTAACATTGTAATTTTCTAGGCTACGCAACGTCGTATGTTAGTATGACTAAATAGACCAAACAAATAAAAAAAAGATCGGTAGTTTATAATATTGATGTCGTACTGAATACGGTGCAAGAATGGATCTTCTTTATATTGTGTTTGACATTAGCAACAAATTAAGATCTCTCCAAGCCACTGTGGTTCCAGTTTTCCAGTGGATTTCCAGAGCATTCTACCATCATCATCATCATCTGAGCGGACGTGGAAATCTGATGTGTTTCTGAGTTTCAGTTTTGAGGACACTTCCTCATTTGTTCAATACCTTGGGTATGCTCTAGAAAAAAAAGGTTTAACTATGTGCAGCTGCTGGATTGACCCGTTCAAAACAATTGACGAATCCCAGATTTATATTGTTGTCTTCTCAAAAAACTATGCTGCCTCAATATCTTGCTTCCAGGAACTGGCAACGATCGCGGAGTGCATTAATGTACCAGGACACAGTTTTCTGCCAATTTTCTTCGAGGTTGATCCGTCTACAGTGCGAAATAACTTCTTTCTTAAACATATAGAAGAGTTCGGTCGACTATTGACCCAACGCCAAGACTTGGTCGTACGACATGAGTAAGTAATATTCTCTTAGTTCATATGTTGTTGGATATGAAATCCTAGTTATTGTTCCTGATCATCTTTCTCTTCTCATGCTTGCCCAACAAATTGATCAAATCCTTCGGAATATTTGTTTGGATCGCAAAATAATAGACAAAAGGAACAAAAGATTTTTTAAAATCTTACTCTTATATTTTTAAATTTCTTCAATTTGGAGGATTTTAAGGGAAAAAATTTCCCAAATAAAGAGAAAAGAAATTATAATTTAATCATCATTTACTTTTGTTTTTATCCTTGTCTTTCCTTCTAATCCTAACTTTGAAATACATATACCCTGAAGTTTTAAACACAAATTGTAAATTAACAAGGGACTCTTTGGTATAGAAATTTAACTTTCCCTGAAATTAAACTTTGATTGTGGTAACTAATTAAAATTATCATGTTTGATATAAGTTTTTTCTAATCTAATTTTTCCAAGGATTTATATTTTTTCTTGGTATATAAGTCTCCACGAGATTTAGCCAAGTGATTCATAAAAATAACCTCATTCCATTTTCCTAGTATTCTTCTTCATCAGTTGACAAGCATACCCTCGTTTTCCCATATTCAGGGCTTCCTTTCTTTCATTGTTCTCAATTTTTAATTTTCAACTTCTGTCAATTCCATTTTAAGTACCATTATTGATTCTTGGCGCCCACAATTGGAGTTTACGGTACTTTCCCCTTGTGTTTAATCGGAGGAACATGTATGTAATCAAAGAAGATCTAACTTTTGATATATTCCATGAGTTTGAGTACTGTATATACTTAATTTAAAAAAATCATATACTTATTATGTTATTATTAACAAATTGTATGGCAGTTTAACTGATTTTATGTAGTAAGTTAGAAATCCTCTAACCAAGTGCCACTTAAGTGATAATTAATAACTAGTATACTGTTTCTTTTCTTTAAAAAACAACCCCAAAAAAAAATCACCAGACCTTGAGAATAGAAAGTTTTTTCCTTTTAATAATGTGTATATATTAACAAAATTTAATATACAAAATAACAAAAGTTAATTACGTACCAAAATAAAGATTTATCAATTATCTACGATCAAATACAAAGGTAACTAATTTTATGTGGTAAGTTAGAAATCCTCTAACCAAGCGTCACTTAAGTGATAATTAATTGGTAGTATATGTTTCTCTTTTTTTTTTTAACAAAAAAATCACCAGACCTTGAGAGTAGAAAGCGAGACGGGACAAAGATTGAAACATATATACAAAGACTATTATATCATAAAAATTATCATTTCAGCCAAAACTTTTAAAGTAATCAATTTGAAATATACTTGGTCAACCTTTATATCTTTAGTAGGAGTAAACTATAATTGCTTACACACTTCTATATGTAAAAGTGCAATCCAAATCCTCTTAATTGAAGATTGCCCTCAATTATTTAATTAAGTAATATGACTTATTTAGATTTGATTTAGACTGTTTAAATTTTAAGATTTTTTTAATCTAAAATATTTTGTTTTTAAATTAGTAATTTAAAAATAGTTCGTATTCTAGTTCTGATTTTTTTTAAAACAAAAAATATCAAAAAAAAAAAAAACTTAAATCTAGATTGTCTAAATCAATTTAGATAGTCTAAATCCTTCAATTGAAGACTGCTCAATTGTGGATATCCGAATTCTGTAACAGTGCTGTTATATATTTCTTTCTTGCTTTTTTTTCTTTTTGTTTCTTTTCCTTTTCTTTAGGAGAGATCAGCGACGAGTTATTGGTGAAATTGTTGTGGAGGCAATAAAAATTCTGGGTCACAATGCTTTTACACTACATAATAAGTAAGTAACATTCTTTTAGTTCTTTATATTTTGTTGGATATGAAATCTTATTATTCTGATCAGCTTTCTCTGTTCATGCTTACCCAACAAATCAATCAAATCCTTCTGGATGTAAGTTTGGATGGAGAACGATATAACAAAGGGAACAGTAAAATATATATATATATATATATATGTAAACTTTCGAAACAATTTATAGTAATTACTGTTCATAGGCTGTGTATATTGTAATTTTTTTGGGTTATGTGCTTTTTTCACTATCTTTTCTATTTTTCCCTTTCTTTTATTGATTTTTTGTGCAAATGCACAGGCTCTACCTAGTTTATTAAATCTTTCACTTTATATTTTCAAATTCCTTTAATTTAAAGGATTTTAGGAGATAAAAATTTTCCAATAAAAAAAATATTAGATTAAAATAATATCAAGTTTCAAGCATGGTTTCAAGTTAATTAACTATCCATCTGGCATAATATCAAGTTTCAAGCACCATGTGTTTGTAACCAAAGGTGATATGACTCCATCTTTAGCTGTTTTTCCATGTAATCCACGAGTACTGTCGTCGTTCAACTAATCACCCACCTTCTAGATGACCTTGAGCTGGCCACTATTCCTGTTGCTTGCACCATTAATTTTTTTAGAGCTAATATATTAATATACAACACCCAAAATAATCCTCAAATTTTATTGAATATACAAATTTCGAAAGTTAGTGATAGAGAAAGAGAGCGATCTTGTGGAACATCAGAAGTGGATGCTCACAAGTATTTTATGGAACATAGATAAAAAGAGGGGAGAGAGTGGTGGGTTGAGGTCTAGATAAGACCTAAATGATGCTATCTCTCTCTCTCTCTCTCTCTCTCTCTCTCTCCTCTATTTGTATCTATTTTTCTCCAATTTGTCACTGTAAATCTCTTTTCGAATTTTAAGGAATCTAAATCAGAAACTAACAAACCATGATATTATGATGTCAGAAAGGGGGGTGAGAGGTAAAGAGAAATCCATTTCTAAGAAGATAAGAATATTTTTTATAATACACAAATATATTAACAAAAAATTAATTAAAAAAAAGGAAAGTTAATTATTTAACAAACATTACTAGCTATTGAGAATCTAATAGCTAGGTTTAGATTGCCTAGGTAACTAGCCAGTTCTATGTGGTAAATTAGAAATCTCTTACCGATCAGTGTTAATCAATTTGAAGTATACTTTTCTAGCCTTTTTATCTATATATGGTACAGGTAAATTGAAGTTGCTTACACACTCATGCCTATATATGACAGTACTGCTAAAATATATGATTTTTCCCCCACTTTTTTCTCTTCTTCAGGATAGGGGTTATTAATCAAACTGTTACAAAGGCAATGGATAAATCAGGTCGTATAGCTACAGTTGGGCCGCATCACATGATCTCATCATGTCTCATCATGTACAAAAATTAGTAAAGCTTCTGGGTTTAGGCTCAATTAATGTTGTCCGACTTGTAGGGATTTGTGGCATGGGTGGAATAGGGAAGAGTGGAAGACAGCTCTTGCTGCTGATGTGTTTAACAAGATCTCTCACCTTTTTTATGCTAGTTGTTTCCTCACCAGTGTAAGTGAATATAATTATAGAGAATACTATCTCAAAGAGGCACTTCTTCGTGTAACTCTCCAAGAAGAATATGAACATGTGGTGGACAATATTCATAGTAGCCTAAGACTCCGTAGAATACTTATAGTTCTTGATGATGTTGATAATTTAAGACAATTAGAGGTTTTGGCTGGAAATCGTGACGGGTTTGGAGAAGGAAGTAGAATCATCATAACAACTAGAGATGAGCAAATCCTTAAAATGCATGGAGTGGATGAAATTCACAAGGTTGAGCTATTGAACAAGGATGAAGCTCTTCGACTTTTTTGTAAAACTGCTTTCAAATGTGATTATCCAAGGAAAGGTTATGAGGAGCTGACCATTAAAGCACTTGAATATGCTAGTGGCCTTCCATTAGCAATTAAATCATTAGGTTCATTATTGCTAGACCGAAGTGTCTCAGAATGGCAGAGAGCATTGGCTAAACTGCAGATAATTCCTGACTCTTCAATATTCATGGTGCTTAGAAGAAGTTTTGATGGACTATGCAAGACAGAAAAGGAAATTTTTTTGGATATTGCATGTTGTTTTACAGGGAAGAAGATTAATTATGTAAAGGAAATTCTAGTTAGTCAATATGGATCCTGTTATAGTGAACAAATAATTAGAGTTCTTATTGATAAATCACTTGTAACCATATTAAATCAGAGAATAAAAATGCATTATATGCTACAACAATTGGGAAAAGAAATTGTTCGACGAGAATCCATTGTACTTGGAGAGCGGAGTAGGCTATGGTGTTATGAAGATTTTTGTCATGTTATGGAGAGAAACACTGTAAGTTCTTTAAACTTTTATTTATTTATGAGTAAATTAGTATTTTAGTCTGTTATTTGTTTTGTTCGTTTAGTTCTTGAAAGATAATCATCATCAAATTTGTTCAAACATTTTGAAAAGCACATTAGTTCTTGTTCCATCGATCCTTTTGTGTAGCTTCATGGTAAAAGAGTTGTAAATGAAAACTACATCATAGAATATTAGTAGTTGATTGGGATGGTTAGCAACCCATCTAGATGCCTTCTAACAAAAAATGATGGCCTTTTGGCAAGCATGACCATCATTTATATCCTTAAAATCAATACTCGAAATGCAATCACTTGTGTTGCTAACCATTTATGTCAATTACTAAGGTTCCATTTTAGAGAAAGTTGGTTCACCTAAGCAATTCTATTAACACAATATGATCAAAGTGATAAATTTTATAGAGCCTTTACATTGATTTGATGGTAATTATCTTTCAAAAATTAAATTGATGAAACAAATATAATTTAGAGATCAAAATAATAGTTTATTCTTTATTTAAGTTCTTTATAAGAAAGTTAAAGCCCCTAATATTTTTTAATTTTCAATTCACTTATATAATGCATTTATATTCAGGGAACCATGCATGTCCAAGTCATAGTACTCAATCAGGAATATCCACAAGGGACTCCATTGAGTATTGAAGGTTTATCAAAAATGAGTTACCTTAGACTCCTTATATTTCGTAATGTGAAATTTTCAGGAAGCCTTAATTGTCTTTCTAACAAGTTACGATATCTTTCATGGCATAAATATCCTTTTACTTGTTTGCCATCAAGTTTTCGACCACGTCAACTTGTGGAATTGATCATGCTAGATAGCTACATCACACAACTATGGGGAGACAAAAAGGTATTGATAATGTTCTTTTTCTTATATAAATCAAAACTAAAAATGGTTATTATATACAAAAGCGTGCTTTTTTATTTTTTGAGTGAATCAACATACTAGTCTTCCAAATTTTAAATATCTCATTTCAGTTCTCCAAGGAATGTTCCATATTCAATATTGTTCTCACGTTAAGGTATTGGGAAATAGTTAAAAAGATAGGTCGCATGGCTTAACATTAAGTTGATATAGTCATTAAAAGTCTCACTATCATTGAAACATTTCATGACAAAGCATCATATCACTTGAAATAATCATAGCACTATACTATTATGACACTCTATCATGAAATATTTCAATTACACCTTGACATTTAACAACTACATCAACTTCATATAATATCTCGTGACCCATCTCTTTTAACTATGTGTTAGTGTGCTTAACGCAATGATAATATTCAAGATGGAAAACTTTTAGAGGTTTAAAATGAAAGGTGCAAAGTTTGGAGTACCAAATTGACACAAGATATATCTTTAAAATAACAATACCAATTCACTTTTTTTCTTTGTATATCTTTTTCATGTATCACACATTTCATTTCAATTAGTTGCAGCCAATCAAAATGAATTTTAATTCTTAATTCAAAATCTCTACTGTCGTTGGAAATGTACTGATTATTATTATTTGATATCTTACCCAGATATATTTGCCAATGTTAAGGAGGTTGAACCTCAGTGGCTATAAATATTTGGTAAAGACACCATATTTTGGATTGCTTCCATATCTTGAGAAGTTAGACTTTGAAGGATGTACTTCATTATTGCATGTTGATCCATCTATTGCATTACTTCCAAGGCTCAAGTTTTTAAATTTGATAAACTACACAAGTCTTGTCAGTATTCCAAATAAATTATTTGGCCAAAGCTCTCTTGACTTTCTAAATCTGGCTGGTTGCTCACAATTTGCCGATTGTTTGAGCTTCAATAAATGTTTGAAATAATTATTATGTTTACATCTCTTTACAAGACAAAAATAGAAATTCTGTTTTTTTGTTGCCTTATGTGTTTGATTTACAATATTTGTAATGTCCCACTGTCATGGCCTTTAGCCAAGTAATATTGCTACTTGAATTAGAGCTTTATGTAATTAAGTCTATCTTGTTTTGAGAAATGATATTATCCTTTAGTCACAACATTAATGTAACTCTTTTTTTTTCTTTTATTCTTTCTGTCATATTCTTTCACTTTTATACCTTCCTCTATTTCTCTTTTATACCACTTTACCAACTAAACTTTTTCATCTACTACTATGATACCTAAACATTTGTCTTTGCTATAAAACCTATTTTATAATTCTATATTATCACACACATTATATTGAGTTCTACTCTCTCAGATTTTGACAAGGACTGAGAATAATTCACTAACACAGTATTTTATAGCTATATAGTCAATCATGTATATTTAGGAAGTATGATAAATACATATTAGACATACATTATGGAAATAGTCCCATTGTGTGTGGATCAAGTTTGATGATTATCTCTAGCTCTCTAGCATCTCCAAGCAAAGAAGGATCATTGACGCTTAAGAATGCTTTTCAAAGTATCACTTGCATTACTTTAGAAGAATAGGGGAAGAAAATCCAAACAAAACAAAGCAAGATCAAACATTAAGTGCAACCAAAGGTATTATATAAGTCTATGTAAAAAGCATATACTTAACATATACACCACCACTTACTAAAACTCTAAGCATAGAATATCATAAGTTCTCGAAGGAAAACTTTCTTGTGACTACACATTTTTAATCCCATGAAGTGAAAAGTATTAGCTTGTATGCAACATTTTTTATCCACCCTCTTCTTCAATTATTTGATAGACCAATTTGTGTATTTAAGTCATAGTAGGTAATTTGGTAGCATTGGCAATATAAAACCAACCTTTGAAACTATAACAAAAATGATAAATTCTTAGAATTTTGGTAGAATTAGTTAGAAATATGTTATTTCTAACCAAAAAAGAGTCATAGCTTTCAATTAAATTTTTGTTACTCAGTAATGGTTATCAACTAATTTGCAATAACAAAATAGTTATTCTACAAAATTGCAACTGTAAATTGGTTAGATTCAAAACCCATTTTTTTAGATCAGCTTTTGATTTTTTTTTTTTTTGTTTCCCTTAATTTTGTTTCAGAATTTTTAGGCCATTTGATTCTAGTTGAACCTCAATCTATCACTCTTCTTCTTTAGAACTTGCAGCAACTAAAGTAGCTATAAACACCCTTGCAAAAGAGAGCTCTTTGATTTTTATAAGTAGACTAGGGTAAAGCAAGACTGAATTTTAATTGTACCAAACCTTCAACTTATAATTGGATAGCAAAATTAGTGGAAGTAAGCAGGGGGTGTGTCTATGTAAAAGGAATTTTGAAGATTTTAATGGGAGTAATGAGCTAATAGATAACAAGAGAACTTTGGAGATTTTAGTTGCAGTCTAACCATTCACTTTGGGTACCATCATAAAGATTAAGGATGAAAATAGCCAAGAAGATAAGACTTTGGAGGAAAAGGCTAGTTATGAAGCAGAGACAAAGTAAAGACAAAGGAAAAAAGGTAGATGGTACCTTTCTAAAATGAAGAAGTTGAAGAATATCTTATCTTTAGCACAAATTATCTTTTACAGGTTTTGCCTTGCTTCTTCTAGTTTTAAATCATCCTTGTGATTTTCCATTAGCCAATCCACATTGTATTTGTATGTTGTTAATTTTCAATTGAATACATTAGCTTATATACTTGGGGGTTTAACTTGGAATTCATGCAACCCTTCATTTTCATAGATGAAATGGTTTATATAATTTGATGTTTAATTAATAAATAATCCTTTTTGCATCGATATTTCGCATCCTATATTTGTATTTATAGTAATGTGCAATACTCACAATAATTTTGAAATAGTTTTGGCATCTATTCTCCTTGTTATGAAACTGTTCAGTTGTTTAATGCAAAATATTTACATATAAAAGTATGATATTCTATTTGGAATGGAAAAGTTATTCTTTCAAATATTCCTAGCTTTTGTTTATTGAAACTTGAAACATTTGAAATTTTCCATGAGTGGGGATTAGCCTTTAAATAAATTCTTAGGTGAATATGGGGCACAATAAGCAACAAGAAAGCATTTCTGTATGAAACTTTGATTCAATGATGCTCACAAATCCACACTATAATATGTACATGCCTTATCATAAACTAAAGTTGAGAATGTAATGACAACATTATAATCAAAAGAAGAAAAGCTTCAAGGAAACATCTAAAGGAAGGGGTGGGGATTATTTTCCTTCTTTTTTTTTTTCCTTTCTTTTTCTATACGTTTTATTTACCAATGGTTGCCACTAGATTAGCAAATGGCTATCTAGATTATCCATTGTCAATTCCTTTCTAAGTGATATTGCAACTGTGTCATGAGGAAGGCAAATGCAACATTCCTACAAAATAACCAAAAGTAATTTAATTCTATTTTTATTCTTTCACTAGCTTTATGATGTATAAAGCTCAACATTCCTACAAGAATTTAAGTAAAGAGAAGTTAAGGTTAGAACATTTTCGCTAAGACCAAATCTTGATGAATTAGAATTGCACTTTATAAAGATGAATATTACAACAATGACAAACTGCATATGCAAGAAAAATTCATAGAAAATGCCCTTTAAGAGTGGTAACTTGTTACCTTGCATTATGTCTCACCACATGAATGTTTTAATTGCTATTGGTATGATGACAAAATAATTGAATGGCTCAAATTCATATGGTAAATCAAAAAAAAAAGCCAAAGGCCTTAAAATTGATTATTTAGTGATGTAAAATGTGTTAGACTGAGGTGGATATCCAAAAGCCATAAATGATATCTAATTAAATTAAAATACAAAAAAAATTACCTTAAGCCATTGCCTTTTTAAAGTTTTTCTCTACAAAGATGTCTCTAAGCTTTAAGTTTTCTCTCACTAATAATGTTTTGAGTATTATAAACTTAGTTGGCTTAGATAAATAGAGCTCAGGGTATCCCTATTTATAGTAAAATTGAGAAAGATATTTTCCCATAAAAAATGTCACACGTTAAAAGTAGTGGAGTGGTGCCTTAATGGGGACTTAAAATTTGCTCTATGAAATGCAGGTATGGTGCAAAGGACCATCTTAAGGAATGTTTACATTTGTATATTTATTTGACTTTATTGCCAACAATTGTTGACTTACTTGCTAACTTATTTTTTATGCTTTCCATGCAAACATTCCCATTCTCCAACCTGGTCTATGCACCATATTCATAATGATCCCCAAAACTCATATGCATTAAATATATTCCAAAGAGAAAACTATGTACATAAATCATGGCAATAAGTCCTCTGCAGGTAAGTATTACCTTTTATGTATTATAATACATTTAACTTTCTTAACCGACTATGACTTAATGAATAAGCCTTCTACTTATTCTGCGTCCTCTTCATGTTATTATTCTTAAAACATAGTTGTCTACCCAAAAATGAGAAAATAAGAGCTTCAATATACAATATACAATATATACATTAAAAACTTAAAATGGAACTTAGTTCCATTCTAGTTACATGATTCTTAAATCCTATTAGTAGCATGCCTTTTGTTAAAAGATCATTTATCATCAACTCAATATAAATCTGTTCAATAGTGATTTTATTTTCTTTGACACATTCTTAAACAACTAAATATGTAATGTCGACTTGCTTACTTCAACTTCATTCTTATTGTTCTTAGGCAAAAATACCATATTTAACTTGTGACAATATATTTTTAATGGCCTACAGATAAAGTCCATAATTTTAAGCCTAAAAATAAGGCCCTTTAGCATATACCATATGAAGTCACCTTGAAATAAGATATAAACTCAACCTCCATGATAGAGTAGTAGTCAAAGTTTGATTTGTACTTCTCCAAGATATGGCTTCACCCACAAATATAAAAATATAACTTGATGTTGATTTCCATGAATCAACATATCAAGAAAAATCCAAATCTAAGTAGCCAACTATCTCCAGATTTTTAGTTCATTTATATGTTACCATGTAGTCTTTAGAACCTTTAAGGTACCTCATAACTTTCTATGTTACTCTCTAATAATCTATACTTGAATTACTTTGATATCTGCCTAACATTCTGATTATAATTGCAATGTCAGGTCTTATACAAATTTGAGCATACACAAGGGTTCCAATAGCAAAAACACATGAAATATTATACATTTGTTCCCTCTTTAGATCATTTCACAGGCACTAGTTCAAATTGAACTTGTCAACCTTCATAATAGATGTTATAGTTAATGAACAAATTTTTATTTGAAACTTCTTTAAGACTTTATTGATATAGGTTTTTTTGTGATAGACCCAACATACATTGAGTTTTGTCTTTATGGATCTTAATGTTGATGACATAAGATACCTCACTTATATCTTTTATATCAAAATTATTAAAAGAAACTATTTCAACTTATATAACAACCCCTTATCGTTGATTATAAGTAATATATCATCCACATAAAGAATTAGGAAACAAATGTTACTCCTCTTGACCTTTTGATTTATACATTAATCCATGATATTCTCTACAAATCCAAATGAGGATATCACTTCATGAAATCTTAAGTACTATTGGTAATAGGCTTGTTTCAATCCATGCATGATTTCTTAAACTTTCACATCAAATTCTCATTGGCACTGGAGGAGAATCCTTTAAGTTGTTTCATTTTTACTTTTCCTCTAGTTCTCCATTGAGGAATACTATCTTTATATCCATCTAATATAGATCTAAGTTAAAATGAGCTATAAATGACATTATCACACAAAGGGCATCCTTCTTAGATACAAGTAAAGAACTCTCTATGTAGTTAATTTCTTCTCTTTGAGTGAATCCCTTAGTGATGAGTCTTGTCTTATATCTCTCAATTTGCCTAATAAGTTCATTTTTGTCTTATAGACTTAGTTACATCCAATGGCCTTAGAACTACCAGGCAACTTGATGAGATCTCATATTTTGTTAGACACAATGGAATCTATCTTTTCCTTTATAGCATTGTACCACAATTCAGATTCTTTGCACTTGATGGCTTGTGAAAATGTCTCAAGATCTCTTTTAGCTCCTATATTGTAATTAAATTCTTATAGATACATAATATAGTCATTAAAAATTACTAATCTCCTTACTCTAGTTGCTTTTTTAAAATTTTGAATCAACATTCTCTTAAGTAGCATGCTGCTTAACTATTTCTGATAAATATTCATTAACTTAGTCATAGTTAACAATTTATGGATCCTTAATGATTAGTTATCCAATGCCCGATTGAACTTGAAGGGTATGGATCACTTGATATGGGAACTTGAATACCAAATTGATTATTTTTAGAATCTAAGTTTTGAGTTTGATTACTTTCACTAGTCAAGTCATTTTCAAAGAAATATTGCATTTCTTGATTCCATAATTATAATGGTATGAGATGGATAGTAAAAGCTATATTTGTTAGACCTTTTAGCATATCCAATGAAATAGCTATTGATGGCCTTTGGATTCAACTTTTTTTCTTGTAAATTATAAACTTTTACCTCAGAAGGACATCCTTGAATGTGCATATGTCTTAAACTTAATTTTCAACTTTTAAATAACTCAAATGGTTTTTTCTCAATAGCCTTTATTTGAACTCGGTTAAGAATATATGCAACTATTTTAAAAGTTTCAATCCACAAGGACTTAAGAGGTTCGAAGTTGTTTTATATGCTCCTTACCATGTCTAATGATGTTTGGTTTCTTTTTTCAACTACACCATTCTGGTCTAAAGACCTAGGTATGGTGTATTGAGCAATAATCCCATATTCTTGAAGAAACTTAACAAATGGACACAGTACCTATCCATCTTCAATATATCTCTCATAATATTTATCACCTCTATCTGATTTCACTATCTTAATTTGTTTACCACATGGGTTCTATACTTCTTTCTTAAATACTTTAAAGGCATCTAGTGCCTTATTATTAAGCAAATAGAGATACATGTATCACGAGTAATTATTAATAAAGATGATAAAGTATTTCTAACTACTAAAGTTCATATCCAGACAACAAATATTTATATGTATGATTTCTAATAAGGTAGAACTTCTCTTAGCATCTTTCTTGGTCTTATTAGTTTGCTTTTCTCTAATACAATCTATATGAGTGTCAAAATCAGCAATGTCAGAAGTATTAAGTATTCTATCATTTACCAATCCTTTGACCTTTTCTATTGAGATACAACATAATTTATGGTGCCATAACATTTTGGAACTTCCATTAATAATACACCTCATAATAACCATGCTACTAGAAACATGCATTGAATCATAAAATGTAATATCTTGTAATTGAATTCAAAATAGACCATCACAAATTGTACTATTTTTAATCGTATTATATTTATAAAAAAAATTAAATATATTATTAGAAAATTTAAGGGAATATCCAAATTGTATAAATTTTGAAATAGAAATCAAGTTTCTAAAGAAACTTGATACATAAAAGGTCCTATCTAGAATCAAAACAAAGCCAGTATCAAGCACTAACTTGTGAGTTCCTATAGCTTCCATTTGTTAGCCCATCTTATTTCCTAAATAAGTGAATTGCTTACTCTCCACTAGCTTTTTTTTTATTTAAAAAGTTCTGCAAAGTATTAGAGATATAGATTATAAAACCAGAGTCAATCCACCATATGTTATTACTAATATCTACCACATTAGATTCCTAGCAAAATAATAAGATTAAGTTACTTTTCTTTTTAAGCCAAGCCTTGAATCTGACATAATCCTTCTTCATGTGCCCCTTCTTCTTGTAGGAAAAATACTTGGACTTCTTCTTATTGTCAAATTGGATGGGCGCCTTGCCCTTCCTCTTTGCTTTAGCATGTTTATTATTCTTTCCTTATGCTGTTATATGTGTACTTTCTCCCATTTCTACTAGAAGTCTTCCTTCCTCTTGAACACAAATGACCAATAGTTCATTGATCGACCATTTTTCTTAATGTTGTGTAATAAGAGATCATGAAAGGCAACAATGAAGTCAAAATAAAATGCACAAGGAAAGATTCAAGTATCTTTAGCTTTATTGCCTTTAGTTAAGCCACTGTTTCCGTCATCTCCATGATGTGTTTATGCACACTTCTTATGCCAATTAGCTTTGTGGATGATAACCTTGTTATTAAGATACTTGCTAAAGCCTTGTCTGAGGATTTAAACTATTCATTTATAGCCTTCATCAAATCTCAAATGTTTTCTTGTTCTCTAATTGATCCACGAATAATGACGGATATTTTGGTTTTAATGTACATCATACTAAAGTAATTTGATTATTATTAATAGTCAAAAAGACCAAATAATGAACTATTGCTAGTTCTTATGGGTGTAGGAGGCTTATCCTTTCTCATTACATAATCAATGCCTATCCAACCTTGGTTAAAGAAGAATTTTCTCTTTGCTGATCATATAGTTATCTCTACTCAATACAGGAACTTGAAAATTTGAGGTATTAATGAGTTGATAAGTTGCAAATAATTACATGTTACATCAAAATTTTGAGACAATTAAATATTCCATATGATATGCCCTACCAATGTATATATGTCTTTCGAATAACAAGCCTAGTAACAAGTAAAACTGCATGTGTACTAAGTTTTATTTAATTAGGTTCATGTGCAAATATGATGAAATTACAAAATTATATCTCTTATCTTAATCCTTGTGAGAAAATTAAGAAAAAGAAAATTCTTTATTTGATCTTACTTAATCATATAAAAGATGATAATAATTTTGTAGGATAATGATTATTGTATTAAATATATTAATTATAAATTGATGTGATCCTAAATTTAATTTTCAAACCTTATGTGCAATTTTAGAATAATTAAAAGTGTTATGGCTAAACTAGAATTAAATTAAAATTATACAAATCACATGACATTTTAATAATTTAATGTTTGTATATGACTAAATATAATGTATAAACAAATATTTCATAATGAGAAATAATCAATTAATCAACTAAACAAAAATGTAATTAATTAATTAATTAAAATTATTCCTTTAATTTAACCATAATATGTCATAATTACTATCTAAAATTAATTAACCAAAATTAAACATAAATTAAATGATACAAAAAATTAATTTTACAATAATTTTTGCCCTAACAAATATTGTCAAAAATTAACCTAAATTGCCCAAGAAATAATTTCTAAAAATTTGGGACAATTTAAATATCACTAAAATAATTTTGAACAAAATTAAATGACTTAAAAATAATTATTTCCGAATTAAAAAATATTGGCAAATTCTTTTTTAAGTCTAAATTTGTCCCTAAAAAGATTCCAAATTGGCCCATTATGGTTATTTTATAGAAAAACAAAAGTTTGGCCCAAGAACAAATACCTAAATTCTGTCAAAAAAATTGAGTTGGGCCATGACTTGTATTGGTCCAAAAACTATTTTGCCCAAACAGTCCAAAAGTAGGCCAATTCTAAGATTAAAATGGCCCAACAGAAATTAATACAAATTTCATCCCAAACTTGTAAAAAAAAAGTCCAGAAATTCCCCAATTTTCTTCCAAAGGGAAGCCCAACACTGGAAGACCCAAAACCGGAAGGCCCATACGGGAATTACTGTTCCACTTTTTTTGTATAGTAAATTGAACGTGGCAAAAAATGCCAAAAAAAAAAAGCCAGCACTATAGAAAGCCCAAACTGTAACGCCCAGATATGCAGAAATTTTTTGAAAATTTTAAAAGTCCAGAATTTAAATTTACAAAAGCCCAAAACAGGAAACCCAAAATAGCTGAAACACCAATGTCTAATAACACTGCTGAAAGAAATTAAAGCCCAGCGTCCAATATTTTAGTAAAAGTGTGCATTCCACTGCCATATGTCAAAATAACCCGTCATTTTCCAGCATGTGTCAAGACACGGTGCGAACAGCCATCAAAACGATGTCGTTTAAGGCCAGCCCCAAAACGACCTGTCATTTGGGTCGTCTTCAATCTCTTGTCGGGTCACGATGACCCACCCAACCTGAATTCCAATGGACCTGCAGTTTGACCTGACTATTTCCAGCGATTCTAAGCTCCTTTTTAGGTGGTTCTTTCAGCGTTTTTCATTAGAATTTTACGTCCACCAATCAAAACACAAAAATAAGGCTTGGAAGCACTAATCCAAGATAGCATAGTAAAACCAAAATATGCAGGTCTCGAAAATAAGAAAGGCATAGGTATGAAGTGCTTTAATACTAACTATTAGACTGAAGTGGATATCCAAAACCGATAAATGATATCCAAATGAATTAAAATGTGAAAAAATAACTTCCTCTAGCCATTGCCATTTTGAAGTTTTTTCTTCAAAGGAATGCTTCTAAACTTCCAATTTTCTCTCACTGATGGTGTTTTTAAGTATTGTAAAGTCAGTTGGTCTGGAGAAACCAAGCTTAGAGGACCCCTATTTATAGCAAAATTGAAAGAGATATTTTCTCAAAAAAAAATGTCAACGCTAAAGGTGGGGGAGTGGTGCCTTAATAAAGGGCTAAAATCTACTATCAAAAATGCAAACATGGTGCAAATGACCATTTTAATGAAGGTTGACATTGCAGATTTATTTGACTTTCTTGCCAACAATTGTTGATTTACTTGCGAATTCCGTGCTTTTCATGCAAACATTCACAAAATGGGCTTAAATACATTCACGGTAAACTGAATTTGAATCCTTAACACACATTTCTATAATAAAAAATGAGTTATATTATATATGTGTGTGTTGAGGTGATATCTGATTTTATCTACTCTTTATCATATTGGTAAATACTTTTTTCATTAATTAATAATTAATTAATCAAAATTAACAATAATGGCTTATTTATTTAATTAATTAATAATATCATTTATACCACATAATTTGAAATAATTATTAATAAAATCTTATTTTAATTTATTTAAACAGATTTATTAATAAAATCTTACAACTTTAGGTCTGAAAATTGAAAGCTCGCTGGCAAGTGCGGTGTTCTCTTCTTTGCTCCAAAGTAACTGCAAGTTGAGCCAGCGCTTTTGGAGAAGAGCAATGTCACATTGAGCAGTTACCACCTTTGACTCTTTATCTGGAATTTCATCGAGTCTTGAATTGTGCCGTGACCTTCTTACCAATTTCTGTTGTCATGTTTTGGCCTTTGGATTCCCATTGCTTAATCTCCAAATTTCATTTGCTGGGAAGAACTTTTTTTTTTTTTCAAACTAGTGTTCGATCTGAAGAAGGGCTTATAATTTCAGTTGGAGTGAGCACGATGCAATTTTCAAGTCTGGTAATTGTTCTTCAACGGCTATGGCCATTTCGAATTTGACTTTTGTGGTCTCCTCTGGTTTTCGGCTGGCCTAGGCTTGCTTCATCAATGCAACCATTTACCGTGTGTTTGGATTCCCGTTTGCACCTCCCCAAATCACGTTTCAGAAGAAGCAAATACTGAGAGCTTCTACATAGACGTGATTTTGTAACTGACATCCAAACACGCACTTAAAAGGTTATACTCATTGGGTGGGTAGCGCGCGCGTGTGTATTTATACTCTATTTGATTTTTCATTTAAATATGTTCCATTTATACGTGATGACCTTGGTGATGAAGATGTGGACATTGGTGGAAATGATCCCCTGTCACAAGCTATCCTCCTGTGGAAATTAGGACTAGCAAAAACAAATGGAGAATCAAGATAAAGATGAAACTCAGTAAGGCTAAAACAAATTTGATTTTTCATAGATCTTATTGTTCTGATGATCTTTCTCTGCTAAAAAGATTATAAATATATACATACAACCAGAAAAAGGATGATCAAAGCCATCATTGCAAGCGACATCGGATTCCGTCCCTAACGATGAAGGAAGCCCCAACCCGATGGAGAAGTCGTTGAGGCATCTCCTGATTAGTTCAACTTTTTCTCCTATTTTGGATCAGAATTGCATTGTAAAACTCAGAATCTCTCAACATTTTCTTCTCAGCCAACATTCAGGCTCCATTTGGTTCAACAGAGGGGAGGGGAAGGGAGGTTAATGGAGGAGAGGGAAGGGGAGAGGAGGGAATTTAATGAATTATGTTTGGTTGGAAGGGAGGAGAGGGAAGAGAAAGGGAGATTATTATTTGGTTCAGAAAGGGAGGTGGGAGAGGAGAGGTAATTATATTTGGACAAATTTACCCTTTATATTATTTTAATTTTATTTTTTATAAAAAAAATTATTTATATCAATAATTTTTTTAAAAAAATTATAAATTTCAATTTTTTTTATTTTTAATTTCTGATAAAAAATTATCTTAATTTTTATTAAATATTAAAATATTAAAAGAGACAAAAAAAAAATAAATTAAAACCTAAAAAATACCCCTCCCCCTCTCCCATCCCCTCTCCTCCTCTCCAATTTTATCTAACCAAACACCTTATCTCCTTCCTCTCCCCTTCCCTCCCCTCCAAAAACTCCCAACCAAACACACCCTCAGAGGATGAAGGAGTCCCTTTGCTGCTTTATCGAACATGGTTTTAAATTACGGTTGTGGGCGTTATGGGTACTATAATGCGAATTGTAGTTGTTGCAGCCATGATTTTTTTTTTTTGAAATTACACAAATTATTTTTAAAATGTATATAATCATTATAACTCTCAAATATATATAATATATCATACTTAATATCAATATTAATGAAATAAATCCTTATTCTATATAAATATATTAATGTTACTTGAGAAAATTAAAAGAAAAAGTCAAATAATATAAAAATATACTTACATACTTATCATAAAAGGAAAATTAGAATCACCACATTGTAGAGTGTCGTACAAGATTATAACCCCCACTTTCACTCAGTATCACCTTGTCTTGCTCCTTATCTAAAAACATAATAAAAAAATCTTCCATCTGTATTCTACATTTGTTGATAAGAAAATTTTGATACCGATGATAATGAGGCTTTTGATAATTTATTGAAAGTTGATAATATGATGGGATTTGAGTTATTAGACAGTGATCATATGACATATAAAAAGGTTGTTAATAAAATGGTGGATAATAAATTTGACTACATTGAGATGAGTCTCTAATACCAAAATCACTGAAAACTTTATGAAAAATTAGAAGAAGAACTATATTCTAATACACCACTTTGTTGCCTTCCATCTCTTATAGATTGAGAACCACCTCTTTTATTATCACCAGAGCCTCTGTTCTGAAAATATGTCATATCAACAACAAAGCTCAAATCACGCATAGTATATGGAATGTCTTGATATAGATCTTATTCCATATTTTCATATATGTCATGATCACTTTCTGCTACACTACTACCACCACTATTGTTACTTGATGAAGTCAAACCACCATCATCATCTTGATTATGACCTTTTTGGAAATTTGAATTATCATTAGCCTCTACCTCTTCATCATTAGTATTCATTTTGAATTTTGAAGTCTATCCAATAATGGGCCCTCTCTCTCCTCAATCCAAGGAAGCAAAGGATCATCTTCTTAGAATATATAATCAAGATTGATTTGATTGAAACCATTTTCTATCTCTTTTGGACTACGTCTCTTATTTTCTCTTATTTTTAACTTCATATTATAAAAGGTAAAGACAAGTTTCCATAATTTTTTATACTTGAGTCTATTCCTTATTTTTGTATAAATATAGTTAAATGTGCTCCAATTCCTTTCATAATTTGAAGCTGAAGTTGTTTGGCTCAAAATTTTTATCGCAATGCTTTGAAGGTCAAGAACTCATGAACCATATACCATCTACCATTCAACTGTTTAAAAAAAATATAAAAAAATTTAGTCAATTTTGGACTATAAACAAAAATAATTATTTTGATTGAGTCATATATTGTACCATGTATACTTATAAATAAAAAATAAAATATATCTTACTAGGATCCATTTAAGACCATGCTCTTTGAGTTTGTGGCATTCCAAAGTTCTCTCTCTTTTCTCGAAAAAGTATTAACTATGCAACATAATATTAAATTTAATATAAATATATAATAAAATATTCTAAATATTCATTATCTCAAAAATAACTAACATGATTTAATACTCTAATTATAACATCCATATTTCTTTCTAATTTGGTGATTGCATTTTTGGTTCCATCAAATGTCTTTTTATAAAATGAATGACCATGCTCAACTTCAAATTGAAATTGAAAATTAAGAAAATAACCTAGAAAACAAATAAATTTAATTAGTTAATCCACAAATATTTCTATTTTTGTGATAATATAATATATGTATATATATATAGACTTACCTGTAAAATGTAAATCAGTATGTAAAAATTTTCAACTTTTATCTATCATATTATTATAAGTTAAGTGATAATAACAATTTTGTTGTATAGATAACTTTGTTCTATCTATTGCTTCATAGATAAAACTCATGGTTGGTTTTTCATCACCATCAACCAATTTTAACACTTTGACAATTGGCTCAAATACTTTGAGTATTTCATTAGCTTTGATCCAAAAGTCATTATACAAAATTTTTTTTCTTGCATCATGGGTTGATCCAAATTTTTCTTTGCCAAATTTAGACTTCTTAAACTTTTCAGAGGTGAACATATTTTTCAAAGTGTGCTTTTGCTCACAAGAGATTGTAGTTGCAAGAATTGTATAGCAAAGTGAGTAATGGCTGGACGAATAATATCTCTACCTCCAATATATTCTTTAATCAAATTCACAGTCAAAATGTGGTTATATATAAATGATGTTATCATCTTTGCATCCTCAAACACCTTTTGTACATTGCTCTTTTTTCCAATGTCTTTTAAGCATAATTTTAGATAATGAGCTACATAAGATGACCAATAAAGATGTGATTTTTTTTTCATCAATTTTTTTTCCAGCTACCTTTAAAGCTCCCTCATTATCTATAACCATTTGGTCTACACATTCTTCTCCAACTTCTTCTACCACTTGATCAAATAACTGAAGATAGTAATCGGTATTTCTGCTAGCAACAGAAGAAACATTTTGGAAAAGTTTTTTTAGATATCATATTAGGATAATAGGATTTTTGTCCTAAAATTTTGGTTCCATTTGGACAATATTCATAAATATATTTTTTGGAAATAGGTTGTTTTGGCAAGTTTGGCAGTCTGAAGAGGTATTGGTTAAAAAAGATCAAGTGAGAATTCTCCTTTTTGGGAATGATTTTCTTGTTGGTTATGGTTTGGGATTTTAATGAGTAAATAATCTAGATTAGAGCTAGGCTAAATTATTGTCCATCATCTAGAAATTTGGTCACTAGAATTTTTTTCAGCTATATCTGCCTAAGACTTGTTTTGGAGTTTGACCAAGGCTTGAGATGCAATACCTTGGAGGTTTCAATGGGAGAGGTATAAAAAGTCTTTGTTTCTTTTTGGGTTGGCTTAATGGTGGAAGTTTCTTTTGATAATTGGGTGGAATATCCAATTTGTTGGATAGATGATCCAATTTTGAGAGTAAAAGACCCTAATTTTGATTGACTAAAGACTATTTTTTTATCATCATTTGATGATGAGCTTTCTTGGTCTTCGTCATTTCTTTTATTTGTACTCTTTTTCTTTGTCATCCTCTCTGTAAAAATTCATGAGTAAGATAATTAAAAAAAGAGATTGTAGAAACTTTTATGTATTCAATTTCAAAGTTAAAAATACTTAAAATTGCTTGCCATCTGGCAAAAATCTGTTTTGATGCAAGATTTTTAACATCCTTTTTCAAAACATCTTTTGTAGATTTACAATCAATTATAACTAAAAATTTTTTATTTAATAAATTACTTTGAAATCTTGTAATACATAAAACAATCGCTAAGATTTCTTTTATGATGGTAGAATAATTTTGTTGTGCAAAATTCTAATATTTTGATGTAAAAGCAATGATACTTAATAAAGGAAATTTTGTATCTATCCTTTTGAGGAATCTGAATTTGCCAAAAACCAAATTTTATGTCACATTTTGAAAAGATATTGGCTGAATATAATCTATCTAATAAATATTTTTTGTTTGGAATAAGATCCCTAATTCATTGGAGGGCTCCATTTGGAGGTTTATAATTGATTACTAACATAGGTGTCTCTCGTTTAATTTCTGCATTTTTATTAACATAGAAGACAGAGCATGACCAAGGACTTCTACCTTTTTTAATAAGGCTTTTAGCTCAAAGATCTTATATTTCTTGTTTACAAAACTTTAATAGTTTTTGGTTCATTTGAATGAGTCTGACTTTTGTGGGAATATTGCTTGTGTGGAAATCTTTTATAAGAAAGTTCCACAATATGTTTTTCCCTTTCCCAGAAAGCATTTGGGAGATCAAAACAAATGGAATTTTGGATTTGATTGAAAAGAGTTTAGATCTTTTGTTGAATCAAATTTTGAGAGAGTTGAGAATTAATAATTTCAAAGGATATTTCTTCTTTTAAAAAATTAATTTTTTGTTTTAATTTGGATAGGGTTTAATTATTTGAAAATGGGGTTTTTAGAAAATTGAAAAGTAACAGGTTTTCCTAAATGTTGAGTAGTTATCATTTATGGGATATCTCTAAAGGAAATAAAGTTTTTATAAAAAGTATTCTTAAAATAATTTTATTTTAAAGGTCTTTGACCAAAAGAAATGGAGCTTTAGACTTGGAATGTTTGGTTTTTTACTATTGCATTTGTAATTTTATATTTGACTTGTAATTTTGAACCACTAATAGTATTAAGACGCTCAGTAATTTTTTTAAAATATTTAGTTAGAATTAATCCTCCTTAGATGCAGTTAGAATCTACTCCAATATCAAATAAAGCAATCTATTCTAAAGTGAATTCGTTATTAATTTTGATGTTAACATGGATATATAATTTTTGAAGTTCTAATATTGAAATAAGATTTAAAAATGGTTTAGACTCGAAAATATTCAAATCTTCATTCTTTATATTCATTTTTTTCTTTGATTATTGAGTTAGGATGTTGGATTTTAGCTAGGATTGAATTTAAGTGTTATTGTTGAAGTTTAAGACTTTTAACTTCAATTTTGAGGTTATTTATCTCATATTGAAGATCTTGAAAAGTTGTTAGATAGGAAATTTTAGAAAATCTTTTAAAAGTATCAATTAAATTGTATTTGTTGTCACACCCGAAAATGTGACCACGTGGTGCTAAATCGAAATCAGAATTAAAAGTGGTAAGGAGTAAAAGTAGGTTCAAGAGTTGCCACCAAAATTTTATTTTTTAAAAAGGCAAAACTTTGGAAAAAAATTTTTAGTTTGAAAAATGGTTTGCAAACCAAAAAAATGAATTCGGAAGTCAATTGTGAGTGGGGAAGATGTTAAGCACTCCACTATACCCGTTACTAAGAACGATTACCCTAAGTCAGTTGTGCAAAAATAAAAATGACATTGATTCTGTTTTAATTCTCCCTAACAAATTATATGCAAAATAAAGAAAATAAAAAAAATGTAAAAAAAGAAAGAAAATTAATAGTGAAATAAAATAGAAAGAAATTCAAGAAGTAAAATAAGAAGGAAAGGAATAAAATTAAAAGTAAAATAAGATGAAAGGAAATTAAAGAAATAAAACTACAAAATATCTATTTACAATGGCGGATTTGACCTAGGATAAGAGTTTAGGGTCTATGTACCCTACAACAGGAATCAAAATCCACATAGTTCGAATAGAGATTATATTTGTTGGTTGGTTTTTTTTCTTCTTTGTCTTATGTTTTGTTTTTGTCTTTTCTCCTTTTTTTCTTGTTTTTGTTTTTTTTTTTGGTTGTATGTTCTTTATTTTTTTATATTTAATTTTTTTTGTTTGGGTGTTGTTTTTTTCGCAAAAAGATGAAGAAAATAAATTACTTTTTCCTTTAATAAATAAAACGAGTTTTGAAATTAGTTGATGTGTTTTAATTCGCTAAAGGAAAATTTAATTTTACTTTTCTTGCATTTTCGGTTTTTCTCTCTCTTTTCCTATCATTTTTTTATTCATTTTCATTTCATTTTTTGTTTTTGTTTTTAGTACCCTTTTGTTTTTATTTTTGTTTTTGTTTTATTTTTTTATATTTATTTTTTGTTTTTGTTGTTATTTTTTGTTTTCTATTTTTATTTCTATTTTTTGTTATTTTTTTGTTATTCTATTTGTTTCTTTTTTTTTGGCTAATTTTTATTTTGTGTTCTATTTTGTTTTTTTCTTTTTTCTTTTTCTTTTTCTTTTTGTTTATCTTTGGTTTGTTTGTATTTTTATGATTTTTTTTACTTTTCTCATATTTTTTTTTATTTTGTTTTTTCCTTTTTATTAATTATTATTATTATTATATTTTTTTTAGAAGAGAAAAAGAAAATAAAAATCATTTTATACTTTTATCAAGAAAATAAGTTTGAGATTGATTTGTATGTCTTAATTTATGAAAACTGAAATAATCTCATTTTCTTTACCATCTTCTCTTTTTTATTTCTAATTTTTTCTTAATTTTTTTTTCTTGTTTTGAAACACCTTTTTTCAATTTTTGTAAAGCATATATTTATTTCTAATTTTATTGAATGAAAGTTAGAGAAAAACTTTAAAGTTTACAAAAAGAATTTAATTAATTTTTGCTTTTTATTTTTTGTTTTTTCATTTTTCTCTTTCTATGTTTTTTTTATGAAATATATTTTTATTAAAAGAAACTTTGAGAAAAGTTCATAAGTCTCAAAAAATTCAATTCTTACTTACTTTTTATATTTTCCTTTGTTTGGTTTTGTCTTCGTTTGTTCTCCCTTTTTTTTTTTTGAAAATCTTTATTTAAAGAAAACCAATTTGACTTTGATAATTGAAACCCAAAATTCGTTAAAATATAAATTCAAAACCCAAATAGGTGCCAAGAAAGCTTTGTTGTCACACATGACCTATAGGTTGTTCCTATGTGCCTGAGGGGACAAAGAATCCCACACGGCTATTCTAAAAATGAAAATCAAAATCAAAATTAAAATGAAAGTAAGACAGAGGAAATAGAACAGGTAAATACTCATGCTTGTGTGTGCCTTGTGTGTATTTTGTTATGTTACAATACCACATTTGAACGTATTTACACGTGAATGAAAAAGGAAGGAAAAAGAAAAGAAAATTGTACTGCAGAATTCCATTCCTATCTCATCCTCTTAGTTAAATTGATAAGTGACCTTTGTGTTTCCCAGCGAGCTCCACGTGTTGCTTCCCCGTACAGCTTCCCTTTCTCTTCAATCCACCAATTCTCGGGGGCCTCGCACATAATAGAAACAAAGGGTAGTATTAGCTTCTATGATGATAGGTTATACTCCATGACTGCAAGGTTGGTCGCTCATATGAGAGTCCAGAGCAACATCAAAGTGTAACAAAATATTAGAAAATTTTGAAAAGTTCACAGCATAATAATTTTACTCAATGGATAATGTGGCAATTTATCTTTATCAAGAGAGGCTTCCAAAATGAAATTTCATGCCACAGTTCATTTGGACCAAAACCATTTGAACCAGATACCCCAAACCATGAAATACAGCTTTTTTAAATTATACCAACCCTTAACCAAATATCTTAAAGGAGCTTAAATTTGAACAGCCAAATCCATGTAGTTGGATCACGTTCAAACAAAAAGGTCCTGAAGGACAAGAACCAATGGATGCCAAGACTTATTCCTCCAGACAACACATGCCTCCTAATGACCAATCCAGAACAGAGAAAAAGGTAAAGGGGGGAAATCAAAACAGCGATAAGTTATGAGACCAATTTCACCTTTGCACTTTGACACCATCAATTCCAAATAGAATAAAAATGTTCGGATGCATGGTGCAACAGTATTACCATTTTCACTGCATAATCCCAAAATAGAAAAAGATAGGAAATGCCTGCAATTCAATATTAGTCCAAACTCCAAGATGCAACAAATAAGAATTTACCACTCTTGTTTTTAGTCTTTTATCAAACGCATAATAGGCACTTACTTCCCTCCCAAATCCCTAAAATATTTTAAGCTTTGGGGCTCGAAAGCAACATTCAAGATCTCATACAACTCATACCACAATTATTTCCAGTTTCCAGAGACAAGAAATACACAAAATGATGATAAAAAGAGGTTGGTTACTAATCAAAGGATCATTTCAAAAAGAAACAGCAAAAGTCTTAATCAAAGTAAAATCGGATCTCAACACCCCAAAACAGAATACATCCACAGCATTATTAAAAAGAAAACCAACAAACAAATTCCAATATTCCAAATAGAAACATGTTTGTGATAAATTTACATACTCAAACATACAATCCATCTATTGCTCCCGATTCATAAATGGAGAATGAAGGAGACATACCTCTCATATTACCATCGAATCTAAGGATGGGATCACCATCTGAGCCCCGCTCCTCGTGCTGCGTCTTTAAGCCTCTGCTACTATAACTTTCGGTTTCTCCTCTTAATCACCCCACATCTTTTCTCCTCCTCTCTGTGTTTTCTTTTTCGTCTTACCGAATCCATTTCTCTACTCGACAAGATGCCATGCCAGGAAACCCCCATAGTCTCTCACTCTCAGTCTCTTCACCTCTTACTCAGAAGCCCCTTCTCCATCTCAGAAGCCCATTCTCTCGCACACTCTCCTATTTCCCTCCTTCCCTTCGATTCTCTCAAACCCAAAAACAATCCTCCTCCCCGTCTAGCCTCTTGTCGATCTCTCTTACTCAAAATCAGCTCTCCTATTCTCTTCGATAGCCTCCTTCTCACTCTCGATCGTCTATTCTTTCTCTTCTCAGTGCGTCCACCTCTCCGTCCTTGTGCACGTCTCCACCCCTCTCTCCTCTTTAGGCGTCTTCTCCCCTTTTTTTATTCGAAAAGGAGAATCCCCTCTCCCTCTCTGCTAGTCTCGCATGCCTTTTCTCCCCCAAAAGCCTCGTTTCTTTTTGTGCCCCAGTGCCTTTCTGCCTCTGTCTATTTATGTGTCTATGTTTGCCAGAGGATGGAATGGAGGGGGGACCAAGGGGACCATCGGGTAGGGTTTGATCGAAGTGGATACTAGGCGGGTTGCTCATTTTTTTTGTTTGGGCTATGATATTTTTTATTTGGGCCCGATGGCTGGACTTAGATTAGGTTTTTCTTCCTCTTTTCCCTTATTATCTTCTCCTTTCTTTTTCTTTTCTCCTTTTTTTATTTATTCTTTTTTTGGTCTTTTTTTTAATTTTAATTTAACTTTAATTTTCATTTTTTATCATTTTTTTTTAATTTGGGTTGATATTGTTTTAAGGATGTTGGGCTTTTCTTGGACCTCCCTCTTCGGTTTAGGCTCAACGAGTGAAATATTCTTGATTTTTTTTTTTTAACTTTTTTTTTATCTTACTTTTGAATTTACCTTTAAAATTTTTTTTCTATCTGTTTTCTTTCTTTTTCTAACTTCTTTTCTTTTTTGAAACTTTCTGTTTTATTTTTTTTATTTTCATATTTTTTTAATTTGATTTTGTTATTATTTTTGGAACTTACTCGAACAAAATACGGTGTTCACATTTGTTAGCAAGAATCGAAGGTTGAGATGTTGATGTTGAAGGTTGGTTTTCTAACAATTTTTTAAATTTATTAAGATAATGTTTCTTTTCTTTTGGATTAGAAAGAGAACTAATAATATCAAACAAAAAGGTTTTGTTGTTTTGTGATAATATTAATTTCTCCTTTAGAATTACTACTGGAAACATCATTTTCTTGAATTTGGTTTATATCTTCAAAACTACTTTCATTTTTAGAAGACAATTCATTCAAAAGGTGGTTGAGTTGTTCTAAGGTTGATTCTTCTAGACATTAAGTATACAATTCAAAGGGATATAATTGCTATAAAAGATACTGAATTTGTTCAACTCCAATGCTAACTATAATTTGTGTAAATTTTCATTTTAATTTTGGCTTCGTATGCATGCAAAGTTTTTCTCTTACAAGGAAAAAAGTATATACATATACTTCACTTTTTTTTTTTTTTAGGGATTCTCCATTTTTTTTTTAATCTATCCCACATGAGAAAGAGAAAAACTTCCATTGAAGGAAATTAAGAGGGTCCATATATGTGTCGCCACTAGATTAATTAGGAATAAAAAATTCATAAAGGGTCCATCAAGTGAGAGATTAATGGTTGGGAAGAATTGGCTAAAAACATCACATTTAAAATACAATATGTATTATTATATATTGATCATAGAATAGTGTGTGATTAATTATGAGATAGAGAAAAAGCCATTGGGGGAAAAACATGCGGACCACATCAAAGTAAAAGAGGCAGTAATGGAGATCATTTATTTATTTTTTTATTTTGAATCATTTAAAATAATTTTAAAATTTAATATCTTTCAATATAACTTTAAGATCTTCAATTGTAATTTTTCCTAAAAAATTATGCTGATGGAGATTAATCTTCACATACATCTCATGGTTTATACCAAAAAGAAAAAAGAAAAAGGAGTGAAAGTAAAACACCCACCCACCCACCCACCCACACAGAGTTAAACCAAGTCAAAAATGACAAAGAAGGAGATTGAAATCCCTCTTTTGAAGTAGAAGAATGAATTGAAGATTACACCCAGTGAGGGATGAATAAGTGTAATAAACAAAAAGAGCAAATATAGTAAATTTTCGCACACATAAATTTGGAGTTGTCTAAGTAATTGATAAATTTGGAGTAAACTAATGACATATTTGGAGTTAAATCCAATTTGTATAAAAACTTTCTAGTCAACTCCAATTTATAGAGTTGGCTACACATGCAAATAGAGTTAACTCCAAGATAACTTTCTATACACAAACAGAGTTAACTCCAATTAAAACAACAAACATGAAGTTAAATCTAAATATCCAAACTAGGAATATAATCAAACTATTCAAGCCTTCAAAGTTAACTACAAAATAAGAGATAACAACATTTAAGAGTGAACTCTAAATTGTTAAAGAAATAAGAGACAAAGTTAAGAGAAGAGATGAACATCAATAAATTTATCCTGATTCAACAAAATATGCCATGTTCAGTTTCCTTAAATTTTAAAGGATTTTCATTATAATTGAGATAGTTTTACACATGCTTACATCAAATTAATATACAACACTTGAGTTTCACAAAAGCTCACTCAAAACTTTTTTACTTAAAGATTTTTCATTAAATTCACCCTAAACTCAATTTCTTTATATTTAAAAAAGATTTATAGAAAAAATGATAACATATTTAGAACCTTTATTTAAAAAAAGAGATTACAATAAATTCATTCCTTTTAGAACTCTGACAAACTAGATGGAATTAATCAGGCATTTAGCTTAGACAATATGATGAGAAGAACAAGAAGTAGTTTTTTTTTATCTTCTCTTTTTGTCTCTATGTTTCGTCTCTATTCTTCATCTTCACCATTTTATAGACTTCAAAAAAATATTTCTATCCCACTTTAATTTAGTTGTTGCTCATCTCTCTTTATTTCTAACGTGTTTTTATGCTTCTTCTCTTAGCTTGCTTTTGGCTTATTTAGATAGAGAGAAGTTCCAATATTCATAATTTTGCTTCTTTCATCTTTCCCTATAATTGGGTAAGAAGGAAAAGAGAGAGAAAGATGACATGCTTTTTCTTCCTTGCTGGGTTCTTCAATAGATGCACAATAAATAGCCTGCACAAATAGATAAAAAGGAAGCAATCCTCTAAGATAATGTATTATAATAAAACTTTTGCAATATGGAGCAAGGGGTGCAGCATCCTTTTACTAACTTAGGAAGAGAATGAATAAATCTATTTTTTTTTTCTTAGCACCTTCCGAACTTTGTTATCAATTCATTGGCTTATTTTGTCCTTTTATAATGACTAAACTAATTTAAATCAAGCGGATTTCAAACAAAATTGTTCCATTTAAGTTTTTAGGCTTTCTCATAATTTCTTTTGTTGCAGTGTGACTATAGTCCAATAAAGTGACCCATATATTATCATGATAAACTAAATTCAATAAGCCTAAGAGAATATTAAATATTCAATAATTGTTATTTTTTATATAAAATATAAGTTCTATGATTTTTAAAGCAACAAGACAATAAACAATTTTTACTTATTTTTTATTTGATATTTTTATAAATTTAACTTAAAAATTTTATTATTATTAAAATAATTTAAGATTATATCAAAATCTTAGACTCAACATGACTGAGTCTGAGAGTCCCAAAATGAGGTTAGTTATTTTGTTGAGGCTAGTGTAGTTCTTGTAGCTGCAGCTGCTATTGGTATTTATAGTTTGTTTGGGTTTGGCTCTAAGAAGAACAGAAAAACAATGAAAGTTCCAGGTAAAAACGGCCAAAGCTTTCAACCTTTTCAAGACTTACAAATACTTCATTTGTCCCCTGCTTTTAATTGAATTGAATTCTTGGTTTATGTCCATTGCTCCATTTCTTGTTCAATAGTCCTTGACTCTCTTTTCACGTTCCAAATCCACACACACACACGGGGAAGAGAGAGAGGTGATGATGATGAAGAACAAAGTGCACATGGCATTTGCATCGACCGAAACAAGAAAAATTATTTAAATTTACTCTAAAAATTAGTGCACATGGCAATATTTACCAAATGTCAGGAAAATCAGGGTGCCCAAAACCTTTAGATCTGATGTCGTTTGCTTCTGGGGGTTGAGCGGCCTAGATTTATGCTCTTCTTTGTCGTGGATTTGTGAGCTAGTTGGCTACGCTTATTTACTGAAAGCATGTCGCTGTGTTTCATTCAAATATTTTATCCTGTTGATGAGGGTCCTTTAATTTCATTCAAATGTTTCATTCAAACATTGTTGCTGGTGTTTTGGTCTTTGCTTTATAGCTTTTTCTTTTTTCTTTTTTCTTTATAACATAACTCACACTTGAGTTGATTGATTATCACAATCCTCCACTTTTTCCTTTTTCTAGGAGAGTGTTATGCAAATTTCTGCATATTGCGCCTTACTTTCGATGCCGACACCTCGAAGTGTAGGAGAGACCGGTGACCTGGCAAAGCTGCTACCAGTTTCCTTGAAGTCACTTCTTTTTTCTTTTCAAATATTTGTAGCCCAATGGCGCATTTCCACGAACCTACCCGTTCATTCTACCTTTTAATAGGTTCAAATAAAAATTAAAAAGTGGTCAGTAGTATGTCTAATTTTGTAATTTTATAGACTATGCAAAGTCATATGTTAGTATCTCTAGGAAGACCAAACAAATAAAAAATGATGAATAGTTTATATTATTGATGTCGTACTGAAAATGGTGCAAGAATGTATCGACTTTTCGCTGTGTTCAGAAAGACGTTTTTTCTTTTTAAAATCACGTTTCACATTAATAATCAAGTTCGTTCAAATTTAATTTTACTTAAAATCAAATCAAACCAAGTCTTTGAGGTTCAAATAAAAATAAAAAGTTGTCAGTAGTATGTCTAATTTTGTAATTTTATGGACTAAATAAAAAATTATTGCTTTTACACGAACGTAATTTTTTCGCCGTTGGACACTTCATATTCTATGGGTTTGACATTAGCAGCAAATTAAAATCTCTCCAACCAGCTGTGGTTCCAGTTTTCCAATGGATTTCCAGAGCAGTACTCTATCACCATCATCTGAGCAGATCTGGAAATATGATGTGTTTCTAAGTTTCAGTCTTGAAGACACTTCCTCATTTGTTCAACGCCTTGCGTATGCTCTAGAAGAAGAGCGTCTAACTCTCTGCCGTTGCTGGATTGACCCGTTCAAAATAATTGAGGAATCCCAGATTTATGTTGTTGTCTTCTCAAAAAACTATGCTGCCTCAACATCTTGCTTGCAGGAACTGGCAACGATCGCGGAGTGCATTAACGCACCAGGACACAGTTTTCTGCCAATTTTCTTCGAGGTCGATCCGTCTGAAGTACCAAATAGCTACTTTCTTAAGCATATAGATAAGTTCGGACTAGATTCAGACAAGGTAGTGAAGGTACAAACATGGCTAGCTACGACGCTATTGACCCAACGCCAAGATTGGGTCGTACGACATGAGTAAGTAATACTCTATATATTGTTGGATATGAAATCTTGTTGTTCCAAATCTCTCTGCTCATGCTTCCCCAACAAATTGGTCAAATCCTGGAAAATATTTGTTTGGATCGGAAATAATAGACCCAAAGGGAACAAAAGATGATTTCTTTAAAATCTTGCTCTTTTGTATTTTTAAATTTCTTCAATTTGAAGGATTTTGAGAAAACATATTTTCCCAAATATAGAGAAAAGAAATTATAATTTAATCGTCATTTACTCTTTTTTATAATTTGATCATCATTTACTCTTTTTTTTTCTTCTTTTTATCCTTGTCTTTCCTTCTACGCTTAACTTTGAAACAAGTACCGTCAAATTTCAAACAGAATTGTAAATTAACAAGGGACTCTTTCGCACAGAAATTTAACTTTCCCTGAATTAAACTTTCATTTTGGTACCTAAAAGTATCATGCTTGATAAAAGTTTTTTTTTTTTCAAAATTTTCCAAGAAATTATAATTTTTCTTGTTATAATTCTTCACAAAATTTAGGCAAGTGATTCATAAATATACCCTCATTCCATTTCCCTATTATTCTTCTTCGTTAGTTGACCAGAGTACCCTCATTTTCCCATATCCAGAGCTTCGTCTTCTTTCATATTTCAAATTTTTAAGTTTCTTTTTGGTCCTCTCTCTCTCTTCCATTTTCAAATTACCTAACCATATGGAACCATAAGTACCATTATTGATTTTTGGAAGAATTATGGTTGAAGTTCCAAAATTAAAAAAATTATTCTAAAGAATATGTTATTATTATTTTAAAATAAATTATCACTAACTTTGAATAAAATTTTTTAAATCTAATTGTAATAGGTTTTTAAAGTAAATTTTTTTAACTTTAAATCTTTAACTATAAATCTTCCTTAATTATTTGCTCCCAACTATTGTTGGAGTTTGTGGTACTTCCCCTTGCGTTTAATCTGATGAACATGTTTGCAATCAAAGGGAATCGACCTTTTGATGTACTTCATGTTTATTTTATATATTTATTTACAAAACTCATATATATCATAATTATTAAAAAGTCATATACTTGCTATACCTTAATTCAAAAATTTTATAACAAAAATATAAAGAATTGCATACAAATTTTTCTATTCAATAGTGTGCATATATTAACAAAAATTTAATTTAGAAAATAAGGAAACTTAATTACTTACCAAAACAAACATTTACCAAATATCTAAAATCTAATACCATGGTAACTAATTTTATTTGGTAAGTTAAAAATCCTCTAACCAAGCGCCACATAAGTGACAATCAATTAGTAGCATGCCGTTTTTTTTCAAGGCTTTGAGATCAGAAAGTGAGACAGGATATAAAGATTAAAACCATGTATATGAGGACATGTATCTTAGAAAAGTATCATTTGAGCCAAAACTTATGAAGCAATCAATTTGATATTGCTTATACACTTAGGGTGTGTTTAATTGGGACATTTTTGAAAAGTATCATTTGAAGCCAAAATTTTTGAAATTGAGGGATTTTGGAGGGGATCAATTTTTTTATGTAATTTATTTTATTGTCTTACACAAAAATTAGAATTCATAATTTTTTTTATATTGATATAAATAACTTTTTTATAAAAAATAAAATTAAAATAATATAAGTAATGTTGTCAAATAATATCTTTTTCTCTTTTCTTTTTCCCAAGTTCTTTTCAGGATACCAAACAAAGTCTTATATTCGTAATGTTGTTAAATTATTTTTTCCTTTTCTTTTCCTCTTCTTCAGGATAGATCAGCCGCGAGTTATTGAGGAAATTGTTGTGGAGGCAATAAAGAAAATCTTGGGTTATAAGGCTTTTACCATGCAAATGAAAATTTTGGGTCATAACGCTTTCACACTACGGAAAATGTAAGTAATATCCTTTAATTTGTTCTTTATATTTTGTTGGATATGAAATCTTATTGTTCTGATCGTCTTTCCCTGCTCATGCTTGTCCAACAAATTGATCAAATCCTTCAGTATATATGTTTGGATGGAGAACAATAAAACAAAGAGAATAGTAAAATTTTTATATATAACTTTCAAAGGGATTTATTATAGTTACTGTTCATAAATCGTGTAAGCTGTGTCTTGTTTTAGGTTAAATTTTTTAATTGTTTTTTTAATTCCTCTCTTTTTATTGATTTTCATGCAAATGCAGGGGCCCTACCTAATTTATTAAAATATTTTTCTATATGTTTTTAAATTCCTTTAATTTAAAGAATTTCAGGGGAGAAAAGTTTTCCAAATAAAAAATATATATTTATATTACGATCTAACTATGCATCTGGCATAAACTCAAGTTTCAATACACAAATTATAAATTGATAAGACTGTTTAGCCCTGTACCCTAAACCCACCATCTGGATGACCTTGACCAGGCCACTATTCCTGTTGCTTGCACCATTAACTTTTTGGAGATAGTATTCATATGTAACATCCAAAATAATCTGCAAATTTTATCGAGTATGCAGATTTTGAAAGTAACAGAGGAAGAGCCGAGTAATCATGTGGAACGACAGAAATGAATCCTCTAAAGTATTTAACGAAAAATAGATAAAAAGAAGAGAGAGGATGGTGGGGTCTAGATAAGACCTGATGGACCTTTCTCTCTCTTCTGTTTATGCCTATTTTTATCCAATTTGTCACTGTAAATCTCCTTCTAAATTTAAGAGAATCTAAATCGGAAATCAATAAACCCTGATATTATGGTGTTAGAAAGGGGCTCAGAGGTGAAGAGATGTCCATTACTAAGAAGATAAGGATGTTTTGATGATGCACATATATATTAACATAAAAAATCAATTAAAAATAAGGAAAGTTAATTACTTACCAAACATAAAATTTTACTAGTTATCTAGAATTTATTACCTAGGTTTAGATTGCCTAGATAACTAGTCAATGTGGTAAATTAAAGAAAACTTACCGAACACTTTTAATCAATTTGAAATATACTTTACTAGCCTATATTTCTTTGGTACGAGTAAATTGAAGTTGCTTACACACTCATACCTGTATGTGACAGTACTGCTAAAATATATGATTTTTTTTTTCTTTTTCTCTCCTTCAGGATGGAGTTTAATATTAATGTAACTGTTAAGAAGGTCATGCATAAGGCGGGTCATATAGCTACAGTTGGGATACGATCTTATCGTGTACAAAAATTAGTAAAGCTTCTGAATTTAGGCTCAATTAATGGTGTCCGGCTGGTAGGGATTTGTGGCATGGGTGGAATAGGGAAGACAGCTCTTGCTGCTGATGTGTTTAACAAGATCTCTCACCTTTTTGATGCTAGCTGTTTCCTCACCAACGTAAGTGAATATAAATGCAGAGAATACTATCTCGAAGAGGCACTTCTTCGTGTAACTCTCCAAGAAGAATATGTGCATGGAATGCACCAAAATATTCATAATAGCCTAAGACTCCGGAGGATGATTATAGTTCTTGATGATGTTGATAATTTAAGACAGTTAGAGATTTTGGCTGGAAATCATGCTTGGTTTGGAGAAGGAAGTAGAGTTATCATAACAACCAGAGATGAGCAAATTCTTAAAATGCATGAAGTGGATGAGATTCACAAGGTTGAGCTATTGAACAAGGATGAAGCTCTTCGACTTTTTTGTAAAACTGCTTTCAAATGTGATTATCCAATCAGAGGTTACGAGGAGTTGACCTTTGATGCACTCGAATATGCTAATGGCCTTCCATTAGCAATTAAATCATTAGGTTCATTGTTGCTAGACCGAAGTGTCTCAGAATGGCAGAGTGAATTGGCCAAACTGCAAATAATTCCTGACTCTTCAATATTCATAGTGCTTAGAAAAAGTTTCGATGGACTTCGCAAGATGCAAAAGGAAATTTTTTTGGATATTGCATGTTGTTTTGCAGGGGAGAAGATTAATTATGTAAAGGAAATTCTAATTAGTCAATATGGATTATTTTCTGTTGAAGAGACAATTAGAGTTCTTATTGATAAATCACTTGTAACCATAGTAAATCAGAGAATACAAATGCATTATATGCTACAACAAGTGGGAAGAGAAATTGTTCGACAAGAATCCACTGCACTTGAAAGGCGGAGTAGGCTATGGCGTTATGACGACTTCCGACAAGTCATGGAGAGGAATACTGTGAGTTCTTTGAACTTCTATTTATTTACAAGCAAATTATTATTTTAGTCTCTTAAATATGCTTATTTTGTTAGTCCAATTCTTGAAAGATAATCATCATCATCAAATTAGTTCAAACGTTTTTTAAAGCACATTAATTCTTATTCCATCAATCTTTTTGTGTAGCTTCATGGTAAAAGAGTTGTAAATGTGAACCACATCATAGAATATTGGTAGTTGATTAGGATGGTTCTAGATGCATGCTAACAAAAAATGATGGCATTTTGGCAAGCATGGCCATCGTTTATATCCTTAAAATCAAAACTCAAAATGCAATCACTTTTTGTTGCCAAGCATTGATGTGTTGCTAACCATTTAGGTCAATTACTAAGGTTCCATTTGAGAGAAAGTTGGTTCACCTAAGTAACTCTATTAACACAAAATGACCAAATTGATAAATTTTACAAAGCCTTTATGTTGATTTGATAGTAATTATCTTTCAAAGATTAAATTAATGGAACAAATATATTTTAGGGATCAAATAGTGGTTTATTATTTATTTAATTTCTTCATAAGAAATTTAAAGTTTATAATTTTGACTTTTCCATATTCTTCTATAATGCATTTATTCAGGGAACTATGCAGGTCAAAGTCATAGTACTCTTGAATCAAGAATATCCACAAGAGACTCCATTGAATGTCAAAGGTTTATCGAAAATGAGTAATCTGAGGCTCCTTATATTCCGTAATGTGAATTTTTCTGGAAGGCTAAATTGTCTTTCTAACAAGTTACTATATCTTTCGTGGCATAAATATCCTTTTACTTGTTTGCCATCAAATTTTCGACCTCGTCAACTTGTGGAATTGATCATGCTAGATAGCTGCATCACACAACTATGGAAAGGCAGAAAGGTGTTGATAATGTTATTTTTCTTTTTATAAATCAAAACTAAAATGGTTATTATAAACAAAAAGGGTGCTTTTTTTTTTTAGAGCGAATCAAAATTTTGGGATTCCAAAATTTAAATATCTCATTTCAATTATCCTAAGAATATTCCATATTCAATATTGTTCTCAAACTATGGTATTAACAAATAGTTCAAAAGATGGGTGACATGGCTTAACATTAGGTTGATATGTAGTCATTAAAAGTCTCACTGTCATTGAAACTCTCCATGACAAAGCATCATATCACTTGAAATAATCAATGCACCATATTGTTATGGCACTCTATCATGAAATATTTCAATGATAGTTGACGACTTAAACGCTACATCAATTTCACGTGGTATGAAGTCACCCATCTCTTTTAGTTATGTGTTGGTGAGCTTAACGCAATGACAATATTGAAGATGGAAACCTCTTTTGGAGATTTAAAATGAAATGTTCAAACTTTGAAGTACCAAATTGATACAAGGTGTATCTTTAAAAGAACAATATCAATTAACTCTTTTTCTTTTTATATCTTTTTCATGTACAAAACATTTCACTTCAATTAGTTGTAGCCAATCAAAATGAATGTCAATTCTTAATTCAAAATCTCAATTGTCGTTGGACATTTAGTAATTGTTGTCTGATCTCCTACCAGATTTTGCTGCCAATGTTGAGAAGCCTGAACCTTCGTGGCTCCAAATATCTATTGAAGACGCCATATTTTGGATTGCTTCCATATCTTGAGAGGTTAGACTTTGAAGGATGTATTTCACTATTGCGGCTTGATCCATCTGTTGCATTACTTCCAAGGCTTAAGTTTTTGAATTTGAGAAACTGCTCAAGCCTGGTCAGTATCCCAAACAAATTATTTGGCCAAAGCTCTCTTGAATTTCTAAATCTAGCTGGTTGCTCACAATTTGCCGAATGTTTGAGCTTCAATAAACGTTTGAAAACATTGCCTCCTATCTTGGTAGAAGTTTAATAATTATTGTGTTTACATCTCTTTCTCACAAGACAAAAATAGTAAGTTGGTTTTTCTGTTGCCTTATGAGTTTGATTTACAGTATTTGCAATGTCTCACTGTCATGGCCCTCACCCCAATTAATTTTGTTGCTTAAATTGGAGCTTTATGTAATTAAGTATATCTTGTATTGATAAAAGATATTATCCTGTATTCATAATATTAATGTAACTTTATTCTGATCTCTTATTTTTCTATCATACTCTCTCTCTTGTATACCCTCCTCAATTTCTGTTTTATACAACTTTACCAGCTAAACTTGTTCATCTACTACTGCAATAAAACATTTGTCTTTACTATAGAACCTAGTTTATAATTCTATATAGTCACACGCATTATTTTGAGTTCTGTTCTCTCAGATTTTGACAAGGACCGGGAATGGTTCACCAACACAGTATTTTATAGTTATATAGTCTATCATATATATATCTAGGAAGTACAATAAATATAGAGTAGACATACATTATGGAAATAGTATCTCTAAGCAAGGAAGGATCATTGACGCTTGGGAATCTTTTTCAAAGTATCACTTGCATTACTTAGGAAGAATGGAAAAAGAAACAAAACAAGAAAATAGAATCAAACATCAAGTGCAGCCAAATTATTATATAAGTCTATGTAAAAAGCACATCCTTAGCATATATGCCACCACTTATTAAAACTGTGAGAATAGTATCTTCACAAGTTCTCAAAGGCAAACTTTCTCGTGGCTATACATTTTCAATCCAATGAAGTGAAAAGTATTGGCTTGTATGCAACATTTTTTATCCACACTCTCCTTCAATTATCTAGTAAACCAATTTGTGTACTTATGTTAGGTAATTGGGCGAGATTGGCAATCTAAAATTAGTCTTCGACTTCTAGTACTCGTTAAGAGCAAAATGAAGTGCAAAAAGATTGAAAATTCGATTCATTTACAATCCCAAAACCCTCAACAAAAAGGGAGATAGGTGAAATATTTTATTTGCCAAATTAAAAATTAAAACTCATGTTTTTAGTCATTCAAATCAGTACAATTAAAGAAATTAATGAGGTACTAGCCAAAATACAAATTAAAGCTCATCTTAACTAATCCTTCGTTGTTCCCTTGCTATATACTTGTATGTGAAAAATTTTATTCTGCTTTGTTTTGTTTTGTTTTATCTTTTGTCTTCCCCTACATTAATAACAGGCAAGAAAACAGCACAATTCAATAGAACAAAGCTATATATATATTTTAAATAGCTAGACACAAATTTTAATTAAAACCACATATATTTATTAATTGCCACTTGTAGTTTTTAAATTTGTTGGAAGTCTAGCTACTCCTATCTAAGTTATCTTTTTCATCCTCTTCCTCTCCCTCTCTTTCACATCAATATTTGCCTTTAACCCAAATAATCCAACCCCTGCTATAAGTGGTGTTGTATGATCCACAACAAGATATAGTTGGAAGTTAGGAAGGCCAACAGATGACACTGGAAATAAGTTCTGTAGAAAGCTGTTCAATTGTTGATCAACCTGCATGTTCTGCTTGTGCCCATTCGAGTGATGAAACTGCTTTTGGTAGTTCACTTCTCAAGGAGTTTGGATCAAAGTCTAAAATCACCAGCTAAAATGTTGTGCCAATACAATTCATACCAGCTTAGAAGAGGCCGCTCAACGAACACAAATGTAGAGCATCAATGGCACAGAAAATGGCGGAACCCCTCTTCCCTCGTTTGGCGCCCATATCCCCACCTTTCGGGCAACTCAATCAACGGAAGTATCAAATGGAAAAACAATAAAATAAAATGGTGCATTTTCCACTTGCAGATGCACGGCCTTCTATTCCCGTCAAAACGTACCATTTTGGGTTAGTGAAGTAGTGCGTTTCGAGTGCCCATCTAGCGTGGAGATACTAGGGCTGTAACGTGGATGGAACGAACAGAATGCACATGCTGTAGCCCTCCAACGGCAAAGGATCTAGACGGAGAGAGAGACCAATAGGGCTTCTTTTTGTTGCCGTTTTTATTAGTTTTTTTTTTCCTTTTTATTGTTCTGATTTTTCTTTTCTTTTTTTGGGTCTTAGATTATTTGGATTTTCGGAATTTGATTCGAAAGAAATGGATTTTTTTATTTTTGTGCTCTTATTTAAAAAAAAATTTCCTTCGTCTTCACTTTTTCATTCTCCTCTTTTTTTCTCTTTTTTTTAATTTAGAGCCCAAAGATAATATTATTTAAAATTGATTATGATTTAAATGATTTTTGTTGTTTATTTATTTGTTTTGTTTTTCTTTTCCATTTTTCTTAAAATTTTTATTTATGTTATTTTTATTATTTTATTTAAAACTTTCTTTATAATTTTTTAATTTAGAGTGAAAAATTAAAATTCATTAATGACTCTCCTTTTATATTATTTTATTAGCTCAAAATATTATTAAAGATGACCTAATTTTAATTCAATTATTATTGTTATTCTTAAGGAATTCACAGAAAAAAAATATGATATTTATAATTATCCATCTTTACATGTTTTTCAATAAAAAATAAAAAATTATAATTTTTAATGTTTTTATATAAAGAATAATTAAAAATAAGAATGTATATTTTACTAGGGACTTGGCTACCCTTGGATATATTTGGACAGCTAGACTTAAAAAATTCAACTATACTGAGTTGGATTTAACGAATTCCTTGATCCAACTAGACTATAGGCGAGTTAAATTAAACGAAGAAGCAACGGAAACAAAATATGGTGTTGACAATAGTCAATATTATCAATACTAAAGATTTAAAAAAATAATTTAAAAAATTAAGAGATTTTTTTCTTGCCCAAAAAGACCTTAAAGATATTGTTAAGTACTTTTATTAGGAACAAAGCTCAAGTGTAATTCAATTGGAGAACATTTTAGTGAGCATCTAAAATATAAACTTTGATTAAGGATTTGGCATTGGAGGGCACGAGATGAGAGCTACCGAGAATTGTTGTCTAAATCTTCCTCCGAGGACATCACTGTCCCGTTGCTTGAGGGCACGGGATTCACAATTTTCTGGCCTTGGTACTGCTGCACTACCAACACTGAGGCTGAGATTGAGAACTCCGGAGAGGTCAGCAGGTTGCATACTGGCCCCAGTTCTGGGCACTCGCAATTCACATTATTATTATTATTCAAAGCTACTGCCACTTCACTCTTTGGCATCCTCCCCACCAAAAGTAAATTGCATCTACTATACTCCCTAGCCACCTCTACAATTTCTGCACAATTTTTCACCCTCCTCTCTTCAAACTTCACTGAACTGTTATTTGACATCTTCTGTTTCGCTTCTGCGAGGAATTTCTCATCCGCTGATCCTTCTTTTCTGCTTGACGGCTCCACGTTTATATCAACACTCACAATCTCTCCTCCTGCATTTTCTGAACTTCCCACCAGGAAGCAAACTACGGTTAAACTAATACCAGGATGCTCTGCCATTCGCAGACCATAAGCTACGGCCTCATTATCATCAGGACCCCCAAAGAATAGCACGGTCATTGCAGAAGAAACGTTACTTGCTGCTACATGGGTGCTTCCACCAAGCCCACGGTCTACCAAGATCCCTACTGAGCATGGGGCGTGTTCTAGAACCCTCCGATTCACCCACCTAAATTCTGATCGACCGCTTTCCAATGTTCCATCCACTCTCTGGCGCTTATGAAATGGGATAATTATCATTGCTGCCCTTGCTCTCTCTGCACATATGCATATGTCCTGATGCATGTGGGACATAGCAGAGATTGCTGTCATGGGAAATATAGACACTTGGCTAAGCTGCTCGAAAGCCTCGAAAGCAACTACAATTTGGTTGGCATCAGATCGTCGGGCTTTGTTCCAAAAGGGTAGCCCATTCTTTCTGGCCTTGTGAACCATCATTATAGCTGATGGCCTCTCTGTCAGTTCCATGAGGTGCAATGCATATATACAAAGCGCTTCTCTCTTTCCAGTGCCGCGTGAAGCTTCAACCAGATTCAGCGTTGACGGGATGTTCCTTGTACTGTGGAAACAGACCAAAAGCCGAAGCTGAGTGTTCGGGTCTTTCCTCTCAACGGTTCTATATTTATAATCAGCTTTCGCCTTCCTTCCGGCCGGCTTATAAACTGCCATGACTAAAGGCGTTGTGATGAAGGTTGTGAAGATAGCCATCAGCACCATGATAGCAAATGTCTGATCATTCAATACCTTCAGAAATGTATCAGGGGAAAATTAATTAGATTTAAAATGAATACGCGTGCGAAGCTGAGCTCCTTCTATCTGTAGATTAAAATAATTTACTTTAATTACCTTTCTATCTTTACCAATATTAAGGACAATGAGCTCCACCAATCCCTTAGTATTCATGAGGAAACCAAGAACCAGAGCCTCCTGAAAAGGGACTCTACAGAGCAGGGAGACAAGAATGGTGCCAACCATCTTTCCAAAACAAGCTGCAAATATGACTAAAACGAGAAGACCCCATGACTGAGCCCCTTGAATAGTGGCCACGTTTGTCTTCAATCCACTAAATACGAAGTATAATGGAAGTAAGAGACCAGATACTAGATCCTCCACTTTTTCAGCTAGAGCTCCAGCAAAGGGCCCTTCTTTTGGCACAAGAACCCCAACCACAAATGCACCAAAGAGGGCATGAATTCCAATAGTATCAGTAACAAAACTAGCAGCCAAAACTGAAGCTAATGTGGCACAGATGTACAATTCTTCAACGGGTTCACCCTCAGGGCAACGCCGAGCCATCCAATCAAAAATTGGGGGGAGGATAAGTATGCAACCGAATATAAAACCGCAACCACACAATAATTCCCATAGTGTAACAAGGGGAGAACCTCCAGTGCCAGAAAGGGCAATTGCAAGAGCGAGCAGAATCCATGCGGCCACATCATTAACAGCTGCTGCTGACATGGCCAATCGGCCAACATCGGTGGTTAGAAGCTTGAGCTCAGCCAAAATACGGGCCAACACCGGAAATGCGGTAATAGAAAGGGCCACTCCCATGAATACAAGGAAAGGAGCTTTCCTGACATCTTGTGAAATAGTTGCCCGGAGAGCAAATGATGCTCCGATTCCTAACAAAAATGGGAGACTGATTCCTGCAAGGGCAATGCCTAGAGCTTTCTTTCCAGTACGGCAAAGGGACTTTGGATCTAGCTCAAGGCCCACAAGGAACAAAAAGAAAAGGAGTCCAAGATTGGCCAATGTATCCAACACAGTGAGGCTTTTTGCAGGAAATAGTGCATTCAAATAACTTTTGTTGCGCCCCAGAACGGATGGGCCTAGTATTATTCCACCCTACGGAAGGAGAAACAGAGCCACCCATCAATATCAAGATCCTCTCACCACATATTATCGGGTATTAAAAGAAATGTAAAGGAAATCACATCAGTAAACAGTAACGGCAAGCAACATCCTTTTTACTTCTTACAGGGCAAACGCACAGGCTAATCAAAAATAAATCCAAACAGAAGAGCAAACTTAATGGTATACATTTGAATTCATGGAAAGTAGGTGGGAAAGAATGATGCAACCAATTAGGAATATCCATCGCGCCTTTTCACAAATCGGAAGGGAAGATAGATCTAGGCAATACATAATATTTGATATGATGTGATAGTCGACCTTAAATGCTAATTAGATGCAAATAATAAAATAATTTGAGGGACTGTTTGGACTAAACACATTTATTTTTTACAATTATTTTTTTTAATAAATTTGTCAATATAATTTTTTTAAAATTGGTTGTTTATAAAAAAGATTATTTTCTAATACTGTTTTAAATTACGATAAAACAAATAACAAAATCTTTTGTCCACGCTAATTCTCCAATATAACTTCATTTCCAAAAAACGTACAATCCCCAAGTTTCCCAAGTATTTGGTGAGAACCAAAAACTTTGTTTCTCTCTTCTGGATATCCTCTCCTATTGAGTACCCAGAAGTTGGGAAAAAACCGCAAATTTCAGTTTATTTATTTAACGTGCTAATAATAGGCACTATTAAAGTACAAAATAATTAAACAAAACATATATAGCAGAAATTCTAAACTAAAGGAATCATGAAACGTAGAGAAAAATAATATCATGAGGAGCACCCCAAAAAAAAAAAGGCACAGTAAGACGAGAAACTCACAACAATCTCTGCAATCACACGAGGCTGCCTTAATGGCTTGAGAAGAAAAGCGAGAATACGCGTGACAATCACCACAAGGCAGATTTGTAAGATGGCAAGAGGGAGAGCATAATCAAGGGGACTATCTCCTTGAAAGACTCCATTGGACGTAGCTTTCATGGGTGATGGACAATCACTTCCAGGAGTAATTGTAGCCATTCTGCACCGAAACGATATTGCAACGGCTAATTCTCAGTGATAAAATCATAATATATGGGTGACACAACACAAATATATTAGTAAGGCAAAAAGATATATATATATATATATATTTGAAGTAAAAAATTGTTGAAAGTTCTTGTATCCAAGAATAAGAAAACATGACTTGAAATTGACGTGGTTGGATGGGTGCAAGTTGGTCAATGTATTTTGCTAATTAGCGTCATCGTTGAAGAAAAGCCAAAGTTATATAGAAATTTAACTAATTAACGTGAATTTTATTTTTACCAACAACTATTGTTTGAAACTTCTTCCGATGCCTTTTTTCTTGCTTGATTCAGGTTAATAGTATATTTCTCATCGATTCCGAGGTCTTTTACGAGTTTAAACAAATATTAGAATATTCAAACTGTAATATATATATATATATAAATATATCACTCCGCGCGTGATTATAACACCTCGTTTTTACATGATTCAAACGACATAAAATTTTCTGTTAAATGAAATAAGTCGTTGTTTCCAAATAAATCCTATCAAGTAAAGTCTACAATTTCATGTAGAGAATTTTTACACCCAAAAAAAAAAAGTTTAATCCAATTCAAATGAGTCAGAAACTACAACGACGACACAAGCTGTAATTTGTTTGGCTGCGAAGAAAGTTGCGATACAGCATTTTCTTTTATCTTTCTTGGCAGCAAACGCATCAGAAAGATTAGATGTTTTACCTGTTCTGGATTCACCGATCGATCTGAACAAATTGCTTGCCTGCGTGATCACCCGAAGTTTGTCGCCGTTTCGCTCCTGGTAAGCATGTGATTATTCCCTTATGTAAATTTCCTGAAATCTCACAAAACCGATCGGAGAGTGAAATCCCAGTGATTCAGAAACTATAGAAGAGTGGGGTTGCTTGAGTTGGATACGAAGGCCGATCTGTTTTCACGGTATTTACAGAACCGGTCGCACGATTGCAGCAAATACCAATTATGCCATTGGCTACCTGAATCCTGAATGCACAAGATTTTATACTTTCTACTCATACTACTTTTCTGTTATGATAATTATAACAATCTCTAAAAATATTTTTTGTGAATTAATAAATTGAAATCATAATAAATACTTTAATGCATCTTCCAAAATAATTGCATCAGTGTAATCACTATTTGGCACATTAAAAGAGAAAAACACATGATAATGACATGACAAAAATATATTGATTAAGTCGTAATAAATTATTTAAAGTTGATATATAAGCAACGTATTTTGATTTTTCTTTTTATATATCACATAATGATTGCATTGATATAATTACTTTTAAAGATGCACAAAAAAATTAACCTAAACTTGTATATTCCTATTTTTATTTTAATAAAATAATTATGAGGAATAAGTAATGGCTCTAATTTAGCTTCTATTAACTTTTATAGGTCAGATATATTAATTATAATGATTATTATTACATATTAAATAAATGCTTATCAATTATGACATTTTTACAGTGTTAATTAATAAAATTATATCATACATTGGAGTTTGATTCAGAAATGAAGTCAAATTATAAAAAATGTCATCAATTGGTGTTCGAATCCTAATTGTAATTAAATTAACATATATATATAATACTAAACACTCAATTAATTAATGATAAAATATTTTTCTTTTGTCATTGCACAGTTGTAGCTGCATTAGTTATCCAGTTATAAATTCAACTCCAAAAAAGAAAAAAAAGAAAAAAAAAAAAAGGTCAAACGCCCGCACGGGCCTTATGTGATAAGCAATAAAAACACTTGTTGCAATGCATGGGGACCGCATAAAATGCAAATTAATTAACCTGACCTTTGACGATTATGTGACATTACTATTGTGAAAAATAAAAGGTTGTTGCTTATATATGTCTATTTAACTCAACATTTCAATTCCATATCCGTACGTCATCTGACATTTGCCTAATTACATGAGGCATTACTTCAATAAATCTAGCCTGTAACACCCCAAAAATCGAAGTGCAACAACACAGTATACGGTGTAATTCCCACCTCCGTAAACCTAATCTTTCAAATCAAATCTCTCCTAATCTTCCAAAGTGTAGCCTTTTTCAAAAGAAACAAATGAAAACTAATTTCACATTAATAATTTTATACTTCATTTCAAAACTATCAAAGTAATACTTGATTTCATCCTTTTGTAAGAATTTTGACAAAATCTTATCCAAAATTTGAATCTCATGAAATTTCTACGATCAACAAACAACATAGTAAAATAAATAAGAAAACTCCACTCTTGCTCCTATCCATTAACTATGTTTAACAAGGTGGGGGATCCTATCTATACGTAGTATTGAGATTCATTTATAATACAAATAAAATAATAAATCAAAACACATCAATGTGAACTTCGTCCATGTGAAGGGCTCACCAAATTATAGGAAAATTCACAATAAAGCATTGAAAAAAAACTCCAAATCAACTCTATTATTTAAAATTATAAATATTGAATAAGTAAATAATATCTCACAATATATCAAACCAATAATTAAAAAATAAGTAAGTATATATCAAACCAATAATTAAAAAAAAGTAAGTAAATAATTTAATTATTAGTTAAAATTCAATAACAAGTACATTAAATATCTCAAGATAAGACATTTATACCTGCTCAATACAATAAACAATATATAAGTGCCCAAAAAGACAAAAGCATTTAATAAATATTTGCGGATATAACGATCATAAATCAATAAAAAATGATGATAATAATAAATAAGCATGCAACTTTAAAAAATTTATATTAATGATCTTTTAAAAACTTAATTTTAAAAATAATTTCGTTAAAAGGACTCTATCGAAACAAGATAACCATCGTAGGCAAACAATCTCTATGAGAAAATAACCATTGTAGGCACTTAGCCCATGTGAGGTAATAACTATTCGTTGTGAGTCCAATACTCACTAAAATAATATTACTTTGTTTCACATGTAATGATCATCACATGTACGTAATATCTCCTGTATCTCTTGTTATCTGAGTACTGGTTAAGACATATTAAGAGTTAACACAATTGTAATTAACAACTCATATTCCACTTCTAATTCTTCTATAAAAACATTTTCACTGTATATGGAATCAATTTTCCCAATAACCAACATAGGATCTTTTAATTAAAATTCTTGGGATTTTTTTCACTGATTTCATACATGTTTCCAAAATTTTCAAAATCAAGGATTTTACTTTAATTAAAAAAAATACTTTTTCAATAAATCATTATGTAGCTAGAACTTTTGGACCCAGAAAAAATCCTGATTTTTCAAAAAGAATTCATTTGACATGACAAAAACAAAATAAATCATAAAATTTTAGTAAGAGTTATTTACCCACAATTAGAGTGCTATGGTAATGATCCCTACCATCTCCTCAACCACTTCACAAATGGGAACATTTCCAAGGGTCCCTAAAATTATGCGCAATACAATTACTATTATTAATTGTTACATAATCACTGATAAAATTAAATTCATTCATCAACCTAACACCTCCACTCTTGAGCATCACCTCGTGTGCATTTTATCTTATACAAAGTGTGCTCATGCTACAACATTAGTCCTATCACCTGCTAGGTGAATTTCCCATTCCACAAGCCAACAATCACTCATGAAATTAAATTTGTCCATTTGCCTAACACCTCTGCTCTTGAGCATCACTTAGGCCCGTTTGGTAGGGAGAATTGGGAAAGGAAAGTGGGAGGGAAAATGAAAAGTGTGAAAAAAAATTAATTTTATTCCTATAATTATTATTTAATTATTATTTAATACTCTCTACTAATAATTATTCAATTATTAAAAATAAAAATATTATAGATATTTTTTATAAATAAAATTACTCTTTTTTTTTTTCCCTTTTCATCATTAACTTTCTTCTTGTCAGACATACCCTTAGTACGCATTTTGTCTTATACTAAGCGTGCTCATGCTACATTATTAGTCCTATCACCTGTTGGGTGAATTTCTCATTCCACAAGCCATTTCTCATCCTAAGTTTTAGCACAAAAAATTCCAAATGGTTCCTCAACCAATCTCATGGTTAATTTAGTAACTTGCACAATATTTGTTTACACCTAATCTCCTTTTAACAGTCAAAATTCCCAATTAAGTAGTTTGCAACAAGAACTTAGAGAGCACCAAGAAAAGAAGTACTCATTCAAGCCAACTATTTCAACCCCCAAGTACACGCCAGTCGAGAAGAAATGGGAGTTGACTTTCGGTCAATCCATCCAAATAAACCTCCAATCCTTTAACCCCAGCTGTCTTATGACCCACGGCAAAAGGAAAATAAGAAATTAACTAACCTGACATGGTAGCCACAAGACAAGAATCAAACTCCCCTAAAAGAAGAAACTTAGAGCACCAATTTGTTCCAAAGTTACAACCTTCAAAGACCCACCTAAAGAAGCAGAACGGATATATATATATATATATATATAATATATATTAAATTAAATTGGGAAAATCTCTCTATACAGGGATCAAACTGTAGGGAAGAGAGCGAGAACCCAAACTACAATCTACTACAAGTTCCCTAGGGATGAAGAATTAGCTAAAAGGAAGACAAATTACAATTTACACCTACTTACCTATTCAAACCCTGACTCATTTGAACCATCAAGGAAGAACAGAGGAAGCTAGGGACACTCAGCCAAACCCCACCCACGACGCTGAAAAACGAAATCGTCATAGGGGAAAATAATGTATTCAGCTGCCAAACATTGATCGAGGTTATTGCTATGGAGAAAACCAAGCTACAAAATTTCAGAGGGATGGGGCGCACAGGACGGGTTGTGGACCAAGAAGTGATGGACTGAGGATGGGTTGCTGGAAAATTAAAGGAAGAAGTTACCTTGTAAAGATGCTGAACCCTTGCGAATCAGAAGCAGTAGAGGGAAGCACTTGAATGAAACAAGAGCTGGAATTGATGGATAACAGCAGCATTGTGGAAGTTTGGAGAAATACAGACATAGGGTTGGAAGGAGGAAGCTTCGGTAGCACACTTCTTAAAAAAAAAAGAAGAAAAGGAAAAATTCTGATGCATCAAATGACCTAGTGATGTGATGAGGAAGAACAATTGATAACAACCAGAGGAGAAGGAGACCAAGTTCAAAAGCAATCGACATTTCTTAATTTCCCCTTGGTTTCTGGGTTACAACTCTTGGTCGATATAATCCTGAATATCATTTCGGTTTGCCTTCGGTACACTTGCATTGAGTCATTGACCGCTAACTTGGAATTTCCGTATTATTTTTCAAACTAGTGGTGGACCCTATCCTTTGAAAAAAGCGAAGATCATTATCGCATTAATTCCTGTTTAGGAACGGTATTCAAAAACTTTATTATATTTATATATATAGTGACTAAAAAGTGGGGGGGCCCATCCTGCACTTAAGGTGGTAGGAAGACGACTAATAAAATGAAATTGGATGGTTGCGGGGGCAAGATAAAGAAATGGAGAAGGTGATACAGAAGGTTCACTAAATTTAATTTAATTTAATTTTCTATTATTTTTAATTCTCAAAGTTCTAATTTTATAATTAAATTATTACATAACCCTCAAAAAATATTGTAGTACTTAGTTTTCAATTTATCAATGTTATTTTCTTTAACGGCGGATATAGATGAAGCTTACAAAATGGAATGATTCCATCATCTCCTGATAATTCGTAAATTTTTGCCAATGTAAATTGTCCAACTCTATTTAACTTTTGATATTTTATGTGTTAATGAATTTATAACTCATATATATACATAATAGTCTAAATTTCTAAAATTGCAGTGAACATAATGTTAAGAATTTATCATCCATTCTTTTTTTTTTTCTATTGTCAAGACTTTGAGATTTTCCTTCCGAAAAAAGAAAAAAACAAAAAAAAAATTCCTCTTTCTTTATCAGAGAGATATTATCAAGTACATCAATTAATATGTTAAAAATAGTGATATCGACCCAAAAGATTGAGGAGGAAAGCCCCAGCGGATTGGGGAAAAAAATTGCTATTAACATTTTTTTTTTTTTTCAAAATGCTGAAGATTGAGGAAAGACTTGCATATTTGATAGGTCCCAGTCAGACTTATATAAATGTAAGAAAAAAGGATTCTGCTTGAGGTGAGAAAACCTTTAGTAATTTTATTTGAGTCAACTTGTCCTCTACATAAACCAGAGATAGAATTTAAATACATAAAAAAGACTCAACCATTTTTCCTAAATAAAATGACTCAACAGATAAGATAGCTAACAATTATTTAAATAATAATAATATCCACTAACAACCTCCTATTCTGATGCACGCCCATAACAGTGACCCACTAATGCAAATTCCAGGCATACAAACTGAATTTGGATTCTCTCCACCAAATCTTTCCTCTTTTACCTCTCCATCAAAATTTGAGTCTTTAAATTTATTAGCAATTAATAATCAATGATAAAAATTTAAAAGATACAATCTTAATCATCAAATTTTGGTAAAGAAGTAGAAGAGAGAAGATTTAGTAGAGAGAATTCAAATCCATACAAATCCTCCAAAGCTCCTTCCATGATCTGAATAGCCCACTTCTGCATGGGCCCACGTCACTTGCATGTCCCCTGTATAATGAGATTCATTTAATCCAAATATCTTGGGTTCCTAATGGAGACCCAGTTAGACCCTCTGGTCTTCTCAATACTTGCCACTGTACAAAAGAAAATCCGATTTACATTTTCTATCATTTTAAAATTCTTATAATTACTAGAGTTTTAAGATTACGCATCTCTCTATTTGAGTATTTAATTTTCTCTCAATCTCCGACGCACATGTTTTCATTATCTACCATTTTATTTTTGTTGAGAAATTATATATCTGTCAAGTTTTATTTTTTTGTACAATAAATAATTAAATTTAAACCATAATATAAACGTAGATAATGACAACCAAAAACGAAAGGGGATGGTAGACATCAGATACCGGTAATTAGAAAAAATGAAGGGTAATTAATAATTAATATAATAAATTATATTATATTTTTTGGGATTTAATTGACTAAAGTATACTTCATACTTCTTTTATTTTAAAATTATATCCACCTCTTCTTATATTTGATATATATCACAAAAATCTCAATTTTAATTTATTTTCTATCAATGAAGCTAATTTTCTATCAAATATATTCTTTCTAAAAAAAATCATTTAATGGTTTTTACCGTTATATTAAAAATAAAGTCACATTCTTACGGTAGATCTTAACATCAACGTAATTGTTTTTATTAGTAAAGTCTTTATTATTAAATTAAGAATAAAATTAGAATATCATCTTATATGAAAAATTAATTTTATTGATAAAATATAAATTAAAAAGAGATTTTTACAATATATATGATGTAAAAGGATTCAAGTGTAATTTTTAAAAGAATAAAATATTATGTGTAATTTAGTCGTACTTCAAAGAAAATTAATATTTTACTCAAATTAGTAATAAAAGAATGTCTAAAATAAATCATTCTAAATGAATATTAAACACAACTTTCTAATCAGAGCAAATGTTGAGCTAAGTGCCCAAACTCGAGCTTCTCGTCACAAAGGTTGCTCTATAAATATGTTTGTTTTGGATTGCTACGGGAGATATAATTTTCCAAAAGTTGCTTACAAAATTATTTCATAAATAAATGTAATTAATTAATAAACTACAAACTCACTTGCAATGCATCAACATAAGAAGAAAACGTATATGCAGGTAATTATATCTTTATTAATAGGTTCTTTAGTTAAAATATGACGTGTATAGTTTTTAATTTAAATATAACAAATGTATAATTTTTATAGATAATTATATAATTTTTTTTATTAAATCATATACTTATGATAAACAACCTAATAATATAGATATAACCATACTTAGGTTTAGTGCACAAAAGAAAAGAAAGGCCTATGAAATGAGATACAAATTCAAGACACGTGTTGGCATTAGAATAAGATGGCACACTTCCTATGAGATAATTGAGGATGATTAAAATTTTCATACATGATACCTATAAAACTTAGGACTACATTTAGGTGTAATTTTTTATATTTTTGCTATCAAATTTATTGAGTAAAATATAATAGGTATATGATTTTTTTTAATAATATTATAATAAGTATATATTACAATAATGTTAATGATTTGTCATAAAAAGATACGACAAAATTTTGACATAATGAATTTGAAATTTTTTTCCATACTTTCACAATTGAAAATTTTGGATGGAAAGGTATAAAATAATAAAAAGAAGTAAGCAATTGACAAAAATAATAAAAAAAAAACTAGGCATTGTGTACTAATAGTAACCAATATTCTATCACTATGATTCATAAAATTATAATATAATATTATATAGATGTATATAAAATAATATATAATTAAAAAAATATAATGTAAATAAAAAAATAAATTTTAAATAATTAATATATAATAAGATAGTAATAATATAATTTTAATTTAATTTAATTTAAATTATAAGTTTATTACAAGTTATATTAGTTATATTTATTATTGAATAAAAATATTTATTCAATAAATTAATTATTATATTGATTAAGATAAATAAATAAATAAATAAATATATATATATATATATATATATATATATATATATAAAAAATGTAATAAACATTAAAAAATTTTATAAAAAATATTGAGAAATTTTAAATATATTATTTTCTTATATTTTTATATTTTAACAAAAAATTATATAACATAAAAAATATATTATTATCATAAGTAAAATATATTATTATATATAAATAAAATATTGTTAATATATATATAGACAACAACATAATTGCTGTCGGTATATATTACATATAAAAATATATAATTTATATATATACAGTAATAGCAACTAGATTGCTATTAATATATATATATATATATATATAATAAATTTAAAATAATTTAGTACAAGTATTTTTTAATTTATATTATAAGTATATTATAAACTAATAAATATATAAACAAATATATATAATCTTACAAAAATAATTTTTTTAAAAAAATATGAATAGGTTTAAAATAAATTTATTTTTTCTATTATTTGTTATTAAAAAAGATAAAGGTATATAATATTATAATAATATATTGTATATAAATTATATAGTACAATATAATATAATAATAAATTATGTGTTATGCAATAATAATAATAATAATAATAATAATAATAATAATCATTGAAATAAGTTGTCCTGTTCATAGCTATCGTCCTATGTATATATTTATATATATATATATATTATATATATATATATATATATATATATATATATATATATATATATATATATATATATATATATATATATATATATATATATATATAATATTTTTTTCATTTAATTTATCATCTTCTTTTATATCTCACTACTTTGTTTTACTTTTTCCGCAAATCTGATTTTTTTTTTTTTTACTACATTGCTTCAAATTATGTTGGTCACTGATGACATTTATTTTGGTGAGTTTTGCTTATTGTAGAGATTTATTTGCTTAAGGAATAAGAGGTAAGTATATATATTTATTTTAATAGTATATGTACGAAATATTTATTTATTTTATTAAATATAAATAATTGCTTTACTATATAGATATATTATTAGTTTAGATTTATAAGTGAAAATTAAAAGTTGTAGTAGTAATAATAATTTAGATGATGTAAAAAAAAAAATTTATTTATTTGGTAGTAGTTATAAGATAAATTCTTTTAATAGAAATTTTGAAATAATATTTAAATTATTGATTATCACAAAAAATGAAAATTCCTATCAATCAAAGATGAATGTATAATAAGTTAAATTCTAGACATGAAGGATATACTAATAAATTTTAATAAAGAGTAAAAGAGTTTATTAGCTTTACTTGTGAAAAAAGACTAAGTTTAAGAAGAGGAAAAAATTATATGTCCTTGTTCTAAATATAAAAATACAGCATATCTAATGATTAACAAAGTAAAAATTGATCTTTATAAAAGAGAATTTCAATCTGGATATTAGTATTAGACATGTCATGATAAGATTGAACTATTTTCAAGTAACATTAATATTGAAACATGTAGCTTATCATATTTAGTAAATGAAGATCATAATAATAGCTAGAACAAATGATCTTTGATGCAATTGATCCTGATTTTGATATTAGTAACATTAATGAAGTAGATTATAATGATAATATTAGTCATATTGAAGAATCTACAAATGTAGATAGTCAAAAATTATATGATTTATTAAACGCATATCAACAATTATTGTGGCTGGGATATAATAATCAATCTGAGCTATCTATTACTGTAAAGATGTTAAGCATTAAAGCTAATAGTAATATGTCACAATATAATTTTAATAGATTTACATATCTTATGAAAAATAGTTGCCTATCTAATAATATTGTACCCGATAATTGGTACCAAACTAAGAAATTTGTATCAAAACTTAGTCTATCTGCACAAAAGGTTATTATTTGCATTCATGGATGTATATTGTATTACAAAGATAACATAGATAGGATATTATGTAAATTTTGTGAAACACCTTGATATAAAACTAGTTGACCTAGTAGAAGAAAAAGTTCAAAAGAGATTTCAATAAACATAATACATTATTTACCAATTGTCCTTAGATTGCAAAGGTTTTATACTTTAATAAGATTTGTTGAGCTTATACAATGGCACTAGAATAATAGATGGTGTGAAAATGTACTGTGCCATCCATATAATAAAGAAGCATGGAAACATTTTGATAAGGTATATCCTAATTTTGTCATAGAGCCACAAAATGTTTGACTAGGTTTATGCACTGATGGATTCACTCCATAAGGCCAATTTGCTTCTCCATATTTATGTTGGCTTGTGATAACTATTCTCTACAATCTTCCTCTTAAGTTATGTACGATTACTCTTTACTTATTCTTTTACAACAATCATTCTTGGACCACAAAATCCTAAGGTTAAGATTGATGCATTCTTGCAACCATGAATTGGTGAGTTAAAATTATTATGGAAAGAAGAAGTACCGACTTATGATGTCTCAAAGAAGCAAAATTTTTAGATGAAAGAAGTATTAATATGGATAATAAATGACTTTCCAATACATGGAATGTTGTCAAGGTGAAGTACAATTGAAAAATTAGCTTATCCTTCTGTATGAGTAACTCAAAAGCCTTTGCCCTAAACTATGGGGGGAAAATTCTTGGTTCGATTGTCATCAATAGTTTTTACCCATGCACCATGTTTTTAGGAGGAATAAAAATTCTTTTAAGAAAAATAATGTTGAAAATGATCCCTATGCCTTAAGATTGGATGGAGAAGAGTTGTAGCAACATGTGAAGATCCATTCTAATGTAGTAGATCAAGCAGTTTTTTAAATTATCAGGCTATGGGCTATATCATAGTTGGACGAAGCAGAGTACATTTTAGGAATTTCTGTATTGGAAACATTGGTTGATATGACATAATTTAGATGTCATGTACATTAAAAAAAAATGTGTTTAACAATATATTTAATACTATTATGGATGTCAAAAGGAAGACCACAGATAACATCAAAGCAAGGATGGACTTAAAAGAATATTATAGGTAAAGAAACTTAGAGTTGCAAGAATTAGTTAATGGAAAAGTGGTGAAACCATAAGTTTACACTCATGTTAGATAAAAAAAGTGCTATTTGTCAATGGGTAAAAGAATTAAAAATGTCTTATGGATATTCTTTAAATCTATCAAGATGTGTAGAAAAAGAAGGAAATTTATTTATTTTAAAGTCATGATTGTCTTTTTTTTTTTTTTTTGAATATTTGCTACCAATTGCATTTAGTGCACTTCTTGAGTAAATTTGGAGGCCAATAACTAAGTTGAGTCATTTCTTAAGAGAACTATGTTCAACGACATTAAAGGTTAATGATATAATGCAAATAGAGCGAAATATTTCTATTATTCTTTACAAATTAGAAAGAATATTTCAACTAAGATTCTTTGACTCTATGGAATATTTACCAATCCATGTACCATTGAAGACTAAGTGGTGGACATGTCCAGTATTGATGGATGTATCTTTTTAAAAGGTAATTACTATTTATATGGTATTCTAACTATTTCTAATTAGTTTATCTTATATCAATTTATTATCATGTTCAACTACTTATTAACTATTTTAGTTATGCAAGTTTTTGAATAGATTAAAACACATAGTTAAAAATAAAGCTCGTGTTAAAGGTTTTATATGTAAGGCGTATTTATTACAAGAGGTCTCATACTTTTGTTCAGACTACTTTAAGTCACATGTAACTTTAGTGCCACCTAGAGTTAGTCAAAATGAGTATATCGATGAAGTAGACTCAAGTGAGCCAACTTTATCAATTTTTACTCAAGTTGGTATTCATTTGGAAAGTGTTCAACTCATTATCTGCGTGATAAAGAAAAAGGCGTCGCTTATCTTCATGTCATATTGAATTATGATGAAGTCAAGCCTTATTTCAAGTAAGATTTAGACTTGTCACTATAACTTGTTGAATTTGTGTTTGGACCTAACATTAGTATCGTCTTAGAGGACCTTTGAGTAAGAGTTGAAAAGAGCAAATTCATGCATTAGCTTCAAGGAAATCAATGCCAAGATTGAGCAACAATTTATTGTGTGGTTTAAGTCTTATGTATGTAGTGACATCATTATTTGTGTATTTATTTATATGGGAATACATTTATTTATTTATTTACTTAAATCATTATATTTTAACTCTATTGTGTCAAATAGGTTCTCAACCAACCAATATCTATGGCCTAGGGACCTTGTAGAAAGGTGTAAATATGGCCAAGATACTTTCTATGGATACGAGTTTTACACTAATAATTGGAGCATTGGAAAGAAGACAATAAATAGTAGAGTTTGCATGAAAGGAACAAGAGAAGATAGAGAGAATAACTATTTTGGCTTTTTTAAAGAGGTAGTACAGTTATCCAAAAGAACTTCTAAAAAAATAATATTATTTTATTGTAATTAATTTGACTCAATTATGAATCGCAAGATGAAGACACATAAAGTTTATGGAATTATTGAAATTAAACATACAATGAGGTATGAAAATTTTGATCCATTTGTATTTGCAGAACAAGCTATCTAAGTATATTATATGCCATATCCTAAGAGAAGTAGAGATAAGCTCAATTGGTGGGTTGTCCTCAAAATTAGAGTAAGGAGTGTGGTAGATGATAGTAATACCTTAGAGTTAGCTTATCAAGATGATGAGGTTGATATTAGTACAGTAGATAATGAGATATTATCTGGTATATTACAAGAACAAGGATAAATAAAAAAGGTAGATTTGCATATAGATTTATTAGTTGAATATGTAAATGTTCATTTTGATATGCAAGATGAAGCCATGGAAAAAGATGAAGATGAAGAAAATAATGATCAAGATGAAGATCATTAAAGAAGATGAATAATCATTGAATAAAAAAGTATTTATTAAGTATTAAATTATTTGAATATTTTTTTTATTTTTTACTATTTTTAGCATTTGTTATATAAAAAGTAATTTCTGATGGCTACATTACAATTTTTTGTAGTTATCAAATGTCAGGAATTTCAATAAAACTACCTCTCTCTCATTCTCACTTTTAGTCTCATGCCAAATTCTTTCTGATTAAGTAAACCCTTTTTCACTTTGACTCCTCTCTTACTCTCTCATTATGCAAACCCATTTTCCTTTTTTCTCACTCAGCTAAAGAACCTAATGAACAAAAGGAGGAGACAAAATCAATGGAATTAGCTAATTTTCATCTTCCCTCCTTCAACCCTGCACCCATCTCTATCTTTCTTACCATTTCTTGATGTCTTCATGAAGTTAACCATCCAAGTCACTATTAATGATTTTGTGCCATTCATAGGAACTAGTACTATTTTAGGTTTTTGATTTCTATGCCCTACAATTCTTTAATTGCTTTGCATTTCAATTTCTCTTATCCTTGATGAGGTAACAAACAGTTATTTTTTTTAACATATCTCTTCATAGAATCCATCCATCATGGTGTTTAAGTTTTAGAGTTCAAGAGGTAATCTTTAGACTTTTTGGTAGATTCTAGAAACCCACTCATATTTCTGCAGTTCCTCTTTTTTGTTTAATTGTAGCTCTATGATCCTTGAATGAATAATTCACTTACATTTTTTGGCTTGAAGGTTCCTTCTATCTTCATTATTTTGAGATGATTTATAGGCTCTTAAATTTTGGAAATTAATGACGTGATTGATTATGTTCTTCTTTTAACATTCAATTTTATTGGAATATCAAGCATATTAGGATTTAATTAATAAACTTAAATCTTATAAGTCATCTTATCAATGTAAAATAGCAAAAATCAATTTGTGGTTGCAGTAACTTTGCACGCTCCTCCATACCCTTCTATTTTTCAAGCAAAACCTCTAGTTTCAAATCACTTTCTATTGAGTAGTAATCAAAGAAAAACCCAAGGAACAAATTTTGAAAATTGAGTGGTGTAAGTTGACAGATACTTAGACTATCTAGTCTTTAAATATTCATCATATAACTACCTTTATTGAATGCCCTTTTCTATGTTTGTAGCTTTAGTCACCTTCTTTTACTTAGTTAATTCATTGCATACATAATGTTTGAGAGTCCTAAAATATTGATTTCATTCTAAATTTTTTGTTTTCCTTTCTTTTAGTTAGTTAATCCACACTTTGCTTGTTTTTTAGTACATATACATATACATATATATATATATATATATATATATATATATATCACCTTTTCATTTGATTGCTAAGTTAATAAGGTCAGTTATATGTGTTTAAGATTTTAATGGAGTAGATTAATCATGAACAAAACAAGGAGTGAATAATGTATGAACTAATGAACTCTTTGTGGTCTATTTAAATTAACTTACTTGTAGTTGATCTAATAAAAATAATGGAAAAAAATGTCTTTAGTTTACTTGCTTTTAATAATGAAGTAAAAATGATCTTTCTACTTTGATTTTCTTACCACAGTTTAAATTAGTAACACACTATTACATAATATTGCAAGGAACAAAATGAAAATCTATCTAAAATTGAGGTAATATGTGAACCTTCAAGTTTATATATAGTTCCAAATTGAACTCAAATTAACAATTAACCTGCATGTTAATTCTAAGACTTAGGTATATATTAATTTCTTACATAAAGATCATTTATTCATTTTTTAATATTACAATCACAAGCGTCTTTAGATTTTTTTCTTTATGCAATTTCTTTACTTTATAAGAAGCCATGTGATTTTTTATTAAGTAAACTAAATTAAATCATTGTTTAATTTTACTATATACTTGTTTAGTGCAATGCATGTTCATCTAATTGCAACCCTAATTCTTTCTTTATAATGCTATTAGCAAATGAATGTAGGTCTATATGACATTTTCTAAACAATGTAGGTTTTTTCTTGGGAGCAACCTGCATAAATGAAACCATAGTAAGATTTAAAGAAAAGAAATGTAGTAGAGAAGAGAGTTTGAATGCTAAGATGATGATATTGTTAGTGGAGCATAAGTGAAGACTTCTAGAGCTTTTTGTGGCTTGACTATGACAATATGAGAATAAAATAGTGGTTATTTTTTAGTTCTTTTCTCTATGACAAAATAAAGGACCTCATGATGGGCCTACTTATATAAGCTTATGCTTACAGCTACAAATAGAAAAAAAAATTCTTTTTATTTTTAAAATGTTTACATCAAATTTGTTAGGTACTATGGTTGAACTTGATTCTTAAATATGGAACTTGACTTTTGTTTTCTCATTATTTTTAGTTCAGACATGGGTGTGGCTCAAAACAATCTTGATTTGGAGGAAAGAGTTTTGGAGATAGGAATGGGTATGTATTATATCAATTTACTTTTCTTTTTAATTTTCTATATGTAGCTATAATAACCTTGTCATATAAGATAAAATAATAATGATTAAAATAATGATATGGAAACTAATTAGGATAAAAATAAATAAAATAAAATAAATAATACATAATAATATATATTTTTAGGAAGTGTTTAAAATATTTAAAGAAATAATTAGCAATAAAAAACATTTAAGTATAGGTGGTTGAGACTTTGGGTTAGATTCTACATGATGTTGGGTTCAAATTTAGCTGAGACCACTCAAGCTAATTTTTGTTTTCCACTCTACTCTAGATTTTTTTTCTTCTGATAATTATCTAAATGACCTTAGGAAGTATGATGCAAGGATAGGTTATTTTGTAATTTCATCTAAGCCTTCTTTAGGATGCCACTTCAAACTTGAAACACGTTAAGCAATGTTGAGGGATTGGTCTGAAGTTTCTACAGTGGCATTCTTCTTCTCCTCTTCGAATGAAACAACTTGCTCCATTGTGGCTTCATTTCTACAGCAACATTCCACCATTTAGGATAGGCTTTTCCCTCTTGTTGCTGCCTTCATCACTTCATTTTTGTTACTGCACATGGGTTTAGAAATTTACAGAATTGTGGCCGTCCAAGTCTGAAACTCCAGCCTCTGTTTTAGTTGGTTAGTGGCTCTCTCTTTTTTTTTCCTTACCTTAAGGTCTACCCTTTTTGTCCTCCAAATTTTCCTAAAAATTTATTGTATGTTCCTCCCTTTTTGTGGGGATTCTTAGTCTAAAATTGTCATAGCATATTCATTTAAGTTATTCTCATTTCATTTACCTTTTATTGCAAACAAAGCATAGTTGTAGCAAAATTTTTAGCGGTGGTTTATCAGCTGTTCATATGCCAACTAAGGCTATAGGTGTTAAAATTTGAATTTTTATCCATATCTTATTAAAACTTCCATATACATGTTTGCTTTAACCTATATAATTATGATACAAGACCCAATTGCATAAGGGAGATATATAGCCAAATTTGATACCCTTTGACATAGTAATGCCTAAACTTTAAAAATTTATAACTTTAGTTACATAACTTTAATTTACACAAATTAGGGGTCTATAGAAAGCTTATTATATGAACTTTATGCTGTAAAAATTTCAAATAAAAATGAATCTATTTGATTCCTAAAAAGACATGAAAATCAAGGGATGTGTAGAATGAACAATAACTACATAATTCAGTATTTCTATACCAAAGTCAAAAATTTATCAAATATCCTATAGAGTTCCAAAAAATATCATCTTTAGCTTGTTGAAAAACTTTATAAGTCCTTTAAGTGTTTACCAAATTTCAATCCCAAAATAAGTCATTTGGATTGTTAAAGGTAAGGATGTAATTTATGACTCATTTAGACCAAATGTTGGTTCTAAAGTAGTCCATTTGGGCCCTACTATGCAATTTCTTCCCTTGAGCAAATTTTAGCCCATTTATACCTCATTTTTATATGGGTTATTACAAAAAATATGGTTAGCATAAAAAATTCACCATCTTACTTGTCATTAGCCACATGAGCCATACATTACGCATAGAGCAAATCTTGTTCTAAAAGCTTATATATGCATTGAAATAACACCATTTCATGGTCTTAAACATGTAAATAGCATTTCATCACCATTCATCATCATACATAACATGGTTTACTACTAATTGTTTCAATACATACATCAAAATTACATACACATCAAAAGCTCTCTACTAAATGTCCTAATGCTCTAAGTCTTTTCCGGCTCTTTGTCTTTGCTTGTAGCACCTGTCATGGTTAGTGGGAGATAATATGGGTGAGATTCTTAGGAGAATCTCAGTAATAAATGCAAGCATGTAGGTTATATGCATCAAGTAACACAAACATGAAAATTGGCATAAAATTTAATTCTAATCTAGCCATGGCATAAAAACATACTAGCTAAACTCAACTAGACTCAACTCTAGGCTAAATAAGAGCTATTATACTCAATTCCCTACCATAGAAAATTAGGAGCCAAACATAATATCATACATGCATAAAACTTATGATAAAAGCCAATTTAAAACATAACTCATGAAATCATCACACAACCTAAAATACAAGCATTTCAACTCATACATACACTCAATTGCATGCAAGATAGGAAGAGATAGTTACCTTTAGAGACTAGGAACCTTGATGTACCACTAACCCACATGATCCTTCTCTTTTCTTTAGTCTTTTGCCTTGTCCTTCTCGAGTTCGTACACACCTAAAGTGGAATTACACTAGCTCAGCCTAAAAAACATTAATTTGAATACAAGGAAACCCATTAGAACTTGGTCTAACTCATTTTATTCACTAGAACTCATAAGGTAGTTTAAGCTACTTTAAGTGCCTTAAAATGGAAATCTCATAATTTAACTTCTAGGCCTCAATATCTTCCTTAGTATGAGTCATATAACTCTAATGAAACTTATTATAGCCATCATATACAAGTTTGAACATGTCTAACTCAAGTTATCCCTTTAGGCCCCTTTTGAACCCTAATTTTCACCTTTTAAAATAGGGTTCTTAAATTTATTCAAATGGTTCCATTAGTGTTCATTACTTACAATTAGATCGTGAATAACCTTAGAATTCATGAAACACTCCTCCAAGTGTCTCATCCTCTTTATGGCCAAGACATGCACCCAATTGCTCATCCTTAGAGATTTTTTCCATCTTTATGTACCTAAGCATCATTCTAATCTCTTAGATAGCTCACTAAGCTCTCATTGAATACATTAGAGACCTTAACTACTAAGCTAGATTCATACTTGGCTATCTACTCAAGCTAGGGTTTTCTATGTTCATAAAAAGTCAACTCTCACAATTAGCTTCCATAATTCAAACTAAAGTTTTCCTTAGCCTTTACAATTCTCTAAAGGACCTTTAATTTACTTAGAACTAAAAAACAAAGTCATTTAAAGCCATTTTCATAGGGTTAGCTAAAAGGTACATATAAGGTGCTTTATAGAGTTTTTTTTTTATTCCCTTGGCATTTTCTCTTTCAATTCAATCTCTCAGTGATTACTGCATGGCCTAAACTATCAAATGCATGCAAGAAAATATGAAAAGAGGATGTTCCTCTCTCTAGCCAAACGACACATGGCTTGGAGCTTCCACATACTAGTTTAAAAGATAGTAATTTTTACCTTAAATTAAAGCTCTTGCAATGATGAATCTTTCGCTATATTTGTTTGCTCCAAATTTCCTCTTTTCCTTAAGAGGTTAGTCACTAATTTCACTCTTTCAAGAAATCAAAACCACCATTAGAAAGGACTTGAAAAGGAGAATAAGGTTTCCAACTAGCAAAGGACGAAATTAGGCACATAAACTTACCTTTTTGGCTTCCTTTTCCCTTTTCTCTCCTCCCATTTTTCATGCCATATCTGGTCTAGTTCAAAGCTACTTCAAGTCAATTTGGAAGGATGGAAGAGGTGGCATGACTATATTAAAAATGGAGGAAGATTTTTATAATAATTTTTAAAATACTAATTATGTCTTTTTTGTTTAATTTCCTCCATTTAAGCTCATTTTGTATTCATTTTGAAAACTATCCTTTCCATACTAAATCTTAGGCTCTCTACTTTATTAAAAACATTTGCTTTGAAAGGGATTTAAAATAATTTGAAAAAATTTGGTTAAAATTATGATTAGCTAAACACTTAAACTGTACACCATTAGGGATTTAAACATTCTAACTTCATCTGGCTAATCTACTAATTTTATTATATCATATTGTAATAAGGGATATAAGTATCTTATATTAAATCTAATTATTTTTAAATCCTTGATTTTTCTCAATTCATCAGCTTGATTGGCCCATTTTCCTCCTATTTTACAATTTTTGCCCTTTTAGTTCTTTCTTTTCATCTTATTTGATCCTCTAGCCCTTATTATCATGGTTCTTATCCCATTTTTAATGTTTAAGAATTTCAAAAATATTGGGTATGACAAAAACAAGGTAGAGAAGAGAGAGCTATATTCTAGACTTCAAACAAGAAATTTTTTGTTTCTTTGCACTCCAAAGGTAAGGATCTCGTGACGTGGGTTTCACTCTTGTTATGCATTGTTTCTCCCCCTCAAAATGACCCTAAAGTTTGACACCTTTTGCTTTTCTTTTGTGATCTTCGTTGCTGCCATACTAGTTGGGTAAAAATGCTGAACTTGAATTCCCTTTGGTGCTTCTTTATTTTAGAGAGTAGGCACTTGGATCAAGGATGGGTTGTGCCACTTGAATCATGATTTTATACTAGGGAATCCATTGATGGGCTATTGAGAAAAAAAAGAAAAAGAGAAGTAGAAAAGGAAATTTGGGCACCCATGTACTAGGTAAGATAGGGCCTTGCATATAGGTTTCTTACAACTTGGTTGAAAATTTTGGCAACTTTGCATATTCTAGCTAAATTTAGTGACGAAACCAACTAAGGCTAGTGATAAATTTAGGGATTGATCAAGTGATAAATTAAAGTATTAAAATAACTAAATTTAATTCTAGGCAACAAAAGATAGGTAAAATAATAAGTAAAATAAGTTAAACCATAATCTATAAAATAAAATAAAAAAACTACAAATTGGCCTTATAGCAATTAATGAAATTTTAGTGATTATTCTAGAAGTAGTTTTAAGCACCTTGATGGAAGGGTGATGGTGTTCAATGTAGAGACATCGTTAAATTTTTTTACAGGTACAATGAGTATATTATCAAGCATAGTATGACTTTTAAATTTTGTCTATTCTTTTTTGTCCTTATTTGAACCTTGTGTATCTTTGGGGACAAGCATCCTAAGTGGTAGCTCTCTTTTTGTGTAAGTCAAGATTATATTCAAAACTCCTAGATCATGATATGCCTCATGTATTTATATTTTCAATGGTCATGAGATGATATAAGGCTAAGAATAAGAAATTCGAAGACTCAGGATGTGATTTATGTCTTTGTGATCCTAATTGCTGAGGTAATAGAGATATTACAAACTAATTGGTCTATAATACTTGATGTGTGAAATATACTCTATTATATATACTATTATATTTTAAGATATGATTGTGTATAATGCTGATTGCTAATAGTAGTTTTATTAGTCTCGATGCACCGTGACATTTTCCATGGGGATTATAGGACTGAGTACTCAAATGGTATTGAGTACAATGCTCTCTGAGGTTATGGCTACATGCGCATATGTGAATATATGGTTACTCACCCTTCACAGCTAGAGTGCTTATACTAGTACATCTTATGTATTAAATTTTAGATCTTAAAGTTTTATGCGATCCTTCCTATAGTTTTCTGTAGAATTATTTACTCTTTTCTAGCATTTAAAATTTACATTTATAGCCTCATTTTTAAATTAATTCTCAACACTCTTATTATTGTTGTTGTTGTTATTGTTGCTGCTGCTGCTGCTGTTGTCGTCGTCGTCGTCGTCGTCATCATCATCATCATTAATCCTATAAACTTGATTAAATTATTTATGCCTAATTTCATATTATACTTAATATATATATATATATACACGTAAAATACCAAACTAATCTCTTCAGAGTTAAATATATTTTCATATACTTCCATATGTCTTCATAGCCTAAACTTAAAACTCAAGAATTAACTTATTCACCTTAAAAAATTAATAATATATAAATAAATAAAATGCAAAAAATAAAAATGAAAATATTTATTTTTGTTAGAAAAACTTTGTGCACACTTGTCCTTTTTGTTATTGTATTTTATTTTTTACTCATTGAGTTCGACAACTCACTTGTTATTTATTATTGCAGACAATAGAGGTACGACAAATCTATCTCCATTAGAATAGTCAGGAGGGTCTTCAATGGTAAGCCTAGCATTGTTTCATTGGGCCTAGTTATTTTGAATTGTATATTTATGTCTTGTAATTTGAATCCTAGTTATAGCTCCACAGATGTATAGACAGGATCCCCTTTCCTTATGATCATGTCTGCACGTGCAATCAAAACTCTCTTTTATTATTATTTTTATTTATTTTATTTTCTTGTGTTGAGCTGACTAGTTGTAAGAAATTTAGGATGTCCAAAATTTAAGGGAGATTCTGTTGGATTTTCTAAAACAAGTTGTATGTTAATAATTGCTAGAAGATTGTAACTACTTATTTTGACTTTACATCTATGGAATTAGACCTTCTTTTAATAAATGCTCCAAATAACCAATTGTTTTCTAAGGGCTATCATTTATAATGTATACTAATGCTCAATCTTGATGAATTAATCCTGCAAATTCTTGCTAAATTTTATCTTTTGAGCCATATAGCTTGAATATCTTATCCTTGTTCATTCTATTCTTGATTCAAAAGTTCATGGTTAGTCTTTGTTGGTTGCATTTTTTTATTGGAGTAGTTACATTGTAAATCTATGTTCCATTTATTTTGTTTCTAGTAAGCTATTTTTTGTTTTTAGATTCAAATCATTCAAAGTATTTTGTATTTGTGTCTATCTCTAGTAAGCTATTTTTTGTTCTTAGAAAAAGAATTTGCAGGTTATTAAATCAATTGGAGCTACGGGAAAGCTTAATTTTAATAGGATGAAGAAGTACTTTAGACTAGAGGAAAATAGGAAGGACAAAAACTGAAATCCTTTATTAAATATTTGCTTTTTCATCAATTCAGAATCATGTTATTGTTGAAGTTAATTTACTTTTGAGTTTTTTGAATTGTGAAATATTTGAAAAGATTCATTTGAGGTATGGTCTTCTAAAATTTACTCTTCTCATCACATATGATTCAGGTGGCTATTTCACTTTTGTACATTTTTATTTGTAATGGCAATTATATGATGTTAAGTTGTTTCTAGGTTGACTATGTTTTGGCCGAGCATTTTCCTGAGTTCGTTTAGTATTACATTTAGATTGTGGAATATTATCAAGTAAAGTGAATCACGTAATATAAAGTAGGCAATCTAGATTTTATTGCCCCATTGTGGTCATTTAGTGCCATAGTGTGGTGTAATAGTTGCAATGAAACACCTTGAGCTTTTCTTTTTCTTTTTTTTTTTGTTGGGGGGGGGGGGGGACACTTTAAAAATAATGTCAATAGTTAATATTTTATTCTCATAATTTTATAGGTAAGTTAATTATAAAATAATAATTTTATTAAAATGTTGTGAAGGTATAGCTTTCTTAATATATATCTTAATGTGATTTCTAATAAGTGGTAGGAAGCTAAAAAGTTTGGCAAGCCACACATTAATTATGTTGTTATTGCCGTTAAACCTCATATTGATAAATTACTAGTGGCTTTGAAGCCCTCCACAAAGAAGGTTGTTCATGCTTATGGGAAGTTCTTAGAATCAGAGCTATTACTTAGCCAAGTATCTTGCTTCATCTTTTTGTTGCTATTAAAATTTTGCAAACACTATTTTATTTTATTACTCATTAACAATTGTATGAGTTGCCTTTTCTAGATACATCTATTTATTCTCCCTTTTAACATTCATTGTTTTTTTATTTTTTATTTTGTAAAGGGAGATACATGTGATCCACATCCTTCATCTTCTTCAAGCAATGCTCTAAATAGTTTAAAGACTAATTTATACTTGTAATTTTTTCCATTTTAAAATGTGCTTTGGAATAATATTATGTACAAAGGACTTATCAACTTCTTAGAATTTTGAAAAATTGACAATTTTTATTTCAATAAATGTATGAATTGTGTTTCTTGATACTTATTTTAACTATATAATTTGGTAATTTAGCAATGTTTGATTATATTAAAAAGGATTCCTAAAATGTATGATTAGGTTTATAACTAATAAATATAAAATACAAAATTAATTGCCAAACCGCCGCTCTAAATAAACAAAAATCAAGAAGCAATTCCTTATGGTTATAAAATTGTTGATAAATGCTCAATGAACTCTTACTTCCAAGCAATTTCTAGTCGTCATAAAATTGCCACTAATTGCATTATAACCACCACTAATTGTAGCATATCAATTAATGGCAATTATTCTCACAGTTGGAAACAATCACCCTCAATTGAGTATCTATGCTGGTAAAAGCGGCGGTTGGCTAACCGCTGTTTAAAAATTTAGCAACAGTTAAAAACCGTCGCGAAGTGCAGAAAAAAACACCTAATAAATGACAATTTTTTTTTGTAACAAACCCTGCCTTCTTTGTCATGAATACTTCATTTTATATGCACATGGCCAAGAGACATAGCCAATTGTTTTATTTTCCTGATCTTTACATGTTTCTTATGCTATATATCATTATCATTAGGAAGAATGCCCACACTCCTTCCCCCCTGAACTTGATTAACTGATTTATTGACAATTTATACTAAAACTAAAGATAACTAAATTCAATCTTCATAGAAACCACTCAAGCTATGGTGTTGTTATGGTTTCAGAGTAGCAGGATCTTATCAGACAGTCTACCTTGGCAACAGCAAGGTTTTCTGAATGTTGAAATTATATGTCTTTATCTAACAACATTTAATATTAGCCTAACTGTAAGAAACTCTTGCCAACAAATCCTCGCCAAGTAAATAAGCTGCGTTATAAGTTGGCTCAAGCAATGCATTGCTCTTGATACAAATGATTCAATATTAATTTTTTTATTCTAATATAGGATAATTTATTCAACAGATAAATTCACCGCTAATGCATACTATTATATTATTTTCCTTTAGGAAACAGGTTCAATTATGGAAGAAAATGGTACTGATGTATCCTCTTCCAATGCAATCACACCAATGACAATATCTGTAAAGGAAGGAGTTCTCTAGTTGGATAAATCTAACACCTCTAACATATCTACCACAAAGCCCCTAAGACAAAGGAAACCAAGGGCGAAAAGGACATCAGGTGAATCAAAAGTCCCCGGACTAGGTGACATTAGCATACCAACCTTTTCCATCACAAAGATTGCGAAAGTAATCAAGCAGGAGAAGGATGATTAATTCATGCACGAACCTTTTCGACTACTAAGACTATGAAAGTAATGAGGCAATCGAAGGATGAGTACTTCATATGTCTTTGACAATATTTGATTGTCTACTATATAATATTCCACAAATAGCTCTTACAATATTTTTTATTGCTTATGCACATAGACGTAACCACGTGTTGCTCTGTAGGATGTGTTTTGATATAATATCAAACATCTTTATAATATTCTACATCTTATTTATTTGTTATTACCACCATCTGCTTTTACTAATACCATGTTAACTATTAATCTCATAACTTATAATACGCTTTTTCTTCGCATTATCTATTATTATTGACTAATTACTAATTGTACTTTATTTTTTATTAAATTTTATTTATATCCTTTTGCACAACCGAATTCATTATATACCATTTACATATACAATCGTATCCATTATTTGTAGTCAAGTTTCAAATGACTAGTCCTATGTCTATGATAAATATACTGTTCTCTCACTATTACAATATACCCAAATTTGTTTTTAATCTATCAATTGTTATTCAGTAACATAACATTTAAGTTCCTTTAATCATTTCATGCATATTAATTCGTAATTTTTAAATTACTAACCTGTCCCATTATTAAAGGCAACCAAAATATTTCAATTATGTTTTTTCTTAACATACACATATAAAAATATTTAAATAGCTACTAAACCAATGGATTGGCATTCTAGCCCCTTGAATCTTTTTTCATTCACTAATTCGAACAAGAACATCTCATACTTATCATTCGATCCCAATACATTTCATCACTACTTTGTTTACGCATACATATGTAAACAATGCCCAAATTTTTCCTTTTTCTAATAATACCTTTTGCCACAAAATCATCTCTACCAACATATTTGCATAAACACACAAAATCATTGTCTAAGCCAGTTATTCAACTTCAAAATTAAATATAACATTCAAGAAAGATATTAGATTCAACCATTAAAGCCAACTCAAACCTCAATTCAAACATTATTCCCTTGAACCATATGTCAAGTCTATTCATTAACAGTAATAGCATATTAAGAAACAAAACTCAAATATCATTTTCAACAAACTAGATCAAGTTCAACAATGAAACATCATCATAATTTAGCAGTGTTGTAATGGGACTCCCGGCGGAGTTTTAGCAGCGGATCTTACAATCGCTGCTAATTTTTTAGCGACAGTTGTAACCGTCACTAAATCCAAAAAAACTGGCACAAAATACCAACCTTTTAGTAGTCAATTTATTACAAAAAAGAATTATTGTGCCTATTTTTATTTTAACACAACCATCAAATTAGACAAAATAATATAAATTTGTTGTTTGCACAACGCTGAAAAATAGCAAATAAAAGAAAATGAGAAGAGTGTGTGTGTGTGTGTGTGTGTGTGTGTGTGTGTGTTTTAGAAGCACAAAAATAATTTTGGCATTCTTTAAATAGTGGTGCTACATGTCAAGAATTCACAATGTTGTAAGCTAGTATAGTTTTGTTTCAATACTTAAAAAACACGAGAATGAACCAAAATAGGCGAAAGTATGTGTTTGTATGTATTTAAGTTGTCAAGATTAATTAAGCGTGGTTTTTGATTGAGGCATAACAATTTAGAGGTTATTTACACTTTCTTTAGTTTTATATAGTATATATATATATATATACACATATATATATGCTCTACTCTTTATAGGTGAAACCAAATGCTACAGGGTGCAATCAATTTATCCCATGTGACTTCCAAGATGCAACAAGTTAACCCTACGATGTATGTCTTCGCATTTTATTGACTGAAGTATCAAGCATAATATTTATCTACATGTGTTTTCCAAATTATTTTGTCACGTAAATTTGTCATATCTTGCGTACACTGATAGGCTCATTCTTATGATCATTATATATTGTGCATTATGCACTTTTATTTAATTTCATGCAAAACTTACAATTTAAAGCAACAATATGGCCTATTATCGCACTTAATGGCCTTTGAATTCTCATCATTGTGATTGAAAGATCAATAACTACTAAATATTATCGTGAAGAATTTTTGCTGAATTGGTCTTGCTCAAGTATACTGGTGGGATAATGAGTATCCTTTTTGTTCGTTTTACTACCTTGTTGACTTTTTGATGGAATTCATATCCAAGAATGCAAAACGTCTTCAAGGGATCCGCTGTTTTTCAAGTGCACGATGCACTTTTGTAAATAAGAGCGAGCCATAATTATATCAAATAATATTTGAGAAAATATATAAATTTGATCTATATTTTGTTAATGCAATGAACCAACCCAAGGACAAGCCTCACGCCTTTCTATCATTTTCAATTATTGCGAATTGATTTTCGGTACCCTGAAAGAAATTAATTGATGCCATTGCTTTTTTTTTTTTTTTTTTGGTTGAAGTCATGTAAGATAGTATTAATTGATAATTAAGGTGGGTGTTAAATTTAAACAAGAATTGCTTATCTATCAAAATACAAATGACAATAATACTTTTTTCATATTACCAAAGTACAATATATATTTTCAGAGTTTAATAAATATTTTCTAATATGGAACATCGCTAATAATTGCTAGAGGGCCTAATAATAAGAGTGATGACTTATATTTTTAGAAACACTATATTTTTTAGTTATAACACAATAATTATTAAATATTATTAAATTATCTATTTTAATAGATTTATTAATATAATTATACTTATTAATTACACAAAAATTAAATGAAAATTTTTAAGAGCTATTAATTATTAAATAAGTTAATATTTTTAAGTAATTATTTAATGAAATATTATTTTCTATTTAATAATTAATTACATAATAATTAAGAAACAAGGTGTTTATCATTACTCAAATAATAAAGCTTTGGGGATTATGAGATTTTTAAGCAAGCTTCATGAATCTGCTTTTAATCGCTCTTATATTATCCTCTTCATAGTAATGTAATTATCTTTCAAACTCTATATGTTCCTACTCAGTTATTACACATCAATTATTGAGTGTGATGCATAAAACCATGTCAATGCTAGCTTTAGTTCAAAGGCCTGAGACCATTCATTGAATTGGAAATATTTCCTTTTCTTTGACTCTTAAATAAAAATATGACTTTCAAATCATTTCTTTAAAATTAAACGTTGAAAGTCAAAGATCTATGTTGATCATGAGATTGAATTTTGCAAAATTCTTGAACAAACCTCAGAATACTTGGGGTGTCAAAATCTGAGAATCTAATCAGGCTGGTTTCTAAAGGAGTTCATAATTTCCCTGTAACTCAACTCATAGCTAATGATAGCAATAAGGTAGCCAGAGAAGATAAGGACAAGGAAGGCCTTCTTACTTTCCATCTTCACATCCCTTCGATCTCTTCATTCTTACTTCTCATGACAATACAAGAATCTATAGGAATTTTTATATTTATAAAATTTAAACTATAATAACAACAACAAGCATTTTCCCAGTAGGAGGCATCGACCACGTGGATCAATTGACGCAATAAAATTTTATTATAGATCATGTCTTTAAATAAATCATTTAAATCTAAATCTTTTTTAATGATTTCGCTTATAGTTTTTCTTAATTTTTCTCTATATCTAATTATTAAATTACTCTACATTTGATATACTCTCTTTACAATAGTTTTTATAGATCTCTTCCACACATGTCTAGACCATTTAATACGCGATTCTATAATCTTTTCCACAATCAATGCAATCTTAATTTTTTCTCTAATGTATTCATTTTTAATTCTATCTTATTTGGTATGTCCAATAATTCAATGCAACATTCTTATTTCCGCAACATTAAACTTATTCTCTTATTGGTTTTTTATTACCCAACACTCAATTTTATACAATATTATTGATCTTATAGTTGTGCAGTAAAATTTACCCTTTAGTTTAAATGGTATTCTTCTATTTGTAATAACACACGAAGCACTTCTTCATTTCATTCACCTAGCTTGAATCCTATGATTTACATCTTCTACTATTTCTTTGTCATGTTGTAGGATCAACCCAAGATATTTAAACCAAGTGACTTGTGATATGGTATATTCTCTTATTTTCACTTTTATATTATCACTAGTGTGCCTCTTACTGAACTTACATTCTATATAATCTGTTTTATTTCTACTTAAACGAAATTCATGTGCTTCCAAAGCTAGTCTTCACATCTCTAACTTCTCATTTATTTCATCTCTTGACTCTAACTAGAATTATATCATCTACAAAAAACATACATTATAGTACCGGCTATTGGATATATTTAGTTAGTACATCTAAGACTAAAATAAAAGAATAAGGACTTAAAGTTAACCCCTGGTGCAAGCCAATAGTTATAGGAAAATCTTCATTAGGTCTATATTGTATTCTTACACTAGTTGTAACCCCCATCATACATATCTTGAATTGCTCAAACATATGCAATACAAACTCTCTTTTTTTTTTCAGAGCCTTTCACAAAAAATCTCTTAACACCTTATTATATGTCTTATTCAAATCGATAAACACCATATGTAAGTTTTTTTTTATTCCTTCAATATTTCTCTATCAATCTTTAAAGCAAGTATATCGCTTCCATGGTCAACCTTTTACATATAAAACCAAATTGATTCTCTGTAACTTGAGTTTCTTGCTTTAATTTCTGCTCAATAACCCTCTCCTATAATTTTATAATGTGACTCATGAATTTAATTTCTCTATAATTTGCATAGTTTTGTATGTCCCCCTTTGTTCTTATAAATAGGAATTAAAGTACTTTTTCTCCACTCGTTCAGCATTCTCTTGAATCTCATAATCTTATTAAATAACTTTGTAAGCCAACTTATACTTTTTACTCCCAAATTTTTCAAATCTCAATAGGTATATTATCTGGTTTTACTACTTTGTCATTTTCTATCTTCTTTAGAGCTTCTTTTACTTCCGACTCTCGAATCTAACGATAAAATGTATAACTTTGATCCTTTTCTATAGTGTCTAACCTATCTGAGTGCAATGAGATCCCGTAACCATCATTAAATAACCTATGAAAATAATACTGTCACTTTTCTTTGATATCTTGTTCTGTGACTAAGACTCCCCATTCTTCATCCTTCATACATTTCACTTGGTCCACATCTTTAGTCTTTCTTTCTCTACTTTTAACAAATTTTATAAATACTTCTTTCCTCAATTTTAATGCCTAAGAATTGATATAACCCATCAAATGCCCTAACTCTTATTTCGTTCACCGTCTTCTTAGTGTCTTTCTTAAACACCTTATATTTTTTCTAATTTTTTTTCACTTTTACACAAAGACCACGCTTTATAAAACTCTCTTTTAACTTTAATATTATCTTGTACACTTGTATCCCATCACCAAGATTCTTTATCCCTAAGTCCATAACTTCTAAATTCACCAAGTATCTCTTTTGCAACCTTACTAATTTCTTTAGCCATTTTGTCTTACATATCATTAGCATTTCCTTGTGCCTCCCACAATCCTTTCTCCAAATCCTTCTCTACAAACTCTTTTTTTATCACATTTCATTTGCCACCACTTTATCCTTAACATCTCATTTTAGCCTTTTCTCTTTATTCTCTTCTTAATTCAAACATCCATCACTAAGGCCCTATGTTGAGTAGTCAAATTCTCTCTAAGTATAATTTTACAATCCATACAAACATTTCTATCCATTTTCCTTATTAAAAAGAAATCAATTTGAAAGGATGTCCCCCCTTTGTATGTGATAACATGCTCCTTGTGCTTCATAAAACAAGTGTTAGTTATAATAAAATCAAACGCTACTATTTACTCTCTACATTTGTTTCTCTTAAATCATATTCCCCATACGAATCCTTATAACCTCTAGATACACTTCTCACATCACCATTAAGATCTCTTACGAGAATATTTTCTTCTAAATCCTCTCAAAACTTTATCTTATAGTGTTTTTCTAACCTTACTTGTAGTGTGTAAACACTAATAATATTAAAAGTTTCACTTTCTACTACAAATTTTAACGTTATAATTCTATCTTCTAACCTTTTTACATGCACTACAATATTTTTCTGATACTTATCCACAATTATACCTGTCACATTTCTACATTTAGTCTTACCAATGTACTAAACTTTAAAACCTGAGGTGTCCAATTCCTGTACTGTTTCTCCACCTGTTTAGTTTCTTATAAGTACATAAAATTAATTTTTCTTCTAATTATAATATCTACTATTTCTATTGATTTATTTGTAATTGTACTTATATTCCAAGTTCCAAAATAAATCATATTCTCGTAAACTAACTTCTTTACTTACATTCGTTCATAAAAATGTAAAAACCCTTACTTATTTTTCACTACACTTAGACGTCAATGCAACGACTCTTACTCATTTAACACTGTACTCGAACTATATAGCGCGTTGTTTTTGCACAATAACCTAACATTAACTCTAATATATCATTAATTCATGTCATAAAAATTTGACAAAGTTTTACATTGACTATCGACTATCTAATATAACCCTCCTCTTTTTTAAGACTTAGAACCGACTATAAAATAATTTACATTAAAGCACAGCATAGGCAGAATTATTTATAAAATTTAAACTAAAATTAAGATATTTAAAAAGAAAAGTTAGAGTTTAAAAAAATAAAAATATAATCATAAATTCACATATACCCAATATAAATACATAATTGACTTTTGAAAACATCAAATAGACTAGTCATAAGCCCACTTTTGTCAATTTTTTTGAATAGTTCAAATACCAAATTAACAAATTTTCATGCAAAATAAAAACTCAATTAGCACATAATTTGGTCGCTTTAGAAAAGATTAAGTACATAATTAATTAATTAATTAATTAATTAATTAATTAATTATTACCAAATTGACATTCTCTCGAATTAGATTCATCTCCCAAAATTATTCATAAATTATCTGACACCTTAATTTCTCAAATTAAGTTCATTGCTTTCTCCGCTTTCAGTACAAAGTTTATGAAAGACTGCATTTCAAGGAGTCTTCCTTAATTGTATGCAGCGTGATCCTTATGAGTGATAAAATTGCCACCCCAAAAGCTCAATAACATTGTTGAATTAATAATATGTACCATGCCTACAACATAAGACACCATAGTATCTCCACAAATAATTATGAGTTTTAAGGCTTACAGTTCTAAAATGACCTTCATGAATGGGTGAAACCCCAGAAACCCAAAGGGAAGGATGTACAATGACCACGACGGATATGCCACATCAGAAGGAAGGGGCGAAGAAGGGATAAATTCTGGATGAAACTGGAGGCTCATAAATCATTCTCTACGTTTTTAGCCTTTTCCGAGCTAGATCTGTGTCTTCTCCATTGCCCGCATCTCCAAAACGTGCAATTGCTTGATTGCTAGAAGAGGTATTATCATGATTCTGCACAAAAAATGAAAAATTAACCTGAGGAAGGGGACATGCAAGCTTTAGCTTTACTAATTATCATTGTGTAAATACTGGTTTAACATGTAGAACTAGGAGTGTTGCACAGTTTGGATCATCCTCCTGGTAAAAACTTGACGGTTTGTAGGATTGGAATGTATATTATCAAACAACAACCCATGTATTTTTACATTTAAAGGTTAATATACTCATTTGATTAATTACTTCAATGAAATGCTTATCACTCTCTGATCTAGTGCTAGTGCTACTTTGAGCAGTCTCAATAAAGTAAAAATCCATCTCCATATAGCTGAATTTATGGTTCCTTGAGTTAATTTGTTTATACTGTTAGTAACTTAGTTAGTATAGGATTACAGTAGTAAGAAGTTAATATAATCACGTAAGATTAATTATTTAAATGAGATACTTATCACTCTCTGGTCAAGTGCTCCTTAGACATATTTAGAGCAAAGCCAAATTGGAATAAAGTCTAAATAAAACAACTTCATCTCCGTATAGCTGAATTTACGTTTACTTGAGTTAATATTTTACACATGGTCAATATTAGGATTAAACTAGTAATCAAAAATTACATTTAAGAGTATAATAATGAAAAAACAAGGCAGAAGATAACACTCAAATTACTAAAGCCCAAACTTATTAAACCTACCACGACACACTAAGTTTTCTAATAAATAATATTCTTCTAATTTGCATACTTCTTAAGTCTTAAAAACTAGTTTTAAATTCTAATATTGAAATTCATAATCTAATGCATCTTATTGGTCAAACTTCTAATTCAGAAAAATCAAGAGTTTAATATTTAAATCTTTGTCAGACTAATCACTACAATTCATCTAACATACTCATATTATATATTATATACCAAGTAAAAATATTTGTTATCAAAATGTTATGTATAAAAGGTTATACATAAAATATTTGCATACCACGAGTGTATCGAATATTTACTTTGTTTTTCTAAGACATCTTGCTAGCAAGTAGGCAAGTGCATAAATGCAGACCATGTGCCATAGGAACAAAATCCTTTCACATGTATAAGAGTGAGTTATACCATAGGTGCAGATGTCCCACAACCCGGTCCTTTGTTTGCCCGCTTCCCAAGATTAATTTGAACTGAAATGCTAGCCTGTGAGAGATCTAAACCAGCACTCTGTAATGCTTGAGTCAGATTATGTAACAGCCTGGTCATCAAATAATATATTATATATTAATCATTAGAGCTGACAAATCAGCTTTATAACAAACATTCTACTTGACATAAGGCCAGAAATTCTTATGAACCATATGCCAGCACATTCAACAAAATTCTTAAAGTCAATAGGATACATACATCAGAATCAAGAAGTCCACTTTATATCATTTACTCCAGATCACTTGAAAATTTTACAATACTACGAGCAACATTTTGCAATTGACTATCAATTTACACATATACAGTTGATGCTTTCAGAACATCAAGTACACTTTAAACTTCAAAAGAATGAAACCAGCATGATCCCCATCTCTCCAACGTGTCTTTTTTGCATATCATGAAATTAAAATCATGCAACCAAACAAACCCAAGACGGTACCCCAAACACTTAGACTCAACTTCCATTCAGCAACACGAAACTAGGGGAAGAAATGCTATTTAGTTAATTATGTATTAAGACCAATCTGGTAATCTCTTCTCCTTAATCACATCAAAAACTTCACAACTTAAGAGAATGAGATCTAATAGAAGACATAAAATCATCATAATGAATTAATGACTGGCAGGTTAAAAATAAAGAACCTCGAAAAAGAAAGCCAGCATGATTAGACTTGCAATATATAACAAGAAAACCATATTAAAAAAACAAAAAAAGAAAGTGCACAAAATATTTATACCAATGAACAAAAATGAAAATTATAACTTTTAGCAACCACCCACCCTTGGGAGTATACACTTGAGATGTTAATTGTTCCTCCTTCAATTGTCAGCTCATCCTGTTGGTTCTGTGGTTCACTAGTGGCTGGACACCCAATTGATTGTCCATCAGAAACAGGCCCCTGAAGAGGATGGGCAAGTGCACCATCACTTCTGACGGGAACAGACATGTTTGCATGCATAGGCAGGGGCAGAGGTATCCCCTTGCTTTCTAACTCAGGCTGCCTCTCTGCTGTTTTGCTGACAATATCCCTGCTCTGTTCAGGATCGATCATATTCTGGGAGCCACTAGGCACAGTTGGAGAGACACTAATGTTGCTTTCATCAAACTTCCCCGGAAAAGGTGACACAGGACCAGAACCATTCTTTACAGCTTGAGGTTGACCAAAGCCTTGAACACGCCAGTGACTGTTTCTCTGTACCATTAAGGCATGTAAGCAAACTGAACCATTAAAACTTTAACCAGCAATCGAGCTCCATAATTAGAGAACTGAGAACCAGTCAATAACTAATATGATAGAGAAATAACAAGCTTAAACTTAAGCAAAAAGGACTCAGCAGAGGAAACTTTCATGATTAATCACTGCAACAAAAGTATTGGATTTAATAATTGTGGACCACTTTGACAGATAATATCTATACAGAGAAATTCTGATAAACCCAGTGCACTTTAGACAAATATAATGAACTGGAAAACAAATAAAGACAAATTTGATTTTTAATCACTTTTTCTTTACTCCCTTTTATCTACTTTTCCATCCATGTGCTCATATGTCCATGCAAAAATGTGTTGGTCAAACATCATGTCATCATTTCTGCATGATATACAAGTATTGTACACTAATTCATTTGCATATAGTAAAAAATCCAAGAACCTAGCACATTGTGGTTTTCCCAATTTATTTAGGACAGTCGCATCTGCTTCTTCCATCCACCTCTCCTCCTTGAGTAATAATAAGAAGCTGCAAACTTCCAATTCAATAATGTCATACAAATTCAGAGCAACAAAAACAGAAAGAAGAATGTAACAGGTGATTTCTTTTTAACACTATATAGAATGTAAATTATGATCAAATAATTAGAAAATATCAAGTACTTGTTTCTCCAATTTATCCAAGACATTGGCATCTGTTTCTTCCATCTCCTTTTCCTCTCCTCTTCTTCAGTAATAATAACAAGGGGCAAACTTCAAATTAAATAATCATATACAAATTTCAGCAATGCAAAAAGAAAAAATAATGTTACACAGGTAATTGTTTACCAGAACTATACAGACCTAGCCTTTTTGTATATATGAATAATACGATAATCAAATAAATTATGAAATATCAAGTACTATGAATCCATATAAACAAGATAAAATTATCCTTTATTTATATTCATTCACCAATTGCAAAAAAAACGAAAAAGGGGGGGGGGGGGCACCGTAGCCATCATAATCATGTGATAAAGTCAATGGTATATAAATACAAAATGTAAGCCTAAGAATCTTTCTTTTACCCAAGGCATCAACTTTGTCGGCTCTTGACCCCAACCCTGATATGAGCCTTCATACTTTTGTACCTTCTCCTGTAAGTATTGAACATACTCAATCACCTGTAAAAAAACCAGATATCTCAACAGATATTGAGAGAATATTCTCAACCAATTTTGACAAGTATAATTAGGTGGCTAATTAGGTGATTGCCACCTCATAATGTACCTCTAATAGGAATGATGCAGTATCCCTTTTTTGATCACTATGAGGTATGAGATCCCTTAATATCTGGAATCTAAAGCAAGAGGTCAACAATCATCAATCTACAGCACAATGACTCTTTATGAAAACTGATACCAGAAAAATGCAGTAGAATTTGACACTCCCAAGAGAAAAAATTACAAGATCCACTCTAAACTTTTATGTAGTGCTGGTGCAACATATAATTCTGTTAGCCTCCAATTCTTAGGCTTTGTTATCATATGCTTTGCACCTCATAAAAAAGAAATAACACAAACTTCGCAAGAAACTCATTTTGACTTTTTTTAATTGTCCTACAATACATTATTAACCTTTTGCAATAATCAACACAAACAATATTCCAAAAATGAAGAGATGTCTAAACAAAATCAACTAATTCTCATCTGAAGTCCAATGTTTTTAAACAGTTGAAGTTTAATTGAGAGGCACGGACATTTGCAATTGATGATAAAGCTATCAATTTCTACACAAGTACATATTTATTTAAATGGACAAGAAAGGACAGCATTCATGTCACAACACTTGTCACAAAACAAAACAATTCCCTTTTAATATATGGTGAGGAAAACTGTTAAAATCACCAACATAATTGATGATATGGTGCACCAAACTTCTGAAGCTGAAAGACCATATTCATGGCCCATACCTCTCATTTATCTTGCTCCTTCGTCGCTGCTCAGTCACTGAATGTTTTGATCTTATAGCACTAGCCTTATCAATAGCTTTTGCATCTGGTTTCATAACAAGCATCCCAACATAAGAACTCCAATTTGTCCAGAGTTGACAGTAAAAAAAAAAAAATTGTCCAAGAATTTAGACATGATACATACATTTATACATAAGTAAGTTAATTACTCTCACTTTTTTTTTCCCAGACAAGGTAAGAGTGCACACAAAGTTAAACTAACATTTCTGATGAAAAGAATTTGAAGTTTTAAATCAATAATCAATTTCAAGATATAAGACACAAAAATGTCGATAATATTCAGCATATTAAATAACCAATACAATCTGAAACTAACAGGTCAAACAGCAGAATTGCTCTGTGTATACATCATACAGATTTTCTGATGGACACAACCAAAAATTTGTTGGGATTGTCAATATAAGACTAACACTTACCCAATAGAGATTGCTAGGTGGTTTATAATTACAAGAAGACTGGACACAAAGAAAATTAATTTTCAAAAAAGGTAACATGATGAGATAAGCCTAAGAATGGAAGAAAATCAATAAGTAAAATAGGACCTCGTACAAATAAAACAAATACCCAATAACCGGATCTAACGCTCACATAAGAACTACATGTTAACAAGCGAAAAAAGCTACCTTTGTTGATGTTATTGCTGTTAGGCGCGGAAGAAGGGCCTTCTTTCTTAGAACTGAACTCTTCCTCCTCGTACTCGTCGTCTTCTTGATTCCCTTTCCCTGCCCTCATTCTTCTCTGTACAACAGGGCACAATTTCGTCGCTTAAATTTTGCGAAGATTTGCGTTCGAATATACTGATCAATCCAAAAGTTTAAAAAGGAAATTTAGAAACCCAGAAATACCCAGATGGAGAAACAGAGAAAAAAAAAATTGCAGAAGGAGAGAGTTCAACCTCGATTAATTGATAAATTGATTTGAAATTCGAGAAGGTTCTTCTTGTTCGCCGGTGTGGCCACCACCCGTAGGTGCCCTATAGTGTTGAAGTGCCACTCTCAACGGTTGTGGGCATTGCTTGAGAGGAACGAGTTACAGGGGACGCATTCGACGAAGTGATGGAATGGGTGGGGGGAGTGGGGGCTGGAGAGAGAAGGATAGCATGTGGCTGAGCTCATGTGTGTCTCGTGAGGGCAATTATTCAGGCATAATTCAAAAACCTTTTTTATTAAAATATTTTTTGCTCAATCCTTATTGAGGTAATAATGAAATTAATTTTTAAATGAATTTAGATGCAATTTTTTATGTTTTATTGTCAAATTTTTAAATTAAAATATGACATACATAAAATTTTTCAATAACAATATATTTTTACAAAGAAGTATATAATTTTTTAATTAAATTATATATTTACCATGTTTTAATTGATAAAATCATATATTTGTTATATTTTAATTAAAAAAATTAATATTAAAAACGTAAAAAATTGCCTCTAAATTTAATTATTTATAAAAATCTTAGGTAAATTTTTTTTATAATTTTACTATTAGATTGTTTGATGATAATAAAATAATAGGTACATAAATTTTACAAATAAATATATAGTCTTTACTGTTTAACATCACATAAGCATATTTTTTTAAAAAAATTTTTGCACATATCATACTTTTATTAAAAAATTTAATAAAAAAAAAGTTATAATAAGTCTAATCTATTTAATTTTGTTTACACGTAGGGGCCAAAACCCCGAAAGCAAGAGACAATCAACATCAAAACTAAGGCCAAAGGATTAAGTGATACTTCCTTAAATCATATGTGCCAGAAGTTTTTATTAGCGTGAGTTTAATTTCAATTTAGTGTGTGTGTGTGTGTGATTTAAATTTTTAAGGCCCTATGTTCCTTTTATAACAAAAATAGCTTAAACTGGTTTAAAGAATTACTAGATTTAAAATGGTAAAAGAAAATTTGTGTGCCCAAAAAAATGGTAAGAAAAAGTTAAAGGGGCATTTGGTATATAATTATTTTTTTTTTGGAATTGTAAATACCTAAATTCAAAATATCATGACATAAAATTTTTTTTTTTTTTTTGGGTATGATAATTAACAGATCGAGTAAAAAATATAGTTCGTAAGGTAAAAGTTATTAAAAGTTAAGGAAATATGAAATGCTTATGAAATAAGATATCATATCATTAATTTACAAAATTAAACATATTTAAATAGTTTAAGTGGTTAATTATAGAAATAATAATGTAGTAAACAGGAATGCTATATATTGGCAACCAAAATAATAATCCCAAGTCTTAGAAAGTGCGTAAGGCCATAAGATTAAGATGGCAATAAGCCTTAAGCTCCTCACTGCTTTTCCAAATATATAACAATAAGAAAACAAAATTAATAGGTGTTGTGAAAAAGAAATTTATTTAAACCATGTAAAAATAATAGTTTATTATAAGTATTTTGTTGAAGTCGTTTTTAATAGATAAATAAATTGATAAGATGTTTAATGGTAATTTTTAAAAAATTGATGTAAACATACAAAATGATAATAATAGATCTTATATTTATACATTTGAAAAAACTTTATTTATTTGCAGTACTAAATAATTGATAAGAATCTTCCTTCATAACCATTAATTTTTTGATAAAAATTAAATTAGAATAATACATTTTGGTGGCAAAAGTAGAAGAGATTTTTAAGACGTGAACATAATAGTATTTTGTGTTGATGTTTCTATAAAAATATGATAAAAGATTATGTTTTGATCAAAATATAAAGTGTTTTTTGTCCTTCTAAATTTCATATAAAAGACAATTATAATTTTAAAAAAATATTAAATGAAGTATCATAAAAAAAATTAATCAAATATAAATTTATGCTTTCTTTTTGTAACATAAATTTATCACACTAGATATTATATTATATTAATACATAGAAATATAATAATCCTTTAACATTCAAGATTGTCTTAGTACAGTGACAAGCGTCATTCAAATTGCTAATTATGTTCTAAGATTATATTACTTTAAGTAGTATCTTATACAACATAAAAATGGGAGAATCTCACATTATACTCCTTTTAGCTTCAATAATTTTTCTAAAATATTACTTATATTCTTTGAATGACAATTTTTGTAACTCTTATTTTAAATATAATTTTTTTAAATATTATAATATCTTATATCTTGACATTCTATGGCTTATATTAGTATCCAAAATATTACAAGATGTAAGACAAAAGTGTATCAAGTGCTTTACAACATAAAAAATATCAAGATTTATATTACCAAAAAAAAAAAAAAAAAAAAAAAGGATACATTCATGATATCTTTTTTCATATTATGATTCGATGATATACGGTGTATGACACGGCTCAATTTAGAAATAGACGAGAGACAATTCCATTCCTTTCAAATCCCTATATTATATTACTATCTATTAAAAGAAAAATACAACTTCAAACACTACAAATCATATAATGGCTGAGGATTGAATTCTGAGTATATTAATTATTATTATTATTATTATTATTATTATTATAAAATGGAAGGCCTTAGAAAGATGTCAAGTACCTCGCGGGACAAATATCAGTGGTTAAAAAGAAAGAAGGCTCGTCTTATTCCTACCATCTTTCTATCAATTTTTTAATTGGAAAATGGGAAGATTTTTTTGTTTTTTGTTTACAAATAGTTATGCAAATTTAACTTTGTCAACTCCCTATAAATTTGATGTTATGAACCAAAAATAAATATGTTGAAAATCAATAAAATTTGTAAATAATGTGTGATTTAGAATCGAGTTTCAGAGTTTTGTTAGATGAATTTAAATTTTTGGACGAATTATAAAAAAATTGAAAGGGATTAAATAAAAATGAGTTGAAATATAGTTAAAGGAAAATTAGAAGGTATGGAATGTTGAGGATATATTGATATTTGGAATGGAAGCCGCAGTAACATTCCTCAATTTGTTGGATTGTTAAAGCTACCTTGAGTTCCGCAACTGAAACCGTGGGGCACACCAATTTGTATCAGCAATCCATTCCTTCAAAGGAGACATCTTTACCCAAAAATTGTTAATAATATTTAGGAAAAATGATAATTAAATATTTTAAATTAAAAATATGTATATTAAAAATTTTTAATTTTTAAAATTATTCTTAAGAATTTTAAAATAGAAATTTTAAATTATATAAAATAATTATAATTCGAAGCCCAAAGTTAAAATTTTTAATCTTTTGATTATTTAAAAATTTTAAGATTTATCAATATAAAATATTATCTCTGGTTTCATATACAAAAGATTTTTTTTAAAATTTGATTTGGTCTAAAATATAAGAAACAAATCATTAATATCTAATATATTAATTATAATATTTTAATTATGCTCTCCATTAAATGAGTTTTTTAAATTATTATTAATTTTTTTTAAAAAAATACACATATTAAATAGGAGTATTTTTAAAAAATAATTTTTATTTAAAAAAAATTAAAAAAATTAATTATTTTTAATCAATTTTTTTAATTTTTATAAATTATTTATTTATTTCTTATATATGAGATTGGAGCCGTATCTTTAATTTGAAATCATCAATTATAATTTGTTTTAATATTTATTAATAGCTAAGTGGTACAAAAAATAAATGAGATTTCTTTAAAATGAATATTATTACCGAGGGTGAGGGAATCAACAAAGCATTCCCATGCTTTTCCATATTTGGTTGCTGCCATGTGATGCGGTGGGTCTCCAGCTCTACATTTGGATGCCGCACAGTGACGAGTGGGAGAAGTTTTTCATGTTTGGGGCCAAAAAAGCAAAATCCCCATTTTGCCCCTACCCCATTTTGTCCCAAAATGGCAAAGCCATTTCCTGCACTCCTGTCATCTTCGCATCCAAAGCTCCATTTGTCGTCTTCACACTATCTCTTCACTCAAACCTTACGTCGTCTCAATCACTTCTCCGACATTGCCTTCACTTCCAGAACTGTAATCCAAGCTTTTCTCAGAGGCTGTTGGCAATCTCACAGAACCACTGCTCTCGCCTTTTGGCGATACCTTCACTGTCGCTACTCTTGGCAAAGACTCAGAGCTTATCGACCACGGTTTTGTCTCTCCGTTGAAACCAGAAATGCTTGAAGCCTTGGAAAGTTCCATCAAGAGTTTTATGCAAATTAATTTTATTTATTTTTAATCAAAGGTATTTTCATTAATTATTTAGCTTTGCATTCTGTTCTTTTACAATTTTTTCTTCAACTATACATGTAATTACGAAAGAATTCTCATTCCATTTAATATCATATCAAACATAAATCATATAATTATTTTTATTTTAATATTCTTTTTACAATTATATCACTAACAATGAACTAAATAGACTGTATAAGTAGTAAGAACACATCTATTTTAGATAATTGTTGTTGACTCTTTTTACTATTTGACTCTCCAAGGAGGGCACCATTTTTACCTATCTGCACATCAATATTAATATAAGGTATAGGGGGTTGATATTTTAATGGTCTAAATATTTTTTTTGTCTCAACTTAATTTTTTAAAGTTTTAAAATCTTGTTTTATTATTTAAAGAGTTTGCAATGATTAAATAATTATGAAACATACCGTTTTGAATTACTTATCTTATGGCACATTTTAGAGCCAACTGGCTATTGGAATGATGATTTATACTAAGCCACCCATCTCTATTAATATTTGTTAACAAAGCTTAATATAATAATGGATTAAGGAAAAGAAAAACTCTTTAGAGGACCAAAATAAGATGTCAACCTAAAGTAAAACAAATTATATCTTTAAATAACCAAAATATTTATTCTCGAACAAAATTCAAGGTAACCTTTGGCATTAATAGTTCTGACCTTTCTATTTTAAAAGTATGCATATTGCACAATTTTTTTGGTGTATATTTTAAAAATATTTTATCATTTAGTTCTTTTTACCCAAATTATACTTAACATAATTGTTCCTTTTTTATATAATAAGCTATAAATTCATTTTCAAAAAAATTCAGAACAACTTACAATTATTGTAAAATTCTTAAGATCCGATACTAAAATAGTAAGATATTCATCATTTTTTGGTTAAATTAAAGGGCAAATAAAAGCTCTACTAATTTACTTTTTAGCATTAAAATTTACGACCATGTTCTTGCTCCAACAAATTAATATTTTTGTTCTTTCAAATATCAAATCTACCGAATTCATGAACAACGTAAGGGACCTGAGCTTCAAAAATAAAAAACAAACACAAGATTTCACCTAAGAAAAAACATATATAAACTGCAAGGTCAAAATATAGAATGTTTTAGATTTTCTTCTAAGACAGAAAGTCCGAAAAAAAATTTAGATTTATTGTTGTAAACGACAAATTAAATAGCTAAATAAAACAAAAGACAAAAGGATCAGCAAAAAGATATAGATATAAGAATATTTATTTATAAAAGGTCAAGAAAAAAAAAAGAAGAGACAAAAAAAAGAAGAAAAAAGAAAATAAAACAGAATATATCTGGAAGGCAATCTAGAATTTTTTTAGTGAGACTAAATTCATTAATCAAATGCTTAAAACACTCTTAATTTTCCATACTAAAATTTTAAGCATTAATTATTTGTGTCTATTTGAATATTTTGAGAGTAAAACCGTTGAAAACAACTTAGAATGGTTCTAAAAATATCTAATAAGGGTGTTGTAAGTATATGATAATTTTACTATCTTGACCAATGATTATGTTAATAGCGCTTTTGAAATCACTTAATAGTAGTATGTTATTAAAATATAATAGAGATCAATATATTTTTTTCAAAATAAATAGACTTTGTGTCAGTATTACTAAATTCCAGGAAGATCAAAATATTGTGTTCTAAAATTTGTTTATACTGGTTAATTTTAAAAGAAAATTTAATTATGCCAGAAAATATTTAAGTGAGACCCTTTTTAATATACTCACATTTTTTTATGTTTAGTTACTTATTTTTCAAAGTAAATTACAAATATTTTTTTTTAATTTTGTTGAAATGATGCAAAATTCTCTTAAAATTAAAAGTTACTTTATACTTTAGTTTAATTTTAAATTGTTTGACTAAAACATACTCTATTTAAATTTTTTTAATTAAAAAATATATATTTAGATTAATGAAAAATATTTTTGTCAAAAAATTAAAATTAGATTAAAGTATAGGATTATTTTTTTTTCTCAATTAAAGTCTATGTATATTTTAAAAATAAAGAGAATATTTATATAATTTTAATAAAAGTGAAGCGAAGTCAGTATAATTTATTCTATTTTTTATAAACTATATCTATTAAATAATATCTTATTAGTAAAAGGAAAAAATTTATATATAAATTATTATATCTTTATTATCAAAATTTTTAATTAAAATATAATAAATATATAATTTTTTAATGATATCATAATAATTATATGATTTTTGCATATAATTGTGTGGCATCTTAATTAAACTATATATTTATCATAATATTATTAAATAAGTATATACTTATTATATTTTAATTAAAAAAATCTAATAACAAAGATTAAAAAATTATAAATAAGTCTAATCCCTAATATAAACCTCCCAGCTAATGAGTTTTCATCGCCGTCGATCCAATCACGGTTTACGTCAAGATTTTAAAAAAAAAAATCAGAAAAATTTTTTGTACATAATTTTTTTATAAAATATAATATAAATTAATATAGATAAACGAGTAAAAGGACAGTCAAGCTTTGGTAAAAGAGTGCCCCATATGCTTTGGTGAGTTTGGTTTTTTAATCCAATGCGAGAAGCTGTGTGCCACGAACAAAATTAAAATTCTAAAAAATTGTTAAAATTAATATTTAAACCCCTCATAATGCATCAATTACACTTTGTCTAATTCTTATTAGATCTTGTTGGATTCATAAAATAAATTTTATTAAAATTATAATAAAATAAAAAATAAATTTTAATAAAATATAATAATTATATTTGATATGTCATAAAAAAAAATAGTTTATTCTATTTTTATGTTAAGTCGAATAAAAATAATGTAAAAATAAAAAGAAAAAATAAATAAATGTTTATAATACTTCTAATATAAAAATATATTAAAATATTTATTTTATTTTATTCTATTGAAAAAATTTTTCAAAGCACTCTTACTTAAAAATTAAAATAATTTTAAATATTTATTTATTTATTTATTTATTTTTAACTTTTTTTTTAATTTGTTGCATGAAGATATCAAACGCATGGTAGCAATTAAAAAAAAAAAAAAGATGGTAAGGGTAATGATGTCATTTTATATCCCATTCCAGGAATAGTCCATCATATTCAAAACACTAGAATGCCAGCTGTCAGGTAAAAAAAGAAAGAAAGAATCAGAATTAAAAAAATAAAAATAATGAGAATGGAAATGTAAGTATGCCAAGCAAACAGGATTTCGTACAATTCCTTTTCCACTCCATTGAGCAAGATCGTCTCCAACCAAACGAGGCAGGTTTTGCTTTCTAATTCTTTAAATGTATAATTAATAGCACACAAAGGGAATGAAATGGTGTATAAGCCAAAATTCTTTGAATACTATAATAGCATACAAATTGTATGACATGTGCATTAACCAAAAAATTAAACCAATTAAAACGATGTTCTTGTACACTATTATCAACTTTTAATCCACGCAAACCTATATACGGTTGAGTCTATTCTCGGTTCAAATTATTTATATCCAAAAAAGAGAAAACCAATTCAACCTTTATATGAGTACGTGTATAATGAAAAATATTATAAGCTCAAGTTTACTAAAGACTGCTAAATAGATGAGAGCAATTGCAATCACATATAAGATTGGAGTTTGAATTCTTAAAAAACAAAAAAAAAATGTATGTATAAGATTTTTTTTTTCATATATTTCTTTTATTCATCTTATTTTAGAGGTATTTTATAGATTTCATATTTTAAAATTTAATTTCCTAAATTGAGCTCTAACTTATATTTCATTTGCTACTAGCCTACTATTTCGTTGAAGTGCTTTCATTAGCATTGCAATTACATAAATTGGAAATTTGTTACATTGTTTTTGTTTAATTATTTTCTTGGTATTCATAATTTTTGAAAAGACCTGAATGTGTATAAATTTATTAGTTAATATCAATAGCTAAAGGTGTGCCTTAAGTCTGGTGGCAGTCAAGTGGAATCTTATTCTATATGCCCTGTGTTTGAGTCTTGACGCATGCCAACAGCCATTTTTTTTTCTTTCCTTTGTCATTTTTTTGTTATCCCGTGTATGCCCCTCATTTGCTTAATTAAAGTTTGGGTTTTAGGTCATTTTACACCTCCAAAATTTCAGTGGCATGTAGCTCTCACCGCGTGCGGATCGTCTACTTAGCACCCCTGATGAGCACACCGTGCTTTGCATCAAAACGGCGTCGTTGGATTTAAAATATTAGTCAAATTCAACAGTCAATCTCAGTTGTCCATTCATCCTAATCTCCGCCCTCCGTTCAACCCACCCTGAATCTCCAGTAGTTGTCTTCTCCAAAGCATCTGCCTTCAACAGCACAAACCCATAATGATCTTCTACCAGAAAGCTTCTTCAACACAAAGCTATATCTTCAACAGTCATTTTCTCCAACGTGACGTGAATGAAGAAACCTCAAGCCTGCGTAAATTTTTAGATTCAAATTTTTAGATCAACTGTGAACATTATCTGACAACAGAGATGCAAATGTATACTATATTGAGTAAATTACATAATATAAAATAGAAGTATATGTTGATTTTATGATGAGGATGAAGATAATGTATACTCACGCATGAAACAGGGAAATATTTCCAGGCTTTGTCATGTCCATTGTCAAATTCTCCTCCACATACTTACATCATATAAGTGTTGCAATATTCCAATAGCATAATTTTTGTTGGCATCAAAAAGTGAACATTATCTAATATTATATTCAATAGATTGCATGAAATACAATATAAAAAATATATATACTTTATGATGTACTGTATTATATTATAATAAATAATAGATATGACAGCCATTGGTTTTGAATCTCTCACTCTTTTAACAAATTTTGGGACTTAAATCAGATAAGAATGTTAAGACTAAATCAAAAACAGTAATGAACATGATGAAGCAAACAAAGCAAACCTTGATGTTTTGCAGACAACGCTTAACTTGACTTTCCCACTAACAACACTTTGCTTGCAATACCTGATGCTTTGTAAATAGCTACTTTTGCACGCAAAGCAGAATTTTCATTTTTTGCTTCTCATAACTCCTCTAAGAGGTTTTGTACCCTTGTTGTCACTTCTTCAGGTTTTCACATTCACACGGAAATAATATACTTTAAGACATGCAAAATCAATATTACAAAGCACACACTACCTTCGATTAAAGTTTGCTTGAAGGAAAGGAATGATGACAGATGTACCAATACCTTCAAACCAGTGTTGCTTTCCCGCTCAATGAAGTTGCAGAAGAAAAAACTGATGCTTTCCCGTTCAATGAAACGGGAATTGACTGAAGGAGGAGATAGTACGTGACGCTACGTTTTGTTTCATTTTTTCTTGTCCCTTGCGTGGTGTGATGTCGTCCTTTTGATGTTGATAACGGTTGAGATTCGTTAATTGGAACGACGTCATTCAAATGCTCAGCAGGCTGTGCTTTGCGAGCTGCTAAGTAGACAATCCGAACCCAGCTCTCACCTACTTCCATCTTTTCGGTCAAAAGAAGCAGCAGAACACACACTAGAAATGTCTGCATCTTCTCTCCCATTCTCACCGTAACCCAGCTCCATTTCTATTTCAGTCTTTTGCGCATCTCTTCCCTGCTGTAACCTGAGATTGTTGCTCCATTTTGGTAGTATAATTTCATGCGAGTCTATCTCCCAGGCCTGAAATTTTTGGCTGGTGCGTGTTGCCCTCTTTTTGGTTCTATTCTGACAGCATCCTTATCCTCTGGTTCTCGATTGTTGGTGCATGCCATACTGATATGTAGATATCTTGCTTTGGTCTATTCTTTTTGTCCAGTAATGTTTTAGGCCTCAAGGATATTGAAAAACTTCTTTCTTTTCGCTTTTCAAGTAAAGGGCATCCAAGATCTTTAAATTTTGGTATTAAGGAGTATATTATCTTTTAAGAAATTTTAGCTCCTTAAAGACAAGGTTGTAAATGTTGTGAAAGGGGTGTAGCTAACTAGCATAGCTAAAGAAAAAAAAAAATTTGTTAAGATTAGGTGCTAAGTAAAGATGATATATTTTATAATCGACCATTAAAGCTATTCAAATATTGAGAATTTGCAAATTTGGTGTATAGAGCATCTAGGGAGTTAGACGCATCTAAAGAGTTTATGGATAATATAATAAGAGAATTTTTTTATTATTATCTTAAAAGAGATAAAAAAAGGTGAGTAAATACTCTTAGTTATACATTGTTATTTCAAGGTTTGTGGTTAAACACTCCCCAATTATTGCATTTATTTTATTGAATATGGTTTTGATTACTTCCGTTATTGAATTTGTTTATTTATTTATTAAAAAATGTGTTTTTGATTATTTGCGCAGCAAAATACCTATTGAGTATTTTTGGACTATGGAAATATTTATTGATGTACTCTGTCATATATTGGGACTATAAGGGTATATATAAATTAGAATTTGATTTACTTTAAGTATATATTTATGAGATTTTGGTGGGAGTTATTTATTTTGGAACCCTGTAGTTAACCGTAATAGAAGTTAGCCATGATGCACTGTGATATGTATCCCAGCTAGTAAAGGTGTTGCTAGCCCCGTGTGGTTGGCCATCATACGTGAATCTGTTCTCATTTTCACCATTAAGTTGCTCAGCTTCTATATTACTTACTCTCATGAGCTATGTTCTTTGAGTTTGGCTCACTTGGTATTGATTAGATATTTCCCACTGCATCTGGTGCATGAATTACTTGAAAATTTCTTTTTATTAATCACTCTTAAAGTTTCACCATAAATTGCTGTTTTAAATAAGATATTAATGTTATAATGTTTTTACACTGTATAATTAGCATTGTTTACTCACTGTACATCGTCTTACTCCTTTTATTTTTAATCTATTTCAAATAGTAGGGTTGAGCCCGATCCTGCATCAGCAGTTTAGCTTTGGCACTTTTCTACGCTCTTGGTGAGTCTCGCAGTTGTTCGCGTGGGCATGTTTTGTATTGTTTTGAAATTCGTTCTGTATAGTAAACTGTTGTATATAGCTCCACTAAGTCATAGATAGGATCTTCCACCCTTAGAAATTGATGTATTTTGATCTGAATTGATAGTTGAATTTCCTTTTGATATTTTGAACCAATTGGCTAATTTGTAGAAATTTTAGGAGATTCAATTTATAAGAGAGACTCTGTCAAAATTTCTACAAGAGCCCATTAGAACTAAATTCATATAATGTGTATATAATTTGAAGTTATTCTATTTGGTATTAAATCTTAAGAATTTTCATTAGTATTTGATAGCATTTTGTTTAGAATTTGGCTATCTTTCATGTCGGTCACATCATTAGTTACAAGACGTGACAATTTCACTTTAATTTTTAATTTAATCTTCATAGTATAAAATTTTGTAATTTGATTTCTATAATTTAAAAAAAATTTTAATTTAGTCTTTGTTATTAAACTTTTGATAATGTTTTGTTAAAATTTGATAACATAGCTGTCACGCCCCCCTTAAAGAAAGGGGTGACCAACGCAGGGAATCCATACGAAATTTTTATCTACAGTTTGAATTGCTACACTATGCTAATTCGATAATCTTTGGGAGTGTAATCCCACCTTGTTGGATATATATATTTTTTCTTTTGTACACTAGTTTTTTATAGAAATTTCGACAGAGTATCTCCTAAAAATAGGATATCCCAAATTTCTACAAACAACCAGAATCCAATATAAACAGCAATAGAGAGCTCCGCTCTCTTTAACCAATTATCAAAACATCAAAAAGACTAGGTAGGGAAGGGGGAAGCAAACCTATATCCATTGGTCCTACTTCTAAAATATTTTACAATATAAAAAACCCACTCATTACAACAAATAGCAAAACTAACAAACAAAAAAATTAACTAAGCCTCCCAGTTCCAAAAAGGAGGCTCACCGCCATAATGTCTCGATACCTAGGATGAGGGAGGCGGATCAAGTCTGGTGGCACTATCTGAAAAATTTAAAAGTTAAAAGAGTGAGCCAAACTCAGTGAGTAAATAATAGATTTCCACAATTAAATTAAGAATCATAACTAATGAATTAAGGGTGTATAAATTGACCATCACACATTATAATTTAGCAAATCCCTAACCTGTTGTATGCACGAATACCCATTTAGACCTGGGTCTCTCAATGTGATCACTTAGTGGAGGTTTATCCTTAGGTCTGATAAGGTAGCGGCTACACCTCGTTGGCAGCTTCTTTCCCCGTTTCACCTGGGTGGTTACGCCTAACGGGCAGCTCCTTCTCTACCCTTCTTATTTACATGTCCTAATTCATACTTTTCGGGGCGGCTACACATCGTTGGCAGCTCCTTACCCGTTTCACTCGGGTGGCTACGCCTAACGGATAGCTCCTTCTCCACCCAAATCCCTTTACAACATCTGACTTGGTCCCGTAAAGGACGATAGCATGCACTTGTAGATAAGGCACACATACCAACCCATAATCCTCAATTCATATTTATATATGTATATTCTTAGCCAATTATTATTATTATTATTATTCTTGTATATATATATATATATATATAATTTTTTCTTGTACAAGGAATTTTGGATTACAAGGGGTAAGAATTAGCTCAAATATCACATGATTAAATCAATCAATATAAATTCATAATTTTATAAATATATATAAGCAACTAATTAGGACCAATAAATAAATAAATAAATAATAACTAAAAGTTACTTTTCCAAATAGTTCCTCCCTCGGGATCAATTTATTGCCACAAAAACAAGTGTACATATATATATACATATATATTTAACGACATTTATCTCACTTAAAATGATTTCAAACAGAAAGTAACGATATCAGGATTACTAAAAATGGCAAACGCTTCGAAAATCCATTATTTACTCACAGACGGTGCCCAATACTAGCCCGATACTTGTTCCACCTTGAAAAGCCAGTCTCCTTCGCTACCAAAGCTCCCAAAATTTCCTGATAACACCCAACTCACCAGATCATTATACAAACCCAAAAACAACTATTCTCAATAGGTACCTCATTCAATAATCATAATTATCTAAGTAACTTTAATTATCGTACATACAACTCCTCCCAACTTAACCATTTTTTTTCTAAATTCTAATTCATCATTTGAGTTCACAGATCACTTTAAGGAAGTGAGAATTGAAGATTTGTGCAAGATTTGCATGACTAGGAAGCCTAATCAAAAGATCCCCATTTCATTCCTTCATTTTCGGCCAACCAACCAAAGGCAAGAACATCAACACTAATAACACTCCATTGAGCTAGGATAAGGCGAAAAATGGAAAGAAATGGGGAAATTTAATAGATTCAGTATTAGGAATGAATAAAAAGCATAGATGGCTCAGAACCAAAATGCTCACCGAAATCTCGCAATGCTACTGGCTCGTTCACAGACCAGCACACTTGAGTCAACAACGAATGAGCTTAATGGAGTCTGCACAATGCCGGAGGAAGCTTCGCGGTGGAATAGAAGGAGACGGCAGCTCCAACGAAGAGGAAACAAGTGGGCTTGAAGGGGATGAAGGCTGACGCGATGGAAGGGAGAACCAAACGGCACCAATGACAGAATAGCAGGGGGAGTTACTTGAAAACATCCAAACGACGCTAGGGAGGTGATTAACCAATGGAAGGGAAGCTAGGGAAGCAACAGGAAACGGGGCAGGAGAAGCCGGAAGCAACGAAGATGAGGAACAAACAAAATACCCAATGAGAAGCGACGGAAAGAAGAAAATGAGAGAGAAAAAAATATATAAATAAAGGAAATAATATAAAAACAATTAAAATGTTTTTATTTATATATATATATATATATATATTCTAATCCCCCTTCTCTCTCTCTTTTTTATTTCGGTTATTACAATAGCTATCATATAATATTTTAATATTCTAAATATACATAGTTTAAGTTAAAAGAAGAGTAAAGGTAGATAATGAATTAAAATTAACTCACATATATAATATGCAATGCAACGTGTATTAAATTTATTTGGATAAATTAGTTTAAATCATATATAAATTTAGAGTACCAAAATAATATTTGATTAACTATATCAACAAAATTTAATAAGAAATTGAAAAAAAAAGTTTAACAAAAAGGAATTAAAATTTTTAACTATAAATATTTAATTACATGTTTTAAAGTAACAAGATCAAATTAAAAATTAAGTGAAAGTATAAAAATAAAAAGATAATTTTGCCTTTTTTTTAAATGTTGACGTGGAAGATTAAATTCATAATTTCTTGCAAATTACTCGAGTCATTTAATATTAAACAGAATTTACAATTTAGTAATTTAAAGTATGTGTAGAGATAATGAGACGAACCTTTGGGTGTTGATCCAACCTATTGACATCAATACTATAAGTTATTAGTTCATACATGCCAACTACATCTTACATAAATTATAAATAAGTTACAACCAAGTTTTTTATTTATACATAATTAATAAAGATCCCAAGAATTGAACCAATGATTTCTTGCCAACCTCATATATTACACCTGTGGCTGGCTCCCAACCAAGTGATACAAAATATAAAAATGGCAAATCCTCAACTAGTGGTTGTGATGTGAATTATGAGTTCTTTGGCCTCTACAAACTTAATTAATTCACATCAATTTGAGGACACATTTTTTTGGAGTTTGAATATTCTACAATTATAAATTAATTACATATAATATAATCCAAAAAATAAAAAATAAATAAATTGGTATAAAAAGAAGGGGCATTTCTATTTTTTTGTGTCTCTTTCTTCAATTACATAATTATATAATTACATGCATCCAATTTCATTCCCTTCGTAATTAACCAAACCTTACTTTGTGAGGCGAAGAGAAATGCTTCATGGCAGCAACCATGGTGGCCTCCGCCGCACCACCTGGCGCTACAGCCTTACTCATCTTCTCGACGTCTCCCCCGAAGAAACTGACTGAAAATAATCTATTAATCATGGACCAAAAAGACAAGCTGTTCTTCTTCACCTTATGACCCATCGATGTTACCATATATATAACTGTGTGAAATTGCAAACTTTGATAATTAAGCTCTCTGCTAATGAAGTGCTGCTGATTCTGATTGATATGTCTGCGATTTTTGTTCATTAATTGTCCTTTATATAAATCTCTACTATTTCTTGCTGATTACGCTAAAAACGTGGTCATCAAGTTTCTTCATTCAAACTAGACTTTTGAAAAGTTTTGTCGCTTTTGACTTTCTTCAGTCATATTAATCAATTTCTTGGAATCTGCTTGCTCCTCATCAAACATTGCCGTGTCCCACCATAAAATTGGCAAATGATATATTAAAGATGAAGCCTCGGC